>CM070501.1:40494636-41962296 GCA_036346375.1 Guadua angustifolia | reverse complement strand
TAATCGAGGCTAAAACCCTAGAGGACTCTCCATGAGGGTTTCTAAGCGCCACTTAACTAGGAAGAACAAGTGATTTTTACCCAGTTCGGGCCCCTTGTGAGAAGGGTAATAACCTTACGTCCCCGCTAAATTTCTTATGGGGTGTATCGAACCAAGACAGAGTTCTCGAGTTACAAGCGCATCCGCTAGCTTTCTAGTATTGCTTGGTCGACCGATCTAGGATCCGATCCCCTTCCCATGCACCCGAGGGCCCTTATATAGGCCAGCTACTGGGTAGGTACAAGGAGGTCATCATGCCGATCTAAATACATTTAATACTTTCTCTCGTGTTGTCCTGCTCCTCCAATTTTATTAAATGCCTACGCGTGCGTTTGCCCGGTCACGGATGGGACCCCTTGTGACAGTAGGTGAGGCGCCGAGGAATGGGCTTGTTGCGAAACCCTTGCTATCGATAAGTCTCGCTACAGAGGCTCGCTGTTCGACACGCAGACGGCGGCGAACGAGTTTCGAGGCGGCCACCGTGCGCCCACCTTCTTGCCTTGCGGCGGGCGGCAGTATGCCTCGCCAATCGCCGCCACTCGCCACGCGACTGGCGCCGGGCGAAGGCGCGTTTCGCCACTGCTCGCCGGGCGCCACGCGAACCGGCGCTGGCGGCGGGCCGTGATCGCCGCCGTCGCTGTACGACACGTGGGCTGCCGGCGGCAGGCGTGCTTCGCCACTCGCCGCCGGCGCCACGTGACCGACGCCGGGCGTGCCGTGATCGCTCGCCGATGGCTCGGCCGCCACGTGGCCGGGCGCCAAAGCGTAGTGGCGTGTTCGCCACCTGCTGCCGGCACCACGGACCGACGCTGGCCGGCCGTGGAGTGAGCGTGATCGCCGCCCGGCGGCGGCCACCACGTGGACCGCACTTTATGCGTGGAGAGGTACCTAGCGTATAATACGACAGTTAGGATGAGTATTTCATTGGTCAGGGATGACTAGTGTAAAAAAAACAATGTTATATACCATCTTAATTGAACTGGTCGAAGACGTAACCATCCGGTTATGTATGGGCTTCGTTCTATGTTATAGGCTTTATGCATTATAAATCCATTAATAGAGCATGGTTTCTAATTGTTGAATGGCTAGAAAGAAAATAGGCTTTTAATCGTTGTCAGTATCCTTGATCAATTTGGACATCAGGTCGGATTCATCTTTCTTTCTTTTTTTGTCTCTTTCAGATTGACTCACAATTTTTACAAGGAGAGTTACTAATGCACGGTATACCGTTGAACTCCATCCTAACGGGATAGCAAAAGGCCGTTGCCCCCACTCCATGCTCATAAGTTTCAGATCATGTTTCACAAGTTTCAGATCAAGTTTCAGATCATGTTTTACAAGTATACCGTTATTTTTGGCTCCAACGGTATACCGTTGGTTAGTTTTTCTGTTTTACAAGGTGCTGAGTTGATTCAGTCAGCTCACATCTTCGCTATTTTCAAAGACCTAGCTAGCTAGCTATTTGATTATTAACTGCTCCTGTAAGTACTGGCAACCAGTTGTTCAAGTTGATGTTTCTAGTTTTCTACAGGTTTACTTTAAGGATGGTTCTTACCTCTTATCACTGGAGAGAGAGATCCGGTGCTTAAGTTATAGTCCCTATCGGACTGCAACAGATCCTGATCTTTTATATGGGTGGAGGGATATTTTTTCACTGCTTAAACAGCCAGTACACATAAGTCACACACTTTAGAAGTCCAGACTTCGTGCTTTTGCACACATGAACTTCGTCATCATCTAGTCGAAAAGCTTGGGGTTGGATGCATGTGCCGGAACCGTCGGGAGTTGGCCCATCAAATTGGACGATCGTGATCGGCACATGAAAACGACGTGCGATTTGCTGCGACTAGGAGGGGTTCGTTAAATAGCACTAGCATGGAGGAGATATCGAAAGAGAAGACCACTAGCTAATAGCTAGTGGAGCTCCAGGACGATGCTACAGCAGCGACTGAGTGATAAATGATAATGATCCAATAGTGAAGCCCTTGCACCTGACGTCGACGGACTACGTGATCGAGAAGAGTATAAACTAGAAAATTGTTCGCGCCGTAATACGGCTGCGCGCATTTTTTTTTCATAATTTTTTTTGGCGTGTTCTATTTTTAAATCGCAAAAATAAAGCGAACTACCGAAAGAACACAAAATTTTTCGCGTAATATGTCATGAAAGTGCCGTTGCTGAAATTTTGCGCTTTATTTTTAAATCGTCGAAATAATGAGCGAAACGGATAAAAGGACAAAAAATTTCATGCGTAACACGCCAGTCATTTTTTCAGAGAAAAATTTTTTTTTCGGCGATGTTTTTTAAATCATCGAAATGGGGAAAAATAGAGATAGAGTTGTAGAAATATCTCCTTCGATTTAATTATCTTGAAAACATTGGAGGCCGAAATGAAAACCGCGGATGGGGAAAAAGTCTAGAGGAAAATGGTGAAAATTATTAGAGATGACAATCTTCTTTTGTCGATCTCAACACTCTACGCGTCATGAGTAATAATACATGTTTTAAAATATTAGAGATCGACGCGTCATGAGTAATAATACATATTTTAAAAATATCGAGTTCGAGGGAAATTGAAATGGGAAAAAGTCTAGAGATAGAGCCGCAAAAATATTTCGGCGATGAAAGCGTTTTTCGAGAAAACGGAGAAAGGACATGTTTTAAAAATATTAGAGACTCGAGCTAGAAAACCGAGGTGGGAAAAGTCTAGAGGGAAAAAGGTGAAAAATTATTAGAGTTGACAACCTTCTTTTGTCGAGCTTAACATGTTTTAAAAATATCGAGACCGACGCTGCTCAGAGAGTAATAATATATGCTTAAAAAAATATTAGAGTTCGATATAGGAAATCGAGGTGGGGAAAAAGTCTAGAGACAGAGCTGCACACGTATTTCTAGTGACAAAAACATTTTTTCTGGAAAAAACAGAGAAAGGACCTAGACGTAAAGAGTAAGGACCTGAATGTTACGTTTTTGGACCTGTCCGCTATCCTGAAAAATTAGAAAAGGGCTTGTTCGCGATTTAAATCTAACGGGAGGTTCTTTTCGTAAAATAGCGTACGAGGGACCTGAACGCGAATTTAGAGGAAAAAATCTTCCTCTTTCAAAAAATCGCAAAGGACCTATTCGTAATTTACAAAAAGACCAATTCGCGAAAAAAAAATTTGAGCCGAGCCGCCGGCTCAAACGCACCAGGAGGCGCGAATCCTTCGAGTAATATGAGGGGTAGTATACGACATATCTCTTCGCCATTATCTCGGTAGTTACCAGCGATCGCAACACGAGCGGGTGCGTACTGAATTAATGCACGCGAGAGCGAGCGAGCGGACGGCCGGTGGACGGAGACGGGCCTAGCCGTCGGTGTCAACCGAGCAGTAGACACAACGGCAAGTAAATTATGTACGATGTCTACCTGCCACTGGCCGGCCCGCTGCTTGATGTATATAGTCGTGTATTCGTGTGTGCCCTACGTGCACATGTTCGCGTACTAGCTCTAGCAAACCTCTGTCTCTCATCTAAAGTTATGTACATTATGACCTCCTACGTGGCACTGAGAGAATTGCTTGAAAATATTATACGTTACTTTGCTTTTCAATATGACATAATTTCACCATCCGATCAATCCATCCCACAACTACGTTCCAACTTTATGAAAAACCTTATCCATAATCCCACTACTAGTTCAATCACCCTGTTGGATCTCTCATCTCATTCCCCCCTCCCACTACCAATGCTTGAGAGCTTGATCTAGAGCGAGACGGCCGTTGTGTGGGTGTACTAAGCGGCACATGAGAGCAGGAAGAGATGCCGCATGCGGAAGGAGCAGCGCCAGCCAGTCGTTGTGCGGGAGCAGCAATGGTAATGTTTGGGAGCAACAGTGATTCTAGGCATGGCAAGGATGGCTTGCAACGACATGGAGCTGGTGACGCAATGGGCTGACAACGCAGCAAGCCAATAGGAATTGGGATGCTCTATCATGCTACCGAATCAACGCACACGGCAGCAAATCCCAAGCCTACTTGGGTTACAACTTCGTGTAACGCATGGGAGTGCATGATTAGGAGCAGTAGTCGTAAGCAAACCCAACCGTCACTGAGTAGCCAAGGGTGAGCATTAGCATCCCGATTTGCCATCAATGCGGCGGATCTTGCCGCGCACAAGTCACAATCCACATATTTCCCCACCTTAGAGCCTAATCTGCTAAGGTGGAGGAGGTATGGTGGGAGGAGGACATGAACTATAGGATCCACCCGATCTGGTTGCCTTTCTCATCGCTGACGACGAGATCCGCTAGATCCTACATCCTTCGCCTGCCTCCTCAGCCGAGTCACAGAGCGATCCAACGCCAACTCTACCACGTCGTATATTGGCTCAACTTTGTCGTTATGCACATCACAGGGCAACTTCAAGCTCTAACTTCACCTCTTGGGTGAGCAAGGCGAAGAGGCGGTAGTGCTAGCAAGTGGCAAAGGTGAGGTGGCAACTGCAGGTGAGCATGTCAGGGTTTTTTTTTATAAATTTTGTTAAAACTTTTAGGTTAAAACTTGATGAGACCTACTGAAGCTTAATGGTGAGCAAGGGGAGGAAGCGGTAGTGCTGGCGAGTGGCAAAAGTGGTGTAGCAGTTGCAGGTGAGTGTGTCAGAGTCTTTTTTTGTTTTTTTTAATAAATTTTGTTAAAACTTTAGTTAAAATTTAATAAAACTTTTTGAAACTTTTAGGTTAAAACTTGATGAAACCTAATGAAATTTGCTAAATCTTGCTAAAACTTTTGGGTTGAAACTTGATGAAACATACTGAAATTTGATGAAACTTGCTAAAACTTTTGGGTTGACATTTGGTAAAACCCGCCAAAACTTTCTAAAACTTTTTTTTGTTAAAATTTGGTAAAACCCGTTGAAATTGCTAAAACTTACTAAAGCTCTTCATCAAAGCTTGTTGAAACTTAAGAGTTCGATAATATGAAACTTGGCCTTGAAACTTAATCAAAATCTTCTAGAAACCTTCAAGAACCCGCAAAACTCACCGAAAACTAAAACTTTCTCAAATGTTTTAGTAGAACCTCTTGAAACTCAATAAAACATGTTGCTATATCGTTACAATGGTATACCGATCTCGCTCACTATCATTAAATCAACAATTATTCGATTGATCCGGTGCATGTTTGCATATAAAATATTCTAGTTCTGCCTTACTTCTCCAGCAAATGCAGCCGGAGGTAGAACCATGTAAATGGTGCAGATTTCACTTGAGACGGCGGGTAAATTGATGGCAAAGGCGCTACCCTTCTGAAGCGATTCACATAATCACATGCGAGTGCGCGACGAGTTCACATGCCGTTCCCATCCGCCTGGCGCCGCGAGGCGACGCATGCCGCGTGCGTACTACCGTGCCGCGCGTGCGAGCCGGGCCAAAACCACGGCTGCTACGCGCGCGCGCATTGCTTGAACTCTAGCCAATGTCCCGCTCGCGCGCCGAGTGGCCTGCATGCGTCGGGCTGGCAGGCCCGGGAGTAAGATGCCTGTCGTGTCACGGACGCGAGCTGGGCAGGTCTGGTCTCCGTCTCCATGTCGGCCCAGCGTGTGACCGTCTCGTACCAATGGGGACTCCTCCGCATGCACGGCGCTACGATACAAATGTGTAGATCTGCCGTTCTCTCGACGATCCGAGCCGCGCGGTTAATAGATCATCCGGTGATTTTGCAACTCTGTCACTTGTTAGCCGGGCTGTGTAACTGTGTTTGCCGATTGCCATTCGAAAGTACTACTAGGCTACTAGCACAGCATGTTTTTTTTTATTTTCCTCAGAAGCTTTTACCTCTGATCGGACTGTACTACATGATGACACTTAGCCGCGTGCCGTGCTCTACGTACCAATAAAGCAGTGCTCCAATTGCCAGCACGGATCATTATCCAAGATCAGCAGCCTCAGCTCGTTTGCGCGTGTCCCTGAGCCCAACGGCAAGGTCAATATCAGAAAGTATTGAAAATCTCATGAAATATAGTTTTTTTTTTAAAAAAAATCAAGTACGGATATGAAGATTTCAGTCCCATTGATTTTTTCCCCACGAGAGACCTGAACACAGAAATGATTGTTCTTCCTCTCGAAGTCTCGCTGTTCTGTTCCCTGCAGCCTTCTGAAATCGCCACGACTTGTCTCCTTTTCCTCATTTAAAGAACATGACATCCTACTTCCCTGTGCGGATGCCCCTACACCCCTGTCTCCCATACGGCAATGGCTTCCCAAAGCGCGATATGAAGGCCAAGCTACCCAAAGGAGAGGAGAAGAAAGGCATCTCCCACCCCATTCTGAGCTGAACTCCTACCCCGGATATGTGAGGTGTGGCCTCTTTTTTCACTTCCGTTGTCCTCAACATCTCACATCATGTGTGGTTGCATCATGCATTGCATGATCCAATCAGCCCCCCATTGCTTGCCACCTCCCATTGGAATTGGTCCAAAAGGGAGGAGTTAGTTTTGCCACTCGGCGCGAACGGGCTTTAGCTCGTTTGGTTGAGCCGCCTTGACGGTGCCACCACCCGAGTTCGAGCCTGAGCTCGCTCGCTGGCGATGTGGTGGAGTTCTAAGCGCGTGAGGCGCGCACGAGGTGCGTGCGTCGTGCGTGGTGTGCGTGGAGTGCGTGTGGGTCTTATCTTGAATGCCGAGCTCATCAAATTTCAAAAAGTTTTGCCACTCGGCATGCGTTCCTCGTTGGAGTGATGTGATCTCCAATTTTGCTTTTCCTCCGATGTATGCCCAAGTCTATGTTTGGGACATTCCACCAAAATCTGTGGAGTTGGTGGGCAGATTTCTAACTCCGAAATTTGTGGAGCTGCTGTAGACATTAAGAGTGTTTAGAGATCATCTTGTTTACATTTTAGACTAAAATATAAACTTAATTCACTTTATTTTAAATTATAAGTTTCCTTTGAAATTGATCTGAGCTCCCAAACAGGGCCTAACACCTACCTGCTTAGTTTGGCTGACAAGCTTACTTATTTATCCAGATACAAGCTGTAAAGCTTTTGGATCATCCCCTAGCTTTTGAGTTTTCTCATCGCCACCAGTCATCCAAAGCCCTGCTCATATATATGTGTGGCTATCTATTTAGTTATTCTGTGGAAACCTAAGATGAAGCTTTTGTTTTTTCTCTTGGCACCTCTTGTGCTTTGTGTTAATGAAAAGGAGGTGTGTATTTGGGTGTAGTCGTCTTGGCTAGCTCCTCCAACTACTTTTGCACCATGCATGATTCAGCAGTGTGGACGCCATTGCTTTTTGTGGGGGAGTTGAGTAAGGGGAAAGAGAGAGCAAACAAAAGGGGAAGCCGTGGGGTGGTGGATTCTTGCTTGCTTCAGGCCTACCTTTCTCCAGCCTTAAGTCTGGTGGTTGTAGTGGTGTGTATATAATGTGTTATCTTCCAAGGGACCATGTAGGCCTCTACTAGTGATCATGAAAGCCATCACCGCCCGTGGCAAAGCTTAAAGAATCGGATTGCTCACCCCCTCACCATGTGTCTCCCAGATTAAGGGCGCCGATTAGTATTAAAAACCAACACTGCTGTCCTTGTGGTTGGCTAGGTGGTTGGAGTACTAGTTAGCCCCAGATTATACGGGCAAGCAAGCAAGTAGCCAACAATTCTACACTGCACTGCATTGCCATTATTTAGTTGCTTTGCTCATGTGAAGATGTGAAGATACAAAGAGCTCCCTCCATTGCCATAGCATAGCTTCTCTTGGCCTCCCTCTCTCTTCCTCTCTTTCTTGGGAGAGAGGGAGCTGACCGCTTTTTTTTTTGGTCCCGTTGCAGCTTTCTTGTAGGTGGCCTAGTGTGTTGGTGTGGCTCTGAATTCTGAAATAAAGGTACAGCAATGCAGACAACCAAGACAAGGTTTGTTTCGCTTCGTCCCCTTCTATGCTAAATTCCATGTGCCATTTGATGATTGCTGCATACATGCTTCGTTTATTTCGCCATGCATCGAACTATGTGATGCTAGATTCTCCTCTCCATTCTCAACCGTTGAATCTGGGTTTAGTCAATCAATGTGCATGCATCTTAATGCAAAAGCTTCTCCGATCCGGCCTTCAGGTTCGGTACTAACCCCATTCTAGGAGCTGTATGAGCAATTGAGCACCACCTCACAAAAGTTCAGAGCCAGAAACTCTTCACCTGGAGAAAGTTTTGGGTATACTCTCTGCCCAGGGGAGCCAAACAGAGGTTCTCAACAGTTACAGCTACAGCATTGGTTCTAATAATTTCGATCCGTGACATGGAAATACGCGATTGGGCTGCTCCAAACTACACTTTCCTCCTTATCACCATCTGTCTGCCTCCTGTTTAATTTTTTTTGGAGCCAAGAAGAGACCAAGTTTGCAAACCAAGGTTGCATGTGACCGCGACTGCTTGCATATAGCTCCATGGACAACGCCTGTCTCGATCTTGAGCTCGGCGCCAAGGAGCAGTGGTCCACTTGTTGCTAACCACATCTGTAAAGCTCCCTCTCTCCCCTCTTTTCGATCCCGTGCTTGCATACCGGGAGATTAAGCTAATGCCTTTGCCCTTTTCTCGGCTCCTGTCTCGCTCGGTCGCTCCCCCTTCACTTCTTGTCGGCCTCTTTGCTCCTTTTCGGCCTCGTATTCTTTGTTCCATCCATTGCATCTTGTTTCTTTTCATCTGGCTTGAGCTGAAATCTTGATCCATCTCGTTCTTTCCACAAGCGGTTTCAGCAAAAATCCACTGCTCTGTAATTTACTTTCTCATCAGAAATTTGAATTGGTTCTGCTCGATTGGATTCAAGTCTCTCTCAAAAAAAAAAGCTTTATTTTGACTGCATTTGACATGAAGAGGCACTGAAATCTTTTCCCTGCTGTAATCATGCTATCCTTAAACAAAATGCATTTTCTCAAGCTATATTCCAGCAATACAACCTTGAGGTAACGTGCTTTAGTGTGAGCTTGCCTGCCTTGTGATTTTTGTGGTTTCTGATTTTGCTTGATGTGTTTTTGGCATGAAGGAATGGTTCGTTGGAGCACCCTACTCGGACTTCTCCCCAGGGAACCAAGAGCCGGCCGACGAGGGTGGCCGGCCCGGATTCCACCGCCGATAGGCCGTCGACCAAGTCGCCCACCGGAAGAAGTCAAAAGGTGGAACGCCGCTTGACGATGAGCGCAGAAAGAGAGGTAATTGGCACAAATGTCGGCTCTCTCTTCGGTTTACTTGATGAGTTACTCCATCTCAAAATAATCTTTCAGTGTTGTCGTTTGGTAGTAGCACATTTGTTCTGGACTTCTGGCATATGAAAGGAAATTTTGTCCAGTTTCTAACCAAAGTTCGTTACAACTGTTTAAAAGATCGTTAGTTGTACTTAAATGTTGGCGCCCAGCCGCCCACTCAATTAGTAGCAGTTGGCTGTTGTTCTTTCTCTTGATGAAACACACTGTCAATTTACACTGAAACAGACATGTATTTGGTAGCTAAAATAAGTGCTCCGGGGTATTAATTGTTTAGCAGATTTTTGCAAAGAGAAATTTGAAGCTCGTTTCGGCGCTGAGAAAACAGGTCAATTAAGATCATTAATAATTATCCTATTAATCATGTACTAGCACCATGTGAAATCAACCGAGTAAGTGCACTAAGGTTCAGAGAGATCATATCTGTATTGATTATGTTCCTGAATCCTAACAAACACCTAGAAAATTAGGCAGTCTAATTTGGCGCATTTTGAGAGTACAAATATTCCTTCTTCTTTTGCTCACATAATTTTTTTGAGTTAATGATCATATAATTCTTCTCTGAAGAATCAACTGGAAAGCAAGATTACTGACTGAGTGTCAACATTTTAGCCATTGTGTTCCTGTAAACTAGGATGTCTGGATACACAGATACCGATACGGATAGGCGATACACAATTTCCCCAATAACACTAAGGCCATTCCCAGTGCATAGTTTCATTTCTCAGTTTCCAAGAGTGTTATATCAGCTTTTGTCTAGGTAACCGTGTATCTCAGGTTTCATCTAGATGAAACTCTCTCACCTCCTATGAAACTCTCTCTATCTCTCTCTTCATAATTACCTTGTCATGTCACCAAGCATAATGATGTGTCATGTCATTTAATGAAAATGAAACTCAGTTGAAACTCCCACTGAGAATGGCCTAATAAGCCGATACGTATGTATAAATATAATAAAAATAAAATAATAGATAAACACATATGAGATATACACAAAATAGATATAAAAGAGACAATAACAAAGAAAATGACTAAGTAAATAGGCTAGATTATCTTGGAGGCCTATCAACCCATAACAAATGGCTTAGAGCATCTAGTCTACTGCTTGCCCCAAATGTCTCTACAATTGTACGCTTCTGTTTCTGCTAGCCATAACCATATGTCTTGCTTCCTAGCCATTATTGCAGTTGCCAGCTTCTAGTTGCTTGGGAGTATGCCACACTATCACAGTTAAGAGGGAAGAAGAGTACTAGTGGGAGGGCTCACCGTACGTGAAGACCAATGGCGCCATCACACCGTCAAGGAGAGGGATGTCGCGTGGCACTGTCTACACGGGGAGAGGAATGTTAGCGTGGTAGCCCAGGGAAGAGAAACAGGGGAGGTGGTGTAGGGAGTGAGAAGGGACCACGGGATAGGAATAAATGATTCCAACGTCTTCTTATGAGTTGGTCATGGTATTATGAATGAGAGGTATTAGGAAGTATCAGAGATGTATCGGGAACTATTTTATTTTTTAAAAAAATAGGAAATTCATCAATACAAGCAGGATACGTATTTGACCTTATTCGACAAGTATTCGATACCGATACACTAGTTTTCTGAAGTATTTGAATAATGGAGCCTGTAAACACTAGAAAAAGGAGAACTATCAGCAGTATTGTCACTAATCCTTGTTTCAATGCCTAACATGTAAGCAAAAATACCAATTAAAGTCTTACAAAGTTAAGTAATGATGGAAATGGTAATTCTCAGCAAAACCATCTTATCCGATATTAAAACTCATCACTATTAATACTTGGCTAAGTAATGTTCTTGTGGAAATCACTGAGTTTGTTGACTGGAGTTCGGACTGTTGTACCACAACTAATTTTGTCGGCATTTATCTTCCTGTGGAATGAAAACACCAGAAAAGGAGGCCAGCGACGAAACTGTCGGAACTGGAGTCCCAGCTCTCGCAGCTGCAAGATGAGCTCAAAAAGGCCAAGGAGCAGCTCCTTTCCTCCGAGCTCTCCAAGAAGCGGGCCCTGCAGGAGGCCGAGGAGGCCAGGGCGCAGGCCGCGGCGGCGTCCGCGCAGGTCCGCGACTCCGAGGAGCAGCTCGCCGAGCTCACCTCCGCCGAGGAGGCCCGCATCCTCGAGCTGCGACGGCTGTCCCAGGAGCGCGACCGCTCGTGGCAATCGGAGCTGGAGGCCATGCAGAAGCAGCACGCCGCCGACTCGGCCGCGCTCGTCGCGGCCATGGGCGAGGTTCATCGCCTCCGCGTACAGCTCGCAGCCGCGGCCCGCGCCGACCGCAAGCAGGACGTGGTGGAGGCGCTGGCCACCATCGACGACCTCAGGGTCAAGCTCAATGCGAGCGAGGAGGCCAAGGCGCAGGCGCGCGCCATGCACGAGGAGTGCAAGCAGCAGCTAGAAGCGAGCCGGGCCACCATCGACTCGCTGCTCACCGACGGCTCCAAGCTGATGGACTCTTTCAGCCTCGTGGTCAAGGAGCTCGAGGAGTCGCGCGCCAAGGTCAAGGGCCTTGAGGAGAAGATGGTGGAGACGTCGGCGATGGCCGGCGAGCGTAGTTGCAACTACCCGGACTCGGAGGCTGCCGAGTTGCGGTCGGCATTGGAGGCCGCGGAGGCCAGGTTCCAAGAAGAGAAGATCCTGAGCACCGTGGAGACGCAGTGCGCGTACGAGCTCATGGACCAGATAAAGATGGAGTCCGACCTGCGGCACGGCAAGCTCGCCGCGGCGCTGGAGAGTGCCAAGTCCAAGGTCATCTTCCTCAAGGCGAGCCTCTTCGACAAGGACTCGGAGCTGAGGCGCGCATTGGACGCGAACAAGAAGCTACAAGCTGACACTAGAACGGACACCGCGGCGCACGAGCTGAAAGAGCAGCTGCAGGGCGCGCTGCAGGAGAACGGGCAGCTGAAGCTCGAGCTGCAGCAGTACGAGTCCGAGAAGGTCCCCCTGAATACGAATGCCGACGCGGCGGCGGAGGCGGTGAAGAAGGGGGAGATGGAGGCTGAGCTGAGGCGGCTGAGGGTGCAGGCCGAACAGTGGAGGAAGGCCGCCGAGACCGCCATGGCGCTGCTCACGGTGGGCAAGGGCGGCAACGGGAAGCTCGTGGAGCGGAGCGAGTCGTTGGACGGCGGCAAGTACGCGGGCTTGTACGACGAGCTCGACGACGACGCGGCGGCCAGGAAGAACGGCAACGTGCTCAGGCGGATCAGCGGCATGTGGAAGAAGTGAGGCTGGTCACTGATCAACCCATCAGCAGTAGTAGTAGCGTGGCTCGATCAGATCATAGGGAGTTATTGATCTTTTCCGCGTAATTGTTTTGCCGGTTAGTGTGGTATAAAAATACAAGTGTTGTACTGGTTGGGGGTCAACGTGCTGATAGCTGTATTATACGTGGTATATGAGGAGTCGTCAATTCATCCGGATGTGAAATTGAAAGATTGGAGTAGGATTTTTTTAGTTTCATTGGAGAGTGTGTAACTACTAACCAGCGACAAGTTCCATTGATTCAGATCCTGATTCACTGATGGAAGGCCTTGACTGTTTCACTAGCTATATGCTCGTCTATAAATCAAACTCAATTTATGATAAAAAATTTATTTGCAAAGAGCATTAATAATAGCAAAGGTGGGTAATTAAAGGACAGTGGCAAAGATGGGTAATTTTGATGAAGTAACGCAAAAGAAACTTTTGCTTTACTAGATCAATGCCCGTATGCTTCTTCTGAAAAATAAAATTGGTAACGGAACATACAGGTCAAGCAATAAAAGAAAATTGTACTACAAAATCAAACATCTATTTCTTCCGATTACAAAAGTTTTTATGGTTTATTCTCCAGTATGAATTAAAATCAAATATATTGCACGTAGCAATATATATTACCAATCTCAAAAATCAATCAATCATTTTTATCCCTTTTGCAATTTATATTACCACTTCGCGTTCCTCTTCCTCTTGCCATGCATGCCACGCTCCTCGCGTGCCGCTGACCTCGTCTTTCTCGTTGCGTCTCGCTTCGTCCTCGTCATCCATCGCCAAGACGAGCGACGACGAGAGGCTTCCCGAACACGGCCGCCGCCGGTTAAAACCGCCATTCTAGACCATCGCCGCTACATTTGCCGCTCGGCGTCGCCATCCTCCTCGCCGGGCGTTCTTCCTCGCCGAAAGCACGCCATAGCGCTGTGGAGTCCGCCTTCTCGCCGCCACTTCGCCGCACACGCCATGGCCACGTGATCGCTTGCCTCGAGAAAGAGGCCACCGCCGTCACCACTTTTACGCCCACGCTTCTTGATTGCCACGCATCTCGGCGCGTGCTCTTCTCCGCTTTGCGGTGGTCCGCTGCGTCGATGGTTCGCTACTATTTACAGATGACCCTCTCGC
Source organism: Guadua angustifolia (assembly GCA_036346375.1). Taxonomy (NCBI): domain Eukaryota; kingdom Viridiplantae; phylum Streptophyta; class Magnoliopsida; order Poales; family Poaceae; genus Guadua; species Guadua angustifolia. Next base: position 41,948,648 of record CM070501.1, on the reverse strand, counting down.
CTTTGCCGGCCTACTCGTCTCCATGCCTCTAGCGTACCTAGCCATCACTGGCTTCACCGGCTATGACGCTGGAACCCATGAAGGTGAACCAGAAAACATTAGCGCTAAGGCGCCGCCGTGTCGTTCCTCTCTCTCGCAACGTTTAGCTGGATCAACCCGTTTATCTCCAAGATGTATGCTAATGACTCTCTCACCGACGACGACGTCCCATCGGTGTCGCCGGGCAACCGCGCCAAAGCGTCGTGACGCTTTGTTCACGTCAACCGCCGCAAGATCGGGGTCACGCACCGGTGGCCGTCGCGCTCTGGTCATTCGCCGCGCAATTACTATCGACTACGGCGCTTCGGCCTCCTCGCCTACGGGCTATGTACGCCGGTCCGTCACTTATTGATCGGTTGTCGAGTTCATTCGCCGTGGCGGCATGACACAGAGATCTTGAATGAATTCCTTAATTGATTCTGTGAAAACTGCATTCTATATATAGAGTACAAAAGGAATGATTAGTCATTATTAATTACCAAAGAATAATCAAGGATTGTGCTATAATAATCACCATATTTAGAGATATAGTGGGTCAGAATCGAAAAAAAATAGCTATAATGACCTGCCATTATTGGAGATATGGTAGAGGGAGGGGGAGGGGAGACTAGAAAGAATAAACCGCTATCACCAACTGCAAATTTATATTAGTAGAGATATAGTAGAAATTAGCATTGGCTACAAGTATTTCACCCATTTCTCTGCTTAAGCACTTTGGCCATTTATGGGCCCAATTTGAGACGCCTGCATTGAACAACACTGGAGTTCAGCTCTGATCAGGGTTCCAAATCACAATTTTCTATCGTATTGAGCCGATTTGAGATTTAAAACCAGTCTAATTTTAAATTCAAAAAATCTAAAAATTTACAAAAATTATCAAAATGTGTTAAATTTTTTTGTAAGGTCTTGAGGCAATGCTAATGATGCTTAAAAATTTTCAGATGATTATCAAACCTATGTATTTTTTAAAAATTCTGACAGTATTACTGCCTTTGTATATGCTCTTCTTTTTTATTTTCTAGGGGCAGTAAATGAAGTATAATATTTCTAATTTTTTTGTGCTAGGTCATGAGAAAATTCTAATGATTTTGTAAAATTTTCAGATGATAAACAAACCTGTATATTGTTTTAAAAATCTAACATTGTTACTATTTTGGTATATACTCTTCTGCTTTTTTATTTTCTAGGTACAGTAAAATGAAGTCTAATATTTCTAAAAATTTTACTATATGATCCTTGGGTACTCTTTATGATACAATTAAAATTTCATAGTATGATCAAGCTTGTAAATTTTTATATAAATCTGACAATGTCTCTATTCCTTTTTATTAATTATTGTTTTTTATTTTCCAAAAGTACAAATTGAATTCAAAATTTTTTTAATTTCTTTGAGCTATTTATAGATTAATTGGGATTATATTTGGAATTTTTGCATTTTTTCCAATTTTTTGAACTGTGCGGAAAATCGAATGAAAATAGTCAAGAATCGATGAGTTAAGTGACGTCGCTTAGTTTGCCTATTTTCGATGAAAAATCAGTGAAAATCGCTCGAAAATTGGTAGATTTTTATTTTTTTGTCTCTTTTGACCGCCTATTTCAAACATTTGACTTCAAAACCGTTTGATTTCGACCAATTTTCCACCGGTTTTTGCCGGTCTAGAATCGAAATTCGATATTGTGAACCATAGCTCCAATGCTCGGTTGCCTTTCACCTGAATCAAATCATGATTACCAGGATACTAGTGCTCTCCATCTTTCACCAGATCAAAAGCAAACGCACAATGATTCTTCACAATGATTCTTCGTCAAAGCATCCAGCATTGTGCTATGCTTCATCAAAGCAACAGTCATCATTCTTTTGGCAGGATCGCAGAAGAAGAACCAGGCTCAGGTTGGCCACTTGGTTGGACTGATACAGCTACAAGCAAGCTTATACCGCTTCGAGTGTTAAAGACTGGTAACCCCAACATCAAAGCCCCATACGGTGTCCTTCTGTTGCCCGATTACCTCGCAACAGCAGCAGCAGGAGAAGAACTGCAGAAGGGAAGAAAGAACACATGCGACGTGATGCCATGCGATGTGCACGCTGCTCTGGCTCGACTCCTACAGCCCGCTGCTGCGCCGCCGTAGCCAGCTCGCACGTCCGCCGCCTCCTCAGCCGCCTGCCGCCCTGCAACCCGAAGCCCGCCGCCGGCTCGCACGTCCGCCGCCCCCTCGGCCCCGCCGCCAGCCGCTGGCTCGCATGCTCGTCGCCGGCTCGCCGCTCACGCCCACCCGCTTAGGGGTGCAGGAGAATACTCTCGGTGCGACCGGCAGCAAGACGTGAGCCCGCCTCCTTGGCCCACCGTTTTGTACGCACTACTGATCTGCATGTCCCCACATCAGCATCCTGTCAGATGGCTGCAGTATCCATGTGGATCTAGGAGGCGCAGCCCATCACTAAACAGTTTGTAGTGGCGTTACCTGTTGTAACACGAACTCCACGGCCCTACGCACGCCCTACGCTACCTACTCGTTCCTGCGCCGATCTTCCAATTGGTTTCTCTCCCTTTTTGTGTGTGTGTGTGTGACTGTGCAGAGGTGGTTGGATACGGTCATACGCATGCAACGTGCTTGGTCATCTTGTCCTCCAGGACTGTACTCCGATCTGAATGTACCATGTGTCCATGTGATGGTTGTGAAAAGTGTGGTTTTGCTTTGGGACCTTTCGTGTGTTTTTTTTCTTCTGTTATTATGACGTTCTGATCATAAAATGCCATTAGATTGGGGACAAACAAGGGTGCTAAGGAATGTAAGCGCGACGTGAGCTCATGTTGAGGAGAATGGACGAATAATTAACTGTTTTGACATTTGTTTGTTGGCGGATTAAGAGAAAAAATACTATGCTATTTGAACATTTCAGCTAATGCATCATGGGAACATGGTATTATTCTGAAGACGTGATAGAAATAGAGCCAGCACTGACGTGTTTGTATATTCGATTTTCCGTTCCTTGAGCTGCATTCCTAATTAAGGGGCCGGTTCCAACAAAAGACGTCAAATAATCTTCTTTCGAGCATGAGGTGTAAAATATTGAATTATTTGGTATTTTCTCCTTGCAAGATATTTAGACGATGAAAATAAACGAAATATGACGCATTGACGCTATGAACAACTCTTCTAAAAGAGGATGTATAACTTTCAAGGACAAAGGATTGAATATATGGCCCACTGTCTGGCTGATTCCAACTCAACCATGCTGCATGCCTTCCATTTCCTTCTCCTTTTCTACGCTTCTTCTGTTGATGAAATCGTTCGGGTGCGCTGTTGATTCTATTTGCAAAATATATATGTGATGATTAATTCGATAATAATATTTGTGAGTGTGTGATGATTAATTTGACAACAATGTTTGTGAGTGTGTGATGATTAATGGACAATAATATTTGTTTATTTGTGAGAGATCAAGGTACTGTGTGAGTTTCTTTTTATGTGTAATATGGATGTGAGCGCAAGAGGTGCTTAGTCAGAGAGCAGCATACGCGAAGATCGCAGAGGTGCAGGTGCAACACACGAGATTACAGAGGTGCTGGTGGCACACTAAGTCGTAGCCTCGCAGGTGCAGAAGATGCAACACGCGAAGGACACATACGCATCGAGATAGGACACGTAGAGATTTACATAGATAGACAACATAGCGTAGTGGCCAAGGTCATATAGGCAAACAAATCACGTGAGAGCAGCAGGTGGGCCGTATACATACATGTATGAGTTTTAAACTGTGTGTGCATATATTAGGTCTTGTGTTATTAGATATGGTGTGTTTGCATGTGTATAGCTGATTAGGGTTTAGAGAAATATAAATAGGAGGGTACCTCCTGGCTTGGTAAGGAAAAAAAAAACAGAAAAAAGAGAGAGGGGCTCCGGCGGCGCACAAGTGAAAAGAGATCAGCGGCGCCGAAAAGATGGAAAGGATTCCGGGGTTGCGACGCAAAACAGAAAAGGCTATCGAGCGGTACCGGCGTAAGAACCGAAGAAACAAGGGCGCCTGTAAAAGAAAAGGGAGCTTCTCCTAGGCGGAGCTGGAGCGGCACGTGTTGCACTTGGCTAGCAGTAGCAGTTCACGTGCACTTGGCAAAGCATGTTCTAGCATCGGGAGTGCGCAGTGTATGAGCCACATAGACATAGAGGAAGCGACAGGACGTCCAGTGCATAGTGCGTGAAGCTACAGATCAGAGAATAGAGAACAAGAGGGAAGAAGGAAGAAGAGGAGGAAAAAATGTTAAAAATTTTGGGAGATTATTTGAGGTTTGTATTTTCATGTAAGGGGATCCTTATGCATGTTTTTTTATGAAAATCAGCAAATATGAATTTTGATCTAATAATTCGTGTTGACATACAAATTGCTTTCTAGTTTACATGTTCAATCTAGTTTTCTTCCAAAATTATTTCAGATCGATCGTTTAGGTTTGATCATAATTTTATTAATTTCCATTGATAAAGACAATTGGTAAAACACATAAAAAAGTAAAAAAATTCTAAAACAAATTGTAAATGATTTATATCTGTTACCTATGTATTGCAAAAGAAAATTGTGACAATTTAAACTCTTTAAACTTGAATTTTTTATAACTTTCATTTTATACATAGATAGAGTAATCTATGAAGTATATCTATAATTTTTCAGAATTTTCATGACTTTATTAGTGCTCTATCGTTTGTTTGATAAAAACATAAAAAAAATAGATTTAGATGTTAATTTGCACCGATTCACCCTCTTTACGCCTTGGTCCGGTCCTGCAGGTGCTCTATCGTTTGTACTCCTCTCCCCTGTCAAGTGTCGAGCCCAGCTGCTATGTACTCTCGTAGTCTAATCAAGATTAGATCCTGATGATCTGACCCCTACCGTACAAGATGGAGTATAATCAACATTCCATATTATTGCGTTCCCTACTTAGTGCATTCTGTTTTTTAATAATTATTGAACGCTCTCGCTTATGATCCCGAGACGAAAAACACGTATTGGCACCTCTATTTGACCAATCATCAACCGAGGAACCATCGTCGCAGCCAGAACTAATTAGCAGAGAGGTATGTGCGGTTCCCGAATAATGGTAGAATCATACCGGGCAGTGACCTGATACGTTGACATCAATACGCACGTACTTATACTCCTAGAAGACTAGTACTACTGTACGGAGTACTTACTACTACTACACTGCCCCAGTAGCAGTGTAGCACATACTTACACACTTGCAGACCAACTTCGCCATTATACCGCCAATATTCTATGGGCCGAGGCCAAGAACTTCCAATGATTGGCCACTTAGGACTTATTAGGCCACCTACCAGCTACGACAAGTATTCAAGACGACGAGCGACTATGCAAGTACTACTGTTCAAGACGACGTGTGAATACATTAGCCGTACACAGACACTACACTACACACACACACAAAAAAAGCTCCCGGTAACTAGCACGCTCGCGGATCTTTCACCTCGGCGTCGCGACGAGAGCACAAGGGGAGCACTGGCTCGCCAGCCGCTAGGCACCCACTGTGGCAGTCGAAAGGCGCAGAGGCGTCCGGTCGTTGGCGCACGGTGAAAAAGGCGTTCCCGGCCGTGGGGTAAAAGTGGCTGGACGACTGCCCGATCTGGCACTCGGCACGTGCCAGCGCACTAGGAACCGAGGCCAGAAGCCACGGCCGCTCGCCTGCAAGATCTAAGACACCGCATGAAGGCTGGCACGCGCATAGTAAAAATCCACAACAAAGTAACGGATCTCGTCTCGTCAGAGCCTCTGTCACTGACACCAACGCTATTCTAATCATATAGACGTGCCATCGCCACCCATTTGATCCCTTTATATATATATATATCATCGACCCTCCGTCTCTCCAAAGATAGCGAAAAGAAAGGCAGGCAAATAAACTGCAGACGTTTCGGCAAAAGAAAGCCGTCACTTTTCTATGTTCATAAGATTTGTTTTTGATAAATTTAGGTTTTTATTTGAATTTATGAAACTAAACTCATTGGTGAGCTTAAAAAACGTGGCAGGTGACACAAGCCACGTGCCACGTCAAGGGAGCTCGGTTTGAATTGATGAGCAAGGGGAGCTCGACATGAATATCTCCTGCTCGGCAGGCACATCCCAAGGCCTGGTGACTCAATAGGACATGCGGCTAACTAGTTAATAAAGAGATCAAATAAGAAATTTAATTAATTAGCGATTTTATTAAGTGATCAATCAAGTAGTACGATTAAATTAGTGATCAATTAGTGGATTTGATTCATACGGAGAAAAGGGGAGCTCGGCAGGAATCTTAACCGACTTACCGAGCTCCTCTAACGTGGGAGGTAATTTAAGAGGACCAAATTTTCAAATAATTTTGGAGAAGACAGGCTTAAAAAAAAAACCTAACAAAACGGCAAGAGCAGTTGACGGTTTACGCAGCACAAAAGCTGGTAAAAACAACCGAGCAAAGCCTTTCCAACCTTGGAACGCTGTGTAATCAGGCGTAAATGCCTCATTTAACACGGCAATAGAAACGGGTGCAGGTGAGCCCGGCCCCCACCTCAACTGAAGCAAAGGACTATCTATCGCATGTGGGCCACGCAGACTGGGGCGTACGTACTTGCCATCGGTTACCCACGCACGGTGCCGGAGCATTTCCCGCAAGGGAAGATACGCGTCCATGACGAGTGGGGCCACCAACGACGTCCTGCGTCCGCTGCCTGTACCGGCGCTCGCGGTTTTGGCTACTGGCAGTAAACGACTTCTGGTGCGCTTGCTGCGACTTGTCCACGGCCGGAGAGCGGCGGGGGTGGTGCCCACCTGTCATACCTCCGCCCCGCTTCCATAAGGCGCGAGCGACAGGGACAGCGCCCTTCGGCTGGTGCTCGGGGTCGTGACGACGCCGTGACCGCGACGAGAGACAGAGGTTGAGGAGAGAGAAGGGGAACGGTCCGTCTCGTCTCGTCGTCGTGTCGTACTCTCCCTCGGCGGACCGCGCTCCCCACCTCCGGCTGCGGTCGCCCTGGACCCTGGTATTCTTCTGCGTGCTGCGGGGGTGAGGCGAGGCAGCGAGCCGATCAGAGCGGCGTCTTTCGACGGGTCAGGTGAGGTGAGGGCGGTAAATAAGGTTGGGCTATTTGCCCTTCCTTTTCGTCTGCCTGAAATTCTTCCGTCTTGGGTTTGATCTGACCCGTAGAGGGGGTAGAGGTACGTACGTGAGGTGGCTTCCGAGGACGGACGGACTGGTAGCGTTATGTTCTTGGCGCCTTCGGTGGGCTGCGGAAGGTGAGGGCTTTCGGCGGTTGGTTGCTTTCAGGTGAAAGCTTGCCTCTCCCTGTAAAAATCGCATCTTTTCTAGGGGTTTTGCGTATTTCTTCTTGGTTGCGCTATTCGGTCGGGTTTTTTTTTGGTGCGGCATAGTTGATTTCGCGGTGCAATTTTGGAAGAGTGGGCTTCAGGCGCAGCTGCGAGGGTTTCTTTGGGGGTAAAATTCAGTCTGTTTCGGTTCGTGTTTGATTCTTTTAGTTGGTTGCCTTTATTTCACGGCCCGATTGATTGAGTGTGAAAGGGTAACGCGCGAAAATAGGATAATTTAGTTTGGAAAAGATGCCTATTTTGTGAGAAAATCGTGGTTTATGGTGAAGAGTTGTGCCCTTGTGGTGGCCAAGATACGGTATCTGATGCTAATCGTCTAACTCTGCGCCTGGGAGTTCAGTTCCTTCTGTTTGTCTACTCGATTCGGTTAAAGACTTTGGCGTGCCTAAAATTTTCTAGCGGTTTCGCTGTTAAGATCGATTTTTTTCCCTGCTTGAAGCTCCGCAGCTCGGAGTTGATTTTGTTGTCGATTCGAGGTAGAGCTGCTCTTCTGTTGGTATGGCTATCTCCATGTTTGCACATGGGTGCTTGATTGATTGAGGTGCGACTGCATAATAACACATGATGGATCTTCTGATCTCAAAATAGATTAGTACACACCCTTTTTTCGTGTGGCAGATCATGATAAACTTTTGGTTTCTGTCGAAAAGCTAACATTTTTCTGGTCAGTATATGATTTTCACTGCTTTTTTCAGACATTGGTGCACTGAACCCTTGGTCTGTTCTTGCACTTTCAGCTGAAGACACGGTAAAAGAATACAAAAAAATGGGTAAGAAAGGAAAGTGGTTTAGTGCTGTCAAGAGAGTCTTCAGCTCCTCTGATCCAGACGGGAAGGAAGCTAAGGTATGCCAAAATTCCCTACGTCCTAAGAGGAAAAAAAATACTTTGTCATCAAACTTTTCTCATTTCAATCTATGTGTTTTGGCTACCATAAAAGACTGAGAAGGCGGACAAATCAAGATCTAGGAGGAAATGGCCATTTGGCAAGTCGAAGAAATCCGATCCGTCGACCTCAACGCTGTCAGGGACTGCTCCAGTAGCTCCACCGCCGTCTTTGCCAACACATCCGACTCAGCCACAATCTGAGGAGATCAAAGATGTCAAGCCAATTGAAACAGAAAGTGAGCAGAACAAGCGTGCCTACTCTGTTGCACTTGCCTCTGCTGTCGCTGCAGAAGCTGCTGCCGTCGCTGCCCAGGCCGCTGCTGAGGTTGTCCGCCTCACAGCAGCCACCACGACCACACCAGAAACGCCTGTTAGTTCAAAAGAAGAACTCGCCGCTATCAAGATCCAGACTGCCTTCAGGGGTTATCTGGTAATGAACTGCACTAGTGGGACAATTTCACCTTGCTGTTGTTACCTATATTGATGTCCTTGCACTTGCAATACCAAAAAAAAAAATAAAAGTTAATCAGATATTTTGATTTGTGTGGGTCTCTGTGTTGGAGCTTCCATTGGCATTTGAGCGCATGCACGTAAGTCATCAGCTTGTTATGGATTAAGATTTTGTAAGATATCTGATTTGGTTGGTAGAGAGTTGCTGTCCGATGCATCATTATGTGCTTTGTCCGTTTCAGAATACCACCAAGATTGTGTTTTTATTGGTCATTTTCAAACATATTTTGTCTGATGTTTCCAATGTTGTTACACATAAGAATATGTTGATGCTGATAAAATAGCTGAAAAAAGTCAAGTGACACAGATCATGAGCAAGAGATAACACTTAAATGGAATTTTATTGGACTTGATGAGTTATATATCTTTTATTTAATTCTCTTTTTATGTGACATTAAGTGGTTACTAAATTTGCAATAATTTATTGTTTTAGGCAAGGAGAGCACTGCGGGCACTGAGAGGGCTTGTAAGGTTGAAGTCGCTAGTTGATGGAAATGCTGTCAAACGTCAAACCGCCCACACCCTGCATTGCACACAAACAATGACAAGAGTTCAAACTCAAATTTACTCTAGAAAGGTGAAGATGGAGGAGGAAAAACAGGCCCTTCAAAGGCAGCTCCATTTAAAGCATCAAAGGGAACTTGAGAAAATGAAGGTGAGCACTCCATTTGACATAATCCTTCTAAGCTCCTAATTTCATCTTTAGTAACTTTTTCTTGTCTGTAATCTATGAGCATAAATAGCTAATGGAATCTATTTTGGGTATTATATATATTTTATATTTACAGAAGTAGTTAAAACATAACAGTCACATTAACACAGATTACCGTAATAAAAAATTCTGCAATAACTAAGACAGTAATTGACATTATAGATTTCTGACATTGCTATACTATTTAACTTTCTTGACAGATTGATGAAGACTGGGATCATAGCCATCAATCCAAAGAGCAAGCTGAGGCCATCCTAATGATGAAACAAGAAGCTGCACTAAGGCGAGAAAGAGCACTTGCCTATGCATTTTCTCACCAGGCAAGTTGCCTCTTTGGTTTCCTTTGATGGCATATTATTTTTCATGTTACTGTAGCTGTATCGATCTTCTCAACAGATGCAGTTGTGTTTCTTATTATTTCACTAATTCCCTCTCTTATTTCATGCAGTGGAGGAATTCTGGTCGAACTATAACACCGACGTTCACAGACCAAGGGAATCCTAACTGGGGCTGGAGCTGGATGGAACGCTGGATGGCAGCAAGGCCTTGGGAGAACCGAGTGGTTTCAGACAAGGATCCTAATGACCGTGTTCTGACAAAGAACCCCAGCACTAGCGCTGTTAGAACTTTTATACCCCGTGCCATCTCAATCCAGAGACCTACAACACCATACAAGTCAAGCCGTCCACCAAGCCGGCAATCACCATCAACTCCCCCATCAAAGGCCCCCTCAATTGCCGGAAAGATCAGACCAGCAAGTCCAAGGGATAGCTGGCTCTACAAGGAGGATGACCTGAGGAGCATCACGAGCATACGCTCTGAGCATCCAAGGAGGCAGAGCACAGGTGGAGCCTCGGTCAGGGATGATGCAAGCCTAACAAGCACACCAGCTCTCCCCAGCTACATGCAATCCACAGAGTCTGCAAGAGCAAAGTCTCGGTACCACAGTCTATTGACCGACAAACTTGAGGTTCCTGAGAGAGTGCCTCTGGTCCATTCGTCAGTAAAGAAGCGCCTGTCCTTCCCAGTTGCAGACAAAACAAATGTTGCACCTGCAGATAAGCCGAAGGAAAGGGTGAGACACCATTCAGACCCTCCTAAGGTGGATCCTGCCACACTGAAGGATGTCCCTGTTCCCTGATATGATCGAATGAACATCAGGCCTTATGTGTGTTAGGTTGCTTCCTTTTTCTTTATGTATTCTCTAATTTAGATTCTTTCTCTCAAGGTCGAATTCTCCGTGAAATGTGTGATTTGTCAGAGTTGATTTGAGACAATCCTAACTGTTTGCAGACAGAGGGTTTTTCCTCTGTGGATTGTTGTGTGATGCTGAAGAGAAGTAAAAATGAAGGGGTAAAACAGATGATGTTTAGTGTGTGTGCTTGGCTTTCAGATATGGATTTTACTGATCATGATATATGCATATGTTCTGGAAGTGCTTGCTATGAAAACCGAATCTCTTCGTTCAGTAAAGGATTTGCCTCCTGGGTTGCTACTCGGTTCATTGGCTGCTTCCAGTTTTTTTCGGTTGGCTTGCACTCTACAAAGCTCTTATTTCTTTTTCTAGTGCTATGCAGTTATGTACGATTGAACTTCCCCCTGGTGATGCATGCCCAGATTCCTCAAGGTGTTCACTGAATCTAAAAATGCCAATTATATAGTTGTGCTATGCTTCTTTATTTATTTAGTTAGTTATTTTATAGGAGTGTTGCACTATACTTGACAATGCCGTTTCTGAAGGTTGCTGATTGGACATAAGATACTGATTACATCATGTTTGATTTCAATGTAAATTGTGGCCTCGTGCAAGCTACTCTATGTGTTGGTGAACAGAAGAGGGGCTAATTTCTCCTGGATCCTTGGCTACCATGAACAATACATGTGCAGCTTAAGTTAAGGCTGGTCCTATTGGCTGGCCCCGTCGTTGGTTATGATTTTGTAACATCCCAAAACAACATGTGCTCAAGATATTACCATACTTTGTATTTTTTTCTCATTTTTACCCTAATGTTGACTATAATTTCAGCAAACAACCTGAATAATTATCACCACTACTAAGCCATCAATAACAATAGTTTGCATAATCATAGAAACAATAACAAAACAATAATAAAACTTAGAACCACGTGTCCAAGTATGCCTAAGTCTTCGCACTTGGGTACGTCCGGATCACATGCGTCCAAAAGCAACATTTATCTTTTGGCTACGATAATGAACAAGATTAACAATAGATAAGCAACCACACATCTCAATCTAACAAAGAAAACTCACTAAGTTCACATGTCCGTTATTGTGACTATGTGAATCCATCATTTAAATATAGTTAAGCACTATCTTATTTATGAGTGAACATAGAAACTAAATATTTGTAGAAGATGTGGCAAGTGACACAATAACTCCTCCCATCCCATGTACGTCGTCTTCAATAATCACTTAAAACATTAAAACAAACAAGGATGATTCCATGAATTATAAAGTACAAAATAAAACAATAACATAACTATTTATTACACTCATCTCATTAATCATCCTTCGGTGACTATATGACTCAATAACCATTTATCACATTCATCTCATTAGTCATCATTCATCATAGCAATGTAATGCAAATAATCTACATGCTCATATGCTCATCACATAGCGTATGCCGGTATGGCTGAGTGTACACTCGTCAATGTTGCATCCTCTCATATATTCTATCCCCTGGAGGTGCCTACCAAGTAGGTATTTTATGCCTACACTTAGTAGGTTGTAGAGGGCCACACAAGTCATCTCTTTTCGTCGTGAATGCACATATGCAAATGACATAAATTATTAACACATTTCATCATCTCCATTATTCTTATTATCATAAGACATCATCTTTCATAATAAATGAAAGATACCATATAAAGCATCATAATAGCAAGTTTCTAGTAAGAACAATAAGATTTAATCATTCATATCATCATTCTACTATGCACTTACCTTTTTACCCACAAGGAATGAAATGATGTCAGGTTGAAGCCAAACCCATAGACATACCTCCTGCAGTAGGTAAACCCATCTAAAAACATGTCATAACAATACATACATCAAACATAGCAACATTGCTCCTACGCACATCTCTGGACTTAACTTTCTCTCTCACCTGACAGTTTACCATTTGCTACCCCGGTTGCATCGGAGAAGTTCTTCCGTACTCTCTTTCAAGAGAAGGTCTTCCATGAAATTTACTCAGACAAAGACTTCGCCAATCAAAATTGGATAGATTGGTACCACGTTAGGAAGTTGCCCTTATTTGTTGGTGTGTCAGAGTTATTCTATGGAGCAAGTTTAATGAACTTTGTAAGTTCGAGGAGGACATGATACGACAATTTTACACTACAATTTACATTCCTAACACATATAACTCCATGACTTGGATGTCCAGTGCTAAGGTTTACACTGCTACTAAGCAAGAATTTGAGGAGGCTTTGGGCATCTACCATAGTGGCTATCCTAGGATCCATAGCGACAGGCCTCTCGGGGTGTCTCAGCAGTTAGAGTTTTATGACCCTACTGCTAATGTGAGAAGGCTGGGAAAATTGCAGGACTACTTCCATAAGCTAGTTTGGTGAACAGAATCATTAGGGTTACCATTCACCCTAAGAGTGATAACTTTGATGGTATTTGAGGATATGCCCAAAACATTATGAGTGAGGTGATGCATAGACAAATGTTTGATGTGGTCGATTTCATGATGAGGGAGATGGCCTCTTCGGCTCGTGAACGAGGCAAGTCTATCTATTTTGCTCCTTATATCATGAAGCTTGTTCTGAGAAAGACCGGATACAAGGGAGGACGTGGATATGCGCACAAGTAGTACAAGCCTCTGAAGCTCCTCCAAGTCATCGGTCATCCAGCACAGCACCACCAGCAACAGCAGCCACATGATGCTCCTCATGTTGCCCATGACGTGCCTCAGGACGCCTTCTTGGCAAGTTTGGACTCCCTTCGCACTAACAAAATGGCTTAGTTTGCCTCTCTTAGCTACAATGTCATGAGTAGGCTTGATCAAGAGCACCAATATTAGCTCCAAACCTGTGCTATGGTTGATGAGGTCTGGGAGCATTTGGACACTATTGGAGATATAGTGGATCTTCTTCAGGATGAGCCAGTTTTCATTCGCTTTCGTCGTTTTGGCCGTGGTTTTGGACACGGTCGTCGTAATCCTCCACCTTCCTAGTTATATCATTAAGAACCTTCTTTTGGTACTTGATGCTAAAAGGGGAGAAGAAGAAAAGAGAACTAGAAGATGAAGCGACATGAAGTGGGAGTTTGGTGTTAGGTATATCTTGTAAAGCTAATTGAATCTCTTTATGTGTTTTGGATGTCTTATGAATGCTTGTAACCTTGAATGCTTAATTGTCATATTATTATGTTTTCTATTCTATCATATTGGATCATATGCCTTATGTGTAAACATAATTGTCTTGTTTATCTTGTTTTGTCAGATCCAATATATAGTGGAAACTCCACCAAAATTTTTAAATTCTTCAAAATGTGTGCTATCTTACATTAGTATATTCATGCACATATTTAGGGGGAGTTTCAACTATACATTGTGGCTTTTATGACATTTTGATTTCAACTCAATTCATTTTCCAAAAAGAAGTGAAATATTATTTAAAGCAAAATTCAAAAATATACAACTTGCTTGACTTGATGTATACTTTAATTATACCCAATTTCATTATATTTGATAAGGTTGTCATTAATTACTAAAAAGAGTGAGATTGAAGCATCTAGGCTCCCTAATTCCGTGTTTGTCTTTGGTAATTAATGACAATTATATTTTAAGGACTAATAATTTTTCTTGAGGTTATGAAAATTAGGTTGGTCCTATGAAGAGGTAAAATCTTTGAGTTTTAAGGAAATTGGAACATCAAGCTAATGCCAAAGTATAAGAATTAGGGATATTTGATCATATGCCCTATTTTACTTGGTGCAATTGATGAAATGTCCCGTTTGTCTCACTAACATGTGGCCCCAAGGCCCATATGTTAGTGAGACATCATGAACATTTTATCAATGGCATAAGTAAGTAAGGGCATTTTATCAATTATTCCTAAGAATTAAAGATCCTTTTCTAGCTTTTTGCCGATCTAAGTGTTCAGAGAAAAAAGATCATATTACTAGTATAGTCACCGTACTATTAAGAGGAATTTTGGCTAGTAGCTTGAAGATAATTAGGTTCAATAGCTCAAATTCATGCTCATACTTTGATCATATGTATTTCTCAAAAATTCCTTGAGATCCTCTCTGAAAAACAATTATATCGGCACTGCCAACCATCTAGGAGTGGCATTGTCATAAAGGCGGCAGTACTGACGCAGGGTGCGGTAGTTATTTGATAGAGAGGGATATTTTTAGGGTTTTTCAGGGCTGACACTACCGATCATCTAGAAGCGATACTACCGCAGGTGCGGTAGTACCAGCTGGTGGTCAATAGATATTTTACATAATGCTGATTTTTTGGGCATGCCCAGGCAGGCACTACCAACCCACTTAGGGTGGTACTGCCACAGGTGTGGTAGTATTGGCCCTAGTGGTTGGTAGTTGTTTTCCAGCGGTGCATTTTTAGTGTTTTCACTTGTTGGCACTATCACCCATCTAGGAGCGGTGCGGTAGTACCAACCCAAATAGATGGTTGCCTTTTACCAGAAAATGGTGAAAATGCACAATTTTGAGAGCTACTGTCAACCATTGAGTTTGAGGCTGGCACTACCGGCCCTACATAAGCGGTAAATGTCGACTTTCCTGAATTTTTCATGAATTAGGTGGTAACAACCAGAATTGTTGGTGGGGGGCTATAAATACATCCCCACCTGCAACAAGAAGCAATGTTTGGATATTCATTGCACATTTGTGAGCTCTTGCAAGTCTCTCTTCTCTAGTGCATTTAATTCATATTTTGTGAGTTGTTGAGAGAATTCAAGTGTGTACATTAAAGTTAAGTCATTAGATACTTAATCAACCTCAAGCAAGTGTCAAAGCCTATTCTCTTGGAGGTTGTCACCTCCTATACGGCTTGGAGGTGTGGAACCAGTGATCTTCTCAAAGGAACTTGTGAGAAGGCCCGGTAGATTATAAAGGTTGGAGCTCACCTACCTAGAGCGGAGAAAGAGCTATCACTAGTGATCGAGGGAGGCTCATTTGTGCAAGGAGCCAGTTTGATTTGTTTAAGCGTCCTCAACTTGGATTAGAGGAGGCCGGCAAGTCTCCAAAACCATAGGATAAAATTCATTGTATTCATCTCTTCTGGTTTGCTATCTTGTATCCACTTGTGCAAATTTACATTCCTAGCATACTTAGTGATTGCTTATCTATATAGGATTGTGAAATTGGCTTAGACTTAGTTTGTTGGTGCACTTAGTAAAATCTAGACGTTTTAGGCCTTAATTGTTAAAATTCTCAATTCTGGTATTACTTGATCATTTGTTACAATTAGAGCCAAAGAATTTTAAAAAACCCCTATTAACCCTCTTCTAGTCGGTTATCCTTGATCCTACAACCGTCTCCGAGTTCCACCTGCTTGTTGGTACTTCATGGTTGGTCCTGCTATGCCTTCGTTCTTCCAACAGCTCACACCTTCACTTTTGCGAACATTAGATTTTACAACCGTCTTTTCAGTTTTGCACATAACTGCAACTAAGATTTGAGTACCTATAGTTGATGACACGGTTTTTTTCTTCTAATCAGGATTTTTTAGACCTCCCATTAGTTGTCCTTCCATTAGATTTATCCATCAATTGATATCCTCCATTGTTTAAAATATTTTTCATGATTATCCGCCCTTTGCAAGTAACTTGTATAACTTCACCTTAAAGTAATACTTCACAACCTTCAATTTTAAGGGACCTCACATATATTAGATTCTTCTTTATGCCAGGAATATACCGTACTCCTATTAATGTGCGATGTGCTCCATCATATATCTCTAATGTATCTGTTTCCACCTCAGTAATTCCATACTTTTTTCAATCGGACAAGTGAACAGTTCCATGCGCTGGGCGTAAAGACCTTTATCAAACATCGCCCCGCTGAATATGTGAAAGCAATAACCTGAATCTAATATCCATCTATATGAAGTATCTGATTGACTGACGACAAGTATATTTGAATTATCTTTGCTACTGCTATTGAGCATACGCCCTTCATTTGCTTCAAACTCAGACAACACTTTATCATACAACCTTCCTCTTTATATAGATAGCATATACGTGTGCCCCTGTTTTTGTGCTTATTCTTCCTATAACTCTTGCTTTTACTCGTAACACCTAATGAAACCAATGCTTGATTACCCGAGAATAAAGATTCTAATTAATTTTTTCAAGAACTCTATCTCTAATAGATATATAACTGCCTTGTTGAAGTTGAGAGTAATTTTTTTGACGGGAATATTCATCACCACTTACTCTTAAGATAGTGGTAGAGATGATACTAGTATGATGACTTTATCGTTCTCCTTGATTTTCTTATTCACACTAATTAGCTATGTGATAAACTTGTTAAAGATATTGAAATGGTCAATGAATCGTGTACCTTCCTCCAGCGCAACCTGTACAGTTGTCACTTCAGCACTCACTGTTTTGTTAGCGACTTCACCATATACAATTCTTCTAACTCCTTCCATAGTTTCTTCAGTGAATTCTCTTTAATCATCGAGTATTTTACCTCATCAATGATACAGAGACAGAGACAGATTGTATTGATAACCTTTTGCTCCATCATCTTTCAATCTTCAGTGGATATCTTTTCTGGTTTGTGCCTATCAAGAGTAGTGATTAACTCTTGCTGGACAATGTCATCCTTCACCACATATTACCATACGTTGAAATTTCCTCCGCTGTCAAATTTCTCTACTTGATTCTAAATCATTGATATCAATCTCGATTTTGTGCCACCTAACGCTTTACTAAACTTCTCACAAATCTCATTAATCTAGTTTTGGCTCTGACACCACTTGTTACACTTTGATACCCCTTCTTATACTCAATAGCCCTCGTATCAGATCAAAATTTTGTAAGATATGGCATGGACATGTACGATCTCAAGAGCGAAAAAGATAAATTTCGTAGAGAGAACCAAAATAACAATGTTGAAGTAACTACAATGAGAGGAAGATTTGACGAAGCCGACCATAAATTATTTAAGCATAACATCAAAAGAGTACAAGTTATTATTGTTCTCTCACAACCTCATTAACTTTTTGGAACCTTATGATACTTGTCCTATGCAAGAATCAAGTGCTAAAAAATAACCTAGTCGCTAATCCTCTCGTGTACATCTTATTTTAGATGAATTGGCTTGTGGCTTATTATTTACTTGGATTCTCCATGACCACCCTAGGTTTATGTAGCCTCCCTAGTTCTCCTCGAAAGCAATTAGAAATCCTACTCCTGTTAGGATTAAGAATCCTAATACTATTAGGATTCATCTAGCACATATTTTTAAATTTTGAAAGATTATATATAAGTCATCATATTTAACAGTTAAGTCATGCATTGTCGCTGCCATGTCATTGACATTGATGTCATGACCAATGGCCATGGAGCCGTCGAGGGCATGGTGGGCTGGGCCCCAGCGACTCATCAAAATATATATATATATATATATATATATATATATATATATATATATATATATATATATATATATATATATATCTTTTACTTTTGGAAGTAGTTACTCTCACCTTTAAAATCTCACTTCTGAAATATCACCTAAACAAACTTAAAATACTCATTTATCACTTTGGGTACACTCATACACTAATTATAAGATACTCCAATATGAGCCACATGAAATAATTGCAAGAGAGTCCATGATTTTTAGCGTATTTTGTAAATACCTTCATATACACACATAAAAAGGAGTATATCCAAAAAATGTGCATACCACCTCTGAAAAAATATACATACCACCTAGATGATAGTATATACTCGTATACTAAGCATACGTACCCTCCGTCGCATGAGATACCCTATACATTGTCAGATACGATATAGGAAGTAATTACTCCCGAGAATAGAAAAGAGACTTATATATATATATATATATATATATATATATATATATATATATATATATATATATATATATATATATGCTCTGCCACTGTCGCAGCCACACGGGTCACCACCCTCATCACTAAGGTAGGGCGGTGGCAACCATATCTGGCCAAATTTGGACAAGTTCGAGCAAGTCCGTCCAGTGTAAGCGGCGAGGGGGGGAGGGGGGGGGGTAGCTATGCATGTAGCTTAGGCGACAACGGCGGGGGAGGGAAGAGCAAGGTGAAGAGGATGAAGCGAGGCCTGTCCAGATCGGAGCAGGACAATGCGAGTCCTCATCACCAAGCTATGGTGAATGCCAGCAGCGATCATATCTGGCCGGATTGGACAAGCCTGACTGGATTCGACTGGTGGAAGTGGTGACAGGGAAGGGGGTAGCTGCATGCGGAATTGAGGCGGCATTGGCTAGGGTGGGAAGAGCGGGGGCAGAGATGAGGAGGAAGCGAGGCCTGTTAGCGGTGAGGGAAGAATAGATGTGGAGAGGAGGGAGCGCACGATGCGAGGATATGGCTTGCTGATCGTGGTCCATGTGACTGTAGAGAAAGACTGGGGTGAGATGCTGTAGAGAGAACGGAGGGACCACCACTAGGTCGTATATTTAAAGTTGTAGAGATTTCCCGGCTTTGAGGGAATAGCTGCGTTATGCTTGGTTCTGGATACTTACCGGCGTTTGGTATGTATTTGTTGTTTCTGGAACATTCCAGGACCCAAAAATTCGGCTAGTCCCGTTCGTCCCTGGCCAGAAATTAAGATCTGGCCTTAGCTCGCGCAATGTGGTGTGTGAGAACTCATAATCGTGGCGAACGGGGGGCCGTTCAGACTGTTCAAGATGCGCTCTGGTAATTTGTACACTCGCAATACTACTTGTTTGTCTATCTCTGCTTTTGATTGGACTCTTAGCTCAGATCGCATTGCGCTTGTGGTTGCCTGTGGATTATTTGTGCTCCGTATGGCTCGAAAGAGGAAGAATGCAGCACGAGAGCAAGGCTTCAAGAATTGAAGCTCCCATTTCGCCAGATCTGTAATGCTAGCCACAGGTTTACAATTTGGCAATTTTTCCCACACACTCGACCTGATGTCGCGACCGTGACACTTTCTTTGCTCACCCCTGAATAAATCTCGCGATTGTCACATGTTTTCTTCTTCCATTGCAATGCAATAAGCCATTCTTCCTCAGCTGTGTGCCCGTCTCCCTCCATTGCCTGAACCTGACACTAAAAGCCTTGTCACTGCCAAACGACACTACGACCATCTGATTCTGACGTCCGCCATGGCTATCAGCAGCAGAGCAGCAACGTGCACCGCGCTCATCTTCCCGAGCACCGCAGCCACCGCGCTCCCCTCAAACGTCTCCGTGAAACATCGTGCTCAGCGGCAGCGGGGGAAGGCAGTGGCAGCCGTGGCGCGCGCGAGCCGCGGCGGCACGGCGCTGGAGCGGCCGGCCTTCGACCAGTCCCAATTTGATACGATTCCCGTGGCACAAGAAGGTGCCGCTCCCCAGCTAGCCTTCAATTTGCTTTCGGTGATGTCAAGGGAACGAAGAATTAATCCTCGTTCTCGCACCGAACAATATCAGCATTTTGTTTCGCCATGCGATAGCACTCGGAAGACAAGCTTTGCAATCTGAGATCTTTCCGCATGCTTACAGTTCTTTTCGCACATACGCATGCAGGAGGAGACACAGGGAGGCTGAAGGACAGGAGGGGCTCTGGAAGTGGTGACAGCTACAAAGTTCTGCTCGTAGACGACGCCCGCCACACCGAGAAGCTTGTGGAGAAGGCCCTGCCGCAGGTGGTGCCCTCCATAACCGCTGAAGCGGCGCGGGAGCTCTTCCACGAGTCTCGACAGAAAGGCGCCGCGCTTGTCATTGTCGCCGTTAAAGTAGGGTACCCCCTCCAGTCTGGAATTTTTTTTTCTGGTGTCGTGCTGCACGCGCGCGGCCGTGCAGCACGACACCGGATGCTGCCGCGTGCAACAGTCTCATCAATCTTGAAGCGAGCCGCTTTTCCTCGCTCCTGATCACGCCAGCCGGAGAAAAACGAGTCTTCCACGGCTCCACCAAGCCAAGCCGCATCGCCCACGCCGTCGCCATGGCTCCCTCGTCCTCCGTTCCACGCGCGCCAGGATCGACGCCGATCAACCTCCGCGCCTGCTGCAAGACCTTCGCCTCTCCCCTGCCTTTGTCGCCGCCGTGCTCTGCTCCCCGGAGCTCCTCTGCCACCCGGTCCAATTCTTCCGCTCCCTCCCCAACAGCACCAACTGCTGTTGGTCAGCTAGCCCAGAGGGTGAGTCAAATCGAAAGTCAATGTTATTTGTAGGTTTTCTTTGCCCTAACATGTTATTATTCCATGCACCTCCACTCGTCGTCGGCTCTACTTTGGCAGAAAGCAGGAGAAGCTGGGAAGGCAGCTGCCTGTTGGGTCGGCGCACAAACTGTTCGAGGAAATGCTCCACTAGTGTTTAGTGGTAAACATGCATCCCGTTTGTAGGATGACTTTCTGCTGGTCAACTGAAAGTGTTGATTCGTAACTGCACGTAGAATTCCTTCGAAAAGAAAGCATGCAGAAGAACTGAAAACAACGGCAGAAACTTGTAGCTAAAGACTTGTTGTTTAAAAATAGCGAGGACCATCAAGCCCCAAGGTAAATAGGTTCAGAACTGTTTCTACTTAGCCTTTTTCTGTATCAGTGCATCTTAACATCTACTGCTGTGTGGATTGATTGAATGTGATACTTGTCAACAGGAAAGTTTTTGTCCTCTCAGCATGCTAGTTATTTGCCTGAAGAACAACAAGCTAGAAGACAGAAATGTTATGATTCTGGAGAAGATTTCAAGAATGTGATACTTGTCAACAGGAAAGTTTTGTCCTCTCAGCATGGCTACACTTTTATGTGAACATACTGGCAGCCATACTGCGAGCATAGCTGAAGAATCAGGTAAAAAGTGGCAAGTCCTTTTGGTGGTGCTCCTAGAGTTCCTGTTGAGAGTCTGACAAGTGAAAGCTTACTTGGCATTGAATATGAAAGATCTGGCAGCATCAAACGAAGGGTGAGAAGACATGCCATTGGGTACACTGAGAAGACATGATTTTTCTGTTTGGAGAGTGGGATTAGAGCATTCCACTTAACTCCACAAAAGTGAAAGAAGTCCAGCATGAAGTCCACTTCACCTCCTCGTCCATGAGAGCCACAGGAGCATTCCACTTCACCAGATTCAAAAGCACTGAATGTCAAGTCGGAACGGAAGATGACATTTAAGGATTTCTGTGTAGTACATTTTTGTTTTTCCATTTCCTGCTGTATAAAAAAAAGCCAGATGAACAAGCACTCAAGCAACTATTCCCTATTGAATAAATCAGAGAAAGAAGTACTTGTAAATATTGGATCTACCTCAATGACCACATCAGCATCTCTAAACTGTTCATAATCAAGAACACCAGATAGTAGAGAAAGTCGCTTTTCATAATCCTCCTTGGTCATTTGTCCCTTTTTGACAAAACTCTGCAAATTGGCTGAATAGAAAATGGAAAAATTTAAGATAAACTTCAAAAACGACCTCAATAGAAGTCTCTAAAGAAAAAAAAGAAACCTTTAACTCTGTTAATTCCAGCATATAAGAAGTGCTCATTTACTTCTTTCAAGATCGACTACTAAGAAGTTGTTCAATATCAACACAGTTGCAATTCCAGATCCCATTAGGCCTCCCCCAACGATAGCTGCCTATTCTCCGTGGTGTCAAACCCAAGTTGGTAACGTTTGGAATCTGCTAGAACTTGAGATGGTCAGATAAATGAATGCAAACAACATCGTAAACCTCACTTCCTAGAAAAGCATAACTAGACGCTGCTCGAAACCTCGCTAGGCTGATCAAGTCGTTGGTGGAGCCGAAGGCAGGGGAGAGGCGAAGGTCTTGCAGCAGGCGCGGAGGTTGATCGGCGTCGATCCTGGCGCGCGTGGAGCGGAGGACAAGGGAGCCATGGCGACGGCGTGGGTGATGCTGCTTGGCTTGGTGGAGCCGTGGAAGACTCGTTTTTCTCCGGCTGGCGTGATCAGGAGCGAGGAAAAGCGGCTCGCTTCAAGATTGATGAGACTGGTGCACGCGGCAGCACGACACCAGAATTTTTTTTTCCTCCAGTCTCAGCTCCTCGCATCCTCCTCCTTTAGTTTGAATAGCTCGGCGCACGTATTTTCCATTTCAAACTTCAGTTGGAGGCAACACATAACCCACTAGCCTACTACTGCTTTTAGCCTTCACTAGATATTAACTTTCTTGGGCTGCTTTGATGCATGCCTGAACAGGAGCATGCCGAGTTCTACGCGCACATGATGGTTCGTCAGGGACTGCGCTCTGCCATCGAGCCTGAATCGGACATGGCAAGTTAATTGTCTTTTAAGTGTAGCAGTTTTCTGTGCTGTGATGAGAGCTTCAGGCAGTACTTCATATTATATTAGAGGCTGCTCCAGACTTCCAGTAGTTAGTTCGTTTCTTACCAGCTAGCAAGGTCGCATAATGTAACATAAGTGAAACTAGAGGAGGTTCTGCAAATTTTCACTGATGCTACAGCACGGAGCATGCGTGCTGAAGACATCCCGATCGAGTATACTTGTGGTCTTTCGGAGTTCTACCGCAAAACACCGGTAACATTCCAGATCCACCCACACCGTTGGAATTGTTATTAGATCCGTTTGAAACACGAGAATTCCATAGAACTGTTGTCGATAATTTTTTTCTAATGACTTGTGTCCGGACGTCCGAAATTTTCGGATACATTGCAACATTTTTTTATACGTGTGCAACATTTTCCTCGATAAACAGTGAAATTTGCTACAGTAAACGGATGTTGTAAGCGTTCAAAAAATAGTTGCACGCGTTGGAAAAAAAAATGTTGCACGCGTACAAAAAAAATATTCCAAGAGACGTCCGATAGGATGAACAATGATCGGACGTCCGAACGCTAGTATCTTCCTAATTTTTTTATGCTGGTTTTTTTTCTCTCTCTCTCGACGTCGCAGCATGTTTGGCTGCTATGTACCGTCGACACGCCAACACGGGCTAAACCTACGTAGCGCCTGCGCGCATGTAGGGCACATCGCCGTTCGTTGGGCAGGGTAGCTTGCAATCCTAATGTAATAACAGATAGGGAGCTCAAAAAGAGAAGGCGATAAGAGTTTAAAACCGAGCTGTCTAAATATCTAATGTGCCCCGCTCCCCAACACACACACAAAAACAATCTCTGCTTTCTGTGTGATGCAATGATGCGGCAGTCAATAGTATGTCGAGTCATTCTTCTGCAAGACTGCTCCTCCTCGTCATTATCACAGTCTCCAAAGTCTTGCTTACACCAGCAAGAGTTTTCACACTAACCTTTTTCAGATCATCCGTGCAGGTAAACAAAATATATTAAGCTAGTACATTCAACAACAACAAAAAAAAAAAGATGGATGTATCTAGGGATACAAAAAAAATTTAATAATTCGGTTACTTATGATAACTCCCAAGATGGCAAAAATCCTATTCTTTTGTAGCCAAATGCTCTTGCATCAACCAGTATATCATTAGAGCATGTACAGTGGTATAGACGGTAGTTGTCTGTTAGATATCTCCATATCATCTATAGACAGCACTAAAAATAACTCATACAATAGATCATCTATATAGTTGTCTGTAATGGTCTCTTATCCAATTAACAAACTGCTTATACAATAGCACATAAAATAAAAAACTGTCAATAAAACCGTTTGTTAAAATAGTAGGCAGGAGTTATCTCTCCTCTATATCACCTAAAATCCTATATAGCATAATCTTATAGACAGCTGATATATACCATTGTACATGCCTTTAAACTGTTTAGCACCTCAGAATCAACAAACCGTTCACACGTCTAAGTGTCTAACGATCTCACGTCACGTTCCCCTGCAGGCTGCAGCTAGCCCGCCCACGTGTTAACGAGCGCGACGGACGCGGGCGCCGCTGCCGCGGCAGATGCGTCCGCGAAATATTATTGCTGCCGCGCGCTTCCTCCCGCCACCCCCGTTTCCCTCCAACACCATGTGCCCATTTCAGCTTCTTCTACCTCCGTTCACACGCACTCGCCGCCACCAGCGCCACTACCGCCACTATACTATTCCCGACACCCCCACTGGCAGCAATGCCCGATCTGTAGCACACAGCGCACACCTAATCTTGCGATCCTTCCTTCCGCCGGTACGCGATCCGATCCGCCTTTTCTCTGTCCCTGAGCTGTACTGCTACTCCTAATCAATCATCGCGGCGCGAAGGGAAGGGAAACCTCGGCACATTTTGCCTGTACTTTTCCACACCAACCACCTTTGTCCGGCGCTGGTCATAATGGAATGAGATTGGCTGCCTCCAACGTTCTATTCTTGCTTTTTCGAGGGAACCCAGGTTGAGTTCTTGAGCTGTCTTTGGTCAATGAGAGAGGCGGAGGGTGTCGTAAGGATCACAAATTAATCAATCTCGGCTGAAATCCATGCAAGCAACCCGGCCTTCTTGGTGGCCCTGAATTTCTCGCTCCGTTTGTCAGCAGCAGCAGAGTGTTGCGTACTGAGCAAGTGCAAGCTCAGGTGTCAGCTAGCCCCACTTCTTCGGCTCCAAGTGTTTTAAAGATCTTAGGGAGTCATATTGCTAGTGTACCGCCAGGCACGGCGCTACTAGTCTCGCCATTGGAGCTTGCTCTGTCGCCAATGGTTCACAAGGTCGCGGCTCTGGTGCTGCTAGTGTTAGTGGGAGTGATGGCTGCGGCCTTGGCCGACCAGGAGAGTGACCGGATCCGGGAGCTCCCCGGGCAGCCGGCCAATGTTGGGTTCTCGCAGTACTCCGGCTACGTCACGGTCAACCAGGCGCACGGCCGCGCGCTCTTCTACTGGCTCGTGGAGGCGGTGCCGGAGGCCGGGCCCATCTCGCCGCTCGTCCTGTGGCTCAACGGCGGGCCCGGGTGCTCGTCGGTCGGGTACGGCGCGTCGGAGGAGGTTGGCCCCTTCCGGATCAGGCCGGACGGGAAGGCGCTGTACCTGAACCCCAATTCTTGGAACAAGGGTGTGTAATCTGCAACTCGTGTTCTTAAGCTCCATTAAACAGCAGGAGCTGCTCCAATTTAATTGTGGGGAGTAGCTGATTTATTTCGGGTGTGTTTGCTGGTGATTGCAGCGGCCAATTTGCTGTTCTTGGAGTCGCCGGCCGGCGTGGGGTTCTCGTACTCCAACACGACATTGGATCTGTACACCGCAGGAGATGCGAGGACAGGTAACTGATTCATGGTCATTCTTCTGCGAGTTGCCCACTGTCCTGTGATTAATCAGGATTCAGGTACCAACTTCTTGTCACTTTCTTTTGTCTTGTAGCACTGGATGCCTATGCTTTTCTGCTGAACTGGTTGGAGAGATTCCCACAGTACAAGTACAGGGAATTTTACATTGCTGGAGAGAGCTATGCAGGTAAACATTGCATGTGATAAAGTTCTGAATTTTCAGTTCAGGCTCTTTGTTGGATGGAAGACGTAATCTGAATGGGCTGTTTGGTCTTTGATATTTGCAGGGCATTATGTTCCCCAATTAGCCCAGCTCATATACGAAAAGAACAAGGGCTTTCAGAACCCCACAATTAATCTCAAAGGATTCTTGGTATATCATTGAAATCCATGTTTTGCTTGTACTAGTTTTATTATGAGCATTCTAGTTTCTAAATTTTTTGTGATTCTCAAAAATTAAGGTGGGGAATGCGGTTACTGATGACTACCATGATTATCTTGGTACATTTGAGTACTGGTGGACTCATGGTCTGATCTCTGACAGCACTTATCACAACTTGAAGGCGACGTGCATGCTTGATCCCTCAGAGCACCCTTCTCCTGAATGTGTCAAGAACCTGAACCTAGCTAGTTCCGAAGAAGGCAATATTGATCCTTATAGTCTGTATACAAAGCCCTGCAATAACACAGCCTCCCTCAAACTTGGCTTGGGAGGACGCTATGTGAGTTTTTCCCCCCATAAGTGATCATGTTCCAGTTTTGTTTCATAGATATAGTTCTGTTCTTACATAGAGGCATAATTCGTAAGATACTACCAGCAGACAGCAGTGCAACGTCAATCACCAAATGCTGCTAAATGACCGGCATCAATCCTAGATCTGCTAAAGTATCAGGCATGATGCGTTATCATATCTCCATTTAGATCCAAATGACATTAAACAGATTAGATAGTTTAACTGAATTGATATTGTCATCCTAATCGGTTTGCCATTTTAAACACATTGAACGAGGAGCTAGTTCAATCTCAACTCTCAAGGTAGATTTTAGGTTTTAGCTGTGGTGGTTTAGAAAGAAAGAGCAAAGCAGCTGCCGGTCAAGCACAAAAAAAACAACTTTTCATAAAATAAGAAAAGGCAATGGATGAAATAAATGCATTCTCTGTTAAGGAAATTTACAATTTATTTATTACTATATTCCATTTGATGGTTTTTTTTATGTTTTTGCGCAGAGTGCATAACTGTTTTGCACTGCTTGAACTGTGGGTATAATTGTGTCACCCGTTTTATAGCGGATAGACATCCGAACTGCTACTGTACTTCACATGACCTTAGAAGTTAGAACTAGTTGTTCTGTTTTCTTATTCTCATTTATCTACTTGTCAATGTTTTGAGACTGGATTTAATGCTATATGTGTATAACAAGATATTCCTCTGTCATATTGTTTTCCATATGTAATGTCACGTTGCCATCCACAGCCTTGGTTGTCGAGAGCCTATGATCCTTGCACTGAAAGATATGCAAATATTTACTACAATCGGCCAGAAGTGCAGATGGCGTTACATGCTAACACTACTGGAATTCAATACCCTTGGAAAACTTGCAGGTCAATGATTTTAGCTGAAAAAATACCTTCTGTTCCATTTTTAGGCATATATGTATACTCATTTGCCCTATTTGTTATAGTGATATTGTCGGATCCTATTGGGCGGATTCCCCGAAATCTATGCTTCCTATTTACCAAGAGTTAATTGCAGCTGGTATCAGGATATGGGTTTTTAGGTAAGTGCTACAACTCATGCATTTGGACATCTTCTATCTATTATAATATTAAAGTAGAGGCAAAAGATGCTACCACATTCACTCTCAAGGCTAAAAATTCTCGTATTAATCGGAGGAAAAAAGAAAAATCTACACCGTTGATCATAGTGGGTTCAGATTATAACGGTATAGATTAAAAGAAAGAGTTTGTGTCATGTACAATACAAAAATAACTGAAATTTGGAATAAAAATAAAATAAAATTATATATTTGATTTCCATACCATTAAAGAAATACTTTAAGTACAATAAAAAATTTGGAACAAAAATAAAATATAATTAATAATCTAATTTCCATATGAACATCAAAATAAAACTGAAATTTAGAATTTTTTATTTTTTATTTTGATTTTTAAAATTTTAATTTCAGTTTTATTTTGATGTTCATATGAAATTTGATTTTCATACAAACATCAAAATAAAATAAAATTCAAAACAAAATCAATTAAAAATTAGTGATTAAATTTGTATACAAATACCAACCTAAAAATAAAATTTAGAATAAAAATAATATAAAATTAGCAATTTAATTTTCATACAATTCTAAAGTAAAATCCTAAATAGCTTAAATTACGAATAAAAATGAAATAAAAAATACTAATTGGATTTGTATATGAATCCAACCTAAAACTATATTAAAAAAATCTATGTCATGTATGATTCAACAACTCACAAATATAATTTGGAATACAAACAAAAATGCTAATTTACTTTGCACAATAATTCCAATTCAATTTCCATATGACTTTCTAAATAAAATCCCTAAATAAACATAATCTGGCAAAAAAATTAAAGAAACATTAGCTATTAGATTTCTATATGAATTCAACAAAAATAACTAAAATTTGGATTAAAAATAAAATAAAAGAGAAAGGCCAAAGCCGAAAGAGCTAAAAGCCACGATGATGAGTGGTGTGTCTCTGCATTGTTGAAGAAGTCAATAGCAAAAGAAGCTTGATGATGGGGAGGCTCTGGTAGAGAGGAGATGAAGTTTTGAATGGAAGACGAGCTACAGAGGATATATATTCATTAGGTAGCTACAAATGTGCCATCGCTGCTGAGGGATACGACATCACACACGATGGTGGGAAAAATATTTATATTATTAGATAATGACTAAAGCAAAAATGCTAGCATCATAAAAGATGGGAGGTTGCTGCGTTAATGAGGAAGCAACATCGTTGAGTTGGCAAACATCGAATAAGAGAAGCGACCGATATGGGATAATCATAAATCAAGCATGTATAATATCTTGCATATGTATATGTATACATGAATTCGTTTGAATCAAAACAAGTTGCAAAAAACTCAGAGTAGAGATGTCACTATTTTATGGAATAGGCTTAGGGCCACTGGTGAGAGCATGACGAGTGTCCCCGGTTGGAATAAGCAATACTTATATATGTATACATTGCATATGTTGATGTTGTCACGTTCAGCATTAACTAATAATTGAAGAGAAATAGAAGATAGTTATACGATAGAGTATCGCATTAAAGGGTAGTGGTTGAGAGGAATCGATAAAAAATTAGGCTTACTATTAGCGTTTGAAGCAAAAAAATTATGAGGCGATCAATAAGAGATATAAGACATATGGATATGCAAGACAGCGTGTGAGGAAGATACGTTTAATGTAAGTCGCCCATGATGTATTAGTGTATACGTGAGTACTGTACTCTAATACCATATAAAATAATTAGTGTATTACTTCAGATTAAATAAAGGTACCTGTGTTGTATATATTTTAAAAAAAGAGTTACTAATAAAGAAAGAATAGGGGTATATAGCTATATGATTTATGTAATATAAAGAGTTGCTACGTTTCTAAGAACTACAACAATTTATTATTCTCAATGATTTTCTTCCATCAAAGCTTTTACTTCAATTACATCCCTAAGGTTGAATTTTTCTTCAAGCTTCTGTTGTCATTTCTAATGTTTATTATGTTTTAAAAATCCAAATACTCTACAAAATACGCTAATATATTCTCAAGCATAAAAGTCATATTATTTGATACTACAAACTGTTAAAAAAAATCTAGCCGCGCAAATGCATGGGTCATTCTGCTAGTTTCCTACATTTTGGATGGCAGAATCATTTTCTGAGTTTTCTTGTGCATGTCTGATGTATGTTTTTGTCAGTTGAACATGGATCCCATCTCTATTCTGAGTTTTGGAATTGTCTTTAGGGGCTCTATAAGACTAACTATAGTATCTTTTACTATTTTATATTGCTGTTGGATTTTTATATAAATGGGTATTTTTCTCCAATCATTTTGACCACCGCCCACTTAAAGGAAATCAGAGGGATGAAAATTCCTTAATTATTATCCAATTCTGAAGTAGTCTGAAACTATTTGAAGCCACAATGCCAATGTATTTCACCTTTTCACAGTGGGGATACAGATGCTGTAGTTCCAGTAACTGCAACGAGGTACTCGATCGATGCTCTCAAACTTCCAACGCTGGTCAACTGGTACCCTTGGTATGACCATGAAAAGGTCGGTTATTCACTGTATTGAGCAAAGACTGGAGCAGTAAAGAACCCATTCATTCTGAAATTAAGTATTCTCTGGTGTTGCAGGTTGGAGGTTGGAGTCAAGTTTACGAAGGACTAACTCTCGTCACCATAGCAGGTGCAGGGCATGAGGTTCCACTGCACCGACCTCGACAAGCGTTGATATTATTCAGACACTTCTTGCAGAATACACCAATGCCAACTCAATAGCCACTTGAAGCGGAATGATAGTGTAAACTATGACAATGGAATTCACTGTTTTTCACATTCTTTTTTGTTTGATTTTATTATTACACGTTATTCAATTATCTCTATTGAATGTATGTATGTTTCTTAGCAAATAGGGAAACCTGACATTTGTACTGCTGCAGCTAAAGAGCTCATTTGTATATGATAATGATAGTGATTCTTTGAGCAGTAAAATTTTCAGTTTTACAACTTGCTTAGAAAAGGAACTGCCCTTTTGCTTGTTGCATCTCCAATTTTGTGGAATAAAAGATGGTGTTTCTAGGTTCTTATGGTGATCTTCAGTTCTTCACCATATCATCCAACTGAGGCACTACTTGTTTGAACTCACCTGAAGCCCTGATTGCATAGATTCATGCCGTTACCCCAACTCCAAATTCCTAGTGAACCGGCTGCATAAAACAAGTCATATTGATAAGCAGTATTATTATTCACCTTGTCTGACTTTGTGTCGAAAAAAAGATAATGATGTATGCTTATTTATGGAGCACCAAACAGAATCTAATCTGAATGTCCACAAAGGAATTCAAATATGAGTATGTCACAAAACTACAGGTTGCTTATACAAACTATCAGAAAACTATAGGTTTTAGTTTCTACTTCATAGAACTATATATTTTAGAAGAACCTGTATTAAAAAACTACCGGTTTTAGAATTGAATTTTTTTGTAACAAGTCTTACAGTATGGGCTATGAACTAGGGCTATAAAAAAACTCGAGGCTTGTAAGATGTTTGAGCTTGGCTTGTTTTAGGCTCAATTCGAGTCCGGTTTGAGCTCTGAATGAGCCGAACTCGAGCTTGATCCGGAACTTGCAAGCTTTATAAAGCCGAATTCGAATAGCTCGCAATTCTGATAAATTTACAAAATACTTGTTAAATATTACTATACGTTAACTCTTATCGAGTTTACTCGAGTCGAACTCGAATATTTTTTATTATTGAAAAATAGTGCATATTGAATTGTTTACTATTACCAAGTTTGAGCCTACTTGAGCTCAGGTCCAGGCTCGAACCTCAAATCGAGCTCGGCTTGAGTTTTTACCAAGCTCAAGCCTGAAAGTCTAAGCTTACTCAAGCTCGACTTATTTACAGGCCTACTCTGGACTTTAAATACTTTTTTAGCATCGGTACTCAATTTTTGGCACATCGATAGCGAATGCACATGTGCTTAGGCGTGGCTTAAGGAATAAGAAGCTTTGCTAGGTGGATGGGCTACTTCATATACTATGTGGCTTGGTGGGTTGCTGATTATTAGAGGCCTAATTTGATAATTAGTGACTTCATCTGGTTCTTATATAACTAGACTCGAACTCTAGACGCACGCACTGATCATAGGATGAGAAAGGGCGTGGCTCAACGTCTCTCCTTTATAAGAACATGGCAGACCACCAAGTCAAGGACGCTTAACACGCGTTATGGAGAGTGGATGTTAGGGGTCAGTGAGGGTGTGGGTGTGCAACGACGGGCAATCTACCGCGGCGATGTCGAGCGGGTAGGAAAGACAACGCAACGTGAGTTAGCGAGTGTTCGGCCAGTTAATCGGGCTGACCAAATTAGGAAATAGGCAATGTAAGTCTCTCTTCTGATTTATGATTCTTTATTAATTATAATTGTGTAAATGAATTGAATAGACACAATAGCAAATTTATTTGATTGATTGATGTTAATTTATTTATATATTTACAAAAGTTTGATAAGCGAACATTGTAAAGTATTTTTCAAATAATAAAGTATTATTAGTATCCATCAAACTGATAAAAATACAACACGAGCTGTTTTATATATTTATCTCAATTTTTATCTATTTTTTTTTTGAGCTTACCCGCTATTTCTTTTCTGACTTCGCCCCTACTCCGTTCGTGAGACTGCACACCGTATCCAAAGGAAAAGAAAAGAGTAACAGCAAAAGTGCAGTGAAATACCTATCCTACAGCCAGAAAGCATCAAAAATCGAATTTGCTAGTTTGTCGATCCAAGAACCCTAAGGCCATCTCCAACAGATGCCTGATACGTTTCTCGACCGCAAAAAATGAGTAACCAGTCAGCACAGTAGCAACCGAAGCATCGAATTCGACCTGTAGGCTGTAGGTGACATCCTTGACGGAGTAGCTGCTGTCGAGAGACCTAGGGGTGAAAACGGTCGGAAACGGTCGGAAAACACTAAAATCATTTTTGATTTCATATTTTTTCTCGGAAGCGATATCGAATCGATAACTACGGAAACGAAACGGCATCGGTAATTCAAAATATCGGAAACGAAAATTCGATACAAAATATATATCGAACGATCGGAATCGAAAAAGAGACCGATAACGTCGTAAGGACATGTACCACCAATTGACTTCAAAAATTCACACAAATAGTACATCCACATAGAAATTAGTAATTAATAAATATTCACAAATTTACGATGAACACACATCAAATTTTAGACTTGAATGACTACATTAGAGTTTTGTTTTTATGATATTTAAAAATATCTATGATTGATTAAATCATGAAAATGGGTGAAGATTGTAGCCCTCGTGATAAGCTTCGCATAGAGTCCAAAATCACATAAATCGGAGTTCGGAGTAAAAAGTTATGGGCGTTTTAGTGACCGAAGAAGTGTGATTTGTGGGCTGGAATAATTCCGGTAATTACCGACGGAATTTACCGATTTTTTCCGGATACCGAAGGAAACGGTCGGAACCGATCAAAACCGTTACCGTTATCGTTTCCGACAAAAATTACCGATTCCGATTCCGATTCCAAAAATTACCGATACCGACATGTCCGGTTGAAAAATTTTGAAAACGGTTTTCGGAATTTCGGGAATTACCGATACCGTTTTCACCCTAGAGAGACCTCACCATGATGATGGCGCCCTGCTTGCTAGAGCATCCACTTTTTGGCCGATCAGCCAGCGTGGAGACTGGAGAGAATAGCGAGTGGAGAGAGAGAGAGAGATAAAAATGTAGCTGTTTGGTCGAGTTGAGCTAACGGACACGGAGGATTGGCGTGCCACATGTATATGGTTTTTTTTTTCAAGTCCAGCTCTCTGACATATATCTAGGGATGTGTAGGGACCCGGATTAACCAAATTCGAATCCCTCTGTGTTTTCATCGTGCTAGTTCAGGAACAGCTAGCGCACACAGTCGTACAGTGATGATAACACAGACATCTCAAAAGTAAATAACAGTAATAAGCAAAAGAGTGTAACAACATAAACATCTATCATCACATTATTACAAGTATAGAGTCTTACGGCTTAAGTGAAAATATAGCAGCGGAAATGTAGAACAAAAAGAGCTAATCAGTCCCACAGCAACCGATCGATACGCTCCCTAGAAGATCGAGTCATCCTCCTCATCATAGTCTTCACCACAGATGTCGAACGGTGGAATGCCAGCTCTGATCTCTTCATCTGCTTTATGGAATAAGCAGCCCCGCAATAAAAAGCGAGGATGAGTATGCAACATACTCAGCAAGTCTCGAAAACTTAATGCAAATAACTAAATGCAAGGTTTAAACAAAGGATGGCATATAGGGTTCATTTGCATAAAGCGAAATTTAAATTTAAATACAGGTAATAATTTCATAAAGCAGCATTTAACAAAATGTAAATAGCATAATTAATTAACTTTAAAGTATAACAGTTTTCCAGGTTCTAACTACCTGGCTGGCTCCAACCGCCAACTAATATCCGGAGCTCTAGCCGCTCGCGGATTCCCAACCACATTTTCATTTTAAACCAAATCATCATTTTTCCATTTAAAACCAAAAACAAGAAAATCTACTATGTGAAAGCGTTCCACGCTTGCCCTTATCCGTGGGCACGGCTACTCAAGTAGTTTTTAAGACTCTGCAGAGCTGGTACACTTTACCCACACGGCATGATCAACCCTTTTCGCCAAGCTATTGACACACTTCCTTTGGTGTGCCGGCAGGAAGATCATGACAAGGCCTTTACAATGCATATACCGCTACCGACTTCACCCGCTAAGGTTTCACTGTTGGTAGGGCTAAATCCGCCAAATCTTGCGCCTTTGCAAGTACCCTCCCGAAAACCGCACATTCAAATGGCGAAGTCAAATAACGATACATGCAAATTACTTAGCAGTGTCGTTCTATATAGACATGTGGTTGTATCAGATAGCATGGCCCATGGTAACACACGACCGATCCTTAATTGACTAGGGCGACAATCACATTCCAAAATTTTGTGCATCCCGACCCGCCATACAACCAATCCGCCCCGGTCTAAACCATTTTTCACTTTTATTTTCAAATTAATACCGGCAACACCAATTGCCATACTTTCCACAATTCATTTTGAATCAAATATAAAAGCATTTCCATAATGGTAAGGTACCGACGTGATTAAGCATGGCTAAGCATTTTCTACCGTTCCCATAATAAAATGTTGAAAGGACAGGATGTCGCCAGAGGGGGTGAATAGGCGTTTATAAAATTAAATCTTAAATTGCAATAAAAGAATCGGACTATCCGACTTTGGATATCGGACTATCCGATATGTATCGGACTATCCGATATGCACAATCGGATTATCCGATCAGAGCGAGAACAATCAGATTTATCACAAGTTAGAGCTAGGCAAGGCTAAGCAACAAAAGTAGTAGAAGGCTAGTTACAATAATTTCTTCAAGACCAATTTAATCAAAGCAACAAGAAAAGACCAAACCAAAGATTTGATGCACGGTTGGTTTTTCCCGAAGTTCGGATCCTTGAGGGGATCCTACGTCTCCGTTGAGGCGGCTCGGTCACACTTGAGTCGGGTCTCTTTCAACCCTCTTACTCCCAAGTGTTGCACAAATGCACTCACGGCTTTCAACTCCTTTGACGCTTGAGCCGGGTCTCTTTCAACCCTCTTCCTCCCAAAGGTTGCACAAATGCACTCGCCGGTTCTTCACTTCTTGATTCCTTCCTTGCGGGCGGAACTGCCTTCACAAACTTCTCACGGCCAACCACACAAAGCTTCGGTGGCTCGTAGGCGACCTCCTAGCCGTCTAGGAGTCCTCAACCTCCAAGAGCAACAAATGCTCACGAAGAACGAACTTGGAGAGGAAATCAAGTGCTCAACAACTCAAATCACACTCAACCTAACACCTCACTCCCCAAACTCTTCCCAACCCTTCACACAAAAGGGGATCACTAAGATCTAAGGGCAAAGAGGTATTTTAGGGGGCTCAAGAACAAGAGGATAACCCCTCAAACCAGTGGAATGACAGCCACTTCGAAATGGAGAGGAGAGGGCTTTAAATAGAGGCTCAAAAAAACTAGCCGTTATGCCCTGGTCAGACCCACATCGGACTATCTGATATTGAACATCGGACTATCCGATGTGTGTAAAACTCCAGATCGACTCCACACGAAATTCAAATTCTTTTGAATAAAAAACACAGATCGGACTTTCCGATATGGAACATCGGACTATCCGATGTGTGTAAATCTCCAGATTTCCAAGGAAACATCGGACTATCTGATATCAAACATCGGACTATC
This sequence comes from Guadua angustifolia, assembly GCA_036346375.1. NCBI lineage: Eukaryota > Viridiplantae > Streptophyta > Magnoliopsida > Poales > Poaceae > Guadua > Guadua angustifolia. The sequence goes on along the minus strand of CM070501.1, from coordinate 41,912,683 downwards.
CGATATTTCCAGAGAGTACTCATTTTCAAAGATGTTTCACAAATTTTCTAAGTCCTCATCGGACTATCCGACAAATCGAGCAAATTCGACCAAAACGAGCATAACTTTTGACTCCGGACTCCGATTTCAGAGAACTTGGACTCTATTGAAAGCTAAGAACAAGGGATACACAACTAACAAGGTCTCACTACCCAAATCTCAAAGGATAAATCCAGATTTCACCAAGAATCCAAGAGAGACCTACAATTCTCACTTTCCGGCACCACCAACACCACTCTCTCTCTAAATTTCACAAGGATGGATCACTTGAGCACTTGACACATCTAAAAGTCATTCAATGGAGCATCCCTCTTAATAATACGGCAATCCTTAGACTCAAATTAAATCAAAGATAATACAAATCTAGAAATAATCACTTGCCGTCTTCTTTCTTAATGCCGGTGCATGAAGACCTTCACCATATAATTGATGACATCTTCGCCTTGTCCAACTTGACTCGATTCACCTCATGAGACTCTCGTCCTATCGACCTTGACTTGATCATCCTCTCCGACGATCTCCACGCCAAGTCGATCTTGACTTAGTCCTCAACTCTTGGTGACACCGCCGTCTTGTTGACCTCGGCTTAATGATCATCCTCCCGGATACCTTGGTCATCATACACATACGGGACCTAATTCTTTCCAAACCACTCATGAAAGACATTGGTCCCAAAAGCTCAGTAGATGTGAATAAATTGATATTTGTGAGCAATTAAGTACCACAAGTATTTCATATAAAGAAGCATAATATAACTGGAAACACTTGACATAAGAAATGTTCTCTACTAAGTACATCATGATGAATATGTGATTGATCTATATGTACTAGAGAGATGATTGCCAATATGATTAATCAATTAAATCATGGTAAGGATCACAGTCTTTACTTTAATGAAGCACATGATAAAATATACACGAATTGTACATGTACAACTAATATTTGGAATAAGAGTAAACATGTGATCCAACACTAGATTAAACTTCACTAAAAGAATTGCATGAGAAGATATACAACTAAAACATGCATGCACCAAGTCAATCTATAGCAATATAAAGTTTAACTCTAGTTAATACATGCATACTAAAAACAAAGCACACAATGAACTCAAATGAATATATATGCACAAATAAATATGACATGAACCAATGTGCATATATATAATCAACATGCTACTTGGAGTTCACTATGCATTTACAAAAGGAATGCAATAACAAATATAGAAGAGATACCGAGATTGCATACCTTAACTTTGCTTAACCATTCCACTTGATTTTCCTCTAAATAGATGAGACTAATACTCAACTTGGCAATAAACATGTTAGTCTCATAGCAATATAATCATATTAGAGGTTTGTCATTTGTTAAGCACTAAGTTAAGCATTTACTCAATTACATAGATTGTCATTATATGCGTTTGTCATTAATCACCAAAATAACATACGTGCCTAGATGCACTTTCAAATGTTTACCATTAATTACAGTAATTAGTTTTCCTAGGGTGTCAAGGGTTGGCAATATTAATACCAATGTGGGCATAGCAAAGTTGGAATTTAACTAAGCATTAAAATGACATTAAAGTACGGTACGCAAATTAATGAGCATGCAATACTTTAAAACAAAATAGTATTTCATAAACTTGGGTTCAATATGGTCAAGGAGACTTGCCTTCAACCTCTCCCGCTGCTGTTACCTCTGTCTGGTGCTCCGCTCGCTCAACCGATGCGTCGTCTACACGCGAAACACGCAAATCGAGGCAAAAATAAATAAAACAAAAATAAATAAAATCCAAAAATTCAAAATAAATACACCAACAGATAGATCGTGATTTTAGATGAATTTAGGAATTTGAATCGTTCGAATCGGAGTTCGAACGGAGGAGAACGGGCCTTCCGAAGTTTCTCGGAAGAGAAAATCGGAAAAAAATACTGGGGGGGCACGTGTCGCTACGCTATTGGCTGGGTTCGGAAATCCGGAAATAATTGAAATGAATAACAATTAATGGCTGATAGATGGGGACCATATGTCAGTGGCGCACTACTTGGCGCTGGGATGTTGAGGTGGCGCTGACGCGACGGCACGTGGCATGTGGTGGCAGTGACGTGGCGCAACGTGACGGACACGCAGCCGCCACGCGGGCACTAGGTCTACGGTGGTGTGAGGTGGCGCACACGCAGCCGACGCCGCGAACAGGCGGGTTTTCGCTGATGTGGCATGGACACGTGGGCGACACGCTAGACGCTAGGGCGAAGAGGCGATGCGGTGGCGCACACGTGGCTCGCACGTGGCGCCACACGGCTGACACGACAGCACGGCGCTGACCTGGCGCAGACACTGCGACTAGACGGTGTTGACGAGGACGCCACGCGGGAGAACTAAGCCGAGGTGGCGTCTACGTGGTGGACATCGGACGACACACGGCAGTGACTAGGCAGTTGGCTCGGAAAAAGACTCACCGGTATATGTGGCAAATATCCAGCCGTTGCTGTGCAGATCGACGGCGGAGGGTGACGAAGAGAGCGCGACGGCGATGGGAGTGGCGCAGACCACCGGACTTGGGGAAGAAGACATCGCAACCGGCGAATCAGTGACGGAACGAGTGAAAGAATTAGTGAACCTGGTAGAGGCTGACGAGATGAGTTCAACGGCACCAGAGATGGCGGCGGAGACTCACCGTGGAAGGAGGAATCGGCGGCGGAAGTTTGCGCACAAAGGAGGAACTCCGGCGAGGATGTTCTCCGTGCTGGAGGCGACTTGGCCGGTGAGGTTTGAGGGAAAAAGTGCGGCGCGAAGTGGTAAACCTAGGAACGGTGTCAACAGTGCCTTAAATACCCTAGGGATGCGGGGAGGGGCGCGGAAATCAAGGGCGATCTGTGCGGTGCAGGTTACGGGCGGCGGCGGGCTTCAAGACGACGTGGCGCTTCGTCAGCCGCTTGATCAAGATCTAACGACGACGGGCAGGAGTGCGTTAGGGTTAGGTTATCTTGTTGATGGCATTGGCGAATGCCACCGTTAGATCGTCGATCGACTACCGAGGTGATTCGGCCTACCGAGATGTGAACAGATGGGCCGGCCACGAGAACAGTGATTTCGGCCCAAACGGAGGAAGAGGATTTAGAAAATTCCATAAAATACCAAAAAATCCGAATAAATCCAATAAATTCAAATAAATAGCAAATAAACTCGAAAAAATACCCAAAAATACAGAAAAATCAAATTAAGCACAAGGAACCCAAATAAAATAAGAATTAATTAATTTGAGTTATAAATTAACCAAATTAAATTCTTGTTGACTTTAAAATTTCCGTTTAAGCTGGATTTAATTCGAGAAAATTTTCACGGGTTCGAATTTTGAAATTTGAGTTCAAGAACTTGAAAAACGGAATGTTACAGGATGACAATCAGGTGGATCCTTTTGGGTACGAGTGTCGTTCACTCAAATATGAAATTCAATGGGTACCTGATACTCAATGGGTTTTATACCTGAATCCAATGAGTACCTGATACTCAATGGGTACCCATAGGTAGCAAGTTATACTGAAAACAAAGAGTTAATATAGGCTATAGGTGACCAATGATCCTCAATTTATTTCATTTAATCAGCATATCATAATTGTCTATAGGTGACGCATAATACTACAAGTTCAAGTGAGTATATATAAGATATTTGATAGCACATACTACACTATTCTATAATGTTTTCATAGAAACAAATATGTTTTCATAAATATTGTATTTGGCTTCGATGAATAAGATAATAAGCATTAGAGTAAAATGTGAGACAGTGATGTATAAACTCATTCAATGACTAAAATAAGATAGGAAACTCAATTGACCTGCATTTAGCTCAATCACATAGTATACACTCAACAGTATGATTATGATGATAGCAGAGATACCAACACATAGTAGAGCATTCTCTAAAAGAAAGAGCATGATATATGCACAATAAATTCATATTATGATATGTACAAAATATATTCAGAGCATGATATACGCTCAATAAGTTTCTAAATATAGTATTGCCTTTTAAAGCCTTATGTGTGTCTCAACATCTTATTTATGTAGTTGATGTTTTCAATTTTCTAATATATATTATATAAAAAGTGAGGTCCAAATTAACACCCACACCTATCCTCAGATTCTTATCGGTACCCAAACACGAAAACCCATGGGTTTGAACTACCCATCCTTATTAGATCGTAACCACGGATACCCAAACCTATAGGTAAAACTACCATCCCTATACATATCTAACCCTCTTAACACCTGTTTTTATGAAACGGCATACAGTGCACAACGTACAGTGCACAACAAAAACGGCTACTGCCCACTGGATCGTCTATAGCCCCTTGCATGTTGTTACGTCTGTCTATGCCACGCTTGCCCATCGTACCGCAGAGCTAGTTGGCTTCCGTGCTCCTCATGCTCAGCATCTCCCACTGCGTTTTCTATGGTAAGGGAGTAAATCATTTTTTTGTAAAAATAAATGTGTTATAAGACTAGATTTACGAAAAAACGATGTACATAGTGTTAGATATGCACGGTATTCATCGGCACAGGGGCTGATTTTTGTTCCGACGAAAGGACAAACACTACGACACCCGGATAGATATGGTTATACGGATATCGAGGGAGGCTGCATCGAGCAGAAGGGAGGCGTGAATAGTACCTATATTAAGTGCTGCATGTTTTCTGGCCGCTTGCCTTGTTCATGGTGCCTTTGACGTGACGTGGACGTGCGCTTGAGTGCCACGTCGCGCGTGTAAATAGCAAGTTGGTCTGCCCCGTAATTTTTTTTTTGGCAAAAGGTGGCCAAAAATATCTAATATTACATAATAGTCCGTTAAAATTCTTTAATACCTTGGAACTCCCAAAATTTGCTTTTAGCACGTCATTTTTCCCGAAAAATTGCCCGAAATTTTCTAAGATTACGTGTTACCCTGGTTTTTATCTGTTAACCCCCCAAAGCTGCACCCGATGTTCACATCTTGTCGTGTGATGGCTGACGCGGTGTGTGCTACGCCTGCACATCTAGAATGTTACATGTGTAGCGAAAAGAGCCGGGTGTGGCCGTGCGCACGGTACGACTGGCGCGCCACGGCCGCGCTCCAGATCGGCGAGGCCAAATCAGCGGAAAAGTGTCCAAATCCATAGCCGCGGACGATCAAAGTTGGCGCCGCTAGCCCAAACGGCGGCCAAATCGGCACGGCGCAAGCGAAGTATCGACTCTCGACTTGCTTTGGTTGGTGTTGACTGGTGAAGGATTTACATACGGGCCAAAGGATCGGGTTAAGTTTCGTCACCGTGTGTCCGTTTCACCCGATTCATGCTACTGACTTGACTTTATTTCGCATCTATTTATGGGCCTAAGTGAAATAACCCAAAATTTGAAAAAAATAAATTTCATTTGGCTTTTATTATTTATTCGGAATTTATTTGGTTTTTTTTTTTTTTCCCGAATTTATTTTGAATTCATCCGATTAACTTGAAAACTTTCCTTTTCGGGAAAATCCACTCCACGTCCCGCTTTCCTTTTCGGGGAATTTCGTTTTCTCCTCACGCCGGCGCATTTCCCCGTTTCCGTTTCCTTCGCCCCGGCCCAAATTTCCGCACGGCCCGTTTTCCTCGCGCACTGCCGGCCCGCCCGTCGTCCCCCTGTTCTTCTTCCCCGCACGCCCGATCCTCGCGCCGCTTCTCCAATCCAGCCCCTGCCTCACTGCAATCCGCGCTGCGCAGACTCGCCCCGCCGCGCGCCCTCTTTTCAACAACGCCGCCGCCTTTTCCCAACCGGCGACGCTACAGCACTTCCTCTGCGCCGCACCATCACTGCCGCGCCTTCGTCTCCGCCAAATCACCAGCAGCGTGCCGCCCCGTCCCGTCATCTCCGTTCCATCCCATCACCCCTCTCTGACCTGACGCCGCCCATTGCAGCTTTTTCTCCTCCGCCGAGCGCCTGTCCCGTCTCACCGCCAATTCGCCCAACCCGTGAAGCTCTCGCGCCTTTACTATGCCGCGCCGAACGCTCGACCAGTCCTGCGCCTGCCCACTGCTTCGTTGCGTCGAATCGCCACTCAAGTGCCCCGCCGCTCGTCTCTCTCCTTCCCGGCCGCCCCTCTCTTCTCTGCACTCAGGCTATAAATAGCCATGCCCGAGCCACCCTTTTTAAATCAAGCGAGTTCGATCGAGCCCTGCACCCATTCCTCTGCTCCTCTTCCTCTCCGCGCCTTGCTCACTTGCAGCCAATGCCTTCTTCCCCGCTTCGGTGCCCACATCGTCGACCCACCGCCTCGCTTCCTCTCCAGCCGGATTCGCCGCCATTAGGTTCATTTGTGAGCACCTCGGTCTTCCCGCCGCTTCTTTCCCGCCCAGAGCACTGCTCGCCGCCCATGAAGTCTCTTCCCGACCGACCCACATCGCCGCCTGCCACACATTCTCTCCCAATGATTTTCGACCACCGTTGGGTTCACTGTGAGCCCTCTTGCCTCGACGCCCACCCATTTTTCCTTCCGAGCCACCGTCGCCATTTCACGGCCGTCTCCCGAGTCCGCCAAATTTTTCGCCCTCCCTACTGTTTTCCTCCCCATGATCGACATCTCGACCCCACTCGCCAGCCGCCCCCTGCCCTCGCTGACACTGGGCCCGCGTGTCAAGACACCTATCTGCCACACAGGGCCGACTTTTGTCGGCCCCTCCATCGTGACTTGGGCCCCACTCGGCCGGCCAGACGGTCACTGGGTTAATTACCCACTTGCTTTCAAGACACCGTGGGCCAAAATCCGGTTCATCAGTCGCGTCATGAAGAAATCATTTCCCTTTTTCTTTCCGGGTTTTGGATTTAGTTTTGGATTTAAATATTAAGTAAAATCCAAAACTCAATTTAAATACTGAAAAATTCCCAAAAATCCCCAAAAATCCAAAATGCCAAAATCTTCGACCATTTCGAGTCAGCGAGTCCAGATATGATCCCTGTTTCACCATACCAAGTCCAGAAAATTCCCAAAATGCCCTTAAACCCTGTTCCAGCCATTTCTCTCTCGATTTTCCTTTCCATTGCTTTTTCCTTGTTTTGATTTGTTCGTTTATTTGTTGTTCGATTTTCTCGCGCTAGATTTAACGTCGGAGCAACCGTCGGCACGAATCTCGGAGCAAGGACAGTATTTGGAGCCGGAGCAGTTCTTGGAGCCACATCAGGAGCAAGCATCGTTCGGGGCTAGACACGACATCGACCGTCTCTCGTTAGGCGAACCCCTAAACCTCGCAAGGCAAGCCACACTCCTTGAACATGTTGAACCCAGCTCCATTATAGTATATATATATGTATTTCTTGTACTGCATTATTTTTGTTATTTTAGAAAACTAGCAAATGTGGTAGTTTCGAATGACATGATTAGATACAACCAAATATTACGCCTGTTGATATGCCCTAATTCCTTTTTAACCTTAGGCTATAAAATATTGAAACCTCGTAGAAGTAGCAATTCATACAATTATTACTTTTAAACAAATGCTTAATCTCCGAGAGATGGCTCGGTTGGTTCTGTGATTTTATAAAACTGCTATGGTGCGGGGGACAGCTTGGGCGGACCACAGAAGGTGGATGCTGGCCCAACCCCTAACCGATGACGAGGCCAGGGTATGGTGTGGTGGTGGTACAGTTGGTACCAATGGTTTATGGTATGTCATCTGGTGAGTCTTTGGCATTCAAGGACCAATGTCTTGGGCAATGTAAATAACCCGGATCCGCTCAACCACGAGTTGGGCGGTAAACCTGTTGACTTGGCCCAACATAGCTCGATACATTGTACTTCCTTTTTAATACCTATAGGTAGTGGTGCCATTCGGAAGAGAATGGATCACGCGATGTCGGAGTGGAGCGAGAATGGTGCGACCATTCGGTTCTCACACAATGAGGTAGCCAGTCTACGCCTGACCATAGAGCCCGCTCGGCGATTGGGGTTCTGGTGATCGAGGATATGCACGCTTTGGTAGGAGCTAAAGGGGAAATTCAACGAAAGGTTATGTTAATCTCGGTCGTACGCATGCATAAAAGTTATGTGTCAATCTAGTGGCACTAACGATCGTGAGATATCTTGTGGGTAAAGTTGAGCACCTCTGCAAAGTGATATCAATGGTATTCGAATCGCCAGTGCTTAGGTTAATGAAGCGGAGTTAATGTAGGGTGATACCGTAGCTGCGCCTCAGAAATTTTATAATTAAAACTTGTCGTGAAGGTGAACTTTGCAAGATAAACCCCCCATGATTTATATTGATATTTATGATTTGTGTTTCAAATGTAAAATAAAACAGATGTTTACAACTTGCATCCACAATATTTAAAACCTGTGCCTACCTTTGTTTATCCCTGCACGTAATATTCAGATTTCCCGTGTGGTTTGTTGAGTACGGTTGTGTACTCACCCTTGCTCCCAATCCCCTCTTTAGATTTCAATTGAAGCTGGCGAGTTCCAGAAGACCGTAGATGACGATGTTATTTGGTTTTGGAGGCCTTGATCTATCTGCTCAAGCCTTTCCTGTGGGTGTTCTGTAATGTATTTGGTGCTAGCCGCACCTTTTGTAAAGCCTTGGCCGTTAGGCCCTTATTTCATCTATAAAATGTTCGCATTTGCTCTTTTATCAAGCAATGTATACTTGGTTACTTGCAGCTAAAATCTGGGTAGCTGCGAAGGTATTTATACGCACCCCCCCTAAAAAGGGCGGTCCGTTACACTAAGTTTATTTCTTGATACCAGGAATACCCAAGGTTTGACCCCAGCTAGCCTGGGTGTGTTCTTCTACAACACATCATGGCCAGATATAATGCTCATTGCCAAGACATCCCAATTTCATACCGATATGAGTTTTGAGTATTACCACAGAGGCGGCGGTGTGCCTCATTTTGTACACAAAACAAAAGCACAAACTCGAAGAAGCAGCTCACATGTGCCTTGTGCATTATTACATTTACACATTGGTTTACGAACTCAGAATACGAAACATGATCAGCGGTACGTTCACCTCTGTGCATAGGTTGCAAAATGCGTTTCAATCCTCAATCACAAAGGTTACCCCGTCATGTGTCTTGAAGTAGTGTGTAGTGTGATCGACAACCTGCAAAAGCAGAAGTATTGTGAGATGGAAGTTGTCGTGAAGCCAAGTGAAGCAAATGCCATATTCTGAGCTAACTTCAAAGGTGGCAAATTCTGTGAAAATACGAATCTAGTGCAAATTCCATTTTCACCCAACTTGGAAGTTTCTAAAAATTCCCAAATTTTTTACTATATATAAAGGGGATGGTATGTTGTATGTCTACGTAAAATTTCAACATCAAACTCAACTCGCATTTGCGAGATACCAAAAAAGACAAACACTTCATAGAACAGTAAAAAGTAAAAACATCTAGTGTTTTTTTTTGTATCTCTTGAATGCAATTGAGTTTGATCTTGAAATTTTGGAGAGACGTACAACATAGTCTCCCCTACATCTAGTGTTTTGAAGTTTTTAAGTTAGGTGAAAATGGAATTTGCACCAGATTTGCATTCTCACCTAATATTTCGACAACTTGAAAAGCACAACAGTTGTAATTTGTCTAATAGCAGTCTTGCTTAAGTCCAACAGTGGAAATGGCATGCTAAAGTAACATAGTTCACATCCTAATGTGGTGCTGATATTTTTCCTGAAAAAAGGAGACGCTGATAAACATCACGTTAATGTGTACTATAAACAAGTTTTTATTATAGGGGTAGCCACCAAACTTGGCAGACCAACTACATTGTTGAAATTTTTTTAGTACACTGTATTGAATTGTTTGGGTCTAAAACAAATATCAGAGTTATTTTGCACCTTACCAACAGGAGTGCAAGTATAGACCTGTGATTGGCCTGCAACTCCAGCAGACAATAACTCACTTTAGATTAGGTGACCATCAATTCTTGCCATCACAGAAACAGGACTCTACTAGGCTTTCAACTCTAGAAACAATAGCAATCTAGGACTGTCAGGTAGTTTTACAACTCCACCTGACAATAATTCACTTAGAGAGTATTAGATGACAATTCTAGCTAGCACATGAACTAAACACAGGCTTTATTGATGGTGATACAAGTTTATTAAACATGCAGAGAAGTAAGAGATAAACAGAACCAAGTCTATTCACTAGCAATACAACAGGGCTTTTTTTTCTTTTTTTCTTTTGAAGTGATTGCTGAATTAGTCAGCCAAAATCCACAAGGACTTGCATGTACTTACGAGAGTAAGGGCATGTTTGTTTTAGCTTTTGATTATGGATTTTGGCTCTAAAAGCAGAATAAAAAATAAACAGCCTGATTCTAGAATCTGATTCTCACAATACAGCCCACCCATATACAATAGAATCCACAATCCACTTCATAAGTGCTTTTGGATTCCAGCTTTTGGAGAATCAGTTTCTCTATAACTATAATCCAGAATCAGCTTTTAGAAAATCCAAAACTGAAACAAACAAGCCCTAAGACACTCTACGCATAAGCAAGCAAAAGCAGATAAGCGAAATCTGAAAGGCATGTAGGTTATTAAGTGAACTGCGTACATAACTGCAAAATCGTCATTAACTGCTTGTCAATGATAGAGGTGAGAGCAATTTTTTAGCATGATGCCAACGGCTATTCCCAGTGCATGGTAACATACCCATTTAATGCATGCCACATAAGCATTTTTGATGATGTGGCAAGAGAGTTAAGAGAGGAGAGAAGAAAGCTATATCTTGAGAAAGATACCACTTGAGCACGAAATCATAGACATTGAAACTTGAATCATCTAAGTGACCCACAATTCATACTCTCATACACATCTAGCACTTAATTATCTTGCGGGGACTAAGAAACAATCTATGATACTATGCATTGGGATAGTTGTATCTTCTATAATATCATATGACATAACAGCTTTGGATATTGTGAAAGATACAATGCACTGTGAATAGCCTAAGCCTAAATTGCATGGCACCGAAGCAAACCTTGGAAGCTGGTGCTCAGGTCAGAAGGTGCTAAGGGTTGGAGTAGTAAAAGTAGCTACCAATCGTCTTGCGGATAGAGAGAGGTGATGTGTCCACCTTAGCACCTACTTTGGATGCTAAGGAATATACAATGGCTCAAAGACAGTTAAGGCTGTTACGTAAACAATGCACAAAAATGCAAATATCATGGACTGCTTGATGAAATCTCTGAAATGGGGGCAACTACTTCGGTATTTTCTACAGTGACATAGGAGCAACTGTAAAAGAAACTATTTTCTTAGAGTTGTGATTTTTTTGGCACATTTACTATTGAGTACTGTATTGATTGATAACAGTGCAACCAAGACCATTCAGTGCCACTGGTGCTAGATATCGGCGAAATTTATGTTTCCTACAAGTTTGCTTGCTAATAATCTATCAGGCTCTAGGAAGACATAAGAACCGAAGTCCAATTTTATAACTAATTGACACTGCAAAGCTACACAACTAGAGCTAATCATAAGTCAGATGCAACCGTTGTTTCCCAGTATAACCGAGTGCAAAAACCTAAAACTCACATTGGTGTTGCTGAGTTCCAGGTTATAGAAATCGACCGCGTCCGCCATGAACAGCGGCCCGGCATGCCAGGTCCCCTTGTGCAGCTTGAGAAACTTCGGGCCAGAAACCCGGAAGACGCAGACCTCAGCTGGACCGGGAGGCAGGTAATAGTGCCCAGCGGGCGACTGCACGGGCTTCCTGCCACCATCCTGGCCACTCTTCACAGGCTCCCCGTCCAAAATCGAAGGCTTAGCCACGCCGAGGTACCAATCTTGGCCACCGATGGAGCCCAGGCACTGGGTCACGCCAGCATGGTGAGTGATGCTCGAGAACTTGAGCGGCCGGTTCTCCAGCCTCATGATGTAGAACCTGCGAAAGAGGGCAAGGAAAAAAGTCCGAATCTTTCGTCTAGTCACAGGTAAAAGAGGATCGGTTACTACTAATAGTTTGTGCGGAATTGAAGGAAGATTGTACTAGTATCTTGACCTTGGGATGCCGCGGCTGAGGTCGAGCTGGGCATCGTGGGGGCCGAACTGGTCGCCGTCGGGGGAGGCGGCGACGACCTGCCCGAACGGCGCGAAGGACTCGGGCGTGGCCTCCACCGCCCTCAGCGTCACCACCTTCGCCTCCACCTGCCTGCCTTCCATGATCTGCACGGATTGGACGGCAGCTTTGGTGCACGCGACTCTGCCGCTTTTGCTGCTGCTGTGAGGACAGGGTGGAGGAGCAGGAGAGGGTGAGGCGCTGCGGCGGCGGCAGAAATGGCCGAGGCTGCACGCGCGGGCCAGGCCCAGCGCCTGCATTTCGCCCACGTTTGCTCCGCACCGTCCAGTCCCGAAACGCCTTTTTAGTGGCTCGACTCTCGAGCATTCGGCCGAGGCCATTTGTACTTGTGGCGTCGGTGAACGTGTTGGGCTTCGCATGCCTCTCATATCCACACGTCCATGCTATGTTTCCGAGCTCTCACCAATATCAGTCTCATGCACTGACACGTGGTTCCCACACAGGCATGACTGAAATCGGCAAAGATCGAGCGTAAATCGCGATTTTAAGGTGTATTGAGCTGGCTCGACTTTGCAAACCGATCAAAATTAAAATCAAAAAATTCAAAAATTTGTCCAAAAAATCCTTAAAATTAGTACTAATAAGGTTTTCACATTGGGGATGAATTTTTTTTTGGAAAAACCAAAATTTTAAGATGTATTTGAGTTAAGACCGAATATAGAAAATTGAAAAGGAGAAAAAAAGAAAACAAGAGCAGGCTGTAGCTAGAGATGAAAACGGATCGGATATTTTCCGATCGATTCGGATATTTTCGGATATGAATTTTGTCGGATCGGATATTTGTCGGTTAGTATCGGATACGGATTCGATAGCTCACTATCCGTCGGATACGGATATGGATTCGGATAATCCGGATAATGGTGGGTCGGATATCTAGATATATATGGGCTGGGCCAAGACTACTCTTTTGGCCCAAAAGGTTTCTTAATTTCAGAATTGTTTTCTAATTTAATTAATCCTTAAAGCAAGTTTCAATTATTAAAATTAGCAAACCAACTCTAAAAAGTACAAAAAAAATTTATAAAGTTCTAGTAACAATCTAACATTTGAAAATTTATTTTCATGATTTTATTAGATTTTAATTTTTCTCAAAAATTCAAAAACTCCTATTCTTAATAGAAAAATATATTAAATAAGTAGCTAAAATGCATAAAACTCGTAAATACATAATTTATTATTTTAAACATAATTCAACAAAGAATATAAATCTTGAGTTATTACATGTAAGTGTTATATACATTTCTTAGAGACATGATATATAAGTATTATTAAACTTTTAGTGTGTTATATGTTTACTTCTATTTGTATTTACGAGCAAGGATTACCTTTATTTTGTGTTTTAATCTATATGTATGATGAACTAATTGTATATGTGTGATAAACTAAATCTTATATAATTTTGTTTGTGGCATGGTATCTAACTATTGTCTAAGTGAATGAAAATGATTATATTTGTTCAATTTTTAATAATATTTTGATCAAATCAATTAGTTATGTGTTTTCGTTGATTTTTTACGTACAATTTAAGGGGTTATCATGTTCCGATAAATATTCGAAATAATATTTGATTTGATTCGTATTCGACCCGTATCTGTATTCGATATTAGTCGTATTCGTATGCGAACTATCCTTATCCGCATTCGAGAAAAAAATATGAAAACAAATATGGTAGAGCTATTATCCGTCCATATCCGATCTATTTTCACCCCTAGTTGTAGCCCACAGTAGGAGGCCCAATAGCCCAGTATGGCCATGAAGAAACCTAGCACGATTTAATACAGTTGTTGATGTTTCAGAAACAATTATTGAGCTCCCAAGTCCCCTCTCCACCCTCCTATCCAGGTCACGCCACCTCTAGTCAGATCTGGCCACCCCCGGCCTAAAAATCAATGCTAGAGGTTGAAAATCGAGTAGTAGTAGTCGGTAATCGCCTCCAAAATATCAAAAAATGGAAGCTCTCACAAGCGCGTTGATTTTTGATTGAAATCGAGCGATTTTCAAGAAGTTCATTCGATTTTCGGTAGTCCATGAATGAACGACAGTAAATAATGTACTACAATAGCATACTTGTGATTAATATTTTCATTTTCGATTTGGTTGTCTGATTGCAGCCTTGCACAGTATAATAGCATACGCCAGTGTATTCTTGTCAGGGTTAGGGTTAGTGTGATTGAGGGTTAGACTATATATATATATATATATGGATGAATCGCTAATAACTTTTTTGAGGGTTAGGGTTAGTGTGTTTTATGAGAGTGTTGTGCTTTTGAATTAAGCAGCAGCTATATATGTGTGCTTGATGTTGCATATATCTGGTTGTGTCTAAATTATTGAACCAATTTCATGAATGCACCAGTTAGTAATAGAAAAGAGTTTTTGTATTATGATTACTTCCTCAAAGTGGTTTAGCAACTCTATTTGGTAGTTAAAAATTTAAGTGTGATGCTTGTTCTAATTTGTTATATATCATAGACTAATAGGCAAGGATTAGATCATAGGATGCATTGAACCATACCACAAGCTTTAACTGGAGGTTATCGTTATTATCAAAATGGCTGACATTTTGCAGGCATCAGCAGTTGTATATATATACATGTACGTAAACTGCATACATGATGATTTATTGTTGTTTTCTATTAGCAGATGGCTGACCATGGTGATATTGTGTGGGAGTATGGCGACAAGATGGGGACTGGATTTCAATGCAAATCCTGTCACAAAGAGAAGAAAGGAAGTGGTGCAACTCAATTGAAGCACCACTTTGTAGGATACAGTACGAATGTCGTTGTAGTCAAGTTCCTAAGGAGATTCGAGAGTACTTTCAGCGTGACCTAGACAAGACGAAGGATAAAAAAAGAAAAAAGAGGGATGAGAGACTCAGAAAGAAAGCAGAATCTAGAGATTCTTCGTAGAGAAGAAGTTCATATTTATAGTACATAGGTGATGCTGATGAGGAGAACCAACTCCAGTATGCCATGTCTACCTCTAGGGCGGAGGCATAATCTATCAGTTGGTCAGGTGGCAGGTATGAGCATGATGGTAGTAGTGGCACCTCTAGGGGGTTAGAGGAGGGGACGGCGGTGTATTGTCGATGATGTTTTGGAGTTCCTAACAATGAGAAAAACCACCCGTAGGGATTACAACCTTCGTACGGGTCGTGGCTCTGTGTAAATAAGAATTGACACTAAATAATGGATGCAGAATGGGAGAAATGCGAAGTAGACGATTGGCTCAGGTTGGACCAAATTTTTCCACATAGCTGGTACCACGGTAGGAAAGTAGATAATCCCTACTTTGTTAGCTCCGTGAGGAAAACTCAAATATAGTATAAGTGAGCTTTCAAATTTTCGTCCAGTTGTATATCGATTAATAGTTCATATTTTTATCCTATGGCTTTATTTGTAGGTGAGGATGTCCCGTCTTTGAGTGGGAGAGACATAGATAGAAAATATTTAGACGTTAACGAAATGAATATATGGGAGAAGACGGCAAAGTTCAAGCAAGAATAACCTACGTATAGCGTAACAATAATGTGCGACAGTCATGTCGAAATTTTCCCACATTTTTTTCATAGTTGCGCTATTATTGTAAAATATATATTTTACGACTTGACATTGTCTTAAAACGTATGAAAGGTCATGCCCTGCCGGAATTTTGTCCTATTTTTTCAATTTTTTATATATTTCTAACATTTTTCAATTTTTTGGGCTTTTACTGGGTTTTTACAATTTTTCTAGCATTTACTGTAATTTTTTAAAAAATTTTTCACCTTTCCTTCACTTTGCCGATTTTTAAAGAAAACCAGTCAAAAATGGGCCGAAATAGTTTGAAAATCAATAAAATCGATGGATTTTTTATCGTTTTCGCTGCTATTTTGATCACTGATTTTCAAACCGGTTTAACTTAACCATTTCTTCGATTTCTATCGTTTTCATCGAAAATCGATGCCGAGCTCCTTTTGATTTTCCAATTTCATTTGGTGTTATAAACTTGGTTGGGAATGGTGGTTACTGACAGAAACCCAGTAGCACCTGAAATAGGGAACATATCCTGTGCAATCAGACAGTTGGTGAAACCACGGTGCAACCCAACTAAAAAAAGTTTCAAAAAATTCTGAAAAAAATCATGGATGTACATCTCAGCTTACCCCATCTACATATAAAATTTCATGATCAAATTCGTCTTGTGCTAGAAGTTACAAAAAAGACAAAGTTGATCATGAACAGGAATAGTTCCTGTTTATGATCAACTTTGTCTTTTTATTACTCTTAGCACATGACGAATTTGATCATAAAATTTTATATGTAGATGGGGTAAGCTGAGATGTACATCCATGATTTTTTTCAGAATTTTTTGAAATTTTTTAGTTAGGTTACACCGTGGTTTCACCAACATATCTGATTGCACAGAATATTTTCCCCCTGAAATATGCCCCGTTCCGGCGTTTTTTCTCACTGCAGGAAAAGGAAGGTGCTTTGAAGCTATAGTTGGCCAAAGAATATGGAGTACTATTCTGGGCAATTGTTACGAAAGTGTTGGTGCCTATCCGCAGGGCGCAGCTACGTTGAAAAGTTCGCGTAATAATTGCTTCTCTCTTGGGGAGGCAGGAGTAGCCGAGTAGGGACTGGTCTGATAAAGTGATAAGCCACCTCACCGCTTTTGCCCCTTCGTTGCCTCTTTTTTTTTTTCCAGATCTAACCTGCCAGGGCAAAAGAACCTGCAACGCAACCAAGGAAAGCTAAACAAACAACTAGAGCATCTTTTCATTCTTGTAGGGTACCTGTAATTTGAGGCGTCGGTACGAACTAACAACATATAATCAAAGCAAATGTTCAACTCTGAATTTGAAAGATCATATAAAGATCCATCTATATGTTTAATGAGTAATTGGATGTGTTTAAGTTTGTAATACTCAGATTTGAGTTTGTTTGAATTCTATTTTGAATTTGAGGTGTTGTCTGTATTGGACGGCACTACCGACCTGGGATGGCAGTAGTGCCGGTCATACGGTACTACCGGCCATAAGTGCGGTAGCCTTTTTACAGAGAGATATTTTCTCTAAGTTGTGCAAGATGCGGTATTACCGGGTATACATTTAGCGATTTGTTCTAAATTCCAAAGCAGTCGGCCAGCTACAGGTGGTCGGAGAACGTAGGCAAGCAGGATACGTTTAGTGAGGACTTAGATGTGTTTGACTCGGTAATTTTTTTAGACTAGGTTGGATTGCGCGGCATGCCGCGCCGTGAGGGGAAAAATCTGGGGTTGCGCGCGATATCACGCTGTGAGGGGAAAAAATGTGGCAATTTCTTTTTTTTCGGGTTTAATTAAAAAAATCGACAAAAAGGACCCAAACGCGATTTCCAACTCAACTATAAACCGCGTGTAGCCGTGTAGGGATCTAAACGTAATTTAAAAAAAATTTCGGGTCTACTTTACTTTCAAAAACTGCCGAAAGGACTTAAACGCGATTTCTAATTTTTTCGGAAAGGACCTAAACAAAAAAAATGACGAAAGGACCTAAACGCGATTTCCAATTCAGTTATAAACCGCGTGTAGGGATCTAAACGTAATTTCCAAAAATTTTCGGGTCTATTTGACTTTAAAAACTGCCGAAAGGACCTAAACACGATTTTCAATTTTTCGAAAAGGGCCTAAACGCGATTTAGAATTTTCCCGGGAGGCCTCCCCAGGGGGCCGACACGTGGACCCCCTGAGGAGGCGGCAATCCTTGGCAACATTATATATTAGATATACATGTGTCCGACCGAGTAACACTGTCGAGAAGTATTTTTGAAGTCCAAACTATGGGCCTATTTGGTAGAGTTTCAGATTTTAGCTTCTCCTGAAATCTGAAACTTGTAGGCTAAAATAAAGTGAATTAAGTTTATATTTTTGGTCTAAAATGTAAACAAGATGATATATCTAAACACTCTTAGGGCCTGTTTGGTAGGTATTCAGCTTCTCCAGATTCTGAGAATTTGGTGAAGCTGAAAATTCTAGTTTCACAAGATTCATGAAGCTGAAGCTGTGAGTGCATTAAGAGTGTTTAGATAGATTATCTTGTTTACATTTTAGATCAAAAATATAAACTTAATTTACTTTATTTTAACCTACAAGTTTCAGATTTCAGGAGAAGTTGGAATCTGGAGCTCTACCAAACAGACCCTTAATGTACTCACAGCTTCAGCTTCACGAATCTGGTGAAACTAGAATTTTTAGCTTCACCAGATATATGAATCTGGAGAAGCTGAATCTCTGCCAAACACACCCTATATTTAGCATTGTGCTATTAGAAAATGGGAACAAGTCACCGCAGTAAAAATTGGAGTAAGCAATTCGATACTTTCACCCGGATAAATTCTCTAAAACACCCAACTCCCTCTCCATGGTATATCTACGCCATTGTATGGTAGACAGTCAGGATTTCACACCTGTCACTTGTCATTTTTGTATTGTCTTAGCAAATGTAACATCGAGTTTCTCTATTACTGTTAGGTTTTGTTCATTACCAGTAGTAAAAAAAACTGAAAGTAGTGAAAATCAAGAAGAAGAAAAACTAAATGAACGGGAACTTGGCGAATATGTATGGACAATGGATATGACAAAATTAATGAGTTCATGGACCGCAGTCAATACATTAATAATTCTAAAGCAAAAGTCAAGCCCTATCTCTAAATCTTTTTACCCTGGAGAAAGAGCACAAGAATGACAGCTACCATGCAAGACATGAAAGTTCCTCCATCAACGTACAGATCTGTGGAGTAGCCTGATTCAAGATTTCAGAGAACGAATAGTCTAAACAGTAACACTGGATCATCCGGAAAGGAACTGCTACAGTAATTATTCAATTGAATGAGGACCAGTGACAGTATTTGGTCCTACTATAGGGGTCATTTCTGTGTTTTTTTTGTCTGTTTTTACTCATTAAATAACACGTGATGGTCATTAACTTCAACCCAACCAGATAAGGTCCTTTTGTCTGTCGCATAGGCCGGCTTTGTTTAGGTGTCTTTCACCAAACGAAATTCAAGGACCATGGCCCACTTCGTTTTCATTGTCTTAGAACGCAAAGGGGATCGAAGGGCCTGCCTACTTAGGTATAATCATCAAGAAAGAGATATTGAGAAAGCATTCCTTTGTTGCAGGGCATGGCATCTTTGAGAGGGGAATCTTTATGCCAACCAAAAATTACTTGATTGCAATTATCATTTCTCTAACTTTCTTATGCTACCCAACTCAACAATTTCTTAGCACTACAGGAGGTGTCGGTTAGTTGTTCTTACAAGTAACTAGTACTGCTTCGAGTTGCTAGAAAGATTTCATTTATAATTGTCTAAATTTTATGTAGTGTATAATCAGTCAAGCAAAGAAACCCATATCTTAATCTAGATTGTTTGAAACTTAGCAGATGGCAAAATACATTACTGAAACCAAGTAAACCTGGTTGAGTTCACAAACATGTGATTTATTTCGAAATAACACTTATGTCAACACTACTGTACCACCATAGATGTTTTCGTCACAACAAAGCGAATAACAAGAGCATCATGCCAACAGCCAGAAACGCATATAAATAACCGGAAGAAAACTCCGTGTGCACGTATGATTATTACTACCAGTCCCGCAGCTCGCAAGTTTAGCCGTACTCTCTCTGACGACTGGGCCCACAAAATCTACCACCAATCACCAATCCCCTGTCCCGCTAAGCCCACCCCAGCACAAAACGGCAGGGCAAGTACACGTACACGGGCGCGGCCGCAAAGACCGACCGCCTCCTCCTCCCTCCGGTTGCCTCCGGCCTCGCCTCTCCATTGCTAGCCCCCTCCTCCCCTCCCGCACGCCCAGCTCCACTTGGCGCGACAGCCCATGGCGGCAGCGGAGGTGTACTCGCCGACCGCGGCGGCGGCGGCGCAGCAGCAGCAGCGGGGGAAGGCGGCGGCGCAGGCGTGGCGGGCGGTGGTCGGGTGGATCGGATTCCTCCTCCAGGTCCTGCTCCAGATCCTCCGCGGCACGCCCTCCTGCGCCCAGCTCCTCTCCTTCGTCGGCTTCCGCTACCCCCTCCTCTCCGCGCCGGCGGCCTCCGAGCCGTCGCCGGAGGTGGCCTTCATGCCGCTCCACTCCGAGATCCCAGCCGACACGGCCCCTGCCCTGACGACTCCGCCTGAGCCCCTGGAGCGCCTCACGGTACGAAAGATTCGGTTTTGGTTGGATTTGTTGCAGCTATTGGTGTCCTGGGCAGAGGAAAAATGGTGTTTATTCGGATAGAGCGGTGGATGTAGGAGGCGGTTCTTGATCTAATTGTAGCATGTTTTGGTCTTCGTGGGTGATTGCGATTAGATGGAGTGATTGATTTGAGTTAATTGGGCGTTTGCCTGCTTAATTCAGGTAGTTTGATTGATTTTTTTTCGCAGCTCAATTAGTATGTGAACTGTGGAGCAGGCCTTTTGGGGGTTGGGTGGTAAGAACTAAGAAGTCGTCATCTTGGTTTACGAGCATGGACAATTAATTGTGTTGAAATTCCAAACCCAGGGCTTACTTGTGTTAGTAGACAATTGCATACACCTCATCTCCAAACTAGATTGCTTGGAGAATTTATAGGTTGGCGCTTCTATATCCCAGCATCGTTATGTTAGCTGGAGAAATACTTAATAGGGGCTATATATTGTCTGTGATTTTGTAGTGAAATTGTGAAAGATGATTTTGCAATACTGCCAGTCACGATTGTTATCTACTTATCTGTAGATGAGTAGATATTTGAGCCTGTCATCAATACTAGCATCATGACTGGAGATAAATTATGTGATAGATAGTGCATTTGGCTGATGATAGATGAATCGACATGTGGGTTGTTACTCTAGCACATTTGCACATAACAGTGTTTCTTGTAAGCACATTTAGTTTGTGCGGATGAAGAGCCTGTATCTCTTGCTGAGGAGCTTAAATAGAGACAACTAAAATGATATTTGTGTTAAAGCTAAGCGCTACTACCTAGTATTTTGTCACTTTTGAAATGAAGTCAGCTTTAATAATTTTTTTCCTTAAAGTTATTCATTCATCATTTCTGAAAATAACTGGACTATCTTTTCAGGTAGTGCTTGACTTAGATGAGACTTTAGTTTCTGCTTATGAGTCATCTAGTCTTCCTCCTATTGTACGAACCCAAGCTGTTGAAGCAGGACTACATTGCTTTGACATGGAGTGCATATCCACTGATAAGGTACCAAACTTCTGCTCTTGCTACTTCATTTGTGTAATCATTTTAATCACTACTGATAAATGATTTTTTTCTGGTGTAAACTGTAAAGGATGTTGAAGGAAAGCAGAAGGTGAATCATGTTACTGTTTTTGAACGTCCTGGTCTACACGAATTCTTGCAGAAAACTAGTGAATTTGCGGATCTTATTCTCTTTACTGCAGGTTTGGAAGGTATGTTGTCTGCTATTATATATTTTTAGTAAATTTCACAAAACTACAAGTTTTTTATATAAATTGTCAAGAAACTATAGATTTTAGCTCTTATTTCACAAAACTATATATTTTAAGAGAACTCGTGTCACAAAACTATATGTTTTAGAATTGATCATTCCTTATAATGGGTTTGACAGTGTGAGCCCCCATGGTAGCCTCACACGCTCCCATTTCCGTTTTGCTTGCACGTGAGGCTATCATGTGGGTCCGCACTGTCAGACTTGTTACAAGAAATGGTCAATTCTAAGACCTTTAGTTTTGTGATGCAAGTTCTCCTAAATTTTGAAGTTTCGTGAAATAGAAGATAAAACCTGTAGTTTTCTGACAGTGTGTACAAGAAACCTATAGTTTTTTGAAATTTACTCTATATTTCTTCATTCAGCACATGACCCAATCAGCTTAACCTCACGTCCTCACCTCACCTGTCCATGTTTCTCCTCAGGTTATGCAAGACCTTTAGTTGATAGAATAGATGTCCACAATAGATTCAAACTCCGTCTCTATCGTCCGTCAACTGTTACTACGTAAGTTACACACAAACGTTCCTGTGAGATACAAATGATTTTGTACCATTTTGCTGCTGCTTCTGCATCTTGATGTATATGGACCATTACTTTGCTTTCTGATGTGTTTGCCAAATTAATCAGTTGATGGCTATCTGTAAACCAGCACTTTTTTTAGGTGGAAAAGGCACATGCTAGTATTATTTATAATTTGTGACTGTGGTTCTATATTCCTCATGTGAAAACTTCCCCAAGGAGAGAAGCTGAAGGTTCTGTATTATTCATGGAATGTAGTATTCTTGCATAATCCTAAGTTTTGAATTTTGATGTATGATCTTCTGTAATGTATAGGATTTGATCCTTGGCCAAATAATCCAATGGCCAAAATTATTGCAACATCTGCCCTTTATCGAAACCCTTGGCCAAATAATCCAGTGGCCAGAATTGAAGGGATTCATTGCCCCTTCTACATGCAAGGGTGCCCTCTACTAGTCTTCAGTAACGAATTAATGGTGCTTGCTTTAGCAACTATGCACATTTCTGTTGATGCGTGTCTATCAGCTATGTCCACTCACTGTTCATTTGATCATGATTTGTTTATCATTTGATGGTTTTGGTGCAAGCCTGACTATGCATAGATTACTTGTTTGTCAATAACCTAGACCATTACATATGTGATCCAGATCCAGTTCATTTTCTGATATAAGTGGGTGCACAATTTCAGAGAATACAGAGAGCATGTGAAAGATCTTTCTTGCCTGTCAAAAGATTTCTGTAGAATCGTCATTGTCGACAACAATCCGTTCAGCTTCATACTGCAGCCTTTGAATGGACTACCTTGTGTTCCATTTTCAGCTGGACAACATTCTGATCATCAAGTAACTGATAATGAGTACCAATCATTTAATGGCTCTGGTCTTCTAGTTTCTACAGCTTTATTGATTTTGGCTTGTTTAAAATTTTCAGCTCATGGAGGTTATATTTCCACTTCTGAAGCATCTCGCTCTACAGAGAGATGTGAGACCAGCGTTGTACGAAAGGTTTCATATGCCTGAATGGTTCCAAAAGCATGGGATCCCCTAAACTGTTCAGGCAGTGTAAGAATTATTTAGATGAAGGCTCAAGTGCCTGCCACGCCATAAGTCCCTCAAGGGAGAGCACTTTGTACATTGTTATTTATATTCCTTTAGGTTTCCAGATAAAATCGTCATTGTTCATACGGAATTGCCACATCTGAAAAGGAATTGTAATCTAGCAGAATATCTGATTTGTATTGGTGTAGTGAACACTTTTAACATCAATTGTTGTATATGACCTTTTGTTGTAAAATTTGATTGTTGACAGTTCAGATAGTCTAATGCACAGTTCATGGGTCTATCGATGTTTTACACCATCAGGAATGTTCAGGAAATAGTTTCAAAAGAAAGAAATATTCAGGGAATTGGTCCACCATTCTGCCAAAATCATGTGTTTATAAAATCTAATCATCCGATATTTCCAGAGGCCTAAGCCCAATAAGTATAACTTATTATCGATAACACGTTCGAGCCTTATAATTAATACGAAAAGAACTTCCGTTAACAGGAGCCATGCACAATTACGACCATGTTCTGTCAGTGGCCTTTTTACTCTCTTTGTAAGATCCTAATTTTTGCCTCTTTGAAAAGATTTTTGTGTAGTTTAGCCCTTCAAATTTTTTATCATTTTATTTGGTAATTAAAGCATAATATGGAACTTTTATAAGTAAAAAACGATTTAATATGATTAATGCTCAAATGAACAATTGTCAAAATTATTTTATTTTTGTTCTTTGTGCTGGGAAGTACTTTTTAGATTTTTTGGGAATTTTTTGAGTGCATTTGCTATTTTATTTAAGCTCTTGTGCATTTTCTAAAAAAACACTAAATTAAAAATGCTAGAATTGTATTGGGTCGAAACCCAGCCCAGTTGGCCCAAGTTCTTAGCCCAATCTACCTAGCCCGAACTATGCCACAACCCAACCCACCAGCCTGTCTCTTGTGTATCGCTGACAGGTGGGACCCACTTATCAAAAATCTATTCATCATCTCCGAGAGGGACACAGTATCTGTGTTATCCATGGCGTAGACTCCATTGCAAATCTGGCGCAATACACATGCTAAGGCCGCTATAAATGGAGCACCAACATCATCTCGATCTCCTCGTCCAAAGCTTTAACCCTATATATTAAGTTTCATTGTTGTTACGCCGTATTCCAAGATTTTTCGCAAGCGCCGTCACTGAGCTTCCAGCCAAACTTTACCGTCATCAGTGAGTCTTTGTCTTTGCCTTGAGGTGTTCTACCAGTGCGCACCTTCTCGTTGTCATAGCGTCACTGAAGGTCGTTGTGGCTGTTGCCAGAGGTCATCACCGGCCATGACATCTACATCATCTTCTTCGCCTCATCGAGACATGCTAAGGGTACGACCCGGTGGTCTAAAGGAGCTGTTGGTGAAGCTTTGTGGTTCGTTGGAGTTCTCCATTGTGGTTCTAGCGCCGTATCTTTGCCGGCGGTGACCATTGGTCTCTGTGCCATTGTGTCGAGTTTGCGTTGTCATCTACGTTAGTTTGCACTAACCCGAAGGCTTAGCCGTGCTACCATTTGCCGTTTACCAAAGTTGCATTGGTATTTGCCGCCATTGCCGTCGTCTTCCCCAACAAAGACACCATCTTCCCCGACAAAGACATCGATGTGGTTGCCACGTCTATGCCACATGTGTACCACGTATGTGCCAGATTAGTGCCATGTAAGCCAAAGTCCAGATTAGATCTAAAAAAGAATAAGTCTATCGTGAGTTGTTTCAATGACATGTGGGGTCCACATGTATTAAAATCTTGCGTCTTGCCTACTGTGGACCATGTCAGTGTCTCATTAATTTTTGATATTTTGGGAATTAATTAGAAATTCAAAAAACCAGTCGAACCCACTTGTCAGTCTCTCAGAGAGGAATATTATCCTTTTTCTCTCTATTTCTAGGATTATTTGTTTGATAAATCTTTTGAGGGTTCGTTCTCTTTCATATGAGTTTCGATTGAGTCCATTTAAATTCTTAAATTCATCTAAAATCAAGCCCTATATTCCAATATATTTTATTTGCTTTTTAGAGTTGGTTTAGTTTCTGTTTTGTATTTATTTTTTGTTTTCATTATTTGTTTCGTTTAGATATTGAAGTGTCGAGAGAGTACAAAGGTGAAAAATTGATTCAATATCAGGATTTATTGTAAAGCAAATTGTGCGTTGATAATGTTAAACTTAGTTTTATAAAATTATTTTATTTCAAACTGGTGTGTGCTAGTTTAAATTATCATTTGTTAATTGGCTTAGGAATTAGCTATGCAACCTATTTAAATTATACCTACGTTGTGATTTGCTATGCCATGGCCATTTGTCACTCTAGGATGGATTATTGTTAGTTGGTTACTAATATAATATCAAAGTGGGCTGGTTAGAACGTGTGAGTAGTGTGCTTAGCCATTCAATGAATAATTGGTATTAGTTAGGCTTTGTTTTTTTAGGTGTAGGCTTTTTGGCTTATAGCTTAAAGCTAGCTTTTAGGCTTAAACAGATTAAAAGTAATCGATTTTTATCCGTGATAGAAGTGGATAATTTTACCCTAATTTTAGTGGCATTAGTCTAAAATCAATATCTCTAGTGGCTTTTAGCGTTTAGTTATATGAAAGATCTTGGCTTTTGAAAAAGTCTAGATAAAAAGTCACATATTTATTTAGGTTTTGGCTTTTAAGTTAGTAAAAAAATCCAAACAAACAAAGCCTTAGAAGTGCAAAATCAAACATGACTAATTATCTATAGAATATATTTATGAAAATGGCATGTCATGTGTTGTCACACGATGATGAGTTGTTGATGGCATATATTGCACAATAATCGATTGGGGTGATAAATGATTTATATTGAGACAAGTGTCAATAAGCCATGTATCATGATGGTCAGTCTGTTTGATGCGTGTCTATCAGCTATGTCCACTCACTGTTCATTTGATCATGATTTGTTTATCATTTGATGGTTTTGGCACAAGCCTGACTATGCATAGATTACTTGTTTGTCAATAACCTAGACCATTACATATGTGATCCAGATCCAGTTCATTTTCTGATATAAGTGGGTGCACAATTTCAGAGAATACAGAGAGCATGTGAAAGATCTTTCTTGCCTGTCAAAAGATTTCTGTAGAATCGTCATTGTCGACAACAATCCGTTCAGCTTCATACTGCAGCCTTTGAATGGACTACCTTGTGTTCCATTTTCAGCTGGACAACATTCTGATCATCAAGTAACTGATAATGAGTACCAATCATTTAATGGCTCTGGTCTTCTAGTTTCTACAGCTTTATTGATTTTGGCTTGTTTAAAATTTTCAGCTCATGGAGGTTATATTTCCACTTCTGAAGCATCTCGCTCTACAGAGATGTGAGATCAGCGTTGTACGAAAGGTTTCATATGCCTGAATGGTTCCAAAAGCATGGGATCCCTAAACTGTTCAGGCAGTGTAAGAATTATTTAGACGAAGGCTCAAGTGCCTGCCACGCCATAAGTCCCTCAAGGAGAGCACTTTGTACATTGTTATTTATATTCCTTTAGGTTTCCAGATAAAATCGTCATTGTTCATACGGAATTGCCACATCTGAAAAGGAATTGTAATCTAGCAGAATATCTGATTTGTATTGGTGTAGTGAACACTTTTAACATCAATTGTTGTATATGACCTTTTGTTGTAAAATTTGATTGTTGACAGTTCAGATAGTCTAATGCACAGTTCATGGGTCTATCAATGTTTTACACCATCAGGAATGTTCAGGGAATAGTTTCAAAAGAAAGAAATATTCAGGGAATTGGTCCACCATTCTGCCAAAATCATGTGTTTATAAAATCTAATCATCCGATATTTCCAGAGGCCTAAGCCCAATAAGTGATTATCGATAACACGTTCGAGCCTTATAATTAATACGAAAAGAACTTCCATTAACAGGAGCCATGCACAATTACGACCATGTTCTGTCGGTGGCCTTTTTACTCTCTTTTTAAGATCCTAATTTTTGCCTCTTTGAAAATATTTTTGTGTAGTTTAGCCCTTCAAATTTTTTTATCATTTTATTTGGTAATTAAAGCATAATATGGAACTTTTATAAGTAAAAAACGATTTAATATGATTAATGCTCAAGTGAACAATTGTCAAAATTATTTTATTTGTATTCTTTGTGCTTGGAAGTACTTTTTAGATTTTTTGGGAATTTTTTGAGTGCATTTGCTATTTTTATTTAAGCTCTTTTGCATTTTCTAAAAAAACACTAAATTAAAAATGCTAGAATTGTATCGGGTCGAAACCCAACCCAGTTGGCCCAAGTTCTCAGCCCAGTCTACCTAGCCCGAACTATGCCACGACCCAACCCACTAGCCCGTCTCTTGTGTGTCGCTGATAGGTGGGACCCACTTGTCAAAAATCTATTCATCATCGCCGAGAGGGACATAGTATCCCTGTCATCCACGTTCTAGACTCCATTGCAAATCCGGCGCAATACACATGCCAAGGCCGCTACAAATGGAGCATCAACATCATCTCAATCTCCTCGACAAAGCTCTAACCCTATATATTAAGTTTTGTCGTCGTTACGCCGTATTCCAAGATTTTTCGCAAGCACCGTCACTGAGCTTCTAGCCAAACTTTACTGTCATCAGTGAGTCTTTGTCTTCGCCTTGAGGTGTTCTACCAGTGTGCACCTTCTCGTTGTCATAGCGTCACTGAAGGTCATTGTGGCCATTGCCAGAGGTCATCACCGGCCATGATATCCACATCATCTTCTTCGCCTCATCGAAAACATGCTAAGGGTACGACCCGGTGGTCTAAAGGAGCTGTTGGTGAAGCTTTGTGGTTCGTCGGAGTTCTCCATTGTGGTTCTAGCGCCGCATCTTTGCCAGCGGTGACCATTGGTCTCCGTGCCATTGTGTGTCAAGTTCGCGTTGTCATCCACGTCAGTTTGCGCTAACCCAAAGGCTTAGCTGTGCTACCATTTGCCATTTACCAGAGTTGCACTGTCGTTTGCTGCCATTGCCGTCGTCTTCCCCAACAAAGACACCGATGTGGTTGCCACGTCTGAGCCACATGTGTAGCACGTATGTGCTATATTAGTGCCATGCAAGCCAAAGTCTAGATTAGATCTAAAAAAGAATAAGTCTATCGTGAGCCGTTTCAATGACATGTGGGGTCCACATGTCAGTGTATTAAAATCGTGCGTCGTGCTTACTGTGGACCATGTCAATGTCTCGTTATTTTTTGGAATTTTGGGAATTAATTAGAAATTAAAAAAATCAGTCAGACCCACTTGTCAGTCTCTCAGAGAGGAATATTATCCTTTTTCTCTCTATTTCTAGTATTATTTGTTTGATAAATCTTTCGATGGTTCGTTCTCTTTCATACGAGTTTCAATTGAGTCCATTTAAATTCTTAAATTCATCTGGAATCAAGCCCTACATTCCAATATATTTTATTTGCTTTTTGGAGTTGGTTTAGTTTCGTTTGTATTTATTTTTGTTTTCATCATTCGCTTCGCTTAGATGTTGAAGTGTCGAGAGAGTACAAAGGTGAAAAATTGATTCAATATCAGGATTTATTGTAAAGCAAATTGTGTGTTGATAATGTTAAACTTGGTTTTATAAAATTTATTTTATTTCAAACTATTGCATGCTAGTTTAAATTATCAATTGTTAATTAGTTTGGGAATTAGCTATGCAACCTATTTGAATTATACCTAGGTTGTGACTAGGATATTTTTGCGCGTATACGCACAGACGTATCTTTTTGCAAACAATATCTTTTTTCTATCGTTTTTTAAAATCATCGAGAAAACACATAAAAAGAATACAAACACATATGTGATTGTGCTAAAATCAAAAGATCTTTTCGTGAAAAATAGTCGAATGATCCAAACGCCACTACGTTTTTTTCATCATTTATTTAGGCCCTTTCATGAAAGATTCACGTTTTTTCTTCGAAAAACCACGCCAAGGACCTACATGTAATTATACATTTTTGAAAGACCTACACGTGAAATGAAAAAACGAGCCGAGAGTTCAGAACAGACAGAAGGATGATAAATATCATCATGATGGACTTCTAGGTAACAAACAAACAGAGACCGATATTAGAAAGGTGAAATACGTTGAAAGATAATAGTTATAAGAGCACACATCATTCATAGTCTATGCGTCGGCGATAATTATACAATCGTAGCTGAAATAGATAGTACATAGGATGCTATTAGAAAGTCGAAATACGATAAAAGACGATAGTAATAGATGCATCATACAAGGTTTAAACGGTTGGGCATGTAATTATATAACCAAGAATCGGAAATACATAGAGAACAAAGTGTTTAAATGGTTGGGCATGTAATTATATAACCGCATTGGAAATACATAGAGACAGCTTTATATTGTTGATGAAGTGAAATAGGAATCGGCCAACTCCGAAGCTAAGGGCTGCCGACGCAGAGGACGTTTGGAGGTACTGCGATAAAGGATAACGGCTAAGAATGTAGGTAATAGGAAAAGGTTCCTTGTATGAAGTTACCTTTTTAATTCGAAGTCTGGTCTCTGTCTTGAAACAATTTTTCTTAACAGGGCTTTGTCTTTGATAACGTGGATCATGTATGCAAATGAGAACAATATGTCAAGAGTTTATCGAGGTGGCTATAGAAGTTATGTACAGATGTATATCGATTGAAACACTACTCTGCGCTTCGAGAGCGATTAGATCTGGATCATCGATCTACACTTTTCTTTTGAGCGAAGAGGAAGGCAAAGCGACATCTCGTAATCAAGATCAAGAGGAGTGAGCTTTGGAATAGCACTAAACTATAGGGGTAGAAAAAGGAACACAATCCTGTAATATGAACTGACTTTACTTGTGGTGGTGGAGGTGTTCCTTCAGTTGAAATAACAAGAGCTCCAATGACTTGCTTAAATTAGAGACATGCACATATTTACGTGAGAGAAGCTACAGATGGTAAGCAATGAAGTTTTTTCTGTACCACCCATGGACTATATCATAAAAAGTGAGTATAGGAAAAATGTAAGATGTAATGATTGATTGGTTATCAAGTAGAAACGCAAGGGTTTTCCTTTTGATTCATGTAGGTAATCTCTTGATCATAGAATATATGCAAATGTGATATAAACAAGAATAAAATAGAAAGATAGATAGTCTACATTTTCTAAAGCAATGCATGTATATGTAAATAGGAACAGGATAGATACTGAAAATAAAGTAATAAAGCAAGAATAAATCCGAAAGGTTCAGGAATTCTTGAATCATATTAGGTAAGAGAGAAGAAGATGTTGTGATAAGAGTTAGGGTTAGTAAAAAGAAAAATCTTTGTTTGAGCTAACGGGAGGCATCTCGGTCTGGAGGAACTCAACACCGCAGCAGGCGAGAACCAACGAGGGGTCTAATGAACCAACATGGATTTTATCTACGACAGAATGTAAACAAGTATGCACATGTCACCTTAAGAGCAGAGATGGGAGGCAAAATTACGAAACAAGTATGCACATATCACCTTAAGAGCAGAGATGGGAGGTGAAATTACCGAGAAGGAAGATGGAGTAGGAGGCAGAAAACGAGAGGCTTCCGGTCATTTTCATTAGCTAGCGGCTCATAAAAAATCCTGATGTCCTGAAAATCCTCAAACCCGCAAGTACTCAAGCAAACGGAAAAATCCCGATGTCCGAAAATCCTTCACGCAAGCACTCAACCAAACGACGAACGATTAAAAGAAGCTTTACTTTCGCCATAGTAGCTCTGTTTTCTTAAAACAATAATGATGACCAAGAAAAAACAATCAGTTATATTTACTTTCAATATTTACTTGTGTATTGAATCCGCTTTCTTGAATGCACACTTAAATCCTTTAACCTTCATCAAACAAACAAAAAATTCCTAGTATTAATCGAGCTAAATTTGAAATTGCAAGAGCAAATAACACACTTCGCTTATCAAATGCAAGTCTTGTACTAAAACAAGGCAAAAACACAAATATGTCAAAAAGAATGTGTACCCACTAACCTCCTTACAAAGAATGTCTAATAAGACTCATCCACACATCATGTTTGAGCTGCTTCAACTCGTGTTCATGTTTTTGTTCATTTTAAAAGTAAGTATGAAGCAAGCAGATTAAGCTCATTTTTGTTCATTGGAGAATCAACACTAACATAGACAAGAAAGTCGAAAGAAATGACAATGCAATGTTCAAGCAATATCTAAACCAAAATTTGCGGAATGTCCTGCTCAGAGATAATGCCCTCACTGTAGGAGGAAAGGAAGTAATAAGTAATGCCGTGAGGTCGACTATATGAATTCTAGGTATCGTAGCATAGAAGAGAGAAGGAATCACTTCTTAAACCTGTTTTGTTCCATGATCCAAGTTCTAAATTTTCTATCCTAGCACTAAAAACTCGAAGAAAGGGAAAAAAGGCTATGACGTGTCATATATTTCTTATCTGAGCTAGGTCTAACGCCAATGTTTGGTGCTTGTTATGTGAAACCATATCAAATAAGCCAGATCCACCCAAACTCATGCCCCCATAGGCCCCTGATCGAACAACAACTCTCACATTTCTTTTTTAGAAAAATGAAAATAAAGGAAGCCACAAAATCTATCTTTATGATGGTAATATGATAGTATAAAGGACATCTAATCTGGTTCTCACTAAACAAATCACACTAAATCTATGGACTCTTGATAGAAATAAATTTCAGTTCATTCGTTACAAATGTAAATAGTTAAACATATGTAATGTAAAAGGATTTGGAAAGTCATAACGCGTAAATAAACAAACCGCAGCTTTAGTTACCTATTAAGGTCCGATTCGGCTTTCTTAGTGTCATTTTATTGGGACTATTCCAATTAGCACTAACATTGGATAAACTCACATCAGTTCGAGAGTTCCCACCATTGCTAGTATGACTGCTTATCATGCCTTGATTTGAATCTAGCTGCAGGTGGTTATTGGGCTCGCCAATATGAGGACTTGAGCTGCTTCTAGACTGATTCAATAGAGAGTCTGGTCGCTAGATATGAGCAGTTGGTTCACATGGAACTTCCTTTTGCTTAACAGATTGGGATGGAGCGAACCAAGAAGTATGAGTAGGGCTTATATCTGTAAGCACAGTTGTTGTTTTAAGACCGAACATAAGCAAGAAAATTAATACATCCAAATTGGCCAACCGAATGAAGCATCGAAATATCGATGTTACGGATTGAGACATCACATACCAATCATTCACAAAGTTCCATGCTAATTGTTTCACTTCCTTCTGAATGAAAATGACGAAATTGAAAAATTTACATCATCATGTCATAATACATAACAAGAACTCTCTCTTGAGTTCGCAAAATAGAGCTCTCGGTCTATCTATATCAAGATCAGACTAAATTTACCTAGAGTCAGTTCTCTTTATCAAATCTCATCTGACTCAGATTTACCCCATCCGTTAAGGTCTATTTCATGGAGGTAGAAAACAAAAGGAAATAAACCGTCGACAATACCAAAGCAAAGAATTCCAAATAGCTTTGTAAAAATCAATAGGTTCTACAATTTCATTTAGGGCATATGAGCAAGCACATATGGTAATCTAATGTAAAAGGGTGTAAGCATGATGCTAGTTCTAATGGGTGAAATATTGCATACGGATTAGATGGTCAGTCTTTCGTTGTCAAGAGACCGAAAATAGAGCGGGTTAGCTAATTTAGCATAGTTCTCTAACACCACCGTGATTCCTAAGCAAAGATTGAAAGAATGTATTACCAAGAAGGGTCAAGCAAAAAGCATGGAAAACCAGAAAAGGAACCCGTCTATAAGGCAGACAGTCTTCCCCCTACAATCTGCTATAGGGAAAATGTATTTTAGAAATATGGCTTCAACAAAATAAGGCAGCATATATGTATGTTATGTGCATACGATAACTAAAATTGAAGACATATCAAGAAATGAACAACACAACACACACCTTCATCTTTTGGCAACTGTTATGAGCCCCAAACCAAATTTTCCTGTGAGCAACCTAAAACACGAAAGAGATAAAGCACATACATATATAAGAAAAACGAAAGGAGAGAAAACCAAGTCGATTCACAGGCATATGTGTAACAAAGCTAATAACTGGAGACAATAAATAGAAAAATTTAGCCCGGCAAATGAAAACCTAAACCAGATGCTCATCAATGATAGTTTGAATCAGACTTACCTCTTTTGATGAAACGTAAAGCACTCGCACAACAATCAAAGATAAAATCTATTAGAAGCCAACTCATCGAGCGTGTTGTCGAATCACGGATTGTATTGTAGAACTACTATTTAGCGGCGCTACTTATGACATCTAACGATGAGTATTAGTGGTTCTACAATTACAACACTAAATCGTAAGTAACATGTGCCCAAGCAAAGAGATACTATAAAATCGAAGAGAAACCGACCCATCACCAAGAATTACAAAATTGTAGCAAGAATCGAGCAATCAATCACTGAAATAGATTAGAGCAAAAGGTAGATCAAGAGAGGATAATGAAGTTTGTAGGGTACAAAGAAAAACCGCCGAGTCACTAAGCAAAAAGACATGGCCTCACCGAAACCATCCTAAGACCACACGCATTCTTTTGGAGCATCAATCACACACATGAATCACCTGCCCGAGAGCAAGAGAAGGGAGGACAAAGACAATCACTGATGACACACACAAGAGCACCGAACGCCGCAGAAGGAGCTCGCCTTTCTTCTTTGTTTCTTTCTTCTCTTTGGCCAACAAGACTAACCATCTGGCTACAAGTCTTGGCCATGAGAAAGGATTAAGAGTAAAGCTAGAAAAGGGAGGATGGCAGCATCTTTTTTTCATTCAAGCATGAGAATAAGCGCACATGTAGGTTGTGCTTACGCCTATCTCGAGAGAAAAGTCACTAAATATTAGGAGTCTAAGGACTGTAGTAGCAATCACACAACCGCTATGCCAATCGCAGAACTATGAAATTTTGGCAACGAAACAACAATCAAACAAAGGAAAAATGTACGATACAATAGATGACCACAAATCCAACAGATCTATCAAACTATGCTTTCAACGACCTCACGACGACACAAAATCCAAGTGACCTCAACTCGAACGCACGAATATCGACCTAAAATCCGTGTTCTAAACAGAATTCGATTCCAAGGGAGGAGAGCATCGCAAGATCGGGGTCTAAGAGCTGGTCGGCGATGAGAAGGCCAAGGTCGCGAGACTGACCGGCTACGTCAGAGATAGAGGCGATGGTCAAGCATAAGCGCAGTGAGGTAATGAAGCCGGATTTGGCGAACGGTGGGGGAGGATAAGAACTCACCGGTGACATGCGGATCGCCGCAGAGCGCCGAAGCTCGCGAGGCATGCACGCTCTAGCGAGGGAGCGGCGCGTGGCGGTGGATTCAAGAGCCAAGCGACGATAGCCGAAGCCCTCACGCAAGCCGGAAGGCAAGCCGAGGATCGACGCAGACTCCGGCTGGCGGTGGATTCAAGAGCCCAAAACCGTGCACGCTGAGGAGCAGGCGAACGGAAGCCAAACCAGCGCTATCGAGCCGCGACCAGAGAAACCGGCGTTTTTGGGTATGGGCGTGACGTGGATCGACGGAGAGGCCGGAACTCTTCAATCTTTAGGAAAGGTAGTATTTGCTATGCCATGGCCATTTGTCACTCTAGGATGGAGAATTTTTTTTTAATAATATTATTTTTTTTAGAAATTGTGACATTAATATTTGGTTTAAAAAAATTGCAAAATAATATCATGAAGGCTGAAAATAGTGGTCGCCAAACCATTCGAAAATAGATCGCAAACCATTTGCACAATAGCTAATCCGTAACACTCGCTTTGAATCCTAAAACCGAGATCAGCTATACGCCAAACCGCTTGGTGACTATATCGAGCTACAGATTTTGGTTTAGAAAATGGTAAAACACCGTAACTTTTTACTCCGGTGTTTTACCATTGAGTCCAAGATCACCTAAATCGAGTTCGAGTAAAAAGTTACGTGTTTTACCATTTTCGCCAAACAGTATTTTCAAAAACGTAAAATATTGTAGCTACAAGATAATCGATAAACGGTT
Organism: Guadua angustifolia; assembly: GCA_036346375.1. Taxonomy (NCBI): domain Eukaryota; kingdom Viridiplantae; phylum Streptophyta; class Magnoliopsida; order Poales; family Poaceae; genus Guadua; species Guadua angustifolia. The sequence goes on along the minus strand of CM070501.1, from coordinate 41,877,416 downwards.
TGGCGAAAATATCGTAGCTAAAATATCGTAGTTACGATTTTCGCCAAATCGCTTGGCTATTAATATTATGGTCGCCGAACCGTATGGCGATCAATCAAATGGTCGCCAAACGATTCGCGAAAATAGCATGATCTCGGTTTTAGGATTCAAAACGAGTGTTAACGCTGAATAGGCTATTGTCGCCAAATGGTTTGGCGAATTATTTTCTAATGGTTTGGCGACCACACTATTTTCGCTAAGCCATTCTACGATCGATATTATTTCGCAATTTTTTAATCCGAGTATTAATGTCGCAATTTGTAAATAAAATAATATTATTTAAAAAATTCTAGGATAGATTATTGTTAGCTGGTTACTAATATAATATCAAAGTGGGCTGGTTAGAATGTGAGTAGTGTGCTTAACCATTCAATGAATAATTGGTATCATTTAGGCCTTGTTTGTTTAGGTGTAGATTTTTTGGATTATAGCTTAAAGCTAGCTTTTGGGTTTAAACAAATTAAAAGTAATCGGTTTTTATACGTGGTAGAGGTGGATAATTTTACCCTAATTTTAGTGGAATTAGTCTAAAATCAACATCTCTCCAGTGGCTTTTAGCGTTTAATTATATGAAAAATTTTGGCTTTTGAAAAAATTTAGATAAAAAGTCACATATTTATTTAGACTTTGGCTTTTAAGCTGGTAAAAAAGCCCAAACAAACAAAGTCTTAGAAGTGCAAAATCAAACACGACTAATTGTCTATAGAATATATTTATGAAAATGGCATGTCATGTGTTGTCACGCGATGATGAGTTGTTGATGGTATATATTGCACGATAATCAATTGGGGTGATAAATAATTTATATTGAGACAAGTGTCAATAAGCCGTGTATCATGATGGTCGATCTGTGTGACAATTGGATGATGATTTTGTGTGAATCAATTGATAATTGTTAACTAAGAATATCTGATAGTTTTGCCTCAGTCAATTGAGGATTTAAGAGTGTAAGTAAATCTCGTTTTGTGGATCGGAAGAACTGCACACATCCCTCGCCAGTGAAACATACCACTAGGGGTTAAAAGGCATTCTTTAAGTCTATATCAGACGCACATATTTAATACACATCATTTACGCACATACTTAACACATATTATCTACGCACACACTTGGAAATTGTCAATGGCACCTAAGTCCTCATAGAGCATCGATACATGTTTTTTACTGAACTCGCACAGTATACATACTCCTAAAATTGGTCGACACGAGCACTAAGTCTAGGATTTAAACCCTAAAAGGCTAGTACACACATTTCGTCGTCTGACCATAGACCAGGTTGTGATCAGGCCTTTTCTTATTTCTAACATGGAAATTGGGACTCATTGCTTAAGGCAAGTGAATTTAACAAGCTTTGGATGAAAAACCTTAATGAAAAATTGACTATATGCCGTTTTGATCTGGAGTACCATGGAGAGGATAGGCGCGAGTGTGCAAGGATCAGATGGCAAGGACCCAACAGAGATTCGAAAGGGTGGCCAGTACACTTGCAAGCATAATAAAGGGCTAATATGAGATTTTACGCTTGTATTATGCCGTGGCGTGTGGGGGTGCGGCCTTTTTGGCTTTTCAACGACGGGGGAAAAAGCGTGAGGACTCACCCCGCGTGCGGGTCCGGTTCCGGCGGGCCTGGCCTGCCCGTAGCGTGGGAAACCGCGTCCGCGCCAGCTGACGTGGAGGGACCGAGCGGACACCACATGGGCGGGGCCGGCCACCGCGAGCGCCTCTAGGCGGCCTTTTCGCTGCCGCTCCGCTCCGGTTGGCAATCGTCGCGCGCGCGCGGTTGGTGGTCGGGGCGATGGGGAGTCCGCTTCCACCCCCGTGGTTGGTTCCACCACTCGGCTCGGCTCCCCGCCTCCACCTCATATCCACTGTGCGCGCGCGCGGACGACATTATTACCGGCGGCCTCACCTCACCTGACTCACCGCTCCCCAGTGAAGTCAGTCTGTACCTCACCTCTGCGCTGCGCCCCCTGGGCCTGGCCACTTTTCCGTGATTTGTTGGGGGTGACGGATCCTCTGCGCCGGCCGGCACGCCAGTTGCCAAATGCAACACCCAACCCCGGGATGATGGATGGCGTAGTGCTACCTCGTTGGTACGAGTACCGAGTAGCAGTACCACGTCCTGCGTGCCGTACCATGCATGGCGGTGGTGGCATTGGTATGAGTTTTAAGTACTGACACGATGGTCATACTTGTTTTGTAGAAGCATGCAAACTGTTGCATTCTTGTCAGCATTTTACTGCTACTGGTCAAGTGATTTTCCGGTGCCTATGATTATACGGAGCTAGCTTTTGATCATAAGCCTCGGACCATCGTCCAAATGGTTTGAGATCTGACTTCATCACCGTTGATAACTTAAAAAAACAACTCTACTTAATTCTTTTTTATTTTGGCTTAACATTGAGTAGCCTGACGACTAAAGCAAAGTTCTGTGAGGTCTTAAACAAATCCATAGCCAAATTCTCTCTGTTGTGCCTCAAATCTCTAAAAAGTTCAGCAAGAAACCACACCTCTTAGCATTCATTATATTAACTTCTGCTCTAGTTTTTCTTGACACGCTGTGCACTATCAATATGTCATTTTCATGGTATTCTAGTTTTTCATTTATCAATATGTTTTGAAAAGTACTTTCATAATATTATAATTTTATTGGGTTCTATAAATATATTATAATAGAAATTAATAGTCAGAGCTATATTTTAGAAACCATGTCAATACCCAAAAACATAACTATTTGTGCCCGGAGGGAGTCATTGCTTAAAACTTAAAAAAGCCTGCCAATAACAAGTACAGCAAGGTTTATCAACAAACACTGACTACAAAACAGACCACCAAACAAAAGTTCCACGAAGGATCATGAATTCATCCATCATCTAGAGGGTGTTAGGCGCACCTTCCTCAGACAGGACATCGATCAGAAAGCGAGAATTCGTGCCCACGGTAGTTGTGGTGAAGTTCTCTTCTGTCGATCAGAATAGTTTGCTCATGTCAGCTCACTGGTTTATTAGCACCCCATAGAAAAATGAAATGAAGCAACTCTGATTGATCTCAATCAAGGACCAAATTATGCGTCACAAGAATAATAATTGTACTAACACGGCACTAAACGACTGAAGAAAACTCAGAGAAAGAGAACCAACTCAACTTAAATTTGGTCCCGAGGTTGGTGATGACTGGTGAGTAAATAATTTATTATTAGCATTGATTGTTCTAGGTGATTTCATACTAGCTACTCACTTACATTTCCTAGTTAGTAGGAGTACGTGGTACTACGTGGGGAAAGTGACGAAAAGTGGACCAAATAACTTCGTCCTAGTAATGCGGTCCAGTCGTTTGCTTAATTGGTGTGTTAACCTTTTTGTGATCCAAGTACCTTTCGGAGGCAAAAGAGAATCTATTCCCAAGTGCATCAAAATGTGAACCGGTGATCTCTTTGGAGTTTGGAGTACGTTGGTAGATTGGTCCGTGTACGATCCTAGTTTCTAGAGCCATCTCTGCGTTTCGATCGGTGGCTCACATTCTGCAACGGCCAGCACGAGATTCTTGCAGAAAGGGAGTACTAAAGCAGCGGTTCATAAATCGCCTCAACACATTGTGCAAGACTGATACTACCAAGCAAAGCATTGTTACGAGCGATTCTTGCAAATTTTGAAACATACAGAATCATAGAAGCAATGTTAGTATCATAAGCCATAACCAATTCAGTTTAATTTAGTCAGCTATAGCTCAAGATTGCACTCCATTCCAGCAGTAACTTTTGCAGCGAGCCACCGGTAGGCGGAGCACATCGATTCCCGGCCGTGTTCAGAGAGCGACGTCGAAACCCAACCGAATCCACGAGAGTTTGTTCGTCCTGATGACAATAAAAACCGCGAGCAGTAAGCGAGATGTGACGCGAAAACAACGCCTCCCTCCGTGCCACTACGAACCCGCCTTCGATTAATTCTGCGAGGTTTGGAAGGAAAATCAGTAGTGGCGTGATGTGCAATGTACTCCTTTCGCTTGCACGGCTCGGTCGCTTTAGCTCCGGTTTGCTTTGAGGGCGAAAGCAAGAGCAGAAAAGAATGGACAAGAAATGCCCGTAAGTTACACCGAGACCACTCCTTTTACATTTCCCTCCTGATGTTGATGCGTTCTACTTTTACTTTGTTTTGTCATTTTTCCCCTCTTTCGTTTAAAATAAATGCACAAAGCCAAACAAAAGTTACAGTGTCCTTCTCGCCTGTGGACCTGTGGTTTCTTTGGGCCTCAAGACAAATGTGGGCCCATGCAGCCTGGTCCCACGCCTCAACAGGAGCCCAACTTGATTGGCACACTTTTTTTTTGTCATTTGATAAATAAAAGTTTCATGCACAGAACAGAAGCTCAACTTCAGTAGCTCATAATATAACTGAGGTCAATGCTCAGTCAAAGGTTAAAATTTCATAAGGTGTCTGGAAGAAAATTCAGTAGCTGTCTACCATAATCTTCTCGAGTAATCCCTTTGGTTGAATTAGTAGCTGTCAGATGGGCCCAGTGTCTAGAATCTAGATGGAATTTATAGGGATTCATTTTGGGAAATCTTCGCTTTATCTTGCCTCATGTATGTTTTTTTAAAAAATCTAATTCTCCACACATGCATTTAAAAATTTGACCCCCTCCACCGCGAAAGTCGTGGTAGATGACACTTATCACCTGCCACACCTAAGGAGAGTAGCAAGTGATCGGAGCCACATGAGTTCGCCCCACCATGGCAGGATCCCTTCTGTGCTACCTGGGCTCGACAACGAGTTGTCGTGCACTATTGCGCTTCTCAAGCCCCATATGTCATGTTGCCGCTACTCCTCCCGCGCTCCTTTAGTATGATAGTGCCCTCCTCCCACGGTCCCTCACCCTTGTCGTAGCGTTAGTCACCCTTCATGCTCCCTGAGCGTGATAGGTGAGAGATGTCATCTACCACGTCTTCTGTGGTGGGTAGAGGGTTAAATTTGTAAATACATGGTGCTTGGAGAGCGAGGCTAGATTTGCCCCAAAAAAGTATTGTAGGCTAGATAAGCGAGAATTTTTTTAAATAATACATTTTTATTCGAATTTCAAAAATATACTACGGAAAAAATTACGAATATACGCATGCGCTTGGATGGGCTGGAGCTAAATAACAAAAATAAATGGCGACGAGGCCACATCACCTGACCTCTTGTCGCTAATGAAATGACAGGGCTAATTTGATAAGCGAGTTCTCATTTTGGCTTCTTGTTTATCAACTATTTCTACATGTGCAGTCTTGAATTTTTTAATAATATATTTTAAAATGATTTTACAAAAATATACCTATGCCGCCATTCAATTGGTGATAGCGCTCTGTTTTATCGCGGATTGAATTAGCCGACAGATTATTTTGTCATGGATTCATTTAGTCGACAAGGCTAAGGCCTGTCGCCAATTGAGATGGCAATAGATATATTTTTGTAATTTTTCAGCATATTATTTTTAAAAATTATTTAAAAATACACTATTTAAAAAAATTCCGCAGTCTTGGATGCTTTGTGACATCCCAAAAAGCTTGTTAGTCTCCAATTGGCAGAATGGATGGACACATTTTAAGGCCTGGTTTGGATGGGCGAGCCTCAGCAACCTTGTTTCAGTTAATGGTCTACCAGAAAGGTAAGGCCCAATTTCTAAATTTTGGCCTTTCGGTCGTTATTATGTCTCAAGGACACAAGGATGAGGAACTATTGAGATGTAAGGTCCATGATCAGCAAATAAAAGAGGAAATCGATCATTTGCCCCATCTTACTTGTGATTTCAATGATTTAGGACTAAGTTCCACGTAATTTATCTTTTGCCCCATATATTTTGGGCTTTTTTTTTGCCATTTTGAGTTCTAAAATGGTTTTCAATGTGTTTTGGCCTTGTGACGGACTGTCCTTTGTGGAGGTTGGATAAATACCTTTGCACTACCCGGATTTTAGTGCGAGGTAACCAAGTGTACATTGCTTGATAAAAGGGCAAATCTGAACATCTTATAGATGAAATAGGGCCTACTGGCCAAGGTTTTCTGAAAGGTCGTTGCAGGATACATGAACACCCATCGAGAACGCTTGAGCAGATAGATAAAGGCCTCCAAAACAAAATAACATCGTCATCTACGGTCTTCGAACTCGCCATCTTCAAATGAAATCTATGGAGGGAATTGGGAGCAAGGGTGAGTAACACAGTACTCAACAAATCACACGAAAATTCTGAATATTACGTGCGAGGAATAAACAAAAGGTAGCACTAGTTTAAGTATTGTGGATGCAAGTTGTAAACATCTGTTTTATTTTTCATTTGAAACACAAATCATAAATAGCAATATATAAATCGGGGGTTTATCTTGCAAAGTTCACCTTCACGACAAGTTTTAATTATAAAACTACGGTCAGCGATTCTGTATCACCCTAGATTAACTTCGCTTCATTAACTGGAAGCACGTGATTCAATACCATTGATATCACTCTGCAGAGGTGCTCGCTTTACCCACAAGATATCTACTGATCGTTAGTGCCACTATAGATCAACACGCTAACTTTTATGCATGCTTAGACCGAGATTAACATAACTTTTCATTGAATTTTCCTCTTTAGCTCCTACCCAAGAGGTCATTTGGTCCAAAGCCCGGATCCCACGGGCAGGAGGATTTGCTACTGATTCGCGGACACTCATTGTAGAAGATCCAATGGCCTCTTCATTCCGTTTCACACCCTACCACGTTGCTACCCATTCCTTCCACAAATAATGGGTCTACTTTACGGCATTCAAGGAAAAAGGCAATATACTAGCACGTGGATCGAATAAGTGACCGACCCAACTTTGTGGTTGAGCGGAATCTGAAGTTATTTTTTTGCCCAAGACGTCGGTCCTTAAATGCCAAAGACTTAGCCAAATGACATACCACAATCCATTGGTACCAACTGTACCACCACCACATCACATCCATTGGCTTTCCATCGGTTGGGGATTGGCAGCATCCACCTTCCGTGGTCCGCCAATAAGGGCCCCGTCAGAAGCAATTTTATAAAACCAAAAAATCATCCAAGCCAATCTTTCGAGATTAAGCATTTATCTAAAAGTATTAATTGTATGATTGGCTACAACTACTGAGGGTTCAATATTTTATAACCTAGGGTTACAAAGGAATTTAAGACATCACAAGGTTAGTCATTGGGTTGTATCTAATCATGTCATTAAACTACCACATTTTCTAGTTTAGTAAAATAGCAAAAATAATGCAATACAAGAAATATATATATATTATAATGGGCGGTTCAACATGTTCAGGGCGTGGCTTGCCTTGCGAGGTTAAGGTTGCTAACGAGGCTCATCGAATAGATGCGGCCTCGGACGGCTCTTGTTCCTGACCCTCGTTTTCGCCTCGAGATTCGTGCAAGAATTGCGTTGACGTCGGATCTAATGCGAAGCAAACAATAAATAGCGAATAAATCAAAATAAAAAAAAGCAATGAAAAGGAAAATCAAGAGAGAAATGGTGCGATCGGCTCGGGGTATCAGGAATTTTGGACTTGGTATAGCAAACGGAGATCATTTTTGGACTCGATGGCTCGAAGGTCAAGAAAATGTATTTTTGGCATTTTGGATTTTTGGGAATTTTAGAATTTTCTACGAATTTCACTTGTATTTTGCTTTTAAATAAACCAATAAAATAAAGATCCTTGTCAGTATGACCGCCACGATTCAATTCGGCCGCTCAGCGCTACTGCTTATCGTCGATTGACCATGGCTGCACCATTGTCGATCGGAGTGCATGTAGGGCTGTCTGGCGTGAAGCGCGGGCGCTGGCATAGGCGAGGGCAGTGGGGCCGTTGCGATGAGGGAGAAATGGATCTGGTAGGTGGGGTTGGCGTCGATGGAGTGAAGAGAGGGCGGAGAAGGCGAGCGAAACGGGGTTTCGAATTAGCGCTGCGATGGAAAAGTGGTGGGAGAGGGCTCACGAATTGGCGAAACGGAGGAATGGGCGGGCGGCAGCGAGGTTACGGGAAGATCTCGGCGATTGGCTCGGGGTAAGGAAGAATAGTGGAGAGAAGGCTGCGAGTTCGTGGTAAAATGTGGAGAGGAAGGGTGGCGGGCGGAGGCCGAGGAAGATGATCGCTTGCGATTGGTGCAGAAGAACTAGGAAGGATGAGGAAGCCGGATTATTAGAAGCTCACAAATGGGCTCAGAAAATCAGCTGGCCTGGTTTTCGGGCGGAGGAGAGCGGCGGAGCATGAGTGGCGATTTGCATCGGAGTATCGGGGGCCTGCGGCGAGAGAGCGAGCCCCCATTGGGTCGGGGTGGAGAGCGTGGAAAACGGCCTTGTCCGCGGCGGGCGATGGATGGACAGATGTCGGACGTTCGCATCGCAGCTCCATTCCAGCAGCAACTTTTGCAGCGAGCCACCGGTAGGAGGAGCCGCGGAGCATATCGACTCCCGGCCGTGTTCAGAGAGCGACGTCGAAACCCAACCGAATCCACGAGAGTTTATTCGTCCTGATGACAATAAAAACCGCGAGCAGTAAGCGAGATGTGACGCGAAAACAACGCCTCCCTCCGTGCCACTACGAACCCGCCTTCGACTAATTCTGCGAGGTTTGGAAGGAAAATCAGTAGTGGCGTGATGTGCAATGTACTCCTTTCGCTTGCACGGCTCGGTCGCTTTAGCTCCGGTTTGCTTTGAGGGCGAAAGCAAGAGCAGAAAAGAATGGACAAGAAATGCCGGTAAGTTACACCGAGACCACTCCTTTTACATTTCCCTCCTGATGTTGATGCGTTCTACTTTTACTTTATTTTGTCATTTTTCCCCTCTTTCGTTTAAAATAAATGCATAAAGCCAAACAAAAGTTACTATGTCCTTCTCTCCTGTGGACCTGTGGTTTCTTTGGGCCTCAAGACAAATGTGGGCCCATGCAGCCTGGTCCCACGCCTCAACAGGAGCCCAACTTGATTGGCACACTTTTTTTTGTCATTTGATAAATAAAAGTTTCATTTACCACGTCTTCTGTGGTGGGTAGAGAGAATAAATTTGTAAATACATAAAGTCTTGGAAAGCGGTGATTTGCCCCCAAAAAAAGTATTGTAGGCTAGATAAGCGGGAATTTTTTAAATAATACATTTATTCAAATTTCAAAAATATGCATGGAAAAAAATTGCGAAATATACCACCCAATGCTTGGATTGGATGGGCAACAGAGGGCTAAATAACAAAAATAAATGGGCCTTTGTGAGAGCATCACCACCCAAACCTCTTGTAAGCCTAATGAAATAATGTGAGGGCTAAAATTGGCCTTTGTCAGTCCGAGGTAAATGGCGACAAGAACTGCACCTGGCCTGAAAACCGAAAATTGTGGCACACTTTGGGGTTGAATTAGCACCGCAGCATTTTCATCGGGCGACAGGAAAGGGGTGACGTGGCCTCACGCCAGTTTATTATGCATGCTTTAATTTCTATCGCCTATCCAGCGATGGGGGTATATTCTGTAATTTTTCCGTGGTATGCTTTTGAAATTCTGAATAAAATGTATAATTGTAAAAAAAATTCGGATAAGCGTGGTTCTCATTTTGGCTTACTGTTTATCAACTATTTCTACATGTGCAGTCTTGAATTTTTTTTAATAATATATTTTAAAATGATTTTACAAAAATATACCTATGCATACATTCAATTGGTGATAAGCGCTCTGTTTTATCGCGATTGAATTAGCCCAAGCGATTATTTTGTCATGGATTCATTTAGTCGACAAAGGCTAAGGCCTGTCGCCAATTGAGATGGCAATAGATATATTTTTTGTAATTTTTCAGCATATTATTTTTTAAAAATTATTTAAAAATACACTATTTAAAAAAATTCCGCAGTCTTGGATGCTTTGTGACATCCCAAAAAGCTTGTTAGTCTCCAATTGGCAGAATGGATGGACACATTTTAAGGCCGGGTTTGGATGGGCGAGCCTCAGCAACCTTGTTTCAGTTAATGGTCTACCAGAAAGGTAAGGCCCAATTTCTAAATTTCGGCCTTTCGGTCGTTATTATGTCTCAAGGACACAAGGATGAGGAACTATTGAGATGTAAGGTCCATGATCAGCAAATAAAAGAGGAAATCGATCATTTGCCCCATCTTACTTGTGATTTCAATGATTTAGGACTAAGTTCCACGTAATTTATCTTTTGCCCCCATATATTTTGGGCTTTTTTTTTGCCATTTTTGCGTTCTAAAATGGTTTTCAATGTGTTTTTTGGCCATAGCACCACACGAAAAGACCAAAATGCCTGCAGCGGGGGAGTGTGACAAGGTCGGTGTACGTATCTGTCTCTCTCTCTCGCGCGCGTGCGCTCTCCTCTCCCGACTCTGGCAAGACAGCACACGACCAAGGAGGCAATGTCTCATGGCAGCTCATCCACCATTTTAAAACGCGAAAATGGCAAAAGAAAAAAAAAAAGAGGACTGTTCGGTTTTGTCGGATTTCTTTACCTATGCCGTGGAAGCAGTGCTTTCCCTCTTTCATGAAAAAAATAGCTCAATTATCATACTAGTTCGTTGAAAAAGAATCCACCTGTCACCTTTTGACAAAAACGATCAATAAACAATAACAATCTCTTCAGAGAATTCACAGGGATTTAATTGCTAAATGGACGCAGAGTTTAATTACACTACGCATACGAGTTGACCATGAGTAAATTACTCTGGCTGTGTATCACGGTGTGTTATGCACTACACGTATAGCTTAACAAATAGGCACCATGGTGAGCTTGGTGCAATGCACTTGGAGACATGCTTGCGTCCGCAATGACGAGATAGACTAGCTAGCAAGATGTTTTCGGTTAATCAAACGATTATACTACTATAATTCACAGGATCGGAGTGTTTCTGCTGCTGCTAGCTGCATGCCCACGTGTATGGGCGGCATAATCCTTGATTACTCTATTAATTCCATCTCCAGAGTATATCCAACTCTCTGTTTCCGAGTGCTAGCAGCCGCTGACCATGTACGCTGTCCAATTAATGCTGCAGATTGTGCCAAGATACTTATTGACTCATCAACAGATGATGATCTACTCGTTATTCCTCAGTCATGAGAGAAAATCCTCATACTACCTAAAACGTTGAAGTATGAATAGTTTACATTATTTTACAGGTTAGTTGGTGAATGGAATGGAACTGTAAGCGCATGATTAGATAGGGCACCCCGTCCTGCAAACCTTATTAATCTCTTTTTCTTGCACCATCACCACCCTGACATAAAATACATAACTCCTTCGCACACACTTGCGACTCTGGCCATTTTTCTTTGAATCTCCGCGAAGATAAATTGGTCAGAAAAAACGGTGAAAGGTACGATTGTTTGCGACTCTAGCTAGTAGTAGCCACGTATATATATATGATGCGTGCACATATAAATGCCATGCGTTTTGGGGGGAAGACTGATTTCCACTTGGGCACCTGCTGGGTATATATGCTGGCATTCAGCTTAGCGTATATAAGTGGTTAGTGGTGATCGAGTCAAGAATAGAACACATGCTGATTGATGACTTGTCGGGACGGCTAGCTAGCTATCAGCGCAGTCAGAAACCAGGTAAAGAGGATGCCCGTTTGGGTTTCTCCTGTGTCGTTGTGGATTTGTGTTGCCTAACTTTAGCTGCTTTCCGCCCTGCCTCTATCGATCAGCTGTGTGTCTAATCCAAGTAGTAGCGGCCTTCCTTTTTACAACTTGTGGGTGCAGCTTTAATCCGAACTTCTGGAGCAGCAAATGTCCCATCACTTCTTCACAAAGTCACAACTTGTTGCTAGCTAGCTATTACTGTAGATATATAGCTAGCTTGCTGGTAGCTGGCAACCTATCGATCGACCATTTGGAGAACCGAGAACTGATTTGTTGCCACTTTACTGTAGTATATAGAAATATATATAGGAAGTTAATTAAGAACATGCATCTCGCAGCAGTTGAACTGGAAAGGCCAATGCAGGTGCTTCATCCGTTTTTAGACAGATGTGATGAACACATGCATGACGTGTGTTTCCAATTAAAGCAGTACTGTGTGCAGTGTCGGTATATATTCGGAGATATCTCAAATAACATTCCAGATATAAAGCTCGATACATTCTGAACCATGCATGCATGCAAGCACAAATGGCCGTGGTTCTCAACATGAGTTCATTACTCCAGTTGTACGTAAGACAAATTAAAGTACGTGCATGATGGAACAAGCTAGCTAGATGCTAATAATTAGCGCGCTCATATATAGATTTGGACAAAGATATAGTTAAACTTTTGAAACTTTAACTATTAATATTTTTAAAATATCTAAATCGGATACACAAAAATCATATATGTAGATTTATTTTTGAAAAGTATTTTCATAATATTATAAATTTATTAGGTTTTATAAATACATTATAATAGAAATTATTGGTCAAATATATGTTTTTGGTGACCATACCGATGTCCAAAATGATAACTATTTGTGGCCGGAGGGATTATACCAGTTAAGTACGCTTGTACATACATGCATCTATTATTCCAATCAGATTATACATGGGGACCGAACTAGCAGCTAGCTCCGATGAAATACAGTTGGATCGATGCGGTTAATTAATTATTTCAGTAGTGATCTCTTGGCCCTTGAGAGCCTCGAGCTGCGCCTTGCCCTTGGGGCCGTTCTTCCTTACGAACACCCTGTACTCGTCGAAGGTCATCGGAGGGTAGAGGGACGGCCGCTCCGGCGTCACCAGCTCCGGCGCCGGCGCTATCGGAACGTCGCCTCTTGGGTTGTAGAAGAGCGCGAGGGAGATGCGCTCCTCCTTGGCGTTCACGATCACCCGGTGCTCCACGCTCTTGTACACAGAGTTGCTCAGTATCTGTTTAGTTGCAAGAACAAATTAATTAAAAATTTATTAACCAGATAATTCAAAAAAAATTATTAACAGATATGTCGCCGAGGAAAGTGTATAGACGTGAAAAGTATTAGGGTAGTCCTAATGCTCCATATTAGCTAGTTTTCATAGTATTAATAGAACTGCCACATAAGTAAATTGGTGACATAGCAATAGAGTTATTGAGGTGAGAGAGGGAAATTGTTTCTCATGCAGGAAACTAAGTCCTTCCGTAGACCGATGCGCAAAGAAACTAGACAATTTGCGTTGGGAGCAGAATCGTGGTTTCCATCCCCTTCCTCCTAGATCCGATGCATGTATGAAGTCATTAAATTTTTCTCTACATAGAAACTACTATGGAAACTATGCATTGGAGAGACTAGGTCTAAGCAAATATTTATTGTACTCTCTCTCCTCTAGAAACCACTCATGAAAACTATAGGTTGGGATTGCCCTACCTCTGGAGACTAGAATATAGCTATGCATAGCTAGATTGCATTCATGCACATGGAATAATATTGATATGGATGAATTGGCCGTGCATGCATGTGCGGTGGGGTGGCTCGCACCGCCGTACGTGGTATGGTGCGCCGTGACATGTTTGTCCGAGGTAGCTTCAAACCGACACACAGAAAATTTCTACGTTTTGGAGCAATCACAATCCACGCATACATTTTATGATTAGACTCACCGTCCACGCATGTGTGCTCTCATGGCGTGCGAGCTGCGCGCGAAAGATCGTCGCAAGAGAAGTCAACTCCGAAACTAGCTTCCTTGCTGACCGGCCGTAGCTAACATCTATCCGATCATTTCGCTCCTAATTAACTAGTCATCAGTTGGTTATCCAGATAGGCAGAAATTCTTAATTGCAAAGACGGAGGGGTACGGTACAGGCCGATCAGCTGCACATACCGACAAGAACAGTACGTACGTATATGTGTACAGTTAGATATAGGTGGCAAATACCGTCAATGTCAGGATCGAATTAATTCACGATTAAGTAATGCCACAAGTTACTTTTGCTTCTAGAAACCGGTGTAGCACATGCATGCATGCATGAACCACGCGCTCGCGCGCACGGTAAGTTGATTAGTTACCTGAATTTGGTCGCCGACGTTGACGATGAAAGCGCCGCTGACGGGCTGCACGGTGACCCACTCGCCGTCCCTGCGGCGGACCTGCAGGCCGCGGACGTGCTCGTCGGCGAGGAGGACGGTGAGGGCTCCCGGGTCGGAGTGCGCCGACAGGCCCAGCGTCAGGTCCGGCTGCGGGCACCGGGGGTAGTAGTTCGCCCGCAGGCACGCGCCGCACTCCGGCCCGCCGAACGCCTCCTGGAAGCGCGCCTCGTCCAGCCCCAGGCTCACGGAGAGAACCTTCATCAGTAGCTCGCAGAGCCTGACCACCTCGCGCCCGTACTCCTCTGACACCTCCCTGTACGTACACATACATAAACATATATAAGTAATCACTGTGGAGCGTTTGGATTAGAGGTATTCACTTAAAAATTTTAACGTCTAATTTAAATTTAAACTAAATACTAAAACCTTTCAAGAAATTAGCCATCGTCTAAACAAGGCCTAACGGTAAATGTTTTACTCCGTGTCTGTACAGTTTTCTTACTAGCTATCGAGTCACTACCAGGATCCGGTTTTTTTTTAAAAAAAAAACGGTGGAGCAGTATTCTGACGGGCGTGTAGAAACATCATTAATTGTATTACTTGTGCTGTCCTTAAGTCAGCCAAGTGGACAGTGACTACAAGCGTGGAAAGATCTGTTTCGGCGTCAGCTAAGGCCTATTTAGAGCTTAAAACTCCTCCAAACGAGTAAACTTTTAAGTGGTTTTTTGTATAAGCCAAAAATCATACATAGCTAGTAAAAGTCAAAATCAGGACAGAACGTGCTTTTGCAACTTATTAAAAAAGGGAATTAGTTGTTTATCAAACAATCTCTTGTAAAAAGCTAGCTAGAACTGTTTTTTTTCTAAAAAACTAAAATATAGTTTTTTTAGAAAAGTTATAGCTCCCAAGTATAAGCCTGAGTACTTTACTATGCTTTGCTAAATTGCTAGCTTGGAATAGTAGTCGCTCTTGCTCTGGGCCTTTTACATGAAAGCACCCTCCACCAACTTTTCGTTGCATGCACGTGTGGGATTCCATGTTGTGAGAGTTGCATGGTCCAAATAAACCTCCTTTTCTACGACCTGTCTATCTATATATAGATTATTGACTGTATGTCGGGAAGCCCACCACGTGTCCCATATGCATGGTAGAAACTACAGTCCTATCTACACTACCATTCAACTAATTAACCTCATAAACTTAAGCCGTATCACATTACACAAACAACACTTAGCTCAGGTGGCAGAAGTCTTGCGGTCCGAGCGTCAGCTTGGGTTCGAATTCCCTTGAAAGTGATATTTTTTTGGTTTTTTGTTCCAGTTTTCCTGATTTAATTGGGCTGATAAATCATGTTATAAATTTTTAAAACTTTTTAGGAGTGTCCACAAATTGTACCTAAACTACCATAAAAAATTCAGATTATGATCAAACTAGTGTGATTTTTAAAAAAATTCTGACAATTCTACTAATATATTTAAAGCAACATCACTTATTTAATCATTTAATTGAACTACTAAATCAAGTTTTAAATTTTTTAAACTTTTTGAGAATGGTGTACAGAGTGTGCCTAGCTTACCATAAAAAATTTAGATCATGATCAAACTTGTACGATTTTTAAAAATTATAACAATGCTATAAATGCATTTAAAGCAACTTCACTACTTTAACTAAGCTATTAAATTTGCAAATTCTTGAAAAGTTTTGAGAAGGTCCTTGAGAGCATGCCTACGCTACCGTAAAAATTTTAAATCATGCTTGAACTTATTTGATTTTAAAAAACTGACAGTGCTACTATTGCATTTAGAGCAACTTCACTAATTTAATTTAGCTACTAAATTTGTCAATTTTAAAAAAATTGTTAGAAGGTTCTTAAGAGCATGCTTAAGCTGCCTTAAAAAAATATTTCTAAAATTTTCATAACCTATTAGAGCGATATTTATAAAAAAATTGAAGAAATATTTTCTAAAATAAATCAGTGTTTTTCCTCTTTTTTGGAAGGTATTATCAAAAAAAAATTCCGCTCTCAATTAAAATCTTGATCTGTCTCAATGATTTCTTTCGCCCATAGCAATGCGCGGACCCACTACGTATCTAGTAACTCTCTATTCTTAGAGAGGTATGGTGGGAAGTCCCACGTCGTGCCATGCCACACTTAGGCACGGTAGAAACTACAGTTCCCGAGCTATAGTATTTTCTTTTTTAGTTTCCAAAAAATAAAATTAATTTCGTTTTTTGAAAAAAAGGATTTCTATAGTACTTCGATCCATTTTTGAAGGAAAATTGGTTCTAGGAGTTTCTGAGCTAATTTTCTTTTTTTTCAAAAGAAAATCAGCTTTTTTGTTTTCTCAAAAAAAAGGATTTCTACGGTACTTTCCTTTTTTAAGAAAATTGGTTTCCTTTTACTTTTTTAAAAAATATTTTCTCCCTAGGTTAAAATTAACCGACCTCCCATGGCAACGTGCGGGAATTTAGCTAGTTTGTATAGGTTTCAGACTGGCCAACTATGGCTACGACGTCTATCCATGCATGTGTCACATTTAAAGGCATCTAGCAATGACTAGCGGGGAAAATTTTCAAAAGAAAAAAAAGTTAATAGTAGGCACAAAAAGAACAAAAAAAAACGAAAATGAGTAGTAATGCTGGAACAGTACGCCATGATGGAAAGTTACGTTATAATTTATGTATAGTTGACAATCAGTACACTGTTCTCAGGTAAAAGCTGACCAAACTTGGATATACACACATATATTTCTGATCCAATCAAATATATTTGGGTAAGTTTCGCTGTGTGTCATTCGAAACAGTACTTACTCCTATTTAGTCCCAGGATATTTTGCTACATGACATGCTTATAATTAATTTCACATGTAGTACTGCTGATGAGTAGTACAAAATATATGAATTTTTTTTAAAAAAAAAACAGAAAACCTTGTACCAGATAGATACACGTAGTGTTAAATTTTCCTCGCAAAAAACAGATTATTCAAATCTAGTTAACTAATTATAGCTAAAACCATACATAGAATATATGGAACAAAACCAAGATGTTTTTATTTACAAAAAATTAATCCTGCTAGAAGGTTTAACTGGACTCACATGCATTTTTTGTAATGCAATTTAAATAATTAATAACTGAGTAGTGCTTCTATGCATCACCTTTTTAATATAAATTGTACAAATCTTAAAATAAGTAAGGATGTAAGTAATTACTATCTATCCTTTCTTTATGATTTAATAGTTGTACACCTTTTTGAATAGTGATGTATATAAACACACCTATAAACACTGCCCAACAATTAATCCAAAAGCGTGTGAAATAGTGCAAGTCGATCACCCCCGTTCTTTCTATAAAGAAATTCGATGTACTACTGCAAATACATCTGTACTACAAGAACCTCAGCGACATGCACGTACATCAGCACATGGGCTATCTAGAATCCGGAGAATCAAAAGGCCGGGAGGAGTACATACTTGCAGATGCCAGGATTGGCAGGCCAGTACTTGGCCGGGCTCTTGGCGGCCGCCGGCCAGAGGTGGAGGAAGTAGTAGTCTCCCCAGTCGAGGACGGCGCCCTTCTCGACGCCGAGCCGACTGCCGTATCCCTCGTACGTCCGCGGCGAGTTGGCGTACTGCTGCTTCGCCGGGAGCGGCAGGCGGAAGAAGCCGCGCCACGCCTCCCGGGCCGCGCGCATCAGCTCCGGCTGCACCCCGTGGTTGACCACCTGGAAGAACCCCCACTCCCGGCACGCCGCCGCGACGGCCTCGGTGAGGTTGCTGAGGCCGCCCTCAAGGAGCAGATTGCCGAGGTCGATGACCGGAATGCTGATGTCCGAGTGCTCCTGGACGTCGGCCGCCAGCTGCATCACGGGGCGGTCGCACGGCGGTTTGACGTAGCAGCGCGGGATGGCGTCCAGGCCGCTCTCGGCGAGCCCCTGCACGCGGACGACGGGCTCCGGCCACTCTTGCATGCAGTCCGCCATTGCTATGCCGCCTATGCAACAGTAAAAAAGAGTAATTAAAAAAATAGCAGGAAAAAAGCAACTGGTCTATCTAAGCTACAGTGTTAGCTACTACCATGCATCTACAGTTACAAACTCGCGAGGCGTATGTATATATACATGCACGACGCGCGACTAGATCGATCTCGTGCCTTACAAATTAAATAAAACACAAACGAAGCAGAAAAACACACGACGGGGACACAGCTATGAATCACGAGGAAGAAGAAACGGGACAAAATTAAAGCACGAGGAATCATGGCCTCATGGGAATGCTAGTGACGACGTACGACTCGTGCATGGATGGCGATTGGCGAGAGGCCGGAGGTATCGACACCAGAGCTAGCTAGTACTTCACCTCCAAGGCGCGCGTTGTTTGACTACTGTGACTCATAATTAAGAACACGAATAACACAAGACGAGCTAGCTAGCTAGAACACACCGAAGAACAACGAAGGAATTGACGCACGTACTGGGACAATTCAACCGCGAGTACTTCTCGAGTGATGAGCTGTGTCTCTTTGTCTCGGCTCCTAATTAACGATTGCTCGACGCGAGAGGGGTATATATAAACCAAAGCGAGGACAGAGGAGAGAGATTTGCAGGTCGACACACCGTATAACACAGCACAGGGGCCAGAAGCCGGAAACGTGTTTTTAGTGAGAGAATTGGGGATTCGTTGCGGCCGTTCATGGGCTGATGGTGACCACAGACCACTGGAGCGAGGTTGCAGCTGGCCTCGGTTGTAAAACGTACTACGGCTACCACGAGTCGATCTCGCTCTCGCTCTCGGCTCGAAAATTCCACGGATCGGATGTGGCGAGCACGTATATTGATTAATGGGAAGGTCCACCGTACACGAGCGGATTTAGATCCTCTGTCATACGGCAGAAAGAAATTGAGTCACTGTACGTGAGTTTCACCGTGCGTGAGACCCACACGCAGTGACTCAACTTCCCTCTACCTTACGGTAGAGGATTCACGTTTGGCTACCAGTTGTTCATGTACATCAAGATGATGACGTACTACATACGTCGATTGTTTGATACATGCTCCTGCCATCCGACATATTTTCAACTCACGGCAGCCGTGCGAGCCAAACATTTCTGCCGCCATGATTAAGTCGTGCGGTCAAAGGATATGGTAATTAGTTTCTGTTGAGTGGTGTATGTGTTGATTATACGTGTAACTAATTAGTTTAAAGAATTGTGTTTTGCAAATATTCGACATATATATATATATATAGCCTTTTCCGTACTCCCAGAGTACATACTCTCAACTCTAATATACCACTTAAATAAACGATTTGTACTTCTTTATCACATTCGGTATACTCCAATAATAATTCTAAGATACTCCAATACTCAAATATTCACATACTATATATATATATATATTGACATATCATCACAAGACAGAGCTTTTAAAGATGTCACATACATGTGCACATAACTAACAAAATTCTGAAAATTCTAAAAAAAAATTGTAGATGTACTTCATAGATTGCTCTACCTATGTATGAAGTTTCAAGATCAAATTCATTATATATCGAGAGTTACAAAAAAAGAGAAAATTCTGACAAATTTAACTCTTGATATATAATAAATTTGAACCTACAATTTATACATAGGTAGAGTAATCTATGAAGTACATCTACAATTTTTTCAAAAATTTTCGTGACTTTTGTTAGTTGGTATGTTGCTGATGTGTATGCATATATGATACGTTGCCATCATATATATATATATATATATATATATATATATATATATATATATATATATATATATATATATATATATATATATAGCTAACAGGGTATGGCGGTGTGGCCGGAAGGATTAAGAAAATATAGTTCTTTTTTCGAAACCAAACTGGTCAGGGCTAGTTTGTGGTTGGAGTGACGTGCTGTGTTATACGGTGTGTCTAAAACTGTTGTTAGAATCGGTGAAAAAACTAGTAGTATTAAGCTTGGAAAATCATAACTATGATTTTTCTATGGTAATTAATAATTAATTGTCCTTTTTATTTAGAAGAAAATAATCTCCGTTGGCGACATGGTTTTTTAAAAAGTTTGTATCATGCATAAAGAGGACAATAACACATCTACAAACATTGTTGTGGACAATTAATGCATAAAGACTCGGGCCCTCCATCGAACTTATCAAAATAATAAAGAGGACAATAACACATCTACAAACATTGTTGTGGACAATTAATGAGTTTACAAGAGGCACTACTACATACTATCTCATCTGCGACCCCCATCATCTGCGGGTATGTCCAAGGCGGCGTTGATCATAATATCACTTCTTGGGTTCTAAACTCAACCTAGTAGGATGATATCATATCACTTCTTGATTCTAACGGCGGTGATAAGAATAATACAAATTTTCATAGGAATGGAGGCAATATCATTGCGGTTTTATAGAAACCGCAGTGATAAGAAGATATCACTGCGGTTTATATGTAAAACCGGTAGTGATTTATCATTACCGTTCGACTACAAACCGAGCATGATAAGATCATTTTCCTGTGGTTTTACTCTATAACGGCAATGATATTCTTGTTCTGATAATTAGTTCAAATCTGAGAATAAGAAATATTGTAATTTATCTCGCATGAGAACATATCAAAGCATAATTAGTTAAAAAAGCAGAACATATTAAAATTTATAATTTATCTACGCATGAAACATTTACAAAATTTGTAATTTGCTGAAGCGCGAAACCCTATATCCAAAAGTAAATAAATCGTCCTCCTCCTCCTCCTCCTCATGGGAGCCCACGATGACCGTCAGTTTGCGGCGGTGATCGTCTTCCTCCTCCTCCGAATCCGATTCGATGGCGGAGTTGGTCTTGCCCCAACACTGGCAGACCTCGGCTGTCATCATGCCGTCGTCGTCGCCCTCCTCTTCCTCCTCCTCCTTTGCCTCCTCTTCCTCCTCCTCCTCCGCCTCCTCCTCCTCCTCCTTCTCCTTCTTCTCTGGCGGCGGAGCGGGGCTTTGCTCAATACGTGCTCGCTTCTTGAGAGGGCCATTCTTGCAGCAGTAGTAGATTGTCACGAGTGGTGCTTCAGATTAAAGAATGGGCATTATATAGAGGCAGAAGTAGGCCTGGGCATTCGGTTTACTCGGGTTTTTCGGTTCGGTTTTTAAAAATTTCGGTTTTTAAATCCTGAAAACCGAACCGAAACCGAATAGACTGAAAAACCGAACCGAGTTTTTCGGTTAACCGAAAACACCTGAACTAGACATTACATTACGTATTTTGTAGCAAGAGATCAGACTAACCAGAAAGTTCTGTCAAAGAGATTAAATTGTTTCGGATCAAATTTATGAGCAATAAAACTAACTAGGACGTGAGGTTTAAGTCTTACATAAAACTCATAAATTCAGTAAACTCAGAAATTTCGGATCAAATTTATGAGCAATAAAACTCCCCGATAGCTTCGGATCAAATTTATGAGCAAAAAAACTAACCGATTGTGACCCAGCGCAATAAATTTATGAGTTCAACTCAGAAATTTGAACTCCAAGCCGCCGGAATCCATTGATTCCATTCCAGATCGATCTAAAGAGTGAAGACTGAAGCTATCGATCTGAAGAGTGAAGACTGAAATTTGAACTCCAAGCCGCCAGAATCCATTGATTCCACTCCAGATTGATTCCATTCCAGATCGATCTGAAGAGTGAAGACTGAAGCTATTCGGAACAAATTCCAGTGAAGACTGAAGTCTGAACTAGCTGCCGTCGCCCCGAGCTGATATATACAATATGCAACGCAAACGACCACTAGCTAGCCAAGGGAACGCGCGCGTGAGAGGTGAGGTGAGCTCTGGCGATCGAGGCGAGGCGCTGGTGGGCCGAGGGCGAGGGTGACGTGCCGTGCGCGAGCGGGCGGAGGCAACGGAGGGGCAGGCACGCCGCACGCACCAGCGAAGCGCGATGTTTGACGCGCGCGCGGCCGGGGCCAACCGCGCATTAATGACGCCAAGGGAGGGGCTTCGCGAGAGAGAGGGAGGCGGCGAGGGGTGTGGGGAGAGGGAAGGAGAGGAGGGACTGGAGGAGACGATGCGCCGTGCGCGAGGAAAAAATGGGGATTGAATGGAGCCGCTCCGAGCCAGCCAAGCACGACCAAATGTGGTTTGTTCGGTTTTCAATATTAAAAAACCGAACCGAGTACCGAAAACCGAACAGAGACAAAATACAAACCGAACCGAAAACCGAAAACCGAAAAACCGATTTTTTCGGTTAATTGGTCCGGTTGATTCGGTTCGGTTTTTTTGGTTTCGGTTAAAATTGCCCACCCTAGGCGAAGGAAAAGGCAACGATTGGCGAGGAATGTGAAGCATAGCGGTTGGCGCCGAAGAAGAGCGAACAGCGCGACGGTTGTTACGGCGATTGGAAGGGTGCGACGTATCGCTTGCCGCTCGTATTACCAACCGCGATGATAACAGACTATCACCTCCGGTTTACACCAAAAGCGGTAGTGATATATCGCTGCGGTTCCATTATAACCGGCGATGATATAACTTTTAGTGCCGGTTTATTATTTAACCGGCGATGATATGTGTTTTCCGCCCTTAATTTTCGCGTAATTTCACATTATCCTTTGGTTCTGTATGGCAAACGATGATAAGGTATTTATATATCATACTGGTGAACCCTTCCCGAAAGCGAAGCAGAGGAGCTCTGTTTGCTCGGTTGTTATTTCTTGGGAGAGTCTTGCCAAAATTGTGTTAATATTTTTCTTCGGTGACTTCTTCTCCAAGCGAGAATAAAAAGAAGCTCTGTTTTGCTCTGTAGTTATTACCTTGGCGAGTTCTTCTTTGAAAAATTGTATTAAAATTTGTCTCGTATTTCTTTTCGAGGTTAATTCTTGACTTGATCTATGTTATATTTGTAGTAAAATTTTACTTTATATATTGCTTTAGATGTTGATAATTGCGATTATATGGTGTGAACATTTTAGGTTGGTAGTGCTCAAATTAAGATATAGCTAAATTATTTAATAAATTGTAATTCTTATCTATTTTAGTGATGCAAAGGATTTTAAGTAATGAAAATTGCTAGATGGACAATATGCATAAGCTGTAATTCTTTTCAATAATGAAAAATTGTTATATGGATGTTCAAATAGTAAAATTGCTAGATAAATTATAAATAGTGAGAGTTGCTAGTTGAATATTTAAATAATGAAAAATGGTAGATGGATTTTCCAATAATGAAAGTTGCAAGATACATAATTATTTAGAAATATATCCTTATATTCAATTATATGCTTGTTTGATGTATATTAATTGAATTTAATAGCACTACATAACAAAATGAAATGCTAGATGGATATTTAAATAATGAAAAAGGTTTTATGTATCTTAATATAGGCAAAATTGCTAGATGTATTTGTAAATCTAAGATAGGCAAACTTGATTTGAGTTCCCGCACGAGTAAGAAGGATTTGAGTTCATGTGGACAAAGTTGGCAGGGGATATTTCAATTGAACAGCTGAATCACACTGTGAACACCGATGTTTGCAAGTGGTTGTGTGATTTCTCATGCCCCAAGGACATGGAAGACCCGACTTGCAATCACATTTGTTCAATCTTACCTTAAGCTTTTCCCACTGTGTAGTCCAATGATAATTGCTCCTAGGGGGATGCTAGCTACATGGTAGCAGGAGTTGAAACTTGTTCACAATTTTCTCTTTTTTGTAAGTCCTGATATGTATTGAATTTAAACCTACAATTTTATACATAGGTGGAGTAATCTATGAAGTACATCTACAAATTTTTTCAGAATTCGGTTGTCACTGCCGGTTCATCCAGGAACCGGCAGTGATATACATATATCAATGTCGGTTCTTGGTATAAGCCGGCAGAGATATACATATATCACTGCCGGATTCTAGTGTGAATCGGCAGAGATAGTCGAATATCACTGCCGGGTTCTAGTGTAAACCGGCAGAGATAGTCGAGTATCACTGCCGGTTGTACAATGAACCGGCAGTGATAACCCTGAGTATCACTGCCGACCAATCACTGCCGGCTCCCATAACCGGTAGTAATGGCGTGGACGAGCCGGCAGTGATGACCTGTTCTGTAGTAGTGAGGTGTAGAATAGAATGTTTTCCATTAGAGGTACATATGATCCCTAATATATACTATATATTATATTGGAGAGGAATGGAGAGCAACCAGGGCCGCCACGTCATCTTCTTCGCGAAAAGCTCCTTCGAAAAATTCAAAATTACATTTAGGTTCTCTGGTCAGTTTTTAATAGAAAGGATCCGACAAAATAAAATTATGTTTAGGTCCATTCGTGGTTTACGTTCAGGCCCTCCTGACGGTTTTTAGCATAATGGAACCGAAAAAATAAAATTACGTTTAGGTCCCAAGAAATTGGTTTTTAGTATATTGGACCTGAAGAAAAACAAAATTGTATTTAGGTCCTTCCGCAGTTTTCTTAAAAAAAACACAGATTCACCGATGGTTTATAGCAATCTACAGATTCTCCAAAAAAAACACAGATTCACTGATGGTTTATAGCAGTCTACAGATTTACCGATGGGTCCTAGCTATCCTTTAAAAAAAAAGAAAACCGGAATTACGCAAAAAACGAAAATACATTTGTTTTCTAAAAAAAAAACCACCCAGAGATTTGCCGACGGTTTATAGTAGTCCACAGATTTAATGACGGGTCTTAACGACATTTTTTTAAAAAAAAAAGAAAGCTGAAATTACACAAAAATGCATTTAGGTCCCTCACTGTTTTCCTCCTAGAAAAAACATCGATTCGCCAGCGACTCCTAGTAATCCATAGATTCACCGATAGTTTTTAGCAACCCATTTTTTTAAAAAAAAACATGAAAATTAAAATTACGTAATTTTTTAAAAATATCAGTCGGACCAAATTTCATGGCATACAAATATGCGACGAAATTTTCTAAATTTCGCATGCAATGACATCGCGTGCTAAAATTTCCCACGACACGGTGTAGCGCGTGGCCCTAGCTAGTTACGTTTATATCTATAAATATAATGGATGACAGTTAATGCTGAAATAGGCTCCTGATGTGTTGTAAGTTCAAGCATTATAAATTGGTTTTTGATGATTAATGGCAAATCTAAATGTGAGACTAACTTCTTTGTTGAGTATGATAATGTTCATTCTTATTTGAATGCAAAAATAGAAATCTCGATGGTATGCATTTGTTGTTACATTCATTCATGCATGTTATTGCATCCCTCAAATCCAAAATATATATTACAACTCTACCACAAGACTAAATGTGTGTGCGCAGGAAAATGGTTCTATACTCTTAGGAGTACGTACTCTCACCTCTAGTATACTTCTTAAATAATATTATTATACCTCTTTTTCCTTTTGAGTATACTCTAATACTGAGTATAAGATATTTCAAAGTGAGTTTTACGAAAAATTTCATCAAAGTCTACCATTTATAGCATAATTTTTTTATATATTCCTTTTACATATGTAAAAAAGTATATAGCAAAAAAAATAAAGGGCTCCAATGAATTTTTTTCAACCATGTCGCATTGGAATATGTTAGAATTATTATTGGAGTATACCGAAAGTAATAAAGAAGTATTACACTTTCGTTTAAATGGTATATTGGATGTGAGAGTATGTACTCCCAGGAGTATGAAACCATTTTCCTATATATATATATATAGGGGAATTCATTCTATGTCTTGAAGTTTCACTAGTATGGATCAATTTCTTTTTCCACAAACCACATATACTGAGGATCTTTACTTTGAAACATATCCTTTGATTATACGAAGCTTTTATAGTTGCAATATACTTATGTTAATTTAAATTCAATTATTTACAATTGGGTTATCGCCAATCACCAAAAAGGGAGATTGAAGAATCTAGTCACTCAATTATGTGTTAATGGTGTGTTTTGGTGATTAATGGTAACCTGTTTTATGGGATTAATATTTTTCATGAGTTGGTAAAATATGTTAAGCCAAATGATGATTAATACTTTAGATGACATCATGTGTTGATGGTCATCAGGCCAAATTTTGGAATGAAAAATATCATCATGTGCCGATGAGTATCAATATAAGATTTCAATGTAAAGGTAGTTTATTATATGTTGATAAACAAGACAAGGACCCGAACTTAGAGAGAAGATGATCATCATCAAGTGAAAACTCCAAGTGAATATGCAAGATAAAAGTGTAACTAGCATAGGCTAAGAATATGTTTCTAGTATTTTATTGGTCTTGGTGCTTGGTTGGGAGACCAGATTACTAGTGTAGTTTGTCGTACCACTGAAAGGGGTCTTGTCTAGTACCTTGAGTCTTATCATATGTAGATAGCTCATTCGCACTTGCTCTAGCTCTCTATGGCATGATGCTATTATTTGTGATTGTGTTTTGTAAATAGTTAAAACTCAAGCATTAATCTCTATATCTTGTGACTGTAGTTTGCATATATGTTTTGCAAATGGTCGTAGTCCATGCACCTACTCCTTGTAGAATGATACTAAAATTTGCACGTTTTGCAAGTTATTGAAGTTCATGCATCTTACCTTGACATGGTCTAAGAGTTGTATGTTGTTGCTCTTATCTTTGGGCTTAAACCATGATAGCGACTCTTGGGGGGTGCTTGTGCTTTATGCATTGATCTTTTTTATTTGAGATCATGCAGAGAGGTGGGTTGTGTAGTCCTTTGAATAAGCTTTCAAAAGAGTCCAAGATCACTCAATTTTGACATCGGAGTCAAAAGTTATAACAATTTTTCTAAGTGTTGGCTGTGCTGAAAAGTAGGGCCAGCCAGTTTGACCACCATTGTGAGGGCGATCTGATCGCCCTAAAATGGTCTAACTGGCCATTAGTTGGAGTTCTAATCGCTTATCATTCTGGAATGTCCGTTATGTGTGTTTCTAACATTCTAGCGGAACCTTAGCTCTTGAGCTCTTGTGTGGAGTGGTTTGACGGACCTGTGTTCTTGTGAGGGCAGATTGGGACTATGCCTAATTGCTATTTTTTTATAGCTGTTGGAACATGAGGCCAGTCCAACCAACCATTGGTTGGTGGTTTGACTGGTCCCTTGCTGAAATATGTCCATTTTGGGTCCAACAGCTAGTTTTTGATGTGTGGGCTATATTACCCACAAAGGCTAGATGGAAATAATTAAGGTTGTGTAATCCATTTTACTCTCTCAAGTTAGTGTGAGTTTCTCCTCTCAATTATGCATATATTGCATATTATGAGTTAGGAGAAATATCTCTAGTTGCATGTATTTCTTCTAGAGGTGGATTGAGTATCCACTTGTGCATATGTTGCACTTTGTGAATGTCAAGCAAAAGACTTAGCTTATTATTCTTGATGTTTGTCAACACTTAGACAATGTAGAGGCGTTGTGGTCTGGTAATTTTCTCAAGAATTTATAAGAAGGCCTAGTATGTTGTGAAGGTTGAAACTCACCTACCCAAAAAGGGGAAGAGCTACTACTAGTGGATTCGAAGTGTTTGGCTTAATTCGTAGAGCTGACTCAATTCATTTTTTTTCGAAAGGGCAGCACGAGAAGCTGCTGCACAATATATTAAGAGGAGAAAAAAGGAAAAATAGGTCCTGTTTTTTAAGGAAAAAACCGGACTCGTGAAAAAACCTTATATATAACCACCACCGACCACCCTTAAAGAAGAAGAGAACAATTAATTATGACAGGCAAAAAAGGTTACAGAAAGAGAAAGAAAACTCAACCCAGTCCGCAGGCACCCAATCCGCAGACTATCAAGACCAGGCGTAATTACGTGTTTGAACCGCATCCTTGATCATTGTGGCCACTTGCTCTGGCGTACTATCCAACCCCTGAAAAATGCGTCGGTTTCTCTCAAGCCAAAGATTCCACCAGAAGTAAATGAGAAGTCCATCCATCTATCGACGTCTTTCTTTATCGAATTGGATTTGAAACCTTCTCCACCACGTGTACACCGATCCATTAACACTCGTGTTCGAACCACCCAAATTCCCCAACGTGAGAGGAGGCTCCACACTTATGTGGCGAAGGACAATCTTTACAGAGATGACTTGGTGTTTCTGTGCTCCATTGCATAGGCAATGAGTTGTATTGCATGGCCATCCTTTCTTGATCATATTATCTGCTGTTAAAATTTTGTTGTGAAGTAGCGTTCATGCGAAGAAGCGACATTTAGGTTCAGCTTTCGCCTTCCATATCGGGCAGATCTTCATCTTACAGTACACCGTGTGAAATTGCATCAAGTAAGCGCTCTTTGTTGTGTATTGTCCGTCCGCGGTCCAACGCCAAATTATCTGATCTTCTCTTTCTTCATCTCTATTGATTCTGCGAATTGCCACAAAGAGTGCTACAAACTCTCTGATTTCTTTTTCTGTGTTCACCGGAGTGCAGAAGCGGATCCAGTAGTCGTTTGTCAAGGCTCTGTGGACGGAGATATTCTTTCTTCTTGCTATTTGGAAAAGGTTCGGAGCCATGTTTTTCGGCGCCTGTCCTTCCACCCAACTTGATCTCCAAAAGTCTACGAGCTTGCCATTTCCTATCGTGACCACCGTTGATGCATTGAAAAGAGTAGCATCGGTTTCATCGCAAGGCAAATCAAACCCTGTCCAGGCTCTTTCATTGTTTTTCCATTTAAACCAGAGCCATCGTAGCCTTAGCGCTCTGGCGAAGCGATCCAGATCCTTGATACCAAATCCCCCTTTGCTTTTTGGCATACAGGTGATTTGCCATTTGAGCAAGCAGTGCCCTCCGCTGCAATGTGCCGGGTCTTTTCCTCTCCAGAGAAAACTTCTTCTGATTTTATCAATGCAACGAATTAAGGCTTGTCATCTTAAGACTCAATTCATTTTGACTTGTCATCTTTTGGTTTGCTTCCTAAAGCTCATTTATATTATTGCAATTTATATTCTTAGAATTGAATTGTTTGCTTGTCACCCTAGGATTGTAGGCCTTAATCTAGATTGTTAGTGCACTTAGTGAAACTAGTCGATTTAGGTCTTAATTAGACAAAACCATTTTAATTTATGCTTTCGCATATAAAACCGGTTTGGCCAAATAGAATTTAATAATTGTTTATTCACCCCCCTCTGGTCGGCCTCCTTGACCTTACATGTGTTCAAATAAACTTTTATATGGTAAACCGTCATGACTCCTACCGGTTATACGTGTAATCAGGGAAATTGGTTATTACCTCTTAGTGGTCGTCAATGGGTGTAACTAGTCGACGACCAGGTATGTTGAATAAAGCTTATCTGTCACTCTGGTTAGAAGCGTAACCAGGTTAAATGGGCGCTGTTTAATGTACTAGACGGATCTTAGCTAAGAGGACCTGAACAAAATTATATGTTGACTTTTGTTGACTTAAATTATATACCTATTAGGGATGGCAACGAGAAAAATCTCCCCAGAGAGAGCGCCCTCCTATCCCTCGATCCTAGATAAGAAAAACTTCCCCGTCCCTATACACGGGGCTTAATTCTCCCGTCCCCAATCCCCGACGAGTTTGCAGGGTCCCGACGGGGACTAATCCCAAAAATACTATATAAAATATCACATGCTATATGAATGAATCGTTAGAGTAATGGTGCAAATGTGATTGAAATATGAGTGAATCACTAAAGTAATTCATATTTAGCATGTTTATTAATAATGACCTCATATATATTCTTTTTTCTTTTGAGAATGATCATTTAGTCTCACCTATTAGTGATAATGTGGGGACAGAGATGGAGAACGGTGAAACGTCCCTGTTCCCGTGATAAACCCCCACAGGAAGATATTTCCCCTGTCTCCGTCCTCTAATAAGGAAATTCCCCACGGAAAAATAGAAATCGGAGCCCATTGTCATCCCTAACACCTAACCAAATATCCTCGTATCCTTGTCAGTAGGCAACCAAACAGAAAAGCACCTGAAAGCATTTCCACCGAATGATATTATCATATCCTACTGCGATGCGAAGTTGAGCCAAGACATGTCATGATGAGAACTTCGGCTCCTGCAATTCTTTGCTCATCTTAATATTGTAGCAAGAATACAAAAACTTTATCTTTTTAATTATATAGTCAAAACAGAAATCAATCAGAACCCGAAGAAATAGTGTGAAAAAGCCCCAAAATTGGTGAGTCCGATTCGGCCTATTATCATCGCCCATACCTTAGTTTTGAGCTTTTTTTAAGAAGACAGTAGCACGATCCAACAATTAATTTGGTGAGGTCAGATAAATATAAAAACGTTATGACTAGATAATATTAGAAAATTAAAATTTGTCAAGCGGCAGCTTTAAATGCCTAATTATAAATGCCATTGCAAAAAAAAAAAACGTAATAAAAATCCTCAAGTCACAAATCAGTGTTATTTTGGACAGTGACATGCCTCCAAAACATAACTTGAAATGAGGATTTTTATTGTAATATATTTATAAAATCTAATAAAATTATAATACTATAATATTATTTTTACAAATATATAACTCATATCATTTTCATATAGCAAAAATATTCATAAAGATACTGTTGAGTAAATTAAGTTAAATAATTTGACTACACGCATGCTATTATGATAATTGAGAGGACTAACACTTAATTGACAAGGTCGATAGTCTAAAGCAGGTGCAAATGGGTACTATGTCCTTTCCAATACGTTGTTGCTCATCATGCTCATGTTTTGTTTATAAACTTTTATAAATGTTTTAGTTAGTTACGGTGGTAGTTGTCTTGTTGGTTCACCATCTTCACCTAAAAGGGGCTCTTCTATGGAGAATAGGATCATCTTCGCATACGTGTACCCATATGGCTTACTAGGTGGGAAAAGCGCTACGCTTGCACGTTTAATTTCGATAGCATGCGCGTTATGACCCATTGGCAAATTCATAAGTTGATATAAACCTTCGATGAATCCGTGTTTTGCTCATGCGAAAACATTGTTTTCGTTTTTTGTGTCGAAAACATTTTTTTCGGTTTTTATTGCGTTTGTTAAAAAAAATGGGTCGTTAGGACCCATAAGCGAATCCGCATGGACGAAAAACATTGTTTCCGTTTTTTGGGTGTCGAAAATATTTTTTCCTTTTTTGGTTATGCTTCGTTAAAAAATGGGTCGTTAGGACCCACCATTAATCCACTCGTCGCTATAAATCTGCTGACGAATCTACATTTTTTAAAAAAACCCGCGCATCACGATCCGCTTGGCAAATACATAAGTTGTTATAAAACTGATGAATCTGCTTTTTTTGGTGACGAAAACATTTTTTTGTTTTTTGGGTGGCAAAAAAAAATTTTCCGGGTTTTTGGTGACGAAAACATTTTTTTCGAAAAACGGAGAAAGGACTCGAACGTAAGAAGCGTGGACCCGGATGTTATTTTTTTGGACTGTTCGCTATCCCGAAAAATTAGAAAAGGGCTTGTTCGCGATTCGAAACTAACGGGAGGTTTTTCCGTAAAAATACCGGACCAGGGACCTAAACGCGAAGAAAAAAAAAATTCTTATCTCACAAAAAATCGTATAGGGACCTATTCGTAATTTCGGAGAAATGGAAGGGTTTTTTTGCAAAATCGCAGGGTGACAGGTGGCTTCCCGGTTGCTCTCCAATTCTTGCGGGTATAGGTTATGTAATGATGTCATATTTCCCTATGGCTGCTAAGGGAATGCGAGCTTTTATGGATTTCTAGATTTAGTAATAATTATTTGTGCATGGTAAATAGATAGGTCGATACTATGATGGTTATTATTTGATAATTATTTGTGTAAGATGAATTTCATACGGTTTATTTAGTATGATGACTAGATCAATACCCGTGCGTTGCTACGAAAAATAAAATTGGTAACAAAATATAAAGGTCAAACAATAAAAGAAAATTATCCTACAAGATCAAACATCTATTTCTCTCGATTACAAAAGTTCTTATGGTTTCTTCTTCGGTATGAATTAAAACCAAATATATTGTACGTACCAATATATATTACCAATCTCAAAAATCAATCAATCATTTTTATCCTTTTTGCAATTTATATTACCAGCTCGTATTCCTCTTCCTCTCGCCATGCTCAGAAGCGCGCTTCTCGCGCCGTCGACCTCGTCCTCCTCGTCGCCGCGCAGATTGCCATCCACCACCTTCGACACGGGCTTCCCGAGCACGAGGTGTCACGCCGGCCATCGCCATTCCGGACTCTTCAGCGCTACGCTGTTTGCGCCGAGGCGTCCGCCGTCTTTGCCGCGGCATCCGCCGTCCTCCTTGTGCTCGCGTTCTTCCTCCTGCCGAGCACGCCATGGCGCGCTGTGGAGTCCGCCTTCCTCGCCGTCCACTTTGTCGCACACGCCATGGCCGCATGGTCAGTCGCATCGAAGAAAGGGGCTACCGCCGCCACCCAGCCTTTACACTTCCGCGTCTTCTAGATCGCTACCGCCCTCGGTGTCGCGCTCTTCTCCGCTTCGGCGGTGGTCCGCTGCGCTGACGATTCGCTGCTCTTCCCAGATGATCCTCTCGCCTTTGCCGGCCTACTCGTCTCCATACCTCTTGTGTACCTAGCCATCATTGGCTTCACTAGTCATGACGCCGAACCCATGAAGGTGAACCAGAAAACACCAGCGCTGAGGCGCCCGCCACGTCGTGCGCCACCGCTTCGTTCCTCTCTCTCACAACGTTCAGCTGGATCAACCAGTTTATCTCCAAGAAGTATGCCAATGACTCTCTCACCGCCGATGACGTCCCACCGGTGTCGCTGGACAACCGCGCCGAAGCCTCGTACGCTTAGTTCACGTCCAACTGGCCAGCGCTGGGGTCACGGCACTCGGTGGGCGTCGCGCTCTGGCTGTCTTTCTGGCCGCAATTACTACTGACCGGGGCACTCGGCCTCCTGCGCCTCACAGCCATGTACATCGGTCCGTTATTTATTAATCAGTTCATCGAGTTCATTCATCGCGCCGGCATGACATGGGAGATCTTGAATGAATTCTCTTGATTGATTCTGTGAAAACTGTACAATATATATAGAGTACAAAAGGAATGATTAGTCGGCTATTAATTACTAACAATAATCAGGATTTTGCTATAATAATCACCGATTTAGAGATATGGTGGTCTGTAAATGAGGAAAGAATAATTAGCTATAACGACCGGCTATTATTGGAGATATGGCGCGGGGGCTAGGAAGAACAAGGATCGCTGCCTCAACTGCAAATTTATATTAGTAGAGAATTTAGTGTGGCGCCATTCTCAATCATAAAGGGAAACTATATTCGAGATCCTTGCAACACAGTAACATTCGGCTACCTTTTATAAAACATAATTTCTTATCGCTTGGTTATCTCTACTATATAAAGTAAGAATTTCTTCCCGTATCACTTCATCAAAATTACCAACTTTTTCATTGCTCTTTAATTACCCACTTTGGAACTGCTCTTTAATTACCCACCATTGCCACTGTTAGTGCTCTTTGCAAATGAACTTTTTATCGCAAATTGAGGTTTAGTGTTCATTGCAAATAATTTTTTTTATAACAAATTGAGTTTTCGTTGCAATATACGTACATGACTAGTTTACTGTAAGTTGGAGTAATAGTCAAATATCGATTTTGTGTTCATCTGTACTCAACCCTGTGTTTCTTTTTTTCTCTCCAGATTGATGGTGAATGGGCAGTGGACCGGAGGTGTAGCTAGCCGTCGTGGCAACGAGTGACGATCAACGTTAAGGGCAATGACGAAGACGAGTATAGGTGAAGGTATCGAGGGTGAAACAAAGAATGGTGGGGGAGCAATGGGGCAAATGCATTGGTGCCGATACACATAACTAGGCAATTAGCAAAAATAGGGGGAACATCGACGGCCGCGGAAGAGGAGTTCGCCATGACATATCCAAATAATTAAAGGCCGGTTTGTTTTTGTTTTGATTATGGATTCTAGCCCTAAAAGCAGAATAAAAAATGAATAGTCCGATTCTAAAATTCGATTCTTACAATCCAGTCCACCTATATACATTGGAATTTACAATCCATTTCATATGTGCTTTTGGATTCTAGCTTTTGAAGAATTAATTTCTCTACAACCACAATCCAGACACTACCTTGAAAAAAGGTTATCTGTGGCAGTTCATAACTGCCATCAGTGGTGGCGGTTTTTGAACCGCCACAGATATAGTGCCACTGATAATCAAGAATTATCAGTGACAGTTTTCGAATCGCCACAGATATTTTGGAACTGCTATAGATAATATGGAGGTTCTCACCACAAACCGTCATAGATACCCATATTATATGTAGCGATTCTATCCATAAACTGCCACAAATATCCTATTATTTATGGCGGTTTTAACCAAAAACCGTTACTAATACCGCCAGACCATGAAATATAAAACCGTCACCGATAATTCTAGACCACAAAATAGCAAAAATAATCAATTGACAAGAGAATAACTAGTCAAATTAAAAAGAGTCTCATAAATTCTCAGTTTGATTGCCCGAAATAAAAACAAATCAGCCTCTACTTAGGATGTCCTGGAAATAGTGGGATTATAATCACATTATGTTATGCCAAACTGAAAAGTGAATTATATACCAGCTCATATAGTGGAAGCAGCATACAATTACATGATGTGCGGTTTATAAATTTTCTGATCAACAAAAGACATTACTAGACAATGGGCAGCACCTCAGGTGGGGCAGCACAGAGCATGTAGAAACAGTGGTAATTTCTCTATGGATTAGATGTTTGACAGACACGGGATCTCTCAAGAAGATACGTCCTAACAGCAGCTCCTGACATTCTCCCATTTTGATCAAACTGGATCTCAACAAACTTACCAAAGCGATTACAGTAATAACAGTGGAAAAAATTGGTTGAGTGAGAAAGTTACCCGCAATACTAATAGAAATGATCATATCTAGAAGTCTTCTTACCTTGAATTATTTTTTCTAACAGTCTTTACATTTCCAAATGCTTCAAGGACAGGATTAGACTGAGAGAGGAATACGAGTTAATCGGTTGAACAATCTGAAGACTTGCTTCTACACTGTTCACCCTTCCGGCGCATGATCATTTTAGTGCTTTCTGTTTTACCAGCACCACTTTCTCCACTTACGAGAATTGACTGGCTTAGTCCAGCGATGGATTTAATGTGGGGCATGGGGGGTTCAGCCAAACCCCCAAATTTTTTTGGAAAATGAACTGCTATCACCAGTACTAGTTTAGGGTAACAAACTCACTCTTACAACGACAAAATCCAAACAAGCTAGGGCTTCCTTACCATCAAAGGAAATCAATCCAGGTCCAGATAGATTTCCGCTCCACGCCAGCCGTGTGAGCGTGCTATACTTTGAGACGAATGAGGGAATCGGGGGATGGTGTGACGACTCGGCTGTCGGCGAGATCCTATGCCAATGCCCTGAGCAACCGTAATCCAATCACCAGAGGGACTAAGGGAAGAAGGGCGATCAGGAATAGTTGCATTAGTCAGTCTCAAGTCTCAAGAAATTGAGTATTTATAGGGAATATTATTTGTGGCAGTTTTAAATTAAAACCACCACAGATTATACTATCAGTGGCGGTTTTAACCAAAAACTACCACAAATACTCATATTATCAGTGGTGGTTTTTAGCTAAAACTGTCACAAATACTCATCATTATTAGTGGCGGTTTCAAAGAAAAATCGCCGCAAATGATCTATTATTTGTGATAGTTCCAAACAAAAACCGCCACAAATAGTTCCAAAAGCATTTGTGGTGGTTCCAAATAAAAACTGCTACAAATAGTTTTCCTACCGTTTTGAATTTTAAAACCGCTACTGATAATTGTATTTGTGACGGTTCCAAAAAACCATCACAAATAGGGTATCACATATGTGTTGTTTTATAGTAGTGAGAATCAGCTTTTCGAAAATGTAATGCTAAAACAAACAGGCTCTAAGTTTCGAACTTTTGAATTGATATACATACACCGTATATTACTTCCATACTACCGCTACTCGTGCCATGTTGTTGATCTGTCGTGGAACTAAAGATGCTAATGGGTCAAAGCCGAAGGCAGAGTTAGTCTAAGTCTAATATTTTTTTTATAGATCTGTATCCAAGTTGATTCAAAAAGAGTAAGATCCAAGCCTAGTCTGGGCCCAAATAAAAGCCTGGACCTTTATCTAAATAAATTGTTTGTTTCATGAGTTGATAGTTTACAATGCAATATTCAAGTGATTAATTAAACTAGGCCTATAAGGTTAGAACTTAAAGTATACTGCTGAAATCTATAAAACAAAACAGAAAACATTAGTGTTAAATGCAACATCAATTGATTTACTTGACTATAGTGAGAGATTTAATAGAAAAACATAAGGTTCAAGCATGGCTCAATCTGATTTAGATCCATCCTAAATAGCTATGATTTAAAATGACTCTAATCTATTTACAGCTTTAAATCAATCTACCCTAGTCCAAACCCATCACCATCTCAAGTGGTGGTCTCCTCCGCATGGACCGCATGGGGCGAGTGACATTACATTGATTGATGTTATAGAGTCGCTTTGTTAGCTCATGCATGGCGACACTTGGAGCTGCGGACTCCGCAAGTGCCGACTTAGTGGCGGATGCATGCATGGCCGGCTGGCCGCAATGCGGTGTGGGCTCTGAGCGATGAGCATTGAGAAGGACAAAAAGTTTGGGATATAGAAGAAAACAGATACTAGCGGCGGTGAGATCAAGTACAGGTTGTGACTTTCCGGTTGTCGTGGATCATGCTAGAGTTTGTTTGCTACCGTTGGGTCATCTGTTTCTACCATCTCGTAGCATAGATAATTCAGCTGTCTGTTCTACTATCTCGTAGCATAGATAATTCAGCTATGTTCTTGCATAACGATTCGCTAAACTAGTTGTAGATCGTAAGACAGACTGTTTACTGTTTGAGTTCTAACTGTTACAAAAAACACGCGGAGAAGCAATTCTATTACTCCCTCAGTCCAAATTTATAGACGTATTTTTTTAATGATCTTGTATATAAATATATGTTATATTTCATATCTTTAATAAATATTTAACTTTACTCAATATTCTCTACATACATATATTAAATATAATTCTTAGTGATAATAATTAGAGGTAGTTTAGTTATTTTTAATGTCTTTTTAGTTTATGTACTATAAAAAATACATCTTATAAATTTAGACGAGAAGTAAGACTTAGGACTAAAAACACATGTAATGCCTCATGTGTCTAATTAAGAAGAAATGTGGTGGCACACCATCGAACAATTCTTTGCCACCCTGGTAGCTAGCAATCCAACGCTCCGCATCAATCATTCTGTCGTGATAATTCGACGTGATAGCCGTGAGATCAAGGCCGGGTTCGTTGGGTTGGAATTTGGATTGGACCCCTCCTCGCCACCGTTACCGCGTAAGTGTGCCCTGCTTCCATTAAGGTCAAGTGTATTAACATGATTGGGGGAACCATGTCCGCCGGTCCCGACCTATCACGTAAGCACAGGTGGATAGACACCACCACGGGGGAAGGGCGAAAGATGAGGCCGGCACATGCTCTCGATCGAATTCGATTCTTTGTCGGCATGCGGAAGCAGCAATCCATGTTTAGGATGGAAGTTTTATCTATAGGTTTGAATATACGTGGATATCTGATTTAATAAAAGTATATATAGGTAGCACTTTAAACCTATAAATTTTTAGATTTAGATGCCTGATGGGTATTTTATAACATGTAGATCTTATTTTTTATAAGATATATATTAGAAAATTGAAACCGTAACTACCTAAATGAGAGACATATAAGACTTTAAAAGAGTAAGACAAATACTCTATCACACAAATGATTATTACTAGTTAGTTGCATATTTAAACTGTCTCTAACAATGGGAGGCTGCTAATTCTGTCATGTCAGGATCGCGTGGCTTGGCTTCACGAGGAAGCGGCGTCCGCCCGTGGCAGCAGACCAGCAGTAGCGCCAGGCTGCAGGTGCGGTGCACTCCAGGCAGCGCCGCAAACGCGCGCGCCGCAGCCGCCGCCCGTGGGAACGGAATGCGCCCTGCCGACTTGGGGGGCCCGCGCTCACTGGATTCTTTGGCTGCGCGCCGCACGCACAGTTTTTTTTCTCTCCCGTTTCGGCAATTCGGCTTCGGCACCATCCATCCCTTCGGCTTTGGGTCGCTGGCAGCGCGGACTCGCACGTTGCGGGCCGACGGGCTCCCGCTTTCCAGCTTGATTTGACGTCGGCCGGCATGGCACATCGTGCTGTCCTCGTGTCCGTGCGCTCTTACGGCGGGGGTGGAGCGACTGTGATAGTGGTGGTGACTTCAGCGTGACTGAACTTTACGTGGCTGACTCTGCCACTACTCTAACGTGGAATTGACCACCTATTGTAATTGTATAATTGCACTTGCATCTACCTTTTTGACGACGGTGTGTGCTGCACAGGTGTTCCACGACACTACTACTAGTTGGTATGGACGTATGGTGCGGTGCCAGTAGGCAGCAGTAGCACCACACGGCAGGTCCGGTTGATTTGGGGGAAAACGAATTAAGGGAAAGATATATTATGCCGTGGCGGAAAGCAGGGCCGCGCGCGCGCACGGATTTTATTCCGGCGGATCGGAGGGGAGGAGGAGGTGAAAAGAGAATTGGGATCGATGCAGTTGTTGTTATGTTTTGACCCCGGGATGTTTATTAAATAGAGCCGTGTGCCTCCCGGCTTAATCTTGTTCTCGGAATTCCACTACATTAGCCTTATCTTAGTTATGCTCCATGCTCCGCGGCTGATGCGGCCGGTGGTGCTCTCCAGCATGATGCACCACCGATAATGCAGCATTACTCTATGGAATTTTGGCGCTTGGTTGAATTTTGCAGCATCATTCTCAGACTTCTCGACTACGAGAGCATCAGGTCAGAACAATTCGGGTGCAAATAGAACAGCATCCGATATTATTTGTACCTGGGTACTAGGTGCACATTGTTTCGTAACTTTGCTAGCATGTGGTTGTGCAGGGTTCAAATCACTGGATGCCGTTTATTAGGCGCATTCACATTTGCAAGTGCACAATGAATTTTGCGACAGGCTAGGACGCCATACCAACAAATTGCATTCGGACACGGCAAAACATTGCACATCACTTAGCATCAGGTACCACAGGATAAAACAGGGGGGAGTAACCGAGTAGGCGCACAGCATTTGGTACATCAGTGCGTGCGCGCTTCTCAGAGATACTGCGAGGACTAATTACACAGGTAAGCAAGGATGGTGATTACTTATCCCTTCACTCGCTCTAAAATTTGTACAACTTGTATTGAGGTGTGATGCATAGAAGCACTACTCGCAAAATAACCGTGAGAAGGAAAAGAGTTTCTGCTTAGTGGGCACAAAGGCCTAACTACATGCAAAGATTAACACCGATGGCCGCGGCTTCATTCATTGCCCAATTTTAAGGACCCATCCTTCATTAGCTTCATGCTAAGGCTGTTGAATCTTCCTCTGGAATAATGCCGTGATGCCTTTCTCCAATCTGTGCCGGTCTTCATCATTGCTACAAATTCGTCATAGCTAATCTTTCCATCCTGCAGATATAAAGAAAGCAGATATTTACTTAGACAGTGAGAACCAGAATAATGGTTGTACTAGTACTAGATATAAGAGAATCATCACCTTATCAGTGTCGACTTCTTGCAATATGTCATTCACTACTTCCATGCTATCAGCTGCTCCATCGTCCACTAGAGCCTCTCGAAGCTCCTCAGGCTCAATGTAACCATTGCCATCCTTGTCGAAAAATAGGAAGGCCCGCCGTAGGTGCTCATCATTTGCCATTCTTTGCAAATGAAGAGAGACAGCCAAAAATTCGCTATAATCTAGTGCTTCCTTACCATTTGTATCCACCTGATCAATGAAAAATGCAAAGAGTATGACATACATGCTAATCAGATCAAAGCTGAGCCATAATTGCAAATTCAGTAATCCTACCACGCTCCCTGTGTCATATAGTTATATTAATACAACCCTTACATGATGCCATGGAAAATCTGGATCAATCTTCACTATCAGTCCACCAAAGAAAAATAAAAGCTAGAGCGATGGCATCACTCAATGAGGTCTTAAGTCAAAATAAGAATGGTCCAATTATAGGAGAGGAAATATTGATAAAGGCAAGGCAATTACCAAGGTGAACATCAAAGAGAGATGCATTAACTTCTTTTTAACAGGACAAGTGAGTAGACTGCACTGTCAGTTAATTACCTTTCAGTGTACTCTAGTGTACCCTATCCTTTCTGTTACTTTACAAGGCCGCTACATTTCAGTACGCAAATGGTGCAAAGCAAACTATTTCGATTGCTGAATTTCGAATGCAAAGTCGCTTGCCGCCTAGTTCTGCAGTCTGCAGTCTAGTATTCAGTACCCTAAACTCCTGTACCCAAGCAATAACATTACTATATTGCTGGTTTATGGAACAGGCAAACAGGGGAAACACTAGAGTACAATGTAGAGAAATTCATGCACCTCAATGCTTGCTTCCTAGCTAGAGGTGGGCACTGGGTCGGACTATTTTGGGCCGGCACGAGGTACGTTCGACCTAGCCCGACCCACGGCCCAGCACGGAACTATTCTAAACGGGCCGGACCGGCACGGCACGGTTGTCCGGGTCGTGCCGGGCTTGCCAATTGGGCACGATGGGCTGCCCAGCCCGGCACGACAGTTCGGGCCGTGCTTGGACCGGCACGGCCCGAAACAGACACACACCTGTGTTGTATTGTATGCGTAGGTGAGCAAATCAAGGAGTAAAGGAAGAAAACTCTGGGTGGACTGAAGAAAAGGAAAGGAATGCATCCATGTGTTGTATGTGTGGGTGAGCAAATCAAAGAGTAAATGCATGACTGCATGCATGTGACTGGAAGGAGCAACTAAATCAAAGGAAAATCGAGAAGAATAAATACAATAGGATTTTATTTCGACCGGAGAAAAAAAAGTCCTAGACAAATAAAGAAAGAAATCAATCCGTGATCATTTTCTATTGTAGTAATAGTATAAATGGGCCGGACCTGAGCCGGCACGGCACAAAGTAGGCACGAAGCGCAAATGAATCGTGCCTGGGCTCGCCGAAGGCGAACCAGGCCAACCCGGTCCG
Source organism: Guadua angustifolia (assembly GCA_036346375.1). Classification (NCBI taxonomy): domain Eukaryota; kingdom Viridiplantae; phylum Streptophyta; class Magnoliopsida; order Poales; family Poaceae; genus Guadua; species Guadua angustifolia. Next base: position 41,836,272 of record CM070501.1, on the reverse strand, counting down.
GCACGACGAGCACGATGGGATGTCACGGCCCGACACAGTTTAGACCCGAACCACGATGGGCCCGAGCCGGCCACCCGGCACGACGCCCACCTCTATTCCTAGCTTTGTCAGCAAGAAGGAAACGAGTTCCATGAACCTAGACGGCTAGACCAAGTGGTGAGCTTATCTGTTGGGAATTTTTAATGTTATTCTAGAAATGAATGTCAAACACATCAACATGTATAGCGAGTCTAAAATGCACCAGGAAACTAATGCGCGAACTCAAGTAAATGCACCAAATCTTTACCAGGTACAGTGCTTTACATGTTAAACAATAGGTTAGCATCTAAACAGAACAACTGACGGAATGAAATGGACAAGCAAAACAGCTGATCTGATGGGAAAGGCCATGTGGTGGTAAAGCACTTAGGTGCAGCTGTTGAGGTCACAGGTTCGAGCCCCATCTCTGTGAGGACCCTAAAATTCAAGCCAACTAATGAAATCATTAAGAAACTAATCAAGCATATGATGAACAATTAAGTTGGATAACCATGTTTATGCATAAGTAAGTAGAATGACTAATATGCCCTTTTGTTAGCCAGTAAAGCTTAGGGGTAGGAAGGTAATAGTGAGTACAGTAAAAAGTAAGAACCAATCACAGTAGATGCACTTCCCTTTTATCTTCACCGCAACCAAGGGACAGCCAGCCAACAGCAGAGGATTCATCTCCCCATAAGCATTTCCAACCGAAACACAGCAAGGCAGCCAAGCATCCATTCCCCATCGCCACATCTCCAGCCGAAGCACAGCCAACACTTTCCCCATCCCAGATCCCAACCGAAGGCAAGACCGGAGGCAAGAAGGAGCTCCCAAGCTGATAGCAAGAACCAAGGCAAGACCGAGAGCCAGGAAGAACCAAGCAACCGGAGCAAGAACTAGAAGCCAGGCCAGGAGGGTGATCGAGCCAAGCAAGGAAGGGGGACCGGAGGAGGAGGTCCGGATCCAGACAAGACCTCGGCCACCTTATCATCTCCGACCCCAGTAACCTCACCAGCACCGCCATCAACCCAGAATCGAACCAGCCATCAGGTGCACAACAGTAGAAATGCTAGAATGTAGTATGTAAAATGAGTAGATCGGGTATAATAGCAAGTAGATCGGGGAAAACCAGTGTGATCTCAGTAGGGGAGAAACCCCAGGGGCCCGCGAGGAGCGTCTTGGCCACCACCGTGCGCTCACCGGATCACGGGTGTCGCTAGTGTCAGTCACCCCGCCTCCTCATCTAGAGCTCAAGCCCTTTTTTATCATCATAGACCGTCTTACCTTGAGCATCTAGCCACGGTTACCTCAAGAGCTAGCAAACCAGTAGAAGAAAATCCAAAATCATATGGCAAAGCAGCAGAAGAACCAAGGTAGTAGACCGGGCTGGTCGGCGCCAGGGCTGGCTACGGGTGACCAAGCTAGAGGCGAGCCGAGGGGGGGAGTGAGGGTCGGTCGAGCTGAGGCCGGGTTGCCACTGGCCGGCACCGGGCTAAGGGAGGGAGAAGCCCCGAGAGAAGTAGGGGAGTTCGGCCGAGAGAGAGAGAGAGAGAGAGAGAGGGAGATCGAGAGCCAAAGGGAGTAGAAGAAGTAGGGAGAGGGAGTATTCCGCCAGGAGGTGTTTCGGCATGAAGAAAAGAAAAGGAGGACCGGATGAAGCCGAGAGGCTTTGGCCACAGAGAGCCAGAGCCTTGGCCGGTTGAAGAAAAAGAAGCAGGAGAGGCAGAGAAAAGGTAAAGAGGAGAAGAGAGGAGAGAAAAAGGATAGAAGAGAAAAGAAAGAAAAAAAGAAACGGGAAAGATTTGGAAAAATGGGTGATAGCCGTGAGCCGCGATTAGTTTAGATGGTTATTTAGCCGTAAGCCTAAGAAAATAAAAAAGGACAGAACGGGTCTGTTTGGGTTGCGGCGGGGCTGCAAAACTGTTTTTAGTTTGCTGGATTGTAAAATAGCTGTAGCTGGTGGCGGTGGCTTTTCTTGTTATACCGTTTAACAAATTGGCTATTACAGCTATAGTTTTTGGAGGCAACCGAGCAGGAAGACAGTAACCTAGCGTAGCACAGCGGCGGCCGAGTGTGGAGGTGATGTGGAGGCGGCGAGGCAGGGTGGTGGAGGTCAGGGAAACGAAGTGAGCGAGATGGGAGATGGCCAAGCGAAGCCATAACTAAAAAGCTCCTCCCTAGCGGCTGCAGCGTTTGGGGGTGTTTCTGTTGTTGTAAGCGGCTATGCTATTTGGGGTAGCTTTTGGCCTAAAGCTGAAGCACATCCCCACTCCCAAACAGCCCCTAAATAAGCAGTTAAACATAAACTTATAAATGCATGAACAACCAAAAAGAGATGAACATCCTTCATATAAATATGATTGCAACTGTTGGAACGGTGCTATAAATGACATTCAAAATTAAATTGCTATAGATTAATATCCTATGATTTTCAAGACAAGAGTTGAACCCACCAGATTCAATATTCCAGCGAGGCCATACTTTCAAAGTTTATACCAAGCAAACTTTCCTTTGATCATGTTTTATTAAATATTTTCAACTGCTTTTATATACTTATCTATATCATTACTATATGGGAAAACTTATATTTCAAATGAAAACATGTAATCGGATGTGGTTGGAAAGAATGGGTTGAAAGATGGATTGATAATTGGATTGGTTCATTTAGGTAATAGAATGATTGGCGTATGTTTAATATGGTCAGTAGAGGGTGCTGATGAGAAGAATTGTCATGCCTGAGGTTCTCTATATAGGCTATAATATAAGGTCAAACAACTAAACTTGAGTAATGAGCCGTAAATCAGTAACAACTATAGTTTGTAAAATCGGTCAGAAAAGATTGTCCTATGAAGCTATCAGAATCTCCACATTGGGTAAGAAATATAAGGCATGCCTCTGGGATATGCCGGTAGGCCCGAAGGTGCAGGACCAATTTGGTGACGGTATATTTGAAGTTATGGGTAAAGTTACTACAAACAGGTAGTCGAAGTGAAAATGTATCTGCGAGTTGTGGGGCAGCCTAGGATAAGTGTCCCAACTCGAGTGCAGAGTTGGAAAATCTAATACTAGATTAGTGATAAACATTCTAGGTTCTTACAAGATAAGGATACTATAAGTAAAGTGATACAAACTTGCACAGGATAAATCATGAATTCATGTTAGTTTCTTGGATTGGAGACTACGAAAGGTAAGTTTGTCTCATATACAATGTTAGTAGCTGTTTTCTAAAATTTAAAATAAACAACCTTTAAAGAAAACCGAAAACTTAATTTATGTAAAAATGGATTTTGAAGGAAGGCGATCATTAGATGAAGTCATCTATTGCATTTTGCTATTAATGCTTGCTGAGTGTTTCTGTTGAGCTCTTGCTTAAATCCCTCTTTACTTAGAAGGTGGATCATATGGATCCATAGGATCCACCTACAAGGTATAGGGTGAGGATTGTTCGCAAGATCAAGACATACAGGAGAAGGATTACTACTACTATTACTATCAGAAGATGTAGATGGTTTAGTAGGCTATGTCCCCACTATGGCAGGCCATCAAGATGTAGATAGTTATAATGTATTTTACTTTATTTGGAACCCATGTAAGATTAATGTAATGAACATGTAGCCCTACATGGCTCAATGAACTGTAATAAAGTTCTATTTCAGTCTCTAATTATTATTCTATTGCAACACTCTGAATACGCTATAGCAACTGATAAATGTCGGGTTGCCCGATATTTTGTTAGCTACTATGCCTAGATTCACATAATTAACTTAGCATAATGGCAATGTTACCCCGGGCTAATTCTACCTTAATTTTAAAAATGTGCAGTTCCTCCTACATGTCCCTAGTTTCTGAAACTGCTGATCTGATTAAATGAACTGAGCAATATTAGGCCTTACTAAGGTATGTTTGCGTCAGATGGATATTGACACTAAAACGGAAAGTGAGGGGCATATATCATGGCCTACCAGGATGCAAGATCACTAACAGTTGTCCTAGAAACATCTGAGCCACATCAATCATTGCAGGATCATGTAACATTTGGTAGCCGTGGGAAATATTGAAAATTTATGAATTGGAGAATGGCAACTACTCCTGAGGCACTAGGAGAAGGATGTGATAGTGTTAATTGGTTCAATACGTTTTATGTGATATTGTCTTCATCAATGTTGTTCTTTGCTGTATCATATCTTTTGACTTCTCCCAACAGGTGCTTTGTTAACCCCCTATGGAGCTTCTAAAAAAACATTGAACTCTTGTCTTAGTTTTTTTTTTTTTGAATAAAACAAGGGATTGAAGGTTAATTATTTGAAATACTTACAGCTTCAATAAGCATCTGCACTTCTGATTCCGCAAGATGAGAGCCGAATTTTGCTATTCCACTCTTCAGTTCTTCATAAGAGACAATGCCATCATTATCAGTATCCATTGCCTTGAACATCTCCTTTATGTCCTCGACTTCTTCAGCAGACAAATGATCAGCGATGACCTAGTAAAAAATCATACACCAGTTATTGTCAGTCAACTGTAAATTGCCATGGCAGAGACCTGAGAAAAAATTGAGCACCAGGCCAAGATGAAAAGGTTAAATGAGAAAGGTACATACCCTTAGAGCTCTTCTTTTGAATCTATTCATCCTAGAAAATTGTTTGAGCCTTGACTTTACAATATCTCCAAGAGGAACATTTGGAGCTTTCTTAGCATTTTGAAGCCAAGGATGCTCTGTGATTTAAAAAAAATGATGTCAAGTCCTCAGAGAAAAGGAACAAAAGAAGAATAAATAAGTTACTTACACCGTATTACCAAAACTAAGGTCATTGAATATTATTAGAATTCGGAAAAACTGGCAAAAAAAAGATAAGATTGATGCTTAAGAAGACCTTGCCACACCAAAAAAGAATATGAGCCTCAGGCAACATCAAGCTACAAAGTGGACAAGCATTTTGACCCAAATATTTATTATAACAGAAACATTCAATAAAAAAAATCCAAGCAATAATACCGCACATCATAATGGTTGAATTTGGTCTCGGTCTAATATGTTCGCTTAAGTGACAAAGTGTCTGATAAACAGCTCAAGACTCAGAGACAAACGGAGCTGGTTCAAAGCATAAGCATTAAATGGAGAATTTCAACTACCCTATCTTGCCAAGTTTAAATAAGAATTTGCCATACTTAGATTCCGCAATGCAAAAACTAATATCAGATAAAGAGATTTGTAAGATATCTATGTCTAACACGCTTCAGATTTCCAGATAGCCAGATTAGATCAAGACACATAATTTCAGTATATCTTTAACTATATTTTGTGCTTGCACATGACTAGAATAACTCAACGTGTAACCAGCAGTACTGACCCTGAAGCCTACATCGCAAACAAGTCAGTACTTAGGGAATAATAAGGAATACTTCAGACTGGATGAATATTCAACAATAACATATTTTTCAATTGTATTTACAAGAGGCAATAGCTAGTGTAGTTTCATTTCACACTGATATTTTCAATTGTATTTACATGTAACAATAGTCAAGTCATATTTCATGAACATACACCAAACGAAATAGATAACAGACACCTAGTAATTCTACAAGATGTTCAAAGCAGACAGAACATACGGGTTACCTTTCATGAAATGGCCTCACTACAAATACCATATTACCAAATTATTTCAGGGTTCCGATGATTATCATAACAAGCAATGTCACTCCAATTTATCAAAGTTCATACAATAACATGATGGAAAAAGTGCATTAAGAGGTTGGAGGAGCACAGGGAAGGCAAAAAAATAAACAGTATTACATGTGTCAAAATACCGTGCGCTCATATTAGATTTACACAGCAAACTAACATGCATTAGTATTGGAACATAGTACTATTGTTCCTAGGTTTAATGGAACGCAACATGTAGTACATGAAAACCTTGAAATTGAATTACTTCAGTTACATAAATATTTACTGCATAGTAATTAAGTCGCCGAGTCAAGTCAAGTCACCATAGGACCAATACATATTTACCTTGAAAATAACACCCTAAATACACAAGTACACAACATCAACAACGATAGAGAAACAAAACAAGGGCAGAGGCACAACACAGTGAAAACCAAACAACAAAACTGCCAAAATAGCATGCCATTGAATTATAACAGTTCTTGCTTTTAGGGGAGAAGTTAAAATTGGCCAACCAGTGCTAGCTTAAGTGCTTAACATGTCATTGAATTAGAATAGTTCTATCTCAGATATACTTTCCCCGTTAGACAACAATTTAATTTATGCATATCTGGTGACCACTTTAATAAATAGAAAACTAGTTAGATCAAATCAGACTCCATCACAATGCTATATTGTTGGAAGGAAGAGTAAAGAAAATGAGTGAGAGTTTTATGCAATGGTATTTAATGACTGCTGAACTGGACGATATTTGGAGGGAAGTAACATATCAGTGTGCCTGTTTTTTTACAAATGTAACATACCGAGAACCTGCTTTGCAGTTAACCTCAGCTTTGGATCAGGTTCCAACATCCGTCGAACTAAATCTTTAGCATTTTCTGACACATTCGGCCAGGGTTCCCGCTTAAAATCGATATTTCCGCGAAGAATAGCTTGTGCTACCCCTTGTTCGGTCTCTGCAAGTTTTCCAAGTAGGGTTTCATGAAGGAGAACAAAGCTATGACAAAGAAGGTATCGACAACAAAATTACCAGCCCAAAATGGAGGAACTCCACATAATAAAATATACAAGATAACTCCTGCGCTCCATATGTCTATTTCTGGTCCATAGTTTCTCTTCAATACTTCAGGAGCCATGTAATAAGGGCTTCCAACAATTTCTGAAAACTTTTCACCTAAAAAAATAGACCAATTGAATAAGAAAAGACGGGATGAAACTAGAGTTTTGTTTGCATAATAGGAACACCTGCTCTACAAGCATTGCAAATTAAAAAAAAAACATAGTAATTAGCAACATTTTAAAGGGGGGATGGCAGCATTTGCAAGACTTGACTGCACTCCACTCTCTTCTTTTAAGAGAAAAAAGGGGAACACTTTCGCTTGATGATAAGGTAATGTTGAGGCACTGATATCCCATAAGCAATGGTGGAATGTGATATTCCTCAATTTTCATGAAATGTATTAATCAATTTCAATGTAACTCCACAATTTAAAGAGTTCCACAAACAAAAAGAAGGCTTCTGGAATTTCTGAGCATCACCTTTTGTGTGGAGCGTGGACATGCTGCTACCTAGTAACATTGTCTACTCTACAACAGAATATGCAGTTGTCCGTATGGAAAACATAGAGCAGCCTCAAGATGAGAAGAACCTAAACAGGAACAATGAAGAAGAATTTCCCCACAACATAATCATAGCACATGCACGGCTTCATCTTACTTATCTACATCCCAAGTCCCATAGTCACCGCTGCTGTAGTAAGCAACTGTATTTAAATTAGATACTGTTAGCTGCATTGTGAACAATTATTTCCCAAAGCGTACAACCAGCAGTTCCTAAATCCTCATAATTTCAGTGCTATATCCTTTTCCGGCCCAAAGAACAGCCCACTGAACTCGCATCACATACTGAAGAAATGAATGTACTGATAACACTGTATGTGGTGCAAAATAACAAAATTTGGCAACAACTAACTAACGTGCCACCACTTATTTCTTCCAAATCCTAGAATAGTAGGTCCACACTACAAACATCCTAGATCCTGGACCTAAACTCCTGAAGTACCAATCGCTGAACCCACAGCACGATCTTCAGCAAACCAAACTATCGAAGCTAATGCAGTTGCAGAAAGAACCGACATTGAACTACTGTTCTGTGAAAGATTACCAATTCCATCCAAATACCATAGCAAGGGGGCAAAAAAGGACCGCCATTGAACCTGTTCTGTGAATGACCACCAATTCCATCGAAATACCATGTAAAGGCGATGGCATATACAATGTCCACTTGACCACTCCCAAGTCCCAAATCCTGCCTTCAAAAATTGAAGTACCAAGACTACTGTATAGCGACAGTTACATTCAGTATCCTACCCAAATTCTTTCCGAGAATCCGAAGCACCTAATGTAAGAATCACCAAATTCTTTTCAGATCACTCAGCAAGCAATGGCATTTAGCTACAGCGATGTCCACTACCCAGCATTACACCCAGTACAGCACATTAAACCCGCAGATCCCGCAAGAGCGCACGAAAATTCAAAAGTGCCGGTGGGCAATTCTCCCAAATTAGAGCGCACGAAAATTCAAAAGTGCCGGTGGGCAATTCTCCCAAATTGGGAGCAGATCTCGATTCCGGGAGACTCACCGGGCTTGAAGAAGATGGAAAGGCCGAAATCGATGGCCTTGAGCGGCGAGTTCTCCTTCTTGTTGGCGAAGAGGAAGTTCTCGGGCTTGAGGTCGCGGTGGATGACTCCGTGGCGGTGGCACAGCTGCACGACCTCGACGATGGTGCGGGTGACGTTGGCGGCGGCGCGCTCGGTGTAGTGCCCCCGCGCGACGATGCGGTCGAAGAGCTCGCCGCCCTCGCAGAGCTCCATGACGAGGTGCACGGCGCCCTCGTCCTCGCACGCCTCCCGCAGCGACACGATGCTGGAGCTCTTGGGCAGGTGGCGCATGATGGCGACCTCCCGGCGCACGTCCTCCACGTCGACCGCCGTCCGCAGCTTCCGTTTGGAGATGGACTTGCACGCGAGCAGCTCCTTGGTGTCCCGATCCATGCACATGTACGTCACCCCGAACTCCCCGCGCCCGAGCTCCCTGTCCAGCACGTACTTGTCGTCGATCCCGCCGACCAGCTCGCACCCCTCCTCGCCCAGCACGGGCAGCCGCTTCTGCCCGCCGACGCCCCCCGCGGCGCCGTTCCGCGGCTGGTGCGGTTTCTTCTTCGCAGCGGATGCGGGGAAGTGCGTGGACTTGACATCCTCCCGCGCGACGGCGGCCGGCGAGCGGCAGCAGTTGCCCATGGCCGCGCGAGATCAGAGGCGCCCGGGAGGGGGCTAGGGTTTGTGCGGCATTGGGCGCTGGACTGGTGAGGGGAAGAATGGAAGGAGACTGCAGCCTAGACGCAGACACACAGAGGGAGGGAGAGGCGACGGACAGAGAGGAAGTAGAGCAGCAGTAACTGTGTCGGGTAACGGTATAGCGGGGGCGCTGGGGACGCGTGGGCGGCAGCTTTTAGCCGAGGCCGACGGGGACGACGCGAGGAGGGGAACATTCCCACGTGGCGTCGTGGCGTGTGCATGACTGGTCGCTGGCTGGTGGGGTCGCTGCGGTTTGGGGTTTTGCGGTGAGGAGTTTGTGAGCCTCATACAGATACAAATTTCGGCGAAATTAAGTGAATTTTTATTGAAATTTTGGATTTCCGGCCATTACAAAATTCAAATTACCAGCTAGATAAAAAAAAAAAATCAAAATTTCATTTTTTTTCGCGAAATTTCGGGATTTTTAACCGGTTTTTAAACTATTATGGTCGGATTTGATTGGATTTGGTCCAATAACCCTTAAGAAAGTCATTTTTTATATAAATTTGTTGAAAAGCTGAATTTTTGAGATATTTTAAAATTTGGTAGAAATAATATTAGATTTTTATAAAATTGTATAGGCTTGATAATGGTCTGAAAAATTTATGGTACTATCTTTGGTAGTGTAAGATCATACATAAAGATGTTCAAAATAATTGAATTTCATCTGTTATTCTTAAAAATCAAAAACAGAATGAACATAATTGGGACAATAACTTTGTCCAAATTTTATAAATTTTCTCGTGTGATCATAATCCAAAATTTTATTAGAGCTTAAGAATTGCCTCAAGATTATTCCATAAAATTTTCAAAATTTTCAACTTTTTTGTTTGCTTGATTAAATCTATATAAGTATTGAACTTCATTTATTATATTTCAAAATTAAAAGAGAAAGAACATAAATACTATAGTACTTTGTAAGAATTCTATAAATTCACTAGAATATGATCATGATTCAAAAATTTTATGAGATCTTAAGAATTTTCTTTGCACCCATTTGAACATTTTTGAATCTTGACCATTTTCTAAAAAATTTATTAAAACATTATTGATATATCAGAACCATCAACAAAATTTTTAAAAATTTTCTAACGTGGCTTGAACTATTTTTCATTTTATTTAAGTTTGCTGGTAAGGCTTTTAATAGGATAGTAGCAGTGTCCAAATTTTTAAAAATTCATAAAGTTTGATCATCATCTAAAAAATTTATGAGAATATTATGGATGTGTCAGAACCATTCACAAAAAATTTCAAAATTTTTGAACCTGGTTTGTTTCAATTTTCATTCGGTTCAAACTTGTGAGTCAGCGTTTTATCAGGACAGTAACAATATTTGAATTTTTAAAAATTTCTTAGATTTGATAATTATCTAAAATTTTTGTGAGAATATCACTAATATGTCAGGACTCTCTATAAAAAATTTCAAAAAATTTCAAAATTTTTGAACCTGGTTTGTTTCAATTTTCATTCGGTTCAAACTTGTGAGTCGCGTTTTATCGGACAGTAACAATATTTGAATTTTTTAAAATTGCTTAGATTTGATAATTATCTAAAATTTTTGTGAGAATATCACTAATATGTCAGGACTCTCTATAAAACATTTCACAATTTTTCATCGTCATTTGGCCTACTTTTTACTACCGAAATTTTGACTATTCCACCTAAAATTTCAGGTAAACAGGCTGAAATTTGGTTTTTCTGATTGCAAATGGATCGAATTTGATTTTTTTAAAATTTCAGTTAAGATTTGTCCAAAATACCGAGGATCGTTGGCCTTGTGTCAGGCTGGTGGTGAGGAGTTTGATTTGAGCTCTCCCCTGACGGCGTGGCGAGAGAAAAGAGGAGGCAACATATCTCGGTGATTTCCGTGAAACCACCGTGAAATTTCATGGATTTCAATTCAACTCACATATAAAATTTTATGATCAAATTCATCCTATCCTAGCGGGTACAAAAAACAAGCAGCAAAATGAATAGTGATGAACAGTAAAAATCACCGCTCATGCGAAATTTGTCTTTTTGTAGCTGCTAGTATAAGATGAATTTGATCATGAAATTTTATATGTAGGTGGGGTAAGTTGAGATGTACATCCATGATTTTTTTCAGAATTTTTGAAACTTTTTAGTTCAGTTGCACGGTGGTTTCACCGGGAGGGGTGATTGCACAGGATATTTTTCCAAAGAGGAAATGCCGTGTCACTCTCTCTTTTGAATCGGAAGAACAGGATTAATTTAATTTAAACCACCGTATATTATTTCCTCCGTATTACATGGAAGATGTAGACGCGCGCGCACTTATGAACGTTGTAACAGCCCAAATTTTGGCGACTTTTTAAAACAGAAATCTTTAAAACCACTCCATAAAAATTCCTTGTTTTTTTCTTGATTTTGTTTGGCTTTTCATAATTATTTCTTAACTAAAATCTCTCTCTAAATTCATAAACCTCCAAAACACCCAATCAGTCTGGCCCAACTATGGGCTTGTTTGGAGGGTTTAAGCCAGTAAACCATTTCAAACAGCTCAACTTTTAAGCAACTTTTGGCATAATCTAGAAGTCATATATAACTAGCAAATGACCAAAGGTAAAAGTTAGGCTGGATTTGCTTTTGCAGTTTATTGTTGAGAAAAATTAGCTCAAACAGCCTTTAATAAAACGATATAGCAGCTTTTCAATTTAGAAAGATAAAAATAGCTTTTCAGAAAAACTATTGTTCCTTCATACATGTCCTATATTTGACCTGGCCATTTCCCAAGCTACCCTGGTCCATTCCTCTTGTCATCGTGGCCTATGAAAGGTTGATGTATTTGGGGCCTTTGATTTTGTTTTTTCCATTTTTAGCTCCCGTGTGGGTGTATTTTCAGAAATAGCCCTAGAATAGGGTGAAAAGGTATCGTATTTCGAATTTAAAACCGCTGAAAAATTTCAACCGGACGTGTTTGTATCGGTAATTTTCGAATCGAATCGAATCGGTAATTTTGTCGGAAACGATAACGTAACGGTTTTGATCGGTTCAACCGCTTTTCTTCGAGATCCGGAAAAATCGGTAAATTCCGGGTAATTACTGAATTATTCCACCCACAAATCACACTCCTTCGGTCACTAAAATGCCCATAACTTTTTATCTCGAACTCCGATTTAGGTGATTTTGGACTCTATCTGAAGCTTATCACGAGGGCTACAATCTTCACCCATTTTCATAATTTAACCAATCATAGATATTTTAAATATCATAAAAACAAAACTCTAATGTAGTCATTCAAGTCTAAAATTTGATGTGTGTTCATCGTAAATTTGTGAATATTTATTAATTACTAATTTCTATGTGGATGTACTATTTGTGTGAATTTTTGAAGTCAATTGGTGGTACATGTCCTTACGACGCTACGGCTCTTTTTTCGGATTCCGATCGTTACGATATATATTTTGTATCGAATTTTCGCTTCCGATATTTTCAATTACCGATGCCGCTGCTTCCGTAGTTATCGATTCGATATCGTTTCGAGAAAAAATATGAAAACAAAAATGATTTTAGTGTTTTCCAGCAACTTTCACCCCTACCTAGGAAGTGAATTCGTGGCACAATTGCCAATTTTTCTGATTTCCTGTGGTGTGGAGGCGTGGTAAGGCCCTGCCGCGGCAAATTCACCTTCCACACATGAAGGGCTGGAACTTGCCCCGGTATTACGGCTCATATATTTGCTAAAAATCATTTGACAACAACATTTGGTAGCTCGGTTTCTAGCCTTTTTTAGCTATTAAATCATGTTAAAAAGTTTTAAAATTTTTTGAGAAGGGTGCTAAGAGCATACCTAACCTACCATAAAAATAACAGATCATGATCAAACTTCTGCAAATTTTAGAATTTCTAACATTTACATAAATTTGACCATGATATGAAATTTTATGGTATGTTAGGCGTGCTCTTAATACCTTTTTCAAAAAGTTTCAAAAAATTTTAGTATGCTTTAATATCTCAAAAAAGGGAATCGAACTCACGACCTGACGCAAACTATGCAAACACTTTGCCAACTGAGCTACCTACCGTTGTTGTCAAATAATTTTTAACAAATATATAAGCTGTAATACCAGGGCAAGTTCCATCTTAAACTATGTCATCCTTTGGCTCGTCCCTCGATGTAAATCAATTGTCAGTCCAAGCCTCTCCAGCTTGACACCTTAGCCCTCCACTAGCCCAATCATTTGCCCCTTCTAATGCTCCTAGCTTGGAATAAAAACAGATCGGATATGTTTTCATATTTTGTTCTCAGATATGGATACGGATGATTTGTATATGAATGCAAATAATGTCAAATATAGATACGGAGCAAATATGAATCGAATCGGATACAACTACAGATATTTATCGAATACGATAACCCCTTAGATCATACATAAGAAATCAATGAAAACACAAAACTAGTTGATTTGATCAAAACATTATTAAAAATTGAACAAATATAAACCGGGAGTTAGATAGCAAACTTTGGAGTTAGATAGCAAACAAATTGTACATGTGAGTTATACGAATACTAGAAGGTTGATTATAATACACACTCGAGTTAATTATGGAGTTCACAGCCAGGTTGTTTTATATTTGACGCAAATGATGGTAGCTTGCTCGGGATAAAGATACACCAAAGAGAAAATTAATAAGCTGCATGTTTTATTCTAATTTAGACGATAGATTGATATTTCAGTCACATAGTAACCATTGAGTATCTTAGCACATAAAATTGAATACAAAACTTGATCTTAATTTGATCTTATGATACCGATGTCATTCTTTAAAAATTATATCTCAGAAGTACTTTAACATGTCTCGCTTATATATCTCGGGTTGATTCATGGGCACCTAATGCTTTGACCATGCACCTAATATATTGACCATATCTGAATTTCATGAGAGGCAATATCTAAAAGACCTTACACCCCAAGTCCAGTCAAAATAAGCCCATATCAAGATCCGATCAATGTGGTAAGCTAGTAAACACCAATTGTTCTAACAAGTGGTACAAGCAGTAAGATTCACTCCATTTTGGGACACTAGTACAACCAATCATGCATTCATTTTGTAGGAGATGAGACCAGCTCATTTTTAGAATGCAAAGCACATTTCACATTCTGCAGATCTGCACATTTCACATTCTGCAAAGATGTAAAAAAGAACGGAGGCAAGTACTAGTGTACTTCGATTTCTCATTTCCGAAGTTGAAATTTGTGGCTACGCAGCGTATTCAAGCAGAAGAAATCAAGTGCTGTCCTACTTGTATAGCCTCATGAAATAGACGAGAATTAGGTTATGCTAGCTATTAAGTATCTCGTTTCAAAGGTACGAGTTCAAATGAGAGAAATCTGAGCACATCCGTGCAGGGCTATTGCAAGTTGCAACTAACATCAAAAGCTTCTTGATAAATTTCAACGGTCTCGCGCCAAACTTCAATACAGTTAGGAACTTAGAACGATCCACAAAACAGCAACGATGACGACGCTGCCCGCAACGTCATCGTAAGATCCAAGCCAAAGCCCTCTCCTATGCAGCCGTCACGTTGTCTTGTTATTAGGTATGCTTCGAATTGGGACGAGACAATCTATGTGCGTGTTACATGTAATATATATCCGAAGCACTCACGGATGGCGAAAATTCAGTGTTAATTCCGTGTTAATGGCATGTAGAAGTTTTGAAAAATTCTCAAAAATTACCACACAGTAGGGAGGTGAACTCTACAACCTGCAAAATTTGAAGATGAAACTCAATCGCATTTGAAAGATATGAAAAGACAAACTCTTCAAATGCGATTGAGTTTCATCTTCAAATTTTGCAGGTTGTAGAGGTCACTCCCTACATGTAATTTTCGAGAATTTTTCAAACTTCTACATGCCATTAGCACGAATTAACACTGAATTCACATTAGCACTGAATTCACATTAGCACTGAATATGTCCCCCTCACGGATAAGCTCAAATATACATAAGGTTTATATATCCAAAGCAATCACCGGGCAAAGCAAGGCAAGATCCGGCTTAGTTTAGCCATGCTCCCGACGACAAGGGGCGACAAGCCGACAACGACTGCTCGGCAAATGCAAGCCGGCCGCGCTTCGATACTAACCATGGAATACGACCTGTGATCCGTGAAACTTCCCGGTAAAGAAACGAGTACGCAAACCGCCTGGCCTTGTTGCCCTTGGCCACATGGGAAATCCTGAAAAGCAGCAGTGAAAGATCGCCGTCGTTCCCACGGGGGTAAATTCAGAAGCAGGATCGGCAGCGGCTAGATTCTGCATGGCAAGGCCATTCTGGGCAGCGAAGGAGTAGTATGAACACCACGACGCAAAAGGGTTCAGTGCAGTCAAATCTCCAGCGGGAAGAAGCCAAGCCTGCACTGAACTGCAGTGCGTGAAGGTGACAACCAACGAACCACTGGCCTTGCTATGGAACATGGATCTTGGGGAGAGCGAAGGTCCCTCTGGTCTGCACCCAGCTTTTGTTTAAAAGCAGCAAGCTGCTGGCCAGGGTTCCACTGTGAGCTTGTCTACCCTTTTTCTTTGGATGCCGTCAATGTATCCCCGCCCTGCTCTGCCCTCTTCCATTTCCCTTCTCTACCAAGGGCTCCCCCTCGACCTAATGATTGGCTCTGGTCAGGCTCAGGCACAGCTCCTTGGTGAAAAACACTGAAACGTGGCAGGTGCTTAAACCGGTGCCATTTGAACGGTACAAACAGGCAAGCTGTCTGATCAGCATACTAGTTACATGTAAGATTCATCAACACACATGTGCCGTTGTATCTCACATTCTCATCGAGAAAGGTTGGAGCTGTTGCATGTAGGTAGGGCTCACCTCGAAATACAGGGGATGCTTGGTTTGATGACAAATTTATCTACTAAATCTTATCAAAATTTGGTCACCAAATTGACTGTCAATGTTTTGGCTAAAGACTGACAAGAAAATGAACTAGAGAACCATGTGAAAAAAGAATGTTACCAAAATTTGATAGCAAACCATACGTTTACTAAATCTAATTAACGCTGCTAAAATTTGATAAAATAAATATTAATTACAATTAGAAACAAACCGAACAGAGCAGTAACCCTCGGTAAGTCAAGCTTCATGTTAGAAGGACTCGATTTGGTGGCGCTCGCTTGTCCGCCAGAACGAGCCGGTACGTCATGTGCGTACTTAATACAAAGGATCACTGTTCCTGCCCGGCAGAGCGCGCAATGGCGATTTTGCGTTCACACAAAACCATCAATGTGATGCAATTGCAGCCAGACTGAATTCGGGTGCAGCGCGCGGGCCACACCCAATTCGCGTACGTCGCGGCCATTTAAGGGCTCAAATGATTGGAGTCGCTCTGCAGCCTGTACGTGGCAATGGTCCGAGCCATAGCGCGACACGCCGTTACTTGTCTCGAACCAAAATTGTGAACACGTCGTATGTTTTTTTTATTTTGGCACAAACCATGAAATAACTTCTTTGAAATACGGTTTTTTTAATATATTTTAGTGAAACTAAGTGGAAGGATGACATGTTGGGCCGCGCGCTAGCGTGACGTAGTGTAAGTGTAACCACAAACCAGTCTCGTGTGCAATATGTTTCTGAAATGAATTGGTAAATGTAAGAGGCTAGGCTATGGCGCATCGACGAGTACATGCAAGTCATCATGCAAAAGCGAAATTGTTGTAGCGCGGTCGTGATGAGGCGGCAGAGATGGCAATGCGTGGGAGGCAATCGGAGGAGGTAGCAGCGCGGTCGTGCCGAGGCGTCATTGCAGTAGACGGGGAGACGGCAGCAACGGGGAGGTGGAGGGGCGACACAGGAGAGGAGCCGCCGTTGCTCGCCTCCTTCGCACGCCTGCTGGAGGCGAGGAGCACGTGAATATATCCGAGTTGGCGGCGATCGGCGGGATGGCCAACAGATGTATATACTCTCTTCGTTAAGATATATAAGGCTTATAATTTAAATGATTTTATTTAGAAATATAACATTTGTATCTATATTTAATGTGCCTTTTTCTACTATATCCTAGTTATTCTCTCTTAACTACCTACATTTATTTATTACCACCACACATAAAATATTATCTCTCATCTTCAAAAATAATTAAAGTAGGATATCTAAATCATTTTTACTCGTATCTTTCTCGATTTTAACGTAATCTTAATTCTTATATAAAATCAAAATACGTCTTATATTTGCTGCCAGGTGTATGCCTAGGTCGTGTAGCCGCAGTAGTACAAACTAGCGGTATTTACTGTACCTGTACAACGTGAATCATGCGGAGCAGCAGAGGAAGTGGCCGTCGTGCCGCTGCGACGATCGCCACCTCAGCTCTCTCGATCTGCAGTTCTGTACCGTCACACGCATGTTAGATGCGTATGCCGAAGAGCACGATCTCGAGTCTGGATGTGTTTCTCTCGTTGGGCCGAGCTAGCAGACCAAGCGACCCTAGTTGCCGGGCCCTCAAGCCGAGGTAGACACGTCGGGCCGAGCGTGTCAGCTGTGGGCCAAAATCGATGGCCTGCCCATGCCGGACTCACTGCTCCACCGTTTCTCCTAGGGGAGCCTGGCCCGGCGCGTCGCACAAGATTCCTTGCCTTCCCTGCTGTGGTTGTCGTCGTGACTCCCTTCCTCTTCCTGCCTACTTTTCTTACATGGAACAAGTCCGTTTTACATCATCGACTTTTTAAAAAATCGATTTAATATTTTAACTATAAAATTAGGTATTTAGCACCTTAATTTTATAAAATCAAATCAATTTACACCTTAAGACGGTATTAAAGAACGGTTTTGCTAACACAAATCCAACTTAGAGTGATTTAGTTTTGTGGGTTTTACTATGTTAACAACTATGTCATTGATTTTGCTTATATATATCCAAATTAGAGAAGGAATGATGACAAGAAAAAGAACGAGAATATAATAAAAAGAAAAGAAGTGGGAAAAAGGTCGATTATGTTAATGTCAATACTTTTGAATTGAATCCTTGTTACCAAAACTCGATGATGTAGTTGTCAATATGACGAAAACCATCTTGAGTGGGATCAAATCATCAAAACCATCCTTCAAAACCACCTTAGGCTGTAAATTGATACGGTTTTGGAAGTTTAGGGGTTAAATATTTGATTTTATATTAGAAAGTGTTAATTGGACAATTTAAAAAATTGAGGAGTGTAAAATGTACTTATTCCTTCTTAAACTCAATATCCAACACATGATAACCAAGCCTCTGTTTGTTGAATTGATGTCATGAGCTCAAATCTCATATATGTTGTCATGGTGGTATGAACCAACATCCGGAGAAGCAGGTGATCTAAAGAAAGCCAGAATGATGCGACAAGTTCTATCTTGTATTTCTGTGGGCTGTCTTATTTGAAGACAATACTAATAGTAGATGAGGGTTGTCTTCTAACACTACAATGCACTTTTCATATATGAACTGTTTCCAAGAATCTGTCATAGTCACCAGCTACTGACCTTGCCGTTTGGCAAAGGGTATTGCAGAAAATCATGATGCATCACAAATAGCATTCAGTTATTTTATTCCCATCAGGAGCTAACCGAAAGAAAAGGAGAGGTCACAAAGTTTGAATTCAAAAAATTGAGGGGACATCCATAAGATTTGTGATGGGTTAATGAATACTTGGAATGAACTGAATAAATTAGAGGCTCTAGTCAGAAATTATTCTTTCTTGTGTCTTCAACAGGAGTGAAGAAGTTTTCTAGATGACTTCTCTGAACCTCTCTCAACTGGCTATTGCAGTTAAGTTTGGCCTAATGAAGACAATTTTAGAAATAATCTCTATGTGATGTTTCAAGACAAGGCATGGGGCCTTGAGCCGAATGCCTTCATATGTTTTGTATGTGTTTTTAAGAGAAAATCTAAAGACGCGAGAGAATACCACCCATGGAGTTTAACAAACTAGTTCTCCATTTTTGTATGTGTTCCCAGTGTTCCACACGTGTACCATTTAACTATCGAGTCAGAATGCAGATTTTTAACCCATTCCTTCATATTCTCTAGCCTATTTTGAACATCATATGTGTAAGAAATGTCTTGAGTCCATACAACATGACCTTTTGTTAGTTCCATTTGCAAAATATATAAGTGTGATGATTAATTTAACAACAATATAATATACATGTGATGATTTATGAACAATAATATTTGTTATGGAACAAGGTACTATGAGAGTTTGTTTTATTTGTGACAGGAGATGCAGCACAAGCAACAGAGTGCAACGCAAGGACGCGAGATGCACGTTGCAGCACAAACGGACGCAGGCGGACGTACACTGCAGGTCGGAGAGAATACGCGCAGGTGGCGCGTAGCTCAAGAGCAGCACACGCGAAGGTGGCAAAGGTGCAGGCGCAGCACGTGAGGTTGCAGAGGTGCAAGTGGCACGCGAGGTCGCAGGGGGCGGAGGCGCAAAGACACGGCGACGCATGCAGTACGAGATGGGACGCCAGAGAGATCTACACATGGACGACATAAAGTTGTAGTGGCCAGCGAGCCATGCAGGCGAGCGAACCATGCGAGAGCGGCAGGTGGCCGTACGCGCGGTGTAGGCGAGTAATCATACGATAGCGGCAGGTGGGCTATACGCGTACATGTGTGAGTTTTAGGTTGTGTGCATATATTAACTCATGTGTAATTGGGTCAGGTTATTAGGGATAAAAAATTAGGGTTGCTAAGTATAAATAGGGGGTGCTCCTGATTTTTGTGGAACCGCAGAAAAGAAGATCGAAGGAGCTTGTTCCAATCACGATATACCCAACTTTTACTCTACGCAAGATGGTGAACATATATCCTGGAGTTTCGCTTCTTTCTTGTCAGCCATACCACCGTGTCGAGACTACGCCACGATTACGACCTTTTGCCTCGGCTCCAATGTCTTTTCATTTGCAACACATCTTGACGGTGACGCAGACTTGATTAGAGTTTACCCACGCAGAGAACTTGGACACATCTCGCAAGAACTCTTGTGCACACATACGAAGAAACGGCGACCACAACTCTTCAACATCCTTGACTCATCTTCATGGATTTGACTTTGGACGGCAAACGCATCTCTTCAACGCCGAGTCAACTTTGACTCGACTCGACACAAGACTACATAACACTCCTACCCACGCCCGTGGCACAACTCATCGAAACCAACTTCTTCGAACTCGACTTCAAGATGGCGCCTCATCTTCTCAACATCCTCGAACTTAGCTTCGTCGAATACATCTTCACATACTTGAGTCGATCAGAGATCCATTTAACACGCCCCGGACACACCTCGCCGACCTCTCGCCATTGCTTCAAACATGACGACAGATAACCACTTGCCATCTTGTCATGCCGATTTGTTGACAACCTTTCACACACTACCTCGCCTTGATCATTCTGCGACCGGATTCACATACCGCTAACGCCTCCTCGTGCTTCAGTACCAACCCGCACGGAGGTTCCCGCAGCCTCACCTTACTTTTTTGCGCTGCAGGCTATTGCCGAAGTATCCGTCACATAGCTCCTCAGAGCCACATGTCACGAAGTAGCTGCGTCACGCCACGCTGACAGCCATCTTCGCCATGAAGCCGGGCGCACGCCATATCCATGTGACGCTGCCGGTCCGAGCCTCCGGCCACCATCAACGGCCCATTCATGCAAACTCGGAGCTGCCCCGATGTTGGTGGAGCTGTAGCACCTTCTTGAACTCCCAAGCAGGAGTTAATGCCTTACGCCGGAGTCTCCTCCTCCTGTGGCAGCGGCTAGGGTTTCAACCCGAGCTCGATACCAATTGTTGAACTCAAACAAACGAATAAAGAAACGACTAATTGAAAATCAACGAAACACAGAAGCAAAGATTTTTGATGCTGCGACTAACACAACTTTTCTGTTTTTTCTCTTGATCTCAAACAAGTACATAGAACCTGCTTATATAGCAGAACTAATCCATCCGATTCAACATGCAATCGGACAGACAAACAACAACTAAAACAGACACGGACTCAATACGCAGCAAAACAGCTAGATAATCAAAAGACATGCCATGCAGCAGCGACCAGATAATCTTGCGATGCATGCGGAACGACCGACTCGGACACGGAAACTATCAAACTCCCACTTAATCTATAATTGTCAAGATTATTTCCAACAGGCGGCGCAAGATCAGAGTGTGGCGCTGCAAGAAAAAAAGGAACGTCTGAGGAGTGGGGCTCCGGCAGTCCGGCTCCGCGAAGCGGCTGTGACGCAAGGAAACGAAGGAGCAGACGGCGATAGCATCAGACGTCAGGCTCCGTGCGGCGGTGCAAAGAAAGAGCAAGTGCGAAGCCTCGTGTTGCCGGCCTTGGGCTTCGTATTGTGCATTAGTGGGTGACATGCATACGTGATACGGCAAGCAATAGAAGCAAGAGAAGCTACCGGTACTGGCTATTGAACAAGCAATGGAAAAGGAGGTTTGTACGTGCCTCAACAGAAAAGAAAGCTAGATGGATGTATGCCTTCATTAGTCTTGTGAGTAGTATTGTTGATTTCTCCGCGAGGTAAAAAAAAAATTGAAAGCACCAGTCCCACTTGGATTCAATATGGCGAAAACCATCTTGAGTGGGATCAAATCATCAAAACCATCCTTCAAAACCACCTTAGGCTGTAAATTGATACGGTTTTGGAAGTTTAGGGGTTAAATATTTGATTTTATATTAGAAAGTGTTAATTGGACAATTTAAAAAATTGAGGAGTGTAAAATGTACTTATTCCTTCTTAAACTCAATATCCAACACATGATAACCAAGCCTCTGTTTGTTGAATTGATGTCATGAGCTCAAATCTCATATATGTTGTCATGGTGGTATGAACCAACATCCGGAGAAGCAGGTGATCTAAAGAAAGCCAGAATGATGCGACAAGTTCTATCTTGTATTTCTGTGGGCTGTCTTATTTGAAGACAATACTAATAGTAGATGAGGGTTGTCTTCTAACACTACAATGCACTTTTCATATATGAACTGTTTCCAAGAATCTGTCATAGTCACCAGCTACTGACCTTGCCGTTTGGCAAAGGGTATTGCAGAAAATCATGATGCATCACAAATAGCATTCAGTTATTTTATTCCCATCAGGAGCTAACCGAAAGAAAAGGAGAGGTCACAAAGTTTGAATTCAAAAAATTGAGGGGACATCCATAAGATTTGTGATGGGTTAATGAATACTTGGAATGAACTGAATAAATTAGAGGCTCTAGTCAGAAATTATTCTTTCTTGTGTCTTCAACAGGAGTGAAGAATGGCGGCGCAAGATCAGAGTGTGGCGCTGCAAGAAAAAAAGGAACGTCTGAGGAGTGGGGCTCCGGCTCCGCGAAGCGGCTGTGACGCAAGGAAACGAAGGAGCAGACGGCGATAGCATCAGACGTCAGGCTCCGTGCGGCGGTGAAAAGAAAGAGCAAGTGCGAAGCCTCGTGTTGCCGGCCTTGGGCTTCGTATTGTGCATTAGTGGGTGACATGCATACGTGATACGGCAAGCAATAGAAGCAAGAGAAGCTACCGGTACTGGCTATTGAACAAGCAATGGAAAAGGAGGTTTGTACGTGCCTCAACAGAAAAGAAAGCTAGATGGATGTATGCCTTCATTAGTCTTGTGAGTAGTATTATTGATTTCTCCGCGAGGAAAAAAAAAATTTTGAAAGCACCAGTCCCACTTGGATTCAATCAAAGTACTAATCTATCTTTTATTGTTCTTTCATGATCTTAGTTTAATTACTCTAGATTGATTCTTCAAGTTTGATCACTATTTTATTAATTTTCAGAATTAATAAAAACATAAAAAAATTAGTTTTATATGTTAGTTTGCATCATTTCAACTCTCTCTTGTGCGTCTCGATCCTACACCTTTTTAACCCATTCCTTTATATCCACTTGGAAATCCTTGTACGCTCCCACTTATGCTGTTGGATTATCATACGCTGCGGAAGTCTGGTAAAACAGTAAACCAAATGCACAGCTATTTGTTCGAGGAGAAGAAAAAAAATATGAAATAAGAACTATATTTCTTTGTGGACTTTAGTTGGGGTTTTTGTACTTTTGTAATGCCTACTGATCATGTTAGGAAAGGTGAAACGAGAGAAAGAAGAGGTAACTTGCATACCCTTATGTAATTAAGAGGAAATTCAATAGATAACAATACCTAAGCTGAATGTATCTTCTCTTGGCCGTACAAACGAAGTTAAACCAACATTTGTTTCTACGTAAGTACGTATGTTGGAGCAAAGCCTTCTTATCCACATGTTTTAATGAAAATCTATAGAATAAAGCATTTTATATTTTCTGCTATGATGTTCCTGTAATTCTATAACTATCACAGTTTGTTTCTGAACTTACGTACTCCATCCGTTTAGAAATATAAGACGTATTTTGACTTTACATAAGGATTAAGATTAGAGTGAAATTGAGAAAGTTATAAGTGAAAATGACTTATATACCCCACTTAATTGTCTTAGAAGATAAGAGATAGCCCCCACTTAATTGCCTTAGAAGATGAGATATAATAGTTTGTGTGTGGTGGTAATGAATAAATACATATAGTTGAAAGACAATAAATAGGGTTATAGTAGGAAAATCCTCATTAAATCTATATGCAAACTTTATATTTTTGAATAAGATCATTCAAACTATAGGCTTTATATTTTTGAAGAGAGGGAGTATTAAATATTCTTGCCATTGCATTGTTAACCCTGCTATGAATTAATGTGTAAGTTAGACCGATAATTTTAAGTCATATTCTACAGTGGAACATGAGCACTCCCGATACTCTCGGTCATATTTCCTAAAATGAGCCATGTCGACGATCGGGATCGCCTGACCGCAAATGTGAAGAGGAGTTAGTGAGATCTGGGGACCCAGAAAGCACTGCGCTCAACGATGGTTCGAGAGTAGGTCGGGGCGAGGCGCCAACGAGCAAGAGACAACGGATTATACTGGTTCGAGCCCCCGTGAGGGTAATAGCCCTACTCCAGTCTTCTCCTGAGGCGGAGGGATTCACTATCTTGAGTACAAGGTGTGTGTTACAGCTCGAGCTTGTCGTCAATAGCTATTGCCCTATAGCTTGTACGAATGAGCGCGTGTAGATTGTCTGCTCATGTGCCCATGATCCTTGTGCACACGCCCTGTGAGATTTTGTATCCTCCCGAATGCTGCCTGTAACGGACAGGAGAGATTCCCGGAGTAGTGGCCTCGTGCGCATTGAAGGTAGCGGTAATTGTTCCGAATCTGCCGCCCACGTCAGCCTTAACTCCCGCATTCACGATCTTGGTAACCGTCGCGTAGGTGCACGCTCTAGCTCCTGAGCTAGACCTCCCGATCAGGAGCCGAATGACTGCTCACGACCTCGAGGTCTTGATGCTCCCAAGCCCGAGGTCATGAGGGAACCGCACAACCCAGATCTTGGTCGGCGATGTCGTGGCCCGAGCTCGAGCTAAGGCCCCCTGTTGACCGTATGTTGACTTTGTCGGAGGTTTCGTCAGTCCTCGTCAAGTCACGTAGGATAAAAAGTGACGTTGAGAGGTATTTAATGAGCTAAGTGAAGAAAGTTGTATCTCATACTCCCTCCATCCTAATTTATAAGGGCACTCCCAATGGATGATGTCTATAATAGTGTCTATGACCCGTCATCTCAGATAGACATTACCATATAGAAATAGTGGTTTTTCAATAGCAAGTTTCTATCAAATGTGTATTTGATACTCCCAATGCGAATATCCTCTCCCAATGCATACACTCTCTCTCAAAGACGAAGCACAAGGTAGTTGTTAGACACCGCTTTTATCCCAAAGGGTATTTCTACTGCTTCTAGTTGTTTCCAATGTATTGATCTACGAGTTTAAGTGGTGTCACATGCAAGACACTGCTTTCTTCTCTCACTTCCTTTACTACCCCTCCAACTCGTCCAAAATATGACATGGCATGTTATTTATTATCTATAGACACCGCTGAGATGTACCATTAGGAGTGCCCTAAGGCGTATTAGTCTGGACACGATTACCAATACAGTGGTTTTCTACTGATGCTACCTTGATTAACAGGCGGCCCGACTTTCCATTAGCAACCCATTTTTTACTCATCTGTTGCCTTTCTAGAAGGACCATACATAAAAATGGAAAGCAAACGAATCACATGGAATTAGGAATAAACTTGTTCGTTTGACCAGGACCATGCATACGCAGGGGCAATTGCAGAAGAAACGGACGATAAATCATAAAGCGTCCTATAAAATGGGATTTCAATCATATTTTTATACGTCATGTTTTATAGGATGGAGGGAGTATAAAATATAATTCATTTGAAAGAACTAAGAAACTAGAAATGGCTTTGAAATAGCATTGTAGATTGAGACGTTTCAATTCTACATGTTTTATAGTCCTAAGTTTCACCGTGTGGATCATTTATGCCATTTTGATCCTATGAGGCAGCGTATGGTTCTCCCCTCACCTAGGGATGACAGTTTTATCCATGAGCTTGGGTACCTGCAGGTACCCGACCTGATAAGATTGGACACGGGTAGCACTTCAAATCTATAGATTTTGGGTTTTGGTACCCGATAAAGACACAATATAGGTGTGTGTGTCAATTTGTACTTATGGGTATCCGATGGGTATTTTATGACATGTAGGCCCTGTTTTTTATAAGATATATATTAGAAAATTAAAACCGTAACTACCTAAATGAGAGGCTGAGACACACATAAGTCTTTAAAAGGAAATACTATGTTCAGAAACTTGTTGAGCATATAACATGCTCTAAATTTATTTTGCACATATCATGCTCTGAATTTGTTGTGTACATATCATGTTCTTTCTTTTAGACGATGCTTTATTATGTGTTGGTATCTCTGCTATCACCGTAGTCATAAGTGTTAAGTATATGCTATATGACTAAGTTAAATGTAAGTCAATTGAGTTTCTTATCTTATTTTAGTTATTGAATAAGCTTACATATCACTGTTCCACATTTTATTTTAATGTTTATCATCTTGTTCACCGAAACCAAATACAATATCTATGAAAGCATATTTATTTCTGTGAAAATACTATGGAATGGTGTAGTATTTGCCATTAAATATCTTATATGTACTCATTTAAACTTGTAGTATCATTGGTCACCTATAGGGTATCATGATGTGCTGATTAAATGAAATAAATTAGAGTATCATTGATCACTTTTAGCCTATGTTAACTGTCTATTTTCAGTTTAGTTTGCTATTCATAGGTATTCATTAGGTTTAGTTATAGATATAGATCTATACCTAATAAATTTAGTGGATTTGTGTGGACAATCTGATTTCAAATTTATATGGATTACAGTCGTACCAGAGGTAATCACCCGATTATCATCCCTGCCCTCACCTTCTTTTCTCCGCTACTACTAGCGCTATTCCACCAGGATGATCGTGAGCGCGTCCGCGATGGGACGGTGTTCGGCGCCTTCCCGGCCTCATCCTCCGCCCCGGCTCCCCTGCAGCCGTGCGTCCTTGAGGTGTTTTTGGAGGAGATCGTTGTGGCTGAGGAGTCCGACGAGATAACTCCGGTGGTGGAGCCCATCTTGGTCGAGGACACCTCCGAGGAGATGGAAAATGAAGCCAATGCGGCGCGGCAGGCTATGGCCATGAAGGATCACATAGATCTCGAGTCCTCGAAGTCCAAGAAGCCACCGCCCAAGGACCTGAAGGAAATCACCGGGAACTTCTGGCTTGCCTCCTCGGTGTTCAGCATGAAGTGGTAGAAGTGGAGGCACAAGCAGAAGCTCAAGAAGCAGGAGGCGGCCAGCAGCAAGGCTGCCGGAGTAGCTGTCCAAGCCTTAATTCCTCCCGCGGAGCCGCTTCCGGGGCGAAGCCTGCTCGGAATTCGCCGGAGGTAGTCGTTCCTGCGACACCGACCCAAGATTCTCCCTGGATGCTGGTTACAAACGATGTTTTCTCACGTACAACAATAAATAAGCTTTGTAGCCCTTTAGATACAACAATAAATAAGTATAGGACTGTACAAACATCAAGTGTTCGACGGTTGATAGGGTTTTCTACTGTATGCTGGAATTCAATCAGAAAATGCAGACTAAAACTGGACGGTATACCAAACACCAGTATTACGGCTCCAATTATACCTGACAGGTTCTGGATTGACTTGAGCTTTAGTACAACCTTCTGTATCCATATCTGTGTTTGTCACAATGCTTACAAATCCCAAAGCTATTATTAGCTTTGATACTGTACTCTATTTATAACAGTGTGGTATAATTAAGCCAGAATTAATCATCGAACTGCAGGATGTTAGTTTGCAGGAAGTGGTCAGCGACAGCTTTGTAGGTGGCTTGCGTCGGATGAACAGAGTCCCAGAACATGAACTGGGATGGCATCAAGCAAGTCGGGACCAGGTCGGTGCATAGAGGCCCCATCTCCAACAGTCCAGTCCCA
Source organism: Guadua angustifolia (assembly GCA_036346375.1). Classification (NCBI taxonomy): domain Eukaryota; kingdom Viridiplantae; phylum Streptophyta; class Magnoliopsida; order Poales; family Poaceae; genus Guadua; species Guadua angustifolia. The sequence continues at coordinate 41,808,788 of CM070501.1, read as the reverse complement.
CAGCAGCCCTTGCTGGTTTCGGCGAAACCTGGTACACCAAGGATCGAAAGGAACAAGGAACGTTGTCAAAATCTCACAGCATGTAAAGATCAGTTTTTTTTTTTGCAATACTAAATGATTTGTTGTTGTGCAACGTTGAACATCGCTGTCAAAAAGATCTCAGGACATTTTTGAATAGGTGTGGTAATCTGAATTTGTACAACGATGCAGTTATGCAATCGGATGGGTTTGCAACTTGTCCTTACCGTACTTTTGCGGCTGATCGACCATGTCCATCAGAGGGCTGTAGATGTCGATGTACACAGCTTTCGCCCCAGGTGAGCCGGACTGGAACTTGGCGAGCATTCGCTGGAGTTTGGCATTGTATCTCTCGGCCGCCACGTTCTGTTCCGCTATGCAGCCCCGGGGCCTCGGCGGCTGCCGCACCGCCGCAAGCGTCATCTGCAACGGGAGGCATCCAACCGGCGGCAAGCCGGCCACCAGGATTCTGCGCGCGCCCAGAATGTACAGGCTCTGCATCAGTTGGTAAAGCAGCAGTAGCTGGTCAGGTTTAATGGTCAGTATTACACAGAAGACGCAAGACATGCTTTAATCATATGGTTAAATATAAAAAGGAAAATCAGGCGAGTAAATTTATATCTTACGGTTACATTGGGAGGCTCGACACGTTCAAGATTGCAGTGGTGAGTGCATCTACTACAATGGGAATGATTAGGATTCTTGCTTGTTGAAACAGAGTGCCTAACTGCAAGTCTGCAAGTGCTACATGCGTGATAATGGTTTTCAGTAGTTCAGACTCCGCTTACTTTCAGAGGAAGAGAGAAGCAACGACATTTGCGCCTGTTCTCTCCGCTAAAATGTAAGTGCAGATTTGCAGTTACTATCTATACATTCCAGAATTAGATAGTTCTAAAATGCTCGAGAACTCTTGGCCAAAAAAAAGAACATGTACTTGTGTTCCTATTGCACATCCTACATGGCGACATGACCACTTTTGTCAACGACCAACTAATCTCCTGATCTAGAAAGTGTAATGCGCTTATGCAGCTATCACTAGAGCTAGGAATAAACTGAATTAGACCGAAGATACGAATGGATTTTACGAAGGACCTGTATGTAAGATTGAAGCTTGCCAATGAGGAGGTCATGGTACTGATCGAGCGTATACTTGCTCGGCAGCAGGTAGTAGTTCATGATCATGTCGTTAGTCCCGGCCGACACAAGAAACGCCGACTTGTTCACCACCTCGCCGGCCTTCTGGGCGCCCATCCTCCCGACAAGCTCCCGGAAATCCGCGACCTGCGAGGCGATCGTCGCGACGCCAACGTTCGTCGCCGTCAGGTCGTCGAGGCCGGAGCCGCCCGATGCGAAGCTGACGCCCGTGGCGGCGTCGGCGTCCGTGAGGCCGCCGGAGTGGTACGCAGGCAGGAGGCCCTTGATGCCGAGAGCGGCCACGAGGAAGTCGGTCAGCAGCTTGCCGTCCGAGAACCGGCCCGTGGGCACTCCCCCGAGGAAGTCCCGGCCGTAGGGCGGGTGGTCGGCGCGGACAGCCGTGAGGAGGCGGTTGTTGTTGCCCGCGTCGAGCGTGGAGTCGCCGAAGGCGAACACGGCCGGGATATCGTCTGCTCTGCCGCTTAGCAGAGTGGTGTCGGCGGCCGCGACGACGCTAACGTGGACGGCTGTCAGGGAGAGGAGGAGGGTGGCACGGTGAAATGCGGCGGCGAGCGTTGGCTTTGGCGCCATTTCGGCAAACGTTTAGTCACACAATGACTATATTATATATATATACACACACATGAAAATGGTTCTATACTTCTGGAGTACATGCTCTCACCTCCAGTATACTATTTAAATGATATTATTGTACCTCTTTATCATTAAGTATACTCTAATACTGATTAAAAGATACTCTAAAGTGAGTTCCACGAAAATTTCATCAAAGTCTACTCTTTATAGCGTAATTTGTTTATATATTTCTTTCACATATGTAAAATTGTATATAGCAAAAAATAAAAGGTTCCGATGAATTTTTTTTTTCAACCTTGTCACATTAGAGTATCTTAGAATTATTACTAGAGTGTACCGAAAGTGATAAAGAAGTATAACATTTTCATTTAAGTGGTATATTAAAAGTGGAAGTATATACTTCTGAGAGTGTGGAAAAGGATATATATGTATATATAACACCGAAATGGGGCACCATGATTTTAAATGCGCGAATTCTAGCCAAATCTGAGTATATTTTTCAAAACTTTCAATTTTAAAATATATATCCATATATAATAATTCAAATGAAACACATACTTTAGAAAAAAAATATATGCTCATATTCAAAGATCTCGAATGAATTTAGATCACATGTGTCAACAGATTTTATGTCAGTACCTCTCCGTCGACAAAAGCGCCCACGGCGTATGCTCGGGCGAGCAGTGGGCGAGACGCCGCTGCTTCGCAAGACCCAAATTTACGAGCGGCTTTGGCAGTGGTGGCGATGAGCACGCCCCGCCGGGTGTGTCGGCCCACGTGGCATTCGGCGAGCAGTGGGCGAGATGCCTCGCCGGCCCCAAGCCCACGTGGCGGCAGCGGGCGGCGGCGAAGCACGCCCGCCGGCCAGTGTCGCCCACATGGCGTCGGGCGAAAGGTGTGCGAGACGCCGCCGCCGCCGCCAGCCCGCGGGCGGCTTTGGCGGCGGGCGGCAGCACGCCCGGCCGTGTGTTGGCCCACGCGCCGGCGAGCAGTGGGCGAGACGCCGCTGCCTCGGCGCCGCCACCCCGCGTGGCGACTGGTAGGCGAAGTCGGCGAGCACGCCCGCCGGCCGTGTCGGCCACGTGGCGGTCGGGCGAAAGGTGGACGAGGACGCCCTACTCGCCCGCCGCAAGGCAAAAAAGGTGGGGGGCACGGTGGCCGCCAAGTCTCCTTCCCTATCGTACTATGCCGAGGTAGGCCCGCCGTGTCGATCCATCGACTATGAGGATTGCCACAAGCCCATTCTCTCGATGCCTCTCACCTACCCGCCACAAAGGGGTCACGATCTTTGGCGGATCGGGCGGGCCATGGCCGGCATTTAATGAGGCCGAGGAACGAGACAAAGATGGGAAGGAGTAATAAATGTAAGAAGATCAGCATGATGACCCCCCTTTTACCTACCCATTCTGGTCCCGCCTATATAAGGGCGCCCTAGTGCATAGGGAAAGGGGGTTTGGTCGGTCGAGAGAGAGAGGAGGAGATCAACCGAGAGTCCAAGGAAGAACTTGTAACCCGAGAGTACTCAGACTAGCTTCAAACACTCTATAAAAGATCTAGCAGACGTAAGGCTATTACCTCGGGTGAGGGCCTCAACTCAGGTAAAAATCTCCGTGTCATCTTAGTTCATAGGCTCCTAATCCTTCGTGGGGAGTCGTTAGGGTTTTCACTGTTAGGGTTTGCCACCGCCAAGACGCCTCCTATCAACCAAACCCGGTCTCAGAGACTCTGCCTGTCTGTGGAATACGACAACATGCTTTTATCGATTTATATATAAAATCAGCGATACCTACAATCAAACTATCACCAAAAAGGAAACTCTAGTTTGAATTCCAATTCAAATTTGTTTGAACTAGTTAGTAAACTAGTTAAACTCAACATCCTAAAAGTTTCAAAAATTTCACATGCAAATACATAAGGAAAGTACCCATTTTGAATCATAGTGCTCAGCACCATAGTGTCCCAAGTAATCGTATATATATATATATATATATATATATATATATATATATATATATATATATATATAGTATCCTGTGCACAAAGTTTTCTATTACACATTGCATACCAACTAACAAAAGTCATGAAAAATTCTGAAAAAATTGTAGATATACTTCATAGATTACTCTATCTATGTATAAAATTGTAGGTTGACAAGTTTTGTAACTCTCGATATATAATGAATTTGATCTTGAAACTTCATACATAGATAGGGCAATCTATGAAGTATATCTACAATTTTTTTCAGAATTTTTCGTGACTTTTATTAGTTGGTGTGTGCACTGTGTACATATTAAAAGGCCTGTATGCACAGATACGCTATATATATATATATATATATATATATATATATATATATATATATATATATATATATATATATATAAAAGATATTCCAAAGTGAGTTTCATGAAAAATTTCATTTAAATCCACCATTTATAGCGTAATTTGTTTATATATTCCTTATACATATGGAAAAGGGTATGTAGCAAAAAATAAAAGGTCTGATGATTTTTTTAATCATGTTGTATTGGAGTATCTTAGAATTATTATTGAGTATACAAAAATGATAAAGGAGTATAAAGCGTTTATTTAAGTGGTATATTAGAGGTGGGAGTATGTACTCAAGAGAGTACGGAAAAGGCTTCTTTATATATATATATATATATATATATATATATATATATATATATATATATATATAGGAAAAATATATTTTACTCCCGGGTGTAGTTACTCCCATCTCTAAAATACTACCTAAACAAATTTGAAATACTCCTTTATCACTTTGGGTGTACTCATACACTAATTATAAGATACTCCAATGTGAGCCACATGAAAAAATTGCAAGGGACTTCATGATTTTTAGCATATTTTGCAAATACCTTCATATACGCACATAAAAAGGACTATGTCCAAAACATATACATACCACCTCTGAAAAAATGTACATACCACCTAGATGATCTTATATACTGTGATACTACGCTACATACCCTCCTGATTACACGAGATACCCCATATGTTGTGAGATATAACATAGGAGTAATTATTCCCTGGAGTAGAAAAGAGACTTCCTATATATATATATATATATATATATATATATATATATATATATATATATATATATAGGAAAATGATTCCATACTCACTGGTGTATGTATTCCACCTCTAATATACCGCTTTAAATGATATTGTTATACCTCTTTATCCTTTTGAGTATACTCTAATATTGATTATAAGATACTCCAAAGTGAGTTTCATGAAAAATTTCATTAAAATCCACCCTTTATAGCATAATTTGTTTACATATTCCTTATACATATGGAAAAAGGTATGTAGCAAAAAAATAAAGGGTATGAAGAATTTTTTTTAATCATGTTGTATTGGAGTATCTTAGAATTATTATTAGAGTATATCGAAAGTGATAAAAGAGTATAAAACGTTTATTTAAGTGGTATATTAGAGGCGGGAGTATGTACTCCCGAGAGTACGAAAAAGGCTTCCTATATATATATATATGTGTGTGTGTGTGTGTGCATCATTTTTAATACAAGTTGTATAAATCTGAAAGAAAACAAATGTGTAAATAATCACCATCTATCTTTTATTCGTACTTTAATATTTGTTCAACTTTCAAAACGAAATATATAGAAGCACCTCTCATGGTTCGCATGTGCCCACACACAATTGAAAGCCCCTTTTCTGCTCCCGAGTATCTCATACACTAGAGAGTATGCACGTGTAGCATACGAGTATATAAGAGTGTTTAGGAGGTATGCATATTTTTTCATAAGTGGTATGTATATTTTTAGACATTCGTATATGAAAGTATTTAAAAAATATGCTAAAAACTATACACTCTCTTGCAATTTTTTTTGCCGTGGTTTACATTAGAGTATGTTATAATTAGTATATGAATATACTTAAAATAATAAATAAGTATTTTAAATTTGTTTAGATGGGAATAAGTACAATGCACTTTGCCGTATCTCACGACGTGGTATTCTTAGAATCTTGATGAGCCTCTCGAGCTGCCAACTAAAGTACTGTATTAAAACGACATATTTCCAAAACGACCCATCAGTTATAAATGGGCACATGGCCTTCTTATTCTGTGCTTTGATTAGTTTCGTTATCCCTTTTTTCAACTGTGCTGGAGCATGTTTACAGCCGAGCATTCGAAATGCTGTTAAGTTTAAACTCTAGGCGCTTTCTAATGAGTAATTTTCCGAATTTCTCGTTAAAAATTTGGAACTAATCGGTAGCCATTTTTTGTGTATACCCTATACCCTCCATCCGAGGCTCCCGACTCCTCTCCCATTCGCTGGGTCCTTTGCTAGTTCACTCGTCAGTCCTCGCTCTCCCGTCTGTCCATTACTGTCGGTTGGTTGCACACGCGACGAAATGCTGCTCAGTCTCAACGCCCATCCCTTCCTGCTGCCCACCTCTTCCCCGCTCCACCTCGCCTCCGATCGAGACCTATCTCCTCACCCACCGACGCCGCTGCGGCCACCTCCTCCTGCGCTGCTCTCTGTCTCCCGTCGACCGTGGGGATCTCGTCGGTGGGCAACGACGATGGCCGTGGGGATCTCGCCGGAGGGCGGCGGCCTGGCCCACAACCTTGGGTCTTCGGTCGTCACCGCCGGCATCGCCATCGCCCTCCTTAGCTTCTACGAGGAGCTCGCCAAGCGCGGCGTCTTTGACTAGGTCGGTCAGGGCCCTCCGCTTCCCCTCACGCGAAATGCAGTTGACCGCTCCTTTGGCGCGTTAGTGGCCGCGTCTACTGACTCACTAGTTTCGAGAACCGCGATGTGTGCTCCGTCTTAGTATGTGTACTATTAAAGTCAACGCCTTAACGGTAACATGCTAACAGTAAGGAGGCCACTAGCCCATACTGATTAGAGCAAGCCCAACCTATCCTCTAAACCTCCCCCTATCCTAAATTATAAGGAGAATTAAAAAAATATGAGCTCCAACTCAACTCCTATTTGGAATCCCTATTTTAGAGGAGGTTGGCGCCACTGACACTCTTTAAAATTCGTGATTCACTTTATGACACTCTGGCACATTATCATACACCCAGATGGAACCGCGTGTCATAGACACATCACTAAAAGACAACGAATTGGGTGTCACTGGACTAATTTTTCTCTATTTTAGGAAGGTCTCTTCTCACCCCTACATTTAGGGGCTTTCTCTTTGCTCCTACTATTTTCTTTGGTATTTTTTTATTCATTTTAAAATAATAATTCATGGGTGCAAAATAATAATAATGTTTAGATAAATAATAGGATATTGAACCCACTCTTGACCCTCATGATAAGAAGAAGGGGGCCTCAGTGTACGGACTCGGCCATGAGATGTCCGCAGTAAATGTAAAACCGAGCAAATAAGATCACTACCTGAGACAGTTGAAGAAGCTCAACCTGTTGTTGAGAAAATCCCTGAAGTGAGCCATCCTGGAGATGGTAACATATCTGAAGTGATTCATCCTGAAAATGATAACCCCAGTGTATATTTGCGCGCACAATTCCACGCTGGGAAGTCGGAACACCTAGACTCCTTCGTTGTGAGAAATCACGAGGAGCTAAAAGAAATTAATTTAGATATATCCCTGAAGTGATACAGGAGAAATAAATAAAAAAAGACTACAATTGTCGACATGTATTTACCTCTAAAATTGCTAAAAACTGGATTCAGATCCAAAGTCCATGGCAGAGTGCCAGAAGCGCTCAGATAGGGTCAAACAAAAGAAGCAATTGAGGCAACGCTCGCTTAATAAGAGGAAAGTTTCTGTTCCTATTGACTGAATATTTTCTAAAGTGATTCCCTGCAGGATCAAACGGGTTTTTTCATCCAGAAGAGAAATGAAAATACCCAGGTGGTGAGATATAAAAAGCTAGGCTTGTAGCACAAGGGTTCACGCAGATACCCGGCATCGATTACGATGAAACCTAATCTCCTGTGTTGAGTGGAATAAAGTTCTGATATTTAATATCAATGGCAGCTGGCTTAAATTTAGAAATGCAGTTAATGGACATGGTGACCACATATTTATATGGATCACTGGATTCGGACATTTATATGAGAGTCCCTGAAGGAGTAAAAGTCTCGGATCCTAATAATACGCAACATGTATAGCGTCAAACTGAGATTGGCGCCGGGCGAAGCGGGTGGGCGAAGTACGCCGCCGCTGGCGCCTACCACGGGCGGCTCGGCAACCGGGCGGGCGATCACGCCCACCGGCCAGCGTCGGCCACGGCGCCCGCTCGGCGGGCGAAGTGCGCGCACGCTCGCCGCCGCGCCTACCTACGGTGGTTTAGCAACCGGGCGGCGATTACGCGCACGGCCAAGCGTCGGCCACGGGCGCCTGGCGAGCAGGCGGCGAAGACGCCGCCGCCGGCGCCAGCTACGCGGCTGTTCGCAACCGGGCGGGCGATCACGCCCGCGGCTGGCGTCGATCCCACGTGGCGCCCGGCGAAAGGTGGGCGAAAGACGCCGCCGCCAGCGCCCAGTCCACGTGGCGCGCGCGGCACGCCGCCGCCAAGGCCGCAAGGCAAAAGTGAGTGAGGTGGCTTCACCGGCTCCTTCGCCGCTGCATGCGGGCACACGGACAACGGTGTCGAGCCGTCCGCCGCAAGGGTTTTCGCGACAAGCCCATTCCTCGACATCTCTCGCCTACTGCCACAAAGGTGTCCCATCCGCGGACGGCAAAAACGCGTGCGCATTTAATGAGGATGGAGGAACACGACAAGACAGAAGGCGATATGTGTGAGGATCAAGATGATGACCTCCCTTTTACCTACTCCCTGTGCTCGCCTATATAAGGGCCCCGGTGCATGGGAAAGGGGGAGTATTCGAGAGGAAAGAACTTGTAACTCAAGAGCTTTGTATTAGCTTCACACCTTCTCAAAAGAAACAATCGAGCAGAAGTAAGGCTATTACCCGAGCCAAAGGGGCTCAACTCGGGTAAAATCTTCGTGTCATCCGCAGCTCATAGACGCCGGATCCCCTGCCAGAGAGTCCCTAGGGTTTTCGCCCTCTAGGTTTAGCCACCGCGAAGACGCCTCCCAACAAAACCCGGCCTGTCGACTCGCCTGTCTGTGGAATACGCCAAGCAGGGCGCGCCCGAGTAGGGGCTAGTGGTTGGCTTTTTCCGCTAACTCCCCGGACTTTGTTCGCGGTTCGTATGTGCTCGCATTAGAAGATGGCGATCCTCAGCACCAGATATCGCGGGCGAAGCGACGACCAAGTGCCTCCCCCGCCACGCTTGGGGGACCGTCACCCTCGCCGCAGGCGGCGCAACTGCCTTCGCAGAGCCGGGAGCAATCCCGGCGCCGCAGTCGGCCTTGGAGGCGGCCCTCCTCGCCTGTAACTTGCACGCCGCTGTGTTTCCTAGACCACCCTCCGGAGTTCGCAGAGACTCCGCCACCTGCGGGTCGCGAGCATCGCTGGCCTCGTGGATGCGGCCCAACTCCGGGTGGGGCTCCCGCCACCGTACCAACCGCATTTGAAGCCTAAGGCGCCAGGGCGCTCAGCCTCCAACCGCCCGACGATAAAGGCACGGCCAGGGGCCAGGTATGAGAAGGCGCGCACGCAAATCTCGGGTCCCGGCTCATCGAGGAACCACGGGACCTCCGCTCACCTTGATGAGAGCCGCCAGAGTGCGTGACGACCTCCGTGGTCGCTCGCCACGCCACCCGACCAAGAGCGTCGCCATGGCAAGCGGTGGCGGCTGCAATGAGAGTCCCCCTCATGGCTCTCACCCTCGGGACCGGAGGAGGTCCACTCTCCTGCTCAAGGCCCCATGCACGGTCTCCGGACCGGCCTCGATGATGGCTCGGCCCCTCTACTGCGCCGGGTGTTGGCCTTTCTCCATGGCGAGCGCATGTGGCTCGGCCGGACAAGTTTCGCCCGTGGCCATAGAAAAATATGACGGCACCACCAACCCGGAGGAGTTCCTCCAAATCTACACGACGATGGTGCGGGCGGTGGCATGGAATCGAAGCGGTCATGGCCAACTACCTCCCAACGGCCTTGACGGGTTCTCGCCCGCTCTCGGTCTAAATCTCGGAGGGCGGTGCACTCGTGGGGAATGTTGTGCGACATCTTTGTCGCCAATTTTCGTGGTTTCACAAGCAACCCGGCAGTGGAGGATGACCTCCACGCCCGGAGCAAGAGAGGGGAGTCGCCGCGACTTCATCCGGCGGTTCACATCGCCGCAACACCATCCCCCACATCTCCGAGCACCGGCCGTCATCGCCGTGAGGGGCGACGCGACAAGAAGATGAAGGAGAAGATGGCCACCCGTACCATCGGCTCAACCTCCGAAGCTTTTCTCCTCGCACATAAGTGTGCGCGGCCGCGGAGGCGCGGGTCCGCAGCCCTAAGGGTGGCTAAGACAGGACGGCCGGACCTCGAAGGTTCCGCCGTCGCGGCTACAAAAAAGCGAAGCGCTGAGGCGGGAAGCTGTGTGTCCTGGCCGCCGAGCGAACGACGAAGAAGACCTCAAGGCGAAGCGCAACCGCTGCGACCGGCGCGACGACCGTCGTGACCGGCGTAGCGATCGCCGTGATCGGCGCGATGATCGCCAAGATGCGTGGAAACGACCGCCGCGATCAAAAGGAGGGCGAGCCCTATTGCCCAATACATAAAACCAATACCCATGACCGGACAACCTGCCGGGTCGTGGGCCGGATAGGAGAAGCGGCTCAGGAGCGCCACCGATGATGATCAAGAGGAAGATCCCGCCTCACCGGTTTTTCAAAGAAGCGGATCACATCGGGCGTACATCCATGGTGGTTCATCCACCATTCCTCCAACGCCGCTACAAACGGCTGAAAAAGGAGGTATCGCCACGGCGCCGAGCTCGTGGACGGGTCGGACATCGAAATGGTCGAGCAAACGATCACCTTCGATCGGCCGACCACCTCGAGGGCACCCCACTTAGGGCATCTCTCGATCGTGGTGGCACCCACGGTCCGTAATGTACGGCCGGGGGAGGCTGATGGGCGAGGCGCTCCATCAACCTCCCGCGTCTGCTGCATTCACGGGCGCCGCAGATCCCGCGACAGATCTCGCGCCGACCGCTGCTTCGGGTAGCCCTAAATGCGGCTTGATCCCTGGGTCAAGTTTGCCTCCCGTCCACTTTCGGGGAAAAGATAACTACCGCACCGAGATGGTGGATTTCGAGGTCGCCGATTTCGACCTCCCATATAATGCCTTGCTTGGCCGATCTGCTGGTCAAATTCATGGCGATGCGCCCACTATGCTTACATGATGGTGAAGATGCCGGGTCCGGCGCCCCATTGTCATCAATGTGGATAGGTCGAGGCCCCGCCTCGCCACAAGCAGCTTGGGATCCGCCGGGTGCCACTTGCGCTTGGCCGCACCGACGCCACTTCTCTGGAGCCCTCGAGCCCGACCAGAGCTTCACCGGCTCACGGTGAGGTAAAGGTGGTCGCCTGAGGGGGCGAACTCGAAGATCACAACATTGGCACCAACCTCGCCAAATAGGAAGACGCGCGTCACCTTCCTCCACCAAACGTAGCGTGTTTGCACGGCAACCGTCCGACATGACCGGGTCCCTGTGGGTGATCGAGCACCGATCGCAACGCCTCGACGTCGCCTAATCCGGCAGAAGGTCCGGAGGCAGGCGCCGAGCGGCAGGACGCCATTCGAGAGGAGGTAGAGAAGCCGCCGAGCGCGGAATAGTCGGAAGTCTCTCACCCGAGTGGCTCGCCAACCCGTGCGGCTCGCCAAGAAATCCAACGGAGGTGGCGATGTGTGTCGACTTCACCGACCTCAACAAGGCTCGCCTCAAGGATCCTTATCCCTGCCGCTGGTCGACCTCATCATAGACTCCACTACCGGTTGTGAATTATCAGGCTTTTTGGATGCGCACTCCGGTACCACCGGATCGACATGGCGCTTGAAGATAAAGAGAAGACCGCTTTGGTATATTTCTACGGTGTATATTGCTATGTAAGAATGGCTTTTGGTTTAAAGAATGCCGGTTCAACTTACCAAATAAGTTATGCATATCATCTTCCGCCCCACTAGGGCGTAAATCTTGAAGTTTATGTCGATGACTTGGTTGTGAAGATTAAGAAGAACGATGAATTGATCCAAGATCCGGAGAAACCTTTGCTAACCTCCTAAGAATTGCTTGAAGCTCAACCCGAAAAATGCGTGTTCGGTGTGCCCTCCAAGCAAGCTGGGTTTTCGGTGTCGGTAGGGCATCGAGGCCAATCGACAAGATAGCGGCCATCGAGCACATGAAGCCGCCAAGGCGACTCAAGCAAGTTCAAGTGCTCGTGGTCGCTGGCCTCCTGGGCGATTCATTGCCCGCTTGGGAGAGCGAAGCTGCCTCTGCTCAAGTTGTTAAAGAAGACGAACCACTTGAGTGGATCAAGAAGCCTGTATTTGAAGAATTGAAGCGGTACCTCTCCTCTCCCTCGTCTTGGTTTCCCAAAGACCGGAGTGAGCTATTGCTCTTGTACATTGCTGCTACCCCGGAGGTGGTGAGCGCGGTGCTGGTTGCGGAGAGGGAAGGCGTCCATAGGCCGGTGTACTACATCAGCAAGGTGTTTGACGGCAGAGACCCGTACCGCGAGCTCGAAGATCTTGTATGCGTCTGGTGGCGTCCCGAAAACGTGCCATTACTTCCAAGGGCGGGAAATTACCGTGGTCACGGCTTACCCGTTGCGAGAGATCCTCCACAATCGTGAAGCCGAGGGCCACATTGCTAAATGGTCGGTGGAGCTGGGGGAATTCAACATCAAGTTTGTGCCCCGCACCGCTATCAAGAGTCAAAAGTTGGTGGAGTTAAATGCCGAAAGTGGACTCCGCCACTCTCGAGGCTAAAGAAGCGCCGTGCCTTCCCCGGACATTATTCTTTGATGGATCCTTCAGCCGAAGGCGCGGGCCGGGTTGTCTCGTCTCCCGACCGGTGACACCCTCCAAAGACGTGGTCACCCTCGAATTCAAAGCCCCCAACAACGTTCTGCGAGTATGAAGGTTTGTTGGCGGTGGCGCGACGCTTTGGCGTTGGGCATCAGCGTCTCAAGTCAAGGGAGACTCCTCACGATCATTAATCAAGCGGAAGGAGTTCCAATGTTCCGACCCCACCATGGCGGCGTACCTGGCGGCGGTCCGAAAGATGGAGCGTCATTTTGAAGGTTTGGGATATATCCATGTCCCCCGGCGCGACAATCACCTTGCTGACGGGCTTTCGAAGCTCGCGTCATCAAGGGCTCCTGTTCCGGTCGGGGTCTTGAAGAAAGACTATCACGACCGGCCCATCGCAGCCCGCGATTCAGTGAGGATGATGGTGTCATTGCCGCGAAGACACGATTCGAGGAGGGGCGGCGGCAAAGCAGGTCGCGCCTCCGGCCGAGTGGGGAAGAAGGTGCATCCGCCACGGCCTCCAATTCGTGGAGGAAAGCAGCGTGCCGCCAAATTTCCTGTGTCCGGGAGGAGAGGATTACGGTGCTACGAGGCAAGACAGGGGAAAAGCCTGGCCAGAGTACCCAGGCGAGCACCGAGTGGTCGCCACCCTTGGGCGGAAGGTCGGTGGATGGACCCTATCACCGCCTTCTGCGTGACCAAGTGATCCCCGACGATGATGCCTCACCGAGAAGATTGCACGAAAGGCCAAGTGCTATACTCTGTAGGTGGGGACCTATACCGCCAGAAAGCGAAACGGAGTTCTACTCAAGTGCATCACTGGGAAGAGGGGCGGCACTGCTCTCGATATCCATGGAGGCGCAAAGGGAGCTATATGTCCCACGAACTCTAGTCGGCAAGGCGTTCGCCAAGGGTTTTATTGGCCTACCGCCTCCAGATGCTTATGCTACCGCGGTGAGGGCGTCGAGGCTTGTCGGTTCTTCGCCAGTAAACCCACCGACCAGCCCAAGCTCAGAAACCATCCCACTTTCTGGCCGTTCATGGTGCCTGGGCTGGATATCCCGGCCTGTTCCGGCAGAACCAGGGGTTTCACCCACCTCTTTGTTGCCATCGACAAGTTCACCAAGTGGGTCGAAGCAAGCGGCTATCACCATCACGATCCGCCATATTAAGTTCATCGCGGGATCTTCACCCGCTTTGGAGTCGCCAATCGCATCATCACCGACTAACGGCACCCGTTCACCAAATAGCGGCTTTTTCGGAATTTCGTGAAGAAATGGGCACCAAGGTATGTTTAACCCGGTGGCCCATCCCATGAGCAACGGCAAGCAGAACGCAGCAACGCTGCCTTGGTGTTGAAGGGCCTCAAGACGAGGGCGTTTGATCGGCTTCATAAAAGGCGCTGGTGGACGGAAGAGCTCCGGCGGTGCTATGGTCGCTCGCACCACACCCAAATGCAACCAAGTAGCGCCTTTCTTCCCGGTATACTGGCAGAGGTCGCCCTCCTCCGAAGTGCCGCTTTCGGTTCCCCGCGCGTCTCGGTGTTCAATGAAGAAGACCAAGAGGATCTTCGGCGAGAAGATGTCAACCTTTTGGAGGAGGTGCGGGATCGTGCTGCTCTCCGCGCCGCCCGCTACCAGCAAAGTCTCAGGCGGTATCACGCCACCCGGGTCTCTGAGAGGACACTGGCAGTAGGCGACCTGGTCTTGCGCAGAGCCCAGGCGCATGCCGGGTTGAACAAGCTGTCTCCCCGATGGGAGGGCCCCTTCAAGGTGGTCTCGGTATCTCGTCCCGGGCGGTCCGGTTAGCCCACGAGACGGCGAGCCCAGCAATTCCTATAACATAGAGTTGTTGCGGAAATTCTATCCTTGAAGGAATTGTAAGTACCTCGCTGCTTGCCCCGGCCAGCCATGAGGTAAGGGCCTCCCTTGGCTGGTTGGTGGCCCGGGGCGGTTAGTAAAGTTTTTACCTAAAAGGTTTTCGCCACCATTCTTTGTCCCATTATGCGCCCCTAGTGGCAAGTTTATCTTTGCATGGATGTTGCTAGTTCCGTATGTTTGCTAATTCCTTGGTGATCTATGAGAGTCACCTGGTGCCTGTGTCCAACAAGGACGGGCGACCAGGGGGCGGGCTAGATACGGTGCTCAAGACGCGGCCCGTACGCCTCGGGTTGGCTCCCTGAAGCACCGCTGGTCGTCACCACGAGCATCGTTAATGTAGTACCCCTCCTGGGATCCCGCCGCTTTGACGCATGACACCATGGATCGATCTCCAAAAAAATCGCGAGGACTTAGAAATCAAAAAGGGACCGGGACTCACTCCATGCGGGGACCTATATCATTCGGTTTTTTCTTGCGTATGCCTACTCATTCTGTTAGTAGCTGTGTCCCCAAGCTTCTCCGTGGCCGCCCAAGAGCTGGGGTGGTCGCCTAAGCTCCTTCGTGGTCGCCCAAGCTTCTTCGTGGTCGCCCAGTGTTTAAATTGCTGCCCAGAGTATCTCGTGGGTCGCCAGACACTTGGGGCTGATCGTCAGATGATATAAAAAGCAAGATAAGTGCTCCTTGCGCATTTTTGACCATTTCCTACGTGCATGCGCTAAGATGGGTCAAGTTAGCGCGGATTGTCACAAGTGCCAAAATTAACGGCCTCATGATTGAAGGGGTGCGCTAAAAGCGTTAACGTTCGGCGCTGCCAAGCGACCAGGGTGCAAGTTAGACGTGGTGCTCAAACACGGCTCAGACGCTCGGGTTGGCTCTCTGAAGCACCGCTGGTTGTCACCGTCGAGTGCCGCTGGTCTAAATACACTTCCGGAAGCTTGTTGCCTTGCCACGCTACGCTGCAGCGCCCTTTCGAGCGGTCATCAGGGTCCAAGTTCCAGAAGAGTTTGATCCAAGTGACAATCCCGCGCAAAAACCAAACGCTGAGACCAAGCTACATCTAGCATCTCCTACCGGACTCGAGGCCGTTTTCTGCCTGAGTCCCGTATGACTTGTGTGATCCTTACTTGCGTTTGCAGCAAACACATTTAATCGCTGGCGAAGCTCAGGAACGCCACCCTAACCTAAGCATTCCTCGAGCATTTCCGCTAAGCTAGAAGATTGGCCGCCTGGCGATTTAGCCCAGGGAAACTGATCATGCGAAATAAGCAAAGCATGCAGGTAATTTTGACTAAGAAATATTCAAAGTTCGCTGGTGCGCGCAGAATAGGTGAAAACCAAATGAAGATAAAACAAAAAGAGCAACAAGGCAGCCTGGCTCATCAGTCGTCATCGCCAAGGTCGAGCTCGTCGTCGCCCTCGCCTTCCGCCACCAAGGGGTGGAGACGCCCATGATCGGCCGGTCTACTTGCGATGAGTCCGGCCATGTGTTCGGCTGCATGCGCAAGACCGCTCCGCCTTGACATCCCCCTCAACGTCATTTGTCACCACCGCCATGGGATCGAAGCGGCGTCGCGGCCAGGTGCAAATGAGCGAGAATGTGGGTCGCGGTCATGATCGCGACCTCACGTCCTTCTCTGGCGAGCGAGCGGCGAGCAGAGCACCCGAGTGCCTCTGCGGCTGGTTGGTCGCGTGGGCGGCCGCAGCCACGAGTCCTCCATGAGCGTATTCGGCGCCACCCCAAGGGTTCGAGCACCTCTTGGTGCGCTTGAACGCTTCTTGAGCATGATGGATGTTGTTGCGCGCAGCAGAAGGACTCGGCTCCGAGGTCTTCACGCCATCTCGGCCCTCTCCGCCTGTTCTTCGCCCTCTGCCGCGCTGCGCATGGCGGCCACGTCGGTCTTCTCCCGCTAGTGCCGCCTCCGCCAGTCCGCTCACCCACCACGCAGCGGCTACGCCTCTCACCGCGTCGCTGCTGGGTAGTCTCGGCTGCGTGCTGGCGGCTTGACGAGGGTGTTGCCGTCGCGTCTCAAGATCGCCGAGCCGGTGAAGATCTCGGCGTGGCTCTGTGGCGAAATAGCGGCGTGGGGCTTGAGCTGAGGCGGTGGCCTCGGTCACCTCCGTAGTTCTCCCCGTGGCGGCGCTAAGCGAGGGCTTCCTCGGTTCGGCGGCTGGGCGCTTGGCATGTCTCGGGGCCGTCTTTGGCGCCACCCTCAGCGAGCCCGCCATCGAAGCGTCGGACCACCATGGAAGTGGTGGTCGGGGTCCTGTGGCGAGCTGATGGCGCCGATCGACGAGCGAGGCGCCGGAGGAGTTGGCGCCGGTCTGGCAAAGGCCATGAGGCGGTGGCATCGGAGGCAAAGCTGTAGCCGAAGGTCTGATGCCACCCCTTGCGAAGACGCCGCCAGCAGTTGGCGGCGGGAGAGGTTTGGTCGTGCTGGACCCTCTTAGAGTCCGGAACCGTGACATCCGGCGATCGGTCGCTGTTCGCGGGTCTGATCACGGTAGGGGCCGTGTCCTCGATCACCAACAGGCATGGTGGCACCCTACGTGGCCCTATGGAGTCCATTAGCGGAACCGCTGACGTGTTCGAGCGCCTGGTGTCTGCAGAATCGGGCGAAGCGCCGAGCAGCGGCAGGAAAGATGAACGGCCCACGGATAAGCGGCATCGAGACGGAGAGCCATCTGCCGATGACTATATCTTCAAGTTTCGCGCTGGCAAAGACAAAAAAATGGTGTCGGTTGGTAGAGAGCCACAGGAAAAGAACATGTCTGTGAGAAAAAAGGCGAGAAAGGATGAAGACTTACGCCGGGCCACGCGTATGTGTACCGTCGTCGCCGCCGAAAATCTTTACCATCTTTGGGCGATGGCGGCGCAAAAGGCCGATTCTCCGGGATCGAAGTCCCAGCCACCATTACTCCGTTCGATCCGGCGCCCGCGGCCCTGATCTGCGGCCGCCATGGCAAGGAGTTCATGATCTCCTCGACCGTGAATTCTGGTTCTCGGAGGCCTCCGCCGCTCGGTGGCACACTCAAGCGTCGACCTCATTGTCATCGTTGATCTGACCCGATCGGCCGCGCCATGCCTTCGATTAGATTTGGTCGAAGGCGATGTAGTCGGAGGCCATCCGTCCTCGAGGCAAAGTAGCAACTCCCCACTACCTCATTATCGGTGGAGGCGTGAGAGGAAGAAGTGGCGGAAGAGAAGATTCAAGCATCACCCCACGAACATCTCACAAAGGTATCACGAAGATAGAGAGAAAGACGATGGAGTTGGGGGTAAGGTGAAGATGGTGGATCGCGTAGAAATGGAGTACGGTGAGAAAAAAATCAGAAAAGGGCGGGACCGGACCGCCATCGATTATAAGTGTGTATAATGATCTCGTTCGAAAGGCACCGTGGCGTGGCGGTCCCCGCCCGAAAGCGGAAGGTGCCCTCCGGCGCTATGACGGCCATCCTCTTTACCATGAGAGTATCCGCGGTCGAAGCGAGGATGGGGTGCGCCATGGAGGCCAAGAAGACGAAGGCTTTCGAGCAAAGAGTTGAAGGAGGTAAAGGTTGGAATGCGCAAGGAAGAAGAAGGCGTAAACCACCTAATACTGATGAACCAGACTATATATCGCCCTGCAAGCGGTTCGCGAAGGGGCAAGATAAATCGTCGCCTCGGGTCGAGAAAAATCCGCAGAATCTGCGGAGGGAACCGAGGCGGTCAGATCCTCATAGTGGTGGCCCCACCGAGAACGCACTCGGCATTTAATGAAGGTTACGAAGAGGCTTTGGCGCGTGTTCGGCCGGGCTATCTCTTGTCAGTACTCTGTCTTTGGGTACCCTCTCCGAGACAAAGCGGTCAACTAAGCGGTCAACATACTTGGTCCACGTGGCGCCCGGCGGCAAAGTGGCGAAACACGCCTACTGCTACGGCGGCGATCCGTGGCGCCCGGCGAAGCGGTGGCGTCGTACGCTGCTTTGGCGCGCCAGCTACGTGGCGGCTTGGCAACAAGGCGGCGATCACGCCCACCGGCGGCGTCGGCCGTGGCGCCCGGCGGCGGGGCGACAGACGCTCTTCGCTACCGGCGCCATTACGTGGTAGCCTAACAACCGGCGGCGATCACAACCGCCAGGCGAGCGTCGGCCCGCGTGGCGCCCGGCAGCGGGCGAAGCGACGCCGCTTCCGCCGGCGCCAGCTTCTGGGCGGCACAACAACCGGGCGGCGATCACGGCCGTCGGCCTAGCGTCGGTCCCGTGGCGCCCGCCGGCGGTGGGCGAAGCACGCCTCGCCGCCAGCGCCAGATCCACGTGGCGGCGGGCGAACACGCTCGCCACTTTCGCCGCCGCAAGGCAAAAAGGTGGAGGAGGTGGCTTCACCTCGAAGGCTCTTCCCCGTCGTCTGCTTACGGGCCCACGGGGCGGCGGTGTCGAGCCGTCCGCGCAAGGGTTTCTGCGACAAGCCCATTCCTCGACATCTCTCGTCTACATGGCACAAAGGTGTCCTATCCGTGAACCGGCAAAAACGCGTGGGCATTTAATGAGGATGGAGGAACGCGACAGCACAGGAAGGCGTATTAAGTGTGTGAGGATCAGCATGATGACCTCCCTTTTACCTACTCCCGTTAGCCTGGCCTATATAAGGGCCCCCGGGTGCATGGGAAAAGGGGACGGGCATTCGAGAGGAAAGAACTTGTAACTCAAGAGCTTTGTATTAGCTTCACACCTTCTCAAAAGAAACAATCGAGCAGGAAGTAAGGCTATTACCCGAGCCAAAGGGGGCCTGAACCTGGGTAAAATCTTCGTGTCATCCGCAGTTCATGGACGCCGGGATCCCCCGCGTAGGAGTCCCTAGGGTTTTCGCCCTCTAGGTTTAGCCACCGCTTGAAGACGCCTCCTTCGAACAAAACCCGGCTGCTGTCGACTCGGACTGTCGAGTGGAATCTGCCAAACCGGGCGGTCTTGTAAACAGATTCTGGTAGCAACTTCTACCAACCACTCAGAGATTATAGCTCTGTATGAAGCCTCACGTGAATGTGTTTGGCTGCGACGTGTGATTAGTCATATCCAAAAGTCATGTGGTCTTAACACAGTTGATACCCTCACAATAATCTATGAAGATAATTCTGCTTGTGTTGCACAAATGCAATTGGGTTGCGTAAAGAGCAACATCACGAAGCATATTGCTCCTAAGTTATTCTATCCTCACGAACTCCAGAAGAGTGGTGAGATAAAAATATTACAAACTAAGTCATGTAAAAATCTTGCAGATTTATTCACTAAATCCTTACCCAAATCCACATTTCAAAGATATGTTAAAGGCATTGGAACGAGGAGACTTAGAGAGATGCAGAGTTCAGAGGGAGAAAACCCTTGAACCATAACCCTTATTACGATCCTGAAGATCCTAATAAAACTCTGAAAGTTATAAGTTGTACTCTTTTTCCCTCTGTGAGTTTTCCTGCAGTTTTCTTACATGAAGGTTTTTAACGAGGCAACTAGTGCAACATAAAGTGCGAGTGCGATGTATTCTTTTCTCCATCTCCTTTTTTTTCCACTGGGTTTTTGAGTGGAGTTTTTGACGAGACATATGTATTACGCGGTATTCGACCAAGGGGGAGTGTTATGAGATAAGAACTCTAAACCATATCAGTTTGGGACTCTATCTCTTTATAGTGTGGTCAAATCCGAACTCCTCTCTCATACTGCTATATATATATATCAGGTGCTTCCCATTGTAAAACAGAGGAATCAATAATAAGAGAGAGACTTCCACCTATATTGTGTGCAGAGGCGGAGCCGTCGGGGGGGGGGGGGGGGCGTGATGGGGCCTGGGCCCCCGGCGGCCCATAGAAGGAGCTCTTTGTAATTCCAGTAGAAACAGTCCGATCTCTGTGTTATTCCACTTGCATACAGAAGGTTGATCAATTGGTAGTTTGGTACTATAGAAGACTTGCGAGAAGAGAGCAGGCTAGTACTGCAATCGCATGGGACAATTATCTAGAACTACAACATGAGCTCAGTTAGGAAATGTCATAAGAAATAGATGGTTTATTT
This sequence comes from Guadua angustifolia, assembly GCA_036346375.1. Taxonomy (NCBI): domain Eukaryota; kingdom Viridiplantae; phylum Streptophyta; class Magnoliopsida; order Poales; family Poaceae; genus Guadua; species Guadua angustifolia. The sequence continues at coordinate 41,788,212 of CM070501.1, read as the reverse complement.
ACGGCGCGCGCGATCAACGAGCGCTCAACCTTTGTCCCTTGTGATGTTATCTAGTTTTCTCCATGTTATCTAGTTTTCTCCATATGACATATCCATGAACAATTCGTGGCTTCGTGCCTTTTGCTAATTATTGATTGATTAATTATTAGTTTAGTTACCGCGACAAGTTGATTAGATGTCCAATTTGTTTGGACATTTTTTGTCTTTGATACAATACTATTCGTCTAATTCTCAGAGCAATGGAGTATTGTGTGCTAAGTGCTAACAATAAGCATTAGGCGGTGACGATTGGAGACACCACTGCGCCTGCGCCTGCTCGCCTGCGTCGCCACTGTCGTCTGCCGCCACCGCTGACAAGGTATCAATCATTAGTAGAGATTCACTCCATTCTTAAGCCCCCTCCTTTAGAAATTTCTGGCTCCGCCACTGATTGTGTGTGTCTTTATGTTTTTGCTCTGAGATTGTATCTACGAATTTAGTGATTGTTCGTTAGTAATCGACTATGTTTTACAACAGGATGATCCACCATAAACCATGGGCAGGGCTAGAGTTGCTCGGGTTGATCCGGAAACCGGCCAAGGCTCCACATTTCGTGCCCACGTCTCATCGGTCCAAGCACGCGTTACGAGTTACGACTCACGAGCTCGTCTCCAATCTCTGGCCTAAACATAATTAAACCCAACCTGCATTACATTAACCCATGCATCACCATCTCAGCCGCGGTATTAAAACGCCCATCGCCAGGTTGGTAGCCACTTCACGCTCGCTCGCTCCAAGCCTAAGACCTCAAGCAAGAGCCAATGCAAATTAAGTGCGTAACGTCCACCAGAATGCCGCCCGGAGCCCGGGCCGTACAGCCAGACCTCCGCCCCTGCCGGCATGGCTGAACAAGGGCGACAACGAGTGGCAGCTGGTGGCCGCCATGTTCGTCGGCCTCCAGTCGATGCCGGGGCTCGTCGTGCTCTACGGCAGCATCGTCAAGAAGAAGTGGGCCGTCAACTCCGCCTTCATGGCGCTATCCGCCTACGCGTCCACGCTCATCGTCCGGGTGCTCGTCGGCTTCCGCATGGCGTTCGGCGACCGGTTGCTGCCGTTCTGGGCCTAGGCCGGCCCCGTGCAGACGCAGGACTTCCTGGTGCGCCGCGCGGTGTTCCCCGCAACGGCGCACTACGGCCGGGGTGGCGTGCTCGAGACGCCGCGCATCGAGCCGTACTACGCGGAGGCGTCGCTGGTGCTGTTCGAGTTCGCGACCATCACGCTAGTGCTGCTTGTCCGGTCGCTGCTCGGGCGGATGAACATCAAGGCGTGGATGGCGTTCAGGCCGCTGTGGCTGCTCTTCTCCTACACCATACGCCCCAAACATCACCACGTCCGTCGCCGTGCTCAACACCAACTTCAGCGCCGCGACGAGCCTCCTCACCTGGACCTGCCTCGACGTCATGTGCTTTGGCGCAAGCCTTACGTGATCGGCGCGGTGCAGCGCATGATGACTGGTCTGCATCACCGCCGGCGAAGGTATCAAATTCTCGTTTTGGATTGTAGAATCTTAGTACTAAACTGACTTCCCTGATTAAAACAAGTGTGATTTGGTTATATAACGTAAAGTAGTGCAAGTGTTACGATCCAACTTGATAAACACCAATCAACATCGAGCACAAGAGATTTAGTACCAAATCCAGCACAGGATGCAAATTAGGGAGAAATGGAAGCAAAGCCTAGGAAGAGCAAATAGACTGGAAAGGAGAAGCAATTTAGACCGGGAAATCAGAGGGGGAATTTGGGGAAGGGGAGCAGCAGGAGGAAGAGGATCCGAGGGAAATGCCTTTTGTTCTACTAGTATAATGTCTATCCTTTGCTATATATAAAAATAATATTATCTAGCACATTAAGCTGTTGTCATTGTGCTTAACTTGCGTCATACTTTCAGTTTCGCCGCGGTGCTTAGTCAAGCTCCCACTTGACTTACACTATGTTTCTGCTGTCGAGCTTAGTTTACACCGCGCACTTGGCTCCATTAACATTGTTTGTATCGCATCTGCCGCACACCATGAAAGTAGAAAGGAGAGGGATTTAAGGAGCAATTTTTTTGTTTTAGATTTTTTTAGAGTTGAAAGAGGAATTTAAGAAGAGATGGGCAAAAATTAAGTAGTATGAAGAACACATCATTCACCACGGCTTGTATATTTTTCTCTACTACTTCTAATTTTGAATTGGTGGTGATGCGTCCGTTCTCCACCCTACACCTCCCTCACATCTGTTCTCCACCTATGCGCAGCCCACGCCGTGGCCATCTTGTAGCACAATTTTCTTTTATTGCTTGACCTTTATGTTTCATTACCAATTTTATTTTTTATAGCAACACACGGGCATTGAGCTAGTAAACAGTAAAGGTTGTTCGTCGATGCCCCCGTGCCGTTGTCGCTTGCTTCTCGTGCAGCGATGCTTTTTGCAGCCCATTGGGCCATGGAACCAGCCCGGCAGCTAGCTTTCATGCATGGGATCGTCGAATTGAGTATTGTTAGTTTTTTTAATTGAATCGGAAGATCTAGAATGAAATATCACACTAAATATTCCTAAGCTAAAGGGTTTAGCTTTTTTTTTAGATAATGGAAACAAAATTTCCGGCTTCATCTCTTCAAAAGAGAATCAGACCAAAGTTATTACAAACTTCGAATCAAAACCAATCTGACAAGTAAACCAAAATTTCAAACAGTATAACCAATCCTCGCTACAAAAGGCCAACCAAACGAAGTAAATAAGCTGTAATAATCGATGTTTCCAATTTATGCATGCACATCCGTAAGACACTCTTTGTTTGAATCACTTGACGTAATTTGGCCCAAGTGCGGAAGCCGTGTTCCTTTGAACAAGACACGCAAGAAAGAATTAGGTTTACGCTTATCAAAAACAGTATCATTCCTAGTGAGCCATAAGGCCCAACAAATTCCAGTTGCTCCTGAAAGTAAAACATAAACCTGGTCTGACCCACCCTGGTTCACCCATCCATTAAATAAATGATGAATATTTACAGGCGAGCCAATACCAAAAGTCATGTAAACTACCCGCACAGGAATTTCGCATAACCACAATCTATAAACAAGTGGTGTATAGTTTCAGTAGAGTTGCAATAACAACAAGATTTATCCCCATGCCAATTGCGCTTAACAAGATTGTCTTTAGTAAGTAACACCCCCTTCTTAAGATACCATAAGAAAATTTTAAACTTCAAAGGTAACCGAGTATGCCAAATCTCCTGAGAAACTTTGATGCCATTAGTAACCAAAAAATTGTACATCGATTTAACCGAGAACATCCCATTCTTGTGCAAGTGCCACTTAAAAAGATCAGGACCCCCTGATAAACTAATGTTCAACGTTCTCGACACCAGAAACCCCCAGTCTCTCAGTTTATCGCCTATTAAGGATCTCCTGAAAGACACATTAAGAGGAGATGAACCAAGAACCTTAGCCACCGTTGCGTGCTTTTTCCGAACAATATTAAACAAGGAAGGAAATTGTGACTTTAAGGATGCATTGCCCAGCCAAGTATCTTCCCAAAACCTAGTTTGAGACCCATCTTTTAAAATATAAGATCCTACACTTAGGAACTTAGATTTTATCGCCATTAAACTGCACCAAAAATGGGAGTCCCCAGGTTTCTTTTCTACTTGGCTTAAAGTCTTCCCCTGTAAATATTTGTTCCTCAATAATTGCTGCCATATCCCTTGCTCATTACACAACTTGAACAACCACTTGCTCAAAAGGCATTTGTTTTGAAGATTTAAATTTTGGATCCCTAACCCACCTTGATCTTTTGGTTGATAAATAAGATCCCACTTCGCTAGTCTGTATTTCTTCTTGTGTTCATCATTTTGCCAAAAAAAAGGGACCTATAATAATCTATCCTTTTGAGGACTCCTCTTGGGACCTCAAAAAAGGACATCATGAACATAGACAAACTGGACAACACCGAATTAATCAGCACCAACCTCCCTTCAATCGAGAGTAATTTTCCTTTCCAACCACTCAGTCGTTTCTCCACTCTCTCCTCTACCAACCTCCAATCAGAATTACTTAACTTCCTATAATGCATCGGAATCCCTAAGTATCTAAAAGGAAAAGATCCTACCTTACACCCAAATAAATTCGAATATACTGTTTCATGGTCCTTAGCTTGACCAAAACAGAATATTTCACTCTTATGGAAATTAATTTTGAGGCCTGACAATTGTTCAAATGCACATAAAAGAATCTTCATATTCCTTGCACCCTCAAAATCATGTTCTATAAAAATCACTCTATCATCCGCATATTGAAGAATAGATAAACCCTCATCAACCAGATGGGGAATCACTCCCGTAATTTGGCCATCCTCCTTTGCTCGTTCGAAGATAATAGCCAACATATCCACTACAATATTAAATAAGATTGGTGACAATGGATCACCCTGACGAAGCCCCTTTCTAGTCTGAAAAAACGATCCCATCTGATCATTGACTTTAACCCCTACATTTCCACCTTGAACAAAAGATTTAACCCAGTTACACTATTGTAGTGAAAACCCTTTCATCCTCAGCGTCTGTTGTAAGAAATCCCATCTAACTTTGTCATATGCTTTCTCAAAGTTAATTTTGAAGATTACTCCATCCCTCTTTTTCTTATGAAGCTCATGAAGAGTCTCATGAAGAACAACAGCCCCCTCCATAACAATTTATAATCTTCTATTATCTAAAAAATATTCCAAGGTACCTAGCTCAAATAATATGCGCAAGAACTGTTATAACATGACAGGCAAGAAAAGAAGTAGATCAAATAAAAAGAACACGAGACACAGATTTAACGTAAAAAATTCTTACGGAAAAAAAATCACGGCCGCCGGCTGGCAAATCTTCACTATAATCTAGAAAGTTTATAAACACAAGAAATTACAATGAGTTTCATATATATCTATCCTGTGCGATTTACAAGAGGATATTGTATATTTATAGACGGTGGTGACGAAGAGTCAAACTCGGATATATCAACAAGAACTAATTCGCCTGACGAGCTTACCGCTTCTGGCCATGCGCCAAAGTGTAGGGACGGCAATCGGGTGGGTACCTCCGGGTACCACTGCTTTAAACCCAAACCCAAAACCGAATAAAGTCCCGTCTACCTAAACCCACTAAACTTTGCGGGTATAGATCTGTACCCATACCCAAACCCAATGGGTACCCACGAGCACAGATTTGTGTGCGAGCAACGAAGGGTGAAGGCGGAGAGGTGGGGGGCGCTACAGCCAACACATGCTCCTCCCCCCTCGCAGACATCGAAGGCCATGGCTCGGTCCGCTGGAACACTAGACCTCGGGGTAGCGCGGGGAGCGGTGCCTTTCAGGTGAGTAGGGATCACCTCTCCTTCTATCTCCTTCTCACCTCTCCTTTCTCTCTCTTCTTTTGGGCACTATGCGCGCCCGGCCGGAGGGAGCCGATGGGAGGAGTCAGCAGCAAGGGGAGGAGCAGGCGTCGATCGCCGAGGGAGGCAAAGGCGAGGGAAGGGAGGCCGAAACAATCAGGCGATGGGGGCAAGGGGAGGGAAGTGATGGGGGCGAGGGGAATCAAGGAGTAGTTGACTCAGCCGAGTAGTCAGTGAGTTTGTTTTTCTAATATACCTCTAAAAAAGTGGATTCACATGTCATAGGATGCCCATTGGGTACCCATGGGTACAAATTGACACCCACACCCATCCTATGAGCTTATCGGGTACCTAAACCCATAAACCTATGGGTCTAAAGTGCTACCCATACCCACTCTTATCGGGTCGGGTACCCACGGGTACCCAAACCCATGGGTAAAATTGCCATCCCTACCAAAGTGTGAGCCCAAAAATTGGCTGAAGACAAATCTAAACGATTACTCAGATCTTTCGATCAAACTAAATTATTTTGCGTAGATGTGATCCGTCACTTGCACTGTTGAGAGCACGTCCATCATGTAATGCACTACTATATGTAAGAGATGAGATGGGAGATGCTTTTAGTCAAGTGCACTAACAGCAGCCATTGTTCAGTATTTTGTGTTGCACGGCCGGCACATAGGACCGGTGCAGACATGGCCGGCGATACTGACGGGCATCTGCGCTGGCAGCGTGCCGTGGGTCACCATGATGATCCTCCATCCGAGGTCCTCCCTCCTCCAGAAGGACGATGACACCCTCCGCCGCCTTCAACACCAACATGCGATGATACTGCTTACCATCAGCAGAAGCAACATAATTTACCACATTGTGACGAATACCCGGGACATAGGTATCCCAGCGGCCCAGGAGAAGCATATGGGCCGCCACCGCGCCTGAGCCTCAAACAAGAAGCCCTGCTCGGAGGCCCACGACTTCCGACTAATCCATTTCGGCGGGGGGCCCGACCGACGCAATAGTCTGGACGCCCTCGGCAAAGACTCACGGCACCGGAAGGCCGACCGACCAGCCTACGCGAGGACGCTCGGTTCCCGACCAAGCCCGTAGCAGTCCGCAGCGCTACAGACCGGCGCCCCACTGACTCACGGCAATAACGACCAGTATCGGCCCGACTAACGGGTCGGACCGACGGCAGTTCCGAACAAGCTCGGATCATCCTCACCGAGAAGCAGATGTCAAATCGTCGGAAACCGGCTTCTACTGGTCACCTAAACTGGCTGATGCGTCAATTCGTCACGATCAAGCAGGGACAGGACGCTACGCGCCTTCCCAAGACGGTCCTGAAGGCCGACGCCCTCGACGTCAAGACTCGACAAGCAGAGAGCGTGTACGCTGCTTCCGGAGGAACGGACCGAGCTGCCGCTCACAAGCAGCCACCAACCCAAGACAGACGCGGCTACTACCACAAAGGTCAAGTCCAATACCAGACACCGAGGCAAAAGACCTGACTCCTAGGCATAGGGAGCCCCATCCATTTTTTTCCTTTTACACACTCGTAACCTCCACAGAATCTGCCTCCCCAGTGCTATATAAGGAAGCATGGCCCTTCAAACGGGGACGGTGTAGGCAATGAACATAGCACTCTCGAATCACGCTGCAGCCTATTCCCATGCGACCCTTGTACACAAGGCGCCTGAGCCCGAGCTCAAATTTTGCTTGTAACACAGCGGATACACGTAATCAATAACACCCACCACCTCACGAATCGGAGTAGGGACGTTCGCCTTAACTAGTATAAATCTTGGACCTCCTTTCTTTCGGTCTAACCATTCAAGGAGCGGAGCGCGTAGTCCTCTAGACCTACAAATTTACTTTTTTTTCTCGAAACACCGACGATTGCGCGCCCGTAGGGGCTCGCACATCATCGATCTCCGGATTCCCATTTTGTCTTCTTGATGGCTTCCACCACTAACGATAAGGCGCTTGCGCCGGAGCCGAATCCGGTTCGCTCCCTCGACTTCATCACTACCGGCAGAGAGCTCGTCCTTGTACCGCCAGATCCCAGTCCAGCCCCCATCGAAGCGCTGGACCTCGTCGCCGCGCCGCCGACAGCCTTTTCGAGGCCCCATGCAAGCTTCAACGCTGCACCCATCATGGCTGAGCCTTCCCGGAGAAGGCACGCGCAAGACTGCGGCGCGCCACCGCCTCCGTAGGCTCGCGCTGGTGGCAATGGTCGGCTACGCCACGCCTTCTTTCCACGAAATCTCAAGGTTCTCGACGGCGACTCAAATACCGACACGGAGTAAGCCTCGAGGAGCTATACTCCCGCTGAATGCAACGTGGCGGCGTGGAGCCATCAATCACCGCTACATCCTCGAGTTAAGAGGACCGCCACGGCGCCCGGCACCAGAGGCGGCCCACCAACATGAAGTGGTCGGGTCCCCAAATCCGCCACGACGAGCTTCACGACACAGGAGCTGGAGGCGCGGCTTCTCGGAAGGCTAAGGCCGACCTACCGGGGTTAAGCCGGCTCGCGGGCATGGCCTAGGCGTATATCATACAAGGCCAGTACAAAGAATAACGGTGGAAGAGCCGGTCGTTGCCCGTGTTTCTTCCTAGCTAAAACTTCATGGGCCGCAATGTTACTCGCGGCATCCTCAACCGAATGAGCTCGAGGTTGGCTACCTACCAAGACCTCCGGGAGCTGGTAGAGCACGCCACAGACAAAGATGTGCCCCCGGACACTCAAAGACACGAGGTCTCAATCGGCCGCCAGAGTTCGACTTCATGAATGAATCGCCAAGGTCGCGCATTAGTTTGAGCGCCCCAGGCCTCCTATACTCGGCGCGCGCCCCTCGGCAACACCACGACTACCGCGACACCTCGAAGCGCTGAAAGATCGGCCGGCCACCGAGTCTGCCAGAGAGTTGCGATACGGTGGTCGGCGTCACGATCAGTAGTCCGAGCCCGAAGGATCGGGACCCCAAGCCTTCTCTCGAGATCCGACGGCGGATTTTCCCGCCTGCTGAAGCGCCTATCAACATAGCCAAGTACACGGGCGGCGAACCTCGGTGTTTGGTTGAAGATTACCGGCCACTTTCTTAGCCGGAGCTACTAATGATCTTTTATCATTCAAGACTTCCCATTTACAGGGCGGACTCGCCCGAGCCTAGCTCGAGTACCGCCTCACGGAAGCATCAAGAATCTGGCCGACCAAGAACGCCTTCGTCGAAACTTCGAGCACTTACCTGCCGCCGAACTCTGGGACCTTAAAAGTCAGAGCAAAGAAATGAGAAACGCCCGACTATATCCGGTGCTTCTCCCAAGAAGTAATGAACTCCCCGACATCGCCGACGCCGACGTCCGTGGGGCGTTTATCTACGCACTCGTCGAGCCTTGTCCACAAGCCGGGTTGCATCAAACCCGTGACTACCAAGGAGCTACTCGACATTGCCACTCAACCACGCCCGGCGAGGAGGCCGGGGCCATCTTCGATAAGGGAAGGCCAAACGAGAACCGGTTCCGAAGCTCGCCTCTCCTCCCCACCACTCCGACAAACGGAGGCGAAGGAAAACAGTTCGCGAGACCACACGCCGCCCGCCGACCGCCTCGACAAGCGGCGAGGCGCAGCGCCAAACCACTTTTAAAAGTTGATGGAGAGCCTGTTTCACCACGCGTACCCGTCATTGCTACGATACGGGATCGCGAAGTCTGAGGCGCTTTCTCTCCGAAACCCCGCAGCCCACGGGTAAAGGAAAGAAGCGCGACCGCCAGCCGAGGTCGGGAAGAAAAAAGCAAACGATGGGTTCCCGGAGCCCAACGGATGCCTCATGATCTTCGGTGGACCGAACAGCTACGCTGACAAGCGGAGGCAAAAGCTTGCCTACCGCGAGGTGCACACGGTGAGTCGGTGACCCCTGCGGTCCCAAAGTACCTCCGGTGGTCAGAGTCTCCGATCACCTTTGATCGGACGGACCACCCCGACCACATCCCGCACCCGGGAAGGTACCCGCTCATCATCGATCACATCGTGGGGTCGAAGCGCCTCACAAAGGTGCTCATGGACGGCGGTAGCGGTCTCAACATCATGTATGCTGAGACGCCGACGCCTGGCGATTCAAGGCCGACCTCGCGACCAAGCAAGGCACCTTTCCACTAGGCGTCCCAGCCAGAGAGCCTACCCCGGGTAGGTCGACCTGCCCGTCACCTTTGGGGGGCCCGAGAACTTCCGCACCGAAAACCTCACTTTCGAGGTTGTGGGGTTTGCGGGCTCCTACCATGCCATCTTGGGGAGGCCAAGTTACGCTAAGTTCATGGCGATCCCGAATTATACTTACCTGAAGTTGAAGATTCCAGGGCCACGGGGCATCATTATCGTGGCCTCATCCTTCAAATTTTGCCTTCAATCATGCGGCGAAGCGATTATGAGTCAAGCTTCGGCGATCATTGCGTCCGCCGAGCTCGACAACTACCGAAGGGAGGCCTTCGGGTCCGTCCCTACCTCCAGCAAGTCGGGGCCTAGATCCTTCGAGTTCGCCGAAGACGCGAAGAGGGTCGCGGTCGACCCCGAGGACCCAGCCAAGACCGTGCGGGTAGGGTTCGCCCTCCCCGCCAAATAGGAAAGCGCGCTCGTCGACTTCCTCCAGGCAAACCGGGATGTCTTCGCATGGAAGACCTCCGACATGTCGGCATCCCAAGGGAGGTCGCCGAGCACACCTCGAATATCGACCCGCCATGAGGCTGCCGCCTAACGCCAAGGCCGCTTCGACGAAGAAAAGCGCAGGCTCATAGGGGAAGAGGTAGCCAAACTTTTGGAGGCAGGGTTCATAAAAGAGGTACGCCACCCCGAGTAGCTTGCCAACCCCGTTTTGTAAAGAAGAAATCCGCAATGGAGGATGTGTTGATTACACGGGCCTGAATTAAGGCGTGTCCCAAGGACCATTTTCCTTTGCCCCGGATCGACCAGGTCATTGATTCCACTGCCGGGTGTGAGTCGCTCTCCTTCCTGGATGCCTACTCGGGCTACCACCAGATCCCGATGAAAGAATCCGACCAGCTTGCGACTTCTTTCATCACTCCCTTCGGTTCGTTTTGTTACCTAACAATGCCCTTTGGTCTGAAAAACGCGGGTGCCACATACCAGCGGTGCATGTACGCCTGGACGACCAAATCGGCCGCAACGTCGAGGTGTACGTTGACGACATCGTCGTCAAGACCGGAAAGGCCGGTGACCTCGTCGCTGACCTCGAAGAAACTTTCGCGAACCTCCGACGGTTTCGCATAAAGCTCAACCCCGAAAAGTGCGTCTTCGGGGTCCCCAAGGAAGCTTCTCGGCTTTATGATCTCCGAGCGCCATCGGCTTAACCCAGTAAAGATCTCAAAGAATCATGAAGATGGGCCCGATTGTCGATCTAAAGGGCGTCCAAAAGCTGACGGGGTGCCTCGCAGCTTTGAGCCGTTTCGTGTCTCGCCTCGACGAACGCGGGATGCCGCTCTATAAGCTACTCAGAAAATCCGACCACTTCAGTTGGACGCAAGAAGCCCAGGAGGCTCTTGACCGACTGAAGGCCTTCTGACATCGCCCCGGTCCCGACCGCACCGCGCCATCGAGCCATCGCTCCTCTACATTGCCGCCACGACCAGTGTCGTGAGTCGACTCGCCGTCGAAGCGGGCGGAAGAAGGCCGCGCCCTCAAGGTGCGAGACCGGTCTACTTCATCGATGAAGTACTTTCGAGTCCAAAGCCCGTTATCCGCAAGTCGCGAAGTTACTTTACACGTGCTAATCGCGAAAAGGAAATCGATCCACTACTTCGCCAAGACTTCCGCTTCGCTGTGACTTCCTCACCCCTTGGCGAGATCGTCCGCAAACCGCGACGCCGAAGGATAGCCAAGCTGGCAATCGAGCTCAACGGCCACGACATTTCGTTCGCCCCGTGACGGCAATCAAGTCTCAAGCCCTCGCAGACCGTCGCCGCGAATGGACCGGCCCAGCGCCTTGCTTGAAGACCCCGAGTATGGGACGATGTTCTTCGATGGATCCTACACGAAGAACGGAGCAGGTGCTGGAGTCGTTATCATTTCCCCGCTGGGTAACAAGCTCCAGTACGCCGTCCGGTTGCTCTTCGACGCCACCAACAACGTCGCCGAATACGAAGCCCTCATCAACGGTCTCCGGATCGCGCCCGACCTCTACAGACGGCGGCTTTTACGATATCTGGCGATTCCAAAGCGGTGGTCGATCAGTCATGAAGGCCTTGAGCCCCGAGACTTCGCATGGCAACAGATCGCCGGAGTCGCAAGCTTGAAGAGAAGTTCAAAGGGTTCGAGCTCCACCACGCCTATCGACGCAATAACGGCGCGGCCGACCACCTTTGCCAACCTTGCTTCCAAGAAGGACCCGTTCCGACCGATCTTCACCCACGACCTTCACCAACCATCCGTCTGACGGATCCGGCCAACCGGCGGCTGAAGATTGCCGCCGGCCGGCCGACCACCGATCAACCGGTTGCCGCGCCGTCCGAGCCAGGTCAAGACGTGATGACGGCCGACCGACCGAGGAAGCCCTCGCCGAGCGCTGATTTAACGGACGCTTCTGCACCTCGACCGAGGTTCGCCTCGCTCGGCGAGCGAAGTCTTTCGTCCTGATCGACAAAGACCTTTACAAAAGGAGTCCCTCCGGGGTCCTCCAGCGGTGCATCCTGGCCGACCAGGGCAAGGAGCTACTGCTCGATATCCACGGCGGGGTGTGCGGCCATCACGCAGCACCGCGATCCCTCGTGGGTAAGGCCTTCCGTCAAGGTTTCTACTGGCCGACTGCCGTGGCTGATGCCGAGCAAATTGTTCGCACCTGCGAAGGGTGCCAGTTCTTTGCCCGATAGACCACTGGCGGATCCAGAGGGTGGACCGGGTGGGCCCCGGCCCACCCAAAAATTCCAAAGCGGTAAGATCAATTCCCGTTATTACTGAGACAGTCATATTGCGAAGATAATATCTTTAGATCCGTTGATCCGATCGAATTGATTCTTATTGTGTTAATTTTGAAATTGCATCTAGTTTCTACAGTTAAAATTTCACAACAATCCAACGGTAGGATCTTTGGGAATTATTATTTTGGTGAACGTGAGTCAATCTGTTTTTATTTGGTCTGGCGTTTGATTCAGTAAAATTGCGAAGAAAATAACTTTAGATCCGTAGATCCGATCGAGCTGATTTTTGTTGTGTTAGCTTGAAAATTGAGTCTAGTTTCAGTAGTTAAAATTTCACATCGATCTAACAGTGGGATCATTAGAAATTACTGTTTTAGTGAACGTAGGTTAATCTGTTCTAGTCACATTCATTGAGCGAGATATTTTCTTTAAAGTGAATGAAGAAGATATAATGGACACTTTCATGGCCATTAGAAAGCGTAGACCCAACAAGAAGTAGTACTGTAATCTTCTTCAAATTATTGTAGTCGTGTAAGTTTCTTTAAGTCAAATTTCATACTTAGTTGTTGATTTTAAGATGTTCGTAAGACACCTTATTAATATATCATGATGCACTTTTGGTAAATTCTATACTTGAATTGTACATTGGCATGTTAGATTTACGGTATTTAAAGAATTTATGCCAAGTTGGACCACCCATACCCAAAATCCTGGATACGCCACTGCGACAGACACACATGCCGGCCCAAGCCCTCCAGACGATCCCCATCACATGGCCGTTCGCGGTCTGGGGACTTGATCTACTCGGACCTTTCAGAAAGGCGCCCGGGGGCTTCACGCACCTCTTTGTTGCGGTGGACAAGTTCACTAAGTGGATAGAGGCGAAGCCAGTCGCCACTATCACGTCCGCGCAAGCGGCCGACTTCTTCCGCGGCATCGTCTACCGATTTGGGGTCCCGAACTCCATCATCACCGACAATGGCACGCAGTTTACGGGGAAGGAATTTCTCGAATTCTACGACGACTTCAACATCCGCGTCGACTGGGCGTCCGTGGCCCACCCGCAGACCAACGGCCAGGCCGAGAGGGCAAACGGCATGATCCTACAAGGGCTCAAGCCGCGAATCTTCAACCGGTTGAAGAAGTCCGCGATTCGGTGGCACCGAGCCGCCTCCGCCCTTTGGAGCCTACGGACCACTCACCCGGCCGATCGGGTTCACGCCATTCTTCCTGGTGTTCGGCGCCGAACCTGTCCTGCCAACCGACCTGGAGTACGGCGCTCCAAGGCTGCAAACCTTCGACCAAGCTCGGGGGCTCGACTCACAGCAAGATGCCGTCGATCAGCTCGACAAGGCACGCGACGTTGCTGTCCTCCAGACGGCCAAATATCAGCAAACGCTGCGCCGCTATCAGAGTCGCCAGATCCGCGTCCGAGCCTTCAACGTAGGTGACTTGGTCTGCGCCAAGTTCAATCCAACGCTAAGCGCACAAGCTTTCTCCTCCGTGGAAGGCCCTTCACCGCTAGGAGGTAATCCGGCACCTATCGGCTAAGAGACACCGATGGCAACGTTGTTTCAAACGCTTGGAACATAGAAAAGTTCAGGCAATTTTTTCCCTAAAAACTAATTCTCTATCCGCACGTTCCTATTAGCCTGCCGAGCCCGAGCGGCGCGAACCCGCACGGGGGGCTTCTAGTCTACGTGTTCTCGTAACGTAGCGCTCGAACCAACCAAAGACCCTCACCGCTTTGACTCGGCTGCTACGGCCTACGTCTCGTAAAAACTCCAATAGTTTTTCTTGACCGCGACCGCTAAAGTAGTGGTCCGCAGGGCGAAGCGGATCCTCACCCGAGCGACGGCGCCTCAACCTACAGACCCAGCGATCCTGCACAAGCTATCAACAACAAGCAGGCGCCCGGCAAGGGAAAGAAATACGGGGACTAAAATATTACACACTCCCAAAAGATGCATGATGTCCCATCGAAGGCACGAAACATAAACATCAAGAGCGTCCGACTTAAACTGTTCCTGGAGCGGAGAAGAGTGCAAAAGCTCGCAAGCAATGAGGCGACGCCGGCGAATTCCCTAAGGATTTGGGTCAAGAAAGCGCTGCTCGCTATCGCCGCTTCTTGAGCTCCCGCCTCATCGGCCTCGCTGTTCGAGACCTCGGTGTAGCCGCCCGCCACTATCTCCGCCGCCTCCGAACTCGGCTCGCGCTACCGTCCGGCCGCTTTGATATGGGCGATTGCCGCCACTCAGTCAAAGGAGCGCATGGCCGGGCGCAAAGACGCCAAGACGTACTCGCCGTCGGGCGGCGACCCTCCGCCTCACGAAGCGGAAGCGTTCCGGAGAGCTCGGGCAGTTCTCCAATGCCTCGCCGACGGTGAGGCCGGGCGATCTTCGCCATGGTGGGCCGAATCGCTCGCTCACCTCGCCCCAAGTGGCCTCAGCTCCGCCCATGCTCTCGTAAGGGGCGAGCATGGAGAGGAGAACCCGCGGAGTCGAATCCTCACGCTGCTGGCTATCTCCGCCTCGGCCGCAAGCCGCCCTGGGTCCGCCGCCGCCTTCGGTGGTTCGACCCGCGCCCAGCTGCTGCCACCTGCGCCCAAGAGCGGCAGAGACCCCACTGGGACACTGTGTCGGCGTCTGCGATCGCACCAACAAGGCCCACCATGCTCGCCGCCTGGTCCCTCGGCGAGCCACTTCACGCTGCGAGGGGTGCTGGAGCTACCTCGTGGCGCTTGTCGCGCCCAAGACCGCCGACGGACTGCGGAAGCAAAGATCGAAAACGGACGTCAACCTGGCAACCCCAGCATCTCCCCAAAACAACCAAAGGAGAACTTACCCGCGGCGAGGGTTCGAGATATAAAACCTCGACAAAGGCAGGTCGAGCCCGCTCCCCGCTACCGCAGCAGAAGAACCGCCCTCCGCCCGAGACTTCTTAGGCGGGCCCTCAAGGGCCGCCTCCCACCCGCTACTGCATCGCCTCTCGCCGCCATCGCCGCCATCGCACTCTCGATGAGCTCCTGAGGAGAATGGAGAGGGCGACGAAGACGAAGAAAGCGGGGAGAAGCAAATGTCAAAGATGGGCACAGCGATTCGCTCCTCCCGTTACGTATGATAAGGCGAGTAATAGGGCAACCGAAACCGCCGTCGCCTCGCGCGCTCCGCAGACGCCTCCTGATACGCCCACCGTCCGATGCGCCGACGCGACGGGCATTAAAATCCCACTCCGCATTAAATGCGGCGAAGCGACACGAGCACGGAAGGGCACCACTTCGTGGTGAAGCAACGCGACCCTTCGATCTTCGCGCAGGGAGTATACGGACAACCTCGGAATCCGCGCCAGGCGCCAGCGAGCCGCTCGTCGACCGACCCAAAGAGATAAGTCACTTGACTCCCGGTCTCCTTTGCAATTATCTCGAAAATCCAGCAATGCGCGCCGACCACAACCTGGTCGCCACGCACCGCTCGGGGACTCAGGAGCAACGTCATTCACATTTATACGGGCCGGCGGCCCGACCGGCCACTCGGCTTCCCTAGCAGGTAACCCGTCCGACCTGCGCCATAAACCCAGCCCAATGCCACGGTTTAATGCAACGCCATGACGAATACCCGTCGGTCGAGCCACATGTCGGTCGGGAATGTCCCTCTCCTGTTTAAAACGCGAATGGACGCTTTTGCTTCCCAACGTCATTCACGTTTGCACGGGCCGGCGGTCCGACTGGCCACTTGGCTTCCCTAGCAGGTAATCCGTCCGACCCAAGCACTACGATCTACGCCCCAGTGGCTACGGTTTCGAAGTAGCGCTTTGCGGTAGGGACTACCCGTACGGAGCAGGCCACAAGTCAGTCGGAGTCATTCCCCTCCTGCAAAAAACGTGAATGGACGCCTTTCGATCCCAGGGTTCGTTAGCACCTCCTTCGCGCCTCCTTCGAAAATCGAACACGCCTACGCCCGAAAGGACCCCAGCGGTTCCCAGGGCTATGGTCTCCAAGCGCGAAGGAACGGCTCGAAGTCGCAAATAAACACAAAAGCGAACCCCGATTCGTTAACATAAAGGTGAACCCCAATTCATTACATGCTAAAGTTTTTTACATCTTCAAAGGGTAAAGTCTCACATCATTCATATTCCCCATGGAGGATGCTCTGCGGCGATATCCGATCAGCGATCGCTTTCGCATGCGCTCGACTTGAGTCGAACGATCGACCTCCTCGTCAATCCGGTTCCTGGCGATCCCACTGCTAACGTTGTCCAGGTTAATGCCATTGTAGAAGGACATGGTGTTGACAAGCGCAGGCGGCCCTGTGGCAGACTCGTCTTCACCGACTTCGACGCGTTCAAGACACGAGCCAATCTGGTCGAAGCAAGCTTGTGCCCCGCATTTCGAAAGCAATCGGTTGCAGAGCGACCGCCGACCTTCCCCAAGGTCGCCAGCTCGGCGATCAATTCGGCCCGGTCGTCGATCGCTTCTTGTCGCAGCCGATCGAGCCACCGCCTCGCCGCGGCCACACGCCTTCCACCGCTTAATCGGCGCGCCTCCGCAACTTCACTGAGGTTCTTCTGCAACTCTGAAGAATCGAAGCAGAAGTCAAAAAGCGTGCTCGACGACGCCACTTTCCAAATCGGCCCGAATAACAACGTCTTACCGGCCGACGATTCGGTCATGGCGATGAGCTTGGCCCGAGTCTCCTCCTCGAGTTTTTTCGCCATTGCCGCTCCGCTGGCAAAGAACCTTGGCGCATCGCTTCCGCCAGGAGGGACTCCAGCTCTGACACCCTCGCCCTCAGGGACCGACCCGACCGGCGCTCCTCCTCCAAGGTACCGGCCATCTCATGCATCGACCGGCGGGCCCCCTCCGCCGCCGACCGCTCGCGCGCCTCGGCTTCCCGAGCCTCATGCAGCTCAGAGCCCAGTTGGTCGCGGTCCTTCTCCACGGCCGTCCCCTGGCCGTGCAGACGACGGAGGAACCCGGACTTGCCCTCTGAGCGCTCCCGCAGACGCTGCGACCAACCAGTGCATCACTAAAAGATCCAGCAGAATTCGAAAAGGCGGAAAAACTTTGAGCACAACTTATCACACGGCCAGTCAACCCCTCCGTGTGGCGTCCGGCCCAAAGACTTGTCGAGGACTCGAAGAGCTGACCCAGGCTCGCCCGGATCTTCTCCAACTCAGTCTTGGCTCGTTGGGAACCCTCCTGCAGGGATTCCCACTCCCCAAGCTCCGCCTCATCATTCAACGTAAATGATGCCTCGCCGGACGGGTCGCCGGCCGGCCAGACTAAGATGGACGGTGGCGATCGGCGGGTTTCTGGCTGATGCGTCCGGCGGCCAGCGCCACGACGGTAGGACCTCGACCATCACCGCGGCGGAACGGCGACCGCCGCCAGCGCCACCTGCGGCCCCTCTCCTAGCCGCCCCCTCGACGACGATGGCGGCAAGGCTTCAAGCGCCAGGATCGGCGGCACTTCAACGACCGGCGGCGTAAGGTTTGCTCCACCATCATTAGCCCCGATCTGGCGGCGAAGCTCGCCGACGGCCGCCGCCTCGTCGCGGCCGACTCCACGATGCCGACCCGACACGGCGGTGGCGCAACCTTCATTACGTCCATTGCCGCGATGCGTCTACCGCCGCCTCTCATTGTTTGCCACTGCCCGACCGGCATATCTCGACTCCTCTCCGGCAGGTAGCGGCGCCGGTCCCGATGGCGAATCCGCTACCTCACAAGCTCTCCCGCAAAATCCCCGAGGACAAAGGATTCGGTCGGAAATACCGAGCAAAATCGACGCGATAACAAAGGAAATAAGACTAACCGCGTTGAGCGGCATCGAATAACCGTGGTTTCTTCGCGGTCTCCACGGCGAGGGGAGCCGTCGTCCTCCTTCCGGGCACGCGTGGCGGTGACCTCCGACGCCAGCGCTTCAAGACAGATCGCCGCCGACGACACTCGAAATCATACGCCAGATGGATCGTCGGATCTCTACCATCGCTGGAAGACGATCCCGCCAACCGAGGAGAGGACGGTCGACTTCGGACACCTCCTCGCGCTGGCATGCTATTGCTGCCGCCTTCCTCTTCTCCTTCCCCCTGCTTTCCCTGCGCTCTTTCCGAGCGGACTCCTCCTGCTCGGCCTTTTCGCGGACCGCCGCCCTCATCTCCTTCTCCCCCGGCAGCCATGCCCGGGAGGATGCTCCAAGTAAGCCCTGAAAGAGGTGGGAACTCTATTCAGGTCAGAACACGAAAAATTAAGGGGCGAAGGGAAATTTAGGGAGCCACCCAGTTACCAAATTTGGGGGGTTTTCCGCCGAGAAGGGCTCAGGAGCGCCGTCTGCCGCCTCCGTGGCCCTCACTGCCAGGACAGCAGACACCCGAGCCTCCACCTCCGACGAGCGGAGGTCCGAACGCTCCATCCTCATGGTGTCGGACGCTCCCACATACTCGAACATCGGGTGAGGCCTGTCCATGAGGGGTTGCACGCGTCTCGCCATGAACGCGCGGACGACGACCTCGCCCGTCAAGCCTCGCCTCTTCAGACCCGCAAGCTGCTCAAGGATCACCACCATTTTCCTCTTTTTCTTCGCGTCCGCCGGCCGGTTCCACTCGGGCACCGCCTCAGGTCGTCTCCCGGTGAAGGCCGGGGCGCTGTCCCCCACGTTCCGAATGTAGAACCATTCAGAATGCCATCCCCGATTCGACGTGGGCAGCTTCATGTCGATATATCGGCCCCGGTTAGACCGGAGTCGATGGCGGCGCCGCGATCGGCGCCAACAATACCGCCACCGACTTCCTTCAATGATCGCATTTGGAAGAAATACCTCCAGAGGGCCCAATGCGGCTCGATCCTCAGAAAGCCTCGCCAGCAGGATGAAGATCGCAATGTGCAAAGACGCCGTGGGATTCAGATGATGCGCTCCACCTTATAGAAGTGAAGGAGCCCGCGAACAAATGAGTGGAGGGAAGATCAACCCAGCTCAAAGAAGAACGCGACACAACAATCTCGCCGTCACCAGTTCGGACCGCGGCCCCGCCGGCACCCTCCACCGAGATTCGTTATGGGAGGGAGGAATCGCTTCTCTCCGTGCCAAGAACGCGAGCATCAACAACGGAGCACTCCGGCCACGCCATCTCCGAAAGAGCAGGACCGACAAGGAAGTTGAGGCAAGGAATCCCCTTCCTAGGGTTTTTTTTTATTTCTCACCGCCGCCCTCGTCTTTTCTCTTTCTTTCGCAGTGGAGAACAGGACAACACGGAGGAACCCGACCAGTGGTTCCCCCCTTATATATAAGAAGCGCAACGCCCATCGGCCGGACAGGCGTCAACCAAACAGGCGATATCACGAAGAGAAACGGCGTGCGTTTCGCTCCCCCGACCGTCGCGACGGTTCAACGGTACGCCGCCTCGATTGTTGATCGCCCCCGCGTTAATACCTGACTGGACAGCAGCTAGGTGAGGAGGCCTCACATCGGGCAGAGTGGCGCATGGCTCCTCGAGCTTTGTTCCCAAACTTGAAGAGCCGCCTTGCAACAGAAGAAGAACGCGCCAAGGCCGTCACGGTCCCGGAAGCCACGAAAAGGCTCACCGACTTATGCTCAGGGCTCGACCAAGTCGTCAGGGCTCAACGCCGGCCACCAAGTGGATGCACACACCGCCCCGAGCGAAAAATCGAGCGAGGGACGAGGGTAAGGTGAGCTCCCAGTGGGCCTCTAGTTGGGTCGGCGGACGACCCAATCACCTTTAATCGTGTTCGAGACCATACTTCACACTCACCCGCGGAGCCCGTCGACGGGTGGCAACCAGCAGCGCTCCAGGTCGGCGGACGACCTGGGGTCCGACACGGGATCGAGTAAAGAAAGGTTCTCATGGGTCGCCCCCAGAGGGTCGGACGCCCGCGACGGATAACGCCCGCCGAAACGGTTCTCCTTTCGGGAAGCCGCCAGGGCCCACTCGGACAAACCCGCTATCAGCTCGCACGAGCACGGCGTTCAAGCCAACGCATGGCAAACGCGCGCTAGCTCACCCCCTCCAGGCCCCACACCTACGGACGGAGCGTATTCGTGGGAAACGCTGCCACCGCCCTCGCTCAACGAAAGCATGAGACGGGCGCCTTTATCTATTTCTGGCGCAACGCCGACCTTGCAGGTATATCGGGATCACGACGCAAAATGGACGCCTCCACACAAGAGGTAAACCCCCGACCGGCTCTCCGATCCGCTCAGGGGCTCGGGGGCTCCATCCACCGGATGCGCTCGCGCGCACCCGGGCATTGGCGACCAACCCGTTTGGTCGGACACCAGCAACCGAGGAGGTCACCTCCGACCAACTGATGCACTTGCAGGTACTTAGGCAACTTTAACCAGGACCTCGAGTCCACCAACCGGAGCTGCCTCCGCACGAAAGGTAAACCCCCGATCGGCTCTCCGACCCGCTCGGGGGCTCGGGGGCTCCATCCACCGGATGCGCATACAAGCACCAACAAAACCGACAAAACCTGACCGACCGGGCACCAGAAATCGCAGAAACCGGTCGATCAGTCCTAAGGCACAGGGATCCGGCCATATCAAAGCAGCATGCTCGACCAGGATCCGTTGAACAGGGTAAACCCCCGACTGGCTCTCCAATCCGCTCGGGGGCTCGGGGGCTATTGACGAATACCCGGGACATAGGTATCCCCAGCGGCCCAGGAGAAGCATATGGGCCGCCACCGCGCCTGAGCCTCAAACAAGAAGCTCTACTCGGAGGCCCACGACTTCCGACTAATCCAGCCCCGAAGGGGGGCCCGACCGACGCAATAAGTCGGACGCCCTCCGGGCAGCACTCACGGCAGCTGGAAGGCCGACCGACCAGCCCACGCGAGGACGCTCGGTTCCCGACCAAGCCCAGAAAGCAGTCCGGCCAAGCGCTACAGGACCGGCGCCCCACGGACTACGGCAACAACGACCCAGGGCTGGCCCGACCAACGAGTCGGACCGATCGGCAGCCCCGAACAAGCTCGGATCATCCTCACCGAGAAGCAGACGTCAAATCGTCGGAAAACGGCTTCTACTGGTCACCTAAACTGGCTGATGCGGCAATTCGTCACGATCGAGCAGGGACGGGACGCTACGCGCCTTCCCAAGACGGTCCTCGGCGGGCGACCTCGACGTCAAGACTGACGCCAAGAGAGCGAGTACGCCGCTTCCGGAGGAACGGATCGAACTGCCGCTCTCACAAGCAGCCACCAACCCAAGATAGACGCGGCTACCGTCAAACGTCAAGTCCAGTCACCACACACCGAGGCAAAAGACCGGACTTCTAGGCATAGGGAGCCCCATCCATTTTTTCCTTTTACACACTCTCGTGTAACCTCCGCGTAACCTGCCTCCCCAGGCTATATAAGGGGAAGCATGGCCCTTCGAAACGGGGGACGATGTAGACAGTCGAACATAGTACTCTCGAATCACGCCTGCAGCCATTCCCGGCGACCCTTGTACACAAGTCGCTCTGAGCCCGAGCTCAGCCCTTGCTTGTAACACGGTGGATACACCAGAATCAATAACACCCGACCATCTCACGAACTGGAGTAGGGACGTTCTGCCCGAACCAGTATAAATCTTAAACCTCCTTTCTTTCGATCTAACCATTCAAAAAGCGGGAGCGCGTAGCCCCTCTAGACCTACAAATTTACTTGCCGGTTCTCGAAACACCGACACATTGCATGGGCAGCGTAGACTGAAATTTGAAAGCCTAACAGATCCGCTAAGCAATTCACCTGTATCATTGGTAGCATCTCACAGGAAATGGAATAGCAAAGGGCATCAGATTTCGTTCATATACACTAACTACTTCGCGCCTGTGAAAGGAATGTAGAACCAATCTCACAAAGTTACACGATACAATATGAAGGCGCGATCTGAGGCTAGTCAAATTGCTCCCAGTCAGTGTTGACTTGTGTGGAAGAAACCCGAGGTGGTGGCGCATTCAAGCTGCCCATGCCGTTATCGAACGTCTCCCACTGTGTCGTCACTGAAACAGCCTTGTGATTACTGAAGGGGTCCGCGTTTCTTGCCTTCAGCTTGTCCAAGGTCTCCACAAGACACTGAACTCGGCGCACCTGAGATGATAAACACAAACGGTGCATGAGCTATCAGTTTTGTGAGGTTGGTGCGTACCAGGGCGGACCCAGGATAAAATATGAGTGGGGGCACCCTATATGAGAATCCATACATAGATAGTCAAAAATATTTATGCTTTTCAAATATGACTATATATATACTCACATAGAAGCAAAATTAGTTGATTTCCTCATAAAAGAATAGGTGACTGGGGGCCCAAACATTTGATTCAGTGGAGGCCTACTTCTAAATAGCATTAGACATGT
Source organism: Guadua angustifolia (assembly GCA_036346375.1). NCBI lineage: Eukaryota > Viridiplantae > Streptophyta > Magnoliopsida > Poales > Poaceae > Guadua > Guadua angustifolia. The sequence goes on along the minus strand of CM070501.1, from coordinate 41,765,536 downwards.
AAGTATCATAAGAAATTGACTGGGGGCCAAGGCCCCCGCTTAGCCCTATGTGCGTCCGCCCCTGGTCTGCGTACACAAGGATCTCTGCTGACATTATATCACGGTCAAGCAACTAAACCGTGTGCGCGCGCGTAAGATTCCAAAAATTATCCTAGACAAAATAAGGACTCTGTCAAGCTGACAAACTAAAGTAGTGTTTTGACCTGGTGTTACCATTGGCACAGCACACTCAATATGCATATTAGTGTCAATGAAATCTTGGCTCAATTGCAGTTTCGAAGCATCCAACATCTATTGACCTTTTTCAACAGTCTTATTCTTCTAAATTAAGGCAACAAAAGAAAATAAAATTACAAAGAAAACTGCAAGAAAAAAAGCTACATGCAGTTTTCACCCTTGGCCAACTATCATAATATACCAATATTTTTTTTACCTTGATAATTTAAATCAACACCAAGGAATTATTTATGCCTAAGGATATATCCAACATCAGATCAAGTAATTGTTCGGCCTCAGCTTCAGCTAGTTTGGGCTAACTAACTGAAGTTCAGACCACACAGTAACATTAATTTACGGGTACTTAGTTGGTGCCCCTCTTCCATGTGAAGCCATCAACTAAGCTCAAACTAATAGCAATTTGGTTTTACGAGCCACAAATTTACATCACAATAAACTGTATTATATGTGGAGCTGGCCAAGCCAAGCAGACTCCTTGTCCGCTGCCCATAACCCAGACAGTAATCCTTCCAATAAGACAGAAGGCCCAGTAAAATTAAAAAAACTAGAAATATTCCTAAAAGCGCCGCCAACAAATTTTATCAATACAGGATGCTAAATGACCTGGTATGAGACCCCCCCTAAATTACCTAGTATGAGAAATCCCCCTTCTCAGGATAGATATGTTTTAACTGTCTGTACCTGGTATTGGAAATCCCCAGCTAAATTACCTAGTATGAGAAATCCCCCTTCTCAGGATAGATATATCTTAACTGCCTGTACCATCAGGAGCTAACTAGCACTGGGCTATTATATCACTATCACAAATGATTTTTTTCGGGCAATCACTGGAGCTTTATTAATCAACAGCAGGATTACAATCCCTGGCAACTACATCCACTAGGTCTTTGAGAGAAAATGTCATGGCTAGTATATCAACAGAAAATATTATCTTGAAAGCCTCAGATCACAAATATTTCAGCAACTGTTAAGTGTTCGAATTGAGCAAGTAGAATTTGCGATAACTCACTGACTAATCAGGTTATAAAAATAGCAGCATGTCATGGCTAGTATATCAACAGCAAATATTATCTTGAAAGCCTCGGATCACAAATATTTCAGCCCCTGTTAAGTGTTCGAATTGAACATGTAGAATTTGCGATAACTCGCTGACTAATCAGGTTATAAAAATAGCAGCAATATCATCAACCATTATACCTCTGCCTTCCTCTGTGCCCTTGCTTCTCCCTCTGCCTCTATGCCATCAAGTTTCAGCAGCTGCATCATAAGCAGCTCTGTTAAGACAACAAATTCTTTATCATCAAGCTTTCTCCCAGCAAGCACGCTCTTCTCCAAATCACACACCTATTGATAGAACAGAAAACGAAAGAACTGCATTAACGCCATGGTACAAGAAGCATCGAAGTCTTACAAGGCGGGAAAAGTATTGTTCCTTCACCTTAGCAGAGAGCTTGTCGACTTCAGTTCTGACACACGCAACAGCCTCACAAGCCTTCATCATGCTCTCATCCATCATCACTGGCTTGACCTCCTGCTCCGCGTTGGCAGGGGCAGGCTTCTCAAGCAGCAGCAGTTTTGCTCCATCCTTGACCCCTGCTGTGTGCAGGAACTCGTTGTCACTCTTCTCCTTCCCACGGAAGAAGAGCCTCTGCCACTCAGGCTCCAAGCCAGTAGCCTGGGCAAGGACCCTCTTCAATTCACCTTCATACAAAACACAAATTATATTTAATCACTGATTAGGTTATTGGAATTCAGCTCCTTCAAGCAACCAAGTTAGAAACAATGTTCAGTTTTTGCAAGTTGCTCCAAAACCTCTATACAATAAAGCTTCTTTCTACGACTAATCTCTGTACAGATGCACTATCGAAATTCAATTTCTCCAGGCTGGTAAAGAGCTGTAGTAAATCACACAACTACCTTAGGTGAGTCAGTATGGGCTCCTATTGATCCTCAGTATCGTCATAACTAAACAGAAGCTTATCAGTGCAAAGGTACAATACTCATTAATTGTTAGCTCAATGGTGAACGAATGGGATTAATCACTCCGTAAGCAGCAGTCACACAGGCAGGTCGCTAAAAGGACATTTAAAATTTCGATTTCATGTCGCCATGTACCGATGTACGTCTGCTTGCCACAGTCCAACAAGGAAAAGTTACCAGAGCAGGCCCATGATCCATCGGCCAGCCCCGTATGCAGGCATTTTTTGCTCTTAATCTATATTTGTTTAACCATCCAATTCGGTTCATGGAAAACAAGAGGCCGCGATTTCATAAATCACTACTTGGTGAGATTGCCGGTTAACGGGTCAAGATCCAAGCTCAATGAAATTAAGCAAACCGAGCATAGCCACGTCTGTAATTGGGAGCGGCTATTCGTTGCACTTGCCGAGCAAAACATTGCATGGCTACATCTCAAAATCGATCGGATTAGGAAACCTCATCTCGATCACCGTCACAGACTTGAGTTGACCACCATGGGCCAGAACTAGTAATCAAGTATGCGCCATAAACGAAGTACACGGTGTCCCTAGACAGAACAAGAATTACCAAACGAAGGGGCCCGGATCGAAGAAGCGACGTACCGAAGGTGGCCTGGGCCGGCACGGCGACGTCGCGGAAGGCGGCGCCGTGGGACACCCTGAGCCTGACGGCGGGCCCCGCGTCGCCGTCCCTGCGCTGCACCAGCATCCCGCCGGGCCGCACCTCCCACTCGCCCTCGCAGTCCCTCGCGCCCGATCTGCTGCCGCCGCCCATCGTCGCCGACCCCGCGCTTTTATGCCCTCCTCCCCCCGACCCACCGATTCGGCTGGGCCAAAAGGCGAAAGCGACCGGCGGAGGGAAAGGTTGGTGTCGCGTGGCTTTTGCGACCGGTGGGAGGCCGGCTTCCCGAGTTCCTTCCCTCCCGGAGAAGCAACAGACGAGGGAACGAGGGAGACGACGGGTGCGAGGCGTAGTAGTCGGAGTCGTCCTCTCGCAAGTAAGATTTTTGCGAGTCCGGGGCGTTCTCCAAGTACAACTTTGGATTCCCGGGGCGGTGGGGAAACTGCTGGTGCTGGCTTGGCTCCCTCCGGCCGGGGCTGATGTCTCGTGCCGTGCCGCCTGCCTTTGCGGTCCGCGACAGTAGAGTTTTGTGGGGTCGGTCGGTCGGTCGGTCACTCGTGGTGGGCTTCGGCACTTGGGCCCGGCCGGATTCGTGACACGTTTTTTGCTCGGCTGGGTGGATCTATTCTAGCACCGTGTCGAACCCTCTACAATCTCCTCCAAGGCTTTCCACAAGCTGTGGATGAGCTTTGAGGGCTCGAGAGAATTTGTTGCTGTGTTTTCTCCAATTCTCTCGTTAAATTTTCTAGTTTGGAACTGATCGACAGTTTGCTTTTACATTTAAGATTGATCATGTCTTTGCTGTCCCATACTAGTATGGAAAATAGAAATTTCCATCTGCCGGCTGTGAACCAGCGGCACACTGTAAAGGCCAAACGTATAGTTAACAACGGATTAACGGAATAGGTAGATGGTACATGATGTGACGAAGAGGGAGCAAACTTCTTATTAGGAAACATCGGCCTTCAAAAGCAGAAGTGGTTTTCTCGTCTGGTGTAGGTGAACCTATGAGCTATGAGGACTACCATGGATCTTGATCACCACAAGTAAATGTGCCATGCACGTTTGTCGATTTTTGTTCAGGAAACGTGAGCGAGTTTCTTTGTAGCGACGGGAAGCAAGATTTTTCTTTTAAAAAAAGGAAAACTCAACGTGTCCTAGATGAGCATGCGAACTGTTAGCGTAAAAATTAATATAACTTTAAATTAAAAAATTTGTTCTCGTACCACTCTTTCCTGATCACCTTGTATCTATCACTCATATTTGTCACCTTGCTAAAATAAAACTACGCAGGAAAATGGCATGTGGCCAATGGTTAGACACGCCGGTTTGCACCCAGTCCACCAAAGTCCTAAATTTAGTACATGTTTGTTTGCACTCTAGGTTTTCCAAATTTTGATTTCACATTGTAGTGGTAGAGAAGCTGATTATAAATTCTAGAATGGTATTTGGTGGGATGATTACTTGGAGCTTTCGATGTTGTTCTCATATTTGCATTTCTTATAATCTATAAAAACACATATGAAGTGGATTGTGAATTTTAATGTATATGAGTAATCTTGATTATGAGAATTAATTTCTAGAATTGAAATATTTATTTTTTATTCTGTTTTTGAGACCAGAATCCAAAATCCACATAAAAATAGGGATGAAAACGGATATCCTAATTTCTCGAACAAATTCGACATTTTTAAATAGATATATAACGATTTTGGTTTTCATTTTTTAACACTTTAGCAAGCTCATTATAAAAAATAAGATTATAAAATTAGATAAAAAATTACGCATTATTTGCTTCCTATAAATAAAAAGGTGAAAAATATCCTAATCCGTATCCCATTGATATCCGAATTTTGTTTCTATCATTTAAATAAATATATAATGAATTTGAGGTTCATTTTTATGAATTTGAATAAGCTCAACACTACAAACAAGAATATGAATTGGATAGAAAATTCTATATCCTATTTGTTTCCCATTTGAAGAACAAAGACAAAAAAATTGATATCCGAATTACTATCCGTTTTCATCCCTACATAAAAAGCAAACAGACCTTTAATGTTGGTGTATAACGATTTTAGGTATACACTGATTTTAAAAGGGCATACACGTATATGTACTCAATAGAAAATGTTTGCCGCACTTTGCAAGGTCTCGAGTGTCTTCAATAAATTCATAGCATGTCTAAGGAACACGCGTGTGGCATGTGTATATGCGTCAGTGTTATGCAACTTTTTGGACCATTTTGCCCCGATCTCTTTCTTCCTCTGTGGCTCTGTCTCAAGTCTGGCTGTCTCGTCTAGCTTCTTCCTTCCGCTGCCTCATCTTCATATACATCGAACCTTTAGCAAATCACGGTCACTACCTCCTGCTTGACCTTGTTGGGCCATCCAGATTCAATCAACGCCATCCATCTGCCTGGCCATCGCTTGTTGTCCACATTGCCGTCCAGATTTAACCGCCGCCAACGATGACCACGACTAGATCTGGGGTCAAGGGGGGTCAGCGGTGACCTCTGCCACAATTGGGGATAGGCAGTTGCAGTGCAACTGCAACTTCTGTGAGGGCCGTTCGATTAAAAAACATAAACGTTGGTATTTTCTAAAAAGTGTTAAGGACGATCTAGATCATCGATTTTATTCAACCATTAAATAATAACCGTTAAAGTTGTAGCTATGTAATAACTGCATTGAATTTTTTTTCCGTAACTGGGTATTCGTGGGAGCACAGGATTAACGGGGCATAGCCCGCATTAATTAAAGATTTATCTTGTATGAATTGCTATAGCATCAGAGAAGAACGGAGGTGAGGATGTAGGTGCGAAAATGCCCATAATGCTAGTAAGACAAGCCATGTCTGTTTTTTAGTGCTGTTTGAGCAAGTTGACAAGAAAAGGTGCTACCAGAGCAAAGAACAAAAAAATAATGCTGCAGAAGCAATTTTTCTTTTTTGTTCTTACTTTTCACATTTTTCAACAAGCAACTGTAGCCATTACTTACTCTAAAAACGTTATAACCATTATTTCAATCGCATCTTAGTAAAAATTATAGAAAAATATTATTGCTAAAAAATACAAGTGATGAAAAGTATGTCGGTACTATTTCACATGGCCACCTAAAACATTTTAACTATTATTATATCACACAACTACAGAAAAGGCCATCATAGACGGTTAAAAAACACCATCACAGACGTTATTATGAACCATTTGTAAGCATGTGTCAACGATAATATGATGCATCACAAATAGTTTCTGGACCATATGTGAAAAAACCTATCACAAACAGTTCTTAGTACAAATCGTCTGTGATAGTAAACAATTATAGACGATTTGTCTAAAGAACCATTTGTGCTACTTGTGATGCAGATGTTTTTCTACCTCTCTTGGTAGAACTTGTATAATTGATATTTGTTGTTGGAAAATTTTCTCTCCTTATATATTTCTGCAACAACATTTATAAGACACAATCAGTTATAGATTTTGTATTTGAATATCTAAATATCCGAGATGCATCGAGGAAACAACTTGTCTGATGAGGATCATCTTAAAATATGAACCTTGCTCGCACTTTCATCTCATTTCTTATTCTAATGTTGATAGATTCCAAAGTAAAATCCAATTCCATCCATATTCCGTTCTGAAAATTGCCATGCTCTGATTTTTCTTCTTCACCTCATCCCGAATAAAAATATCATAGACAATATATTTTCATCATGGTCTTATGCGCCGATTGAGCTAAGCCCAGTTCTCGAATCATAAACATCAACTTTGTTAATGTTGCAATGCCTAAGGCACGAAGAAAAATCAGCATTTGGTTGTGGCCCTAAACAAGATGACGTGGTACACTTTTGCCTACGAAAAATAGTGTTGATCGAAGCAAGTGAAATGTTTGTATAAAATCTAGTCGAGTGACGTGCGTTGTAACAAAAATATATTTTTAACTAAATAATTAGATGATGTCATGTTTTTATAAAAAATAAAATTATACTTTTGAGTTATTACGAGGAGTGAGATGAGAAGTGAGTGCTTGGTCAGGGGACCGGATGTGGACGGAAAAAAGGATATGTGGTTGATTTTCCTTTTTTTTTTTTCCCGCAACCCGTATATTCTGCGCTGCTTTTCATTGAAAGAAACAGAGTGAGGGTAGATGCCCATCACTAACTCATATGTATATATTGTAAGGGTCTGTTTGGCAGAGCTCTAGATTCTGATTCTCAGCTCAGCTTCTGATTCTCTATAGAATCGATTCTCTGGTGGAAGTGATTCTATCTGAAAAATAGTTATGAATTTGGTGGAGAGGTTCATAACTGAGAGGTTGTGAATCAGGTGGGGAGCAGATTTTTTTAGCTCCCAGACTGCAAGTCAAAAAATATGAATCACTTCCTCGGATTTCTATGTGGTGATTGATTTTTTTGTTTGGTAGAAACTCTTCGAACTTCTCATGAAACTAAACCGAAAAATTTCCGCCAAACGCACTCTAAACACAGAGGATTCACTTAATTTATTGGTTTGGTGCGCCTTATACTGCGCCTTTCAATAGACCGATGCCCACAGACTGTGATTACTCAGTCGATAAAGGTTCGCGCGCGCCGATGCCGGATGGTAGCACATTGTTTAGATTCGCATTTGACAGGTGGGGCCAACGAAACAATTAGGCCCACAAGGCAGTGTGGTATGCTCTCTGACGGTGAGCACATGGTGGGGGTGCTAACTTATGTTCAGACACTTCTGTTCATTTGAGCATGTTAGCCACGCAGAGAATTCTAGACTGCAATGAGGATCCATGTCCCTCAGAAAGTCGCGTGTTTAGTGGTTGGGCAGTCGGCAAGACGGCAAGGCCAGTAGCAGGTCAGTGGAAGACAAAACTTTCGCGTAACGACGAGAACATCACAGGGAAATCCCAATGCCTAGACAGCCTAGTACGATCTAGCTGTATATGAGTTTGATCGCATGAGCCAAGCCCCATCTACGCTATGGTGTAATTCTAGAAAACATATACGCGCGTACGTTATGTATATTACAGTGGTCTTGATATGAAGTAAGCCTCCACCCCAGTTTCATATTCCAACTGGAGTTATGTTTGGATCTTGGTTCTGTTCTGTTTAATTTTATTTATGAATTCCATGCATGACGTGCTCAAAAAGAAGTTAAAACCCTTACTTGCGTGGTGTCCTAGTATCGATCGACGATCGTGAACAGGATTTGATCATGCGCAAACAGAGGTACAGATGCCAAGCGGCTTTGGATGCGCGTGTAGTTGTTGTCGCGTACACGTTATCTGACGTACGCAAGCTGCAGTGACCCCAGACTCGTGTACTAGGGGCACGCACGACTGCAAGAGGAGAAGCACGGTTGCTGCGGCGACCGCACGGGCACGGTCGACGCGGCTAATGCAGGGCGTTAGACACGGGGGCCGCGAGTGCGGGGCTCGTCCGTGGGTTCTGCTTGGGTTCGGACTTCGTAGCCTGGAATGCCGGAGCGAAAGAGCGCGCGGTTGAGCCGGGCGCCCACGACTACTAATTTCACCACGCGCGCGCGGATCGGACGATGAACGCCGGACCCGGAGGGATGTCATCCAGAGTTGGGTCGGTGCTTCGACGGTCGGTCGGCGGTGGCCAGGCACGAACAACATCCCGTGGCGCGCGCGGCTGCATGCGCGAGCGGCCGACCGGCAGCCGCACTCCCTCCCTGCACGCCACAGTCGGCAGGCACGGCACGAAGCGGAGCCGAGCGGAGCGAGAAACGGACGCATGAGAATACAGGGGAAGGAGCTAGACACGAGACGGGGGGAGTGGTGTGGTGACGCGAAAGACGAGACGGGCACGTACGCGGATGGGGCCCGCGCCACTATTGCCCTCCTTCCTATCATGAGCTCATGAGCGCCTGCCCAGATCTGAAACGGCACTGCAGGAGCAGGTAGGGGGCCAGATTGCCAGATCGCTACTCCGTCTCACTGCAGGCCCGTCAGCGATTCAGCCGGCTACATCACATCGCTCCCTCTCTCTCTCACACACACACACAAACTAGTCACGCAATCCTAGGGAGAGCGTACACACGAATGTCACATGGCAATCTCTTCACGGCCTGACACGACGCGGTCCGTACGTACGTATCCGGGCTCTCGCTGGGCTGCGAGCACTGACCGTTCGCGAACTATTTATTGTCAAGTACCATGCCCGGTAGTAGTTCGGTATGTAGTAGGTATTGCCGCAGGCGTTCCCAATTGGGAATTACTCCTCTGATGTAAAAGCTTTCCAAAACGAAATCGTTATCACCTCTGAGGTGTAACGGCGATAATAATAACACTTGGTTGACTAATGAATCCGGCTGGCACCGCACGACAGCTTCAACCAATGTCCGGTCGCACGAGAAACAGACCGTAGCTAGACTGAAAATTGAGTTTCTCTTACGATTTGCTTCCTAGCTTGTCCCAACGTGTGTTTGGGTTCCCATGATCCCGGCCATCAATCTCTTTGCAAGTTTAGCCACGTACTGGTGGAAACTATATAGGCATATAGTTTACGAAAAAAACACTTTCGTCCTGTAGCTCCGGCCTCTCAGCCTAGCTTGCTTTTGTTTAAGCTCATGAGGTGACTGCTACTTTCTGCTTGCAAGGTACACGGGCAAGTCACGAGAACCTCTGACTTGTAGCTGGCGTTCCTAGATCTCGAGGGCCTCTGGAACGCCAGAGCCAAAGATATGCGCGGAATACTCATGGATACAGTAGACCCCACTACGCGGCTCGCTACTGTTCCTGCATATAGAATAGAACTACGTACGTACGACGTACGTACCACATGTCACAGGGGCTTCTATTTCCAAGAACCTGTAGTCGCGCACGATTGGAACTTTGGAACGGATCCATCTTTCATTCAACAATTTCTCGAAATGCTATAACTTCATTCTCCAGTGATCAGAATTGGATGTCTTGAGGCTTGAGCACATCAAATCTCCAATGATCGATGCGCCTTATTGTAAGCTGGGTACGTAGCAAAAAGTACAAATCAGTTGAGTTCGTTGATTGTATGATCATTTCTTAAAAAACAAAGGATGGTGTACATACATAGACACAATACGCACGAAAATACGGTGTACAAAATCAGCATGCATGGTGCACGATCATTATATATCTCAAGTGAACATATATCTGAGGATAATGGTTGATGTGGGCACGCCTTTTTTTAAGGTAAAACAACGGGAAAAGAACGGAGGTGAAGCAAGAAACGAATAAATGAGTAATATTCTATGCTGTCTCTTTGCCTCCATCTCCGGGGATGTGTTACCTCCCTGGTGGTCATCTGTACAAGGTGGATGTGACACAGGTACCAATCATGTGATCATGTATTTCACAAAGGCACTTGATCAAAAGGATGTACGAGTACGACTTCCTAAAACCCTAAGCCCTCTTTTCACCAAAGCCCCAGAGAACTTCCGATCGCTCACTGTATACATGCGTGACTAGAAAGTAGAGGGCGCGCACTATATATATCCTTTCGTGCACTCTTCCGTGAAGCCTGTGTTTGTGATCTGGTGATTGACTACATCATCATATTTACCGTATAAATGGACTGCCATACTACGTACGTAGCACCGAGTAAAGTTTTCTACCGAATACGCACCAGAAAGTATAACAAGCCAATTGACAAAAACCTTGTGTACTTCAAGATAGGAGTATTTAGAATTGACTTTTCGTCATTTTTCTTAGGGATCGATCTAGATTGTGCTTTTTAGTAAAAAAAAAGGTTTGTAAATTGCATGAATACATTTTTATTAAAATTTCCATGTTAAATTCAACTCAAACCTATGCCTGGAAGGAAACATTGAATAATAGCACATGTTTATTTCTGAGAAAATTTCACAAAACCACATGACATTTTTGCACTCGTGATAGAAACATTAACATGGTACATAAGTAAGGAGAAAACAATTCACCATTGGTATTTTATGCAAATTAAACATTCAGTACAGTTTTAGTTCTCTTGTTACATCCACCCAACGAAATCCAAAACAACCTCATCGCAATCAAACCTACATATATCTTTGTGTACTCTTGAATTCATCTTTTTGTCGGGATTTCTTAATTTGTTCGTTTGTATTTTATTCTCCGTGATTTGGAATACACTCGTTTTTATCTAAAGTAGGAACATAGATAAGTGCAAATGGGCACATACATCATTCAGAAAACCATCTAGAACCGACTAGTTGTCACTAATTCCATATTTTACTTTGACAGCATAGTCCAATGGTGGCAGCAGGGGCGGCGAAAGATTTCAATCATTAGTCATCTACACCACTTCAAACGTCTGAAAGAGCGAAATAGGAGAGGTTTCTAGAACCAATCAACCACGACGCTCGAAGTGGCAAGATAAAGTAGACAAAGTAACGCCGTAGGGTTTCTCATAGCCTTCAGGATCTTCCCGACCTGTTGAACCGCTATGCCCCTCGTCGTAACATCCTGTAATGCTAGGTGCTTAATTTGTATATATAACCCCGTGGCTGCTCTTAAACCCCTATTCCTAATACACTACCTATATTAAAGGTGGGGATTCCACCCCAGGCGGGCCACCCCATCATTTCATGGAGAGACCATCTAGAGATTGCGAAATTACATTTGAGTCCTCATATATTTTTTTTGCAAAAAGGCCATTCGTAAATTTTGAAATTGTGTTTAGATCCCTACAGAAATTTCAAAAATTACATGCGAGTCCCCCACTAGCTCTTTCGCAAAGACCCCTTAGAAATTTCTGAAAATACGTTTGGGTCCTTCCGCCACATGTTTTGCAAAAAAATCGTGCTTTTGCAAGTTCAAGTAAAAAAAAAACCTTACGGTTTAAGAGATTTGCATCCACGCTCAGACTGCACTGCACGTACACATCTAGTTTAATTGAATGGTAGAGTACTTATGAAAAAGGGCCTATCAAATACCAAAATCCATTACTGGTCCTTGAAATATGGAAAATCTGATATTCCAAGATCTGGGATCACATACCGGAAGCAGACAAGTTGGGTTTTATGAGAAATTTTATAGCACATTATACTAGTAGTATATAATGAGTAGCAAAAATTAGATCTAGTCGTTGATTTTTTGAAGGTGTTCCTACTACTCTATAATTGAAGGAAATATATATAAATAAATAAATAATAGTTAATACGATTCAGTGGATCAAAGAAGACTGAAATATCTCTATTGACTTTAGTTTACTGTCGAAGAGCTCTCTTTTATCACCCAAATTAATTGAAGTACTTTGCATGTGCTTACACGCTCCCATGCAATCCTACGCAGAGTATATATAGGAGCACTTTTACGATGCACAATATTAAATATTAGCCATCCATTCTATTTGATTTAATGGATCAGATTAATTAGGATTTAGTTATACTTCTGCTGGTAGTATTGGTTGTAGAGATCATATGATGGTAGTATTGTAATTAGCCTTTTTTAATTTTGAACGTTAGTGTAAGGACACAACGTTGTCATGAATTAGGAGAGAAGGTGCCATCCGAGGTGTGGTCACAATCTAAAAGGGCACCGACAGGAAGGCAGACGCTACACCATCGACAGGACCGGTAACGACTACCTATATTAAAGAGGGCAGAAATAACGAGTAACGCAACAAACGAAAGCGGCGATGGTAAATAAAGGTTAGCGATAACGGTTAACGAGTAACACAGCAAAAGATCAAAAGTCTATAATACCCTTAAAAAATATACAGTTAGATCTGATTTCTACTATCCATATTATCCACCGTAAAATTGCTATATATATATATAACATCGCCTCAACCCCAGCACATAGCTCTAGGGCTGAAACCAACAGCACAGTGATTACACGACTAGCCGCGCATCCTAGCTATGGATCCATACCACTACGAAAACATGCATGACCCACGCGGCTTCCCCATCCACCCGCAGCCCTACCTCCAGCACCCGGCCGGCCTCGGCGAGAGCAGGATGAGGGGCGGCGGGCGGCGCCGCCCCGGCGCGAAGCTCTCGACGGACCCCCAGAGCGTGGCGGCGCGGGAGCGGCGGCACCGAATCAGCGACCGCTTCCGCGTGCTCCGCAGCCTCGTGCCCGGCGGCAGCAAGATGGACACGGTCTCCATGCTCGAGCAGGCCATCCACTACGTCAAGTTCCTCAAGGCGCAGGTCAGCCTGCACCAGGCTGCGCTCATGCAGCACGAGGAGGGCTGCCATGAGTTCGCTGCTGTTAGCCGTGGTGCAGATGACGAGGTGACGATGCAGCTTCCAGGAGTTCCCGTCCAGGAGGTGGTGAGCTATCACAGTGGGGCTCATCACGTGCAAGTCCTTGCTGATCTAGGCCCAGGGCAGACGAGTAATGCTCACGAGCTGCCTCCTTTGCCTTCTTGCGTGTTTGACGAAGAGGATGCAGCCGCGTGCTACTCCGTGTGTAATCTCCAAGGCGAGGAGACTGATCTGCACGGATCTTATTAGCTACTTTTGTACGCCCGTACGTAGCTGCTAGCTCCTCTACTTAGCTTAGCTCAAATGTATTACCGTCCTGGGAAGGCAGTTAGTTTCTCTCGGTGCATGCATGCATGCATGGTTCTGTCCGTCTGTTGATCAGTGTGATCACAGACGATAGACTTCCTTAATTTACATGCATGCATGTTTCAACATTATGAAGATCCCGAACTAGCTTAAACTAGCACTCTGATCGAACCTGTATGTTAATTTGCTTATTGTTTTGTTGTTCTATCTAATTGAATACTTCGCACATATATATCCAGGTACTGCACGCATGCATGCATATGCTAATTAAGTAGGCCCTCCTCTTAAATATAAGACGCCTTCTCTATCCTAATAAATATTCAGATTACTTAATATTCTCTATATACATGCATTGAATGTAGTGATTAGAGATAGTAATAATTAGGGATAATCTAGTTACTTTTAATGTCCCATTGTTCTATATGCCAAGAGAAACTATGCTTATAGATGATGCTAACTTATTTACGTTAGCCGACCGCCTGCAACGAGAGGAGAAGATCATTCTGCTTGACTGCTAGCTGTAGGTATTTTCATCAACAATGTCGTTCGAACTCAATGGTACAGTAGTCAGTATACGCAAACAAGGGTTAGAACTAATTTGTCCTGGCTAGTACTACCTCGTAGCATGCATTTCCAGCCTTGGCCACCAACGCTTGATCCGCACGCTTCTGGAATGATCAGATCTAACTAGCTAGGCTAGGAAGCCGATCGAAGCTTGGGCGATACTGTACAGGTCGCCGGCCGGCCTGGAGCGTGGGCTCCACGTACGCTGTCCATGTGTACGCCTTAGATCATGCCTGCAGGCTGCTGCTGCAGGAACTGGACTGTGCGAGAATAAAGGGTTCGATTAATGAGGACGGCGACGCTCACCCGTGTGATCAGAGGCAAAGATTTTTGGCAGGATCGGTGGTCTGGTGCTATGTTATGTAGCGGCCGATTTGATGCCCTAGGGCTTTAAATTACTTACTCTATGTAGCCATGTAGGCCAGACATAGCTGCTGGTTTGCCTCGATCGCCGAGACCTGCTGCAGCCCGGCTAGCAAGCTGCCAACCTGGTTTAGGGTTCTTGGCAGCGCACGGATTGCCCTGCCGTGCCGTTCTATGGCATGGCTCTGTCTCCGTCGGGCCGGCTGGAATATGAGCTAGAGAATTTTCTCAGATTTCCGCAGTAATAATTGAAATACTTCATGAGAGATCCCTACAGACCAATTAAATATGTCTTTAATAAATGGGATGGTAAATTAGGAATGTATCGCACTATATACATGTTTCTCAGTGTATGTCTAAGCATTAGTATTATCCTGGAAAAAAAGTATACTAGGAAACACTGGAGTGTTTTTTCCTAAAAAAAGTACTTCAGTTTTCAGCCATTGGGTCCTTCAAGCAGTGGATCTCTTTCTTCCTTGTACTTCCGCCATGTGCTCGGCAAAGTACTGGATAAGAAAAAAAAAAGACTAATAAGCTGACTAATTTTTTCGAATTTACAACCTGAATCATTCGGATAATTTGCATCCGTTTTACTACCATATATATGTCCTCTAGATAGGCAGTAGTTAAATTGATAAAGAGGTTATAATGGGCTATGCTCAGATCCTCTGGACATCTTCCGTGAAATTGCATTGTCGGGGTACGTTTTCGACATTTCGTGGTGGTGTTTGTCTGGCGCTAGCTTGGGATTTTGTTGGGGCACTCAAGCTGAAAAAGTTGAAGGAACGATCCATAGGTAGGAGCTACCGCAATCCTCAAAGTTAAATTTGTCGCAAACCATATATATCCTTCTATCCGTTGAAGTTATGTACATTTCTTTTCCTTCGGAAACATCGATAATGCAAAATCACATGTATAGGTGAGTGCATGCACTATTTTAACTCTCAAAAGTACTCAAAATTCGTTCAAGAGATATTCAATCTATATAAATAAAAACAACATGGGATAATCAAGACATATCCTTTGTTTTAAGGACAAGAAATCTTACAATAATTTCAAAATAAAAAACCCTAAAAATTCTAACATTAATCTAAAGAAAAAGATAAGGATATCCACTATGTATTTTGGTAGGGCCAGATTAACCATATATACATATTAGAGTGAAGGACCGAAAATGACGATAAGAGAAAATGTGAATAAACACAAAATAGTTTTTTCCTAAAGAATCTAATCAAAACCCCACTTAATCAAATATAGGCCAAAAAAGAAGATTTTCTTAAAAAAAATAGCACAGGGACAACATTACGGCGTTACAGGGCTGGTAGTTCTGTGAATAGTAAAAAACAGTGAAATCAACACGAGTACAAGATCAAAAATTTATGTAACATTTCATCGGTTGATCCAAACCCTGTGAAACTTTATAGACACTAGCCTATGGATGTTAGGAATCTATTCCAACCTTCAATCACAAAGATTAATGCCAAAGTTTTGACCTTTTTACAGTGGAAGAAATAGTGCATAAAAACGAGTTCAAGAACAAGAATTTAGCTCTAAGCTTGCACGTGGGATTTTGATTATCTAGATGATCTTAGAGAGCTTCCCACATGTCATAGCAAGTAAGAACACCTAAGAAAAATCCCTCAAATAAGCAGAATCAAGATCTGCCTCAAGAATTTCCTTCTCAACTCAAAAACCGATTTCTTGGACAAACTTGGATCATAAAAAATAAGCTTGCCTAAATGATTGAGGAGATGATCTATAGAGGATATATCTATTAATCATACATCCTTAGATGCATGAGATCAAGTAATAAAGAAATCACAAGAAAAGATCACGAGCAACGGTAGGTACATGACCGAGGTGGAGATCCACGACGGCCCGTACGACCGAGGTGGACCACAATTAACCGCGACTCCATCTTCGTTATGAACTTGGACTACACCGTGCTGGTGGATGTAGCCATAACGGCGAAGAGAACTGGTGGAGTAAGAAGGCGAGCTAAAAGTAAAACTAAAAATTCTACTAGCAGATTTCTAAAGGTCCATGAAAGTGGAGTACATCTTAAGCTCTATTTTGTTGCGTTAGGTTCGAACATAAAAGAGCCGGAGAAGGCGACTGGGGCAGCAACGGTCTAGAGGCCAGACCGCGTCAACTTTATGGAGCTGATCGTGTACCGGGACGACGCGATCGATGAGCTTCTTGAGCTCTGCTAAACAGTTTCGGCTGCGAACAGTAAGCTGCTGGACGCCGGATCCTATTTATATTCAAACATTCCAATAAGTTGTGGATGAAAAGGAGTAGGATCTTATTCATGGGTTTCTGTTCACCACATTCCTGTCATCATTCATCACTTAGGCCGGATTGCCCTTTGCTATGTGTGTTGTGCAACGTACTGCTTGAATGGTTAATGATCAATATGTTACGAATCAATCAATCAATTACAATGCGGAAATTGATTTCCATACGCTGTACCCTGTTGCCATATGCAGTTGGTAACTCTTCAGCAGAGCACCAAGCGACCAACACAGTGCTGATTCTCTCAATGGTTGCAGCCTAACAACACCCAATAAGGCAAAAAGGAACGACTTCTAGCTCCCAGGTCAGGGATTTCAATGTCAGACTCGGAAATATCTGGCCATGGAAAGCTAGTTCCAAGATTGAGCAGGAGCATAGGAAGCGAGATCCCACCCCTGCTGCAAAGCTGGCCGGCTAGATGTGAGCAACCGCGAAAAGAAGGGTACCAACTTAGATCTCGATGGTCCTTCCTGATAATGTTGCCGTCACGAGTGGTATAAACTAGAAACGCCTGTAAAAGCACAAAGGAAAATTTACAGCAGAAACGAAACAACAATCCCACCCTGTGAGTTCAGATCCTGGACATACAACTGCAACTACTGCTTTGCAGCGTGGAAGGCAACAGTAGGGAAGGACCGAAGCGGACTTGCGAGACGTTTAAGACGAAGCTTAACAGAAATCATGCTTGTTTGGAGCTTGAGGAATCGATGGGGAATTTGGATCTTGGGGGTAAGGCAGGGTTTTATAGGGCGGCCGCGGCGGCGGGACTGGGAGCAAGCCGCGGTTGGCGTCCCCTACCAGGTTAAGCGAGTTCAGGTGGCTGGTGCGGGCCGGGCCTGGCCACACGGCTAAGGACCAGACGGCCTACATTTTCTCTGAGATTTTTGCGTTTTCTTTAATTTTTTCTGAACCAAAGCCATCCGTCCATCTTCCTCCTGCAAACCAATTTGCTGTGTTCGATAACATTTTATAAAACTAGTCTTAAATCCATGTTATGCTGCTTTATTTCATTTTGTTAAAAAAAACTGTAGACTCAACAGACCTGAATATTAGTTAGGAGTTAGGACCTTTGGTCAACTGGGAAGACCTAGCAGTAAAATTGTAAGCAAGTAGCAAGTCACTGAGATCCCAAAATCTCTCTTCCACTTACAAGCTTTGTGGTATTTGACAACCCAGTTCTGCACCCTACATGTAGGCAAAAACAGACAGATTTCTAGACATATGACTGCGCATGCATACTCCAGCACTACCCAATAACATGTGTTTTTTTTAAAGGTGCTTTTATGTTTTTTTAAAAAAATTGTATAAATATTAAAGTATGAATATATGGTAGATGTTAATTACTTACTTCTTCATTTCCTTCACGATTTGTACAACTTGGATTGAGAGAAAAAACATATAAGCACTGCTTTGCTTTAAGATCGAAATGGAAGGTGGCCAGTCAAATCGTTAAACATTGCCCTTAAATATGTTGACCAGACTAAATCCGATTCACCCAGTTGATGTACGAAGCGTATCTACTACCTAGTACTTCGTTGTTGAGGACCATGCATGCTTCGCGTCCGGTCTGAAACATTAATTGAGGCTGATCTGCTGATGTAGTACTGTGCTGTGTATGGTAACAAGAGTCCACCATCAAACTACATCTGAGTTCAGTTGCCCCTGGAAGTACAGCCTCGATCTCTCTTCAAGTCAGTTTTTTTCCCTCTTATATTTTTTTACAAATCTATCCCGTGAATAAAATTATAAAAATAACCTTATAAATAGCGGACAGTTGACACATATCACTTGCTATGGTTGTATACACAATAGTTGCCCAGATCGCTACCGTGTTAGGGCACCATAGTAGATCCTGCAACCAAGTGCACCAACCTCGGCAACTACCTGTTGAGCTAGGGGTGCACAGCAGGTCTACTGCCACGATCGGTTGGGGTGCCGCAGGATTGTGCACCTGGCACAGTACACAAGAGTACCAGATAACACATATCACTTGTCACTGCTGCCGTGGTCAGGAAGGAACTATTTTTTAGTTTTGTTGGCATAGAGAGACTACATTTTTGTAAAGAAAGTATGCAATGGGACCGATTAAGCCCAAGGCTTCCAGGCTCCAGGGCTACTCCAGTTCTTGAGATTGGTTTGCTCGTGGTACTAGCAAGTTATGGCAACTTTTATCTCTCCAAGAAATAAAAGCTCCGTCCACCCTTTCTCTCATCATGGCTTTGGCCTCTCGTGTAAATGGCAACTGTCGCAACATCTAGTCAGGACAAGAGAGATACGCGAGCTTCCCTACCACAAAGAGCGCAAAAAGGCAGCATCGGTCTTTTCCAATCCTGGATTAGCAGCCCATCAAGTCAACACACTTGTAATGCTATCATTAGTAGCTCCATCAAGTGGTTCATCTTTTTGTCACTCACTTTTTCTGGTAGATCGTCGAGCTTTACAATGAAATGATCACCTAAAAGAGCCTCCCACTCCATTCCCCATTTGATCTGCCCCCACGTAAAGGAAGCTAGAAAGACTAAAGAACACGAAGAAAACCACCTATCAGATGTTATATGTCATGCATGCCACACAAAAAATACTCATGCGTAGAGAGGACCCCCACGACGACTCTGCACTGCAGCTGGACGCATGCAACTGTCCGTTTCTCTGTAAACCATATCTGTTCATCTCTTTCACTTTAACTTTTCCCCGATGTACAGTTTTGATCAGGAACCTTACAGCGCATATGTGCATGCATACATGGCCATGCATTAGCCATATGGTATCTCTTTCATTTCACTTAACCTAACCCCCAAAAACAAAGGCATCTTTAATTTGACAGGTAAAAAAGGCCAGATAGAAAGAATGTAAAGAAAAGAAGAAGAAAATTTCTTTTCGGTACGATGTGTAACCAGCCAGCCAGCCCCACCTATGAAGTACCATGATTTGATCGAATTCTAACAGAGCTTTTTTTTTCATTGTTATACCCGTCCAGGCCTGGACAGTATCCTGGTGTAGAGTATGAGGTTCCAGATGTCCGGCACGCCAGGGAGGCACCAGTGGATGCAATCGGCGTAGGTGGTCGGGTCGGCCTGCTGCTCCGGCGTGAGCACCTTGCCCTGTCGAATGGTGTGCACGGCGGTGTGCCCATCCTTGCGCCGCTCCGACATGGTGGTTATGTCCACGAACGTGATGGGCACCCGCGGCGCCGCCGCACGGGTGATGTTGGCCGCCGTGTGGAACATGTCCCAGTCTGTGCCCAGCCAGATCGGACCGTGCCAGTTGAGCAACGGCATCGTCTCTTTGGCGCATCGAATCCCATCAGGGTTGCCCCAGACCTGCGGGCTGTTCAAAGAAGCCATCAAGATGAGTAGATGATCACACAAGTACATCAAAATGAAATCGTGATGACTATTGACAATGTAGAATGCTACAGTATTTGATTGCCATTTTGGTTTGTTAAATTTGTCATGCATGCACACTTCTTCTGGCGATCTCAAACAGCTGGCAGATCTACACCCTACTACTACCGTTCTCTTCACGTACGGGGATCGTTAGTACGTCGTATTATTCTTCGGCGGGCCCGTACCAATAACATGCTCAACTGCACAGAGCCCTCAGAAGTTAGCAGCCCCTTATTTTCATTTAATCCTCAATTTCTACTTATTTAAAATCATCATAAAAATTACTATTATTACTACAGTTAATCTTGTTTAATCAAAGCTTTTTTATTACTTTCTTACTGAGAACCCCCCAACCTCTCAATTGCTCTTCCATCCCTCTTTGCTTTCGCCCAACCACTATTCGTATATCTTTTAGCTGCATATGAAAATTAAACCTTTGCTCCTAATTCCCCCCTTTCAATTAACTCTTGATTTCCCTAAAATAATCCTGATGACGACAGTGACGAATCAATGCGCTCCATTCTCGTCTATTTATTGTGGTATTCTTTGTGAACTCAAAAACATAATTTATATTCTTATCTAGATAGGAATGCTACTTTGTCTTTCATCTATCCCTTCTAAAATCAGGTGATATAAATCTTGTTATAAAACGTATAAGACAAAAAGGAACCGAAAAGCTAACATTAGTCTAATTATAAATTTAGAACATGGCTCCAAATTCTGTACGCCCTGTTCTTCGGTACGTTGACCGAACTTTAATTGTATCTTTTTATGTCACATACTCACATGTCTCGAACTCCAAGCTAGGTGCTTCGTTCGTGGACGCAATCCCCACCGAAACAGTCCAACAGTTTCGAGATGGCTGGACACGCCAAATGATATGGCATCACCGCAAGGCTTTCTTTTGACTGATCTTCCTACTTCAAGAAGGAAAATACTAGTTCCCCTACACCACTCCTCTTTCTAACAGGCTATTGACAAGTGAAGCGACGACATGTGTGGGAGACCTCAGTGATCTGTTCATTCACCAGACCTATACCATGGCAAATTTGTCCGGTTGCTCCTTATCTTCTCACGCACTACTAAAGAGAATCATTGGCTAAAAACTACAGGCAAAACCAAGTGAATTGCTTCACGGAACCTAATTAAGCATCTACCAGTGTCAGGGCAAGTCATCCATTTTCCTAAAAAGCTGTAGGTGAGCTTTCGTAAGCGTCATCCCCGGGCCATGCCAAACAAATCCTTATCAACGCCTATTGTCATCGGCGATAGGTAACCAACACAACCCTCTGTTTGATCCTACTAGTGTGCTAGCTACATCTAATCCTTCATTTGGCGTTGTTAAGTATGTAGCGAGGCAATAATTCATGTATGAACAGCTCATGTGTGTGATCTGAACTATATAAATATTTTTTTTGTAAGGCTAAACCACGGAGTACTATTTGGTATACGTATACATCCACTCAATATAACACCAAAGAACTTTGAAATTGAATTGCGCAAAAAGAAAAGCAAAAACGTCAGACGCCAAGTGATTTCTAAAGATCAGATGACCAGATTCGAATCCACCTCTAGCTTTTAAGCCTAATACGTGACAGAACGGATTAATGTGTTCTCTATTCCAAGATCCTAAAATTCCGGTCATGGCCTCACGGGTAATATAACGCCTCTCAGAATGATGCACCGACCAATGACACACGTGGTTTTTCTTGCCCATCACAAACTACAATACGTCGTTGATCATTCATGCATCATGGGATTCAATTCACGGATCGCAACGGCCACATAAAAATCTTGCGGAAGGGAAGGTTCCATCTGGATTCATGCGCAAATAATTCCATCGCCCATGTGATCGAGTGGATAGTACACACAACCATTCATACCCATGCACCCTACGGTCCTATCAATTTAGTATTAATTTTTTAGAATGCAACATGGACGACAGCTAATAAAATATTGACTCTGTTTACAAATAGTTATTTTTTTAATATCAACACGGACTCTAAAATATAACTTTCATAAATAATTTTTATTAAAATATATATATAACCCAATAAAATTATAATATTATAAAAGTACTTTTTAAGATAAATCTATACAATAATTTTCATGTAACTATATGTGTTGTGACGTATATTCTTGACCGTATAAAGTGTATCTAAAAGAATATCTAGAAAGTCGTGCTCATCATTTGTGCATATAAAAAACAACAGGCATACTGTGCAACCTGTGGTTAACCCTTGGGATCGTTAATGGAGCACTTCTTGCATTGCGACTACGTTAGTCTGGTTCTCCTAGCTGTGGCAGTATTCCGCGCGCGGTGGCATTCCATGTACCTATCTGTACTTTATTCCATCATTATGCTCTAGCTGAGGTGTCAAACCATGTGTAAATGGCACACTCGCATGCTAATTGGTTCACTAGCTACCGTATATTCTGTAGCTGTGATGGAACTATAAATATTTTAATGGGTACACAATTCACACACGTAATTTCGTCATCTTGTACAATAGTTTTATAACATAATAAATACAACAAAGTTTGAAAATATTTCAAAAGTACAGTACAAATAGTTTAAATAAGATGAATAAAAGGACTAATATCTCATAAGATTTTACATATAAATAATTTAAATTGTTTAAATTTACCGGCCAAAGAATTGATCTTTACATATATTTTTTTGATTTTTAGGTGCTAGTTCCGCCCATATGTCGTAGGACCATGTCCGGTTAAACAATCGACGGGCCGGGCAAGGTGAATCCATGGTGTCTCATCCAATACTCACGGTGTACTTAGCCGCATCGCGCGTTTGTATCTAGTTTCACCACTTAGCAGCTCGGCGTGACATTGCACGCAAAAAAGCCACGCAGCCGCGGCCATCTCAACAAAAGAAGACGCTGACGTGCCCGCGCCCCTAGGTCTGACATTTCCATGCTCCGAAGATAACGACCGTTCGGCTCGGCGCGACGCGCCCATCCTCATGGCTTGGACAACCCGTCCAATCCCGCGCGCGAGGCCATCCCAATTCTGCCCCTGGAAACCGACCGACTGCGCCCACTGCACCACGGCACCAATCCATGTAGCGCTACGATTCTCTCCAGCCTGACGAGCGCATCGATCTCCGGCGCGGTGGTACAGTACGCGCACCACGCGTTGCCGTTTCGTTGAGGGTACCACCGTCACCATGCGTGCGTACCTTAATTAATTCTGGTGTGGAAAAAGTTTCGAGATCTTGGCGTTTGCACACACGTACCGTTAAGAACTAAACTGGCGCTACTACAATGATGGGTCAATCGTACGTCGGTACGTGCCTTGCTCGATCGAGTGAAGTGCTTTTGTTCTAAACGCGAAAATATACGTTGGAGTGGAATAGCAAACTACGAGAAATTTAGAGGTAGGGAAGGGTACGTACCTGATGTGAAGAGGGGACATGCTCATGAAGAAGACGGACGTGCGCTCCGGGTCGATGTTCTCGTTCACCCAGCCCGCCCAGGTGGCCAGCACCTTCCTGTAGGCCTCAATCCTCACGACCTCGTCATGTTCCTCCCAGCTCTGCCCGCCCGGTCTCCTGCGAATTGATCAAAGGTCACAAGAAAACTTGCATGTCAGCGTCATCGCTGTTTACATCAGCACGTAATTTTCGTTCGCCCGCGTCGTTGGCTGCACGGCACGGCATGCGTAACTCAGTCGGTACGTAGATGTGCATTGTACATACTTGACTTTCATGTTAAGGGTGTTCATCCACCAGATGTAGGTGTTGAAGACAAGGTAGTCTACGCCGCGCCAGTTGTCGGCGTGCGCCGCGATCTCCTCCGCCTTGATGATCCGGTGCTGGATGCTGTGGATCCTCGGGTCGTCGGAGTTCGACTCCACCAGGAACGGCGCCCAGTAGAACTCCACCGTCGCGTTGTACTCCTGTTAATCAGAACAAGGCCGACCATTTGACCTGATCAGATAAACAGGCCAGAGAAATGCGAAGTTGGTGCACCTAGCCGCCACCAACGACAGGGCACGTCATATTCGAAAACGGCTGCTACTTCTAGTACTTGTAGGACTAGGAGACGTGTGACCCAGTCGACCCGGTTAGCTAGCTAGCTACGTTTATCCTCCACGGCGCGAATCTTAAAGGGGAAGGCAGGCGGCGGCGTACGCACCACGGCGTGGAAGACGACCCTCTGGCCCTCCCAGGTGACGTACTTCTTCCCCGGCGACAGCGCCGACTGCACCAGGCACACCATCGACTCCCACTGGTTCCGGTTCAGCGAGTCCCCACGAACATGAACCGCTTCCCCCGGAGCCTCTCCATGAACAGCTTCGCGTCAAACCTTCAAAATTGAGGGGAAAAGAAACTTACTGTTTATGCATGCATGTCCAGCTAGCTATTCCATGCCTGCCTTCTGAGCTTTCAAAAGAGGCAACATGCCATACGTTTCTGCTGCGAATTTGGAAGTGTATGCATGCGCGCGTGTGTACCTGGGCATGGAGCAGTCGTTGGGCTGCCACCGCCATTTCTGGTAGGTGTCGTCGCGGCGGCCGTTCTTCATGCACGTCACTTGCGCCGTGAGGAACTGGCACTCCTCTTCCCGGTACAGCGGGTAGCTGGCGTTGTCGAACACCCACTCGCCCTTGGACAGGTCGCACGTCTCCGGCACGCTCAGCACGGCCGGCGCCACCGTCTTCGCCGCCCGCTGCCTCCTCGGCTTCTTCGCTTTCTTCGGCTTCTTGTTCTTGTTGGCGGCCTTCCCTTCTCCCTGCGTCGCCGTCTCCGTCACCGCGTGCTTCGGCTTCGGCATCTCGTCGTCGCGCGGCAACACGGCGGCCTTTTCCGTAGACGAGATGTCGCGCCTGGGGGTAACGCGCGCGACATGGCCGCCCGAGACGACCGCCGGCGGCGACGAGGGCCCCGCCCGCGCGAGCGGCTCGAGCGTGAGCGACCGGATGTCCTCGCCGTACATGATGATGACGAAGATGACGAAGAAGACGCCCGCCACGTACACCGGCAGCCGCCCGCTCTTGCGCAGCGACGACACGGCTTGTTTCGCGCCGAACGCATCGAACGCGCCAGCCCCGGAGCCCACGCCCGCTCCCGCGAGCGACGACTTGCGCCGGCCGGCGAAGTGCATGGCTCCCGCAGCTTGCTACGGCCTACTAGCTCGCTCTGCACGTAACGCGCGCGGTTCGCCTGGATCGATCGATGCGTGCGCGCGCAGACAGAGATTGCTGACTAGCCGAGCGAGGGGGCTTAATGGATCGGCGCGCGGGCCTGGGAGTCAGCAGCGGGGGTTGCGGATTCGGTGAGGGGAAGCCATCTTTTGCTGATGCTTCCCTCCCCCTTCTCTTCCCTGGTCAGGCGTTGAATCGGCAACTAAGCGAGGTTAACTGGATGGATGGATGGATTGGACAGAAGGGTTTTTATTCCTTGCCAATTCAAAGGCTCCCAGACTTGGCCAGACGAGGCAAGGAGAAACGTGGTACAGCACGTCATGGATGGACTACATTAATTTAGATTCGGGTCCTACGTATATGCACAGTGCGAGTATTAAACACTACTAGTTATTCTTTCACGAATTTAATTAGTAAAATTTTGCAATTACCATAAACTGAATTTTTTAGCAGACTTAATGCATAATTGGTTTGGACGATGAGCTGATATATATGGTTCACTGCGAATTATGATCGATATATATCCTGATGGTCAACGGACAACGTGATAACTCAAGGACAGATTGGCTTATGAAAGGAGCAGAGAATAACATGTATACACATGACACAGCTAAATGTTTGCATGGTGATGTTTCAGAAGGAACAGTTGGGCCTTGGTCTCTCCCGTTTTCTTTATCTGGGAGAATGACGCGTGTACTTCTAGCAGATTTCTTTCTGACTGTATGCGCTAGCACACGTCAAGCTAACTACCAGTTTGAGACTTCTAGAACTAAAGAACCTGCAGGGATGTGTCCGTGATTTCTACATTATGATACGATATTGATCTTTGGCGACGGTTGATCCAGATCGTTGGTCTCCTGATTTTGTCTAGCTGCCTTGTCAGTAAGGAAAAGAAAATTTTCAGGTGAAACATTTCCCACGCGTATGAACTGATCGTTGGTAGTTCCAACACATGGCACGTTCTATACCACGGCAGTATTGAATACTGTTCCTATTTTTCTTCATAAGATACAACTCTTCCTGCCTGTAAAATATATCACGTAATTAAGGGATTTGATAAATGTCATCCGGTTGTTTTGTCCCAAAAAATCATCCAAACTGTGGACCATCGGATATACGCCGCGATTGGTGCGAGCTTGACGGGCCTGATGAAGTAATGGGCTGCGGACGCGAAATTTTTTTCGGCGCCAGGCTGTAGAGTCCGGACGCGAAACGTTATACGCCCCGAGCTTGACGGCCTTATGAAGCAATAGGCTGCGGACGCGAAATTTTTTTCGGCGCCAGGCTATAGAGTCCGGACGCGAAACGTTTTTAGGGGGTTACTGTTTTCGAATTTTTATTCTTCTCGGTTTCGGCGCCAGTATTCACTCTTCGAGGAGGAGGGATGACGAGGGAGGCGTGTAGACGAGGAGATCGAAAGCGCTAGAAATCAGAAGTCCCATCGGTGGAGAAATCGGGAGTTCCGTCACCGCTCATCTGCCGCGAATCCACCCGCTTTACTCGCCGCCGTTCACCACGTTTTGTTTCTTTGTTACGGTGTGGCGGAGACAAAGGTAAGAGACCAATTTTTCTTCGTCCGAATCCCACGTTTGAAGTTTTAGGGTTTTATGGTTTTGATTTATGGGGAGAGGAGAGATCGTCGATCGCATGAGGTGGAGAACTTGGGAGCGAGAGAGAGTGAGATGGTAGAGTATTCGGGATATCCGTTTTCACCTCCACTAGCTGGTGTTTAGCCGGATGAGCAGTGAAGTCAGCGAAGGTAGAGAAATCGGTATGCTCTTTTAGGGTTTTTGTGCTATGTATTTGTGCGGGAAGGAGGCACACGGTGAGAGATGTGCTAGGCTACATCAGTGTAGCTGCTTGTGTGAAGCTATACTCGATACTGGGTTTGTGTTGGTAAGGGTTTTGTGATGTTCGTGCAGTAGTTTTTGTGTCCACTTGCTAATCCCCTTTTTCACACCCTCTCCCCCACCTCCTCTGATTTTTCTAGATGGACGAGGTGAAAGGACCGATATGTCGCCTAGAGGGGGGGTGAATAGGCGTATTAAAAATTTGCAATTAAATAAAATTCCCGAGGATCAAGCCCGGAGTGTCCGGACAAAATCTCCGGATAGTCCGGAGTAAATGTCTGGATAGTCCGGATTATATGTCCGGATAGTCCGGACAGGTGACCTCGAAATGAAATTTTAAATCTTTGCAAGTTTTCAACAATCTAGCTAAATACAAATACTCTAAATGATGTCAGGTACCTGAGGAAAATATAGATCTAGTGCCAAACACTGAGACAAAGTAGATCGGGACACCAAAAGTTCCAAGAACTACAAACCCTAGCACAAGCAAGTGAAGAACACAAAGACAACGAATTTTTTACCGAAGTTCGGATTCTTGAAGGGAATCCTACGTCTCCGTTGAGGAGGCACAAAGCCCGGGTCTCTCTTGACCCCTTTCCTCCCGGTGTTGCACGAAGCACTCGCCGGTCTTCACTTCTTGCCTCTTTCCTTTCGGAGGCTAGGCTTGCCTTCACAAACGACCGAAGCTCTCCACACGAAGTCTTGGAGGCTCCCGGTGACTCCTTGCCGTCTAGGAGCCCTTCAAACTCCAAGAGTAATAAATACGCCGCTAAATCAACTTGGAGGATGAAACTTGTGCTCAAGAATCAAACAAGCAAGCTCAAAGTACTTGAATCCCCTTCTTTCTCCCCAAAGATGCAAATCAAATCGAAGATTTAAGTGGGAGAAAGAAGCTAGGGCTTGAGAGAGTGTGAGAGAGAGCTTTTGACTTGAATGCTGCAATAAGTGAGGTTGGTAACGGTTGGAAATGAGTTGGGGGTTTAAATAGGTCATCCAAAATCCAACCGTTACAGGCATGCTGCGCTAAGTTTGGACTATCCGGACATTTAGTCCGGAGTGTCCGGACTTAACTCCTTTTACCAACCGAGAGGGTGAGCAGGAGTGTCAGGACAATTTCTCCGGATACTCGGACAAAAACCGGATACTCGAACAATAACCTGAGTGTCCGGACAAAATGTCCGGATACTCGGACTTACGAAAAAACCAACAGGGACCCCAGCCGGAGTGTCAAGGGCTAAATGTCGGATACTCGGACCGACCCTTGACGAGTACCCTTTGATCGAAATGCAAAGTTTCAAAAGGATTTGAGATGCAATTTTCATCCTATGAGCACAAGCATATCCTAGAAGCGATTTTCCGTCAGTATCCCCTTAATAGTACGGCTATCCTTAGACTCAATAAAATAAAAGATATACAATCGAAGTCTTGATGCCGCCTTTTCAAATTTTAAATATGGTGGGGATCTCCAATCGCCTTTCCAACAATGATATCGTCTTGATCACTGCATAGAATCTCACTCACATCGTTAGTATACGTAATTGTGTTGCCATAAATCACCAAAACTCAATGAGGGGCCTAGATGCACTTTCAATCTCCCCCTTTTTAGTGAATTGATGACAACACAATCAAATTTGGATAAGTTTGAAATGATGAAGTATTTGGAATACCAAATACACGAGGATGCTCCTCCTAAACATGTGCATTGAAGGAATTTGAATTGGATGTCAATTGCACATGTTTACGGAGGCTCCCCCTAAAAGCTTGCCTTCAAGAGAAAGTAACATGATATATATAATTTGCGCAAATGAGTATGACATGATATCACACAAATGCATAACTAAACAGGAAGTATATCATTAAGCAAATCAAAAGATAGTTCAACAACCAGCAAGCAACACACACGCATAAGCATCAAGATCAACGACAGGTAATGACGATAATTAAACCATAGTAACAAGCACCAAAGATAACAAGATAGACTCTCTCCCCCTTTGGCATCAAGACACCAAAAAGAGAGTCTTCGGCAGACAATCACTCCTCATCTTCTGATGGCTGATAGTCATCCTCCTCGCTGTCGTCGCCGGCGCCATCGACATCCTTCTTATTTGGGGTGCGAGACAATTTGAAGTCCGAAGAGCTGCTGAGTAGCGGAGTCAACTGTGGGCGCATCATCGGACTCCTCAGACTCACTGCTGGCAGGAAGGTCCTCACCCTGTTGGCGACGATAGGCACGAAACTCACGGCGGTGCTCACGAAGCTCGCGACGAGTCTCCTTGACTTGAGAGGAGACCTCCTGACACATGCAGAACAAGCACTTGAGCATCCTCTTAATGGTGTCGCGACTGGTGGCAGGAGAGCCAGGAGGAGATACTCGCGCCGACGATGGATGGGCGGCGCAGAGAGGCTGGAGGCGCAAGGAGCAAAAGACACAGTCACGGAGGGCGACCCTGGGGCTTCTCCACTGGAGCTGCGAGGAGCGAGCGAGGCCGATGAGGCGAACCTTATAGGATACATGCTCAACGTCCTTCACAAAGTCGAGGCCGGTGACATGTTCAATCAGCGCCATGATGAAAAGCGCATATCCGCAGCTGCTGGAGTTGCTCAGAGAGTTGTGGCGGATGGCCTCCCAAATGAAATCAACCACGTCAAAACCATGAGTGCGCTCAACCAAGTGAAATAGCAAATTCCGAACATACGAACTGATGGCTGACGCATCCCCCTCCTTGGGCCAAAGAGTAACCCGAAGCAACCTGAGAAGGACGGCTGGCACTGGCTTGAGACCCTTTATTGAGCCTACCACAAAGTGCTGAGATGAGTCATATAGGTCTTCAAGCTGCTCTGGAGTCATCACCTTCTTGTCATGTAGCTTTGCATCACCGTCGGCTGACCTCAGTCGCAGAATTCTAGCGAAGGTCCTTTTGGTGGCCACATACCATAACTTATCGGTCATCCACCATATGGCATCTTGCTTCTTATCAAAATAGAGAGTGGCATAAAACTGCATGATGACCTCATCATTCCAAGAATGCATAAAGCTCATAATGTCTTTTACCTTATGCCGCTCACAAATCTGGATGACTTCGTCGAAGACGGGATTTTGAGCCTCAGACATGTAAAGCCAATCAATCCGCTTCATTTTCATGACAGGTCGCTCCATGGGCAAAAGAACTGTCTCATAATAATCAGAATGGAACCTGTTCCAGAACCGCTTGTCGACATACTGATCCTGGTGAAACTCAAGCGGGTCCTTGTTCCTCTGCGCAACAATGGCCTTGCCCTTCCCGGACCCCACCCGATAGTCAACCACACGAAGCGGCATCATCTGGCCTGGATATCTCCACTGAGGCTGAAGCTTCTCAAGTGAACCAATCGCTACTCTCGACTCTTGAAACTGCTTCTTTTTCTGTTCACGACGCCTTGCATGGGCGTCCGCAGGGTGCTCATCTGCAGGATTCTCCTCTGGATTAGCTTGAGCAGGAGGCGAAGCAACGGGAGGAGCGGCAGGAGGAGCGGTGAGGAGGTTTGCACGGCCTTGACTGATCTTCCTCACGCCTTGCCTTTTCTTCCGGGAAGCGCCGGAAGTGGGGGATGAAGGAGGTGACTCAAGTGGGCGCTTTCTGGCACCAGAACCACCCTGAGATGAAGCCATCTGATAGGAGACAAGATTGGAGTGACAAACAGGTTCAAATGAAGACAAGACTTACAATTTAAATTTTTGGGCCGAAGGGTACAGCTCGGATACTCCAGACATTTAGTCCGGACTATCCGGACAATTACTCCGGATACTCCGTGGATTTAGTCCGGAGTGTCCGGTGTATAGTCCGGATACTCCGGGTAAAATATCCGAAGAGTCCGGGGTGTACAGAATTTAACCCAAAAACCTAAATTGTGCACAATGTGGGATTTCTAAGAGCACAATGGAGAGAGTAATTAGGAAGATGAATGTGCTCTAGCACGGGGACCCTAACCCTAGGTATTTCAAGGATTCAAAAGGAGTTAGGGCAAAAGAGAATCATACCGCAAAGAAGAACACCCAAAAGAAGGAATGCCGACCGGAGATCCCTTCCCAAGCCCTCCAAGACTGATTCGGAGACTCCGGAAGGTGAGGAAATCACCGGAGATGAAGGAAGGACCAAGGGCGGCGGCTAGGACGAAATTTGAGGAGAGTGCGGTTGAGGAAAATGACAAAGGAGAGAAAAGAAACCCCATGCGGACTTAAATACCTGACCATCTAAGTCCGGACACTCCGGACAATTAGTCCGGACACTCCGGACAATTAGTCCGGACTGTCCGGGCTGACAGCTCGGGATCCGATTAGGAATATCAAGGAATTGATGGGAAGGATTGACTTGAAGCAATGAGAAAAGATACCCTTGAAGCCCTTTACACATATGTGACTAGCGAACATACAAGCAACCAAACCATAGTCACATAGCGTTGGACTGGATCCGAAGATCAAATATTTCAATCAACACAAAAAGATTAGAGAAAAGAACCAAATAAGCTTTTCTAAACCATTTTCCAAGCATCAAACAATGGTGTGCACCCTTCAAGCCAAATTGCGAGAATCAAGAATATTTAGCCCACTCCTCAATTCACAAAATCTTTTCTCATCAAGTGGTTTGGTAAATATATCGGCTAATTGATCATTTGTGCTCACATGTTGGATGTCGATATCGCCTTTAGTGGAATGATCCCTTAGGAAATGATGGCGGATATCGATATGTTTTGTACGGGAATGTTGGACGGGGTTGTTGGCAATTTTTATGGCGCTCTCATTATCACAAAAGAGTGGAACATGGTTGTAGGTTAGGCTATAGTCATTTAGGGTTTGCCTCATCCAAAGCAATTGCGCACAACAACTCCGTGGCTATGTATTAAACCGGGTGTGGATAGAGACTCTGAGTTTTGCTTCTTGGATGACCAAGAAACAAGGGATCTACCTAAGAACCGACAAGTGCAGAGGTACTCTTCCTATCCACCTTACATCGGCATAATCCGCATCGAATAGCCGACTAGCTCAAATGATGAACCTTTTGGATACCAAAGCCGAAATGAGGAGTGTGCACTAAATACCTCAAGATTCTTTTTACGGCCACCATGTGGCACTCTTTGGGAGCGGCTTGAAAGCAGCACACATGCACACACTAAGCATAATATCGGGCCTAGATGCACAAAGATAGAGTAAAGAGCCGATCATCGAGCGATATACCTTTTGGACGACCGGTTTACCTTCTTTGTCGAGGTCTAGATGCCCGATTGGCTTGCATCGGCGTCTTGATTGGCTTGGCGTTCTCCATTCGAACTTCTTGAGCATGTCCTTGATATACTTCGTTTGGCATATAAAAGTTCCTTCCTTGAGTTGTTTGACTTGAAATCCGAGGAAGAACTTCAACTCGCCCATCATGGACATCTCGAATCTTTTAGTCATTATCCTGCTAAAATCCTTGCACAAATGTTCATTAGTAGATCCGAATATAATGTCATCAACATATATTTGACACACGAATAAATCATCATCAATATGTTTGGTGAAAAGAGTAGGGTCGGCCTTTCCGACTACAAAACCTTGTTCGAGGAGAAAATCGCGAAGACACTCGAACCACGCTCTCGGTGCTTGCTTAAGCCCGTAAAGAGCCTTGTGTAGGAAGTAGACGTGGTCCGGATGATCTGGGTCTTCGAAACCGGGTGGTTGCTCAACGTAGACCATTTCGGAGAGAGGTCCATTCAGGAAGGCGCTTTTTACGTCCATTTGATATAACTTGAAATCATGGTGAGTAGCAAAGGCAAGTAATATTCTAATTGATTCAAGCCTAGCTACTGGAGCGTATGTTTCATCGAAATCCAAACCTTCTATTTGCGTGAAGCCTTGAGCAACCAACCGTGCTTTGTTTCTAGTCACTATTCCGTTCTCGTCTTGCTTGTTCCGAAACACCCACTTGGTTCCAATCACGTTTTGCTTGGGTCTTTCGACAAACTTCCACACTTGGTTTCTCTCGAAGTTGTTCAACTCCTCTTGCATGGCCATCACCCAATCCGGATCTTGGAGAGCCTCTTCTACCTTGAGTGGTTCAAGAGAAGAGACAAAGGAGTAAAATTCACAAAAATTTGCAAGTCAGGATCTAGTGGATACAACTTGTTAATGTCTCCAAGTATGTTGTCGACCGGGTGATCGCGTTGTATGCTTTGATGAACTCTCGGATGAGGGGTTGTTGCATTTAAGCGTTGAATAGGACCTCCATCATCTTGAGAGGTATTCGAGCCATCTTGTGCTTGAATGGATGAGGGAGGATCAACATTTGGAGCACTGCTGCCCGGAATGTCCGGGGTTAAGTCCGGACACTCCGGAGATTTTGTCCGGATACTCCGGACATTATCCCGGACACTCCGGGTTGGGGTGCTCGGGATAGCATCCTGCTCCACCGGTTTTACCTCCCCGATGGCCAATTTCTTGATAGCTTCACATGGAGGTTCTTCCCTATCAATTATATCACAATCAACTTGTTCTACTTGAGAACCGTTAGTTTCATCAAATGTTACGTCACGCGAGATTTCAACTACACCGGTGGTGTTATTGAAAACCCGATATGCGTAAGCATTTGATCCATAACCAAGTAAAAATCCTTCATCTACTTTAGGAGCAAATTTAGAAAACTTAGCTTTCTTGTTGAGGATGTAACATTTGCTTCCAAAGACTCGGAAGTAGGATACATTGGGTTTCTTGCCGGTGAGTAGCTCGTACGCCGTCTTCTTTAAAATCTTATGAAGATATAGCCGGTTGGAGCTATGGCACGCGGTGTTGACGGCCTCCGCCCAAAATATGTCGGAGACCTTGTACTCGTCAAGCATCGTGCGCGCCATCTCGATGAGGGTTCGATTCTTCCTCTCGGCTACCCCATTCTATTGAGGGGAATAGGGAGCCGAGAACTCGTGTTTGATTCCTTCTTCATCGAGAAACTCCTCAACATCGGTATTCTTGAATTCGGTGCCGTTGTCGCTCCGAATTCTCTTGATCTTCACTTCGAACTCATTTTGAGCCCTTCTCATGAACTTCTTCAGAGATCCTTGGGCTTCACCTTTATCATGCAAGAAAAACACCCACGTAAATCGAGAAAAGTCATCAACAATAACCAAACCATACTTGTTTCCTCCAATGCTTATGTAAGCGATGGGACCGAACAGATCCATGTGAAGCATCTCCAACGGCCTTGTGGTGGTCATCACGTTCTTCGCGGGATGAGATGCTCCTACTTGCTTCCCTGCTTGACATGCGCTACATACCCTGTCTTTCTCAAAGACAACATTGGTTAGTCCAAGAATGTGATTGCCTTTAATGAGTTTGTGAAGGTTCCTCATACCAACATGGGCAAGCCGGCGATGCCATAGCCAACCCATGCTGGATTTAGCCATAAGACACGTTTCAAGGTTAACTCTATCCGTAGTGAAGTCCACAAGATAGAGATTCCCTTTCAACCGTCCCTTAACGGCTATTGAACCATCATCCCTCTTAACGACATCCACACCCTTATCACTAAACACACAATTGTAGCCCGCTTCACATAATTGAGCAACGGACAACAGATTGTAGCTTAACGATTCAACAAGCAAGACATTATTTATATGAAAATCATTTGTAATTAGGATCTTACCTAAACCTACCACTTCACCTTTTCCGTTATCGCCAAAGATGATACTCTCACTATTTGATCCATTGGCTTCCAAATGCGCGAACATTGCCCTTTCTCCGATCATGTGATGCGTACATCCGCTATCCAAGATCCAACTTGTTCCACCGGAGATATAGGCCTACAAAATGAAATTTAGTTTTCGCTCTTTGGTACCCAAACTTGTTTAGGTCCGCGCACGTTAGTGACAAGTGATTTGGGAACCCAAATAGATCGCATATTAGAGGTACTTTTGGATTTTCCTCCAATGGGACATGCAACTACACGACCATGGTTAGTTCTCTTAAGTACATATGAGGCAAAGAAAGTGGATTGAGCCTTATATTTAGAGTTTGCTTCCCCCTTTACGAAATGAATGGGCTTGTTCAAAGGCGTAACCACAATGTGGTTTCCTTTGCCCTTGGGAGGACATAACCAAGCCCATGCTTCATGGGGTTACCTTTAGCTTCTGAGGAACTCCTCTAGTCCTTGCTAGCCTTATAGGACTTTTGTAGTCCATCTTGAGCATTCCTTGAGCCTCTCATTTTCATGAGCAAGTACTTGCAAAGTCTCAAGGTTAGTGGTACAAATATCAATATTGACATTATAGCATCTAGCGCATCCATTGCTCGTTGAAGGTAATGAAGAATTGGAGTTAATAGTAGAGGTAATCGGAGGGCTATTCTTGAGATCAACAAGCTTCAACTCAAGAGCCTTGCAAGCGTCCTTTGCCTTAGCAAGTTCCTCTTCGAGTGAAGCATTGGTGATCTCGAGACTAGTCACCTCGGATTTGATTAGTTTTGAATTCTTAATCAATTCCTCACTTATCTCTTTTTCAAAAGACAAGCTCTTCTCTAGCTCATGATTTTTCTCTTTTTCGAGGATGAGCAAATCCTCTTGAGCTTCGAGAAGAGCTTCCTTTTGTTCGACCACTTCCTCCAACCTTTCAATATCTTTTAGGAGCAAATTCAACTTATGAATGTCAAGGTTTTTTATAGACTTAAGCACTGTACCAATGTCATCATTATCACTATCACTATCGCTATCGTGCTCATCTAGACAATCATTAGCAATAGAGAGTGGTGGCAATTGATGATACCTTGTGCCCCTTTGCCATAAGGCACATTGGAGCAATTTCATCGTCATCGCTTAGATTGTCGAAGAGGCCCTTCGACGTTGTTGAGGTAGATGATACGGCGATGGCGACGGAGGCGATTCCACCTTCATTGTCGGACTCGGAGCTTGAGTCGGAATCGGAGTTTGAATCCCACTCTTCTCCAATATGCGCTTGTCCCTTGTGCTTGTAGTGTTTGAATTTCTTGCTCTTTTCTTTGTCTTTGCCCCGGTATTTGTCTTTCTTGTGAGGCTTCTCATCTTTGCTCTCCTTGTGCGGACACTCGGTAATGAAGTGGCCGGTTTCACCGCATTCATAGCATCTTCGAGTAGAATGTCTACCCT
The DNA here is from genome assembly GCA_036346375.1 of Guadua angustifolia. Lineage (NCBI taxonomy): Eukaryota > Viridiplantae > Streptophyta > Magnoliopsida > Poales > Poaceae > Guadua > Guadua angustifolia. The sequence continues at coordinate 41,729,445 of CM070501.1, read as the reverse complement.
TTGACTTTCTTCCAAAACTCTTCGACTGACCTCCTTGTTTGAAGTTCTTCTTCTTGAAGAATTTGTTAAATCTTCGCACAAATAGAGCCATATCTTCATTTGTCAGTGGACCACATGACTCTTCGTCTTCGCTCGAACTCTCTTCTGCTTGGCGCGCTATCTTGACTGCCTTGAGGGCAATGCCTTTCTTTTTGCCAGACTTGAGTTCTTCAACAACCTCGGCTTCCTTCACCATCATCTCATCCATCATGGCCGCCAATGACATCATGAGGTGTCAGCGTGTCGAGTTGGGCCGGTCTCGGATCAACTGAACAAGGTTGCGGTTGGTAGGGGTGATCACGCGAAGTATTATCTTCACCACGGCCTTGTCAGAAAGATCTGTGCACCCAAGACCTTTTGCTTGATTCACGAGCACCATCGGCGGTCAAACATCTTAGTGTATGATTCACCATCTTCCGGGGTGAACAAGCAGCTCACCAATAATGAGCTCTATCTTGATTCTCGGACGCTTGACACTCCTTCATGGTGACTAGGAGTCTATCCCAAATAGCCTTCGCTTCCTCGAGTCCATCGACTCGGTTGAACTTCGGAATCGCTCAAGGCGTTGAATAAGGCATTGATTGCCAAATCATTGAAGTGTTGCTCTTTATCTTCTTCGGAGTAAGATTCTCGGGATCATTAGGCTTGAAACCTGTTTGCACAATCTTCCAAATAGATGGGTGAAGCGATCTCAAGTGCATTTTCATCTTATGTTTCCATGCCGCATAGTGAGTGCCATCGAAATGAGGCGCTCGGCCGGAGGGCACGGAGACATATGAGGAAGAGCTTGAGACACCGAGGAACAATAATCAAATGGAATTGCAACCCCAATACCGGAGCCCGTGCCCTTATCTTGGTCATGGGCTTCGGTAGTCTTATCTTCTTGCGACATATTGATTCTCCAAGCGGTTAAGCTAAATTAAGGAGATCCTGCTCTGATACCAATTGAAAGGACCGATATGTCGCCTAGAGGGGTGAATAAGCGTATTAAAATTTGCAATTAAATAAAATTCGAGGATCAAGCCCGAGTGTCCGGGACAAAATCTCCGGATAGTCAGGAGTAAATGTCGGATAGTCCTGGACAGTGACCTCGAAATGAAATTTTAAATCTTTGCAAGTTTTCAACAATCTAGCTAAATACAAATACTCTAAATGATGTCAGGTACCTGAGGAAAATATAGATCTAGTGCCAAACACTGAGACAAAGTAGATCGGGACACCAAAAGTTCCAAGAACTATAAACCCTAGCACAAGCAAGTGAAGAACACAAAGACAACGAATTTTTACGAAGTTCGGATTCTTGAAGGAATCCTCGTCTCCGTTGAGGAGGCACAAAGCACAGGTCCCTCTTGACCCCTTTCCTCCGGTGTTGCCTGGCACTTTCATGGGTCTTCACTTCTTGCCTCTTTCCTTTGGAGGCTAGGCTTGCCTTCTAAGCATCAAAGCTCTCCACACGAAGTCTTGGAGGCTCCGGTGACTCCTTGCCGTCTAGGAGCCCTTCAAACTCCAAGAGTAATAAATACGCCGCTAAATCAACTTGGAGGATGAAACTTGTGCTCAAGAATCAAACAAGCAAGCTCAAAGTACTTGAATCCCCTTCTTTCTCCCCAAAGATGCAAATCAAATCGAAGATTTAAGTGGGAGAAAGAAGCTAGGGCTTGAGAGAGTGTGAGAGAGAGCTTTTGACTTGAATGCTGCAATAAGTGAGGTTGGTAACGGTTGGAAATGAGTTGGGGGTTTAAATAAGTCATCCAAAATCCAACCGTTACAGGCATGCTGCGCTAAGTCCGGACTATCCGGACATTTAGTCCGGAGTGTCCGGACTTAACTCCTTTTACCAACCGAGAGGGTGAGCCCGGAGTGTCTGGACAATTTCTCTGGATACTCCGGACAAAAACCCCGGATACTCCGAACAATAACCCTGGAGTGTCCGGACAAAATCTTGGATACTCGGACTTACGAGAAAAACCAGCCGGGACCCGGCCGAGTGTCCGGACTAAATGTCCGGATACTCGGATATTCTTCGACAGAGTACCCTTTGATACGAAATGCAAAGTTTCAAAAGGATTTCGAGATGCAATTTTCATCCTATGAGCACAAGCATATCCTAGAAGCGATTTTCCGTCATATCCTCCTTAATAGTACGGCTATCCTTAGACTCAATAAAATAAAAGATATACAATCGAAGTCTTGATGCCGCCTTTTCAAATTTTAAATATGGTGGGGATCTCCAATCGCCTTTCCAACAATGATATCGTCTTGATCACTGCATAGAATCTCACTCACATCGTTAGTATACGTAATTGTGTTGCCATAAATCACCAAAACTCAATGAGGGGCCTAGATGCACTTTCACGAGGTTGTCATAGGAGTGGTAGAGAGTTCTATTGTTAGGGGGGATTTGTCGGTTGTTTTTTTCTAGGGTTTTGTTTTGTCATTAAGGATTTTGAGATACCAGAATCTGAGGATTTTGTGATGAGAATAAGAGAAGGAGAGGGAGAGGATACTGGGGAATATGGTTCAATTAACTCTGTGTGTTTTCTGTCCGTAGTAGTTATATAATCGTTTTTGAACGATACCTTTTTTTGGTTAAATAATCATTGTGGTATTGGTATATTCGGTCCATTTTTGTTCAGTAACCTTCACCGGTGTTTAGTTTGTAGAATTTCAAAGAAGCAAAGGAGCTCCAAAATCATAGTACTCTTTTTAAATAAAATTTAAACTTGACTACTGATTTTTGTGTCTATAGATGTGAACATGGCATTAAGCTTATGTGATAGACAATTATATGGTACTTCAGAAACCAGCACAATCAAGACAAGATATATATACTCTGCATACATTTCGTCTTTGGTTTACAGTATCTCATAGGGAATAGCTCAATGCTGATATATTGTGCAATTGTCATGGTTTCTGTAGAATTTAGTTGATTTGTTATCTTATTGCTCTTATGTATATAATATTGTTTCTGAAATCCTTTCAAACTATCTAAAGAAACTCTAGATGCTGTGTATGAAATCCTTTCAAACTATATAAAGAAACTCTAGTAGTCTAGTGCATGGAGTTTACATGGTAGTCGAAATATGTAAGAGATTTTGGATGAGTTACATGAGTTTGGATCTACATCTGAGTATCTGACATTTATGTTTTTTTACACAGGATTTCCAATTTTTGAGAGAAGTATATGATTTGTATAAAACAGGTAGTGTCTACTTCTTGGGTGTCTAGTGGTATACTTTGTTTGCAAGATCAGCACCAATTGTTGTAAGTGTAATATGTTCTCAGTACTTTTTGCCTATGTTTTTGTGATTTAGTGCAATTTAGTACCAGTAACCTGGAAGCTGATTTTATTTTTGATACTATAATCTTGCAGAGTTTTATTTTGTTTCCTATGTTGATTTCTTTTGTAATTATTACATGCTGCAGTCTCATTAGTAATATAAAGAAGACACTGTATTGCATACTTGAAGATTTAGCAGATTTCAGAATCATACATTTGACATCAGATGGCTTCTCAGAACAAGTCAAAGTTCAAATCAATTCTTGATGACCATGTCTAGAATCCTTTGCTTGATGAGGTAAGCTTGCAGATTTTTGACTTTGTCACATCAATTCTGCACTACAAAATCCTTTTATAAATCCTACTTGGATCTTGGTCACCCAACAAATGTAACTTATTTCTGTTGGATTTTATTTTGTCTTATTACATTTATTAGAATTTATGCAACTAATTATGATGTTAACTAAGAAATTAAATGTTTTTGTAGTATTTGTAATGGAGACATAAAAAGCGGCCTTATTGTTGATAAGTTTATTTTTTATGTAGTTATTGTTGATCTATTAGATATATTTGTAGATAAACAATGCTGATTATGATTTTTTGTCTAATTTTTTATGTGCCTTTTTGAAATTTCTATGTGTGTATGTGTTGGTTTAGGATTTAAATTTTTTATGTAGGTTAAGAATGCCATATCATCAATGTTTGATCAATTTGAGCAAGAACAAACAAAAGTCTTACAAGGGGGCTAGTGCGTTTGGTATGTGGATATAGCCAAACTTTTGCCTATTGACATTAAGGACTCGCATGAAGTCATTCATTGCGAAATGAACAAAGGAATCGAGGCTAAAGCTAACGAGGAGATAATCCACATGGAGGAGTAGATGCACAAGGAGATATGGAAAAGCACATATCGTGGAAGTCTCAATCGACAAATTTTGTGCTAAACAAAATTTAGAAAATAAATCCAATCATAGCTCTCTAGTACCATACCCAATGTGTGTGTGATGAGAAAGTCTTTCGAGATGTTAACCTTTTTAATTTTTGTGTATAATATTTTGCTTCCTTTGTTTTTTGTTTTGTTTTTGTTATCGGATCATACATCTAATAATAAGAGAAGAGGACAACCAACAACCAAGAATCTCATTTGATTGTTGTCAATGGCGGGTCGGAAAGGATCGAGTCAAGTTCATATTCCTATTGATCAAATTGCTCCTGTAAGCGGCAAGATTATACATGTGCAACGTTTTTATTTTGTATTTTAGTTTAAAAGAGGTATATAATTTTTATGTATATGAAGTTTTTATGATGTGTAATATTTAATTTCTACTGATTTAGTTTGTTTTTACGCTAAGAGAATGTTGTCTATCGTAGTAGTGTAGTTTATTTTTGATTTTTGTATTTATTGCAAAAGGGATATCTAATTTTTTTTGTTTGGGGTTGTCTAACACTAATTTATATTGATTTTGTTTTAAGCGAATCATGCCCGACGTAATAGTGAAGGATCTTTGGGAATGGATGTGCCTATTCTTCAATTAAACATCTAATGCTTGCTCCTCAAGGTTAAAATTATTGCACAATCATTTTTTTTATTATTTATTCATTTCTTTTTTTTTTGTTGTTCTGGAAGGGTTTGTGGGCAGAATAAGAATGTCCTTTTTGTGTGTGTGTGTAGATGGATCCAATTCTAAAGTCATTGAACAATTGAATAATCTTAACAATGATGGTAACAACGAAAGAAAGGACGATTACTTGTCTGCACTAAAGGTTGGTTGGTTGAATCTTATTACTTTCAAATAATTTTTTTCCTATGATTTGTTGTTGTTTTTTTTTTGGTTTCATCTCAACTTTTGTTTTCTTTCTTATTTTTAGAGTTCCAGCATCAATAATGCAATCACTGATAAAAGCCCAACACAGCCATACAATAAAGTTGAAGTGCATGGCATTATTAATGAAGCTAAACAATGTCAATTTAATGCTGGATCAGGAGGAGTAAGTAAAGGTCAATTTCATGTAAATCAAGTTTGTCCTTTAGATGGCAACGTAATGCATATGCCACCCTTTTTTCATACTTATAATTTATTGTGGAATGGGAACTATAATTTTTAATAACGAAGTTATTTTTTGTATTTTTGTTTTTAATTTTATTTTTTTAGAGCTTCGATGTTAGGAAATGGCGCAATGCGCAGAACCACACTGACAATGATCATGGTAAGATGCCTTTTTTCTCCCCTGAAGCATTTTCTAATTATTTTTCAATTTTTTTCTGTTCAACAAAATGATTAATGATTAATTTTTATCCAGCAACATTGTTATTGATTTCGATCATTATATTTTCTTAACAGAATTTCAACTTAACTGTACCCAACAATATGATTTCAATACTTCAGAGAGGAATCCCGATGTCCATACCCATGATCCAGGTACTTCATGCAAAAAGAACTAATTTACGGGCATGGATGTTGTATATGTCTGTACTGTTTTGTTAAATTGTGAGATGTTTGTATATATTTTTTTGGTTTAATGTAGTCTTGTGTATTGTAATTAATTAGGCAAAATTTGACTAGTACCTAACATCATCGTTGTATTATTTTTTGTTATCTTTTCACAAGGGCTAGATTAAATTATTCTTTTTTACTGTTTTCGTGTCATGGATAGTATTGATATGTAATGTAATAGTAAAGCAAAGAAGGGCTTGATAGTACTGATTTCTATTATGTAATTTTTAGGACTCCAGAAACAAGTTACAAAAGGGGAAAGTGATAAGATGAACAAATACTTTAAGCCCCCGTATAGTCCAAAGGTCATGGCTTTGTATAACTGGGCGCCCTCATTTGACCTTGGTATTGACGATGATGATACATCTAATATGCAATGTCAGGCAAAGGACATATGTCAACAAAAAGTCGTAAGTGTAGTCTACCTTCTTGAAGATAATACATATATTTTATTATCTCATTTCATAATTAATATCATATCTTTCAACGTTATCTTTTTTTTCTCTATTTTTTTGCTAATGTAATTATCTTGTTTTTGTAAACTAGTTGGGAGATAATGTTATTCATATTAAGTCTCAAGATGCTATTCATATCAAGTCTCAAGATCCTATAAAGACCACACCACCTGCAATAGGGGTTTCTGATATGAATGTTGTCAACCTGGTAAAAAGACTTTTTTTTCTATGGATTATGCATGTTCTTCCTATAGCTTTAACATGGTTTTATATTTTTTAATAATTTTTTTTGATCCAATATTAGCATCTGTGATTTTGTTCCCTATCATTTTTTTTTGTTTATAGGACTACTTGATGTTTTGATATCCTCAAGAGAAAGTTTTGATCAAAGATGCATTGCTTTGTGCAAACAAACAGAGAAAATTTACAACAATAATAATTCATTTGTTGTTGATGGGATAGGCTGTAGTTAAGTGTCAAATGGTAAAATTCTGCTTTGAGCAGGACTCAGTAAATATCCTTCAACCCTTGATGTAAATGTTATGAACTCCATGGGGAACAAGAGCACTGTTCATTAACGTGCAAGTTGCCTCCTCATGGAAAGAGAAGGCGGTCGGGGTAGTAGATACCGTGTCACCCATACACTAGTGTCGAAATAGATCAATTGTATCCTCTTTAGATGTGGCATACTATGAAGCGATGATCAACATAGCAACAGGAGAGTATAGCAGGTAATTGTTGTATGTACCCATATTCTTATGTGTACATATTTTCCTATGTTATGTCTTGTCTATTTACACATATAATATGACAATTTGTTTTTTATTAGTTCTAAGGCGTTTCGATTGAAGCGATGGGAAAAGTTATGTCACATTTAGTTGCTTGGGATACTCTCTCAAGCACGAGGTAAAATTGATAATTTCTTGATTAATTGCTTTTGTCGTCTTCTTTTCGAAGAGAACCATCCCACCAAGTCAAAGAAGCACTTTTTCTTCAACACAGTCGGAGTATGTTGTCTTTTTGAAATTTTTGTATACATTATTTTTTTGTCATTTCACATGTTCAGCTCTAGCATATGGTTCAGATAGTTGTGCATAATTTTGTATATGTGAATTGTTCACTATTCTGTTGTTATCTTCGTAAGCATATTTTTTTTGATGGGACTAATTCAAACCTCCTGGATTTTGTTTAGATTTCTTTATAATAAGAAATATTTTTTTTCATATCTAATAACTAATTGTTGTATGTGTTTGCTGTTTTGTTTTCATTTTTGCAGCAACAACTTTTGAAACCTGAATCGGCATTCAAGTTTGCAGATGTCAAACATGAATTTGAAATTGCCCATAAAGTAAAATCATTGCAATCTTGTGAACTGGTCAGTATTTTAACATGTCCTTATTATCGTCCAGTTTATATATTTTATTACATTTTGTTTTTTAGTTTTTTTTTCTTTGCAAATATGTTACACATCTATCCTTTTATGTAATGTACCAGATTTTCTTCCCTGTTTTGCATGAGGACCATTGGTTTCTTTTTGTTGTGGATATTAAAGACCAAAATTTTGTATTTCTTGATTCGGCAATTATGGGGAGGTCATACAACGATACCATGAGGATGAATTTGGTATGTGTGCTTTATCTATTTTTGTTGTTCTACAATTCACTTTCAATATCTCTGTCTATATTTTGCATAGTGTCCCCTGTGATCATTTTTTTATATTTTGCTATGTATATTGACCGATATGTTATATTATCGTTTAATTAATTTTTCTTCACAAATTTTGCTATGTATATTGACCGATATGTTATATTATCAAGTGGTGTGATCTGTATTAGAACATGTTTTTTTGGGTGGTACAGTTTTTGTGTGAGTACGATGTTCACCACAATGCAGAATTTGTGCATATGTACAGCTCATTACGATGCTCATCCGCATAAGCTCTACCTGTGATAGGTTATTACTCTTATAAACTTTTTGCAACTTTTTGATGGATAATTTTTTATTTTTTGCATAAGTCCTAACTGTGCCATCCAGTTGCTACCAAAATTAGTACCAGTGACGTTAGCACATCTGATTAGTAGTAGAAAGAGGTATGTTTTCTAACTCAGAGTACATTTTTGGATTGATTTGTGAAAGCCCTAGCTGTTTTGTTTGGTTTATCCAAAAACTTAGATGGATATTGTGTGCTTATAATAGTAGGTTTGTTAGCTTTACTAATGAAAATTGAGCTTTTACTTTTTCATCTTTTTCATCTTTTTTTTTCAGCTGCCAATTGAGCTTTTACTTCGAAAGATGTTTTGTTTTAAGTAGATTCGTGGTAAAAATTATCTTTCCATGAACCTACATGGATATTGTGTATCTTAGGATGTGCAGAATTAACATGTCAGCTTGATTGAGGTTTTCAACATTTCGTTGTTACTAGAGGTGCACCGTTGAGATATTACTTGTTCCGTGTGGTATGTCAATGTAAAATTAGATTTGTTGTTAGCCGGTAGAGTTCAAATTTTCTTTTTATCCTTTTTGTCTATATTTATACATGGTTGAGAATTTCATGCTAAAGTTAGCTAAATTTTAGACCATGCTTTTTTTGTTGTCATTTTAAGTCCTGAATGGTACATTTGTTTTTTGTCCTGTATAAGCCCTACCTGTGATAGCTTATTACTCTTATAACTTTTGCAACCTTTTTGACGGATGATTTTTATTTTTGCATAAGTCCTACATGTGCCATCGATTGCTACCAAAATTTAGTACCGATGGCTTTATAGCTCATCGATTAGTAGTAAAGCAATTATTTTTCTAACTCGAGTATATTTTTGAGTTGATTGTGAAAGCCCTAGCTATTTTGTTAGGTTTATCCAAGAACTTAGATGGATATTGTGTGCTTATAATAGTAGGTTTGTTAGCTTTACTAATAAAAAATGTTTTGTCTGCTTAAAAAAAATGAAAAAGCTAGATTATTAAAATTTTCATCTCTTTTTGGGTGGAGGTGGCACACGAATTAACAGACTAAAAGTCAAAATAGAGGGATAGAGTCCAAAAACTACAAATGGTCACATTTGTCAGGTAAATATAATAGCTCCAAAATTCTTGGACAATATATATTTTTAATATTCTATAGATACTAATTTTTTTGTTCTCATGCAGCAAACACACATAAGCTGCTAATTGAGCTATTACTTCTAAAGATGTTTTTGGCTCTTCTGTCTTTTTTGACCTCTACATTATGAGCTTCCACCTGTCCTGTTTTCTTTATGGATATTGCTACTGTCCTCTTCTTTTGTATATAGCTTGTACTTCTTATATCCTTGTTCCACACGGAGTCATCCTGCAAATACAAAAAAAAATTCTTTTACATTCTAGACATTTTTCATAAAATTCTACATATAGGTTTGCATTAGTAAATAATGAATTTTTAAGGTCTGTTTGTAGAGATGTACCCATGTTTTTTTCTTGCTAAGACTTCCTACTTGATTTATCCTTCTTTCTGGGCCTACTGACAGCCGGAAGGTGAAGATTTTTGCAACCACGTATGTTGTGTCCTACCTCTCCACAGTGCTTGCACTCATTTCCTATTTTTCCTTCTTTGATTTGGTCAACTATACTTTTGTACCTGCCCTTAGTCCTACCCTTAGTCTTTGTCTTTTCTGGATCTAATAGCACAAGTGGTAGCTGAGATTGGATATTGGCTTGATCAATTTTTTCTGGTTGATGATCGGTCTTTAGCTGCTTAGGTTTCTGTATTGAGGTATCAGATGCCTTCTTCATGGCACATATATTATTTTCCATCTTCTCTACTTCATTCAAAACATAGTCAAACATGTTCTGTGATTTCGAAGCATCTGATGCTATCATAACCATTTTCCTTGACAATATGTTAAATCTAAATAGGATATCAGCATCTCTTATTTCTGATACAATTTGTGCTGGCTCTATTATGCTTGACATGTTGAATCCAAACCTCCATCTTTTCAGGAAATACATTTCCGGAAGTTCTGTGATGTTAAGACTTATGAGGACCTTCAATATGTGCGAGCACAGTATGCCATCCTTCTGAAGCACATATACAGCTGTAGTTCTTCTCAGGTATGTCAATCAAAACTACATATGTTCTCCTCCTATATTCTGGTCTAGGGTGATTATCTGCCTGGTACACCTCATAGGTTTTCTGTCTCTCTATTTCCACCATGTACAGTGATGTTGTGCCCTTGAGTTCATTCTGGAATTTGATGAATATTTTCCGATTGTACACCTTCCAGGCTTGATCTTCCATCTTGTAGTTGGACCAAAGTTGTGGTTTTGTCCTTGATTTGTTATCTTCTTGCTCTTCTCTATCTAATATTGTGTGCGAAATCCTTTCAAACTCACTAAACAAACTCAAGATTGTGTCTTGTGGCCCAACATCATCCTTAAATATTGCATTCATCCCTTCACTTCTAGCAGTTGAGTGGATGAAGGGTAAAACTCTTTCTTGAAATATCTTGGGACCCATCGTGCTGGACATCCACATGTCTGAAAGTATTTAACATGAGATACATCATAATGCGTTACCATTTGGACCCATAATGTTTCAAATTCTTGCCTTTATCAAGCAGTTAGTAACAATGTCAATGAAGTCTTGGTGCAAACCAGTTTTGCCCTAAAGCATGGACCAAGCTTCTCCTCAGCCTTATGTGTAATGTGCCAAAGGCAATTTCTATGTTTTGCATTTGGGAACACCGATGCTATTGCTGATTTCATCGCCCCGTCCTGATCAGTAATTATATGTGTCGGTGCCTTGCCATTCATAGACCGCACAAATGTGTTGAAAGCCCACCTAAATGTCTCAGTAGTTTCATCCTTTAGTAGAGCACACCCCAAGAGGCAGTTTTATCCATGTCCAGTGATACCAACAAACGGAGCGAAGGGTAGGTTGTACTTGTTGGTCATGTAGGTCGTGTCGAAGCTGATGCAGTCTCCATACCTGTCATAATATCTCCTTGCTCTAGCATCAGACTAGAAAATATTTTTGACCATGTTGTTCTCATCGGTGTCAAAGGAGAAGAAAAAACCCGGATTATCTGCCTGTTTTTTGCAGAAGAGAGCTAGTAGCTGAACCATGTCATTAGCCGAGTTCTCACGACTAATAGATGTCCTCAAGTTGCTCACATCACGTTTTGTGTATGGTAGGGACCTCAAACCTCCTCTTAGGAATGAGAGAATAGATATCATCTTCCTAGTAGGGATATTGCACTTGTTCAATGTCCGGATTAGGCTTTTCTTCATCTGTCATGAATTTGTGAGACCTAAGGAACCTTGTCTCATTTAGGGGCACATTTCATGGTTATGCTCCAACACGACTCTTTTGACATTCCAAATCCCATTTTTGAGCACCACCACCATTTCTGCTTGGACACTTGGTCTTCACTATCTTTGTTCCTTCTCCTCTTGTTTGTGAGTGTCCCTTGGTCATGTCATCATTTTTCTTTTTGGGTCCTTTTCTTTGCCCACACTGTTGCATTTTATTGTGTGCTTTGTGATCTCTCCTGCATTTTTCTTGTTACGTAATGCGGTAATTTTTGGTCTTTGCTCTCGAGAATCCAGCAAGGAATGAATAAAGTTATAGAATCTATGTGCATCATCTGCTTGTCTCAAATGTCATTCCCTCTTCGGTTTGTATCTACTATCAATCTCAAATCTACCCATTGATTGTTTCATGGCATCTAGCATCTCATTTTCTAGGAAGTTCTCTATATCTTCCTCCAATAAATCCTTTTTCGTTTTCTCCATGATGATCGGTGTGTTACTTCTTCATTGCACCGCTACCTCGTTTCCATTGTGTTAGTATATCCTCTAGTCGTACGATGCTTGACAAGGTTTGGCCATTTGAATCTTTGAAACCTCCTTTTGAATCATGAAATGACAACAAGCGATGATTTGCAACTTGCCACATTACGAGTTAGTATATATTTTCTTTGAAGTAATTGTTAGTATATTTTGTAAACAAGTATATCTTCTGCAGTGACATTTGTTTTTTAAGTAATGGCCATTGTGTTAGTATATCTTATTCTCGGTACTTTTTTATTTACTTGTGTAGTAAACCGAGTTGGTGATTGCAACTTACCACATCATGAGCTGTTTGTATGTCATCCAGTTCTTTTCTTGCTTGATCTGTATCAAGCAACGGGTCTTCAATCATTGTCATGGTGTCTGTTGCATATAGACATACCTATTAAGGCGAGCTCCATTGACTATGATAGGCTTACTAGGTCATTGTTCATCATGTTTCAAAGCACCAATGTAGCGGTTGGTTCTTCTTTGAAAGGAATAAATATTTTAATACTTTAGTCGGTTTTATAACGAATAAGTTTTTGTTGTATATGCTCTCATTTTTTATTCTTACTGCATCGAGAAGTTTTGATTTATTACCCTAGAATTATCAAGTTTTTCTGTCACACCCATGATAAATTGCATATCATCATCGAAGTATCCCATAAGCATCCCCTGTGCATGTAAAGTTTTGTGTAAAAAGCTATTGTTTGTGATTTTTTTCTTCATATGCATAATATAACCATGTAATGTGTAATTCCAGGATATGAATTGGTATTACATTACTGCTAGAAGATTGATTCATTATTGTTACCTCTTCATACATTAGCTCAGAAGTTTTCCCAGATGCCTTGTTTGATAAACCTGCATAGAAACATGAACACATTAGTACATTGCTTTTTTTTAATTGTTGACAGAATAGCAGATACAACACCAGCTATGAGTGATCATCGGAATAGTGGCAAAAAGAGGTATGTTTAAAGTCAGTAGAACAGTTTTGAAGTGATTGTGTAAGCCATAGTAGTTTTGTTCTGTTTTTCCACGAGCCTAGATGGATATTGTGCAGCTAGTAATCTGGGTGGAGTACTGGTTAGTACCAGTACATTTTCAAAGTGATTGAAAAAGTCCTAGCAGTTTTGTTAGTCTTTCTATGAATCTAGATGGATATTGTGCAGTTCTTGTTTGTCTTTCTACGAACCTATCTTGATTGAGGTTTTCAACATTTGTTGTTAGTACAGGTGTGCCGTTTAGATATTACTTGTTTTGTTTGGTATATCAATGTAAAATTAGATTTGTTTTTAGCCGGTAAAGTTCAAATTAATCTAGTTTTGTTTGATTAGAAAAATTAACGTTGTTCAGTTTTGTTTTGTATTTTCTATGAACCTAGCTTGATTGAGGTTTTCAACACTTGTTGTTAGTATAGGTGTGCCGTTCAGATATTACTTGTTCTGTTTCGTATATCAATGTAAAATTAGATTTATTTTTAGCGGTAAAGTTCAAATTAATCTAGTTTTGTTTGATTAGAAAAATTAACGTTGTTCGAGTTTTGTTTTGTATTTTCTATGAACCTAGGTTGATTGAGGTTTTCAACACTTGTTGTTAGTACAGGTGTGCCGTTCAGATATTCAAATGTTTTGTTAGTTTTTTATAAGCCTAATGTTACATTTTGCTCGATGTGGTAGATTTAGCTCGAGTTTGTAGTTTAGTATTACGCTCTTACGGTTTGTATTTGTATCTGTTAAACAATGCAAACAGAGTGAATATCAATTAAGAACTTTACTATTCAAAGCGTGTTTTGTATGCATTGATGTGCAGGTCTGGAAGAAGCAACGCGGAAAACATAGGGAGCAATGCCAGTAAAATTAGATTTGTTTGGTATATCAATGTAAAATTAGATTTGTTTTTAGCCGGTAAAGTTCAAATTAATCTAGTTTTGTTTGATTAGAAAAATTAACGTTGTTCAGTTTTGTTTTGTATTTTCTATGAACCTAGGTTGATTGAGGTTTTCAACACTTGTTGTTAGTACAGGTGTGCCGTTCAGATATTCAAATGTTTTGTTAGTTTTTTATAAGCCTAATGTTCTGTTTGCTCAGTGTGGTAGATTTAGCTCAGAGTTTGTAGTTTTGTATTCGCTCTTACGGTTTGTATTTGTATCTGTTAAACAATGCAAGCAGTGAATATCAATTAAGAACTTCACTAATTCAAAGCGTGTTTTGTATGCATTGATGTGCATAGAAATTGATTTGTATGCATTGATGTGCAGGTCTGGAAGAAGCAACGCGGAAAACATAGGGAGCAATGCTAGTAAAATTAGATTTGTTTGGTATATCAATGTAAAATTAGATTTGTTTTTAGCCGGTAAAGTTCAAATTAATCTAGTTTTGTTTGATTAGAAAAATTAACGTTGTTCAGTTTTGTTTTGTATTTTCTATGAACCTAGGTTGATTGAGGTTTTCAACACTTGTTGTTAGTACAGGTGTGCCGTTCAGATATTCAAATGTTTTGTTAGTTTTTTATAAGCCTAATGTTCTGTTTGCTCAGTGTGGTAGATTTAGCTCAGAGTTTGTAGTTTTGTATTCTGCTCTTACAGTTTGTATTTGTATCCTGTTAAACAATGCAAACAGAGTGAATATCAATTAAGAACTTCACTAATTCAAAGCGTGTTTTGTATGCATTGATGTGCATAGAAATTGATTTGTATGCATTGATGTGCAGGTCTGGAAGAAGCAACGCGGAAAACATAGGGAGCAATGCCAGTAAAACAAGGATGAAACAAGTGGATCATATTGGGGAGAAGAACATAATGCGCACGTTCGACTCCATGTTTGTCAGAAGGAAACAATCAAAACATGGAGTATGTATCTCTATAAAACCAGTTTGCACGTTCGACTCCATCTTCTGTATGAGTTTTTTTGTTAGGTTTAGATTTTTTGGATTTATGGTGGTAGTCAGGGGGAGTGATGGGATATGAGTTTATGCTCTGGATTTTTGCATTTTTGATGGTAGTCAGGGGGGAGAGTGATGATTATATCAGAGAGGTTGTATTTGTGCTTTAATATGCATTGTTTGATTTGCTTCCTAGTTGAAATCCAGAGCATAAACTTGTTTGTTTGCTCCAATTTTTTTAAGCCCCATCTGAGAGCGTTGGTAGTTCTTAATCGCGTTGATTCACATGCAGGAGAACAAGGGGGAGCAAAATTGGGGAAAGAATTACTACATGCGTACGCTGACTCCATGATTTACTGGTATATCAATGTAAAATTAGATTTGTTGTTAGCCGGTAGAGTTCAAATTAATCTAGTTTTGTTTGATTAGTAAAATTAACGTTCTACACATAATCTAGTTTTGTTTTGTGTGCGTATTTTGTTAAACTTCACAAGAGAATAGGATAGAAATTGATTGTCTACTCATCTATGTCCAGGTTTGGAAGAATTAATGCCGAAAAGACAAAGGAATCATGGAAGTAAATCAACGATGAACAAGGGAGAGCAAAATCGGGGGGAAGAATTACTACAATGCACGTGAATGCAAGCAAGATTTACCACATGCACGTGAATGCGTACGCTGACTCCATGATTTGCAGAGGGATCAATGTAAAAATGTAGTACGTACCTGTTAAATCCCGTCGATCCTCCATGACTCCTCTCTTCTCCTGCACTGATAGATCCGTCTGCTCTTGCTTCCTCTTTCGTTCCTTTTGGAAGTGTGATCTTTTTTTTTCCTTTCTGTGTTACAAGGTTGATCGCAAGTCTTACTATTTTTATTTTAGGGTTTTTGTGACATGTGGGCCTCACAAACAGACCCAACAGATTTATCTTGGAGCTCAAGTTGAATTTTGTGGTCTCATTTGAATGTCATTAATTTCTTATGTTTCAGCCCACAATATTTTTGTTATCCCATTTTTGCATTTACTTGAGCCCACAATGTTCTGTCGGCCCACCGCTAGTAGAGCAAAACTGAAAGCGTCTACACATAATATCTTGAAGCGGGAGAAGATCAATCGAACGCTTCCTGTGTATAAATCCAACGGCTGAAGATTTGGATGTTTTTTAACAACAAAACAACCGGGAGATGGGTAGACACTCCCCGTAATTAATTAGGACCAGGTCGGCAATCTTTACCATAGGGGATCAAAATCTTGGTGAGAATTGCACCACCACACGCTCGTAATCAATTTTCACTCCCCTGATCCTGCCATCGCTCGATCATCTCGCGAACACGTCTACGAGCACGTTTTATTTTGCAAAATAAAGGTCGGAATACATCTCCAGTGCTTCCATTGGTGAGGAAGAGACAGTGACAAATATTCAGTCAAGCGAGATTAATTCTTACAAAAGCTGAATCGAACTGCACAGTTGCAATATCCTTTTCGAAAGCCAGGCACCACCGTACCGGCCGTGGGGTGACGCCATATAGCTGTGCTGCCGGGAAATGGATGTGTGCATTTCCGGCAGCCTCGGAGCACACCTTTTTCCTCTATTTTTGTCGCCTTCTTCCGAGACTCAAGAGTTCCAATGACATGCACGCTTATGCCATCACAAGACCGATCTGGAATCAACACTCCAAACCAAGGCGGACAATCACAAGACCGTGCCAGCTCCATACAACGTTTATTTCGCTGGCCATTTCTGTTCGAACAAGGTAGCTGATCGAGCACTCAAAACCTGACGAATTCGCTGCTTGAAGTGTCAAGCATGCGTTTCCTCGGACAGCAACCCGTGGAGAATCTAACACAATAGTTTGGAGTTAAACTGCTGTCAAGTCTTACTGGCTGCTGCCCACACAGTACAGAGGCACAGACAAGCCTATTGGCTATTGCATTGCTTGCACTTGCAGGCCATCGTTATCGGCCACAAATGCCATTTTGTATCGGCCCCTGTTCCTCCTGTGATCTCCATAAATATTTTTGGCGCCTTATAGCTGTTTGGCTACCTACCAGAAAATATTTTGCACCGTCCAAAATCTTCTTTGCAGAAACAGCGATATCCCTGCACCGGCACTTCATTAGCAGATCGAATTTTCCTATGCTTTTGAAGCCCAGCCCTGAGATGATTTTGGCTTTAGCCGTGCTCTCAAATGCAACCAACGTTGGTTGGGACAGGTCAGAGGGCGACTGCAGCTAGCGAACTCCGCGCTCCGTTCGAGCTGGTAGTCCAAATGGCACCGTGAGGAATCTGAATTGCTTGTCTTATTCATGTCTGGTTGTTCTCTCCCTGGTGGAGGTTAACGTACTGTTTCCTCGTGTTCTTGCAATGGTCCACGGATGGATCGTGGATGGATAGATCACTGCTTTTCCACTCGTCTTCGGTTTAGAGAACTTGCTCACGTTGTAAAATACATATTGATCTCGAGCGCTCGTATCTGATGTAGTGGAGACATGAGCTATTGCACGGGATTAGATATGCTCCCGGTCTATGACTGGTTGTTCCTGTGGATTGCATGGCTTCATCATGTTTTTTTTTTCCAGTGGCTTTTGAGTAGGCATTGCCTTGGCTCGTAAGTCGTTTGACTGTTTGAAGGTCTTCACCAGCAATGCTATGCTAGTTGACGAGTGACATATGCGAGCTGCTAAAATTCCAGCAAGCGTAGCATCACAGAGCATACTGTTCGATCATGTTTCTGCAGCTCAGGAGATCGCATTCGGAGTTCCGATCTTATAGTTTTAACATTATGCCATGTACGTACCCATCATCGCACAGAAGAGAGACTAGGGCAGGCTAATCACGGCAGTACGTATAATTGATTGACGACGGAGCGGACGCAGTCAGAACAAAGTGTGTATCGTTTGTAACCTCAAGACAAATCGCACGGTGGTTCGTAAACGACACAGCCTCCGTCATGCGTCCAGGACCACGGGCTTCCGGCTGATCAGCAAGTAGGCTTCCCCAGCCACGCGAGCGCTCGCAAACCTGCAAGAAAAGACGGGTCCTTGTACCCCTTTCGGTTTCAGCTTCAGCGTAGGACGAGGACCAGCTATGTATTTACGACTTGACGTGATCAGAATCAGACGTACTACCACCCCGAATCCAGAGATACTTGCTGACTATGTCAATAAATTCAGGCCAAGTAGTGATTCCTTTCAGAATTTCAGAATAGGCACTGCGGTGGATTAGGGGCAGGGGGAGTGTGCGCTAGCTTCTTCGCATGTTGCAGCTGTTGGTATGGTTAATTTGGTAGCTTTTTTTATGTGAAGCAGTTTGGTTGCACGTGAAGATCTGACATATGGAATAATAGATACTTAGAGAGATTAAAAAAAAACTTGTCTGCTTTTGCCCGGGTAAAGTAAAACAACAGCCGTGCGTGCCGGCCGCGGTTGCTTCAGGGTTCGTTCACAGGTTTAGCTTAAGCAACAGGTAAGTATGATCCTTCAGCTTTGGTTTATTTGTAAGTTGATAATTGGTAGTACATTGTAAGTTTGTAACTCTAGCATGCGTCATGTAGACCCTGTATATAAGCCAACTTGTGTGCCCTGTGCGTGTAGTGTATAAGCTCAAGAAAAATGTTTCTTGTTGCAGCTAGAGAGAGAGAAACTTTACGTGAATTGCGAACGGGCAAATTAACTCCGAATTCGTTTAGGAGCCAGGGATCACGGTGGAATTAATTGTATTTTGCTTAGATAGAGGTAGAAATCTTGTAATCAAGACTAACACAGCCAGATTTACCTGAGTCTGGCTTGGGGCCCTTATTGGCCCAATGGGCCCAGTTCTCCATCTAACTTTTTTTTTTTCGACCAGGGCTCCATGCAAATAATTAGATAGGTGATGGGTGCTCTGCTATTCATCCAGTCCATTAATTAGATAGGTTGGGCCTAGTTGACAAATGGTCTGCTAACACGTTTTAGGGCTTGCTCCGAGCGCGTGGCTGTGTTCGAGGTTGTTAGCTATAGTTGTTTTTTTTTACTCTAAACGAGAAGCTATGATCAATATTATGTTATAACAGCTACAAGTGTTATAGTTAGCGATAGCAGGTAGTTTCGTTATTCTATGTAGATACCAATATGCCAAAATATTAGACCTATTTTTAAATTCAACATTACTAAAATACTCAAATGCATATCTTATAATCAACATTACTAAAATACTCAAATGCATATCTTATAATCTTGAACTATAAGAAAACATAGTAAAAGTCTTCATCTCATCATTTTTCAACAATCTAGTATTTATGTTTCTTAGTGATTATGTACTTGTTGTTAAAAACATTATAATATAGTTATCCATTACGGTCTTTGGCATGTATTGGCATGTTTGTTGATTTCGGACTTGATTCATATGTTTTTGAAATTGGCCAGGAGCTCTGGCATTCAGTATAGAAGGAGAATCACTAGGCGGGCTATGCGCGCACGCACTCCACATGCACATACGCACCCACACGCACTCACGCGCAACGCACCCGCCTCACGCGCACCGGCGCCCGAGTGACGTCGAACGCGGGCTAGCTGGCTGCTCAGCGAGTGCGCCAAGCCAATTGAGCTACTCGCTTAGCCGCTGATTCATATTTTTATTATAGAAATATTAATACCTTCCAACGTATTATGGCTTACTGATTTATTTGAAGCTGACTTACATATTTAATTTTGTAATACTGAAAACTTGGTTATATCTACTGTAGCAACTTGCTGCTAACTGGCTTCTTGACTCTCCGTTGCTGTTTTTGTTTCTTCTTCTTCTTCTTTTGAAGCGATGTTGTTGATTTCGTGCTGGACTGCTGGGCGATCTAGGCTGCTTGCAGGAACGAAGGCGAGTTTCCAGAATGCTCTCAGAACATTCGAGTTTCAATGGGAGATTACCTAGAGGAGCCGGAGAATGAACTGAAGCCGACCGAGAGCAGGGCAAACCGTAGAGCTCAATAGGGGGCTACTGCCCCTGTGGGAACCAGTCAACCGGGATACTACGACTCACAAGCGCATTACAGTGAACAGACTCAACGACGATCTCGATGGGACATGATTGAAGGAAAAGGATTGAGATGCGCTCCTACCTAACACCAAAACCCCATAAAACATGGAGTGTCACGTCATTGTCGACAAGCTTGTTACATGGGGAAGGTTCCCATAAAATGATAAAACCGATTTGTCCATTCATTTTTAATTAAACGCCAGAATCTCAACTCTGAAAACTGCAACAACACTTAATTCTCAAATATCGGCCATCCAATCACGAAAAGCAACCATTTTCTTTAGGTGCCGAAACTAAAATATATATGGACGATATACAATAGCAAATGCCAAATACATGATCGAGAACCACTAAGCACGATTCTAAGGAGGAACTAAAAGTTGACAACAATATGAACCAGCACACATATTTCTGTAATTTAAGCACCATATATAACTGTAAAAATATTTAAAGTGAGAAAAGACATGGCTATGCTATTTCGACAGTTATATATATATATACACACACACAAACGGTCAAGAGACTCATTTAATTCGAAGTTCCATAAAATCCCACATAACCCTTAAATGAAAAAAAGAAGCAACATTTCTACAAATTCTCTCATTCATCGGAGAACAAGAGAAGATCTATACCGTTTTATTTTGGTATGATTAAATTATAACCGTGCATATTAATCGTGTATAAATATTATATATATTACAATTGTATAACAAATACAACCGAGGGTTATATAACAAATATAATACATTGAATTATCTGGCTGCGCGATTATGTGGAAAAGTCCGCTATATTAACTGAAACAGCCAAGAAGAGTGTCGTGCCAGAGCCCAGAATTGCACGTACGCTAAAAGTGTCGCAACATGCCAAGATCGAGTTCAGAGAGGGGTGAAGTTCCATGTCTCGTGCTCTCTCCATCCAATGGAGATACAAAGCGTCTTGATTTGGTTAATAGATCAATACTGATGATCGATGCCTGTTGCTCAGCGTTACAATTTACAAAGATCATCTTATTTACCCCAGAGAGAGAGAGAGAGAGAGATTATCCTCTTATTACTAGGATTACATACTACTACTACTACTCTTGTCTTAACAGCTCTTAACATCTGACGCCAGTGGCTGCTTTCTGCAATTAATTACTTCTCAGATGTCATTGCACATGTATTCAGAACTTTCTACAGTTTATTTTTTGATATAAAAACTTTCCACAGCGATTAAACGATAATGGCATGCCCGTGGTAAACCGTACCAGAAAATGAAGCCCCACCTGGAAAAGTCAGAGTAGACATCTCAGTCAGACGCTACGGAGAGCTACTGGTCCTTTTTATTCCATCCCTCCTTGTAATTTCCTGGTATATGACGTGTAAT
Organism: Guadua angustifolia; assembly: GCA_036346375.1. Classification (NCBI taxonomy): domain Eukaryota; kingdom Viridiplantae; phylum Streptophyta; class Magnoliopsida; order Poales; family Poaceae; genus Guadua; species Guadua angustifolia. The sequence continues at coordinate 41,708,108 of CM070501.1, read as the reverse complement.
TGTGTAGCGAGAGCGGAGCGTGACAACCGATTGTCTGGCTAAATGGAAAGGTTAATGTCCCACGTACAAGGAAGTCAACCGAAGCTATTTCACATTCATTCCTTCATAGTTGTACAGAATCAGAGGAAGAACAAATTTATTTTCTAGAACTAGAAATTCCCAAGAACAAACTTGCACAGTTTGTGTTAAGAGAATAATTTTGCATGAGTGATAGGAGTAGAAGCAAACGAAGCAGAACCCAGTGATTTCAGATTTGGGGCACTGGTCGAGGTCTCTAAGCCTTGTTCCGCCCCACCACCAGCTTCCGCAGCCAGGTCGGCCCAATCCCTCAAGTGGCCTACCACTCGCTCAGCAACAGGGCCCACATGGCCAGACCAACAAATACCGAATTTTTTATTTAATATTTATTTTAAATCTTTTTTAAAAAATAATCAACGAAAATAATAATAAAAATGGGTGCCGCCCCATATTCGGGCGAGAGATGCACGATCTAACGGCTATTGTAACGGTCGTTAGCCTGCACAGCATACGCATCGCCAATCGCCCGGGATTAGGGCGATAGGAGCCCTTTAAAGGCCGTGTGCTGGTTCCTGTGCTTATTTCACCTAGGCACAAGAGGACCCGCCGAAGCCAGCGAGAACCGGAGGAAGAGAAGAGGAGAGGAAAGAAAAGAAAAGAGAGGAGAGGAAAAAAAAGAGAGAAAAATTAGAAAGAAATCGAAGAAAGTAGATCCGTCGTTTTTACGGAGGTAAGTCCGAAAATTTTATATGCAAATAATGTATTCGGCAATATTTAGAAATATAATGTAGAAATTTAATGTAGTAGGATTGTCTAGTATTTAGAAATATTAGGATTGTGTAGTATTTAGTATTTAGAAATATAGAAATTTAATGTAGTAGAAATATTAGGTAATATTAAGAAATTTAATGTAGTATTTAGAAATGTTGAGATTCAATGTAGTAGAAATATTAGCCAATATTTAGAAATTTAATGTAGTAGAATTGTGTAGTAGAAATTTTGTTATGTAAATAATGTATTAGGCAATACTTAGAAATGCAATGTGGTAGAAATTTAATATTATGATGAAACATGGTAGGCTAGCCATATGTTGCACGGGTAATGTTTCAAAAATTGCGACGTAGAATTTAATGTAGTATTTAGTATTTAGAAATATTAGGATTGTGTCGGCTACTGCGAGCCGTCGTGGGTTGTGGCCTCCCGCACAATAGTAGTAGGGGCAGTGGGGTCACGAGGGGCAGTCTTCGTTTCACGCCCCACTAAGACCTTAGGGTGGTTTCGGCGACGCGGACTACGATGACCAGGAGGAGGCACCGTTTGACATGGACCAGTACCTGTCCACCGACTACCTCGGTCCCTCTCAGCTCTCGGGAGTACTGCACCAGAACACACCCCGAATCGCCGACAGACTACACTACCCTGGCCTACACCGCAGGGCCGGCCTAGGAGGGTCGTCCACTCGTCCGTCCTCCGTCGCCACTCACGTACCCCACAGACCAACTCAGGAGGCGTGGTTGTAACTGGCTTGTTGTACAGCTGTACTTTTGTAATATCTTTATCTTCAGCACCATGTTGTATAACTGTCTGAACTCAGTGCTTGCATTTTTTTAGCTTCTCCTTTTCAATTAGTAACACGTGTGCCTTTTTTGATTTTCGCAACTTCGTGCTGGGGCAACGTCCGGCCAGCTCGCCCATAGATGAGTGGTAGCACATGTTGCGTAGGTTGCCCATGATTTTTCCGTATTTTATGGGCCGTATCCGATGGGTCCCGCAAGGCTACAAAAATCCCTAAGTGGCCACGATTTTTCACGGTTTTGTGGCTGCATGTGCCTTTTTCGATTTTCGCAACTTTGTGCCGAGGAAACGTCAGGCCAACTCGCCCATAGATGAGTGGTAGCCCGCGTTACGTAGGTCGCTCGTGATTTTTTTCATATTTTCTGGGCCTTATCTGGTGGGCCCCGCGACTCTACGAAAACCCCAAGTGGCCACGATTTTCGCGGTTTTGTGGTCGCGTATGCCTTTTTCGATTTTTGTAACTTCGTGCGGGGGCAACGTCTGGTCAACTCACCCATAGATGAGTAGTAGCCCGCGTTACGTAGGTCGTCCGTGATTTTTTCCGTATTTTCTGAGACGTACCCGGTGGGCCCCGCGAGGCTACAGAAACCCCTAAGTGGCCACGATTTTCGCGGTTTCGTTGCCGTGTATGCCTTTTCCGATTTTCGCAATTTCATGCCGGAGCAACGTCCGCCCAGCTCGCCTATAAATGAGTGGTAGCCCGCGTTACGTAGGTCACCCGTGATTTTTCCTGTATTTTCTAGGCCGTATCCGGTGGCCCCCAGGAGGCTACGAAAACCCCTAAGTGGCCAGAATTTCTCAAATCACAAGTTACTGCGGAAAATAAGGTAGGTCACACTCTTTATTACGACATAAAACTGGGATGCGCATCACGAATAAGGAAAATAATGGTTATAACTTCACGTCTACTGAGTGGATCGAGGTCACTTCCCTTTCACTCATACCTTCGGTGGGGCTTCTCTGGCACGACGTGCCCTCTCTCGTTTCCTCTCTGGCTCTCTCTCGACCTCCTTCTCCTCCGCTTACTTTCGACGTGCCTCCTCACGTGCAGCGTCACGTTGCTATTGAAGCTGCCGTCTGAACTCCTCGTCTCGGATGGCTTGATCAAGGAGTCTTTGATCTTCGGGGTTGATTTCCATATCAAATCATTGCTCAAATTCATACAGTGACGGAGGCGACTGCATGAAATATAAATTAGTAAAGTTTCATGTACAAATATTACGAAACACGTATGATTGTTACCATCTAGCGATTCTTCAGGCTCTTCTCCGGCGGGTCGAAAGTGTAATTGCGGCACTTTCAATACCTCCGCTTTTAAGTTGGAATTTTTCAAGAGCGGACAAGTCTGCAAGGATCTCCGCACATACACATCGGTGAGACAACCCCGTGAGATAAGAATAGATCCTAGTACGCGACATAGGCGTTTCCCTCCTCCTTTGCTTTCCCCTTTCCCTTTCCACTTGCACGCCTGATATTTTGGATTGATCCTCTACTTCTTATTTTTTTCTCCCTCTCCTTCCCTTCTCTCTTCTTTTCTTTCTTCCTCTTTCGTTGCTGGCTTTGTGAGACCGCGAGCGAGAACGAAGGCTATAAATAGTAGATATCGCTTAGATATGGGGTGATTGCCCCATATTAGGGCGATATTTACCTCGGACAATGTGCCTCCTGACATTTTTATAGCAGGTTATTTTTTCTCCGTTGATTATATCAAAACAAGATTTAAAACAAATATTAAATAAAAAAATTGCTGGCCCTTTTATCGCACTAGTAAAGGGCTATCGCCCCTACATCGGGCGACCAGTGGCGCAATTCAAAATTTTCAAATTTTGCTGTTAGACGCCGTCGGTCTAGCCTCCTATCGCCCCATACTGAGGCGACGGGAGTAGGGGTGGAAATCGAACTAAATTCTCGTTTTTTCGAGCTTTTTCTGAAATTGACATAATTTGATTTAATATCATTTTATCAATAATTTGGATGTATTTTTAGAATCGAGCCAACGAGCTGAGCCGAGCTAGAGTAAAATCTAATTTCATTCGAAATTGACTCATTTCAATATTTAACCCATGAACGAGTGTAATTGGAGCAATTCTGAACGAGCCAACAAGCCCTACCATCGAGCTTTTTTTCTAGCCCTAGACGGGAGTCCATTTTTGTTATTTTTTCCCTATCGATTATTTTCAAAAAAATTTAAAACAAATATTAAATAAAAAAATCAACAAATACCGATATCATCACTTTTGTAGTCTATGTGTAATTACTTTTTTTATATATATAAATTTAGACTTCTCTAGATCGTAATTATAAAAATAATCTCATTCTTTCACTCCGAAAACATTGAAAGATGGCTCATGTCATCTTCCGTATTCCTCTATTGTAAAAGGCCTAACCACTCTTCCAAAGCACGCCAAGCCATAGAAGCTATCACGGTGGTGGAGAACGATAGATCCTTCCATGATAAGGGAGCGTAGAAGATGACACATGTTATTTTTAGGACACTTCTATAACTAGGAATAAGGTTGTTTTAAAGTTACGTTTCAAAAGAGACCATTTTATTAAAAAGAAAACTACGCACATGACTAGAAAAATGATGAACTCAAACAACTCTTCCCACGATCCAATAGCTGCTCAACACTGTTGTGAAAATACGGTTGGCTCGATCGACTAGCTAGTGATAGTGATTAAACCATTATGAATAGTTTAATTGGAGTGCAATTAACACAGTCGAATGATTAATTGGCCTCATAATCCGATTAATCAGCCGTTTTCCGATTAATAATCTGTTTTTCCTGTTTAATCACGAAAATAGCTTATTTTTATTCACTAAATATGATAAATTAGTTTATAATATTGTGAATTTGTGACATAATATTCATAGTATGTACCTTTTAGAAGATGTATAAGCAATAAAATTTAAAACATTGTTTGTAGAGTGATAATTTACAATAACTTTAGGTAAATAAAATATTTATAATTAATTATAAATGTAAATAAATATATAAATAAGAACACATAATTATTCGTTAAAATTCAATTAATCAATCATATTAGATTAATCAGCACCGTTTTTCGCAACACTGCGCCAAACAACGAACACGCCTTTCCCACCGGCTCAAAACACATGCGCGCGGCGCACGCACCGCGTTTCCCACCAAAAATATGCCTCCCGAGTCCATCGCTCCTGCCGTCTCCAGTCTCCACTCCATGACTGCCTCCGAGTCCGCCGCCACCATGACCATGTTCTGCTACCACCACGGAGAAGCATATTCGAGCCTCCTCCGCTAACGCTGTGAACCACCACCGCTCCCTCATTGCTGCGCAGGGGCACCGACGCCGCGCTCTCCGCGTTCCTCCACCGGCTGCTCCTCTCCTCGCCGGCTCCAACTCTCCGCTCACCACTCTCCGCCCGATCTAGAACCATGCCGTCTCTGCCGCCCCTTGTTTCTCTTGAGTCCCCCGATCCACGCCCCCTTCGCGACGCCGCCGACGTGGGCTACTTCCACCTCGCCGGCCACGGCGTTCCTTCCCAGCTGCCATCCTCCGCGCTCGCCGAGCTCTCTCTTATGGACGCGTCCGCGCGCCGCGCATCCAACCTTTTCACGCTCGGCTTCTCGGAGGATGACCAAGAAGCGGACGGCGCTGATGAACCCGCTATCGTGTTAGACGTTGACGAGGCGGGGATGGACGCGCTCCCGGCTACGGCGGAGTACGCGCGGCGGATGAGGGATGTGGGCATGCGGGTGGTGGCGCTGCTATCTGGATGTCCCGAAGCGGGTTTCGGGGAGGAGCCGTTCCCGGAGGGGAGGAGGAAGGCGAGGTGCCTGATGTGGGTTTCCAAAGTCGCCGCTGGCGAGGCGGGGCCTCCGGCCGCCGGGAAGGCAAAGGTGTACCCGTACGTAGTGGGCCTCCATTGCCCGTGGGAGCAGGAGGCAGAGCCGGCGAGCTGGGTGATGGACGACGTCGGCGAGTGGACGGCCATAGGCTCGCGCAACGGCGCACTCCTGGTCACCATCGGCGACATCGCTCAGGTACTTGCGTGTAAATTTCCCAATTTTTGACCAATTTGCAAATCATAGGATATTCTATGCTCATTCCAATTGGAATTTGCAATAGCACATATTACAACTGTTTTTCTTTGTAGTTTTGAGTTGGTCAAAATACAGATGCTAGCAGGGATGGCAATCGGGTGTGGTGATACGAGTAGTACTCGTTTATATCTATACCTGCGAACTAAAACCCTCCTACGGGTATACTCGCAAAAGGTTGTAGGCAAAGAATCTCGCCTATACCTGTCGCCTGCGGGTACTCGATATCCGCGGGTATATCCATTTACCTATCATCATCAACAATCTTTTTAACCAAATGGCATTAGGAGCTAATGAGCTATGGTACTAATATAATCTCTTTGATGAAATTATGGGTATTAGTTACATTATGTGGATTAAAAAACGATTATCAATGATTCAAAATTTCAAATGTACACGAGAATAAGAATTAAAATAAACATGTAGACAAATAATACACAGATGCTCAAGTTTAATAATTACTAGAATGAGATACCACAAATTGGGGACCAGGGTGCCAATTGGGCGCCTGTTCTAGCCTATATGTCAAAAGGAGGTGGCAGGTAATCGGGCGGAACAGGTACGGATGAAGCCCCCCATACCCATACCTGTTTGCTCATCGGGTAGAGTTTGGCCCTGTAAACATACCCGTAGTTAATAAACGAGGAATATATCCACCTTTATTAGAGTTTTTACTTGTGGATATACGGGTAATCGGGTAAGATTGCCATCCCTAGATGCTAGTTAGTGCTTATAGATTTAATAAGACATTTTCTTCTATACCTCTATTTATTCTCTTTCAATCATATGCATTTATTTATTACTACTCATATAAAGTATATCTTTACAATTAAGTGGGGTATCTAAGTTATTTTCTTTCGTACCTTTCTTAATTTCAACGCAATCTTAATCTTTATGTAAAATCAAAAAACCCCTTATAAAAATGAACGAAAAGATTATTTACTTGTGTACTAGTGCCAATGTGCCACAGTGCAAGAACAGCATTCATTTAATCATTTTATTTCGCAATGGCATCACTTTTCTAAAGTAGGTTGTTTGTCACCACTCAATTTGGAACCCGTAAGGTAGTAATTAAGCCCCATGTCTGCATCACTGGCCACTACTCGGTTTGACATCCATAAAGACGCATCAGCAGAATAAAAAAATATCGGCTCAAAACACAAAGCGACCATCATATCATGTCTGTTGTTCTTTACTCCTTACGCAGCAGCAACCCTCGTCTTTTGTGCCGTGATTCTTTTGGCACGCGTGCTAGGTGTGGAGCAATGGCAATTTGAAGAAAGTGAGAGGGTTGGCTCGCCCCACTTCTGCACCCAACGACGGGCACGGCGAGCCTGGCCGCTTGTCAGTGACAGTGCTGATCACTCTGCCTTTGGACAATGTCATCTCGCCATTGGTCCCGCTCTCCGATGCTAAAGAAGAGGGCTGCGACAGCGACGACGACGAGACGGACGGTGCCGGCGGTGATGGGGACGGGTGGAGGTTTCAGTCGTTTTCGCTGGAGGACTATGCGTGGAGGGTTTATCACGAGCGGCTTCAGTTCAAGGATCCACTGGTTCGGTACCGGATATAAGATTGTTGTCCATGGTTGTTGTTCTGTAGCTTTGTTTGTTGGTGTGTGCCTTGCATTTGGGTTGTTGTTGTTGTTGTTTTTTTGGGACTTTCGGAGTGGTTTCAGCACGGGTGAGGGTGAAATATACGAACTGAGCGAGGAAACCGCTTGTTTTCATGATGCTGCCTGGAAAACGATCGTTTCTGCATTCTTATTTATCTCCAGTTAATTTTTGTATAAACTGGTGAGAAACAAAAGGAAACCAAAGAGCCTCTAGAACACTGTAACATGTTCAGCGGATATACAACGTAACTATTCAATGTTTGGAGAAATAACGAGTAAAGCGGAGAACAGACATAAAATCTGTGTGTCCAGCCAGAGAAGCTTTAATGAAGACAAGCACCAACGCAAGATCAACAGGTCAATGCGTAATGAACTAATGATGTAGTGCAATGTACGCCACTGGTGCATGCATCCCAAGCAGAAAAGTCATACATATTTGATAACTAAACATGGAAGGTCTCGCTTTTCTTAGCCCTTCTAAAATTCTTTTTAAATATAGATTTAGCCTATTTTTATTCAAATTTACGAAACTAGCCATTTTAGTGAGCTTAGAAGACGAGGCAAGCACTAGAGGAGCTCAACAGAAATCATGGGTCAGGAGGACGGAGATTAATTAGTAAATTTGGTTAATTAGTGATTTTATTAAGTAGTATGATTAAATTAGTGGCTTTGATTCCTACACAAAAAGGGACATGGTGAGCTTCTCAAGGGCAGAAGGCGATTAGCGGAGAGGTCAAATCACAAATGATTTTGGAGGAGGATTATATTTGAAAAAACATTTGCAAGAAGACTACAAAAAGCAAAAAAAAAATCCTAAACATGGACCCCTGTCCCCCTCACTCCCAAAACGCCCACAAGAGTGAAGAGGCTGCTTGATTTGCTTCACTTCCGTGTGTACGAGTACGACACGGCCAAAGATCCATGCCGCGGACACAGGCTAGGGCAATTCTCTCTTCTTCTTTTTTTTTGAGAGAGAGAATCTAGGGCAATTCTTTTGCAGCAGCATACGTAAATTCATTCAGAAGAGAGGCTCACATTCTTGCGTGATGGCTGTTGCGGATGCCGGGACGCGGTCGGCGATGACGCACTCGACACTCACGCCGCCCGCACGCCGCGCCGCCTTGCCTGCCGTGTCGTCCTCCCTATGCCTCTGCGACTGCGTGAGTGCGTCCCGTTCAGGCTTCGAGTGCAGGCAGCAGAGTAGTCTTCCACCATTTGAACCTTCAAGTCTCCAACGGGCAACGTGCAACAAACTATCCGGCCCAAAAGGTATTAGACGGCCCAATACAAAGGCCACTGAGCAGCCACTAAGAACGTGTTTGGTTAGGTGTTTTTTAGCCTGTAATAGTTCCCAGCGCTGTTGGATCTCGTTGAATCGCGTTTGGTTGGGTCAGTCCGTAAATCGATCGCAGCGCTATCCGATACAGCCCTCACAGCCTCGTTACCGCTCGGTCTCCAGCGTTATCCGTCTCCCTCTCGCTCGGGAGCCTCGCGACTTCACTGCGACTGCATCCTCGCCGCATCCTCGCCGCGCCTAGGCGACCGCTTCCTCGCCGGTGAGATCTCCTGCCCCCATCGTCCTCCCCCTCTCCCTCTCCTCTCTCTCTCTCTCCCCCTCTCCCTCTCCACCCTATCCGTTTCTCCAAACCCTAACCTTTGCAATCCACAGCATCACGCCGGCGAGGACCTCCCTCTCCCGTCGCATCACGCCGGTGTTGAAAATAACAGGTATTCAGTGCATGAGCATCTTTTCTTCAGTTCTCGCCATTGATCTTTGGTTCTGGGAGCTTCTTGTGGGTACCGCTGTGAACTGGGCATCTTTGGCTGGTTCCTGGATTGACCAATTTAATGGTCCATTTTAACTAAAGAGGAAAAGGGGGGAAGAAGGAAGTTTAACAACACATTAAAATAGAAATCCATGTTCTGTTTCAATTTTGTCCAGCTACAGCTGGAATACTGTCAATTCATTGGAATGAGATTAGTGAAAAATGTGAAGTTACTGGATGTAATATTTGTGCTGGATTTTGCAGAATGGTATTTGGTTCAGCACAAATAGTTTGCTAGTATGAAGTATAAACTTGTTCCAGGTCATCTGATTAGACTTGCTGTGACGTCGCCTCGTACGTCATTAGGAATCTCATGAATTGGTAAATTTTGTTGTTGAGCAGCGAGCACAGAATGACCATTGTAGTGCTAGTATTATTGTGTGTGTGCCCTTGCTGCTCAGCACTGAACTGTGAACCTGAAAGTGTTAAGAGATGCAGAGCACAACACTAAACCTGTAAACTGGCAAGACTAATGTTAGAGGTTTTACACAACTTAAACCTTCGGGTTGCTGGTGCAAATTTTTATTGATGTATACTTTTCAGCTATATTTATTTTCAAGATTTGATACTACTGTGTACCCGCCAGGATATGTGATTTTGGCTTTTCAACTGGAATTTGATGATGGAAATAGGTAGTGCGATGATGAAATATTATTGTTAATTAAGAACTTATGATCCCATTTTTCCAGGAGCACTTTGTTATACGCAGCCCATAAATGTCCCGAAAAATCCTTCAAGAAGACCATTAAAGTGGACGGGCTGATTGACAAGTTGAGGAACGCAAATTCTACAGTGGTAACTCTGCTGTACATCTTCAGTCTGATTGGTAATTCTACTTAGATCAGGTTACCATTTTTGCGCTACACTTCAGTGCTGAACTAGATACATTGCCACTCCATGCTATCAATTTCCTTCAATATGCAAACCTCTGGCCTGTATTTATTCTTGCTTCGAGCATGCTTCCGCTGGTTCTTTGTTCAAAATCTGTAGAATTAAACTGAACAATGCTTGATGGCGCAATCACTAGACCTCAAGTTCGATTAAGAACCTGAACTATAAAAGATTGATTCCTGAGCTGTCAGATTTATCTTTGGTATGTCTTGTCTCTGGCTACTAGCTAGGTAGTCACCATTCTTTTGATCAATGTATAATGGGTTGTGATCTCGCATCCAAATGCAGTGTTGCACTGTTATCGTAATATTTCATGATGAATTAGCACCTACAATATGCTCAGATGTTATCTTTGGTTCAAGAGAAATAGTGTTACATCTTTGGTGACAAGTTGGTATTTCCTGTAGTCATCTGGGCCAGTCAGTATATTTGTTTATGTAACTCTTTTGTTGATTGTGTTTAATTTTTGCCAAAGATGTTAGATATCCTAGTATCCAAGTACCAATTTTCTTTTTCCTGTAGTCATCTGGGCCAGTCAGTATATTTGTTTATGGCATGCTTATATTAGTGGTTGAGTGCCCACACAATGCACTGCAATAGATCCCAAATAAACCAGAACATATTTTTTTAAAAGCAAAATAAAGTAACATTTTTGTAAGTTTATTGCCTTGCTTTGCTATGTGCCCATACAGTGTCAATGTCCCATATACCTCAATGATACAGCTCCGAGAGGTTTCGTTGCTTTATTGCAGCAGCCTGGAGCCAATCCATGTGTGAGCATGTGTCTGCTCGATGCTGCGATTTGGACTATCCACCCGAGACACCAGTCGCAGCCGGAGTAGCATGTGCTTAGCATTAGCCTGTAAATAAGACAGCCCTGTCTAATAGAGATAATGGTGGATTAGGGTAATAAGAGCCAGAGACGACAACGCTGTGGTCCATTGAGCCAGGGATGCCAGAAACTATACTATCCATGATATACTAGCTACAGATTATCAAATTAATCAAAGGAATGAAAATAATATGACTAGTACTTTGCAGCAGATGAAGGTAGATAAGATTCATTCTTCAGTGCCCTATTCTCCTTTCCAAGAGATTGCACTTGTGAAAGTAAATCTTGTATTCGTGTAGTGTCACCCAGTATGCATACTTTCCCATTGTTCTGTCTAATCAAAGGAATGTTTGTACTTTTTCCTTCATTAGATGATGCTCAAAAGAAGAAGTGAGTCCTGCTTGATGCGGCAATTTTTCACTTGAGAATTTAACAAGCCAGTGTTCATCTCGAAGCAAGATCTTGGAATTTGACAAGGCAATGTACCAGATCGACCTTGTTTCGATTGTTCATTTGCTTGAATTTTGCAAGCACCTAATACTTGTTATTCAGTTTACCAGTTTAGTATCTAGCACCTAATACTTGTTATTCAGTTTACCAGTTCATCTGCTTGAATTTTGGAAGCTCAAAGACATGTTCTGTTATTCAGTTTAGTATCAATTATGGAAGCACTACTAGCTGTTCTTGAAGCACTACTAGCTGTTCTGGAAGCACTACTAGCTGTTCTTGATACTAGCTGTTCTGGAAACTTCTGTTATGTTGGATGAGTAATCATCATTCTGTATGGATTAGTAATCATCAGAATGTTTGTTTGTTCATGTATTATGTTGGATGAGTAATCATGTTATGGATTAGTAATCATGTTATGTTGGATGAGTAATCATCATTCTGTATGGATTAGTAATGCCTTTGGTTGATGCTGTAATGTTGATGCGTACATGGGAAATGAACATACCACTTACCGGCAGCACAAGACTATCACAATTAAGTTTATATATAGTCGTTATGATTAGAATCCTCAGATGAAATGAAATGTGTGAAATGAAATGTGTAAGCTGTTACCGTTGTTCCTAACCAAACATGATTAAGGGAATGGAAGACGTTACATAAGTGAACCAAACAAATTTCGTTTTCCCTTACACCGTAATGGATTACCCTGTGATCTGATTGCATTACCATTACAGCACCATTTGCTGAACCAAACAGCACCTAAGTCTTCTTCCTCCAGCCGGACCAGCCGCTGTCTTCACCGGTGCTGCGCCGCCGGCATCTCCAAAAGTCCAGCGCCGGTGCTAAGGGGGTACCTGGGGCCCGGCGGCCGGATCTCCAAACAAGTCCCAACAGTGGCTCCGCCCCGTCGGGATATGGGTGGTGGGAGCTGTGATGTGTGCAAGGAGGCGCCGTCCAAGTACAAGTGCCCCTCTTGCCGCACGCCCTAGTGAGTCGAGCCATCAGCCTTTCTCTATCATTGTTTGTGTATGAGCTGTTGCTGAAGATAGCATTGAGACGTGGCTTTGCAGGCCAGTATAGGAGGAACTCCTTTTGCTATATCGATTAGATTTCTTGATGTTCGGTCGTGCCACTAGCTAAATTAGAAAACGAAAACCATCGGTACGGTTTCACCGCAATTTCTTTGTTGAGGATCATGGATTAGCTTATTGCATGAAAAGAAATGAATACGGATTAGCCAGGGTTCAGGGAACAGATTGATGAGGAATATACCTGTTATAATATTATTTCAGTGAGGTAAACTGCAATGGCATGTAGGACCTGGGAGTTCTTGATAGCTGCTGGGTTTGAATTGGTTGGTTGCTGCTGGTGCAGAAGCAAAGGTGAAAAATGAGATACCTAATATCATAGGAGAAGAAACAAGCCTTTCTCTTGATATCTGGTGTCAGTTGCAGCGCCAAGCTCTTTTGGGGTATTAGTATCAGTAGTGGTTAGCTAATGCTATCTTGTATTTTAGAGGCAGAAGTCAATTACTCGCCATGTTATTGTATAGCACTTTATTCCTTTTGTTGCGTCATTGTTAATTCAGGACATTATCTTTGGGATTACCAAATATAATGTCACAATGCAACTCTTTTCTTTATCCTTAGATGAATGTGTAATATAAGCTGGTAGTAACTAGTAAGCTTAATGGTTAGCGAAGGCATGCTGATGCATAAACAAGTTCATACATGCTATCAGTTAAGAAACTAATATCCCCTTGATTCTAGCATAACATAGATAACTTAGTATGGGGTTGATGGGTTTCAAATCTTTTGATGTTTAATTCTCGATGATTAGCTTATGGTTGGTGGAGATTTAGGAATAATTGATGGCACATACAATATGAGAATTATTGTATATCCAACAAGCAAATACCTGCAACTATTCCCAAATGAAAAGATCATATGCATGAGGACGAGGGTGTTATCTGCAAGAGATATACAGTTAAAACGCTGAATCTGATAACACAAATTTGGTTTTAGCTCATGTTGCTACTGTAGTACCTTTTAGCTTATGCCAATCAATAGCATTACTTGAGAATGTTTCAGCTCGTATAAGGATGTAACTGAACATGTCAGGTAATTGTATGCAATTTATCATCTACCATATTTGGTCTTTATTAATCCCTGCTTCTTTATTATGATTTCTTCAATTTCTTGTCTGATATTCTGTTGTATCATTGTTCATTAATAATTCATGTCGTCCACTTGTTCATGCCCTCATTTTGAGCTCATTTTAAGTTTTTAAGACACCCTAAAAGAACTATACTGGAGATATCTACTTGAATGTTTCATATCTTTTTTCATGTTAAGTGATACATCAAGGTTGAACTTATTGAATGTGTACCGTCGAATAACTGAAAGCATGAGTAGTAACTTTTTTGCCCTTTTTTTCCTCCTTTATGAAATTTAGTTGGACCTAATATGTTGTCTCTTTATCCGTTGCAGTTGCTCAGTGGCATGCTTTAAAAATCACAAAGGTACTTCAGTGCAATTCTTCTTATTGTTTATTATCTTAAAGAGAAATATAGCTGAATAAGGGGAAATTCTGAAGAAAGATTAAATAGAGTTTGAAAAGCATCTGTTAGAGGAAACACTTCATAAAATGTTGTTAGGTAATATAGCCAGTGCTAATCACACTCCAAGTTTGTGAGTGCACCTTTACTTTTGATATTTGCCAAGTTTAGAAAAAATTATATTTTTGTAATGCTGATTATATATCTATTGCACTTCATTTGAGATTGCAATAAAATGCCTATAGGGACCAGTGATGGAGCCACATATTAGCAGGAGAGTGTGTCGTTCTGTGAAAATTTTAAATTGTCCTGCAAATGCTTTAATTTTAAAGTGTAGAAGTTAAGTAGGGTCTGGTGCACCTGCAGCACACAGTGTGTCAAAGTGCTCTTCCACTGATGTAGACTACATTATGCCAACATTACACATTGGCCTCTTTCAACATCTGCGTGTGTGATGTTTGTTAGTACATGAGGGTAAACATCCATTGGAAGGAGGTCGAACAGCGACGACTTGAAGTAGAATGGTGCTAGGTGAAGGAGGGCACCGATTGAGGGATGAATAGATCTAGAATAGCCAGTCAAGGGAACGACCACAGCTGGATTTTAGGGACTAGGAACTTGTTTATTCATTTTTGCTTGATTAAGGAAGATACAATGCTATCCCTTTTATAGGGATGACTTGACTTGACCCCCTAAGAAATAATCTCAAATTTAAAGAAAAAAACTAACCGAGTCAATCCAATCCTTAACTAACCACAAATGAACAGTACCCATGGTGGACAGTGACAGGCGAGGCGAACACTAACCCATGAACAATAATTACTGCCCGTGACTGCTTGAGATTTCATTTTTATTGGTTACAACTTACAAGATTAGTGGACTGTTTCCGTGCAAATCATATATCATTATACATTTGTGTACATTATTCAAGTGATGGGCATGAACCATGAATGAATGCTTAGTATTCGACATTTTGAATCCACAATACTTGGATGGAATTTATATGCTTTTGATAAACAAATTTGTTGTCCGATAAGAGAGTAGTTAAATTGTCAAAGCAATACAACTTGTCAGAAATAAAATAATCAACACTGAATGTATTCAATATATTCTTACAAGACTACAGAGTAGCATGGAATGCTTATATACTGTGGTAACCTTTTGACCTCCAACTAAGAATGTTTTTCTTGGTTTAACAGCACTAGACACATTTGTACAAGCTATAATAATTATTTATATAATATCAAGCTGCCTTATATGAATATTGATCGCTTCAAATCCCTTCGTTCTGGATAGCCAGTGTATGAAGCTAAATATTTTCTTTATTTGCAGATGATTTTTGCCAAAAGACAACACCTCGGGAAGAAATTATCAAGTCATCGATGCAAGTGGAAGTTAGTAGGGAAGAAATTAAGTCATCGATGCAAGTGGAAGTTAGTAAGTGCTCTAGCTTTTGAAAGCAACTCTTTATGACAATTGCTTTTCTTAACATATAGTGGACTCATTACCGTTGTCACAGCAGCTTTAAAGTCCTGTTATATAAGGAATTGGAGGTGAAAATCTGACTGTTGTTTTTGAGGGTCCCACATATAACTACATAACTATGCAAGAAAGGAGCATGAGTATTTATTTCATCGCAATTGCATGCCCCTATTGGTTATGCAACTTGATAGCCCTTGAATGTGAATATAACTTTTGTTAGTTCTAAGAAATCAGGGAACAAGTGTTGATATTTACACTTAATTTTATTCTTCATAGCCTCTGTCTTTAATCACCCTTTGAAAACAACTTATTGGTTAAAGAAAGAAAACCTGCTTACTAGTTTTGTATAAATGTTCGGGAGCATTTTGCTTGCCCAAATATACGGGCTTAACCAATTCTTTGTCTTGGTCCATGCATTATACTGTAAGATGTTCTGTGTTTGTTGCATGTTGCTAACACAGTTTAGAGGGATTTATGGCTGTGCCTTGATGCCTTCTATTGTTTTCAGCAAGGAGCTTTGGGTCACTGGAAGATGGAACCAGTTGTGCTAATGACAAGGATCAGCTTCCCTCTTTAGGTAAAATACAACATACTGATCTTTGTTGTAATTTCTCCGTTGCTTCAATTTGATGTACTTCACTAAAATTTGATTTTGGCTCAGACTTAATAGATTATATTATATACCTAGTTGCCTACTATGAATATTCGTTTGACTCACCACTTGCCGCTACCTTCAGTTGTAGAATGTGTCAAAGGAATTTAAAATTGTTTCTTTAAAATATGATTAGGACTGCTATATATAGCTTCATTACAAATTTATGAATTGCAATAAATTCTTTAATTGTAAGCTTCACTGTTGCTCTGTAGCGCCGGACACAACATGCCCCACACAATCTCCAAACACGCTGTGCCCTACAAAAGCTCTTGAAGTTGAGGATCCAAGCTGGCTTGTTGACAAGAATAAATTAAGGTCTTTAGGTATGGCCTACCTTACTACCAAGTTCGACTATTTATTTACATGTTATACACTCTGCAGGCTTTTGTCTTAACATGATTGTCAATTTGTCATGTAGATTATTGGCAAACAAAAAAGGATAGTAGCATGGCCTTTCTAATTCTCTTACATTTTCCTTGGCTCTTAGTAGAATTTTATCTTTTTTTATATATAAAACAAGTAATTGTTTGCCTTTTACCTCGATCACTGACCTCATTTGGACAGCTCAAAACATGTTACAATGTTAGTGCTATGCCAACATCTCAGTTCTTTTGCCCCAAGTAATGGGTTTTGAGCTCAAGTGCCAATGATCCTACGGTATATCATATATTTGAGGTTGACATGAACTGACATGGTAATATGGTACTGATGCTGAACCCTTCATATTTCAGAATAGTAAGGAGAAATAATTGAACATAAACCTTGCCTGAATAACATTCAATTCGATCCAAAATATTGGTGTGTACATTATAGGAAGGATAATACTAAGCAGTTCAATTGCGCAGAAAGACTTCATGCTACCTAAGTGCAATATATTGGTTCCCCATTCATCTCTGTACAAATTGATAAAGACCGATAGCCACTGTACCTTATTCAATTAATCCTAATAACGCAAATCATCTTCACTTAGCTTTTTAGCTGATTTTCACGTCCTTACCAGTGGAATTCAATGAGATCCGAGATGCTCTGAAGGACCCTGGATTACAGAAAATGATACTTCAGATTGATGGCTCTTTAGAACCAGAAAAGGTAAATCTTCACACGTGACGTGATAATTGTTTAGCTTCCCTTAACAAGTCAAGTATGTTTGGATTCATATCTGTTCTGCTGTTCAAATGGCACATGCATTCGTGCAATACCTAGCTTAGTGCATCTGATCCAAAACAAACAATCAGGATGAAGGCGAGTGAGAATTTCAGTTTTTCTCATGATAATTAATATACCTCTATTTCTCATCCTTCATCATGACTTTGGTTTCTGACTGGATGGTTGAGAAGCTCCAAATGAACCCATGCCACTTGAATTGATAGTATTTCTCCTTTTGTTATTTGTTACCACCTTTAATTATTTTCTCATCCCCCCACCCACACGAAATCGTATATTCATCTGTAGGAATTGGAGAAAATGATGGAAGGACAAGCTTTTCAACAGTTCACCAATAAGGTTTCACTTTCACCCATCTCGCTTGGGCTTGGCATTTGGTCTTCTTGTCCCATTAGATATTCCTGGTTAATTTCATAAGATCATATACCAGACGTTTATACGTTCTGTTACCTCCGTAATGCAGATTCTTGACATTGTTAGTCCGCAACAATGAGCAACTGCCCTTTCTGGTGGAACTCTGCTGCTGGAGAGAATGGAGGCATCCGGTCCGGGCAAAACGAGAGCACGTAGAGCAGCAACTCATCTCGGATTCTCTCCGTCTCTCAAGATGAGGTGTATTACTAGTCTACTACTATGAAACCATCCCTAGTCACCGAGTGAAAGGAAATAATAACTATGAAAATTTAAAGTCATCCAAGATATTTCTGCTGTGGTAGCATGACATTTGTATCGCAATCAACGTAAAGTGCAGTATTGTCGGAGTAGAACCTGATGCCTCCATCCTGTATCACTTGATTCCCTTCACTTACAGTGACGCTATACGATTAACGAAATGGATGCTGAGAAGAGGTGGTGAAAGCCAGAATGAAATAATTCGTTGATGGCAAGGCTTTGTGTTGAGATGTGCTGCATATGCAGCGCCTGCCGTAGCACGATTTGTATTGAGCAACGTAAAAGTTATCGTAACATAATCATCGTGCTAGAAGTGAACTGCATGTAATGTGTACATTTGCATGGATTACACGCTTCGTTTCACTTTCACGTTACTTCCTCTGTCCCAAGTTTATGAGCCCAATTTTTTTTAATGATCTTATTCACAAGTATAGAACGTATTTTATATTTTAGTATATAATCAGTGTATTTATATCATTACTTTATATTTTCTATACGCATGCATTAAATATAATGTTTAGTGATAACAATTAATATAATCCAGTTATTTTCAATATCTTCTTGGCCTATGGGCTAAAAAAATACCTTAGGGCATGTATAATAAGGTTAACTCAGTTTATTCTTAGCATGTCTATATCAGCTATGTTCTATGTGAAAGAGTGAGAAAAGAGAATAGAGTTAGCTTTTATTTCGAAGTAAGTATTGTACGGGAGTATATGTAGATTAGTTAGGGCAAATACAATAGCAAAACCTACTATTTACTTTATCTTTTATCCATATCATCTAGAGTAAGCTAAAAGCTAGCTTTTTATAATAACGGTCTCTAAAAGTTCTCTAGATGTTGTCAATAATTATCTTTTCTTTTTTGTACATAAATAATCTATTTATGTTCCCATACAAAGTTGGCTACTAAATAAGAGTCGGCTCTCTTCTTTCTCATTTTTTCTCACTCTTTCACAAAGGATAAAACTGACATGTACAGGCTAATAGTAAGCTGAGATGACTTTATTGTATTTACTCTTATGTACAAAAGAGAAGAAATAGTTATTGCACAATATCTAGAGCCAATCTTTAGAGATAGCTATTGCACAAACTATTTTTGATGCTTACTTTGGATGACATAGATGAGAGATAGAGCAAGTAATAGGCTTTATTATTGAATTTTAGAGGGAGGCAATACACTTTCGTCCTGCTATGATTAGATGCGCTAACTAATTATCGACCTCCATTTTAGAGCCAGCTAGTAAAACAGCACGGTACCACACAGACACAGCACGTGACTGCACCGCTGTGGCTTTGTTGCGGTAAAAATGCCCATGTGATTTGCGGGTAAAACAACTGTTAGAAAAAATGATTTGCGGTTAAGAGGTTTCTAACCAGCTGTTTACCTGACGTGGCATCCTGTTCTTCCGCAATGGCCAATAAAAAAGCACCTCCCTTTCGCACCGCTTTACTCCTTCCTTCTCTCCCTCTCTTCTCCTCGGCCTCTCCCCCCAATCCCCGCCTCCGCTGCCCTCACCGCCGCCGCTTCCTCCTCCTCTCACCGCCACCGCCTGCTAATCCTCTGCAACTGCGCCGGCGAGGGCGCGTAACCAGTCCTCCCATCTATGAGCGACGCCCCGCGCCGCGCCCGCGGCCCCAAATAGGGTTTGCCTCTTGCGGCGCCCTGCCATGGTAAGGTGGGAAGGCGGCGGCCTGGTGTTATCTGGAGGAATCGGGGGTTGGTTCTGGGGCGTCTCGCCGTTGGATGGATTCCGATGAGGCCGCGGGGAGCAGCAGGAGGATGGATCTGAACCTCTACCTCGGCCTCCCCCGCGCCCCGCGCCCGCGCCGCTCCGACCTCGGCTCCGACCTCGCCCTCAGTACCCCGATGCCCTCCTCGCCCTCCTCCTCCGCCGCCTCCGTCGACGCCCCGCCGCCACCGGAGCCCCCGCACCCCCCGTACTCCCCCTCTCGCGCCGATCTTTCTCCTCCACCACCAGAGGTGTACTCCTCGTACCACCCCGAGAACCCGCCTGCTCTGGACGGGCACCTTCTGTACGTGCCGCCTCCGGCTCCGGTCATCCCCGAGCTCCCGGACGACCTCGGGTTCGGCATCCAGCCTCCGCCGCCGCTGGTGCGAGCCAGCGAACTACTGGGCTGGGAGGACCGGCCATCGTCATCGACGGCCTCCTCTTCATTCCTCCCTGACACTGCCGCCCGGTACAGGCGGCTGCTCGAGCAGACTGGAAGCCGTTGGCTTCGCACGAGGCGGTTTAGGTCGGACCTTCCGCCCCTAAGCTCTGAGGCTCATCCCGTAGGGCAGGGCGCAACAGTGCCGGTGCCCCAGCATGAGCCAACAAATGATACTGTTGAAAACAATAAGGTAATCGGCGATGGCATGGAAGTGGGTGCCTCCGAGGAGTCGTCGGAGGAGTGGGGCAAGAGTGCTGCCACATTTGAGTGCAACATATGCTTTGATATGGCCAATGAGCCGGTGGTCACTTCCTGTGGCCATCTCTTCTGCTGGCCTTGCTTGTACCAATGGCTTAATGTTTACTCCACCCACAAGGAATGTCCGGTCTGCAAAGGTGAGGTGACGGAGGCGAATATTACTCCTATCTACGGGAGAGGGAATCCCTGTTCAGACGCAGAGAAGGCTGTGGAAGATGAGAAACCATCAGGTCCTACGATCCCGCCAAGGCCACATGGAAATCGGCTTGAAAGCTTCAGGCAGCAGTTCCACCATTTGCGGCCGATCTCAAGAAGGCTTGGTGAGGCGCATGGGATATTGTCATCATGGAGGCGCCTTCTTGATCAACAGATCATGAATAGTGTGAGTAGGTTGGAAGGGCCACCTGAATCAGTGCAGGAAATAATTGATACTGCTCAACACAATAGTCGCCTAAGTAGATTGGCAACAAGGATGAGAGCAAGACGGTTGCAGAGAGAAGCAGATAACCCTCCTGACGGTGGTTCCACTGCCCCTGATAGTGGTCTGCCTGGAAATAATGCATCAGATCCATCCAGACATGGTTCAAGCCCGCTTTTACCTGAAGGAATCGATTTATTACAACGACTTACCCTTATTGGCCTTGCAAACACAGAAAGATTGGCAACTGCCATGAGTGACCTTAGAAGGATAGCTGCGCCTAGCCAATATGGAGCATCGGCTTCATCATCGAATCCTCCAAATCCTGAGCCAACAATTGAAGGAACTCATGTTGCTGCAGCACCTTCTGCAGACCAAGCATCGAACTCGAGCACCATTGCAGTGATACAGGGGGACGCTGGTATTTCAGAGAGCACAGGAGAGCCTAGTAATGCAGGGTCTTCAAGATCCCTGAGGAGGAGGGGGAGGAGCAATGCCTTGGGTTCTTTGGATGTGGATGGTGGAGGCCTCCAGCGGAACAAGAGGCGAAGGATAAACTGAACCATCTCGGTTGCATTGTTTTTATATACCCTCATGGTGTGCTTTGTTGCTTCCAATTATTGCATTTCGTTTCTTTGGGTGATATCTGCTGTGTTTAGTGTAATGTTGTTTCTTCTCTTCTATTTGTTTACTAGGAACCACTGAAACGGTTCTGTTTAGATCCTCTGTAGTATGTACTCTTTAGTTTTACACTACAAGTTAATAGTCAAGCCATGTATGTGGAGGAAACTTGACAGTTGTTGTCGGATGAAATGTCCCTGCTCATAAATTGGATGCCCAAATGTGCATTCAACGCAATGTCATTCTTGTCTACTGTCAATAGGCATTCAGCTTATGATTTGTGGACTGCTTATGATCCAAAGAAGCTCCTTTGAACATAAAAACGTGAATACCCTGGAAATGGACATATGGACCTTTGCCTTTGTTGCTTGAGAAGATACATAGCCTGATCTTTCATGCTCATTTATCCTCCGATAGAAGTATTTTCAGTAACATATTTTTTGCTTCTTATTGGATGTTCAGGCAACAAGGCAAACTTCGTCCTCCCGATGGACTTTTGATCTATGCAATATTTTTCATTGAACGGATGTAACTGCTGTTAGCCTTCATACTACGACTTTTGATCCAACTTCATTAAACAGTGTGCCTTTTTTTTTTCTAGAATCAGTTCAGCAATATTCTGTGCATGATAGAGGACACCAATAAACGGCAGCAAACTGGAAATGGAGTTTCTAAAAGACATGGATATGGAGTTTAAAGGCCAGTTTCTTTTGTAGTGTCGTGTACTGGTTCTTTCAATGTTGTTTTTCATTCTCTTGGTTTTGCATCTATTTTTTTGCGCATGAAGTTGACGATGTGCGCAGTGGATTTTCCTCGAAATTGATTTCTTTCCTGAGCAACAAACTATAGTTGCTCTAGAATTGTACATTCATTGTGTACATCCAAGTAATTGGAATACGCTCAAATGCCATAAGATTTATTCAGAGTTTACTAGAAAAATTGTGCATTTGGAACTTACACGTAGCCGACAAGGCTGATGGGGGTAAAGAGAAAAGAGGAACAGAAAAAAAAGGGAGCAAAGTGATCGTGGCATACGTATTGTATCATATACTGTCCAGAGTTCAGACATCTGCAGATAGAAACCCTTAAATACGGCTTATGTCTCGGCCAAATAAGAGCGTGGTCAGCCAATTGATAGCCACATAGAGCCTATTCCTCCAGCTAATAACACGAGTTAGGTATGCTGAGCGCCAGATGAACCAGCTCACAAATCCTGCAAGAGATAGCCCTCTCGACTCCTGACAATAGACAGCCTCAGACTCTCAGTGGACTCAGCATTTAGCCAACTGTAAAAGTTTAAAAAGAATGAAACAGCAACCAACCTTGCTTTGCCTCAGATCGACTAGAGCTTTGTATCTTCCAACAGTTGCCATGCTCCCTAGATGCCTATACACGAACGTTGGACCTAGATCAACCTCTATCTCAGAGTTTGCATGGCCTCCTCCAGCTTTCATGACATGGTTGAGCAAGTGAGCGAGGTACTTGCCTTGTCGTTCGGCAACCTGTTGAAGAGTACAAGTGGAACAGAATATATATATTACCAAAAGGCATACATTTCTTCCAAAAGAGAAAATAACTAAATCATAAAAATGCATAACCGATAATGTGTCTTATCACTCTATTTAGAAAAACAGAAAATATGTTACAAACAGATGCGATTTATGCCATGGCCAAACATCCATAAATTGTCTGTTCAATTAATTTTCTGTTCTCCTATTCCACTCATTTTTCTCGCACTTCAGGAAACATTACAGAACTTCAAATACCCTGAGGCTTGAGATAGTAGCTGTACAAATACTTTCTGATTCTTGGATTACATCAACCATGAAATTACCTGAGCTAAAGCCGGGAGAACTTCCTTGCCTGTGCTCTCAAGAAATCCACTGCAGTCACCAATAGCAAACACATCCTGAGCAGAAGGAACGCGTAACCACTCATCGACACCGATCCTGCAAACAGAACAAAACCTATTAAATATCCTATGATGTAGACACACATTCGCATTCGTATATTAGGCATGCAATCATTCTATTATCTAATGTAGAACATCCTTATGGTGCCATGCAACTGATTCAGAAATAGACCACATGCTGCCCACTCTCAAATACAGAATATGCTTGTGTCCAGACAATCACAACCCATTCACTATATGATGCACATATACAAAAATAATTATATGGTCATGCCAATCTATTATACCTTCCACCAGGTGACTTAGGAAATGGCAATGACTTAACAAATGGCGAAGCACCAACTCCAGTAGACCATACCAGCAAACCATAAGGAACCTCCTCTCCATTGTCCAGGATTAGTTTGTTGGGCTGTACATCCTTCACAATTCCTTGCACAAGCCTAACACCTGACTGGTGGATGAACATACGACGACAGGTTGTTTTTTCATATTCCAAATAATATCATAGAGAATGGTATGCCACCTATTAGTAAATTCATTACAACCATATATGTCATGTGATTGTCAGCATGCTATCTTTGGAAATCTACAGGTTTCAATGACTTGGGCCGTGATGGATAGAAAAGGTAGGACCATAGGACACTAGATACTGAACAAAGACAACTTACCTTAATTAGTTGGTTTGTAGCATACTGCCTGAGGCGAACATCAAAGGATGACAATATCTCATTTGCCTGAGTTGAAAAGGTGAAAAAGCAGTTAAGTGTGCTCAAAGTTTTTTTAAGAGATATCAAATTAGAAAAGCAACAGCTCAAACCTCAATCAGGGTCACTTGGATATAATCTTTCACATGCGAATAACGTTGTTTAACATCTCTGATGATGAAATCACTAAGTTCACCACTAAATTCAACCCCTGTTGGACCACCTCCAACAACAACACAGTGCAATAGTCTGCGCTTTTCTTCCTCTGATATTCCTGATTAACAAAATAATTCTGTTGTCAGTGATAATCAAGGGGA
Organism: Guadua angustifolia; assembly: GCA_036346375.1. Lineage (NCBI taxonomy): Eukaryota > Viridiplantae > Streptophyta > Magnoliopsida > Poales > Poaceae > Guadua > Guadua angustifolia. The sequence continues at coordinate 41,683,884 of CM070501.1, read as the reverse complement.
TATAAGGCTTGAGCACACAAGGTATCTTCTGGGAGCCGAGTATATCAGACATGAAATAGTTTTATTCTAGATTATACTTGACTAAACAAAAAGGATTTGCAATTGCATCCACTCAAAGGATGAATTATGTAAAAAAAATCATTATGTACAGAAACGAAGTGTAAAAGCAGTAGATGATGAGTTTGTGCCAGTGAAGGGTGATTAGCAACATAAGATACTACACAAGTACTAGTACAATATCTTGAGTTGCACCATGTTACTGTAGGCATACCAGGTACATCAGATAGCATCAGATTAAGAAGAAGCTTTCTGCGATCTCTTGAGCATGGTGAACTTCCGAAGAAAGATTGCATGTTCAGTAACACCACTTATCCCAAAAGTTGATGCCTCAGCTCCACATGCAAAGACCAATTTGTCATACGCAACCTTGAATTTCCACGGCTTCAAGGCATCTTTCTCACCCTCAGTAACTGTCTCACAATCAATCTAAAGGCAAAAGGAGGCTGAATAAATGGATGGAAAAATTGTGGAGAGAAACATTCATGTCGGTACAGGGAGATTCGTGTAATATCCCTAATCCCTCCAGGTAAATGTGCACAGACTAAATGAAGATTGCAATCTAAATATCTCTTAAATGGAAAATGTTTGTGAAGAATTATGCCTATTTTTTTGCGGGCAGAGGCAACTTGTCTTAAAGTAATCGAGCTAGCTGTTCAGCAGTGTTAAGCACCAATCCATGCAGTGCCAAGAGAATGGTCTAAGTTGCACATTGAATCTTCTATGAAACTGTTAACTGACTATTGATAGCCACATAGAGCCTATTCCTCCAGCTAATAACACGAGTTAGGTATGCTGAGCGCCAGATGAACCAGCTCACAAATCCTGCAAGAGATAGCCCTCTCGACTCCTGACAATAGACAGCCTCAGACTCTCAGTGGACTCAGCATTTAGCCAACTGTAAAAGTTTAAAAAGAATGAAACAGCAACCAACCTTGCTTTGCCTCAGATCGACTAGAGCTTTGTATCTTCCAACAGTTGCCATGCTCCCTAGATGCCTATACACGAACGTTGGACCTAGATCAACCTCTATCTCAGAGTTTGCATGGCCTCCTCCAGCTTTCATGACATGGTTGAGCAAGTGAGCGAGGTACTTGCCTTGTCGTTCGGCAACCTGTTGAAGAGTACAAGTGCAATAGAATATATATATTACCAAAAGGCATACATTTCTTCCAAAAGAGAAAATAACTAAATCATAAAAATGCATAACCGATAATGTGTCTTATCACTCTATTTAGAAAAACAGAAAATATGTTACAAACAGATGCGATTTATGCCATGGCCAAACATCCATAAATTGTCTGTTCAATTAATTTTCTGTTCTCCTATTCCACTCATTTTTCTCGCACTTCAGGAAACATTACAGAACTTCAAATACCCTGAGGCTTGAGATAGTAGCTGTACAAATACTTTCTGATTCTTGGATTACATCAACCATGAAATTACCTGAGCTAAAGCCGGGAGAACTTCCTTGCCTGTGCTCTCAAGAAATCCACTGCAGTCACCAATAGCAAACACATCCTGAGCAGAAGGAACGCGTAACCACTCATCGACACCGATCCTGCAAACAGAACAAAACCTATTAAATATCCTATGATGTAGACACACATTCGCATTCAGATATTAGGCATGCAATCATTCTATTATCTAATGTAGAACATCCTTATGGTGCCATGCAACTGATTCAGAAATAGACCACATGCTGCCCACTCTCAAATACAGAATATGCTTGTGTCCAGACAATCACAACCCATTCACTATATGATGCACATATACAAAAATAATTATATGGTCATGCCAATCTATTATACCTTCCACCAGGTGACTTAGGAAATGGCAATGACTTAACAAATGGCGAAGCACCAACTCCAGTAGACCATACCAGCAAACCATAAGGAACCTCCTCTCCATTGTCCAGGATTAGTTTGTTGGGCTGTACATCCTTCACAATTCCTTGCACAAGCCTAACACCTGACTGGTGGATGAACATCTGACGACAGGTTGTTTTTCATATTCCAAATAATATCATAGAGAATGGTATGCCACCTATTAGTAAATTCATTACAACCATATATGTCATGTGATTGTCAGCATGCTATCTTTGGAAATCTACAGGTTTCAATGACTTGGGCCGTGATGGATAGAAAAGGTAGGACCATAGGACACTAGATACTGAACAAAGACAACTTACCTTAATTAGTTGGTTTGTAGCATACTGCCTGAGGCGAACATCAAAGGATGACAATATCTCATTTGCCTGAGTTGAAAAGGTGAAAAAGCAGTTAAGTGTGCTCAAAGTTTTTTTAAGAGATATCAAATTAGAAAAGCAACAGCTCAAACCTCAATCAGGGTCACTTGGATATAATCTTTCACATGCGAATAACGTTGTTTAACATCTCTGATGATGAAATCACTAAGTTCACCACTAAATTCAACCCCTGTTGGACCACCTCCAACAACAACACAGTGCAATAGTCTGCGCTTTTCTTCCTCTGATATTCCTGATTAACAAAATAATTCTGTTGTCAGTGATAATCAAGGGGATATAAGGCTTGAGCACACAAGGTATCTTCTGGGAGCCGAGTATATCAGACATGAAATAGTTTTATTCTAGATTATACTTGACTAAACAAAAAGGATTTGCAATTGCATCCACTCAAAGGATGAATTATGTAAAAAAAATCATTATGTACAGAAACGAAGTGTAAAAGCAGTAGATGATGAGTTTGTGCCAGTGAAGGGTGATTAGCAACATAAGATACTACACAAGTACTAGTACAATATCTTGAGTTGCACCATGTTACTGTAGGCATACCAGGTACATCAGATAGCATCAGATTAAGAAGAAGCTTTCTGCGGATCTCTTGAGCATGGTGAACTTCCCGAAGAAAGATTGCATGTTCAGTAACACCACTTATCCCAAAAGTTGATGCCTCAGCTCCACATGCAAAGACCAATTTGTCATACGCAACCTTGAATTTCCACGGCTTCAAGGCATCTTTCTCACCCTCAGTAACTGTCTCACAATCAATCTAAAGGCAAAAGGAGGCTGAATAAATGGATGGAAAAATTGTGGAGAGAAACATTCATGTCGGTACAGGGAGATTCGTGTAATATCCCTAATCCCTCCAGGTAAATGTGCACAGACTAAATGAAGATTGCAATCTAAATATCTCTTAAATGGAAAATGTTTGTGAAGAATTATGCCTATTTTTTTGCGGGCAGAGGCAACTTGTCTTAAAGTAATCGAGCTAGCTGTTCAGCAGTGTTAAGCACCAATCCATGCAGTGCCAAGAGAATGGTCTAAGTTGCACATTGAATCATATAAAACATCCAGCAAAGGTTGTGAAATAAATTTAGGAAGCTATCCACAGATACAGTCTGAACCAGTGAAATGATACAGAAGTCTCATGTGCATACTGCAAAATATGTGAACATACAAGAGCTGACAAATGACGGATGAATATAAGCAAGTTCGCACTGTCTTCCAGCTAATTTCCCCGTATTTATGCAAACAGTTTGGCTCAAAGGGAAATATTCAAAGGTTGATACAGTATATCAAAAAATCCACACAAGTCATGAATGAGACGGAATTGGTGATGGACTTTCTCCTTCCATGTTGTGGCCAAAGGCAGCAGACCAACCACTCCATTAGCATAGAGCCATAGACTGATTGACATGCAACACATCCTGGATGGACCATGATTCAGGGCCTGTTTGTTTCAGCTTTGGATTATCTAAAAGCTGATTCTGGATTATGGTTATAGAGAAGCTGATTCTCCAAAAGCTGGAATTCAGAAGCACATATGAAGTGGATTGTGGATTCTAGTGTATATGGGTGGACTAGATTATGAGAATCGGATTCTAGAATTAAGCTATTTGTTTGTGATTCTGCTTTTAGGGTCAGAGCTAAAATAAACAGGGCCTCATATTAGTAAAGCCAAAAGTCCTCCTTTTCCTCCATCCAACTAATCCCACACATCCAAATCACTCAGAAAGGTCAAAAGTAAGGGAGCACAAGACTAGCACAATTGCAATCTGAGCATTCCTCCAAGAATCTTGGGGACACACATTCCCCGCACACACATCTGTAAAAACGATGCCATCTGGCACGATCAACACACACCGACCCAATAATCTGGTGGCTCACCGTGTGGGCGTCGGAATCGACGGCGGTGCAGCGGGCGAGGAGGAAGTAGGAGCCGGGGGATTTGGACACGGCGGGCTGGATGCGCGCGAGCGGCTCGGCAACGGAGCGGAACTCGAGCGTGCCGACGCAGGTGGAGGCGAGCAGCGGCGTGAACACCATGTGATTGCGCGGGGAGACGCAGACCACCTCGTACCCGCCCGTGTCGAGGTCCTTCATGAGCCGCGACCCCGCCCACCCCGTCCCCAGCACCACCACCCGCGCCTTCTCCCCCTTCGCCGTCGGCCCCAGCCCCGCGAAACCCCTGCCCACCGCATCCCCCGCGGCCGCATCCGCCGCTGTCGAGAACGGCGAGTAACGGTGGTGGTGGTAGAACGCGCTCGGGCTCGCGCTCGCGCAGCCGCGGCGCGAGAAGCGGGAGAGAGAGCGGAGCAGGGAGGAGGCGGCCATGGCGCGAGACCAGATGCGATGGGAAGCGATGCGAGACGAGTTAACGAGTGCGGTTAGGTGGGGACTGGGGAGCCGCCGCGTGGCGGGTGAGCCGACGGCCGGGTGTTCCGTTCAATCCGCAAGCCTGAGATCCGAGGGTTAGGAGCTTCCCACCGTCGAATCCCTTCTGGACGTTCCCGATCGGTCCACGGGAGTGCGGCCCTTCTAGGTCGTCCAGGCGGTTGCGCACTTGCGTTTGCACCTGCCTTTGCGGTTGGGACATATGGGCGATTTCGACCACAAAATCACGACGTTTTTCCCTCAGAAAAAAAAACGCCACGCGTCTCCAGTGCCGTGCTTCCACCTCTCGGCCACCGCACGGCTCCGCCCCTCCCGCAGAACCCTCCCTGGACCGTGCCCACCAACACCGCTCTCACTTCCCAGCCTCCCGGGCCCACCTTCCCGCGCGCACCGTACGCCTGTGCTACGACGTTCGACCCACACTAACAACCCCCTATTTCTCTCTCATCACGGTCGCCTTTTCCATCCCTGATTCGCTTCGCGCCCGCCACACCATGGCCGCCTCCGCCTCCGCCTCCACCTCCACCTCCCTCTCCTCCTGCGCCCTCACCTCCAAGCTCGGGGTAGGGCACCCGTCCTATGGCTCCCGCCGTCGCGTGCAAGCGCGCCGAGGCCGCCTCTCGGTGGTGGCCGTGCAGACGGGCCCGCGGAAGCCGTCGCCGTCCCAGGCAGGGGACGAGTCGGACGCGCTGCAGAATATGATTAAGAGGGAGTACAAGTACGGGTTCGTCTCCGACTTCAAGTCCTTCTCCATCCCCAAGGGGCTCTCGGAGGCCACCATCCGCCGCATCTCGGAGCTCAAGGCGGAGCCGGCGTGGATGCTGGACTTCCGCCTCGCCGCCTACCGCCGCTTCCTGACCATGGCGGAGCCCACCTGGAGCGACAACGTGTACGAGCCGCTGGACCTCCAGTCCATCTGCTACTACTCCGCGCCCAAGACCAAACCCAAGCTCAACAGACTCGACGAGGTCGACCCGGAGCTGCTCAAAACTTTCGACCGCCTCGGTATCCCGCTCAGCGAGCAGAAGCGCCTCGCCAACGTCGCCGTCGATGCCGTCATAGACTCGACCTCCATCGCGACGACCCACCGGGAGGCGCTCATGGCGAAGGGCGTCATATTTTGCTCCATCTCCGAGGCCATCCGCGAGTACCCGGACCTTGTCAGGCGCTACATCGGAAGCATCGTGCCCCCGGGCGACAACTACTATGCTGCCCTCAATTCGGCGGTGTTCAGTGATGGGTCGTTCTGCTACGTGCCCAAGGATACGGTTTGCCCCATGGAGATATCGACCTACTTCAGGATCAACGACAAGGAAACCGGGCAGTTTGAGAGGACTCTAATTGTGGCTGATGAGAGGAGCTCGGTTAGCTATTTGGAAGGATGTACTGCTCCATCATACGACTCCAACCAGCTCCATGCGGCGGTGGTTGAGCTTGTGTGCGAAGAGGGGGCGGAGATTAAGTACTCCACGGTGCAGAATTGGTATTCTGGTGATGAGGAGGGGAAAGGTGGCATTTACAATTTTGTGACTAAGAGGGGACGGTGCATGGGGCGGGGCTCCAAGATCTCATGGACACAGGTTGAGACAGGGTCAGCAATCACGTGGAAGTACCCTAGTGTGGAGCTTGTTGGGGACGACACTGTTGGAGAGTTCTATTCGGTTGCGCTGACAAAGGATTGCCAGCAGGCAGACACAGGGACAAAGATGATCCACAAGGGGAAGAATTCGCGCAGCCGAATTATATCCAAGGGCATCTCAGCTGGGAAGTCAAGGAATTGCTACCGTGGGCTGGTTCAGATGAATACAGGTGCAGAGAATGCATATAATTCTTCACAGTGTGATTCAATGCTGATTGGGGATAATGCTGCCGCCAACACCTATCCCACCATTCAGGTAACCTGATTCTCCATCTGCTTCTTGATTATGCCTTCGTTATTCTTGGTTTGGCATGAAAGGTTAATTGCAGTGTCCTAAGGCAAGCTGTTAGTCCTCTGTAGTCTGTACTTAATTTGTAGATAGTTACTGTTCTTGAAAAAGCCACGAAGCATATGTAGAGTAGGTACCCATGTAGTTGGTACAAATTCGAGACATTCTATATGCTGAACTCCTCTGTAGTCTGTACTTAATTTGTAGATAGTTACTGTTTTTGCAAAAGCCACGAAGTAAATGTAGACTAGGTACCTATGTAGTTGGTACAAATTCGAGACATTCTGTAAGTTTTAGGATACCATTAATCTCCTTAGTCCTTAGTCACCACTTATCATTAAGTTTCTCTCCATTGAAGTTCTGTTGACGTCCAAGGTAAATGCTAATGGTGTCCTGCTTCTGAATTAAATTTCTATATACATCAGGAATCAGGATTCTAAAAGTATCAAACTACTGATCTAGTCTAATTTATGTAACCTCATAAAATCTCTTGCCACACGAACTAAAAGCACCTTTAGTAAAGCAGTAAATTGAAAAAGGTAAAAATTCTTGCATTGACTGAGAGATAAAGTGAAATTTTGCTTTTGTGTAAGAACTTAGTGATTCATTTTTTTATTGGAAGATTGGCATCATTGTGATGCCATATAATCAGGACAACTTTTGTTTAGTTCAGTGCTGTAGATTTCGTAATGTTCCCCTTCACACTTGTAAGTTCAGTCCTTTTAGGGTATATACAGTCCAAATGTTGAATTCTCTTACATTTTTGTAAGCAGAAATACATCCACTTTCAGAATCTTATGTATGCATCCATGCTAAATGCACCTTGGTAGCTAGCTTTCTTGTTTAATGTCATGTGTTCCTCTGTAACTCCACTTTTCACTACTTTATTGTGTTTTCTGCTTATTCATACCTTATGCTTCCTTTTACCTCTGGGTTAATCTATTAGCTTCAATAGTTCGTCTTGTTATCTTGATGCTTCTTCCTGTGCCGTTAACTATAAGTTGGTTATGCCTTGGAATGGATGTTGCCTTATCTCCAGGAAGTCAGGAACACATGAGCTAACGCATACAAGCACTTGCGTAAGCTGCATGTACATGTCTATTGGGTTCAGAACTCACATGCATAGACAGTGTGACACCAGTACTGTATTTACATCTCAAAATGAACTCCGCATGTCAAAAAAATTCTTAAGAGATAGTCCATTTTGTTTACTGTTTTCCTTGCACACCAGTGTTTTTTAAGGCACCAGGTTGTGCGCTTTTATGAGATATCTTTTTTACCAATTCACTGCCCTGATTTCAATAGTGTGTAGCAGAAAACATTTACACCATCATTTTGATCCAACCTGCATGATAACAGGTGGGCTGCACTTCTGGCCGTGTTGAGCATGAGGCAAGCACTTCCAAAATTGGAGAAGACCAGCTATTTTATTTCCAGCAAAGAGGCATAGATTAAGAAAAGGCTGTTGCAATGATGATCGGTGGATTTTGCAAAACTGTTGTTGACCACCTTCCTCTTGAGTTTTCGCAGGAGGTGGGTGCACTTATGAACCTGAAGCTTGAGGGGTCAGTTGGTTAATTTGTTGGTTCAACACGTCTCTATGCAATATGAGAAAGGACGAGTGTATAGGTATCATCCGGATGTTTTTGTCTTAACTAACATCTAAATTCACCGGGCCGTTGGATCAAATCATAGAATCGGATGTAATCAATACTCCCGAATCTCAACAATGATCCAATAGTTCTAGATTTGGGTGATTTCAACAAAAAAAAACATCCGGTTGATGTTTATCAAATCCCTATGAGAAAATCCATGTGTACAGCAGTATGAGAAGAATAAAGTGCATGATAAATGGACGTTTCCTAGCTTGTCTACCCCTGGTGGTGCCCAAGACGACAGAGAACTGTCTTCTGTTCGCCCTTTTTTGTGTCTGTTTATTCTGCTGTAAACGAGCTCTCGTTGGAATGGCTATACAAGAAATGGAAATTGTCGTGTTAATTATTTGCATTGTATTTATGTATGTGCCACCTGATTCATACCATGCATGATTTCTGGTCGAAACATTTTGGGGTGGTTTTCGCATCATGGGGTCATTTCATAGTTTTTTGTGGGACAACACTATTCCTCACTTCTCTACCAGTATTATGGCTATGAACGTGAACAATATGATGACGTTCGTTCCACAAATCTTTCAAGATAGTGAGGAATGCATTCCGAATGGGTTCTCGACGGTTCTTTGCCCGTCGTCGGTCTGCGCTGGTCATCAGTTACTTGCCATGGAGCTACCACACGCTGAGAAGCATTGCCGCAATCTTTTTTCAGTTGGATTGAAGTGCAGCGCAATGTATGGCTAGTAACAAAATATTACACTCTTCCGTCTTGTTTGGGAAGCCCGGTCAGGAATGAGCTTCTCAAACAAAGTCTTAAAACTGGAAGATTTCATGAGCAAGAGGAGTGTCATCATGCCAAAGTCTTAAAACTGGAAGATTTCATGAGCAAGAGGAGTGTCATCATGCCATGTCCTCGCTTTTGTGAAAAGCCCCTTTGAGTTTTCAAGTGAACGGGCCAGCAAAGGCTATTGTGGTCGGAACCTTGGCAGAAAAGCCCTAATAGTTCTTGGATTCGAATCTCAGCAACTCTCTTAAAGCAAGTGGATTTCAAGAGCAACGGCATCGCCACGTGGCTCATATCACTTTTCTTGCGGAGAGACTCTCCAACAATTTTAAAATTACATTTAAACCCTTTTCAGGTTCTTTTGTAAAGAACTCTGTGATTCCACAAAGTTACGTCTAGCTTCAGACCAGGCCCTTTTGTGAAAAAATCCTCACGGTTCCGGAGAATTGCATCCCAACCCGATCAACACTCTTTTGCAAAAATCCCTTATGGTTCCAAAAATTACGTCCAGGGTATTTGCCCGGCGCAGTGTAGTGCACGGCTCTATCTAATATAATGGTTTCGGTAAGATTGTCGACAATGGAAATTATTTCTTTTGAAGAGAAGAAGCACTGATACCATCAAACATGACTTCGACATATACGCCAAAGCATTTTCTCTCAAACAAACCATTACCATGCCAATAATAGTAACCGCACAAGTCAAACATGTAGCCTATCGACCTCTCAGATTCATTCGGCCTTCTTTCCTCCTCCAAACAATCGATTGCATGCACAAGCCGCATTGGCCACCAACTCGATCGTACCGAGGATCCTCCGCAGAGGCCGGCTAGCACAGGAAGAGAATGGAGTCGGTCGGCGACCCGCGGGAGGGGCCGTCGACGGAGCGCGCTTTCGAGGCGAAGCCCATCCCGGCGTGGGAGGAGCAGGTGACGGTGCGCGCCGTGGTGGCGAGCCTGGTGCTGGGCGCGGCCCTGAGCGGCGTGATGATGAACCTGGTGTTCACGTCGGGAATCATCCCGTCGCTCAACATCTCCGCCGGGCTGCTCGGCTTCTTCCTCCTCAAGGCGTGGACGCGCCTGCTCGACCAGCTCGGAGCGCCGCACCGTCCCTTCACCCGCCAGGAGAACGCCGTCGTCCAGACCTGCGTCGTCGCCTGCGCCGGCATGACCTACAGCGGTGCGCATGCGACGTACATTTCCTTAATTTTGCGCGTGTTTCACCATATATTCATCGTTTTTACTGTTGCTGGAACGTACGTGTTATTAGGAGGGTTCGGGTCGTATTTGCTGGGCATGGACCGGAGAACGGCGGAGAAGACCAGCACCGCGGACGCCGCCGGCACGAACGTCAGCGAGCCGACGCTTGGTCGGATGATGGCCTACTCTTTCCTCATCAGCTTCGTTGGCCTTCTCGCCATTGTCCCCATGAGGAAGGTACGTGCCGATCGATTATCGAAGAACGGAAACAAGACTTGCACCACCAAACTAATAATAGAGCTCTCTGATGCCTTGGCCATCGTACTGCACTACTGGTTAATAATATATATATATATATAGACGATGATCATCCGCCACCGGTTGACGTTTCCAAGCGGTTCGGCGACGGCTCACCTCATCAACAGCTTCCATACCCCTCAAGGCGCCAAGCAAGCAAAGTAATTAAGCGCATGATCGCTAGCTGGTCGTGTTGTGAATGCGACGAACGCTTAATTCACTAGGTGGAGGAGCAATTGATGTGCCTCTGTCTGTGATCACAGGAGACAAGTGTCGCTCGTTCTCCGATCGTGCCTGGGAAGCTTGTTCTGGTCAGTCTTCCAGTGGTTCTACACTGGAGGACCAAACTGCGGCTTCACTGCCTTCCCGACGTTCGGACTCCGTGCGTTTGATCACGGGTAAGAGTCGCGACAGAATTAAGGACGCCAATCTCACACATTGCATCGATGCAAGTTGCATTCCAACTGACCCAAGGACTGAATTTAGAGGAAGAGCTGAATTCAGATCAGTGGCATGGCCTGAAAACTCTGCGACACTGACTTGTGTTTACCTGATGCTTGCAGTTTCTACATGAATTTGAACGGAACTTTCGTTGGCGTCGGGATGATCAGCCCTTACCTGATAAACATCTCGATGCTCGCCGGGTCCATCATCTCCTGGGGGATCATGTGGCCGTACATCCGAAGCAAAAGAGGAAGCTGGTACGACGCCGATCTCCAGGAAAGCAGTTTGAAGGGCCTCAACGGGTACAAGGTAACCATCATATAACGAGGACCATGCATCAACTTTTGTTATCGATGATGATCATATACTTCATCAAATTGATCGAATTCATTTTGTGATCGAACAGGTCTTCGGCGCCATAGCCATGATTCTTGGCGATGGCATCTTCCAGCTCGTCGTGATCTCGCTAAGGACCATGCACACCATGCGCCACCACCAACTGGCGGCGGAGACGATCAGGTCCTTCTCTGACGTCGACGCCATGCCGCGCCAGGTCCTCAGCTTCGACGACCGCCGCAGGACACAGGTGTTCCTCAGGGAGCACATCCCGAGCACCTTCGCCATCGGCGGCTACGCCCTCCTGGCGACCTTCTCCACCGTCGCCATCCCGCACATCTACGGCCAGGTGCGGTACTACCACGTCGCCACCGCGTACGTGTTGGCGCCCCTCCTGGCCTTCTGCAACGCCTACGGCACGGGCGTCGCGGAGACCAACTTCTCGGCGCAGTACAACAAGCTGGTGATCCTGCTGTTCGCGTCGTGGATCGGTGTGAAGAACGGCGGTGTCGTGGGGAGCCTCGCTATATGCGGCATCGTGTCGTCCATCGTCTCCACCGCCTCCGACTTCATGTCCGACTTCAAGACGGGGTACCTCACGCTCACCTCCCCGCGCGCCACGTTCGTCAGCCAGGTGATCGGCACGGGGATCGGCTGCGTCGTCAACCCGGTCGTCTTCACCGTCTTCCACCACTTCTACGAGATGAACCCAAAGAAGAGCTACCAAGCGCCGCTGGCAAAGATCTACCGCGCCATCGCCGTGCTCGGCACCGGCGGCCTCGAGCTGCCGAAGCACTGCCTCGGCATCAGCGTCTCCTTCTTCGCGCTGGCGCTGGCCGTCTGCGCGCTGCGGGAGGTGGCCGCGCACGGCAAGTGGCGAGCGCAGCAGTACATCCCGAGCGTCACCGGCATGGCGTTGTCGTTCCTGCTGGTCCCGGCCGTGTCCATCGACATGTGCGTGGGGAGCCTGCTACTGTTCCTGTGGAACAGGAGGGACAGGGACAGCGCGCAGGTGTCCGCGCCGGTGCTGGCGTCCGGGCTGATATGCGGGGACGGGCTATTCTCCATTCCGTACGCGCTGCTCGCGATGTACGATGTCACGCCGCCCATCTGCATAAGGTTCCTGGGTCGCCAACAAAACGAGCAGCTGGATGCTTACCTGTCGAGTGGAGCCGCACATTCCTGATGACCAAATGGCGGATACCCTTTTTTTTCTTCGCACTCTTTCAACACGTTTGACCTGTAAATTCTGTCCTCTTGTCAGCGAGAGTCATAGCATGCGAGTACGTTCCGCATTTCGAAATAAATTGATCGTTTCTTGTAGAGTGAAATGGATTTCTTGTTATTTTATGAGCAGTTCTAAATTTAAACCCAAGGTGCCAGCCTTCCACAATGAACTTTGGAGTACAGTCCTATGCTGGTCAGCAGGCATCAGCTGGGAATCAAAGCAAAGGGTGGCAAATGAAGCTACCTGTTAATGATGGTGCTTCAGGGGATCAAGATTCAACGCAGGCAGGCATGTATTAAAGGGTGCGGGAGTGATGATTTTAACTGAGCCAATGAGGCATTTTTAAGATAGGGCAATACTGCAAAACAGAAAACTGTTCCAGAAGAGATGTCTGCGACTAGTGACGAACAGTCTGTTAGCCCTTCCATTTCTCAAGCTCGTGAACTAGAATAGTATAGAAGACCAAATAAATAATGGATTAACTGGTGTCTACTTGCTAAACAGCTGATTCAGCGAGAAAAACAAAATGGTTCACTGCAACCGGGCAAAATATTCTTCAAGGGGCAAGCATCTACAAGGGTGAGGAGAAGCTGAACCGAATTCCAGTCTTTCCCACGATCATGGTCAAATTTTTTCAAAATACAACAGCAGTATATCTGGGAAAATAAGATGGAAAAATATCCTGTGCAATCACCCCTCTCGGTGAAACCACCGTGCAACTGAACTAAAAAAAGTTTCAAAAAATTCTGAAAAAAATCATGGATGTACATCTCAACTTACCCCACCTACATATAAAATTTCATGATCAAATTCATCCTATACTAGCAGTTACAAAAAAGACAAATTCAGCATGAACAGTGATTTTTTACTGTTCATCACTATTCATTTTTGCTGTTTGTTTTTTTTGTAACGGCTAGTATAGGATGAATTTGATCATGAAATTTTATATGTAGGTGGGGTAAGTTGAGATGTAAATCCATGATTTTTTTCAGAATTTTTTGAAACTTTTTTTAGTTCAGTTGCACGGTGGTTTCACGGAGGGGGGTGTTGCACCGAATATGTTGCCAAATAAGAAAACCCGAGTGAATGATTAGTCACCAAACAAACATATAGAGTCTTTTGTATGGTGAAAATTTTGATAACACCTAGAGATAATGCCCCCACATGTAAAAGTTCAATCGGCCGAGCAGTGCTTCCATACTTTCTCTACCAATATAAGTTGCACACATATTGAAGCCAGCGAAAAGGTAAGTAATCACCATCTACCCTTCATTCATACTTTAATAGTTATACAACTGTCAAAAAGAAAAGCATAGAAGGAGAGGTTGGCCACATAATGCCAACATGAGCAGAGCTCCTGAATGTGCGCCGAAACTAGGAAAACGAGAAGTGCTTAAACTTGGCAAGATTTCCAGCAGTAAGAAACGCATGACCATGTAGTCCTGCATCTCTGAATAATTTTGGGGGCAAATCAAAGGATAGATCAGCAAACGCAGAGACAGCAAGATCACCGCATAAGTAATCCCTCATTGGACAGAGGATTGACTTGGGCCAAATCTTTGTAGTTCTGTTTGGGCCAACTCCTCTTGTTTTGAAACCCAACAGAGATGACAGCCCACCAAGGCTGCATACTGGGGAAGAATGACCTCCAAGGTAAAATCTATCAGGTACAGGTAAAGATAATTCCATAAATACTCCGCCCAGCAGTAGAATCACCCTGGCTGCTATGCCAACATTGAGGGCAAACTCCTGCAGCAAACAAAAAACAATGCTCGATGAGAATATATTAACAAAGTATATTTCTATCTGGAAATTGATTCTGACGAACTCCGTACTTACACTAAATAGTGCACTCAAAAGGGATGCACATGGACCCTAGTTCTTGGTTATGCATATGCAGCTGTCAGGATAACACTACCAATTACTAATCTCTTCTTTTGAGAACATAGCAATTACAAATCTCATGGGCAAGTGGGCAACCCATATGGAAACCATGTGGTAAACAGAACAGGGGGGATGAGGTGATCTGAGTTTTAGGTTTTCACCAATCATGTGAAAAGAACAAAAGAAACCTCTAGATGCAAGCTTAAGCTGTCCATATTGTGAACTGTTAACATAATTCCGTCTGTGTGAGTGGCCAAAATCAGCCATTGGATCCTCGCAAAAAACTAAATAAGTAAAAATCAGCCATTGGCAAATTCATCAATGAACCCTACCAAATATGCAATGAAATTTCTACATCCAACAGACAGGCATAATATATGATACTATGTTACATCTGAGTCAGACCCAAATATCATCAAGAACATGCATTGATGACGAAAAAAAACAAGACAATAGTTTGGGTACCGAAATTCTGAATATACATGGTTTTTGTCAGCCATATGTGCATTCAGTCTCATGCATTACTCGATATAAGCCATCCATGTTATATTTGCAGACATGAGTACCATGATTTTCCAATACATGTAAATGCCAAAAAAAATCTCAAAATTTTGCAAGTACTACATATTAACACCAGCAAAGTCATTTAAAGCCATTTACCAAACCATGGGGGTACTGCACAAAGCAAAATCAGTAATTCCCTAATTGACACTGGTTAGAACGTACAGTATTATCTGTGACAGTCTGGCTCATGGGCGTTACATACTTAATGGCTGTTGATACCATCATTGTGTAGTTGACTTATTGCAACCTCACCTCTCTGTACTAGATCAAATGTAATGATTTCTCAATGTACAGAAAAGGAATAGCAGAAGACAATCAGTAGTTGCAACGGATAAGTACTTCATGAAGCGCTAACAGTTAGTATGGCCATCTGAGTCTTGACTCTTAGGTCTTGTTTGGCAACTTCAACTTTATTTTACTGAATTTCTCCAACTGACATGACCAAAAACTGTTGTTCAACCCAAAGTTCGATAACCACAACATAGGTAAAATTAAAACAACACAAACAAGATCCAACCTATTCCAACAGTACTTAACCTAATTAAGGGCTCTAATAAATAAATGGATCTGTTAATCTTCTATCAAGAAATCACAAGTGGGGACATATTAGGATTAATGGCTAACCGCTCATAATGTGGCTCCAGATGGTTGGCGATGTCCTCTATTGGGATGCGGTGTTGTAAATAGGACAGATTTGGCAATCTTTTACGTCTTAAAGGGCATGATCCATTAACAGAAAATGGTCTTAATATAATAATGAAGTATTCTTAAAAAATAGTTAAATGTCAACAAATAACATATTTATTCAAATGAGCAATGGGAGTTTTGGGTAAGATAACTAATTGCAATTCTATATTGCCACTGCCAAATAGAACTTATCAAGAGAAAAGAGAAAAAAATGTTAACTCCTAGACCCCTAACTCTTGTACACTTCCCACTCCATATGCTTTTACAGACAAGTACTTATTCACTGTACTAACATTCTCCATCAAAACACTCATATACTTTACCCTAACAGTGCAGTGACCAAATAATAACACTGGTACAAAAATTTTAAGTTCATTCCTACAGAAAAGAGTTTATGAATTACTTCACAGGTAACTCACAGCTATGAATCACCGATCCTTCGCAAAATTGCCGTACCGGTATCGGATATTTATCAAATATGGTGATCCTTCCCGATAACGTATCAGGAAGGATCAGTGAAATTCAGCATTTAATATTAATAAAAATAATCTCGATCCTTCTCCAATACTCCCAGATACTTCCAAGGCTAAAAACACAAAGCCAAGCCCAATCCAAACCATCTCTCCTAACCCTAAAATCTCTCTCATTCTCTCTCTTACTCATTCCACCTAGTCATCTCCCCTACCGCCAATTCCCCTAAAATTCCTAGATCCGGTAGCAATTGCCCTCCACCCAACCAACCAACGACTGCTACTAGCCACCACCACCTCTCTAGCCTCCACCAAGCCTACAAACCACCACTGCCACCTCCCCTCCCTCCTCCCTCTATAGTCTCGCCACCACCACCCCTCTACCCAGCCTAGAGGTTGCCGCCTTCTCCCTTTGCAATCTTGCCGCCATCACCTTCTCCCTCTACAAGCTACCGTCGCCTCCCCCCTTCTCCTTCTACCACCAGCCCACCACCAGCCCGCTAATCGCCACCGCTGCCATCTTCCTCCTCTACAATCTCGCCACCGCCTTCTCCATTTGCAAGCCACTGTCACCTCCTTCCTCCGCTGTCACCTTCTCCCTCTTATTTTTTTTTTAATTTTTTAAACAAATATATACTTGTTGTATTGCCGGATTCTTGTTTTTATGAAATTGCGAATCGCCGTATCGGTATCGTGTATCGGAGATACATAGACTCACAGCATCACAGCTAACATACCACACTCATTGGTAGCCTGGTAGGTAGTATATATTCATCAAATAAGAAAGCAATGATGAAACACAGTTAAATAGGCATGAACTTTGCATAGTAGATTAAACAGAAGAAGCTGGTAGGGAAAGAACCTGGCAGAAGAATCTTAATCCTTTGCTGTCCCATAGACCACCAACTTGAGAAGTAGACAAATATGTATCCTTTTGTTCACCTGAGTTGTGAATCCCATCGATCAATTTTATATGTATATATTAACGCAGAAAGAAGATTACACCCTAATTGCCTTCTTACGGACTTTGATGCCATTTGTGAGGGATCAGATAAGGTACACCATGTCAGATTATAAGACAAGTTATGATGCCTAGTCTAACGTAAACCAAATGAAAGCTAAGAAGATGCTCCTTGTATGATGAAAATTTTAACCATCTTGAGGCAGTAATGAAGCCCGAGCCGTCAAGGGTGTTGGTATTGATTTAAATCTTGGTAGGGATACTCCAATGCCTATCTCTGATGACTGGTCCCACCCATATGCTCCTGAAGCATCCCAAATGTCACCGTAACCAAACGGATTCTTCAGTATGAGTGATCCTTTGAGTGACCATAATCTTGCCAAGATAAGCATCATGTATGGAAACATTTCAGATATTGAATGCGATTTAAATGCGAAGCAAGTGTTAATCAAGTCTTTGAATGCATTCTTCATTTCTTCTGCTCTTAGGTTGTTAACATTGAGTCCTATGACTTTAGTACCAAAATATGTCAGCAAAGCCATAACTGAAGCATACACAGAGTACCAATTCTAAATCGTAGCATCCCTGGGTTCTTAAAAGTGTCTAATTCTTTACAACCTTGTTTATTTAATGCATCACTAGCTGATCAAACAACGAACTGAGTGCATATTTGACAACAGTTCACGGCGTTTGCAAATTTACATTCATATGCAAACCAGATAGCACCAATAGTTGCTCAAAGCATATAACTATTTAGAGTTGTTCACCCAATTCTGACCAACCAATTATACACGGAAATGATCAACCACAGCTATGAAAAAGTGAACAACCGATTGAACAAAGCTGAGATTTCATTCACCTCCGGCTTGGAGAAGCAACCGACACTTCCAGTGATGGGGCTGGCCGCTTCAACGACTTCGATGACGACGTTAGTGGTGCCAGGCAGCATGGGCGGGCCGGCGTCTAGGGTGATGTAGACGCAGTCGAACACGTCGAGGCGGCGCAGCCGCGCGCACCAGGTCCTGCACGGTGCCGGCGGAGCGGAGGAGGTCGGCGACCTCCGCCTCGATGAGCGCGTCGCGGGTCTTGGAGTTGCCCTTGATTATGACGTCGTGGACGCGGATGCTGATCGGATCGGCGGACAGGCACCCGAACGAGGCCTGCACCATCTCCCTCTCCGCTGCTTCCGCCGCCGGCCCGTACAGCTCCTCCGCGCCGCCCTCCTCGTACTCCTCCTCGGAGTCGCCCACATTGGCCTCTCTATGGTCAGGTTGGTCGGGGGCCTTGCGGGATTCCTCCGAGGGCTCGTGGGGCCCAGGGTTCGGGGATTGACCCGCGGTGGAATCCGCGGCGATCGCCATGGCTGGGGTTCGAGGCGAGAAGTGGGAATGGAAGTATGGAACCTCGCAAGTTGTAGCGAGGGTTTAGGTCTTTAGGGAATTTTTTTTTATTTAATATTTATTTTTAATCGTTTTTTCAGAACTAGGCGGTGCGGCAAAAAAATTTCAAATGTATCCGCCCGTCGCCCCAGCCAGGGGCGATCGCCCCGTACGCGTGCGATGACTGGGTGCCCTAACGGCAAAAAATCCGAAACATAACGGCAAAAGTAAAAATAAAATAAAAATGTACCGGTCGCCCTTGGCAATTTTTTTTATAATTTGTTTGTACAGTAATTGTTATATTAAACCGGGAAGAATTAGAAAAAAACTTATTGTCATGTAAGGAACTGGAAAAATTATTTTAGTTCGTTAGTGATCAGTTAGGTATTTTCGTAGTCTCGTAGGGTCCGCCGAATATGTCCGAAAAATTACAGAAAAATTACGCAACGTGGGATACCACTTCCGTGCGGGCGAGATGGCCGGACGTTGCTCCGGCATTTTGTTACCAAATTCAGAAAAGGCACTCGCAGCCACGAAACCACAGAAATCATGGACACTTAGGGGTTTTCGTAGCCCGTGGGGACAAAGTAGGACACGGTCCAAAAAATACTGAAAAAAATCAAGGCGGCCACGCAAATGCGGGCTACCACTTACGTATGGGCGAGATGGGCGACGCGTTGCCCGGCATTTTGTTACTGAAAATCGAAAAAGGCACTCGCGGCCACGAAACCACAGAAATCGTGGCCACTTAGGGGTTTTCGTAGTCCGTGGGACAGGCCGGACACGGTCCAAAAAATACAGAAAAAATCAAGGGCGGCCTAGGCAATGTGGGCTACCACTTACGTATGGGCGAGATGGGCAGACGTTGCCCCGGCATTTTGTTACGAAAATCGGAAAAAGCACTCGCGGCCACGAAACCACAGAAATCGTGGTCACTTAGGGGTTTTCGTAGCCCCGTGGGACAGGCCGGACACGATCCAAAAAATACGGAAAAAATCAAGGGCGGCCTACGCAATGCGGTCTACCATTTACACATGGGCGAGATAGGCAGACGTTGCCCCGGCATTTTGTTACGAAAATCGGAAAAGGCACTCGTGGCCACGAAACCACAGAAATCGTGGCCACTTAGGGGTTTTCATAGCCCCGTGGGACAGGCCGGACACGGTCAAAAAAATACGGAAAAAATCAAGGGCGGCCTACGCAATGCGGTCTACCACTTACGTATGGGCGAGATGGGCAGATGTTGCCCCGGCATTTTGTTACGAAAATCGGAAAAGGCACTCGCGGCCACGAAACCATGGAAACTTTTACGACGCCGAAAATTTTTGAAACTTTTTATGGTGGTTCCTGATAAATCAGTGATATTACCATAAAAATTTGAAATGATTTTAAGATCTGAGGAATTTGTTAAAATTCAAACAATACATATATAAGAGCACATACACCAAAAGTTCAGATGATAAAATAAGCAATAGATTAGATTATATTACAAGGGCATTACAACAAGGATTTAAATTGCTTGATTTAACTAACTAACAAAAGCATTGTTCGTCATGGTGGAACAAATGATCGTTCACTTATCGGTACAAACTGAATGATGTAAGACATTTTCTGCATATTACCTGACCCGTGTTAATTTTGCGATTTGTTATCGGACACCGCTCGATCCCTACTATGAAAGAACTCCATAGGGATCCGTAGTGCTCCCAACTGTCGCCGATTGGGTGGCCTATGTCGTACATCTCGGGTGTGTAACATTTATTTTTTTCTTTTTTATGTGGATTTCTGCCCTCCCATATGGGCATGTCATCCCGATTCTCGGCGTCCCCTATGTTAATACCACTCGGGTTCCCGGTTGGTCTGCGCATGCGCGTCAAGGATGTGTTGCGTCTTTGCGGACCTCGGCCGGCCGCTTCCCTTGTCCCTTCTTCTTCGAGAGGAGGAACCTCTTGCGCCTCGGTGTGTTGTCCGTTGGCGGAGACATGCGAGACGCCGCTTTCTTTCGCCCGCACTCCACTATATGGTGCGGGAGGTGTGTGTTGGGCTTATCCTTGACAACCGGAAGCGTGCCTGCGATCAATGCAAGATGCCCGCTTTGGTCGTTGAAGAACACCGTAGGCGTGCTGGTCCGGCTTTTACGGCGGTAGTGGCACCACGGAGATGGTTGCTCCCCGGTTATCCCATGCAGAAGCATGAGATGTGGGTGGTACGTCTCCGGTCCACCGGTTGAAGTACCAAAGACCGCTCATCCTCGGCCAAGGGGCACCGGTAGAATCTCCGGTCCGCTAGATCACCGTGGCGGTATCAACCATCGCCTCCGTGCCATGTACGCAAACGTCGGGCTTTGGGTGGCCCGGAGGAGGTTTCTCCTTTGACTTGAGCACATTCGCAAGTGTCCTTTTGAACTCCCGTGTGCGATGAACTGCTTAGAACTACTAATTTGTGAGTTTAACAAAAGTATGACGATGAAACTCACCGATTGGTTGGCCCCTTGCACACCGCCCGTCGCTCTGGTCGATCTAGAAAAGGACATATCTGGCGGCCTCTCCCACGGGTGAACTTCTCGGCGAAGCGGGGTAGGCGTCGTGGCGCTTGTAGAGAATTAAGAGTCACGCTGTTCGACTGTCGATCCATTGGAAGAAGCAACACCGGTCCTCGTCTTTGAGAAAAGAAAGAACGATGCATGAGATGGTAGTGTTACCCTGTATTGTGTGGACACCAGTAGGTTTACCTTGTAGCAGCGGCCACAGCAGTAGTGAGCGCGGGCGGCCGTGTCTCCATGGGTAGATTGCTCCATCTTCGCCGGTAGGTTGCAGTCGCATTTGGGTCGGGGAAACTCCGGCAGAACTGGGGCGTCGACGCTACTGGCATCCGGATATTCAGGGCGGGATGACTTCTGCTTGCTGAAGAGGCGACGGTAGAACGACATTGTTCTCTCTCTTTATCTTTCTTGTTGTCTCGCTGTGGCCTTTGCTCTTGCTGCTGGCTTTGCGAGGGAGGCGTGCGAGAGCGAAGATTATAAAGGGTAGATATCGCCTGGGTATGGGGCGATCACCCCATTTTGGGGCGATATTTATCTTAGGACAGTGTGCCTCCTGACATAGCAGGGCGATCGCCCCATTTCGGGGCGATATTTATTTTAGGGCAGTGTGCCTCCTGACATAGCTGGGCGATCGCCCCATTTCGGGGCGATATTTACTTTGGGCAGTGTGCCTCCTGACATTTTCACAGCAGGTTATTTTTTCATCGTTTGTTAAACGCCAGTTATATACTGTCGAGCTAGCCGGACGTTGCTCCGGCACGAAGTTGCGAAAATCAGAAAAATAAGTTGTACGACATGGCTAAGAGAAGATAACCTACGCAAATGTAAGCACTTAGTTCAGATAGTTAGACAACATGGTGGTGAAGAAAAAGAAATTACAAGAGTACAACTGTACAATAAAAAAGAAATTACAAGAGTACAACTGTACAATAAGTCAGTGGCGACGCCTCGACCCTGCCATTGGGTACGCGGAGTGGCGACGGCGACGGACGGCCTCCTAGCTCGCCCCGCCGAGGGGTAGCGTAGTCTGTCGGCGACTCGGGTGTCTGCTGGGGTGGCGGGCCGGTGTACTCGATGGACATGAACTGGTCCACGTCGAAACCTGCGTCCTCGTCAATGTTGTCGTAGCTCGAGTAGCGGACAGCATCGTGGGGACCTGCTGTGGCCTGAGACGAAGACTGGCCGGCGTCACCCCACGGTGCCCACTGCGTCGGTGGGGGAGGACACGAGGGCACGACTTGGGTGACGTCGGGCGCAGGGCCGACTTCATTGGGCGAGGTGTGGGCACGGCTCCACTAGGCGGGGGAGGTGTGGGCTGACGGGACGTCTTCGCCAGGCACCACGCCTCGCCCCGGCAGTGAGTAAGCGGCACAATCGCGACAACGTGCCGCTAAACCGACCAAAAGTCTCCCGCTGGCGAACGGGAGGAGCGCGACGCCCACGCCGAGGCCCGCCAACACGGACTCCACCTCCCGTACATCCGCCTCGCAAGACGTGCTCGCAAGTAATGCCAGCTTGATATGAGGTAATTTACATTAAAAATATATTTGTAGGGTGACGGGGTGACCCTTACCGCAACGTTCTCCTCCGGGACATCTCGAGAAGGGTACGTCTCCGACACCGATGCCGGCCGGGACATACTCGCGGTGTGTACCCAACCCTAAGCCGAAGTCATGGCGCGAGCCACTCCATGTAATCGTCGTACGTGGCAACGTCGTACGGCCGGGTCTCGTCCACCGTGTCCTGGGCCGCCTGGTCCCACTGCATCAGCCACGGTATCATGCGCGCAAAGAACGGAGTGCCTAGTGCATGCCCCGACCGGGTCATCCTGCAAAGCAAAAACGGCAATTTACATACAACATTCATTCGACGGAATGGTAAGTATTGTGCTCATGACACTTACTTGTGCGCGGCACGTGAGACAGTGTGAGTAGTCTGCAGGGGGAAAGTCTGGAAGAGGCCGAATGTCAAGAAGACCGGTCGGCGAGTACTCCTCGACGACGTGTCAAACAGAGGGCCTTACGGGTGAGCGAGAGGTGATGGTCACGCCAAAGAAGCTCGGACAAATTTCGAGAGGTGCTTTCGGACCTAGACGTCGCACAAGGCAGACGGTGTCCACCGCACGTCCTCGTCGTGCAGCCTGTCGAACTCCCGAACGAACTCGGGGTACGACTTCTTGACCTGCAGGTGGGCGTACACCCACTGCGGAAGAAAAAGTAGTGCATCTTATTAAAGTGTCCAAATTAGGGGGTTAGATACAAGGGGCCATACCTGTCGCTGAACCCAGTAGAGGCCCATAGTGGGCCAGTCGATCTGGGGGAGGCCGTGGTACAGGTCCTGTGAGTACGGCGCCGGGTCAACCTCGGGCCTACCGAAGGAGAAGTGCTCCCAGGACCACAGCTGCAGAAGTAGAACGCAGCCCGTCAACAGCGCCTGTGTGGCTACCTTGGAGACAGCCTCGCCAACAGGCCCTGTGACGCAGCGCGAAAGCACGGCAGAGCCCCACGACCACTGCACCATCTGTGTACAACGGCAAAGTTAGACATGTCCTGTCGTAAGAGATTTTAACGAAATGTGTTACCTGGTCCGCCGGGGTGTCGGCGATAAACTGGGCGAACTCGATCAGGTGCCGGTCCACCGTGTCCCCGTGTGAGGACGGGAACAGGTACCAACCGAACAGGACTAGCAGGTACGCCTCCAGGTGGCGTGCTAGGTCCTCCTTGTCGGCCTCCGGGTGGAGATGCTCACCGCAAAGATTCCGCATGAAGATTGTCGGCAGCTCAGTGCGTATCCGTTAAGTTGCAATGAACGAGGTACTAACCGTGAACTGGAGCAGCCACGCCTTCTGGACTCCGTGCTTCTCATCTGGCTTGTGGGGCACGCGACGGGTTTGGCCGCGGGTGTCTGCCCACCTAGGCGGCGCGCCTCAATCGCCGCGCCAATCGAGGGGGGCGTCGTGCGGCACAACTGCAGGACCCGTGCAGGGGAGGCCTAGGAGGTAAGACACGTCCTGCAGCGTGAGAGCCATCTCTCCGCACGGCAGGTGGAACGTGTGTGTCTCCGGTCTCCACCGGTCCACGAGAGCGGTCAGCAGGGACCGGTCGTACGAGAACCGTGTGACGTGCGGGCCCTCCACGGTCATCTGCTCCACTATCCGGCAGAACGGAAGTAAGCCGGCAGCTCGTAACCTACGTAGTGTGTAGCGTCGTTAAAATTCCATAAACAGGTAAGTAAAAGAGTAGGAAGAGTCGGCACCATCAGGAACCCAGCCGCGGTCGATCCAAGAAACTCCTTCGCACCGAGATCGCGATATCAACAAATTACCGCCCTCAACTGCGGACAACCTAGACCGGTGGGTCAAGTCCACGT
This sequence comes from Guadua angustifolia, assembly GCA_036346375.1. Classification (NCBI taxonomy): domain Eukaryota; kingdom Viridiplantae; phylum Streptophyta; class Magnoliopsida; order Poales; family Poaceae; genus Guadua; species Guadua angustifolia. The sequence goes on along the minus strand of CM070501.1, from coordinate 41,659,489 downwards.
GCTGGTCTAGCAGCTCGGGAGTAGCGTCAGCAGCATGCCCAACTCTCGCCATCGTCGCCTGTGCCTGCATGGTTACAAAGGAAATTCATGGTTAGAAAGCAAATAAAACAAACTGGATAATAACTAAATGGTACACGTTGCAACTACAAAAAATTAAATGAGAAGTAATGAAATGTTCTATATTCAAATATTACATTAACGGGGACAACAAATAACTGGTACATAGAATTGAAAATACATTGACGGGGACAACAAATAACTGGTACATAGAATCGAAAATACGTTGACGGGGACAACAAACTAACTGGTACATAGCATCGAAATACATTGACGGGGACAACAATTAACTAGTACATAGAATTGCATTATCCACAATTACGACGCACCTCAGACTCATCCATATCGTTCCTAATACGTCGTGTCCTTCGACGCCCGACCTTCTGCTTCAACATTCGGATGTCCGGTACCCATCAATGCCCTGAAGGGGGGGCTACCGTGAACGATCCATCGACCCGGTGCCCGTACACCTCGTTATGCCACGTATTGAGAACACTTTGCTTGTAGTAGTAGTGGGAGATGTACGGACGACATGACTGGTGTGTCTACTTTCTTCGCGGCAATCACGCAGAAGCACGGCAAGTCAAAGCGGCGTGGCTTCGGCAGAGCACTTTCAATGCGGCAGCTTCGGAGTATGCACAGTGGAAGTCCTCTCCGGTGGGCACCTCTTCGACCCGGTCACCGCAGTGCACGTGGTACCTCCGTTCCATGCCACTCTCCGGTGTCAAGCGATGTGTCTGTGCCTTCCGTGTCTTGTTGGCCATGTACGCAGAGACAACCGTCGAGTAGGACAGGCGATTGTCTGACATACATGCAGCGGAGGCCTTGTACCGCTCAACAAAATATCTTTGGGTGCCTAGTAACACACCTCAACAATGCCCACCAACGGAGGCATCTCGCGCTTTCATTACCCGGTTGTAAATCTCCGCTAGGTTGGTTGTCATTATTCCATAGCGGGAACCGCCCTCGTCATGCAGAATGGACCATTTCTCCAACGGCTCGTGTCGTATCCAGTCCGTAAAACTCTTTATACTTGTCCCCGACCTACGCCGGATGTTTGGTGCGTCGGTCGGGAGCGCACACAAGGCTGTGGGGTCATCTCCTTGCTCGTAGTAGACCACGATCGCCCTCAGCAACCCTGCATGTCGGTCATGGATGACACATACATCGGGGTGGTCTTGGACAACTGCCATCTTGACTCTTTCAAGAAACCAGTACCAGCTCTCCGTGTTTTCCCCCTCCACGAAGGCCAATGCGACCGGTAGAACCTGGTTGTTGGCGTCCACCGCGATTGTAGTTAGAATCTGGCCCTTGTATTTCCCTGTGAGGAATGTGCCGTCCATGCAAATGACCGAGCGACAGTGCCGGAACGCATTTATGCATGCGCCGAGGGCGAAGAAGGCCTGCTGCAAGACCCACTTACCCGCGCACGCACCATCCGCGGGAAACTCCGCAAGGTCGATGACCGTACCGGGATTCCTACTTGATATTGCCCTGAGCAAGTGTGGAATATTCTCGTAAGAAGCCTCGTATGTCCCGAACCGTATTTGCAAAGCTGTTCTTTTTGCTCTCCATGCCTTCCGTAGCTAATCTTGTCTCAAACCTCTCCTCGACGGCTCGATAATGGATCGAGGTCAGAGGTGGGGATTGTCCACGATCGACCATAAAACACATTTGCCACCCAAGTGAACAGCAGATTATGTGTTCTGCTCCGCTTCCTCCGGTTAGCGGTTATGCTCGTCACTATGGAACATTTCGATAGTCCCTCCACTTCCCTTGTATGCATGCACCGCCATGGGCACGAATCAACTACGCACTTGACGTCAGTAGTCTTTTTCTTCGGACTTCACTACCCCGAATTGCCGCCAAGAGACATTGACCAAGATTTCACCGCATCCATCACGGCCTCCTTGTCTTTATATATGGCCCCCTGCGCGACCTCGTTCTCATGATACTCCCATGCATCTCTGTTCCCTTCATTCATTGTTAGGTCTTCGAAATTATAATTAGTCCACGCACCGGGGACAGGCACCTCATGAGTATTGTCCTCCTCGTCCGAGCGTTCGCCATTAGGGACTTCCTCATCCGCACGGTCCTCCTCCTCCTCCATCAACTCAACTATGTGCTCCACCTCCTCCCCCTCGTCGGACACCCCCCGCGCCTCCACGGCTGTCTCCTCGCCCCCCTCGATCCCGTTGCCACCGCCAACCTCGCCACCACCTTCATCATCGCGTTGTTGCATATATGTATTCCCCTCCTCCGTAATATCTACCCCAACATCACGAACCTCCGACACCGATGGAGGTACCTGGTACCAATCTACCAGCAACATGAGCGGACAGCCCCGCTCTACAGCGTACCCAACATAGCTCCTCCATGCCGAGGTCGCGTTAATAGGAACCAGCTCTCCATAAAAAGTCTCACAGACGACTTACTATCGCTCTAACCCAAGCCACAACACTCGGGCATCCAAACCGAACATCCAAATATCCACTCCAACAAACCCATGTATGTCCTATCTCTCGGCCTAGATATTGCCCGTGATGATCACGAAAATGCCGACAAATCGACTCCATCCTACCCCGTGCTATCTCCCCATCTCCATAGAATATTTGAAAACACAGCCCGACATATCGCCTACAACGTCGAACCTAAAAATCATCATTTCTCCGCCTAACCGCTATATAAATGTTACACTATATTGTCGTCAAATTTTACTCTCATCGATTTTTAACGGTGCCTACCATGTTTTTAAATATACTAATTTTAACGTAGCATGGTCATTGACTATAAATAAGTAATTCGACTACCTATATTACATACCGCAAATATTAAATATCTAAAATATTAAATACCGCAAATACTAAATATTAAATCTCTAAAATATTACATACCACAAATACTAAATATTAAATCTCTAAACATTGCCTAATATTTCTACTATCCAATCCTAACTAAATTAAATTTCTAAATACTATATTGATTCTCAACATTTCTAAATACTACAATCCTAATATTTCTAAATACTACATTAAATCTCTAAACATTGCCTAATATTTGTACTATCCAATACTAACTACATTAAATTTCTAAATTACTACATTTCTACATTTCTACACATTACAAAATACTAAAATTTTAAAAAATATTACATAGAAATTTACCGGACTTACCTTCAAAAACGCATTTAATATTTCTTTTCCCTCTTTTTTCTTCCCTTCTTTTTCCTCTCTTTTTTTTCCTCTCTCTTTTTTCCTCTCCTTCCTCTCCTCTTTCTTTTCTCTCCTCTCCTCTTTCTTTTCTCGCACGGCAAGAAGGCTCAAATGAGCACGATTGTTCAAGTCTTGAGTATTTAACATGGGCGGCGTCACAGAGGCGATCGCCTCGGCTGAGGGCGACGGCCTCCCAGGCCACAGCGTCCCCCTGCCGAGTGGACCGAGCCACCAGATTCGTTTGGATTTTTGCCGTTAGGGCACCCACCATCACAGCGTGACAGGCGATCGCCTGGCTGAGGCGACGGGCGGGTACATTTGAATTTTTTTTGCCTCGCCGCCTAATTCTGAAAAAACGATTAAAAATAAATATTAAATAAAAAAAATTCGGTCTTTAGGAGCCTATTTCTCCATTAGGCCCAGCTGTATCTATTCGTGGGCCTGTCTATTGTAATGTGAATGGGCCTTGAACTGTGGGCTTTGTTTATACTTTTAGCACTCGAGTCTTCTCCCAACCGAAATCGTCTTCTAGCAATGAACAGTATCCGAATAACAGACAAATGTTTCGCTGTGCGAATCTGTGAAAAGAAGTTGTAGCGTCACGTTGCCAACAGGTGGCTACACGTGTCTTGTGCGTGGCTAGTGACTATGGCCGGAGATCCACTAAGGGTATTCCCAACCCTCCACCTCAGTTGGTGTCTATAGAATTAATTACGCTGCCAACTAAGCAAAAATCTGATGTGGCATAGGAGTTAAGGAAGGGAGAGAAGGAAAAACGAAGAAACCGTGTCTCATGCAAGAAACTGGGTCGACGCGGGTACCAAGACTCAAGAAACTAGCAAAATCGGGTTGGGCGTTTACTGCGCTTACCAAGCTGTGTTTGTGGTGCATGTATTGGTTTATTGCTCTCATGCATTGCTTTATTGCCCTCTCCCTCCTCTAGACACTACTCATGGAAACCATGGGTTGGAAAACTATGCATTGGTTTATTGCTTTCTCTCCCCTCTAGACACTACTCATGGACACCATGGGTTGGGACTACCCTAACAGCGCTATAGATGATTTTTGTCTTGTTTGGTCGAAGGTCTAGATAACAACATGCCTAGTAAAAAGTGATGCTCAGAAGTAGTCTGAAAATTTAGAAATTTTTGCCTGACTAGGCAAAGTCGAAGATAGGTCGTTTGGTTCAAATGCTGTGTCCGATGGATCGAATATAGGATGATGGATTGAAGACAGGAACGGTGGAAGAAGCAGCCTGGTTTCGCGCTCATTTTTGGTCGCCTGGCGTGGCAGCAATACAGCAAGCCAACCTTGCAAACTAGCGGCAGCTTCCAGGCGCTCCCGGCCAGGCGATTTGTCGCCAGGGCTCGAACCAAAACACGCTATTTCTTAGTGGACTTCTTTGGATTTAGTCACATGACCTCTCGATCGATAAACCTTCAAATAACAGTGCCCCCCTTCTGAATATCCGGCGCCAAATTTGCATTGTGCATTCCATAACCAACACGGTCAAACTTTCTTGAAAAACGCCATGAACGACGTCGCAAAACCGAGCACAATAGCGGAAAACCATCTCTTTTCTCGTGTTTTTCCTTCCCTTCCCTCGCCTACCTTTCGGCAACCTCCGCCATTAAGGCCCTCGAGCACCTTCACGGGAACAAGCCGGGGGAGGGGGGCTCCGATATACACACAACCATACATGAAGCTACAGCTACGCCCCAACCGTCGCTAGTGCCACTTTTCGCGGAAAAGCATACAGTGGTAGCATTACCTCACCTACCCCGCGGCAGTCTTCGCGTGCACTCTTATACGTCTTGCATGTCGGAGATCGATCGATGCATGCTTCTGAACAGTACGACCTAGCTAGCCAGTTGGGTCCCTGCCGGAACAAAAGCCCATGGATATCATCACCAAGCGCCCCAAGGTGGGGCAGTGCAATGCAGGCGGGGAGCTGCCGCAGCTGCTCGACTCGCCGCTCCCCACGCCGCGCCGCTCTTGCGCCTCGGCGGACGCGCCCAGCGTGCGGTGCCGCCCCGACGCGTCGCCGCTGCGCACGCAGGTGCCGTTTTCTTGGGAGAGCTCCCCGGGCGTGCCCAAGACCAGCGCCTGGAGGGACAAGGTGCAGGACACGCCGCCGCCAAAGCCGCCGCCCGGGCGCTGGCCGCCGTGCCCCGCCAGGAACTGGTGCTACGGCGACGCTGCCACCGAGGCGAGTAGCGACGACGACGACACGTCCTTCTCCGACGCCCTGGACAGGATCTCCTCCCCCGAACGGATTGGCTCGTTCGACCGGGTCACGTCGAAGCGCTTCGAGGATATCTTCATCGGCCGCGCCTCGAGCTTCGTGAAGGACCGTTCCCGCCACGCCCACGCAGCCGCGGGCGGCGCCGTTGCCGCGTCGTCCTCGGGAAGACATCCGAAGCACTGGCGGCGACTCGGCACGCGCCTCAACCATGACAGGGAGCGGCCGACGTCCCGCCAGAGCGACGAGCCCGTCCAGGTGCAGCTGGTGCCGCGCTTCAACATCGAGGCGCGCGTCGAGCAGATGTCCCCGAGAGCCTGCGGGCTCATGGTGTTCTTTCCCCGGAGCGCAAAACCCGCGGTCTGCGGGTCCAGGAGCCCGGCGCAATACGCGACGCCTCGCGCCGGCGCCAGCAAACCTTCGCCCTCTCACAGCCGCAGGAGCACTACCCTACGTGATGCCATACAGGAGGAGAAGGGCAAAAGCAACAGTGCCCGTCATGACTTGCCGCAACAGCCGCGTGGTGAGAAGAGGAGCCGTGAGGAATGGCAGAGCCGCGGATGGGGCGTGTCGTCGCTGCTCGACACGAGCAAGAAGTACTGCACCGATGCACGGAAGGCTCTGAGCAAGCTATCCATCGGGCTAGGAACGGACAGTGGCAGCCCGAGAATTGGTAGGGAGAGGAGGAGCGGCAAGCAGGATGTCTCCACAATGCCGGCCATGGCCGCGAAGTTGACGCAGCTCAAGACTAACAGAAACTAAGGTGAGATTGGTGGTTCCACGGGAGCAAAAGCTGCGCGTGTATATGCATATGTACGGATGCTCTGATCTCCTGACTGCTAGAATAAATCAGTAATTCCTACGTACTTAGTACTAGTACTTACCCCAGTCAATCTTAATCGTGGTATATACTTGTGACAATGTGATGGGTATTTGTGTTGTGGTGGTCTATGCATGTGCGAAAAGTGTCTTTAATTGTACGTATAACTTGGCATTTCTTTTCTCCTGTACCTGACAGTGGTATTATGGTGCTGGCCAGAAAGTAGATTTTCGCTGTGAAATTTATCCACCAGCTGCCTCCTGGACAAAAATTTATGATTGAACGGTCGATGGCAAGAGAGAGTACATATATAGTTTTGTTTTTCACTGACGTGGATATTAGTAGTATGAAATGCAACTCGACGGTGTGTAAAATATGCTATATTGGAAATGTGCACAAGATTGTATCGAAGATAGTGGAGAAGATTATACCGATACAAGGAATTCATAATACTACGTAGAAAAGATAGTGTATTGGAAATGTGTAGGTCTGATTTCAAGGATTACAGAGTAGTAGTACCCGCACGCTTTTCACAAACTAATGAAACCGCGAACTATACAAAGCAATGTGGTTATTTGGAGCGGCTGGTAGCTTTGGATCAGGCTCTCGATTTGCCTTGACTATATGCGAAGATGTGCACCTGTATGGGATAAATCGTACATTGATATTAGTGTTAGGCAAACATGCATGACCCCTCTGCCCTTCGGTCCCACTGGACCCATGCATCTTGTGTATTGCCGCACGGCAACAGTGCCATGCAAGGCATCCTTGTATTTGGCTATAGGGCTAAATTAGGTATGACTAGGATTTGATGTAAATCTTCTACGTCCCTTCCTCGGTAGTAATCTCCCTATATATTTGCCTGATTGGCCAATGCAATTGATTCATAGCGTGAGAAACTATTCTGCTTTCATGGTATCACGAGACCAGGATCATCCCGTGCTCCTTTCGCTGCCCACCATGCCGCGTCGATCCGGTTGATCGTCGCCGGCCTCCGTGCTGTCGTGCCCCGCGCCGCACGTCCACCATCCCGGAGCGACCCGTTACGTGACGATCCAGTCCGTGTTCGTGCTCGTCGCCCGATCCCTCTGATTCTCATCTACTACGTCCTTCTTGATGGCTGGTGACACCGCCGAATTGGAGACGCTCCGCAAGGAGGTTACCGAGCTGCGTGCGCGCGCGCAACACGCGCCGAGGATCGGCGCCAGCCGATGAGGAGCGACGCCTCGCCGAGGCTCAGGCCGCCGCCGAGCAACAGCGTCTGGATACTGAACACGTGGTCGCCGAACGTCGTCGCCTTGAAGAAGAAGCCGACGCCCTCCTCATCGTCAATCTCCATGCGCAAGCTGTTGCCCTCACCACCATCAAGGTGCTCGTTCCCATCGTCCTCGAGGTCAGCTCCACATCCTACCCCAAGTGGCGTGGCCTTCACCTCATCAATCTTGGGAAGTACGCCCTCACCGACCATGTCCTCTCCGACGACGTACACCCCGACTTCGCGCCCTGGCATCGCATGGATTGCGTCGTGGTCTCCTGGATTTTTGGCACCATCTCCGCTCCCATCCTTGAGACTGTAATGACCTCCAGCGATCCCAACCATCAGCCTACTTGTCGGGCGGTCTGACTCGCCCTCGAAGATATGTTTCTCGGCAAAAAGGAGACCCGGGCTCTACGGCTCGACATGGAGTTTCGCCTGTTCCGCCAAGGTGATCTCACCATCTCCAATTATTGCCGTCATCTCAAGTCTATGGCAGATCAACTAGGCAGCCTCGGCGAACCGGTCCCCGATCGTTCCCTCGTTCTGACCACCCTTCGTGGCCTTAACGATCGGTACGAGCACGTGGCATCGTTCACCAAGCGTCAATCGCCATTGCCGTCATTCGAGAAAGTCCGGAACGATCTGCTGTTGGAAGAACTCACCATCAACGACAAGGCCAAGGGTCCCCTAACTGCCCTTCTCTCCACCGGCGCTTGATCAGCGTCTGGCGGCACCCCATCCACCCACACCGGCGGCACTTCTGGCCCCGCCTCCGCTCCTTCGGGCACCAGCAGCACCCTTGCTGCTTCCTCTAGCGGCGGCGGACAGATCACGGCCGGCGGCAACCACCAAAATAATCGGTGCCGCCGCAACAACCGCAATGGTGGTGGTGACCACCAGCAGCAGGGGGGCTGGCCTAACCGTCAGCAGCAGCAGGGAGGCTGGCCTCCCTCGTTCTTCAATCCGTGGATGGGAACCGTACAGGTTTGGCCTGGTGGTGCACCCCGCCCTGGACCCGGCGGCCAGGTTCCTCGCCCACCGTCGCCTGCAGCGCACGCGCTTACTGCTGGTGTTGGCCCCGGCGGCCCATCCGTCGTCCTCCCTTGGCCCAACTACGGCGTCCCCTACGGCCCAGGTGGGGTCCTCCCTGGGGCCGCTGCTCCAGGCCCACAGCCTGCTCTGGCCGGCTATCCCATGGGCCTCATCGGTGCTCCCCAGCAGGCCTTGGACACTCCTGGCAGTTGGGATCAGGCTGCTCTGGCAGGTGCTTTCAACACCATGCAACTGACCCCGCCACCATCCACCACCTGGTACATGGACTCGAGCGCCAGCAACTACTTGGCCTTCGACCCTGGTAATTTATCCATCTCCCACCCGTCCTCCATTTCTTTTCCTTCTAGCATTGTCGTTGGCAACGGCTCCTTGATTCCCATCACCTCAGTAGGCTCCACGCACATTCCGGTCGCCCATGGTCCTCTCACCCTTCGCCATGTTCTTGTCACACCACAAATAATCAAAAATCTCATTTTCATTCGTCGTTTTACAATTGATAATAATTGTTCAGTCGAATTTGACCCGTTTGGCCTCTCTGTAAAGGACCTGCGCACCAAGAACGTGATCGCCAGGTGCAATAGCTCTGGTGATCTCTACCCACTTCTGCCGTCGCCGCCACATGCTCTCCTCACTACCAGTGCTACACTTTGGCACCGTCGCCTTGGTCACCTCGGAGAAGATGCTCTTCATCATTTAGCTCGTTCCACAGCTATTTCTTGTACTCACGGCCCCGTTGACCACCTCTGTCGTGCATGTCAACTGGGTCGTCACATTCGTTTACCCTTTTCGTCTTCTAGCTCCCGTGCTTCTCAGAATTTCGATTTAATACATTGTGACTTATGGACCTCACCTGTCGCTAGCGTCTCTGGATACAAATATTATTTTGTTATTCTTGATGATTGCTCTCATTATTTCTGGGCATTTCCCTTGCGCCTTAAGTCGGATACCTTCTCCACCCTCTCCACCTTTTTTGCATACGTCCAGACCCAGTTCGGCACCACCATTAAAGCAATCCAATGTGACAACGGCCACGAGTTTGACAATCTCTCCGCTCGCTCCTTCTTTCTCACCAATGGTGTCTCTCTCCGTATGTCATGTCCCTACACTTCTCAACAAAATGGTAAAGCCGAACGCTCTATTCGCACCATCAACAACGTGGTTCGCACTCTCCTCATTGAGGCTAGCATGCCTCCCCAGTACTGGGTTGAGGCTCTCCATACTGCGACCTATCTCATCAACAGACACCCCACCAAAACTCTTCAATTTTCTACTCCTCACCATGCTTTGCATGGCTCTCCTCCTACTTATGACCACCTCCGTGTTTTCGGCTGTTGTTGCTACCCAAACCTTTCTGCCACCGTTGCCAACAAACTTTTGCCACGTTCCACGTTGTGCACCTTTCTTGGCTATTCCCCTGAGCACAAGGGCTATCGGTGTCTCGACATGTCCTCCAACCGGGTGATTATTTCTCGTCATGTCACATTCGATGAGAATTCCTTCCCTTTGCCGGCCTGACGCCTGCATCACCTCTTGATACTAACCTCAATTTTTTGCTTGAGATGGGTTCTCCTCCGCTTCCCATTGGGACGCGTCTTCCCTCTGTATCGTGCATCCGCCATCGCTCCCCGGCCCTCCACCGCTTTCTTTGCACTGGCAGCCCGCCGCGCCTTACTTCGCCACCATGTTGCCGTAGCGGCTGCCAAGGCCCACCATCACCAACCGCCACGGCCCCTTTCAGCTCGGTCCACTTATTGCCCGTTAGCACCCGCCGCGGGCCGTTGCCGAGCAGTGGGCGGCATCGCCGCCTCAGTCCGGCTCTGCTGCCCCTGCTGACCTCCCGTCGCGGGCCGTTGCCCGGCCGGGCTTGGCCGGCGCTGTCCACCCTCCACTCTGATCACCACGCGATCGCTGCCTCGCCTGACATCGCACCTCCGTCCCCTGGCTCCTCTGCGACCCGGTCGTGCCAGAAACCTCCGGTTGTGGTTCCCATCCCTCCAATGATCAACACTCACAGCATGACCACCAGAGGCAAAACTGGATTCTATTTACCTGCTGACCAACTGAACCTCCATGCTGCTGCTCTATCACCAATTCCCAAGACGTACCGTGGGGCTCTTGCTGACCCGAATTGGCGCGCTGCCGTGATTGAGGAGTTCACTGCATTACAGGCAAATGACACTTGGGATCTCGTTCCTCGACCCCCTGGCATCAACTTGGTCACCGGTAAATGGATTTTTCGTCATAAGCTCCATCCTGATGGCTCTCTTGATCGCTACAAGGCTCGGTGGGTGCTTCGTGGTTTTACGCAATGCCCCGGCATTGACTTTCATGAGACTTTCAGTCCAGTCGTGAAACCAGCGACTATTCGGACCGTTCTGACTTTGGCTCTTTCTCGGGATTGGCCTGTTCATCAGCTTGATGTCAACAACGCTTTTCTTCACGGCACTATCTCTGAGACGGTCTATTGTGTGCAGCCCTCTGGATTTGTTGATTCTGATCACCCTGATCACGTCTGCCGCCTCAACAAGTCTCTTTATGGCCTTAAACAAGCGCCCCGTGCATGGTACAGTCGGTTCGCTACACACCTTCTCTCGCTGGGATTCGTCGAAGCCAAGTCTGACACATCACTATTTATTTATCGTCGTGGAGCCGACACGGTATATCTCCTGCTCTATGTTGATGACATCGTCCTCACTGCTTCGTCCGATACTCTTCTTTGCCGCACGATTACAGCGCTTCAGCAAGAATTTTCCATGAAGGATATTGGCCCGTTGCATCACTTTCTGGGATTGTCCGTGACTAGACAGAATGGCACCATGCATCTCTCCCAGCGTCATTACATCCTGGAAATTCTCGAGCGTGCAGGCATGTCTGACTGCAAACCTTGCAGCACTCCTGTTGATACACACTCGAAGCTCTCGGGCGCCGGTGATCCTGTTCCTGATGCCACTGATTATTGGAGCCTCGCCGGAGCTCTACAATACCTCACCTTCACCCGACCCGACATTGCTTATGCGGTGCAGTAGGTATGCTTATTCATGCATGACCCTCGGGTCCCGCATCTTGCACTGGTGAAGCGTATTCTTCGCTACCTACGCGGCACCCTTGAGTCCTTGACCATGGTCTTCAGCTACATCGGACGTCCCCAACAACTCTGGTGGTTTACACTGATGTCGACTGGGCAGGCTGCCCTGATACTCAGAAGTCTACTTCAGGTTACGGTGTTTTTCTCGGCGACAACCTCATATCCTGGTCATCCAAGCGCCAACAGACCGTGTCCCGTTCTAGTGGCGGTGAGTATCGTCTTTGTTGCTTAACGGCGTCGGCCGAGGCTAATTGGCTTCACATTTCCGATGGAACTCCACTCTCCTCTTGATCAGGCCACCTTAGTGTACTGTGACAACATCAGCGCGATGTATCTCTCCACTAACCCGGTTCAGCATCAGCGGACTAAACATGTGGAGATTGATATACACTTCGTACGCGAACGTGTTGCCCTCGGCCATGTCCGCGTACTTCATGTGCCCACCTCGACGCAGTACGCCGACATCTTCACCAAGGGACTCCCGACGCTTGTCTTCACGGAATTTCGGTCCAGCCTCAACATTCGGCCTCCTCACGTTTCGACTGCGGGGGAGTGTTAGGCAAACATGCATGACCCCTCTGCCCTTCGGTCCCACTGGACCCACGCATCTTGTGTATTGCCGCACAGCAACAGTGCCATGCAAGGCATCCTTGTATTTGGCTAAAGGGCTAAATTAGGTATGACTAGGATTTGATGTAAATCTTCTACGTCCCTTCCTCGGTTGTAATCTCCCTATATATTTGCCTGATTGGCCAATGCAATTGATTCATAGCGTGAGAAACTATTCTGCTTTCAATTAGTAAAGGGTGATTTAGATGCACACGATTCCAAATTAACACCGGATAAAAAGGATTATGAGTATAGTATCTTCTTTGTTCTTGGTACTATGTAAGTATGTGTGACATCCAAAAATTTACTTCTTCATTTAATTTATTTAATCTGGAATTTATTTGGAACCTTGTTGATTTTATAAAGTCTTTTTGTTGTAATTTCAATTTTAATAAAAAGAATTTCTGCGTAAAATTTAAAAGTTGAAAAATTCCGAAAATAATTTTATTGAGTTTAAAATATTATAAATTATTTTTGAAATTTTTTTCAAGATTTTTAGAGCCTTTTATCTATTTTTACCATCATGCTTTTTTTCTCAGCACAAAAAATCCGAAATTGACAGGTGGGACCGGACCCCACCTGTCAGGTCCTTCTTCCACCTCCAGCAAAAGGTAGTCCAGAGCTGCTGTTTCTCTGTCCTGCATTGAACCAAGAATTAGAGCTTCAAAATCACCGCGATTTGAGCACCAAAAATTCATGAAAAATCATATCCGGATTCCTCGCTATCTCATCTTGCCATTCATGGCCTTTAATCCCCCAAAATCCGAGCAAAAATATCGTTCTTCCCTTTAGCCGCCATGATTTTCGCGCGATTGCCGCTTCCCCGGTCCTCCTACCGCCCTATAAAGGGACCATAGGGTGCCTCATTGAGAGAGCAACCCATTTTGCAAACTCTCGCAAACTAGTTCGCCGTCGTTTCGCCGGAAATCACAAAAATGTGAATTGCGCCGCACCGCTCTTTTCCGGTATTTTCCGTCGCCTCCTGCCACCGTCCGGCCTCCCTCCAGCGCCGGCCGCCGCGCCGCCCTCCCCCAACCGGCTGGCCCAGCAGCCCCCACCTCCCCCCATTTTTCATTTTTTTTTCTATGTGCGCCATGGCTTGAAGCTCTCCGGTGTGTGCAGCCCAGAGAGGAAAAGGAAAAAGAGAGGAGAGGGAGTGTCAGTCGAGGAAAAAAGTAAATGAGGAAAAAGGAGAAAGAAAAATAGAGGGAAAAACTTTAAAAAATTTCAATTTTTGAAATCTAAATTTTGACTCCGAAAATTTGAAAATTTTATTTGGAAAAGAAATTTTAAAAATTCAAAACTCATTTCTTTATTATTTCACGCGATTATAAAACTTCCCGGTGCCCATTTTCACCCGTTCAAATTCTGGCTTGCTCCGTTTTTCATTCTAAATTCATTGAAAATCTCAAATTAATTGTTTATGTTAGTTTGTTATTTTATTAAACTTATTTGGATTTTATTTGAAATTGGTTGTTTTTCACGTATAGATTTCGAAGAGTTGGAACGCTTCGCTATCAACGATCTCAAGCATCAACCCTTTGACCGAGGCAAGTCACACCCTTGAACATGTTGATAATTTAAATTATTGCATGAATAGTTTTATTAATGTAATTTAAATCCCAGCTTTAAACGATTAGTTACTCCTAATTGTTATGACCTCAATTGACTTTAAAATATTCATACCTTGTCACCTTAGAGTAAAATATCACTGGTTGATATAATATTGTAGTATTAACTAGTGCTATATAGTAAATGGATTAGACATATTTAGACATGAATTTATGACTTTTTGGGGATTTATACCAAAACAAGATTTATGTTGAAAATAAAGTTATTCCTTGATGTTGGTGCACCATGGGTTGTTATGAAAGGTGATGTTATTTGAAATCGTGGAGAACCTCATTCATGAGCGCTTGGAATGTCGATGGCGCATTGGTTAGCCCAAAGGGCATGACAAGAAACTCGTAGTGCCCATGATGAGTGCGAAATGCGGTCTTATCAATATCATCCTCACGCATGTGCACCTTGATGGTATCCTAAGCGAAGGCCAAGCTTGGAGAAGACTTGACGCCGTGCAGTTCATCGAGCAATTCCTCAACCGCCGGAATTGGGAACTTATCTTTCACTGTCTGTGCGTTGAGTTCCTGGTAGTCGACACAAAACCGCCATGTGCCGTCCCCCTTTTTGATCGGCAGTACGGGCAAAGAAAAAGGGGATCGGTTGGGCTGAATGATTCCTTGCTCCAACATGGCTGCGCATTGGCATTCGATCTCGTCCTTTTAGCAGTAAGGGTACCTGTATGGCTGGACTACCACCAGATTGGTGCCCTCCCTTAGATAGATGCGGTGGTCACTGGCGCGCGCGAGATGGAGAAAAGCCATGAGGCTCAGCGAAATGTCAGCAAAAGCCTCCAAAAGTGGTGGAAGTGCCGGAATATGATCAGCCTGAAGAGACAGGAGGTGTGGTTGTTTTGTACGTGGGAATCCTTCCAGCATGACGCGTGAGTTGTTATGCTCAAATGACATAGTGAGGTTGATGTAGTTCCATTGAATATCCCCAATGACTGGAGCCATTGCACCCCCAGAATGATGTCAAACACATCAAGGGGAATGGCTAGGAACAGCGCCCTGCAGGAGTACGCGTTGATGTGGAATTCCTCGTCGGGTACATGGCCCGATCAAGGTAATTGGTAGCCATTAGCTACCTTAACTTGCTGGGTAGATGATTGGCGCTGATCCACGGCCAAGCAAATGGCGGCGTGGCTGCTAATGAAGTTGTGGGTACTGCTGCTGTCAATGAGATAGAGTAGGGCATGCCCCTGGATGAGCAACGGCACTTGCATTGTCCCACTGGACTTAGGGCCTAGAACGGCAAGCAGAGAGAGAGAGAGAAAGACAGGGTGGATGGATCGTTCTTTGCTTCTGCCAATTCGTTCCCCACAACCAGAGCCTTGTGCTCTTCTTTATCATTGTTGCAAATCTCTATAGAGAAAAGCCGCTTGCAATGGTGGCCTCTGGTATAAAATTCATCACAATGATAACAGAGGCCCTTGGCATGCTGCTCAGCTAATTGGTCGGCACTGAGACGCAGCCGAGTGGATGGCGGAGCCATGGAAACCGATGCGGATGATGAGCTTGCGATGTGCGGATGCTGCCACTGGACAAAGGCGGTGTCCCCGAAGAAGTTCCACTGATTGCCGGGACATTGGGCGCAACCGTTGATACTGCACCATAGCGGAAAGCTGGTCATCCTTGACCTTGAGATGCATAGCCTTGCAAGGCCTCGACGATCCAAAGGTCCTTCCTCATCTCTGCATCATGTGCAAAGCTGATCGCTTTAGAGAGGTCAAGTGGACGCTCCTGACGGACATCTGCCGCCAAGTCCTTGGCGAGCCCAGCGGTGAATGTCTCCACTTGGTCAGCTCGTGCTATGTGAGGGGCTTTGGCGAGAAGCTGTTGAAACTCACGAGCATAGTCGTCGATGCGACTAGTCCCTTGTTTGAGATTGACAAGATCCCCTAAGGGTCTTGCCCCTGAATGATGAGAAAATCGTTGCAAGATGGTGTCAAAGAAGTCTTCCCATGAGATCCAATCTTCCTCGAGCATCCAGTTGTCCAACACCTCTTATGCTTTGCCACGGAGGTGTAGGCCAACGAACTCGATGTGTTCCCACGGTGGAATTTGGTGCAGGTGGAAAAAACGTTCGCACTGGCACAACTACAAAAGAGGGTCGCCTGTGTCGTCGTAATCCGGAAGTTCAAGACAGGGTGGGTGTGGTGTCCAGTGATGCTGATGAAACGTGTCGTCCATGACTTTCAGAGGGTTGCGATGCTCAGCCGATACACAGAGATGTCCTCTGATGTCCCAGGGCTGACATTCTCATCGGCCCCGTTTGACCGCTTGTGGTCGTGCCGCACGAGTGGACCCATGCGACCCGAAGCCAAGATGGTCAAGCCATCAATCTCGACACTCCATCCCCAGGTCCTAGCGACGACCATTGTCATCTGCCACCTAGCTATTTTGCCTGGCCTCGCCGTGGGTGGAATGCCCTGCCCGTGAGATGGCCAGCAATTCACCAATGGAGTTCTTGATCTCCTCCAGGGAAAGCTCAAGTTGGTCGATGCGCTCCTCAATGGAAGGTCACGCCATGGCCGGAGGATCGATCAAATCTGATACCAATTTGTTATGGATTTGATTGTAGAGGAGGGTGCTAGGGCACAGGTCGGTGCGACGAGAGGTGGACGTCAAGGCCGTAGTGACCACTTGATGGGATACAAGCGAACGGAGCTACCGGCCTTGTTAATCGGAAGGCACCGCTAGGTGGTAATTGGTGGCAAATACTGCTTGCCATTTTCATTGATTTACCTCATACTTATAGATGCAGAGTCCTGATTCCTAGCAATAAATTCTAAACTTACTATAGATAGGCAACAACTAGATAAGGCTAATAACTACTAGCAATCTTTTTTGGCAACTGTCGGCCACCCTTATCAGTTCGCATGCCTATCTTCTTGAGCACCAGAACTATTGGGCTAGACCTCAGTTGCTGCATCCTTGTTTCCTGCTATCTTTTGCTTCCGATAATACACATTATCCAGGCCCATGACACTGCCCTTCTCCTTTGTCTCCTCCCCCTATAAGCTCGCTGCTTCTCTTGGTCTCCTCATCGATTCGTTTCACACGGTAGTGTGGTGGTGCGAATCAACAGTGAACTGATGTTTTTCCCTCTTTGCCTTGTGGTGTTGATTTTGCGTTTGTTGCATACAGCACAAAGATTTGTTGCATATGGCACAAAGATTTGTTGCAAGCACACGAACTAAGTATCTTCTAGGTTTCTTTGCGTTTGTTGTATTTTTTTATTTTTTTCTCAATGTTGCAACAATCATTATACATGTTACACAATCAAAATCAGAATGTTTCATGAGCTATCTCAATTGTTATATGGGAGAACGCTTGAGGGTTGTGTTTGTGTTGCAATCCCATAGCTTTTTATTGCAATCTGTTGCACATTTTGTTGCAATAAGGGGTTTTTGTTGCACATGTTGATTACAATTATTGTATGCATTACTAGCAATGCTGGACCGACACGTTCGATGAAAAGCTTCCCATCGGACATCCGAATCCTAGTCGTTCCATTTTCTTATTAGACAAAATCTTCCTTGTACTCACACCTGAACTTCTTTTATGCTTTTGCTAGATGAAGCAAACAGAAGATAAGGAGCTACTTCTATTAGTTGTAAACTCAGATCAACTGTCAAAGTTATCACATTGGTGACTAATGGTTGTTTTGGAACAAAATGGCTACTTTTGACCTGGAGGCACTTCTTTGGAGTTTCAGTTTCTGAGTTTATGTAACTCCCATTATAACACAGCATATGCAACTGTGATGTATGATGACTTCTCAGTATAGCTCGCATAATTTGCACTGGAAGTTCTAAACATTTCTTTGGAGTTTTGATTTCTTGAGTTTTAGGCCAGCATGATATTTAGAAAATGATTGTTAATTAGCACTGCATAGTGATGTATATGTGTACTCATCCTTGGTGAAGAATCTTGGTTCTTAACCAGTCATTCGTTGTACTTATCTGTTGATTGCTTTTTGCTTCATCTAGCACTGCACAGGTATGCATCACTACTGATCACTTAATCTAGCAAATAAGGAGTAATGTCGTTTCTAAGATTCTTTTTTGTGTTACAAGATGTAATGCCTTTTTTAACGGCCCATGTGTTTTAGTTGATTGCTTCGTCTAGCATTGCTTCAAACGCACATGAAAGGTCCGGTAGCTACATCTGGCTAATGTTCATTCTGATACCAGTGTCTCGACCAGACAGTGTAAAGGGATTTAAAACCATTCTCCAGCACAACTAGATAAATTAAGAAATACTCTCTACAGTCTACACCCACCAATTACCATGTAAACCCATTGCCATGTCATTGACGTTGCTATAATTAAACCAATAATAAGGGAGAGGAGAGCAACAGGACGAGGGTACAAGTACTGCTCCCGAGTCCCAAGTGCCAACTAGTGCTCTGACGCGACCACTTGATTCAATGATGGAGCCCGGAGCCGCAACAAGGCTTGTCAAGCGCGGCCCCTCCACGAGCACGGCGCGCGGCACGTTGCATCGCATGGTGGCATGGCGCGCGACCGGATGGGGATGGGGAAATCGGGATCGCCGAGTCCCACCACGTGGGTCTTGCGCCCTCTCTGCCTGAAGGCAAGCGTAAGCCTCCGTGCGCAACCGGCCGAGCGGCCGGCTAGTCGGCTACCGGCTGGTGATGGCGACCAACCTTGCCGTGCGCCGCTATCAGCGCACGTCGCGCCCCCCTTGGCCTCTTCCCGTCAAACGTACAGGTGCAGTTCCGGTTCCAGGTGGCAATGTAGCGTAAACATCACATGACTAGACCGATTTGCTGCCTCATCGTGTAATCATCACCGGTGAGGTAATAACACTGGTGCATTTCGAATCGGACGCTCGCTGATACTCAGATTTCACTGTTTCAGTGGGTGTGGAAGCGAGGAGCGGACGCGCTGGCGGAAAATTAACCATGCTACTAGCATCGGTCTCAATGTCCGGTTTGGATCTTTCCCGGAATCCAACCGAACATGAAAGGTACTCTCGAAATACCTATAATTTAAAAAGTTTTTTTTAAAAATATAAGACATACACATAAATTTACTAGAACTTCTTCTATTATATCTTTATTTATTCTCAACCATATACATATATTTATTACCACCCACATAATTCCAATACAATTAAATAAGGTATCTAAGTTATTTTCTTTCGTAACTTTCTTAATTTCACCACAAACTTAATTCTTATATAAAGTTAAAATATATCTTATAGTATTTCTGAAAGACACAGTACCAGTTGCGAAAAAAAGGGTGCTATCAATGAGGTTCATAATGTGCCAAGGAAAACTTAGCCTTCCACATAGTTTATCGCCAATTGAACGGTTTTTTGGAGTGAAGTACGCTGTACGCCGAGCTTCCAAAACTTGTCCGATCCAACGGCCGCTTTACCAATCGGATCGCATTCAAACGCCGCACGAGCGCCCATTCCAATTTTCCAAAAGAAAGTCGCAACCTCGCGAGAAAAAAGCTGACTCCTGAGCAAAGTGCTGGAGTGCTGGTGGCCACCTAGTCTCAGTGCAGCAGCCATAAGATTTCGCCGAAGGGAGCAGCTATGCACTACAGCACTACCGTTGTTGTAAACTTGTAATACTCCAGTCTCCAGTAGTTCAGTGTCCTCTCAAACAGATATGGGTATGGCAAGCAGGAGTAGCAGCTTTCTAGAAACTTCAACGGTACGCCTCCGCAAACAAGCAACAAGACACCAACCATTCAAACTCAATGACAAAAGGGGTGAGCATTTTGAAAACGCCAACGCAACGAAGTACTAGCTCATGCCTCAGACATGTTGAAACCTCTCGATACAATTCACACATCTACTACTACATTTATATCTTTCTTAACTACTCGTGACATTTATTCAAAGTTACAAGAGGAGTATCGAACACACCGAGATCCAGACTTTCAATCTGCCTTCAACATAGTTCAGCTGAGAGAGAGAGAGAGAGAGAGTAGTAGTCAAAGAAGCAAGGAAACAAACAACTCTTGTACTGAACCCTAATGCACCATTGGAGAAGTTGGTTAGCAAAAGCTAAAAACCTGCAACTCCCAGTCCCAACCAATTGGCCGGCCACTGTAACATACCAAACACCACTACACTAACAAAGTAGTAGAAGTAACAGCTACACACAAAACTCATTTCTTATCTTGAGTTTGCTACTACGAAATTAAATATCTAGTAGTTATTAGATTGGGACCTTTGGATCTGGATCAGACGGCCGGCGGGGAGCAGTCGGGGCACCGGACGAGGCCGTTCTCGTTGCAGCCGGCGCAGGTGCGGAAGCCGCCGCCGCCCTTGAGGCTGTACCGCTTGTGGCTGCCGTTGCAGCTGCCGCAGAGCACGTAGCGCTCGCCGCCGCACCGGCCGCAGGCGGCAAGGGTAGCGGTGGGGGAGCCGGCGCCGGCTACGACGCGCCGGAGCTCGCCGGACTCGTGGAGGCGGCGGACCTCTTCGGCGCCGCCGAGGTGGCGGCCGCCGACGAAGACCTGGGGGAGGGCGACGCGGCGGGCGCGCGGGAGAAGGGCGGCGAGCTCCTGGAGGTAGCGCGGGTCCATGGCGAGGTCACGCTCGTCGACGGAGGCCCGGAGGCCGCGCAGGATGGCGCGCACGGCGCGGCAGTCCTCATAGATAGAGCGGACGACGTGGAGGGAGGTGAAGTAGAGCACCACGCGCCGGTCGGCCTCAGCGGCGGCTGCGCCGGGCGGCGCCTGTATGGTGCGGAAGGCGGAGGCGGCGACGCGGACGCGGTGGAAGACGCGGACGGAGGGCGAGCAAGGGGCGGTGTGCGGCGGCGGCGGTGAGGGCGAGGGGGCGGCGGGGTCGGAGAGGAGCAGGGCCTGGAGGTCCTTGAGGGAGGGAGAGGAGAAGGACACGCGCGGGGAGGCGGCGAAGAGCGCGGTGGAGGAGGTGGAGGCGGCGGAGGAGGGGGAGGAAGGGCGCGTCTTGACCCAGGGCAGCCACATGGGAGGATTTGTTCGTTTTTCAGTTTTGGGGTGGGGGAAAGAGTGTGGGTTGGGCGCTCGTGTGGCCCTCGAGTATTTTAGCTCGCTTTCGTTTTGGTTTTGGGTTCAGAGTTCAGACATCCTGTTGTTGTTTTTGAAGGGGAGCGCTCTTTTTCCTTTGTGGCCCTTGGAAGCTGGAATTTGTCTTACAAGTAACAAGTGTGCCTTTTTGTAAGTTATTTTCAGTCCAATTTTGATTTTTATAACAAAACAATGGTCAACTCCGGCTATTTGCCACTTCTACATGTCATATAGTTGTTATTTTAGACATCTAAATGGTTTATAAAATACAACTTTAACCACTAATTTTATTATAATATATTTATAAAAATAAACAAAACTATAATATTATGAAAGTAATTTTGAGACAAATATACACATATGATTTTTATGTATCCAATTTAAACATTTGAAAATATATTAATAGTAAAAGTTTTGAAAGTTTGACTGCACCACTGTCTAAAACGATAACTATTTATGACTTAATGGAGTACTTTTTTAAAAGGGAAAACAACAAGAGAGGCTTCTACCACTATGCGCTATTGTTTGTGCCTTTTCTTTTATGTATGAGCATAGGGTTGGCGTGGTGTAGTATTATTAAAGGGGAACACTACCATACGGTGGCGTCTCAGGCTAAGGGTTGGAATTTTTGCTACACATTGGGGGTGGAATGACCATAAAAAAAACAGTAGATGCTCTCGACCTACCTAAGCGTAACCTTCGTCGGGTCAAGGTCGAGCAAAGCTCGTTTTGGGTCAAGTCTAAACGCCTAATAGAGCAATTGGGTTGACAGGACCATACAAATTATTGTTCACTTCCCTGCCAAGTTTGGCTTGGTTTCCTACAAAACCTCATTTTATCCTCAAATCTTGGGATTGACTGCATAAAAAGTGTATACCGAGAATAAGTGAAACTGCCCACTTTGATTACCTGGTCTAAATAGAGAACAGTTCTATAACGGCGAAAAACCATAGCATGTCCATGATCCATGAATGTTTAGTCGAGCTTTTACCGAAAATTATGAATTTGATTGAAATGGAGGTAATTATGACCATGGCGACAGAGCATTGTGCAATTTGATTGAAACGGAGGGGGTCGCCGGCATCTCGATGAAAGAAATGGAAGGGTTTGTTTCCTATAAAATTAAATATTGTGTTAGATAATAAGTGCTTGGAATTTAATGCATTAGGAGCGGTATAGGATCCTTATAGTGAGTCAGACAGTGGTCAGACAGTGGAGGACGCGGTGGCCGGTGCTGATTTGTGGAAACTGTATGGCCCAGCGTGTGTGTCTTTTCTCTCTTATTTATGTTTCTCTATGTACCCTGCTGTTACTTAGTAGCAGGCATGTGAGCTGAGCTCTTTCTCACCATCATATGTTCAATCCAATCCTACCACTAGGGTTAACAAAATCAAAAATAAAAAACCGCAACGGTTTTTGTGGTACGATTTTCGTAAAAATTATTCGAAAAATCGTTCAAAAACTGTCAAAAACCGAAAGGTTAAAAAGTCAAGAAAAAAATTGAAAAAACATTAAAAAAATCAAAAACCACGGTTTTTCGTGAAAAACCAACCCGACCAATTAAATGTTCTTCAAAAACGGTAAAACCACAGGCATAAATTTTTTCAAAATTTTTAAATTTTTATAATTTTTTTAATTAGAACGGTTTACTGAGCGCTTTTAGATCTTGAATCGGAACGGTAAGATCAAAAACTGAGGTTTTCACCGGTTTTGTTAACCTTGCCTAACACACTGGCTAGTTAAATTTTTATAAGGGGTTTACGTATTTTGATATTTTAATTTTGTACAGTTTAATCAATAGTTAGTTTTACAATATATAGCT
Source organism: Guadua angustifolia (assembly GCA_036346375.1). Classification (NCBI taxonomy): domain Eukaryota; kingdom Viridiplantae; phylum Streptophyta; class Magnoliopsida; order Poales; family Poaceae; genus Guadua; species Guadua angustifolia. The sequence goes on along the minus strand of CM070501.1, from coordinate 41,636,669 downwards.
TATATGACATAAAAGTGACACCGTTAGATTCCTATTTGAAAACTCTTTCCTGCTGTTCTGATTTTACACCTATTCATAAAGCATTACAAAAGAAATTAATGGTCAAAATTTAACTTTGAAAGCAGTATAAAGTCAAACCGCATCGTATAAAAATCAGCAGAGAGAGTACTATTTGAACCACAAGATCAAATTCTAATTAAAAAAGAAATTGTTTACGTCCTGAAATCTCCGCGTTCCAAATAGGCTTTAGTGGGAAATCCAGATATAAACTTACGCTCGTAAAATCTTTGTTCCATTTAGCGAGAAGGTAAAGTATTTAAAAGTCTTGTTAACTAAAATTAGATTAACAGCGTTCTTAAGTTGCTGGTGTACGCTAATGGAAGGTCCCAACTCCCAATACCATGTACCTAGTAGGCTAGTTGGTAGTCCTTGTACCCTTGTGAATAATCTCAAAAAAAATGTACGCCTGTGAATAATCTAATAAATATGTACGCTTTGTGAATGCTTGTTCAGACAGAGTACTCAATTGGTACTCGAGAACAGTATGACACAAACTGATACGGTTGGCTTTATTGGTGAGCATATGAGCTTGGTTTGCACTGTCAAATTATTGCGTGCCGGTTTTTTCCTACCTGCAGCAGCAGCAGCAGCACAATCGGTGAAGCAACAAGGAAACGAAGATTTTTCAGACCGAGATGGTCATTTGTTTTCGTTTGCTTATTTTTGCGTATTCAGTTTTCATGTGTACCCTTGGCTCTCTCTGCGATGACTGTCACCTGGCAACCACCGAACTTGCCAACCTACTATTGGAAAACCATGCTTCGAAGCAACGACAGGGTTGTTACGAAGAAAAGGAAATAAAAAAGGCAATGGCAGGGTTAGTGTGCGAGCAAGAACTTTGCCGAGAAAGAGGGCAACACAGTTACGGTGGTATCGCCTGCAACGCGGATTGTGTTTTGTCGAGTGTAGTTTGTACTGTTAGTTCTAAAAAAATATGAGAGGTACTGTTTGCATCTAAATTTGACGAGATATAATTTATTTGTCAGTCTAAAAGATAAAATAGATATTTTTGGCCGATTTCGGTTAAAAGAAAAAATTAAGTTTAAAATAAGATTATGATCGATGTTGATGCAAAGATGGAGTTTTCTCTGTAGAGGCCGATACGGATCATGATTGGTAATGTATTGGAAAATATATGATCAACTAATACTCTATAAAAGAGGATCAAGACTAAATAGAAAGAATACAGTCAATCAAACAAATCGCATCTACCCTTTATTTACTTTCCTATCAAATGAAGTGGCTTTGTAATTTAGAATCTATCTTGTAATCCGATTTTGATCAATAAAGTTGTGCATCGCCGATTGTTGGTCATTATCGATTACGCCAAATTTGATTTTTTTTTCCGATCTTATTGCTCATTACATTTTTCGGGAAAATCTATCTTTATCAAACATGTAATCAGACTTAATCGATTGTTTAGACGTATCGTTACCCTTAATTTGATCAGCTATTAATAATTGTTTAGATCTTTATCGATTGTCTCATTAGATCGGCTTTGAGTGTATATTTTCTACCTATCTTGCCAATTGCAGGATTAAATTGGATAGCACGCCTCGAACCTCACTTAACCCGGCGTTTTCGTGTGTTTGGACCGATTAATCTGTCATCACATTTTTTGGCACAACAGTTACTTCTATCCTTTTCTTTTTAACAATTACACAAATATTAAAATATAAATAAAAGGTAAATAATGATTACTTACCCTACGCTCACTTTTAAGATTCGTACGGTTTATATTCGTACCGATTGGTCGACAGCCTTGCTTTCCAATGGCTTGATTGCATGAGTAACCAGGCAGGAGTAATTAACCTATTTTTTCTCGTTTCCAACCCCCAAGAGATCGTATTATATTTGACAGTTTTGGCACACTTCTACTGATAATGCAATAGTAAGAGAATCTACCGTGGGACAGGTTTTAATTAGGTGGTGGAAAGGTGTGCTCGTTGCTCGTTTCAGGAGTTGGTTGCATTGACCATTGACTGAAATTAGTACTCACAGAAGCTCGAAAACCTACCTTGCGGCATCAGCAACACGCCGAGTTGCCGACGATATGCTAGCTTTACTTTGCAGCATGCCCAGTTCACGTGACGGTGGGTGCCGGAAAGATAAAAAGGCTGCAAAAGCTCCTGCTTAGACCTCAGCATGCGGCTTGGCCCAACTGCTTCAGTGAAACTATTTGGTAAAACGGGCATGTGCCGTGCTGTTGCCATGCATCAGCCTGGACGACCTAGCTAACGTTCAAACACAGGCACACAGCCGATCGAAAGAACGTAGCGGTAACCCCTGACCTTAAGGAGTATATATATTTAAAAAAAAATAGTCGAGAGCTTTGACATTTAGGACATGTTTGAATCTATTAGCACTAATAGTTAGCTGCTAAAATTAACTAAAGTGGATCCAAATAGGGTAGCTAATAACCCAGCTAACAGTTAGCTGCTAATCCAGCTAATAGTTATCTCATTAACTGGTTTTTCCCTGCTAATTTCTACTAATAGATGGTGAAATAACTAATATACCCTCGGTACTATGCAAACAGCTATTAATGCAAGGGTATTAATGCAAAGGTACAATAGACATTTCTACCAACGACTAAATTTTCAACCATCTATTAGTTAGTACCTCCAAACAGCCCTAACTAATAATTAGTCAGCTAATAGTTAGCCAATAATTAGCTATTAGTTAGCTAACTATTAGTGCTAATGGATCCAAATATACCCTTAATAAAAAAGAAAACAACAGTTATACTACAAATGCACATATACCACACACATGTACCCGTTCTCGCACCCGGCCCGCGTTGATCCTCGAACGTAGGCAGACTTCATGGCGCCGGAGCACCTCGCCAGCTCAGTTAGGCTCAGTCGAGCTAAGCTCAGCCCTCGTGAGGCGTAGGTCATGTTTGGATCCATTAGCACTAACAGTTAATTAGCTGCTAAAATTAGTTGAAATAGATCCAAACAGCCCAACTAATAGTCCAGCTAATAGTTAGCCAACAACTCAGCTAATCGTTATCTCATTAGCTGATTCTTCTCTACTAATTTCAGCTAATAGATAGTCAAAAGATCAATTTGCCCTCTGCTCCTCCACCGCAGTACAGTAGTTAAAAAAAGATGCAAATAGCTAATTAATGCAATGGTACAATGGACATTTGCACCCACAACCAAATTTTCAACCACCTAGTAGCTAGTAGATCCAAACAGCCCAAACTAATAATTAGCCAGCTATTAACCATTAGTTAGCTACCTATTAGAGCTAATGGATCTAAATGTACAGCCCTATATCATACGGTGACGTGGCGTTGATAGCAAGATCGTGTCTCTTGGAGACTTGGACTCTTACCGAACTTTTGCTGTGTCCTGTGCTTAATTACACTATTACAGCGGTTGATAAAAGGAGTGATTAACGGGACTATGTGTGAGACAATACTGATGCGTGACTCCACACCTAGTCCTCAGATGGTCTGACAAACTAAACGATGCTGATAGATCGGCAGTGATTTTGCTTTAGTACACGGGGTGATAGGAATGGTATCAACGTTGTCCCTATACTGGTCAGAATGTCAGATTAGGTCGTTTCACAGGAGAGGATGCTGAGTCCAGTCGCATTTGTGCCATACCAGATCGTTCCCAAAACCGCACGCTCTTATCCCGCGGTGTATTGGTGTGGTTTGAGAAAAGAAATCGGACGATTTATTTGTCCAGTTTAAGTTTAAATTCAAAATTTTTAATTTTTTTAAAAAATATTATGCAAAAAAAATCTCTAAAATTAATATTAATTTGTTTATGACCTCTGGTGTGAAAATTATTTAAAAACAAATTTTGCTAACTTTTTTGAGTCGTTTCAAAATCTACAAAAATATAAAAAATAAAAAAGCAGGGCTTTCAGCCCACAGGCCAAGCTTGTGGGCTGGCCAGCCCACCCGGTCGGCCCACCAAAAGGCCATGTCTTGCCGACCACTAGAGGCAGCTCACACCAGAGCATTATTGCGCTGCACCTTCCCCACTCGAAGCTCCAGCTGACTGCGTCGCCGTCGCCCGGATTTGGCTACTACGTTGTCCAACCGCCGTTCAACCCACAGTTTTCGCTCGGTTTTGCGAGAAAACCTTTCAGCTTCAGCGGTTTACTGAGCCGCAAGAGAAAATCATCAGCAACAACGAAAACCACAGTATAGGTGTGAATTTCTCTCAGTTTCAATTGATTTTCACTCGGTTTTTTGAGTAAACCGCTCAGTAGTACTGATATATATGTCGTTGATGGATTGATGCATGTATGTACAATGTGTAGTACTAAATAGAAGACATACTTCCCATGAATCCAATACATTGTGTTAGTCAAAATTTACTCCATGGATGGCTTGAATGCTTGATGGCTTGATACATGTATATTCAATCGAATTAATAGATCCAGTACATTATTGATGGCTTGATGCATGCATATTCAATGGAATTTATGGATCCTGAAACCACATCAATTACTAATATTTACTTCATGACCGAATGCTCACTGTATTGATGATGAAATACTCACTGTTTGTTTGTTCACCAATTTGTATTTCTAGTATTTGCTCGAGAATGTTAAGTAGCAATATTTACTTCAAAATATTTTAGTTCTTCAATATATTTAAGTAGCAACTAGTAGGAAGCCCGTGCGTTGCAACGAAATTCTAAAAAAATTGATACATATAAGTAGAAAGGATTCTAAACCATATAATAAAGTACAATTTCTTTCATATACACATTAAGCGAACCATATCTCAGCAACATCTCAGTCGTTTATATCAGATCCAACGGATTAGATGTTTTGAAGGAGAACGGACGACCGCTACCAACTCCTAATTAGAAGTAGTAGAGATATTTACTTCAACATATTAATTATATTTAGTAGCAGTAATTATTCAAGCATGTCAAGTAGCAATATTTGTTGACGTATGTGAATTGTCAAGTAGTAATATTTGTTAATTATGTCAAGTAACAATAGACGACACCTGCAATGGTTCGATATTTGTATGTATGCATACTTTTATGTATTTCATTAGCAAATGACAGACTATGTTGACGTGGTGTGGGAGTATGACGAGAAGTTGGGTGCTGGATTTCAATGCAAACACTGTCTGAAAGAGAAGAAAGGAGGCGGTGTGATCCGACTGAAGCAGCACCTGGCAAGGTGGTGACTCTAGTCGCTATGCCTCTATACTTCCCATGCACCAATTAGAAAAGCATCAACTCGTTGAATTTACAGGTGAGTGATAGTTCACTCATGCAATACAAGACAGAGACCATGGCGCTCCTCAATCACAGAGGATGATTACTAAGGGGAAAGAAAAGGGTGTACTACAGGATAGCTCTAGCTCCTATGGCATCGTTGAGATGCAAGGGAGCTATAGCTCATATAGCAGCTACGACTACACCATCTCTGATGCTCATGCACAACCTCACCCAATGGGTCTACGAGTGGCACGACCCTGAGTTTTATGCCATATTGTATCAATAATAGCAAATGACAAGTACATAGATGGGGCAAAACTGCCACGATTACAATATTTAGCTACATGAGTATTGGTCTTGATATCCACCGAGGGATACAACATGGCCAACCAAGTACACGCAACAATACTACGAGAAGCCCCAAAGATTTCATTGCAACTTGATATTATACTAGCATAGCGTCTATGCAGATCCAACATGGCATTTATGTGGAAAGGACGACAAAAATATGTCTACTTTACAACTTCAAATAAAAGGTATCTAAATGTGAATGATATTGATATTTGAATGCCTATTTTTTGCATATATTGGATTGATATGTGAATGGTATTGAAATGAAAGGTTATTTATTCACATATTATTGTTAAAATCTAAATACCTACTTTACAACTTCAGGTTATCTAAAATGTAACAAAGGTCAATGTCGAAATTTTGTTTCATTTGTATGTTTTATTTTTATTACAAGTGAATTTTTTATTGACATTCCGTTTATGTAGGTCGAACATAACATTTCTGCCACAATGGAAGAATAACGAAGTTATGCATATGCCTACTCCACAACTTCAATTGAAAGGTATTATAATGTAAATGGTGTTGACATGTGAATGGTAGTGAAATTGTGAATAATATTGCTATATGATTATGTAAATGCCTATTTTTGCACTTGTGTGGTTGATATGTGAGTAGTATTACAATGAAAGATTATTTGTTGATTTCTTATTGCTAAATGCCTAATTTACAACTTTTAATTGTCTAAATATAGCAAAGGTCATGTCGAAAATTTTCCATATTTAGGACAAATTATACCAGAATTTTTTTTCATGTTTTTACATACCTTTTTTATATTTATTAAATTTTTCCTATTTTTTAGCATTCACTGGATTTTTACAAATTTTACAACATTTTTTTTCATTTTTCCTTTTTTCTTTACAATTTTTCCCTATTTTTTCAACTTGGCTCGGTTTCTAGCGGTTTTCGCTCATCAGTTTGACCAGATTTTAAAATGGTTTGAATTTCCGTACCATTCTTTTGCGATTTTCAAATGATTTTTTGCAGTGTGACCCCTGTACCAGATGATCTCAGTCCATCATGGCCTATCATGGATGACAGGAGATGGATCAATTTGGCGCTACGTAAATAAAGGTGAATAAAACTAAGAAGGTCTTCGTTTGTAGTTTCCATCCAGGTGACCAGGTGAGCCGAATCAACTTGCGTTAAAAAGAGCAGCATGATCAGCCGTAAGCCTGTAACCGTTATTTGTATTGATCGACTCGAGCAGAGGCGGCAACAAAAGCAGAAAGCAGGGGCTTAAACAATCTTTTTTGTGTCAAGTGAGAAGGGAAATAGTACTGCCACATGAGGTCATGACTAATGAGGATCGCTGAGTTCTTAGCATAGAGCAGGGTATAACTATCATGCCAAACGATAAGCACTTGCTTAATCTAAGCAAGTTAGCGATTAAGAAAAAAAGAAAATAATTGCATCTGCCGCAAGTCAGAACCCGGATCTATTTGTTTGGAAGGCAACTATCCTAACTATTGGATAGAACCCAGGTCTATTGTTTGCAAGGCAATTATCCTCGCTGTTGGAGTACATACATTTTGTTGGGAAATTTCCAAACTAATCTTACTTAGTCCCTATTGGACGGCTTTAATTTTGGTTTCTCCCCTTTGAAAGCCAAAAAGCTATTTCAAATGGCTAGCTTCTCCGCAAATGAAAGTCAGCAGCCTATTTTGTACTAGGAGAAGCCGAAAAATGACATAGGGTGGCTTCCCATGACTTTAGTGGGTTGGGATTCTGACTTTGCCCTCTAAAGTTGGATAGAAATTACCCCCTCAACTAGATATAAGACCTCATCTCCCTTCCTATCTCTCCCCATTCTACCACCTACCAGCGTTGTCACGTTACCTCTGTCCCTACAACCCTGTGATGTCTCCGCCTCCACCCTCACCCCCATGTCGTTGGATCTAGGCTGCCTTCGCCCCCACATCGGCTCTATCCCCACATCTCCACCCCCTGCCTCCTGTCCCCCATGCTGTCATGTCGCTACTAGATCTAGGCACTGCCTTCGCCCCCTCTACCGATCAATCTTGACCTTTCCTTCTCAGTCCTCAACTCCCCCCATCTCTCTCTCTCGCTCTTGTTAAAACCACCGTCACCATAGTTAGAGATGAACCTAAGGGATGGGGACGGTCACTAGTGGGGTGGAGGGCAGAGCCTAGATCCAGTGGCATAAAGATTGCTAGCTAGATCCACCGAAGTAGCCTTCTACCTTTCCCAAATTTTCCCAGGATTTTCTTTAGGAAAAAATAAAGATTTGAGAACATGAAAATGGCGAGACAACGGAAAAATGAAAATTGAGAGAGAGAGAGGTTGGTAAAACAACTGAAAAATGTTAAAAACCAACCATCAAAATGTTTAAGATTTGAGAAAGATTGAGCCAAAGTAAATGTTCAAAATTCGATTGAAAATAGCACTTTTGAAGAAAAAAAACCGTGGCCACGGATTTTACACGATAAAGCACAGTGATTTTCCGAAATCGTGTTCTCATTCTCCGTTTATGCGACGTGACCCCCGCAAATTCCAAAACTTGGATTATTTCAGTTTTCTTTCAATTTCTTATGGTTTTATCAAGAAAAGGTGACATCTATTGTTAAGGTTGATTTTATAATCAAAGCATTTCTTTGAAATTTGACTAGCGCAGCCTATGCACGGCTCATAATCGAAGAATATTGTTAGAACTTGGAGATAACATCGTAGTCCTAAAAGAATACTGATTGCACATTATCGAATACTCCATCAATCATCCCACATCTAAATTGTTCTCTCTTTTCTTTGCGTCGCGTGGGAGAAAGCATTCATGACGTGTTCACTCTTCCACGTCTTATCTGAGAAGCACGTCGTAGATCGAGCTGGATCAGTGCGTCTAAGTTAAAACTAGCATCGAGCAGAGTTCTACTACTCAGCGCTTACACATGAAGTACGGTTGCGTAATAAAAGTATAAAACCAGGGAAGTAGAATAGCTGGGTAGCGGCAGGCGGCAGCACCCTCTTGGAACAGAGTATTCTGCACCCTGCGCAGTGCGCAGACACGTACCGCCAAGCAGCGTGCTGAGATGAGGAAATGCAGGCGCACGCGTTAGCCGCGGAAGCGGCCAAGCCCCGTTTCCGTTCCGATTCGCGCGCGACAAACGGTAATGGGACAGGGAGGGCAGCAGCCAAGGCAAGGCACATGGCTATAGAGTCCCAACTAGCCATGGGGGCTCCGCCAAGCGGGGCGGGTTGTCTGTGAGGAAGAGTCGAGTTGAATATGGATGGATATTATTTTTCTATATTTTAATCTATATATTTTTATTCTGAATCGAATATGTGTTAATTGAATATGAATGTGAATTTAGATTATACGGAATACGAACACGAAACGAATATGTGACGGATTTGAATCGGGAATAGATAAAGATATGAAGATAATGCGTTCATACATATAATAATATATGTTGAATCAAATCACATGAATTCATGACCATAATAGCAAGTTATGTATCAACTAAAACACATTTCACAATAATAAAATAAGTTAAGTAATATAGCACAGATAATATCAGTTACGAATTCAAAGCAAATACAGAGCACAATCGATACGGTATAGAATATTTGTTGATCGAATATTGCACGAAAACACATACCTTGTATGACACATATATAGCAATGAGCACCAACCATATGAGTTCAATATGTGACAGGGTTATCACAATTTAACAAGTCATTTTATTAGGTTATCAACACAACAATTCCAAAGAATCAAATATTTTTTATGTTTTGCAAAAAAACACCAGGTATTCACGTAGACAGGTGAAAAGTATATTCTTATATATCAAGCTCTCGTGGCAGTTGATATCGGCCAATGAGATGACGAATAGGACGGCAGCAGGAGGGTGGAGCCACAGACAGAAGGCCTAGCTTAGGCTATTCAGCTGAAACCTAATTAAAACTGCTAGAATATAAACTGAATTATTTGACTCAATTATTCAAATCTGATACCAAATCTAAAATCAACTATTCGATACCACAAAACAAATCGGATCGATCGGTCCACGGGTATATGATCCGATTGCACCCTCGGGAGTGTGAGCCTTAGGGGTGGGCATTCGGTTAATTCGGTCCTTTTAGTTTGGTTTATTTGGTTTAAAAATATTTAGATTTTTGGGAACTATCATCCGAATTGAACCGATCAAATTCGAAAACCAAACCAAATTAACTGAACGAATTCGATCTTTTGGTTAATCAAGATTTGCAGATGGTCTACTGTAACGAGAGGATAATGAAATGGTCTACCATAATGAGAGGATTTTGCACATACATCGTTGCTCAAATTCGCAACACAATGCATACCGATCATAATTCTTCCTAGAAGGAGAAGAGAGCTAGAAGGGAAAGAATCAGGTTGGTTGCATATGAGGATGATCTCAAAGAGGGTGGAGTTGTCAACGCCGAGGAACTCCTTGTCCCAGGCCTTGAGCCCGTGGTCTGTGGGGATCGACGTCAAGGTCATAGTACTTGATGACCATATCGACCACGTCGCAGTAGGCGCTGGGATGCAGATGGAGCCCTCTATGCAGCCATCCTTGATCATGTGGTGGAGCATCTGAGATAGCCGCGCCGTGTCCCCAAGATCCGCACTTCCACACCGTTGAGAAGGCCAATGCCATCGCTGCAACAGAGATGGGCTAGAGGAAGCAGCGAGCGGTGGCAGTGGGGGCTAGGGATAGGGGTTTCGCGAGGGGTTGAGAATAGGAGAGGGAGAGGGAGGGGAGGTGGGGGCAGAGGCCGAGGTGGTTGCAGGTGGGTGGAAAGGCTGCGGCACCAGAAGAGGCCGTGGCACCGGCGACAGGCGAGGAGGAGGGAGAGGGTGGAAATGAAGGAGATGGGGGATTGGGAGGGGATTGGAAATGGAGATGTGGGATTGGGAGCAATGTTCCAAATTTCATTTTCGGTTTACATTGCGCTCCCCTCTAAAATCCAAATTTTTGGTAAAATCTCATTATTTTGGATAAAATCTGGTTAAAATTCAAAAACTAAAATTCAAATCTAGATTTTTTTGGACCGAAATTTCCAAAATTTTGCCAAAAATCCAAATTTTTTTACAAATTTTAACTGAACGAAAAATATTTCAAACGATGTTGAAAAATATTAAAAATTTTTATGGAGGTTCTTGACACGATAATTTTATTCTCATAAAATTTTTAGATGATTATCAAGTCTAAGAAATTTTAAAAATTCTAACATTGCTACTATCCTAATAAAACGTTAACCGATAAGTTTGAACCAAATGAAAAATAGTAAAAACCATGTTATAAATTTTTTAATTTTTTTTGCATGGTTATGATGCATTACTAATGTTCTATAAAATTTTAATATGAGATTAAAATTTTGGAGAGCGCTACTATCTTGTTAAAAGCCTTACTGGCAAAATTGAACAAAAAGAAAAATGGTTCAAACCACGTTATAAAATTTTAAAATTTTTTGTATGGTACTGATGTATCTAAGAGTGCTATGTCCTCATAAAAGCATGGTGATCAATATATAGATTTGGTTTAGCAATCAAAAAATATTTAAAATTTTTGAAAATTTTACAGAAGGATGATAAGAAAATGCGTAAGATCTTGTAACAATTTTGAATCATTATCACACTCCAATAAATTTATAAAATTCCTACAAGGCACAATACTATGTATATTGTTTCTCTTTTTATTTTTGAAATATAACAAATGAAGTTCAATGCTTACATATATTTGGTTAACAAAACAAAAGTTGAAATTTTTTAAAACTTTTATAGGATATTACTGAGTCAATTCTTAAGCTTTCATAAAAATTTTGGATCATAATCAAACTCGAGCAAATTTATAAAATTCTAACAAGGTTACTGTCCTAATTATATTCATTTTGTTTTTGATTTTTTTAAAGATAACAAATGAAGTTCAATTATTTTGAATTTTTTTGTATGATCCTACACTACTAAATGCAGTATCATAAATTTTTTAGATCATTATCAAGCTTATAAATTTTTATAAAAATCTGATAATATTTCTACCAAAAATTTAAAATATATGAAAATTTCGATTTTTCAATAAACTTTCATAGAATATGACTTCGTTAAGGGTCATTGACCAAATCTGGCCATAAAACATTAAAAATCGGTCAAAAATAGTGAAATGTCGGCTGATTTAGGTGAAATTTTGTCAAAAAAAATAAAATTACTGTAACAATTTCAAATTTTTTTATCTGACTGATAATTTTTTATCCGAAATTTGTATCCCTAATTGAGGGGGACCAACCGTACGTGAGGCGCTCACACGAGTGACTTGTGCGGTTGCGCTGGGCTTTGTCCAGTCAAATCGGCTTAATCGTCTGTTCAATTTTTGGAAATTAAAACCAAATCTAAATGCGAAAATCGAATAGCATCACGATGAAAATCGAACCGAAACTCAAAAACTGAAAATACCACAGTAAGTTTAGTTCGGTTGAGTTCTTGGGTTTCGAATTATTTATGCCCACCCTACAGTGGGCCTTCACGAGGGCACTACAGCGCGCGCGCTTTGCTCGCTCCGTTGCTCGTCCTCAGCGTGATTTGCCACCTGTTCTGATGGGACGTGTGGTAGGCTGGTAGCAATAGCTCGTGCTGGCCCCGCCCCATCATTCTCTGCTGGTCCCGTAATTTATCCTGCAATTGAAGGGTCATGCGGGATCCAGCGAGGCGGCGCGGACTACCAGCAATGCTGTGGCCATTTCTTGGAGCACCTGAAGTCGATCCACCCGTAGGATTATAATTTATGTTGAGCATCTTTTTTGCCGTATTTTGTTCCTTAGATCTTTCCATTTATATGTAACTTTTGTGTAGTAGAATTTTTTTCACCTCTTATAAGATAGCCTTTCCAATATTTTAATGTCAAATACTTAACTTACTTGTCGAGAAAGGATAAACTAGAATGAAGATGAGCTTCCAAGGCTCCCATAGGATTTTAATGCTGTTTAAGTGCCAATGTACTAGTAAATTTATAAAAATATATAACTGTTAATATAAAGACGTGTTTGCACTAGAGAAACAGTTGTTTTATAGATGACTGACGATATATGACATAGATCACGTAATCTTCTAAACACCTTTTTAGTGTTCTAAACATGTAAAACACCAAACTTTCGGTAATCAACTAACCAATTAAATAAGTGAAGAGACACCATCTATCCAACCGCCGGTCCATGAGTTTATTCCCGCAACCCACCAGGCAACCACAGGCACAGAAAATCAACATTCACTCCTTGCCCATACAGCGTGACATCAAAAGCGTCTTCCTACTTCCTAGTGAGCCAGCCACCATTCCATGCTTCCACCGCTCCGTTGAACTCCTTGCTAGTTTCTACCTTGCAAGAAATGGCCACCACCAAACCAGCCTCCCCAACAACCGCCGCCGTCGCCGCCAATACCACCACAGTCACCAACGCGCCGTCCCCTGAGCAGCTGCTGGAGGCGGCGGAGGACGAGGTGGTCATCGACTTCAAGCCCAACTTCAAGTGCCGCGCCGAACTCCGCCTCCGCTCCCTGCACCCCTCCCTCCCCGTCGCCTTCAAGGTCCAGACCTCCTCCCCGCTCAAGTTCCTCGTCAGCCCCCCGCGCGGCGCCGTGCAGCCTCTCTCCTCCGCCTCCCTCCGCGTCGTGCTACGCCCGCAGCCGCACGCGCCCCCGTCCTTCCCCCGCTCCCGCGCCGACCGCTTCCTCGTCCTCTCCTCCCTTTCTGCGGCACAGCTTGACTCTGCCGCCAGCCCCAACAGCGCCAACGCCATCCGCCTCCGCGTGTTCTTCGGCGGGCCCTACCTGCTGCGCCTCGCAGCGGACGCCGGAGACGCCGCCGCCGTGCGCCTCATCCTGCGCAGGCAGCCGCACCTCCTGCCGCTTCTCGAGCCCGTGGAGACGGTTCCCGAAGCTGAGCAATGGGCGCCGCTGCACGCGGCGGCTGCGAGGGGGGACTGCGGAGAGGTGAGGAGGCTGGGGCCGGAGGCGCTGGCAGCGCGTGACCGGGATGGGAGGACGGTTCTGCACGTGGCGGCCGCGGCCGGGAAGGTGGAGGCGGTGGCAGCGCTGGTGGACTTGGGCGCCGACACCGCGGCTGCCGACGCGCGGGGTAGGACTCCGCTGGACGTGGCGCGAGAGAAGGACTACGTAAGTCACTAGAATCTTCCTGACTACCTGTTTGTCCTTCTTACTGTCCTGTTCTTAGCTCAGGGAATTCAAACGTTGCTTGTTTAATTAGACAGATTCGTGATAATAACAACCTTAGGAGCAATTGAGCAAACCGTCTTTACCAATACTTCGTAACAACAATTTGGCATGACAAAATGGAAGTAATTGTAGCGGTAAACTATTAAGATTTTGATTGGCTTGATCACTAACGAACAGAACAGATAGGGATTAAGGAGCATCACGCCATGGGCCAGCTGGAGGTTGTACGTAACTTGGCTTATGTGACCTGCGTCCTTGTGCTCGTGAATCATGGTAGGAGTAGCACGATGTTTATAGTAGTGCAGCTCCATTATTGTCCACTTGAAATGCATAATCGTCTTTGCTCCACAAAATGACATTATTCACAGTCGAGTGTCGATTTTTTAACAAACATTACTGTCTAAGATGCACAACCCTGCACATCAAACAATGCCGCTTGAGTGTCTTTCTGTGTGAATGGACTGGATATCAAACACACAAACAACGCTCTTCTCGTAGTTTTGTTTTGCAAGAAGCATTGCCACCAATTTCGACTTCTCTCGACATAACGACAATGCTGTTTGCTGAGTACAGCAAGAAGTGGTGGACATCCTGGAACGGTGGGAGCTGGTCATGACGGCGGCGAGGCGAGGCGACGTCCAGAACCTCGAGTCCCTCCTCAGCAAGGGCACCGGCGTCCGAGGCCGCGACCAGTACGGCCTGACGGCGCTCCACTTGGCCGCCATCAAAGGGCATCGCGACGTGATCGCCTTGCTCGCCGGTTCAGGCTGTATGGACATCGAGAGCGAGGACGTAGAAGGGCACAGGCCGCTGCACCTCGCTGTGGAAGGCGGCTGCGCCGAGGCCGTCGAGCTGCTGCTTGACATGGGCGCCGACGTCCAAGCCAAGACCAGGCGGGGAGCGACGCCACTCCAGATGGCTGTGACGATGGGGTACGAGGCCATCTCGCAGCTGCTGCGCAGCCGGGGTGCCGAGGCGGCAGCTGCACCTGCGTTGTGCATCGCATCCTCGTCTTCCTCTTCCGTATCGTGTGCCTAGATGTGCTCTGTTCAATCCAGTCGTTTGCAGGACAAATTAATACTGCACTGTACAGTTCACATAAGTTGTTGTTCTGTTTTTTTACTTTCGGTGGTGAAGTCTTTTAGATAAACTAAATTTAATATCAACCGTTTATTTTTTTATCTAATGATTAGATTAGCTAGTATTTATTTATTTACTAGTAGATTAGTAGAAATACCCTTAATAAATTAATGGTTAGATTTGATTTCTACTATGTGGTGATCCGCATAATTAGTCTAGGGTAATGACAGTACCACCACCGTTGCTCTGAGATAATTATATGAATCTTGGCATATTAGCTAATCAAAACATCGAGCACCCGATGCTTTATTAGTTAATACAACTTATTCAGAGTGTTACAGCAAAACAGTAATAAAAGACTGAAATGGAAACTTAGGCCCTGTTTGTTTCAGCTGGGGATTGTGGAAAGCAGCTTTTAAAAACTAGATTGTAAAAGCTGGATTGTTAAAAAGCTGGAGGTTGAAAGCTCATAGTTGTTTGGTAACCTAGATTATAGTTGGGGGCAATGGTGGGTAATTTTGGTTGAAGTTGGGGAAAGCTAGGGAAAGCTGGGGGCAATGGTGGGTGATTTTGGTTGAAGTTGGATGGGTATTGTGGTCTTTTGCAAAAAAAAAGCTGGGGAAGAGTGGATTGTGGGATTGCTAGAATCTGGCCTCCAGATTATTATAATCTAGATTAAAAGTTTGCTGTTTGTTGCCCTTCCAGCTTTTAAAAGCTGCTTTTCACAATCTCCAGCTGAAACAAACAGGGCCTTACTACAATCTATTGCCACGCCGGCTGCAGGTTCAGTACATTAATTACACATAAGATCCGAGTACAACAAAAAAATATAATACCAAAGTACTAATTACTACAAAAGACCAATAGAAGCTGAAGCACTACATAGCCATCAACCTAGCCCTCCTAATAACCCACCTCCTCATAGTCTTGATCCTACGGATAACCTTCACCTCATGCCTCGCGGTAAAACCCGCCTGGCTTGCACTCGCCTCTGCACTACTGGTCGCCACGCACCCAGTCTTCTCTGCGTGTGCGTGGGCCTGTGTCGCAGCACCCCAGTCCTAGATTGCACGTCGCCCCGACGCCCTACTCCTAGCCCCGCCTCAGGCTACCTCCGAGCCGCCGTCACTGGCCTCTCTCATGGTGAAAGTTTAAGCTCCATTCATTTGGTTTTGGTATTAATAACAAACCTAATTATGAGACTAACTCTTTTGATAATCATAATATTGATTAGTCTCAATTGTTAATTAATGATAATCTTTTTGTGATACTGACTCTTTTGTTTAGCTTAATTCTTATTAGTCTCATTTGAATAAAAAGATGAAATTATCAAAGATACACATTCGAATTCATATTATCGTATCTTGTTGCATTCTTGGATATAAAATTCATGATCATATTGATAAATCCAAATAAGAGACTAACTTGTTTATTGAGTAAGTTTTTGATTAGTCTTTTCTTATTGAAAAATAGAAACCCCAAAGGTGTGCATCCAATGTAACTCTATCATTTCTAGATGCATTCCTTGGATTCAAGTTAAAGGGTGAATTCCACCATAGTTTCAACCTTAAGATGTGCATATTGTTTCCAATTACATTTATACATGATTGTACACATTTGGGAGAGGTTCATGCTTTATCTTGAAATTTCAATAGTATTGTTCCTTAAAATATTTGGGAGGAGTTCATGCTTTATCTTAGAGAGAGGATGCTTGTCTTCATTGAAAGCTCCAAGTGGTTGCACGAGGCAAATATATACCTAGCATAGGGCTAAGGATATGTTCTTAGTCTTTTACCGATTTCGGTATTTGATTGGAAGACCGGGTTGCTAGTATAGGTTGCCGTACTATTAAAAATGGTCAAGTCTTATAGCTTGAGTCTCATCATGTGTTGATGGCTCAACCCGCTTGCACTAGCTTACATCTTGATTTGGTTTTTTTTGCATAGAGCAAATATTTGTGAATGTGTTTTACAAATAGTTGTAGCTCTTGTTTGTAATTTTATTGATGTGTTGTTTGCATGGAGTTTTGATTTGCAAATGTGTTTTGAAAATGGAAAAGCTCATGCTTGATGTTGTTTTGCAAAATATGTTGTGCAAAATATTGAAGTTCATGCAAGTACTCTTCTTATTATGTGGCTAGAGTTTACAAATGTGTTTTACAAATTGTTAGAGATCATATGTTAATCATCACACGACTATGTTTGAGTTTTCGCATGTTCATTATTCTTTAATTTGCATGGATATGTTATTTGCAAATAAGCTCATGTTTATAAAATTGGTTTTCAAGCATGTGACTAGGATTTGTAAATTGTTTTGATCAGGAGTTGATCATCACATAGCTCAAGATTTAATCTGTTGACTCTTGTTAGTTTGTAGTCACGCTCTTGATCAAGTCTATGTGAAAGATTTCAAGAAAATCGGATTTTAGATTTGAGTGGCTTCATTAAAGTTTTTGTGATATTTGAAAATATTTATGGCTGCTTAAATATTGAAAAATGGTGAACATTGTAGTCCTCTTGATTAGATTTCCGTAGAGTCCAAGATCATCTAAATCGGACTTCGGATTACTAACTTTGATCATAAACTTAGGATGTTGGTGCACTTAGTGAGACTGGTTGATTTATGCTGTAATTGGATAAAACCGTTTTGATTCTAGCTTCCTCATTCTAGCTCGGTTTTGGCTAAAGAATTTTTAGAGATAAATTTTTAAAACCGCCTATTCAACCCCTGTAGTCGGCATCCTCGATCTTACACCTAGCCACCTTGCTCCTCCAGTTCAGCCCGATCGTGCACCCTCACGCCAGGCCAGCTCTACACCGCGACATGACCCTGCCCTAGGCCGCGCTCGGCCCTGCGCCCTCGCACCACCGTGTGTCCAGCCAGCCTTCTCTTGGCCTCCCTTGTACCTCGCCACCGATAGCCCTCCTTTGGGCCGCCAGATCACCCGAGCCACCCTTGGCACCTCCTTGCCGCTCCGGGCCGTTGCCCTGCCAGCCTAGGGCTACCTCCCTCTCGGCTGCCTCACGGCCAGCCACACTCCAAGCTCCTGGCCGACCCCAGCTCTAGCTAGGGTTTGGTAAACCCTAGCTTTTTCTTCCCTTTTCTTTTCACTCAACTTCACTATGATTTTATATGTTGGTGTGACGATGAACATGAATGAACACCTATGTTTTTGTTTTTGGGTCAATGATGGTAATGGGGATGGTCATGGATTTGGCGATGTTGTGATGACACCGGGGAGCCTCCCATATGCCAGGGAGCGCGGTGGTTCCTTGGCACGCATAATGTCGCCTCTACGGTGGTCTTTATTGAGAGCTTGGGCTATGTGGGGAGGTGAATGGATCTGGGGGCTGGTTCTTATCCTTTTTAACAGTGATGCATTTACCTTTTTACCATGGAGGGCTTTACCTTTTTACTATAGGATATTTTAGCACTAATTCTGTAATGCCACGGTTACTCGTAATTCTACCAGATTTGTTTATTACCGAATGATGAAACCTAGTCTAGTGAGAGGCGTCGAATGGCCCCGAACGGTTAGGTATCTTGACAAGCGATACCAATTATTCAGGTCTAACTGCAACTCTCTCATAATTTTAATCCTGCATTAATTGTCTAATGATTATATGCATATATATACATACATATATGAGGATGATTGAAAATTTCAGGAATCAAGGTCCAGGATCAGCAGATTCTTTAGTTTTTAGGAATTTGGAAATATTCTTGGAATCTCTCTTTTTGATGTAATTTGCTATCTATGTATATTGTATTTGAGACTTTTGTATGACTCTTAGATATTGAATAAAGTTGATGATCACTATTTGTTGATTAGTTTAATTACGTGAGTAACTAATCATGATAATAATCTCATTTGCACTGGTAATAATCTAGGTTGTTTCATCCTACCCCTCTTAAAAGGGATTTTGTCCCTGAAATCCGGCTCTGCTAACCAGGTGCGGATGTGTTTCACACAATCATCTTCTTTCTCCATGTGGCTTCTTTCTAGGTGTGGTGCTTCTAATGAATCTCAGATAATTGAAAAGACCATATGATATTGAGGTCTGCTTGAAATAGGACATTCTAAATATCTTCCCCTGGTCTTTGTAGTTAGAAGTTACCGTGATTAACCCCATAGTTATTTGCTCATAGAGGTTCTATTAGCGGTATGCATTCCAATTTGGTCACCAGTACAAGATCTTCAGAAAATAAATGCCTGGATGGCTCCAGATTCACATTGAGTTGTACCAATGGTTGAATGAAAGGGGAAGCGTACCTATAACCACGTCATAGCTCTTTTCACTTGCTCCGTCAAAATACAATTTAGGCGGGCAGGTCCTGTGGTCGATTCACCCCTATTAGATCCTTTTGAAGATATGGTACTAGGGTCTCCTAGACTACGTTTTGCTGTTGGTGCATGATTCGACGGCCCCTTTGGAGTATTCTGTTCGGACTGACCTACTAAAAATGGGCAATTGTACCTTCTATGTAAGTGTTGGCCATAATGATAACACTTAATGGGTAGTTGATGGCAGTTATTAGCATAGTGTGGCCCTCCGCAGTTGAAGCACTTAAGAGATGTATTTTGTGGGTTGGAAGTGGAATGATGAGGGGGAATAGCTATATGTGATTGAGGTACGGAACTAAGGCCTTGGTTGGCTAAGAACATGTGACTTGGTATCAAATCTTGCCTTCTTCCTCCTCTGTTCGTTTAAGTGAACCTGTTCATTTTCTAAGGTAATGACTCTGTTTACTAAATCCTAGAATTCGGTGATTCGATAGGTGGATAGGTGCATTCTAAGCTACAGGTTCATTTCGTTCTTAAACCGGTATATCTTTTTGGCCTCGGTGTTTACTTCGTCAAGAACATAACGGGATAACTCATTGAATTGATGGAGGTACTTTATCACTTTCTTGTTCCCTTGGGTTAAATTCGAAAATCAACCGATTTTATTGATTTTTGAGCGATTTTCACTAATTTTCGGCTAGTTTTCTCCAAAAAATTGGCAAACTAAGCGAAATAATTCGGAAACCGATTTTGATCGATTTTCAAGCAATTTTGTTGATTTTCGAGTGATTTCACCAGTTTTCGACTGGTTTACATTGCATAAAATTTCCTTTTTTTTTTAGTTGGACCGGTTTATCGAGCCAGCTCGATACGTCAAAAATCGTGATTTTTTAGTGATATTTGAAACCTGCATGGCAGTATTGCTCAGTTCTCCATTCAAGAATTAATCTTACTACTAAAGATAAAACTACCAGAAGAGTTAAGAAAATGTAACAGCAGTTGTGTTTAAATTCCTGCCATCGTTCTTCTCCTTCAAAATAAGAAAGGGGCACTGAAGTACAATTGTGATCACACCTAGAAGTTCCTAACCAAATCTGTAATGTTCTCAATAATGTATAATCAAGAAAATCAAGCTATCACTCAACGCTGTCCTATCTAGGATATCAGTACCGAAAACTGAAAATCTATGCTTCGTTAGATTAGATTACAAGACTGTGTGCATATCTAAATAAACGGTTTAGTTCACACCTTCCTAACTTGAGACAACCCGTTGAGATTATTTCTCTTGGTTCCCTTCCCGCTTACATCGAGGAGACTCTTCTTCCAAAAGATGAACTTAATAACACTCTCCTGCATCAGATAAATTCAGAGAATCAAATGTTAAAGAGAACAATAACCAGCACAACTCCGGTTTGCAATTGGCAATATGTTAAGATCTGGGTAAAAAACTTACTAGAGAGTAACAACAGTGATATTATAGCACAAAAGTTGAGAGCAAGGCATTATCTCAGCACTTGTACACAGGAACTTATAACGGAGGAGCGATGGCTTCGGGATCGACACACGATGGCCTCTTTGCATTGTAGTAGAAATGGGCAATCATTTGTATTAGTTCATCAACAGTTCTTATCTCCGTAAACTCAATCAGTGAAGAAAAGAATCATATACTGCCAGAGTGGATATTTCCATCATTAAAATAGCAAGCATGGCTAAAAGGTGCAACCTACCAATCGCCGCCATTAGTTTTTGAAACAACCAACCCCACAACCGAACTTGATGTATATCAAAGGCACAAAAAAACATGGGATTAACAGATGCTGCTTCTCTTACGATAAATCGGACTAACCTTTTTCTCTGTATAAGATCTTGTTTCCCCTGAGGAACAATAATTGCGGGCATTCTTTAACTTGAAGGGCATATGCCAGGTCTCACTCGATATTCATATCAACCTTCACAGTCTGGAACACACAATCAAATTTAGAACTTGTCCAAACACCAGAGCAACCTTACCAGAGTTAATCTAATTTAGTAACCATGATATGATTTGCACATACCCGAGGAGTTAGGCGATCTTTAGCATTCCAGTACACCATACCAGCCTTTTCTAATTCCTGAAGAAATTTCCAATTGTCAGCAGCCCTACAAAACATAACATTAGAAACACTTCAATGCTAAATTACCAAACCATCCTGCAAAGAAACTAAGAAAGACTTAAACTGAGACAACTAAAAAAACCATAGTAATTCTAGATATTAAAGCCAACTTATGCATCAGTCCCAGCACATTTCTGACTTTTTAGTTGTTCATTGTATTCACAGTTCACATTTCACCAAGGAGTACATCATAACTAGAGGGTCAAGACTGAAGGGTAGGGGTGCAATCGGCTCGGATTCGGTTAGATATCGTTCTTTCCATATTCTAAACCATATTTTTTGTCAAATTCAGAATCGGATTTGGATAGTACTGGATACGAATACGGCACGGATAATATCGGTCGCGGATTCAAATTGAATACGGAGCAAAATCGATATGGTATTGAATAATTTTTGTTGGATAACGCGTAAAAACAGATACTGTAGAAAGCACACATATAGTACCGATTAACCAACCGTATGAGTTTAACATGCAACAAGATTATTGCAATCTAACAAGTCATTTTATCGGGCAGTCCAATAAAGTTCCAAAAGCACAGTTAATTTAAACGGCACACGTATGACAAAGTTTCGAAACATAGAATGATAACAAGAGTGCATGATATGTACATTCTAGTCAACAAAACGGGGTACATGAACATTGGAGCAGCAGCATTTGGAGCACTGACTTGCATTGTCATCAGTAGCCTTAATAGCAATACATCATAAAGCAGTACAAATCACAGGATATTTCCAAAAAAGAAGAAAATACACTATGAAAATATCTTCTAAATTTCCTCCTTAATAAAAAAATCTTCTAAAACATTCACTAAAACTAATTCAACCCTTCACTGAAACTAGAATAGTTTCCCTGGAATCTATCTTAAATTTTCAATAGTCTTACCACCCACTGAAACTATGTGATGCCAGCTAAGTCCTACACAAAGGAGACTAAAAGGGGACTAACTCATGCACCAACTGCATCAAAGCCCCGATCAAATCGCCATCCGAAATTCCCCAAAGATGCTGCCTTTCCGAGAAAACCCATCAAATTTACACCTCAAAACTCCTTATCAGCCTCCAGAACACGAACATACACTGAATCTAAGCGCCATGGAGCAAGAACAGTCTCTGCTACAGTTCCACACGTTGACATCCGACAAAAATTAAAAGTCCTAGGGAGGAGGTTACTAACCTGGGGTGACCGGATCGGTTCACGGGCCACCTCCGTCGGCGACTCTGCTGCCGGTGAGTGAGCTTGGGCACGTCTCTAGCTTTGGCTTTGGGTGTGTGCCTGCAGGACCGCTTGATGGGAGATTGAGGCTGAGTTTGTTTAGGTTGGAGCTTGAAACTTATTTGGTGGAATTTGGAAAAAATTCTTTGGAGTTGGAAGAAAGCTACTTTGGAATTTGGATGAGGATGGCAATTTTTCGTAAATAATAGTTAAGTTGTAAGGGTACCAAGGAAGTGGGATTTTAGAAGCTCACCACCCCGAAGCATCGTTTTCTTTGCTTCTCTCGCGTAGTGCAAATTGGGCTAGAAGCTTCTTCTCTTCGTCTAGCTGGAAAAATACTGTTTGTTTTGGCTTGTGGCTTATAGAGGTGTAGAAGCCAAATAAACCCAAGCTCAAGCCTAAACAAACTGAGCCTGAGTCCTTTTGTGGTCGACTGGTCGGTTAGGATGAGACGAATATCCGAATAAGTTTTATCGGATATATCTGAGAAAAAGGTTCAGAATATTCTGACCCGATGGATAGTCATCTCTCGAATTCGAAATAAATTATCTGAAACCGATATCGAATCCGAGAACTATCTGAAAAAATTATCCGAATGCAATCCAAACACATCCGATCGGTCGGTCAGTCGAAAAATTTTCGATCCGATTACACCCCTATGAAGGGTGAGTTATTCTCACTCTGGTAGTTCTAGCATGATGCCAACGGTTTATGAATAGACACCTAGACAGGGACGAATGATTTTTACCTGTTGTAGGGCTCGAAGACCAAGGATGACGAGTGGGCTAGGGCGGAAGGCGAAGCTCTCCCACTCCAAGCATGTGATCTCCTTGACCCAGCCCTCATCAACCTCCCCCCCAATCGATCTCCACCCCCATCCACCGTCAAGTTCCTGATCGAGTGCGTGTCGAAGTACTCTGACGCCCAGATCTCCCACCCGACGTCGGCGGCCAGCTCGGGTCCTCCTCCTACACCACGGCCTTCTGCTCCCCCTCTTCCTCCCCAGGCTCCCGTCGTTCCCCTTCATCCGAGAACCGCTCCTCCTCCTCCTTTCTCTTCATATGACGCCTTTGCCTTCGAAGATCCCTGGGTCACGCTCTCGGATGGAGGCGAAGACATGCTCGAGGCGGCCGCAGATGAAGTCCTCCACGGCCGCCGCGGCGCCCACAGCACAGCTTCCGGGGCTTGGTTGTGGGGAAGGCGGCGGCGACCTCTTTTGGATTCTGGCGGCTGGTGCAGTGTTCGGGTTTGGGGGGTTCTGAGGTTGGATTGGGAGGTCGTCGCGACCGCGGCAGCGAGGAGGGGTGGGGGGCGCGAGGAGGTGCCTGGGGCACCGGCCATAGTTGCAGCGGGTGGGGTTTAAGCCGACGATGGGGGCCGAGGCCTCAAGGGTTTAAGGGAGAGGAGAGTGGGAAGACGAAGGAAGCATCACGCGCGGGGAGGAGAGAGCGACGGGACGGAGGGAGCGGCTGTATTTCGGTGGCTAGTAGCCAAGCTCGTCCTATTCGAATTGCCGTGTTTATGGGTGATTGATACAGCTCCAATTCCACTAAAATTCGTAGAGTTGATGGAGTAGAATATTTTTGACTCTAGAAATTTATAGAATTGGAGTTATGGGTTTATTAAAAGTATTTAGGTATGTTATCTTGTTTATATTTTAGACTAAAAATATAAACTTAATTCACTTTATTTTACTCTACAATCTCTAGATTTAGTTTGTCATTTGGCTGTTGTCCCCGTGATCGTCTCGAATCCAACGGTGCTTACGCTTGTGCGCTCACACATGAAAACTTACGCTAGGCCCCAATTCAAACCCAAATTTTGGTGACGTGACACTATTGTTTAAAAGTTACACGGATATTAAAAAATAAATAAAATATAGATGATCATTAGTTCTTTCCTTACTCAAAGATTTATACATCTGTATTGGAAAGGTAACAGGTAGAAGCGCTGCTTAACCTAGAAATCATCGTGGTAGCACAGGCTGATTATGTATTATGGGATCATCAATCCTGAGCATCAGACCCACCAAGGTTGTGTTGGCACAACCTAGGCCTGGCATTCTAAAGTTGGGCTCAAACTCGCCTCAGGTTTGAACCGGTGTTCTGTTCTACTAGCAGATATGGAATGGGTTTGTATTATCGGGCCGTATTACTTTCCGTCTCGTCGTGTGGAATTGGTTGGACACGGGCACGGCCCAATGCATGTACTCCCAGTTGGCCAATTTACTAAGGGTGTATTTGGTTGTTTGTACCGAATAGTATATGTATGAGATTATTTAAAAAAAGCTATTAATATGTTTGGTTATTTAAATGGAATCGTCTCATCTTAGATAGGGGATATAAATTTGGAGAATATTTTCTATAGATGTTAAACCATTTTATTCACCCAAAATAATAGAACTGAATGATACATACCATCCCATCTCATTCAACCTTATTCCACCAACCAAATACAGGCCAATTTAACAAGAATGTGTTTGGTTACTTGTACTAAGTGGTACATATATAAGATGGTTTAAGAAAAAAATTATCTATGTATTTAGTTGTTTGAAAGAAACTGTCCCGTCCTAGATAGTGGGATACAAATTTAAGAAATATTTTTATATAGATGCTAAACCATTTCATTCACTTAAAATAATAGAATTAAATAATACATAATCCTTCTATCTAGGGATGGGCAAATAAACCGGAAACCGAAACCGTTAAAACCGAAACCGAAACCGAAAAAACCGAAACCGAATTGTTCGGTTGTTGATTCGGTTAGCTGTATGGAATAACCATTTTTTTTGGCTAATTCGGTTTTAAACCTCAGTTAACCGGACTAACTGAACTATATGACTACTTTGGTTAGTATTTCTTCAATAAGCTTAGTATTATCTTTGCTGTGCGGAAATGTTCTGCTCATCATATTTTTAAATTGTGCTGATTCGTTATGTTCATATTTTAGTATTATCTTTGCCAAAGTGAATCTGCCTTTTCTATGTTAACCACAAAACTCTAACTGGACTTTATGGTCCAAATCAGAAACTATTAAGATTGATCAACTGTCTTATTCTTGTGTCCGCAATGCACATGTTTGTAATTTTCTTTTAGTCTTGTACCTTTGTGGCCTGGTTAGAAGAATTACACTAGGTCTGAGCCTATTGAATAATTACTATTTAGTGTATGGAAGTCATAGATAATCACTCAATAGGTGCATTGCTACATCAGTTTGCATTTGCCCTTTGGTCATTTAAAAATGTAATGATTGAAGTTCTACTATAACAGTTTTACTGAGTCTATCAAGTAAACTTGTGCTATTATTAGTCCACGTGTATATTTTTTATGTCCATATGTAAAGAATTGCATGTTTACTAGCATCATCTATTATCTTTATACTTACAATATTCTCAGTTTAAACTCTCAGTTTGAATTCTCTGGTTAATTCGGTTAAAACCAAAACCGAAACCGAATTATCGGTTAACCGAAGTGTCGGTTACCGAAATTTTCAAACATAGTTCGGTTTCTGTTTTGAAACAACCGAATTTCCCGAAAAACCGAAAACCGAAACCGAATTTTTCGGTTAAATCGAATGCCCAGACCTGTTTCTATCCCTTTTAACCTCATCCCACTGACTAAACGCACCCTAACAAGCCTACTAATTGACGTCTGACACTATTGGAAAGTCTTCGCTTTTCTAACGGCCTGATAGGCTTTTTTATATACTAAATCTGACATTTTTTTCCGAATAAATTCGTAAAAACACAGTGGGCTTTCGGGCGGACCTCAGGCCGGTGACCTGCAGCCGCGTGTGCGTGCGAGAGACAGAGAATAGGATGCGGGTGAGCTGTATTCCGCTCGTGCGTAGGAGCAGTACATGAGAAACAGCAAGCAGAACAGCAAGAAGCAAATGGAACTGTGGACGCCATGACCGATCTGAAAGGAGTCACTGCGATCACCCGATCGATCGATCGATGGAAAGGCGCTTGCCTGCTATAGCTAGCTAGCCTAGCGGCCCTAGCCTGCGACTGTGTCTCTCGGTGTCCTTTCCGCCTCCGTCCGTGCGACGAAGGCCAGTGTCCATGAACATGCGCGGCGTGTCAGACCAATGCACTTGGGCTCGCCGACGCGACGGTCAGGCCGGCCCACGACAGCAACGTCAGGCAGTCTGATCCCACTGCGGTCTGAGCGCCTGTCCAGCTACCTGGCCTGGCCCCACTTTCGCCCGAAGCATCTGCGCCCCGCCCCGTCTTTGTCTCCGCCGGCGATGGGCAGCAGCTGTCGATTAAACGAAAGCGCAAATAGGCGACTACGATTCGTTGATTTAACAGCATGCAATTAGCCTCGTCGGAACTGCAGATAGATTATTAATTTGCAACCTGCGAGGAAGATTGGAACACCGTTGTTTAATTCGAAACTGCAACTGACTGGCAAGTGGCAAAACCGCTTCCATTGACTGTGCATCATGGCGCTAGTAGTGATTAAAGGATTTCTACTAACGGCGTGACATGACAGATTTCCTTTGGTAGAGGGGATGAACTCGACAGCTCTGTGTTCGTCTCGTCCTAGACTCCGAGTGAAACTTTCCTGTGTGCTATTCCTTTAGACAAATTGCCGCCTGGTCTCACATAAATTGTAGAACCAGCGTTATATTACAGTCATCTGTAATATAACCAAGTAACAATTCTTTTCTTTCATTACAGCCAGCTCTATCTGTAAGATCATCCATTCATCGTCCGACCGATCGAAACGGTTATTCTTCAGCTTAGTTCCAAACGCAAATACTATCCACTTCCTGGATAATATTGTTGCGTACTCCATGTACATCTGAGTCTAACAAGGCATACAGTTGGTCCTCTCTCGTATGTGCTTAACATACAAGCTAGGTAGGCATGCATAGAGCAACTATGAGGGGATGCCTAACTTGAAGGTGACTTATGTTTTCTTAAGTATAAGTCGCATTTTTAAATCATTGGACCAATCTAGAATTAGGCAATCTAATCCGAAGTCCAAAAAAATCGCCGTAGAATTAACACAATGTCATAAAACTTACAAATAGTAAACCCTCACCTTCAATTAATTAATGTAGCATCTTGGAGGTACCAACTACCAATAAGAGCAGATAGAATGAGCTTTGGAACCGGTTCCATTCATCGGAGCAAATTGAGGAAGATATGCCCGATGTGCCAAGCTCGGAACTAATTCTAAACATGGGACATGCCGTGATGCCCACCTACATGGAAATGTGGGTGAGAGAGAGAGAGAGAGAGAGAGTGAAGGAGTGAGGATTTTTTTTTTCATATATACACTCTATTTTAGATCCTACTTTAGAGGTAACATAGTGCTAAATAGTGGGAAGAAATATGCGGGAAACTTTGAACCTCCCCCGGTCCTAACTTGGCTCCTTAAATGAATGTTAAACATTGGAGTTGCTCTAATTAAGATACACAGTTTTCAATTAACCTTATATATAGTTTTCGCAGCCATATTGTAACCCAAAAAAAATGGTCGCGGACTAACAAAAAAAAAAGTCACGGACAAACAACAGTCAAAATTTTGACTAACCAAATTTTGGCTTGCCAAACATCAACCACATGTTGTAGAGGAAGAGGGAGCAGAATTTTGCAATAAAAAATGGGTGGAAGCTTTTGCTACAGCACATATTTTAGCCATAGTTTTGCCAAGAATCTAATCAATACTCGCCGAATTACGAGGGCAAGCCAAACTGATATGATCCAAAGTACAAACGGTGGCCAAAATAACGGAACATGGCTAAACTTTGGTGCGACAAACTAGGAAAACGGGGAGTCTAGAGGAGCAGTTACCGAAAGATAAGGCAATATCTTGTCAGGAGATTTATGTCATATCTATTGGGGAAACTAGACCAACATGATTGAAAAACACTATATATGTCCCTAGAAAATTTATCTGAATAAATATTACGCAAGAAAACTAGCTAATCATTAACAAAACGAATGAATTACTAGGATATCAATAGAAAGAAAATATCATTTCTGTTCCTTTGTTTTGTTTTAGTGTCTTCTGTCCGTCCAGTTAAATTGTGATTCGAATTATGTCGAACAGGCAAAGCTTTGTCTTGAAACGCTAGACCTCTCTTTTATATAATTACGAATAATATTAAGAAAGAAATTTTCATTCGTATACTTCTGTAGATTCATCCAATAATTCTTTATATACTACTAGATAGTCAAAATTAGAAAAAATACGTTGAGAAAGTGACATTTGAACTGTTGAGCTTGTATAGTAAACCGGAACACCTCACATCCTGGTCAGAAGAAAGAAAATGGAAGAAGAATGGGTTGTCGCTCTTGCAGTGGATGGCTGCTGTTTTCAATTGCCGAATATAGAGAGAAGTGAGAATGCTCATCATACTGAGCACATGTATACCTACTATCCGATCAGTATTAATTATTTGTATGAACCAGAAAAAAGAAATCTCCCACTATTAATTATTGTTTATGTCTTCAGATTCTATTAGTTTTTTCTCCTTTAATACAATAACTATAGTTAATATATAGTTCACCGTAGTGCTCATATTCACGCACCAAAAACTACAACGACGACAGTAATTAAACACACTTACATCTGAGAGGAAAATCAGACTAACAAAAGAAACATTTGATTTTTTTTTCCATTGTTAGGTAGCTAGGGAAACCATGGGTAGCAGCTGCGCGCAACTACACGCGATATGCATGAACAAAAACCACCGTATTGCCTTAGGCGGGATGAACATTACCAAAAATCAGATTCAACTGAGCAAAATTGATTTGTGAAAAACATAACGCCAAAATTAGCTAGCTGTCAAGCCTTGGAGTGGCTCAGTCGTAGGGTTCCGTTACTTCTTAGTTCCGTTTCATATTCATGGTTCTCCATTGGACTTACACTTGGTATGGCGATAGCAGCTCTACCTTGAAAGCATCCTTATCCAGCCATAGTTACCAAACAAACCGAACATATGTACAGCGCCTCCCTCCGATATAACTTGTCCCGAAATGAATTTTTTTAATAATACATTTTATAAAAGGAATTGCAACATTAATACATGTAACAGAAAAATTACAAAAAATAATTCTCCGTCGCCGTACGGTGCGGCGAAATTAGTATAGTCGCCAGATGGGTGGACAAACATCCTATTTTTACCATACCGTATGGCAACAACTGGTTAATCCGGCGGTTAACATTGCATCGTCAGCGCCGTCAGAGCAAATTGCGATATGTGCCTATTGTCGCTGTACCGTATGGCGACAATACCGTTGGGTGACAACAGGGTATCGCCGTACCGTGCAGGCGGCAACATTGGGTAAAAGGCTTCGTTTCGGCCAAATCATGCGGGCGCCGGTCAAAGAAAAAAGAAAGCATCGAGCGGGCGCTAGCCGGGAGAGAGGGAGAGGAAGAGAGGGAGAGAGAGAGAGAGGAGGAAGAGAGGGAGAGGAAGCTCGGGAGAGAGAGAGGAGGAGCTCGGGAGGGAGAGGGAGAGGGAAGGAGGAAGAAGAGGGAAGAAGGTAACATCCCAACTTTTTAATTTTACTTGTTAGTTTGTTAGAAAAACATAGTAGGATAGTCATACTAGAGAGATATTTAGGAATATTAGACGTTAAATTTGAATTTACATGATTCTTATTAGTTAGCGAAGGATAGTAATATTGTAGTTTAGGTTAGAGGTAGTTTAATTAGTGCTTCTCTTTTAGGTTAGCGATATTAGATGTGTACTATAATATTGTACTATTGGTAGCGGAATAGTTAATTAGCGCTGTTTAATTTATATTAGCGATATTACATGTTAGTGGTGATCTAAAAGTTTATTTTGTCTATGTCATCGCAGTGATGTCGGATGCAGTTAAATTTACGGTATATTATGGCGATGGTGAAATAAAAATTGGGCAGAATGGTGTTGATTTAAGCAACTTTCCGATCACCATGGTTGAGCACTCGTTCTCCGAAAGTGTTAGCATTCGTGATATAAAGTTTTGGTTGACCCGATATTTTTCCTTGGATCCAAGTGTTTACTCTGTTACTATCCAAATCTTATTCACGCGTAGTAAGGACGATCCGACTATTTGGGAGTTGAAGAAAATAGATCGGACATACTTGTGACAGAAATGGTTAAAACGGTGTAAGGGATCTCACCTTGACTGTGTGATGCTAGTGTAGGCTTGCCCTAGAGAAAAGGTGGATATTAGTGGTATGGGCGAGAGCAGTACATCGGCTACAACTGAACAAGTTCAGGCAGAGGTGCTGGTTGAGATAGCAGCGGGGGATGATAACAACAAATATAGCTGAGGTTTACAATTGGGTCATCAGAGGCCTCCGTCCACTATCACTTGTGGCCATCCTGAAAGGCATGTTGCATGACATCGTTGGCTACTTCCAGAAAAGGCATGCGGACGTTGTACTTCATGTCACGACATTGCAAATACTGTATTGTTGGCGGATGATGACCTACATAGAGGAACGAACCATTAAAACTCAGCAACATATGGTGCGTAACTTCGAAATCACTGAGTACCACTTTGAAGTGACTCTCCGGTGCAAAGGGGGATTGGGAACCAACACAACGGTTATTACACATGAGGTTAATCTAGGCCAAGAGACCACTGGATAGTGTGAATACTCCTGCAACAAGCCAAAACTTCTTCATATTTCTTACTCACATGTGATAGCTGCTTGTGGACAAATTGGGATGAACACGTCGCAATACATGTATCCTTTCTACTTGAAGGATCATATTGTCCATACCTCATTCGGTGAGTTTCATGATTTCCGTGCACATGGTGATTTCACTATGATTAATAGAGATGAGCACATCTGTCTACCGGATGCAACCTTGTGGAGGTGTGCGGAAGGGCAGTCTGGTCGTCCACAGACTATGCGCATTCACACTGATATGGATGAATCTGAAGTGGGTAGCCCTGTTAGGAGGTGTTCTGAGTGCGGTGAGTGTGGGCAAGAGACAAAGCAATGCCCATAGCCTATAGGTTCAGAAGGTGGTGTGACGAAGCCACGACATTGAATCAACCAATTCGTCGTGGTTATGCTATCTGATGTGTGTCTAAGGAGTATGTATCGTCAGTTATGTATCAAATTATGTAATTTTATTTACATTTGACCCTTATTTATTTTGAGTTATGTGTCATATTTCTAGAATGTTATGTAATATTATTTAAGTTGGACGCTTATATCTTTTGATTTATATATATCATATTTATCATATGTTACGTAGTATTATTTATGTTGGACTCTTATGTCTTTTGATTTTTATATATTGTATTTATCATATATTATGTACAATAAATATTTTATTATTTATTTGCAGGGATAGAGCAATCCAACTCACTTCTGAACTCTGTCTTAGATCTGCGGCACCGTGCATTCATCCACACGACAGAAGACAATAAGAAGGTGCCTCTGCTACGGATTCGTGTGCCTAAGAAGGCATAGTGTGTTGACCCATGCTTCCACATCAGGTGAGTTGCACTACATTTACATGTTTCATTGTTCGCATAATTTGAGTTCATATAACTTATATTTAAATAACTACTTTTTGTATTGATTGGTTGGCACGTGCTGGGTTGCTTCCTCTCGTTCACATGGTTGAGGGATCAGCTAAGGACGTAGGTGTGCCTGACGATCTGGCCGAGGGTGAGGATGGTCTAAAGCGGTCGCGGTGTTTTCTGTTCGATCGGTCCCTGCTGTCGTGTTTGGTCGATCGTTGGAGATCTGAGACGCACACTTTTCACTTTCCCTTCAGCGAGGTGACGGTGACCCTATAGGACGTCGCCATGCTTACAGGGTTACCAATCGCTGGGACACAGATCGGACCCTCGGTAACTTCTGTCGGGTGGGTGGCAGACATGGAGGCGAGTTCGCCAGAGTGGTGGACCTTGATCTAGAAATACAGATCGGCAAGAGGCACAGGCCATCGAGGAGGTGGTTGGCCCAGTTTGAGGTTAGTAGTTGTACATAAATATGTTATTCTAGTTTTGCGTAATCTTAATCTGATATTACTATATTTTAATTATCACAGGTGTAACGGATGGCGACGATGCTTACTAACTACCAAGTTGCACAGTTCCTTGAGGTCTATTTGCTTTGGTTGTTTGGATTGGTAATGTTCACGTTGACTCACGGCAACAGCGTCGACGCGCAGTGGATAGCCTATGTACGGGCTATTGCCGATCTGAGATGGACGACATCCCACAGGAATCCTGGGGTTCGACGATTCTTGTTGCCACATATCGCGCCCTTTGCAACGCGTGCGTGAAGAAAAGCAAGACCGTCAATCTGGTTGGAATGCCTCTTCTTCTTCAGCTCTGGTCGTTCAAGCGCTTTTCTTGGGGTCGTCCCTATGTCGAGTCTCGACACTGCACCGTTGACATGTGAGGTGATGCGATCGACCATACACTGCATGAATCATATTGTCGCCGTACGGTATGGCAACAATAGGTTGTTGCCACACGGTATGGCGATTACCCTGTTGTCGCCGAACGGTGTGGTGACAACCTATTGTCACCACACGGTACGGTGATAATAGGTACGTGTCGTAATTTGCTCTGATGGTGCTGACGATGCAATGCTAACCGCCGGGTTAACCAGTTATTGTCATGCGGTATGGCAAAAATAGAGTGTTCGTCCACACATTTGGCGGCTACATTAATTTCGCCACACCGTATGGCGACGATTTTTTTTTTTTGTGATTTTTCTGTTACACGTATTAATATCGCAATTCCTTTTACAAATGTATTATTAAAAAAAATTCACCTGAATACAGTATGCGACTGTGCTTAAATACACACACCGTCAATACCATATCAAACAATAGTACAACACCCTAGCTACATATACATGCACTAGGTATAACTACGTACATACATACTTTCTATACGTAGTTTATACGTACGTACGCACGTATATACACCCCGGTTTGTTTCGGCACGAGGGGCCACCACGTGAATGGCCCGGGTGGCTCCCATCAGCCTCACCCCTCCGCTCCACCTCAGTAACATTCAGCTCCCCTTCCTTCGCCCCCGGCTCCCCGTCGCTCTCTCAGCCCCGCTCCATTCCTTTCCGACGTCCCATCTCGATCTCACCCCATCTAGCCCCGGCCCCAGATCTCCTCCTTTAGTCCTGTCCGGTGCGCGTCCACTCACCGCGATCGCCCGAGCGCTAGCTCCCTGGCTAGCTAGCTGTTTGCATGGATTCCTCCGGCCACGGCCCGTCCTCGGGAGCAGGCGACGGCGGCGGAGCCGGAGCGCCGGCCTTGGCGCCGAAGCAGCCGCCGGCGCAGCTGAGCAGGTACGAGTCGCAGAAGCGGAGGGACTGGAACACGTTCCTGCAGTACCTGCGGAACCACCGACCGCCGCTGACGTTGGCGCGGTGCAGCGGGGCGCATGTGATCGAGTTCCTGAGGTACCTGGACCAGTTCGGCAAGACCAAGGTGCACGCCGTGGGGTGCGCGTACTACGGCCAGCCCAGCCCGCCAGGGCCATGCCCGTGCCCGCTGCGCCAGGCGTGGGGGTCCCTTGACGCGCTCATCGGCCGCCTGCGCGCGGCCTACGAGGAGAGCGGCGGCACGCCCGAGTCCAACCCCTTCGCCGCGCGCGCCGTCCGGATCTATCTCCGCGAGGTGCGCGACTCGCAGGCCAAGGCGCGCGGCATCCCTTACGAGAAGAAGAAGCGCAAGCGCGCGCATACGGCCGCCGCCGCCGAGCCGTCGAGTTCGTCTGTTGCTGCTAGCGCTGCGGGCGGCGGGGACGGGGGCAGCGGTGGCGCCGCAGCTGCGTCCGCCGCTCAAGCTGGAGGGAGTGGCAGTACTGCACCGAGCACCGCCTGAGTATAGTAGACCTGCAAACCTTGTCAATTAATTTGTTTATCGTCTCCTCATCGCAAGAGATTTGGGTTTTCTGGTTTTTGGTATGCTTTGTTGCTTCTTTCTTTGTTCATTGCCTCCTTTCTTTGTTTCTTTTTTCGGTCCCTTTGTTTTCCGATTAATTAGGTTCGTAAGTACATGGCAGAATCAGTTGGAGTAGTAGGGGCAAATGAATTGATCTGTGCTGCTGTTTGTTCATGATCCCTTACATATCCTTGGTAAAGAAATGAAGATTTGAGGTCATATTAATGGCTTCCTAGCTAGCTATATATTTCAGTTTGATCAATCTCCCAAGTCTGTTAATTCCTCTCATCGTCGCAACACTTCTTTCTAACTTAATTGGCTAGCTATATATATTGTGATGCACTCACACGTCCATTGCAATCTATAATCTCTTGTTGCACACAATAATATTTCTGGTGTGGTTTCCGCTTCTTGCTTAATTTGCACTTTTGCAGTACTCGATAAATGGTATATCTCCTAGGATGGACTGTGCAAATGGAGAGGGATACAGGCAGGAGCTAGGCCTGCATTGATGGCGGTTCTCCCTCCCTGTCACACATGCGCGCTCGGCCCTGCACGCGCTACAGTCCCCGGCCGGCCTTCTTCCCCAGCAGGCCCATCTCTAGCTCCAATTCCAAATACAACCTCCTCCATTTGACCATTACCATTTCCTATTCCTCGTATGCACAGGCACAGCTGCAGAAATCTATGCCCGAGATCACGAGAGAGAGAGAGAGGGAGATGCATGTGTCACAGTGTCAGTCATCAGTTCTTGCGGTTTGTAATGGCGATAGCGGAAGGGAGGGAAAAGGAGAGAGGGAGCTGATAGGGTTAGGCATGCACGCGGGAGGGGTTTGTCCGGGGCGCCTTAAATAGTAAAGGGCGGGGGGAGGAGGAGGAGGGGAGATCCCTGCACTGGTCCCCGGCGGATTGGATGGGACTGTAGGCTACGGATCGATGGACTCGATGGGGAGTAAGGCCCATGGCACGACATGGCAGGCGCTCAGTCTCTGACCACACGTGCACTATTCTTCTCTCGCTCGCTCGCTCGCTCGCTCGCTCACTCACTGTCACTCTGCCGCCCTCTTTCTCACAGTTTTGATTCGTGCCGGACTCCTCTCTCGCTCAGACGCACGCATGCATCTGGATCTGCCAGTGGGCGTGGGTACTCCTTCGGTACCTAGTCACTCCTGAGTTCTGATCAATGTGTTGCTTGCGTGCGTCCTCTCTCCTTCGATCTCGTCTCTTCACATTCATGGTCGATCTCTCTTTTTCGCTCTGTCGTATTTTTCATTCCTTTTATATTTATATATACCATGCCGCAAACATGGCAAGTGAGCACAGTTAGTCTTGCCATTAGCTGGCAGATACGCATACTGTTTTGCCTTGTAATAGCTTTCTTTCTTGATATCAGATGAGCCCTTTCTTATATATTTGCTATGTATGATCACCCGACTAATTATTTGCTTCCTGTCTAATATACAAGCGATCGAGGAAGAAGATGAACAGTGGCCAGCCTTAGCATTAACTAGCCTTTCTCGCTTACTTTCTCCGCAAGTGGTGGTGGACCAAGTCACCAAGGCGAGGCTAGCTCGCTCATGTCCGCACTTGGCCTGGGAGCAAAAAGGAAAGCCAATCGCTTCCTTTGTCCTTTGCATGGCTTGGCCCCTCGTCTTCTCTCAGCTCTCGCTCGCCACTGTAGCGCGCTGTTCATGCTTGCCAGCCCGATCGCCTGCCTGCCA
The DNA here is from genome assembly GCA_036346375.1 of Guadua angustifolia. Classification (NCBI taxonomy): domain Eukaryota; kingdom Viridiplantae; phylum Streptophyta; class Magnoliopsida; order Poales; family Poaceae; genus Guadua; species Guadua angustifolia. The sequence goes on along the minus strand of CM070501.1, from coordinate 41,600,504 downwards.
TAGTGCCATCTTCCCAAGTCCTTTTTTCCTTTTTTTTTTTCTTCGCTCCGCCGCGCGCGTCCGGCCCCACCGTGCAATTGCAGCCGGGCAGAGCGACCTCCTCCTCCCGATTCCTGATCGATCGATCACAGGCGCACCGTGTGCTTTCTTGCTTTCGACTCTCAAAAATTTCAGGTCTTGTCTGAAATTATTGTGTATAGGCCCTGGCTTTCGCCATATGGGGCAAGACAAGCGCTTAAACTACTTAGAGCAAGTATAATAAGGTTACGTAAGTGGGCTATAGAAGTCGCCACGTCAGATTTGAGTTGAGTTGGAGGAGAGAGAAGAGAAGCTGGCTGCAGACTAGTAGCCAGCTGCAGCACGGGCTCTAAGAAGGTTGGTGAGAGAATGAGAGGATGAAGGTGGGCCAGGTATTAATGATCAGTGTGTATGTATAGCCAACTATTATATGAGTAGGCTATTAGATTGACTATAGATGATATGTCACCAACATAAAACTCGCAGTTGGCTCTATTATTAGCCTTGCTCTTATAGTACTATTGGAAACTTAATTCTTTGGAGTTAACTCTGCCTATGTATCTATCTATCTACAGTGGTAGCATGTATGCTTATAATCCAGTAGCACGCTCCCATCACTCCATCAGCGCGTCGATGGGGACGATGTCCAAATAGCGTCTGTCTTTCTAATATAGTAATCTATTCGTGAAAGCGCGTTGAGTGTGTTTGCTCGTTATAGTCAGCGACGCGATGTTCGACTAATTAATCCTTCTTTGGTACGGGAGAATTATCTTTCAGGGACAGGCATCGTTGGATACTTCATCGATGATGACTGTGTTGTGATTTGAAAACCTGTGGTTAGGCACCAGCATGTGTACTGTACGTACTACTTTGTGTATGTATACACAGACGTACAAGCCACCATCCATCATATATATATCGTCGCTTTGTTCTTTATTAGCTGCTCTGGTGGGTACCAGAAAACTAACTGCAAACTGCTAATTGGATGTGATCAGTTGCTGTTTAAAACATGAGCAACAAACGTCTAGGGCATAAATTTGCTCTATATGTCGCTGTGGTTGCTCGAAAATGTATCATTTGCTCTGTATGTCGCTGTTGTTGCTCAAAAAAAGGTAACTGCAGTTCCTGCCGGCATGCTTCCATTTTCCATTCGTGTCTAAATGTCTTGTTCTCTTCACTCTTCACATAGATCTTGCAGTTTAGTGGTGCATACTCATTAATCAATCTGCAAGGTGTAACTATGTAGGAGTATTTTGTGTAAACATAGGTGATGCTGGTATGAAGAAACAGAAGCTTGCAGCTTTTGCTCAAGAATACCTGTAACTGATGTGCCCAATCGAGCAGGAAAGCACAATCATTTTTCCGGTTTTTAAAGTTGAAGCATCCAATCTGACCTACACCTATCATGATGTTCCTTCCTCAACCTATCAATTTAGTATTGGTTTCTGGTTAGGCCCTATACTTGCAAAGGGTGCCCCCAGCCACTGGAATTTTCAGTTGGGTATCCCGTTGTGTTTAACTAATCAATTGTAGTTTGCAGATGCATGCAGTTGGCTGAATATCTAGCCTAGGTATAGCGAGGAAGCTCTTCCTGCTTATTTTATTGCTGGATTGATCACTACCAAGTTCCATTCATAGTATTTAAGATTTGTTTTTTGGCTACTGTTTCTTGACTCTCAGTCAGATCTATATATTGGTTTGCTCTTTTCTGCCTTCTAAGGGAACAAGGAGAATAACTAACTTTTTTTAATGACAGTGTCAGCCGTCACAGAAATTAATAGTAATGCTACAGTGGCATAAATGCATGTCTGGAACAATTATAAGATCGCTAGTTCTAGGTAGTTTATATATGTTGATTTTGCAAGCGGGACTATTTTATGTCTGTTCTTGTTTCCCACTAATCAACAAGCACCTGCATTTTGTTTGTCAAAGATACTTCTATGAGATAAGAGCATAGGTTGTGTCTACTTTTCCAGAACAAAATTCATCGTTCATGTATTAAGTCCTAAAGTAGTTGCTACATGCTAATAGTTAGATATATATCAATCAATTCATGCATCAATTTTGTCATTTTATTCCTCTAAAAAAAACTCTCTCCATTCCCCAAAACATGTCATTCTAGCTTTCAATTTTTGTTCCTAAATACATATAATATTCTACAATTCTGAGATGACTTTTTTTATCATTTTTTCTTTCTATACCACTCTCTTTTAGCTATTTTTAATGCCATTTACTACTATAGACTAGAGTAAGACATACAATTTAAAGATATAATAAAGAAGACTAATTCAATCTTTCGTAAATGTGTCTTGGTGGAAGTGCGAAGTGCAAGAACAGTACCGTCTTTATTATATTTTTGGCTGGTCTCTTACTCTAATCAAAGGTAGTAAGTGATATTGGAAATAGCTAAAGGGGAGCGATATAGAAGGGGAAAGTGGTAAAATGTCATAAAATTGTAGAATAAAAAGTATTTAAGAACAAAATTTGAAAGCTAGAATGGCATGTGTTTAGGACCAGAGGGAGTATTCGAAAACTGATGAAGTATGTTGTTTTATGACTGACAAGCTTTGTTTTAAGAATAGTCTAACAAAAGCCTTCTTTTTAACAAGGCAAAGAAGCATATCTCTATTTTAAATGTTTTTACAAATTTTTATCCCTTTTGCATTCATCAGCGCCCGCATTAATTGGTGGAAAAAAACTGCATATGACTATGAAAATCGGTTTGACAAATATACCTGCATTTTATTGTGCTTTCATTAGCTTTTGTAATCAGCACAATAAACTTTAGCTAAATCTAATTCAAGTTGCGCTTTTTTCCTTTCGCATTCCTCATAGATATATACTGATATGAATGCCTAATTAATCGAATATAAATTATGTGGATGGAAACGTACTGCTGGTACCGCTCTATCTGATAGTTTAGCTAGTAGCTCTGTCGCTGTACTGAATATATATAAAATAACCATTAGTCCAAAGTTTGATGAAGCTACGTAAGGTAGAATGATGCTTTCTTCAGTGCACCAGCCACCGAGCACTCAATATTTGAGGAATAAAATTAAAGTGGGGGCGGATCGAGATGATTTCCTATTATTGTACTCAAATTATGCGGGATGATAACATGTACGGATCACTTTAAGTCTAGGGAACTAGACGAACATATCAACGTTAGCAGACAAATGGTTCATACGAAAGTTCAATATAAGCATTACAAAAGGACGTTTCCTAGCATTTATCTATGAACAAGTGCATATGAATCATTTGACATAAAAAAATTGCACAGGAATATTTTTTTGTTGAAGCATGTACTATCCTCTACGTTCTCTCGTACTAAAAAATAACTGCCAAAGGCAACAAATCTAATTCTCTTATTGTTCCAATTAATTTATCTTGTACAGTCAATTAAGTTGAATAAAAATTGTTATTAATTTGATTTCTCGTAATATATCTTTCATGTGATAAGTAGTACAACTGTACACAATGGATAACCGCAAAACGTTTAATTGCTAAACACTTTTAATCCAAGGTTTTTTAGTAAATTAATTTGTATTGCTGCAATTTGATTCAATAATCTCTCCGATAGTTGATCCGTAAAACTTATCTTGTCGGAGAAAAGCTATTTAATTTGTAGATCCTGTGGGTTTTATGTTGCATTGTGAATTTGGCATTCATTCAAACCTAGCATGGGCATTTTCATCTGAACCTCGTCATGTTTATGCAGTTGCCAAATATCTCAGGTCACCCTTGAGAACTGCATAAATTGTAAACTACAGATCAATGTGGATTCTATCTCTATGTACCCCGGCCCTTTAAGTGCTTCAAGCTAGTTTCTTCAACTCCAATTGAAAGGGTGTGATGCATGCAAGCACTACTCATTGTATGTATGATTATGTATGCTAAGCCAAAATACCTAATTAAACGACGTCATTTTGTAATTAATTAACGGAATACAATAAGTTAAGTTACACTTAATTAGCCAAGAAAAACATGGAGCAGTAGTTTGAACTACCCGCCCAGGAAGATTAATTGCATGTTGACGTGTTGTCGTGCCGGACATGCATAAAAATGGCATGAATATGTGTATAATGCTGTCTGGGCCGGGCATGGGGCTGTCGATATAAAATTAGACTAAAAAACCATATATGATCATCCATAATTTTTCACAAAATGCTAAGAACTGGCGTCCGGTATATATTTGTTAGATATTGGAATATATGTTTCATGAAAGCGCTACATAAATTAAGTTGGTGATCATGTGTACTCAAGTTAAAATTAATTGACCAAGAAATTAGCTAGTTTGCATTTTAATATTTTAGAGAAACTAACACAACAACATTTCATTAATGCGGCTATCACAGAGTTTTTACCCACAAAATAAAATGAACCATACATGAGTGCATACAGTCAATGGCGGAGCCAGGCCTCGGGCCACCCGGGCCTGGGCCCGAGGCCTGGCCCAAAATACCAATGCAATAGCCAGTATGAATCCTTAATCACTCGCAGCTCTCTCCCGTTCGCTCATGGACCGGCCCCAGGCGCGCGCCTGGCCGGGCTGGCTCCGCCCCTGCATACAGTAGTTCAAACTGACCTAACTTTAACTTTTAACAATTAAAATATAATTAGATTTAGAAAACCATGTACCCTCTAGTAAAATGGAGCTGTTAATTAAGATAGCAACAATACACCAATCTACTTTGCTCATAGGGCTTTTTTTTAAGTGGGAACATGAGCTAGTTAGCATAAATATCTTAAAACTTACGTAACAGGAAAGGTTATCCTGAAAAATAAACAAATAACCCAGCCAACGCAGAATTGGTGGGGATAAAGAGAGAAAAAACACTGGTGGAAATCAAACTTCACCCTCTGCGACACCGTTGGGCTGTATGTCAAGCGATTAGGCTATCCACAGTGTAGTAGGCGTCGATGGCTCTGGCTTGCAGGTTCCTCGATAGTACGGTGTGATCGTAGTCGTCGTACGCTGCAGGCCGAACCTCGGCTCGCGCGCGGTCTGACTTGATCGGAATAGGCTAGAAATTTACCCATACAGCGAGGGGGGGTCAGAGGGATATATAGGTGCAGCACTGCAACTTGAGCCGTCCCTGACCAACAGAACTGTTTGATTAAAGGAATCGTTGGTTTAAATCGATACTACGGCGTGTGGTTACAGCATTTACTACGGCATATACAGTAGTCAATATGTCGCTACAGTGTTCTTTAAGCAGTGCTAGCTTTTTGAAAATCTGTGCGGTTGCATTGAATCTCAATACTACAGCGAGGCCATTCTGCGTTCGTCCAGCATCTAAATCTCCGATGCATGTCAGAACGCATGTGATCGATCAGTATGCACGTACATTGTACGTCCAACCTGCAGGAGTAACCAAACAGGCTTGCATGTATGCAGCAGCAGGAGACTACTCTATGAGCTTAATTAGCACAGCCGGTACATGACATGCACCACATGCGACGTGCATCACCGTAGACAGCTACATAGGCGCCAGGAGGGCCAGGGCCCATGTGCAGATCAAGTGTGCACCAGCCCTCTTAAAAATTTAAACAACTTTAAAAGATCATATTTTTAATGAGATAAATTTGTTGATCGAATTGAGATAATACCTTTTAAGAATTTGTTAGGATAATACCTTTTAATAATAGTCTAGATTTGGGATAATACCTTTTAAGAATGTCGTCTTTCATGAATTTTTTTTTTGGAAAAACTGAATTTTTTAGACATTTTATAAAAATAACAGAAGTAATGCCAAATTTTTATAAAAATGTACAAGCTCGATCATGCCAAAAAAATTTATGGTCTTATCTTTAACAGTCTAAAATCATATAGAATTTTTTTTAAAAAAAAATTGAACTTCATTTGCTATGTTTGAAAAATAAAAAACAGAAGGAACAAACATGAGACAGTAAACATGTCGTAATTTTATAAATTCGCTTGAGTATTATCATGATCCAAAATTTGGCAACGTATCCTGTGCACACAAATATTTGGTGAAAACCTGGTGCACACCAACTAATCCTAGTTTCAAAAATTCTGAAAAAAATCATGGATGTACATATCAGCTTACCCCATCTACATATAAAGTTTCATGATCAAATTCATCCTAGCACTAGAAATTACAAAAAAACAAACTTGATATGTAGATGGGGTATTCATATGTACATCCATGATTTTTTTCAGAATTTTTTGAAACTTTTCTTAGTTGGTGTGCACCAGGTTTTCACCAAATATTTGTGTGCACAGGATACGTGCCCCCAAAATTTTTAGAAGAGCTTAAACATTGCCTCAACACCCTTCTCTAAAAGCTTCAAAAATTCTAAACTTATTTTTGTTTCTTAATCAAATCTATGAAAAGCAATACATGTACTCAGCTTTTATCAGGACGGTAGCAATGTCAAATTTTTTAAAAATTTCTCAGGTTTGATCATCATTTAGAAATTTTATGAGAATATTAGTGATGAATCGGAACCATCACAAATTTTTTTTAAATTTTCTAACGTGATTTGAACCATTTTTCATTCAGTTAAAATTTACTGAGATTTTGGCAATTTTGACTGATATATCGGAAATCCCGGTCCAAAAAATTATGGATTTAAATTTTGCTTTTTGAATTTCGTCCAAAATCCCGAAATCTCGCCGAAGTTTCAGCGTTCGGTCGCCTCCAAGACATAGTCTGAAAACGAAATTTGAAACCTTGATCTAGAGTGTCGAATCTAAACAAATGATTCAGCCTGGGATGGTTACAGATATCCAAAGACAAGACAACCAATATCAAATAGCAGCAAGGAACTTAAAGTTGTTACTTACTCTGTCGAATTTTAAAAGGCGTATTTTCTCTTAGCACACAGTGCAATAAGATATTGAAAAAGACTCTACCCCTAATTATCTCTAAGCACTATATTCAATGCATAAATGTAAAGTATACCAAGTAAATCTCAATATTTGTTAGGGATATAAATGAAACATCACACTAATTTGTATCAGAATATAAAATATGCCTTATATTTATAAACAAGATCATTCAAAAAATATGCCCTACAAACTTGGATGGATGGAGTACATTGCAAGGCGACATACAATTTTTGTTGCTAAGTATACAGAATCACCGAGGCATAATCCTACAAGACAAGCTTCCAGAATACACCTACAAACTTGTTAGAAATAACCTATTGGCTATTACTATAGCCATGTGTTTAATTTGCGTGACAAAAAAAAAACTTATGCTAGAAAACTGAAAGGACAAATTGAACTAAATGCAAACAAACTGAGAAAATGTCAACAAACTCATCCTTGATATGGGGCCACTGTGTGTCATCTATGCTATAGTAAGAGTAGATTCAATCAGAATATCAAGAAGGGAGTGTCTAGACATCTCTCGGTTGTTTTGTTCTTTAAAATCATCTATATCACAAGCCATTGAATCAAATAAAGAAGGCATTCGATTAAAACCCTCTCCTGCCTGCACAATATAAAGAATCGGTATCACTTTTGTTTACCGATGACATAATCTGAAGGGGAAGCAGGAATCACGGCGACCAAGAACCTGTACTGTCAGGGTGCCAGAGAGGCAGAGACCCTTCGTGGCAACAAGAAATTGCTGCTTCACAATTGCCGTCTGGTAATTCAAAGAGCGAAGAACTGGGCCCATATTTCTAATCACTTCTAAAGTGTCTTGCAACACAAACCATCTAAATATCTCACCAGGCAACGAAGCACCTGGCTATGTTTGATCATTATTTTTAAGAAAAGAAGGATACTTGAAGAAATACTTGAAGTGAAAGTAATATCGGTCATAGGAATCGTGTAAACATATCGTCTGTCCTTTGAAGAAAGTTAGATCACTAGTTTCTGCGAGCTAGCCTCCAACCTACTATCTGGGCCTAGGAGGAGTAAAGAACAATCGGCTACGCTGTCACTTAAATATGCCAAGAAGTTAAGCCAAGGTTTGTGAAAATTGATTGTTGAAAACAATTAAACAACAGTGAACAATATGTTCCTCTCTTCAACAATCAAATCTATTCCAGAAGGAATGATGGGCACCGGGTTCAGTACCTTTACACATCAAAAATAAGGGCATGAACCAACTACTAGTCTAAGCTTTCAGGAAACATAGGACAAAAAACTTCACAGGGATCAAGCAGGACTGAAAATTGAAAGATATTGTCGTGGCTTATGGAATAACCAACAAGTCTATTGCATAAAGGCTCAAATTAATTTTTTGTTACCCTCCAAAACCAGCATTCATGTCCATAACATTGCAAACACTAGACCAATTAACTACGAAGTCATTGAAATATACTTCTGAAACAATGTTGTTCCAATGCTTTGTATAAGAATCAATTTTTTCTTAAGAAAACTGAGTAGAAGAATAGTCATATGTGGTTGAGTATCTGATGTTAAGCCTTTCAGGCCAGGAAATGGGCCAACTGTTTCCTTCACCTGAACTTGACACAGCAGGCAACAAGAGGCAGCTATCGAGATGCGTATACCTGACGTGGGGAACATTAGAACATTAGTATAACTATCGAGATGCGTATACCTGACGTGGGGGACATTAGAACATTAGTATATCGGGCATAAAAAAATCATACTTAAATATTCTCCGAGGCCTATGTCTTAGTAGCCAGGACTACTTGCAGATGGCACAAATCATATGTGCCCCCACCAACGCAGCAATCGGCCCAAACAGAATGATCCTAGCCACTGATGGCTATTAAGATTGGCACAAATTATAAGTCCAAACTGTATATGAAATAAAAGAAACAAAAGGATATGTCAAGAAAATGTACCAAGGAGTATGTGATCCCTCCCTCCCAGACCATAGAGGTGCTTCATTATTTTTCCTTTCAAGGTAGCAAGAATTTGAGATCGTCTTTTGATAAATAACAACACCAATCTTATTAACATCCTGAGTTTTTACCACTGTCCTCCAGCAGATAGATTTGGTCAGAGTAACCATCGCAGCCAGAAGTTGAACACAAATTCCAATTAGCAAGAAGAGGTTGATCTCTACAAATCATAGGATAGATTTGCAAAATAAACAGGGTTATAGGCCTAAGTACAAGTAACCTAGGTAGTAATGCAAACCTATTTTATTCACGGTAGTGGAAAATGGTGTCAATTTTTTAAAAGTGGCACAACTTATCACACGTCATGTACGATAACGGTCGCATGTGTTGTAATCATTCAATCATAATGACCATAGTCACCATACTTTTCCTATGAATGAACCAATGAATTCCATCAACTGCATATCTACTGCATTTCCCACACTCCTCTGTTTTTGTTGGATTCAAGAACTGTGTTGCATGCTGACATGATTAAATGTAAAGTATAAATAATATGGGATAATTCTTTTTGTAACATATGATGCTATTATATAGGGGGCAGGGGCATCAGGTCACAATAAAATCTTATGCACGAAACCCTTGTTAACACCAAATTATCTCCACATTCTGTAAACATGCATAATCTGTTTGAGATAAAAATGCTAGGCTGAAAACATGTAATGATAAACATCATTCTGATGGGAAAAGTTAGTGCTTGCTAACCATTCCAGTCATCTTCATCTCTTTTGCCACGATGATAGACAGGTGTTGTAGACCAGAATGTAATATCCTCCAGGTCTGAGTACTCTATTGAGCTCCAACAATGGTTTTCCACCTGTATGCCCCAAAGTAGTAGAACTTCAACTAAAAAAAAATGTATGCATAACACACGTCACACACACACACATTTTTAAAAAATAAAGAGAATAAGTGGGTCCTCAAATATCAATAGGAGCATAACTATAAGAAAAAAATAGCAGGAATGGTTCAAAGTACTTGCCATCAGCATACCAGTGGACCCTACACCTTGCACAATGGCTCACATCAAACGCATTATCTGGGAAGGAAGTTTCTGCGTTCCAATCACTGCCAACAACACCGGAATTCCATGCTGTAGCGCAAACTGTATCTGAGCTTCATGCTCATCTTTGGGCGCAAAAGACATAGTAATGACATTCCTGTCAAGCAAGTATCCACCAAAGTTGGCAACACCACATCCAACAGCCAGGACAGTTCTTGTATGTGTTCCCCATTTAATGTTTGGCATGATCTATTGAAACAATATGACTGCAAGCTGTGAGTTATGGCAAATAAAAGAAGTAACAGCATTATATTAGCAATATTGAAGTCACAAAATTTCAACTTGCAGTGATTATCCTAGGAATGCAAGTACACATTTTCTTTTGACCCATCAGGTCTTGAACGTCAATCTTACAAACATATCATTGAAATGCTGAACTTAGGCTGCGGAGTTGTGTTACAGTGAAGCAGAACCATGGGAGTGCATAAATAGATTGATTATTATAAATGTTACAGGAATTATATAGAAATTAACAAGTTTAAAAGTACATAAAGGGCACAAGTAATATCTACCTGTTCAATGAATTGAATGTATCTAGTCACACCTGCTTTAAATTGAGTTCCACCTCCAGGAAAAACAAAATAATTACCAGACTTCCTAACCCAGTTCTGGTCCTTCTTCTATTCCACTAGCTTTGGGTGAGGAACATTATTATACCAAATCTGAAATTTGCAAAGGGAATATGATATCACAAGGTAGCCAGCAATGGTATAGGTAAAACACACGCTGATTACAAGTTTGAGCTTCAGAAGCATCGCTGGCAAAGTCTGTATTTGCAGAAAAAAGACATCACCATACATGCATGAATTCTCATCTAATGGGCAGTATCCATACAAATACACATATAGCCACGTGCCAAAGGATCCTTTGCCAGAATTGAAGAAGAAATGCGCTTTTGTAGTATTACCACGTGGATACACACAATTCCAAACCTGGCAGAGTACCAAGGCTACATCCCTAGCTAACAGAGTTGTCTACCTATCATGTTTTTTTTACACAAGTCCTCTATTATGCTTACCAGGTTGGTTTGTACATATGAGTTCATAGCAGTAGCTCTTTTATTTTTTGAAAACGGCGAAAGCCGTGAATTATATTAGGAGATAGGAAGTGCAGATACAAGGTGCGAAGACCGCACACTTAGGGTGAAAGCAGGAGGAAAGAGATAGAAAACACAGGAGAGGGGAAAGAAAGAGAAAAGGAGAGAAGATATGGAGACACATTGAGCAGGCCTTTACAGCCGACTCGGAATGAGGATGCGGAGATGCGATGCCCTTGCCAAAGCCCAGGATGCAGCCTCGTCCTTAATGGACTGCAGGATCTGTTCGTGCGTCGCCTAGGACTGACGGAAGGCTCTATTGTTTTGCTCTTTCCACCACTGCCAGCATGCTAGAATGATGATGGTTTTGAGACCTTTCTTGCATCGGACGGAGGATTTTATGCGTTGCAGGTTACACTGGTCAAGGTGCACAGGGGATTCCCAACGGGCCGGTTCGAGGGATGGTACGCGAATCCAGCGTGCGATGGCGGCCCACATGCGACGGACTTCGGGGCAGTGAAGGAATAAGTGGGAAACAGTTTCCAGGCTTCGGCAGCACATAAGACAGAAATATTGATTTGGCCAGCCTCTGATTTGTAGGCACTGTGCTATCCATAGTCGATTTTGCTGAGTAAGCCAAAAGAAAATCTTAGCACGTAGCGGCGCCCATGCCAACCAGATTGTGGAGAGGAATGGTTTTGATGTGCTTCCATTGAACTAAAAACGGTACGCGGAGCTAGCTGAGTAAACACCATTAGAAGTCGGCATCCATATGATAGCATCTTCCCTTTGAGGATGGAGAGGCACAGACTGAACGATGACCCATAAATGAACGTACTCCCTTATGAGTTGTGGCGTGAGGCGGTGGCGGATGTCCCGGATCCAGTTGTTGTAGAGCAAGGCCTCCGCCACCGATCTTGTCTTTCGCCTGGAGTGTTTGAAAAGCAACGGCGCGAGTTGGCATGGCGCTCTGCCGCGCAACCATGTGGAGGTCCAGAAGATCGCCCGCCGGCCACCACCAATGATGATTTTGGTGGTCGACATGAAGAGTTGACGAGCTGTTGGTCAACTCGGTCACAAGGCATGGAGAGACCAGTCCATAGCCTTTGCGCGTTTGAGTGTCTGAGCCACAACCAACGCAGTCTGAGTGCTCGCGCGAATCTGTCGAGGTCTAGCACTCCAAGGCCGCCCAATTTGAGTGGACGACACACTGTTATCCACTTAACCTTACAGTTCCCGCCATGCATTGGGGCACCGCCAGCCCAGAGGAACTTTCGCCTTATCTTGTCGATGTCGGCGATGAATTTCTTGGGTGTCCTGAGCGTCGTGAGAACATAAATCGGTATAGAGGTGAGCACTGATTTGACGAGGGTCAGGCGTCCACCCATTGAGATGGTTTGACTGCCATCCTGCTAAGACGTCTCGCCACCTTGTCTAGGATGGGCTGAAGGTGTACCCGGCGCAGACGGCCTAGAGTGAGGGGCATCCCCAAGTATTTGGTAGGGAAATGCGAGATGGCGCCCGAAAAAGGCTGAAGGATGGCATCCAAATCAAGGTTTTGGCATCGGATGGCGGCTATGGAGCTTTTGTGCATGTTGACCCGAAGGCCCGAGGCCTCACCGAAACAACTCAAGATTGAGAGGATAGCCTGCAGTTCCTCCCCAACCGGGTTTAAGAAGATGACCGCATCGTCCGCGTATAGGGATAGACGATTAGACGGCGCACATTCTTTGAGCGGTGACAGGATGCCATCGACGATCGCCTTTTTGAGGAGGAAGTGGAGCAGGTCTATGGCTAGGATGAATAGGTATGGCGATAGAGGATCGCCCTGCCAAAGGCCGCGCTGGTGCAGGATCGCCGGCCCCGGCACCCCGTTGAGGAGCACGGATGACGAAGATGTCGCGAGAGAGGTAGATAACCAACGACGCCATTGATTCCCGAATCCGCGGGCTTGCAGAAGGGCCAGTAGGTATTCCCAAGATACAGAGTCAAAGGCTTTTGTGATATCGAGCTTGAGCATGAGGACCGGGGACTGCATTTGATTATGGTGTCACGCTCGGCTGCGGACGGCCAGGTAGTTTTCTTGAATGCTGCGTCCTCTGATGAAAGCGCTCTGAGCTGGCGATATTAGAGAGTCGATATGGTCGGACAGGCGCAGAGCAAGGACCTTGGAAATAATCTTCGAGATAGGTCGGTAGGCAGCAGGCGTATTGGCGCCCTCTTTCTTCGGAATTAGCACAACTGAGGCGCGATCAAGGGGTGTGAGAGTGGAGTTTGTCCCGTTGTGGAAAGAATGGAACACAGTCATAACATCATTTTTAACGGTTTCCCAGCAGTGCTTGTAGAAAGCTACAGTGAACCCGTCTGGCCCTGGTGCCTTGTCATTCGGCAGTGTTTGAATGGCGCGCAATACCTCCTCTTCTGTGAAGTCCGCCTGTAGGCCATCCATACTGATGGTTGGTAAATTAAGGTTTGGCCAGAAGATGTCCTGGGAGTGTGAGTTCTTCTTTCCCAGAAGTTGAGAGAAGTAGTCAAAGAGAACTTGTTCCTTGTCCTTATGTAGCATGGCCAGGCCCTGGTCAGACTGAAGCGATTAGATGAAATTTTTTCGCCGACGTCCATTGGCCTTTAAGTGGAAAAAACGAGTGTTGGCATCCCCTCTTCCTGATTTTGAGCGCCTTGCGAAGCTGCAGCTCGTCGTTTGATAGGTTCCTTGATTCTTGAGCGATGTCGAAACGCATGATGACTGCGTTTGCCAATTGGAACTTTGGATCTTACGATCAAGGCACTGGCAATGGCAAACCACATTAGCACAACACTACCTCTTAATCAGAGAATACGGGAAGCCGGTACCCCGCGGGCAGGGGCACAAGGCACCTCGGCCGCGGAGCCGTGGGGCAGTGCAGCTCCCGGTGCTCCATGTGCCGCAGCGACTTGAGCGCCTTGACCGCCTTCGCGTTGTCCAGGCACGGAATGTAGTCCGCAGCCGTCATGGCTTCACCCCCTTCCCCACCTCGCACACCTACCATGACGGCACCTCCACCGGCTCCTCCCCACGACCGCCGCGCCTTCCCCGTCTCCATTTCGTTCGCCAGAGACGGTGGCGGTGGTCTCGTTAGTGTCCACCGATCCACTCGTTTCGGCAGCCGCAGGGGGCGGCGTGCTGTGATCTGGTTCGGGAGCGCTGGCGGCAATGTCACTGGCAGGGATGGCGAAGTCTGGTCGAGGTGGATCGGCGGCGCTGTTGTTGCTCCCGTCGGACGTGAGGGCGGCCGGGTTTTCGGGTGGAGATGCGTCGGCGGATACGAGAACTTGGGTTTGGGGAGGCGGGAAGGCGGCGACGCGGGAGGAGGAGGAGAGGGGCAGCGCGGAAGGGGCAGGGTGGAAGAGGAGGCAGAGGGAGACAGAAACGACGATGGGGCGCTTGCGACCGGAGAGGAAGGATAGGGCGAGATGGCCATTTCTGCCCTGGTCGGGGAACGAGAAACGGGAGGGAGGAATAGAGAAGGGGGAGGGAGAACTCGGCGGACGGTGGCGACGGCTGCCGGGGCCGGGTGGGCACTGCACACAGCAGGTGTGGGCGGAGGTTGGTTTCATTGGAGAGAGGGAGTTTGTCTAGTTCCGCCAGGTCTGTCTGTTGGGCTACTTTTGCGTGTTTGACGGTCGATTGGCTTCAGATTTGAGAGAAGAAGATGTTCTGGAGTGTCAGACGATTGCATGGGATTGTCGTTAGTCATATACTTACTGCTGAACTAACCCTCTTTTAGCGCAGACAATCACTCCAATGTGTCACCACTGTATTTTAGAATCCTGCCCTACCAGCAGAATGTGTTACCCATGTGACTAGTCAGAGATTCAGAATTAGGAACAAGAACAGGAGAGCCGCGAAGATTGCTTACTTCATCTGCTGAGGTAATACCGTGTTGAAATATAAGTGAGTTGCCCATCTTTCCTCATCAGCTTAAGCTTTTGGATAAACTGGCTAGTGCATTCAACTCAATATACCGTAATAGTAACAGCCACGGCCAACAAGATGACTCCACACAGACAAGCCTTAAAAAGTTGTCCTTTTGCGTCGCCATGGCCAGTGGGCACTGCACTAGTGCACTGTGCATTCCCGGACTACCCTGCAAAACGGCGCCCAGCCTTCTTCGCCGCGTCGTGCACGGCGCCTCTGACCATCATTGCACGTCCAGCCCGGCTAAACTTTTTTGCCCGAGTATTGCACGTCCGGCCGGCCGGGCGCACACATACGTACTACTGCTACGCATGCCGATGCCGGCAAAATCCACCGCATGTTACGAGTCGCCGGCTACCGCGGATCTGATCAGGGGCAATCCATCAATGTGTGGAATCATGCGGGGTGGAGATCTCGGCTGCTCGCGCTGAAGTTCAAGCGCGTTGAGTTGAGAGCTCGTAGCACTCCACGCGAACAATTCCACCTCGAAGGCGCCAGTTCTCTGTTCATTGTTTACGGTATCAGAACTTGTTCTGTATACAAGGCCTAAAAGAACAATACTGCAATAGGTGCGAGTGATCTGGTTACTAAGCTTTACAGCTACGTACTCTTGCTTCCCTCCACGTCCGAGAAAAAAATGATCCCTTTTTTTCCCGACAAGCAACAAAGAGAAGAAAAAAAGAGAGAGGCAACTTTAAGGGATATACAATTGTCTGTTTTGGTATGGTTAAGGGTTGAAAAAATAGCTTGACGCTCGCGAGCCGACTTAGCTGAGGCTTATGATGTACATGTGTCAAGCCAAGCCCCATTCCTAGCTCACTGAATTTTTGAGTTGAGCCCAATTTGGTAGGTCTAGTCAACCAGCTCAGTAAAAAAATGAGGACACGGGTCCATAGGCAAGCTGCATAGCAGGCCCAAGCCGCCCAACCCTAAGTCCAAGGGTGTTAGTGTCGGCATCTAAAGACCGCAGCTGCTCGTGAGGGTTCGCTTTAGGGGTGTCAGCGCCGCCAAAGTCATAGGGGCATCGGCATGTCACCATCTACCACACCGTTTGCTTGAAGGGTGTCTGTGCTACCAGAGTCAAGGGTGTCGCCATCCACCACACCATCTGTCATCCGTCCGCCTCCACGGTTGTAGTCGTATATGTTAGAAATTCTGTCATCGAGCGGGTAAACGTAAGAGAATATAATGCCCAATATCTTGCTCTGATATGTTGCTATACAGATACAGTTTAAAAATTCTTCCAAACAATGAGTAGACTGAAGAGAATATGATTTCTTCTTGTATATTGCTCTGATATAGGAGCCAGGCCTCATGAGCCACCACCAGCCAGCTCGAGGCAATTTTCAAGCTGAGCCAAGCTTTCAGACTAAGCCGCAATTTAGACCAAGCCTAGGCGAGCTTGGTGAGAGGCTTGGGTCGTTTCAAGCCCTGGGTATGGTGTTACTACTACTAGATACGTTGGCCCGACGCACGCCACGCCACACCGCACCAGCCGTTGCAAGCCAAGGAAAAAATAATTACATGAGTTTTGGGGGACTAATAGGAGAAAAACGGATAAATATATAATCTTAAAAAGTTTCGAGCAAATGTCTGGAAAAACGACGCGTTAAAAAATAAATTCCGAAAGTTTCGAAGGGTCCATGCAAAAATTGGAGCGCCTCCGAAGGGTCCATACAAAAATTGGAGTGCCTCTCTGTAACGACGTGTTAAAAATAATCTTCGAAAGCTTCGAAGGGTTTGCGCCAACATTTGAGTGACTTTCCGTAAAAAATGGGGTGTCAAAAAACAAACGAAAGAAACCTCGGGGATTTTCTAAGGAAAAAATTAGGCTATAAATCGAAAGGTCCTTCACGAAAGATCCACGTTTTTTTAACCAGAAGGTCCTTTTCGTAAAAAACCGCGGGAAGGACCTAACGATGTGCTAAAAATAAATTCCAGAAGCTCCGAAGGGTTCACGAAAAAATCGGAGTGCCTTCTGTACGAAACGATGTGCTAAAAATAATCTTTGGAAGCTTCGAAGGGTTAGCGCTAACATTTGAGTGACTTTCCGTAAAAAATGTGGCGTCAAAAAACAAATGAAAGAAACTTCGGGGGGCTTCTAGGGAAAAAGTTAGGCTCTAAATTGAAAGGTCCTTCACGAAAGATTCGCACTTTTTCTGAACCAGAAAAATCTGTTCGTAAAAAACTACAAAAAGGACCTATATATAATTACGTATTTTTTGAGAGACCTAAACGCGAAAAAATAAAAATGAGCCGAGCCAGCCTAGCCGAGCCGGCGCGGCTCGGCTCAAAACGTTGAGAGGCCAGGGACGTTGCAAACTTTAACATTGGGTATGATTTGTTAGTTTACTGGGCTAGCTTGATCTAATTTCGAAGACTTCCACTTGATCTCGACGAAATGGCGCTTCAGAAATCAGAACCACAGGGCGATACAAAAGACAAGTGCAATGGCCAGCTCATGTGGATGCCTCTGGATCATAAGAACATGGAATCCAATCAGGATTCAGGCATGTCTCTGTAACTAGAGGAATGTGAAATGAAATGTGCAAAGCAAAACTACAAATCACGCGTAGATTCTCGACAAAGTGGCTCTCCTAGAACTGAGAGCAAATTCTTGGCTCGCAAATGCAAAACGCATCAACCTTCATTGCAGTTCTTTCAGTGGAAGCTAGATGTTTCCTATTGCAAGTTCACAACACGACTGGTTCAACTAACTGCAGAATACATCTCGACCTAGTAGGACGGTAGAAATTCAGAACCTCTTAAAACAAAATAACTTAGAGTTCTTCGCTTCATCAAAAGATCTATTTCTCGTTCGTGAATTAGCTGAGCACACCTTGTCTCCTCGGATTGCTATTGTGTGTTGAGCAATTGCCAGGTGTTTCCCCTTGCATGCCTCTGGAAGTTCACCATCATAAGCACCGCAGATGTAGGCTTCGAAATTCATGTAACCCTGCAGAAAATTGTCATGAAATTCTAAATTAGACTTAGATTTATGAATACACAATAGAACACGCGTCCCATTTTTTTAAGTCAGAGCTAAATGCTCAATGCAATGAATGAAAGGGAAATATTGTTCTTCCATTCAGAAGAAAGCATACTAACACTTAATGCACTGCCTTAAATTCAATTGATCTGAGAATGGGGTTGGCAGATTTGTCATATGTGGATTGATAAATGTCAGTACTCAGTACATCACATAACTGAATCATTATACACTGAAACATAAATTATAGGATATTGAATTATCAGAACCATTTTGTTTTGTTCAAGCCCTACCGCATATAGTCTGTTCACGCATGCTTCTATAGCGTTGAGTTGGCATTCATCCTCCCCATTCTGCAAAATCAAGCAACAAGAGTAAGCAAGCAGAAGCATATATGTAGGCATTATTTGGCAGAGTTTCAGATCCCAGCTCCATCTCAGATCTGGAGCTTGTAGGCTTAAATAAAGTGAATTAAGTTTATACTTTTAGTCTAAAACGTAAACAAGATGACCCAACTAAACACTTTTAGAGCCTGTTTGGCAACAAGGTTTTGTAAAATCATGGTTTGGAAATTGTCTTGGCATAAAAAACATGGTTTTACCAAACCCCATTGAAACCATGGTTTTTCTTGGAACTTCCAACTGTTTGGCTGCAAAGTTTTTGGGAGCTCTCACACACCAACACTCAGAAAAATTTGCCCAAGACCAAAGTTTCCAAAACAGAGAAAAAACCATGGTTTTTAAAACAGAGTTTTTTGAAGGGCTACCAAACACCTCTTGGTTTCTAAAACAGAGTTTTTCTCTAAAACCATGGTTTTGTCTCGAAACTATGAAAAAACCTTGTTGCCAAACAGGCCCTTAATGTACCCACAGCTCCAGCTCTATAAATTTCTCGAGCTAGGAATACTCTGCTCTACCAACTCTACATATTTCAGTGGAGTTGAAGCTATGCCAAACATTCCCGTACTTTAGTTCCTTGATGTACGAATTATAACATTTATGTTTTGTAATATGTGAAGAAAAGCTTGATACACTGAATTTAAAGTATCAAGCCACTACAAACAACATATTATTTCCCAGTTACTTTAGCACTCCATTAACGGGATGGTAGCTGACTAGTTTCTGTGTGCCAGTTTCACTAAAGTTCTCATCGCCCGAATAATACATTTCAACGAGAAGAATCAATTGCACTCCACTAGCCGAATTCCCACAAAATTACGCTTAAGATTATCGCAAAAGTACAACCATTGCAAGAAGGAAAATGCATAAAACAAATGGGTCAGGAACGCAGGCTGCGAGGGAAGGCAGATCTGGCAGGTAATGGATCCGTCGGGCGAGACGAGGCCATTGCCGAAAGGGACGAGGCGGAGGTCAACAATGGAGGAGAGGCCGCCATGGAAGATCTGGCAAGGTAGGTCATTTACGACGTAGCCGGAGCAGAACGGCAACGTTTCGTAGTAGACTGACACCGAGACCCTGTTAGCAGCGCAAGCCGAGTAGAGGCAGAGCAGGACGAGAAACGATACGAAGGTGTGAGGAAGAAGAGACTGGGAAGCCATGGCAATGGAGGACGAAGGACCGAAAAACCGATTAGAGGTTTCGTGAATTGGAGCTAAATACTCCCTATCTCTACTAATATAATGCACGAGTTGGTGGCATGGTACGTTCTTCACTCCACTCCACACGCGCTTCGCACCGGCTGAGCACTCCTCCGCGCGTTTGTCTCCGAATCACCGGGCGCAAAACTCTCCACGCCAGCCCCCACTTCTCCGCGCCGCCCCCCTCAAACCCTAAACCACGCGCGGCGGCTCCTCGCGTTCTCCTCTGCGCCAACAAGAAGAAGTCTCGCGAGAGCGAGCGCCGCCGCCGCTGCCGAAAGCAGAAGAAGAACAAACCCTCGTCCAACGCCGTAGATGCGACCGGGGATAGGGATGGCAACGGGTCCGGGTACCTCCGGGTCCAACCTCCGTGGACCTGCACCGAGACCAAGTTTGGACCGGACCGGACCAAATCATCCACGGTCCAAACTCGGACCGGACCGAACGGTACCTGCACCGATACTAATGCTATTGGTGCTCGGCTAATTAAAGTCAACTAATTGAAGTGGGCCAAAGAGGGGGTTTGGAAATAGTTTTCAACCAGCAATTGACACGCCTCGGTATTTACCTCACTAGCTGTGTCATTGCCTCAAGCGCAAAGATTGGTTTTCCTCTTGCCACGGCCTCTCCTTCTTATGCCTCTCCCTCTCTCACGCCCGTCCCTCCGCGGCGATGTGGTACAATTGATTAGTAGCACCAGCATGCGTGCCTAGGCAACCAAAACGAAGACCGATTTGGGCTGCAACCGAAACGAAGACCAATTTGGGCTTTTCCTTGTGCTGTCATCGCTAAGCCAGATAGTCCATCGGAGTGGTATAGCTCCCTTCGATTTGGGCTTTCCTTGTGCTATCGTTGTTGCTTAAGGTGTGTAATGGGTCTGGGTCTGGGTACCCACGAGTCTAAAATGAGACCCGGACCCGGACCCGGACCCGAAATAATATACCCGTGGGTCCAAATTTGGACCCAGACCCGGACCCATCGGGTCGGGTACCCGCGGGTACCTGGACCCACGGGTATTTTTGCCATCCCTAACCGGGGACACCGACGAAGAGGACGCCAAGGAGAGCGCCGATCCCAAGCCACCCCAGGTACGGGGACCACCTCCTGCTCATAGAGGTTTGGTTAGCGATGCTTTCTGCTTGCCTCACGTTCCAAGCCGCAGGTGGAGGTGGAGTACGTCTTCGAGCAGCCGAGCCGACACGACGACGGCCTCCTCGCCGACTTCAAGACCATCTTCAAAAGTTCACCTTCAAGGAATCCCATCACGCCGAGGTACGCGAGTATCCACCACATACCCTTGTATCCACCACATCTTTGATAGGCAAAACGCGGTGGAATTTCTCGTGCCACGATTTTAGCGCTTTTCGTTGAAACCAGTACACTTCATTGGCCTAGCCTGCAATCCTGCAGAATAATTTCATAATTGGTGGGTTGGTATTTTGCAAATAGGATGATGAGAAGAAGGACGAGCCCGGCACCGGCGCGGCAAAGAAGGGTGCAGGATCCGATTCGGAGGATGATGAGCAAAGCGACCAAACAGAAGAAGGAAGGAGGCATATCCAATAAGCGTAAGAAAGTTTGTTCTTGGTCTCGATCGTTGTTGATACCATTTTATTAGGGCTTCACCTTAAATCAATGTTTGGTTTGTGTTTTGAAGTTGCAACGTAGGATGAAGATTACAGAGTTGAAACAAATATGCAACAGGCCTGACGTCGTTGAAGTAAGCCACCCCTTTGTCTTGTAATTAAGTGCCGTGGGCAGTTATTGTACCTATATTTGTTTGAATGAATGCGTTGTTGTTGCTTCCTGTCATACCTGTCCATCTAGAGTTGCATTGCCAAGGGCTACCAATGATAGTATAGGGGTAGATCTGAAATGAATCCACACATATGTCCAAAAAATGCAACATTACTCATAACCATTAGTTGAGAAAATTAAAATTGTTTCTCAGAATTTGTTTCAAATTTCATGCTTGAGGCTTTCTCATGTTGCTGGTACCATTATCATTAGCTGTGCTAGGGGCAAACAAAATGCCTTCTATTGTTCTCGGTCCCTAGCGATGGGCGCTTTCTGTTTTATCTGAGTAAATAATATGTAGTAAGGTTCAAGACAACTTGAGAGGTTTGTCTTGGGTGGATTGGTACACAAGTTTGTTAGCAACTTTTTTACATTCCCAATTCTAAGATTAAAATACCCTTTTCTTACTAAAGGCTATGGCAGCAGGCACACCACACACATGTACCAGGACCGCTGTATTGGTGCGTGTAAACATAAGAAATGATCATGATCTTATTTAATAAAGTGAATGGAAGAAAAAAGATATCACTAAACTTTTCCTTTGCTTTTTTCATCTCTTTACACTCTTTATGCCATTACCTATGTAATGTTGTTTTATGAATGACCTTCATTTGATACAAATGTGTTCTTGATGCTAGGTCTGGGATGCTACTGCATCAGATCCCAAGTTACTTGTCCATCTGAAGTCTTACAGGAATACTGTACCTGTCCCAAGGCACTGGTGTCAAAAGCGGAAATTATTGCAGGTTTGCAGAAATTCTCTTTGGATCACTTGTTATGTGCTGCGTGATTATAAAGGGAATATTTGGTTGGCATCTAACATGTACCAAGAATGCACTTACCATTAATCCTAAGAAATATAGGCCCTTTGGGAAAGCAATCAAAACGTTCTACTTTATGTTTTAATTGGATATAAAGTTAATATTGATGGCATTATCAACTGTATTATTGATTTTTTTTAATAAATTGATGAGAAACAATCTTGACTTTAGATTCTCTACTACAGTAATAAATTTGATAAAACTTAATTATATGCTTGATATGGAATTCAAAGAATTCTCTCTATCATCAATCCATGTTATGTTTATGGCAAGTGCTTATTATTTGACTGACACATTGCAGGCCTTGGTTTTTTTACTTCTCTGGTATTCATATTTCTGGTTGGAATATTTGTTTCTTCATGGGTGGGTGCATCCATCTTCTGGGTTGGAGAATGGTTTATTAAGAAAATGCCATTTGTAAGGCACATATATTCGCATCAAAGCAAGTCAAGACTTGCCATTTCACCAAAGTTATATGCTTCATTCACATATACATACTCGTAAATCTTGACCATTTTTCTCGCCCTTTCGATGCATCGCTTCTAATACAAGTTATTGCCAATAAGTGGTTATCATCTCTTGATATCAACAATGGTTCATGTTTTAGTTCTATTCTGTATAGCAGCTCTTCATATAGTTTGAAAGTTATTTATATTCTTTGGTATAACTTGAATTCCAGATAGGCTTGCAAAGCTAATAGCATAGGCACATAGTTCATTGTGGTCTTTTCCACAAAAAGGTACGAGACATCTTAGAGCATAATCGTTTTTCTAAGTTTTACTGCATTTTAACTATGTATAAATCATTTTTTATTCTGGTCATTGTGGTGCATCCTGTTCCTGGGAGTTCCAATTAGGTCTCACTGTTGGTAATCTAGAGTGGGAAATTGGCTTGGTTCTCTAGAGTTAGTTTGTGTGTTAAAAGCAGCTTAGTTGGAGTTAGTTTGTGTGTTAAAAGCAGCTTAGTTGGAGTCACTGCTACAGAGCAAGTAATGCTATCAGTGAGTGAGATTAGGTTATGTCATAGTGTTGGTTAATACTATCATTCGTGAATACTCACCGAATGTTGCCTACCTCTCCAAATATGTCACTACTATTGTTTAGGCTGAATTGTACTGATGTGCAGTTATTTTCAAACACCAGGTTCACCATCTTCAGGCTAAGATGGACAGTCTCTTCTTTTCAAGTTGTATTCGCTATTTACCTTACCAACTAACAGTTTCTTAGACGTATTCGCTATTTCAGTTGTTTGCTGTCTGCTTGCACTGCTGATGGCCATATGAACCATCATAGTTTTACCAACCGCTGATTTAATTTGAATTTTACGACGAATGGGTTGAGGTAAGTATCCTTTGTGCTTATTAATACCAGGCACAGGGAAGAGAATCAATGGTTGCTGGATTTTATCACGAGGGCTATGAAGACCCATTGCTTATGCTTATGAGAAGGAGAACTGTTCATGCTGGATTAGTTGTAAAGGCAAGTTCTTTTTTTTATCTCGTGTGATATTGAGGGTTTAAACTGCATGTTACTGTTTAGTCACTTTTCCCTATCTAGCAAAAAACTTATGGTGATATTAATTGTAACTACGTGATATTATTTTTTGAAATATCATTTTGGCAGTGATAGATGTTTGATCTCGTAGCATAATTTTTTTATTGCTTGATATTTAGCAATTTTGTTTTTCGTAGCAACGCACGGGCATTGAATAACAATCAAATGTTGTGCCTGTGGTGCTTTCATGGGAGTAACAATGATTAGCTAATATATGCGCTAGATTGCACTATTACAAAATAGATACCATGCCCTTTTAACAATAATAAGTAGTTGTGTTGTTGGGTCTTCGGCTGTTGTTTCTTGACCTGAAAAGTCACAGCAGTGGTAAGGTGCAAAAGATACCAGATAACGTCAGCTTGTGGATGGCTGCTGTGGAGAAGAGTGGCACAAGGTCAAGGAAGGTTGTAGCGCTAAGTAGCTTTTCTTATCGTTCATCCCTCCTTGGGGAGTGGATTGGTGACCTTGGAGGGTATAGTTAGGGTTTAGGCCAAGTCCCCTCGTGCTGGTTCAATTCGACGATCCTTTGCTTGCTGGATTGCTCTGTTGTTGACTTGTGGGAGTTCATATAATGGTTGATATAGTGTGTTAGTGTCCCTCGTTTGATAATGTCTAGATCTACATTAATTATCCAATGCATTTTGTGTGGTGCTCAAAATTATCTAAAACTTATATCCGGTTGAAAGTCTCAGATATTTCTTGTACTTTTTGCTCCACAAATAATAGTTGAGTGGTAATATAAATGGTTTGCTTCAAAAGAAACATGTAACTCTCCCAACAGCAGTGATCATTTCTGGATTGCTTTAAGGTAATTTTCTTTGATCTATTTCATATCTGATAATCAGATTTGGTGGGTAGCTATTGAGACATTGACACTTTCATAATTAGAGCTAAGGCTAAACTGATAATTTGCTATTTTTCTGTTTTCATGTTGTTTTAGCATACTCTACATGTTGTTCTCACCTAATTTACCGATTACTGCCAATTTTTACAGGTTCTTGCTAACTAACACTAACTGACAAAATTAAGGAGCAGAGAAATACCCAAATGCCTAAACTAAAACCATCTGACGGATCACATGTGGCAAATGGAACCGATTCTCTGAAGGACATCTTTGTCTGGGGAGACGTCGTTGGTAGCGTGTTAGATCATGGAGATGTATCAAAATCCAATGTTTCACTTCCACGGTTATTGAACTCAACACAGAATCTTGACTTGCAGACTGTTGCCTGTGGAGAGAAACATGCAGCCATTGTTACTAAGCAAGGGGAGGTCTTCTCCTGGGGTGAGGATAATGGTGGGAGATTGGGGCACAAAGCGAGCTATGGATCAATGTTATGTTCCCTTCTGATGCCAAGTTAAGTCATTGGTCTTTCACATGTAGATAGCTAGACCTGTGCTACGTATTCAGTTCTGAAGTCTCCCATCTTAATATCTGAGCACAGACTGTATTAATTTCTTTCATCCTATTAGATTCTAGATGTATATATGTACTATCGCACATGAGTGATTTCTTCCATGGTCTGTTGCAATGCTGCCCTATCATGCTATATTATCCTTTGATTTACAAGACTGGGCATTGTTTTCTGAACTTGTTATGGTATTGCAATGGCCCATGATCTCAAAAGTCATGATGGTATTATTGATAATTGTAGTTTCTTTTGTTAGTTTTGTTTTGCCTGTTGGTTTCGGCTTAAAGAAAAACTGGGCAAACTATAGCTTAAAGTAGTGGTTTTGTACATTTGATGCATGTTCTCGCATTCCATGAATACAATCATCTACGTAAGAACATTATGTGTGGTCATGTTGCGTAGATGAAATCAATTTGATGGAGTTCATGAATTTTTTATCGCAAATTGAGTTCAGGAATAGTAAGGGGAATGCATTGTTTCTTGATTTTGTAAAGTGCTTTAGTCTTGGGAATGCGTTGTTTCTTGACCTTTATGTTTTATTACCAATTTTGTTTTTCGTAGCAACGCACGGGCACTGAACTAGTAACTGAAAATGACTCAGATATTATACTTAATTGTTTTGAAAGATAAAAGGTAATAAGTTCTGTACGGTGGTAACGAATAAATATATATAATTGAAAGAGAACAAATATGTGTATAACAAAAAAAACCTCATTAAATCTATATGTAAGCCTTATATTTCTAAACAAGATCATTCAAACTATAGGCCATATATCTATGAACGGAGGGAGTAAAATTTAGCCAAACAAAAAATTCTGCCAAATAAATCAATCAAAACCTCTCTAAGTCAAAGAAGTACGAAAAATGAATTTTTTGAAAAATTCATCTCTGGGGCGGCACTGCTGCAATCAAACAGGTGGCAGTGACGGAATGAACATTAAAAGCGGCACAACCGTGCTACAGTACCCCCTCGGTAGTACTAGTGAATAGTAAAATCAACACGACTTTGAAAATAAAAATTGATGTATCGTTTGATCGACTGATAAAAATCCGCAAAACTTTATATGCACCTTTCTATATATGTCAAGAATCTATTCCAAACTTCAACCGTAAGGATTGACGTCAAAATTCGACGATTTTTCAAGTTTACCGAATGTTGCACTAAATATGGGTTAAATAGAAAATCTTCACCCTGAACTTACTTGTGGTTTTTTTATGATCAAGATAATCTTAGATGATATCTCACATGTCCCAACAAGTAAGAATACCAAAGAAATTGTTCTCAAATATGCGAGATCAAGAGCTATCTCGAATCCTTCCTTCTCAAACCAAATATCGGTTTCTTAAGAAATCGTTTGATGATCATGTAAGAGCTTCACAAGATGATTAAAATATGATCCACGGAGAATTCATCCATCAATTGTTCATCCTTGACAATACAAGATCACAAGAAGAAGAATTTACCAAGAAAAATCAAAAACTCAAGAAGAGATATCAAAACAAAGAGGCAAAACTTATGCACGAATTTTAATTTCATTTTTTAGAGTTAGACGAATGTTTACAAAGCCTCTCACCTGAGGGCAAATCTCCCAATGAGTACTCACACATACACAAGAAAATCAAAATCTTACGGAAACCCTAATCTACTCTCAAGTTCACTCAAAAGGTCTTTTTTCTTCTCCCCCTACATCTCTCTATATAGCAGAGGCAACTCTAACCCTAAACTTGGACACATATGTGGATACCATCTATATTTACGTGGGCAAACTCATTAACTTAACCCAACACCATACCGGGTTTATATTTATACAAGCACACTTCTCAAAGTGGCCTACACATTGATGCCAAATCCACTCCACGAGCCTAAATTTGCGTCCAACTCCATTTTGATGTGACCTAAACTACTTAAGCCATCGCCGTGAGTTTTCAAACCGCTTCGTTCGTCGATATTGGATAAATTACTAATTTACCCCAATAACCGATCTTCCTTCCTCTCAAAGCATTGCCCATGCTTCATCGCATTCCACATAGCCCTAATGACTTGCCGCCAAATCTCTCACACGTTTGAACTCCCCCGAATTGTCATCGCTTGCAAACAAACCTAAGTCACTTGACGCACCACGTGTCTCATTCCGCTTCACCATGACGGCACCGGCTTCCTCAACCGTTCTGGACCGCGACTCCTCCCTGAGTCTAGTCCCGATCCATGTTGTTGCCCATCATGTTCATCACCAGTGCACCATGCTCTAGTTTCTTGTATTCCTGGCTTGTAACCACCTCCCAACCTCAGTCATCTTCCAGCGTCTCCTGATCATTCTAGACCTCAACTCTCCTAGCCTAGTCCCAGCCTTCTCTGCCTCATCATGACCTAGCTGCGAAGTCCTGCAAACACACAAACAAGAAACACATCACATGGCATTGTTCACAATAATATGTAATTGAATCAACACATAATGCAAACCTTGATCACACAATCCTAATGCAAACCTTGATCACACAATCCTATCAATCCTGATACTACCACCCCTTGGTGCCAGTAGTACTATACTCCTGGTATTATCGCTACTAGGCACCAGCAGTACCGTTGTTTTTGAAGCACCCTGAGAGACTCTCTTTGAAAAATAACTGCCGTCAGTTAGAGTTCGGTAGTATCGCACCCTCAATACTACCGCCTCTAGGGGCCAGTAGTACTACCCTTCCCACACCCCAGAGAATCACCTCTATGTAAAATAACCACCGCCATTCCACGACGGGTAGCTTTATAGGGTCGTCTTTGACCTGACAGTTCTCAAATTGCTTTAAATTCAAAATGATTTTAAATTAAATTCAAATTTGAGCACTACATGCTTAAGAACAGCCAAATAAATTATCACAAACATGGATAGTCCTCCACGTAGTCTCAAATTGCTTTAAATTCAAAATGATTTTAAATTAAATTCAAACTTGAGCACTACATGCTTAAGAACAGCCAAATAAATTATCACAAACATGGATAGTCCTCCACGTAGTCTTACAGAGAAAAGCCGTCATCTTTAAGTTTCAGGCTAGGCTAGGTATATGTGCATCTATGCGCGAGATATGCTTTTCTTCAGAGGGGAAAGGAGAGGAAGGAGGAGATGCTCCTGATCTGCTGGAAGACATTTTTTTTCTCGATGATCCCTTTCCCAGGTTGCGCGGGAGAGAAGTTTACAGGAAGTGTTGCTTCGGGTCAGGTCAAATCAAGTGACCCAACTTTGCCACTTGCAAGTGTGCCTTTTCTTTTGATGCTGTGGGAGTCAACGATCCCAAGTTCCAAAACTCCACTGACTTCTCGTGAAGAACATCGGATGGCTTTATGCTGGATGTCACAATCGAGCTGTTCCTACGGGCTCTGTCATTAGAATGTTGATGACTACGGATCTGAAGATTTTGTGTTTGACCAATGCATCTAGCTCTAGGGTGGCATTTTTGTTCTTTCAGAAAAAATATATGAAGATGCGTGGTAAACTATTAAAGGGGTGGAGTCTGAGAGAGATTTCAGATCTGCACTTCTTTCTTCCTTGCTTTTCTTTACTATCCGTTTTGCAAATGCTTTTGTTTCTTTTCTATCCACTTCATTTTTCTAGCTTTTCCACTTGTTGCTTTATGATGCTTATTCCGTGTTCTTTCACTTTCCAGTTCAAGTAGAAAAAACTATTCAAAGAAGCAATGGAGAACGAACATTATTATTCAGGAAGACATGTCTGCATTGCGGCAGTTATTGAACTGAAAAACTGTCATACAGTTTCTGAACCTGGCATACAAAAGTGTATGTTCACAGGCTAGATGGGTCCTTTGCTCCTCAAGCAATCCACGATGTCCATGATGGTTTTGTCGAATGGGGTGAAACTAACACCCAAATCGATCAATTTCTTGGAGGCATCCTTTTCCCCAACCACCCAGCCTTGTTTGTCCTCCTGGATTCTGATGTGAAAAGAAGAAATCAGCAAGAGTAGAACACTGCATCTGAAGGAACGATGCTGTTGCCTATAGATGTATCACCTGTGGACCGGGAATTCAGGGTAAAGATTGGCAACTTTATCGATGAAATCAACCAGGCTCTCGATGGACTCCAGGCATAAGTGGCGTTATCAGGGACTGTGCCACATCTCTGACATCAACGCAGCCAATGTAGAACGCGTCCATGTCAAGCCTCTGGCCTGGGTAGTTTGCACCCAATGACATTCTCAATCTCTCATGTCTGAATCAACACGCTTAAATATGAGTTCCGTGACGTGATTCGCTGACTGCTCTTAACACTTTCCTGTGTATCTACAGAATGCAGTTGCAAATTGGGTGGTTTATGATTGTCCCTCAAATCTGCTGGAAGCAAAATTGCACAAGTTTCATGCTGCTGAAGTGTAATATTGACTATATAATAGCGCCTGGAATTCAGCCCTCCTCAGCCGGCCCACGTGTCGCGCCTCATGGAGGGGCCCTCTAAAAAATTAAAAATCGCGTTTAGATCCTTTCGACGGTTTTTTAATAAAATAGATCCAAAAATTTCGAAATTACGTTTAGGTCACTCCACGCACTTTTCTAAAAAAACACAGATTTGTCGAAGGTTTATAGCTAAATTGGAAATCGTGTTTACTTCCTTTCGTCGATTTTTTTGTAAGATAGACCCGAAAATTTTTGAAATTACGTTTAGCTCCGTCCACGCGGGTTTTCTAAAAAAACGCAGATTCCTCAAAAGTTTATAACAGCTCATAGATTCACCGACAGATCCTAACGACCCATTTTAAAAAGGAAAAAAAATAGAAACCGAAAATACGACCAGATTTCCCGAATTTTACACGTTGCGTCGTCGTGCGCGGCGCATCGTAGCGCGTTACTCTGGTTGGTATATATCTTAATGCCGGGAGGATTCAGGCGCATGTAGGCTGCCATGTCACCGGTTTCCCAGAAAAGCCCCCTGAAAAATCAAAAATCGTAGATAGGTCCTTCCACCTGTTATTTTGCAGAGAGGACCCCGTAGTTATGCAAATTCAACGCGGTCGCCGATTCTTTCGGCCCGGAAAATTTTAAAAAAATTTGGAATCACTAGCGGGTCCTTCCACCGGTTATTTTGCAAAAAAAAACGCCGGTTCTTTCGACCCGAAAGATTTAAAAAAATTTAGAATCGTAAATAGATCCTTCCACCGGTTATTTTGAAAAAAGAGACCTATGGTTTCGCAAATTCGATTTGCAAAAAACTCGTACCAGATTTTTTCCTCGCGGCGCGACATCGCGCGCAGCTCAACCTAGTTCTCTTTATGTGGCATGTTCAACTGGTGTTGACATTATATACCTGAGGTTTCTTGAGGAGTTCGACGTCGGCCCAGCAGTCATTCTCTATGACCTTTTCAGCTGGCCAGTTGGGATTTGGCTCCATAGCAGTCTGGGACGAAAGCAGCACAACACGGCCGAGTCCGCAGTCTTTCGCGGCACGGAGGACGTTGAACATTCACGCGGGTTGCAGCAGCTCATTCTGCAAGTAGCAGAAGCATCACACAAGAATTAAAATTGCCCATTTAAGCTGTGCCATGGGGACTGACTGTGAACTATGCAACCGTGGAATGATCATAAAGAAAGAAATGCCTCGGGATCTTGTGTCGGCTGCAGTATGACAGGGGAGCCCAGGTGGAAGACGCCGTCGACGCCCTCGACCGCCGGCCCGACGGAAGCAGGGTCAAGGAGGTCCATCTGGAACAGCCTTGCAAGTGCTTCGTCTCGCCCCTCTGCAACGACTAAAAATCTTGCTCTCATCCGATTCGATCTTGTGAATGCATGCAAATGACTTAGGTGCTGCAGAGAGAGAGAGAGAGATAATGTTACGGAGGTTCTTGACGGTGGCGTGGATGGTGTAGCCGCGGTCGAGGAGGCGGCGGACGAGCCACGAGCCGATAAAGCCGCTGCCGCCGGTCACGCAGACGAGGCAGTACCACCGCCATCTCGTCTGTAGCCTGTCTGTCGGTCTGGTCTTCCGCTCTTCACACAAACAAACAAACGCACGGCTATGCACTCCCTAGTGACCGCGCAACCGACGTTGAAAGAGAACGGACGCCTGTTAAGGCGCGTTGCGAGACCAGGCGATGTGGCGCAGACGCAGGCAGCACCTGAGAGGTGTCGTCAGATCCGGTCCTCCCGAATCAACTATTCCAGATCTCTTGTTATCCCACGTCTAGCTACATGATTTAATCATGTCAGGCGCTTAATCACACCATCAATCATATCTCAGATCATCGTCAGGTCATGTGGCTGCAAGGACAGCACAGGCCAGTACAGAGTACAGACAGACAGACAGCAATTCCAATGAGGTTATGTTTGGAACATGGGAACTCCAAAGGAATTTGAAAGAGTTTCCAATATAATCCCTACGAAATTCCTAAATTCCAGACATTAAGGCTTACATTGTATTCCAACAAAGTACACACCCGCGGGTTAGGCACAAAGCTTCAAGGGCTTGAGATACACTGTCAAGAAGTGTACATTTGGAGGGAAACTGCCAAAATTTACAGATCACGTTATATCCCTGGTTCTGATCAGTGACCGCAAAGGCTGTTGTATCTTCCTGGGTGAGAGTTTGTCACCCTACAGTGACAGCCAACAGTCTACATCAAGGGTCAAGACTGACCAAGCTTTTGGTACAACTGCTGGTTTCAGTATAAATTACTCAGGCAGCAATCCATGGCTACAGTTATCCGAAAAGCTCAAGCGTTTTCCCTTGAATCTATTATATACTCTTTGCACATGTCAAACATCAGCTTATAGAGGTCAAACCTGAGAGAAACAAACACATGTACATTTGAACTAGCATCAAACCTTATGCGGAACTTGCCATACTCTAAGGAAGGATTTAAGTTGTAGGTTATGTAAGCAATTTGCAAGGAATATGAACAGCAACAGGGGCGGACCCAGTTGAGGGCAAGGCTGGGCAATCGCCCAGGCTCCATCGTTGAGATCCCAAAGAGAGTAGCATGTTTATCTTTGTTCATGGTTTTAATCTAAATACAATCTTATTCTTCTACGAGCTAGGAAGATATAGCTATCTTGACATCGCCCGGCTCCGTTTAACCTCTGGGTCCGCCACTGAACAGCAAGGCATCCAATGACACATGCACCCAGGTTTGCAATTTTGGAATCAGTAGTTTAAGGATTTCAGTTCTCCAAATTATGACTAGAAGAATGAAAGTTATCCCTCATTTCACATCACAAATTAAACATATGCCTGTTCAAATGCCTCTATAAATCTGTTTTCTATGTCAACCAATTCAAAAGCCTATACTTCTACTACACACTATAATGACACAACAATAATGTCCACTAAATATGTAATTGTTTCGGAAATTGCTTTGTTTACTGAAGAGGAATATACTACACCAGACTACTTGACCACTTTCAACAGTGCCTTTGTCCCTTAAAACATCTAACACTCATTTTTCATGGTAAATTTACAAGTTACAAGCATCTGAATGAGACTTCTGCAGGCAGAAAAACAAATGTAACTGTGTTGTGATGGCATTTTTGTAATTAAAAAAATATAGTAACTTCTGTCCATAATCTTGCCCACTTTACCCAATACAACGCTGGAAACATTTCTTACACTACACTACATGATATTTCTTATCTGATATTTCAATTGTTCATATTGGAGTTTGTTGGCTTTGGCTGCAGCAAACCGCTGCTTGATCTAGGCCTTCTAACTTCAGGTTTTTCTGACTGGAGGCACTCAAAATTGAGCTCTATGAAGCCATCACAGGATCTGAGACAAACAACTTCGCTAATTCTCCGCCATAGGAAACACTGTTTTCCTCGTTGTTATATATATGGAAGCAGACTTTATGATGTATAATTAGTTACCACAACGAAATTTGATCGATCCACATGTTAAAACCATACAGGAACAGGATTATCGTATCCGTAGTTCAAATCAATCAAATCTAGAAATCAAAAGCTCAAAAAGTTTTCTAGCCAAACGCAACATCTGATTCAGACATAAAATTTTTAGCACAGTTATATCACAGACTAGACACAACCTGCAGTTAGAGGAACGCAATGCGTTGTGCATTCGCTCGCTTACTTTCCAACAGCACTACTATTATGACTTTTGTTCATCACATTTCCGAAACTACAGATGCAACTCGCAAGTCAAAGCATAACGCACGACAAAGTACGTGCTCTACCTAATCTGAATTCTGCAGTTGGAAGTTCGAAACCCCTAATCCCAGTATACCAAACTCGTGAGAAGTCTCTTTTCGGTGCAATGGTGGGCACACTGGGTTGTGATTTGTGAACCCACCCATCTGAGTTCGAGTCTCGCTTTTACCTTAATTTTGAAGTGTCAGGGGAACAAGTCTTGTCCCATCACATCAAAAAAAAGAAAATAAACCTAACTCGCGGCAAGAGTACGAAGCAATGGAGACAACTGAATGCAGAACACCGGAACGGTGTAAAGCGGGGGGGCCTCAGGAGAATGAGTTACCTTAGCACGCAGAAACGAGTGGCGTCCGGGGGGCGCAGACGCCGATGACGACGCTGATTTGCTGCTTGCAGGACTCGCCGGCGGGGAGAGAGAGGGCGGCGGAGAGTTGGGGGCCGTAGGAGAACCGGAGAAGACGGGGCAGGCGATGATGGGCTGGATTGGGCTCATAGTCCTTCTGCATGTAGTTTTGGAATGACTAGGCCTGAGAGGTTTCCTAATTAGGTCCAACTAAAGATACCATTTTTCGGTTCGGCCTGCAATTTTTAAGGCCTCATCGTTGCAGTTTACGAGTTTTTTTTTTCCCGAATTCTGCATGATTACAATTTCAGTAGTGGGTTATCCTTTTTCAAAATAAAATAAAAAAAATGTAGTAGCATCATGGATTAAATAGTGGAAATTTAATGGCATATCCATCTACCATATGCATGTAACTGTTGGAATTTGAATCCTCCTTTAATCAGAAAGCAAGACGAGCCTACAAAACTCAACTTCCAGGGAGCATTTACATTTCATTTTCCGGACTTCACATCTCTTGTCATTTGTCAGTGCTCGCCCAGCGTGCACGATGGCCTGCACGGTGAGGTAAAGCCACTCCGGCGGACATGCATCAATGCATCATCATCCTACGTGCCATGCAAATTGGCTATTGGCCACCGCAATTTGCAAGTCTCCGAGGGAGTAGATCGCATCCTTATCCTTCTTTTCTGTTTCAAGGCCGTGAATGATTTGCACACATATGCCGCTGTTAGAATGGCCGACAAAGCATCACGTCAAACTAGCAACGTAAACGCAACGATCGACGGCGAATTCTTCCATTCATCGCCACGCGATGCAACTTCCACTGCACAGACTAATTAACCTTCTCGACTCGTCGTTCTTGATTCTTCCACACTCGATGCGACTTCCGTATCGTTTTATCCACGGAGTGTTTGTATTAACTACTAGTGCTCACGCCACTATATATAATTAGCTTGCTAACAACAAGAAGCCGGAGACACTGACATGCCAATGTGACATTAGTTCGATCGTCTACTAGCTAGCTAATGTGTACAACGAAACAGAAAGACTTGTAGAAGAAAAATGCGCCACTTGCACAAGCTAGTGTGCGCACCATGAACATCTTTTGGCAACTTGGCCTAAGTTTAGTCCCATAAAATCATGTGAAGATATGGTACATTGTAAGATAAGCCTGGGAGGCCAAGGAAAGGTGCGCTGCCGTACAGGGGGGCCGGCTCTGATTTTCCTAACTAGTAGCAGCTAGACTTTGAAGAGCTCTTTATTTGAAACGTATGCGGCGCAAGTGGGTTATCAAGATTCCTCTAGATTGAGACTTGTAAGGTGTGTGATGGGTGTATTACAGGTTTCCAGATCTCGTCGAGATTTTGAAAATCGCGATTGAAATTTCAAATCTCAATAGGATAAAAGAAATTAAAAATTATGATTTGCTACAGTAATTTTTATTAAATCTTGGCAAGGTTTTGTCTTTTTAGACCAGTTTTCATGTTTTGTGGACCGGATTTTGCACTAATTTTTTTGTAGAGAATTGTAATGTCTTTTATGAGGAATATTTGCGAAAAGTTTGTGAAAAAATATGCAAATTATGTAACCCAAAGCCTAAACTTTAATATGGATTTCGGCCTAAACCCTAAACCCTAACTTGGAGTTCATCCTAAATCCTAAATCCTAACTTGAATTTTGACCTTAAATGATGTATTTCGGCCTTAAATTGTATTTTGGCCTAAACCGTAAATCCTAACTTAGGAATTTTATGTGCAAATACTTAGTATTCTACATTCAAACAGATAAGAAATGTAGATAAATGCTTGCATATTTTTTCATATTTTTCCAATTTTTTCTAGACTCGGGAGACCATTTCACAGGGGGTCGAAAATCACCAAAATTTTGATCAATTTCAACAAAATTTCAGTGATTTCAATTGAAAGTTTGGTTTTGGGTTCCTCAATAATTCCAAATTTGAAATTTGGTTTTTGAATTTCTACCAAAAATCTAAAATCTCACCGAAATTTCAGATTGCAACCACCCCCAAGATGTGATCCGAAAACAAAATTTGAAACCTTGGTGTAGAATAAGGTTCAAATTCTCACTGAGATTTCTGATTTTGGCAGGAATCAAGATTCCAATTCTTGGTAGAATAATTTTTTTTAAAAAAAAATCAAATTGCTAAGGTGATTTTTGGACCAAAATTACCACAAATTCGATCAGTTTTGATGTTTTTAGGATGGATTTTGCTCCAAATTTTATTTTGTGGAGAATTGTAATGCCTTTTATAAGGAATATATGTGAAAATTTTGCAATATATATACACAAATTAAAATCAAAGTTACAAATATTATTTGAAGGGGTGAGCTGACTTAACTATATTTCAACTCATTCACAAGAAACAAATATTATTTGAAGGGGTGATGGCTCGGTGTGCTTCTTAAAAATTGCTACGGTTAGGGGGACAGTGTTGGGCTACCCACTTAAGGTGGATGTCAGTCCGACCCCCGACCGATGACAAAGCCAAGATGTTGGTTTGGTGGTTGGTACGGTTGGTACCAGGGTTTGTGGTATGAAATTAGTTGAATCTCAGTACCTTGTATTTCCCCTTGGAATGCCTATAGGAGGTAACTACCATTCTCATGAGTAGAATGGATCGCAGAGTGATCGGGGTGGAACAGGAATGGGCAGTCATTTGCCGGTTCTCACAACAGTAGGTATCCACAGCGACCAGATTGTGTCTCCCGCCATGGCCAGTAGGTCCTGGGGACTGTGGATTCTCAAAACCTACTAAGTAGGGGCTAAAGAGGGGAAGTCCAACAAAAGGCTATGATCATTTCGGTCCCGCCGCATGCATTTAAGTTGCATGTTAATCGTGTGGCACTGACGGCTATAGATATCTTATGAATAAAGTTGAGCAGCTTTGCAGAGTAATCTTGATGGTATTCGAATATGCCGTGTTTCCGGTTAATGAAGTTAAGTTAATCTGGGGTGATACCCGTAACCGAGCTCAAGTGGTTCTCAAATCTAGAACTTGTCGTAAAGTTGAACCTTGTAAAAACCCCATGATATTACCTAGTATTTGGTTTGTATTTCAAATGTAATATAAAACTAGAATTTAACTCTTGCATCCACAATAATCTTAAAACCTGTGCCGATCCTTGTCATTCCCTGTATGTACTATTCAAAATTTATTGTGTGGTTTGTTGAGTACTATGGTGTAATCACCCTTGCTTCCTACCCCCCTTAGATTTCCAAGAAGATGGCGACTTCCAGGAAATCTTAGACGGCGACAGTGTTTGGTTCTAGGTCTTGCATGGTCTGTTGCTCGAGTT
Source organism: Guadua angustifolia (assembly GCA_036346375.1). NCBI lineage: Eukaryota > Viridiplantae > Streptophyta > Magnoliopsida > Poales > Poaceae > Guadua > Guadua angustifolia. The sequence continues at coordinate 41,563,593 of CM070501.1, read as the reverse complement.
TTCCTGTGGGAGTTTCTGTAATGTATCTGGTGTAAGCCGCACCCCTTTTGTAAAACTCTGGCCGTTAGTTCTTAATTCTCTATAAAGTAGTTGAATTTCGTTCTTATATCTGGCAATGATCGCTTGGTTCCCGACAACTAAAATCCTAAGTAATTGTTAAGGTATCAAATGCACCTCCTGAAAAGGGCGATCCGTCACAGTAGACATATATCATGTAGTACTTCGTACACTTTTGTAGGAAAGAAAAAGGAAAAAGTTCGTTCAGAATGCAGTTTTTTTTTTTTTTGAATCTTGGGTGAATCGAACTGTTTGATGTGAAATTCAGGTGTTACAGACGGGCTTTGGAGGAAATTGAAAAAAAGCTTAAACACTATTCATACCTTAATCTACAAATTAAGAGAGGAAAATTAGCAGAAGAGGTCAATAAACTAACAAGAGAACCCGAAAAAACGGCGGGCCAACCGTGTGTCCGGCCGGCCGGGCATCAACTGACGCGCGGCACTGCCTGCGCGAGCTGCTCAGCCGTGCGCGCCAGCGAACGGAGGTTGCACCGCACGATGGTGTCCACGAACATGCGCGTCTCGTCGTTCGTGTTCCCCGGTGGCACGTCCACCACGTATGACTCGACCACCATGGTCACGAACGGCCCTGCCGCCGACCCCGCCTCGTGTACGGTGGTCACAGAGCGGTAGTTGGCGAGGCGGTGCTCGCCGCCGACGATCCGGAAGCTAAGCACGCGCCGCTCGTCGTCCAGGATCTCAAGCCGCTCGCGGCTACTCCTGGCAGGCAGCCCGGACACCACGCGCACCTCCCGCACCGACCCCACCGTGCCGCCGTCGCCGTCCACGAGGTGGCAGTTCTTGATGAAGTGCTTGTACGCTTGCGGCCGGTCGAAGCGCCGCACCACCGACCACACCTCGTCTACCGGCGACGCGATCGCCTGCACCACGGCCGAGCAGCACTGCCCCACGCCCACCGCGTGCTCGTGGTACCGCGCCACCTCGCCCGGCACCGCTGCGTGCGCCGCGCACGTCACCAAGGCCTTACTGCCGGTGCCGATCCGGCTGTGATGCTGCGGCAACGGCCGTGCAGCTGTGTACGGCATTGTATCAGCCTTGAGTTCTTTTCTGTCTGCAGAGAAGAAATTAAAAGGAGTCTCGGTTAGGATTAACAATGTTTGGAGATGTTATATGTCGTATGGGAGACAAGAGTTGGATGGTTGCAAGTTAAATAGTTAATTTTCTTTCGGAAGTCATATACTCGCTTTCGTTAGTGTGTGGTGGGGTAAGTTGATGCGAAAGTTTAGGGTTACTTGGAGATCGAGGTGGCCCTGGGACTAGTCAGTTCAGTTAGGGGATGGGAGTGTTTTGACATTTTGAGATTTGTTTCTAATGAATGGGTGGTATTGATGGAGAGTAAAAAGCCTAAAACCGGTAGCTCGTTTGAGCAATTCTTTAGGGAGGTCGATCCAAAATCAAAATGTGTTGAGCTAAATTGATGTGCCTCTTGGTCTTTAGCCAAACCTGGGCAATGGGTTGTGCCTTTCTAGCCGGCCCAACATGGCACGATACGGATATCTTTTAGCCGGGCTAACTCTGACACAATGAAGGGCTAGGCACGACACGAATGTAACCCTTTCATAAAAAAACATCCTATCTACAGTCTAACACATGATCAACTATCTTACCCTAACGGCTTGGTACATCGTTAAATACTATATCTCCCCGTGCCTCCATTGTCACCTCTCGCCTCTTCCACCCCTACTTCCTCCCCTCACCATCACCTCCCTCGTCGTCTCAGTACCAGATCCAGTGGCCTTCGGTCATGCCACCGTCAGATACGGTCTTGAGGCACCTACCACCAGCTTCCCCAGCCGTCCCAAGAAAAAAGCGACGGCTAGAGGGGAAGAAGACGTTGACGATCCTCATCGCCTTGGTGCTGCCAAATTTGTCCTTCCCGTACGACATCATCACTGTCCTCAACCATCATGCGTATTTCTTCTCCGACGCTAGTGACTTCTTCGCCTTCTGTCGAGGTGCACTCTGTCCTTGCGACCATGCCGATAGGTGCCCCACTCATCCTCGACTTCTTTCCTCTCTTCTGCAATAGTTAAAATGGATCAAACCTAAACCAACACGGCATGGAGGCAGTGGCGAATCCAGAATGAAAATAGAGGGGGGCTCCTATATCAAAATTTTAACTCAAGACAAGCATACTAATGATACATCTACCGGTCTATTGTCATTTTGTCAACCAAATTTCAAATTCATACATAAATAGAAAAGAAACAAAGTGAATAATCAAAATATAACAAGTGTGGTACCTTGCTAATGAATAGAATGACATAAATATGTGAGGACAGATCATCGACCATTCGACGACCTGTAGATAAAAATATAAAACTTAGTAAAGCAATTTCAATTTGTCAATACTTATAAAATATAAATTGAAATAAAACTTACGAAGACACTAGTACTGAGTACGACGCAATTTCACTCTACGATTTTTCATCTCTTGAAAGCGTCGAATGATTCCTTTATTATCGAGGTTTCTAATATCTCTCTCTCAGTGTAACATACCATCAAGTCATTGAACCAATCATTTGCTATCTTGTTACGCAAATTTGTCTTAATAATCTTCATTACTAAGAAGATTCTTTCTACTAATGCCGTTACCACAGGAAGGATCAATGTAAGCTCGATGAGGTGATAAACCAATGGAAAAGTTCTATTCTTTCCGGTTTCAACCATTTTTTCAGTAAACTTTGCAAGATCACGACAACCATTAAATTCAACATTTCTCCTAACATTAAGAACGAAGGTTTGAAGCTGATTTCTTAATAACAAACGGTCAGCTATGGTGAAATCAACAGCGTAAATCTCAGCAAGTCGAACAAGTTTATCCACATCAAACTTAGAGAAGGAGTTGTTTGGATTAAGACAAAACATGCATACCAATAACTTTGAAGAAACTTCATTAAAGCGATGATTCATCTCTCCTATAATAGTATGAAGAGCAACATTGAAAATGTCAACACGATAATAGTGAAAATAAGTCACCTTATGTTTCCGACGTGCAGATTTGCTCTTAACTCCAATAAAATCATCCATACCTGGCATACCAATCTCGTTTGCCTCGCAAAAGGACTTGACTTGGTTAAACAATGGCTCCCATCCATTGTCCCTCATATCTTGTAGGCGCTCTTTTACATCCACAATCAAACCCATGGCTTCTACAATTTCTTGATCCTTTTTTTGCAAAGCAATTGACAGCTCATTTATAATGCCCAACAAGTCTATTAAAAAATACATGATAAATATAAATTCAAATCTTTTCATCAGTGTATCAAACCTGCTGCTCCACCATGACTTGAAGGATATGATGCATCTTCAGATATTATCTCTAAAACCTCAAGCACTGACTCCCACACTTGGTATATACGAAGTAAGGTTTTAAGATGAGAGCCCCATCTAGTATCTCCAGGTCTAGCTAGGCTAGTTTTCAGATTCAAGCCTGTTCCACTTAAAAGCATGCCATTCTCTAATTTCTCAAATACTTTCTCTTGATGCTTTTCCATCGAAACATCCTTTCTCTTGCAAGATGCACTCACAGTGGTCACTATCAAGGGAACATAATTGAAAAAGTCAGCAATAGCTTTACTACAACTTGCGACAATGACAACCACTAACTGTAACTGATGAGCGAAACAATAGATATAGAAAGCATACGAACTCTCATCTTGTATTAATCTTTGCAAGCCATTAAATTCTCCTCTCATATTTGAAGCTCTATCATAACCTTGCCCATGTAGTCTAGAAATAGGTAGATCATGATCAATAAGCAAACTAACCATAGCTTCCTTCAATGCAACAGATGTACAATAAGTGATATGCTTAATACCAGGAAACCTTTCTATGATCTTCCCATCTTTGTTTACAAACCTACATTCCAACCAAATTAATAATGCAAGGTTAAAACTTAACACAAATCATAAATGGTACAACTAACTAACATAATATGTATTTTGACTAACCTGGTAATCATGGCCATTTGCTCCTTTATTGACGAATCGCGTGACTCATCAATAAGCACCGCGAAATTCCTATCTCCAACCTCATCCTTAATTACCTTTGTTACCTCTTGTGCACAACATTTTGCAAGATTCTTCTGTATCTCTGGACAAATCATCAAACAATTCCCTCCACCGTCAAATTCAAATGCCGCATTCACATCCGGTACCTTATCTTTATACCACTCCAATACCTCTTTAAAATTGCCCTTGTTCATGGAGGTAGAAGTTTCATCATGTTCACGAAAAGCATCGCCTTGCATTATGAGATATTTTACACAATCTAAAGAAACAGTCAAACGAATATTCTATGCAATTTCAGAGTCTTTGCTATAATTATTTAATTTATATTCTATTCTTGCTCTTTGATTGCGAAAATCTTCACAATCTTGCATTGCAATATTGTGGACACTATTAGGTCCCCCAACATAGTCTTTGAAACATTCCATAGCCCTTCTCTAATTCACATAGCCAACTTTTGTGAAGACATCCTTCCCAAAGTGAGTAGGTTGTCTTGGTTTCTTAAAAAGAAAGCAATAGAAACAAAAGGCCATGTCCTTTTCCATACTATATTCTAACTGATCGAACTTTTTGTACCATGATTCTTGAAACGATCTTGATTCCCCGTGTTGAATCTTCTTTGGAAAAGCATGCCCGATTGGTTGAGTTGGACCCTTTAACATATACGCCCTCCTCACTTGATCTCTAATCTCTTTAGGATAATCTTCAATTTTTTTGCGACACGCTGGATCAACAACAATTTCATTGGGATTAAAAACATATTGAGCCATATTGCCCTCATTGGTTTGTGGGTTGCTAGTACTTGTACTTCGTCAATAAAAATTGTGTAACGTTTAGTTCTCTATTGTTAGGACTTAGTTTACTGTAATAAAAAAATTGAATTACACACACAATAAACAATCATACAATGAACAGATGAATAAACAATCGGACAATGAACAGATGAATGAATAGAATAATAGATTCGTCACTGTGGAGTGTTGGGGATTGGATTGGATCGGGGAAATTTATATCGTGGGTCACTGCCTCTGTGCCTCACTGGTCTCGGTCTTGAGTCTTCCTCGGTTCCTCTATTCCCCTTCTAGTTTCTCCAGTCCAGAGTCCAGACTCCAATCTCGGTCCTCGGTCCTCACTCCTTCCATCGGCAACTCGGCGTCGCACCCGTCGCCTCGGCCTCGGTCCTCCCGGGCTCCCGGCGTTCGGCCTCAGCCTCCAGTCCGAGCGATGAGCTCTCAGGTCCTCGCCTTCTCGGCCTCGCGGCGGCGCGGCACCTCGACCTCGAGTCCGGGCCGTCCGTCCTCAGTCCTCTGGTCCTCCCGGCGCGGCACCCCGACCTCGGTGGCTCGGTCCTCCCAGCACGGCGCCCCAACCTCGACCCCGTGTCCCCGCCCATACGTCTTCCGCCCGACTCCCGAGAGAGACGCTGAGAACCTTAGACGGCCTCGGCACTATTTGTCTTCCCGTTCTCGTTGCTGCGCTACTGTAACGTTTGGTTCCCGTTGATGCGCTACACTAAGGCCATGTCTAATTTCTGGCCCACTAGTCCAATATGGTATTATTGTTGTTTTCTTTTTATTCTTCTTCTTCTTCCTATGAATGGCTGACTGCTCTGCTCGCCAGGGAGAGGGGGGGGCGCCGGCCAGAGGTGGGGCTGGAGCCCCAACAATGGATTCGCCCCTGCATGGAGGTGGCACACATGTGCCAATGGGTTATGCCTAGGCTCATCAAAGGTATCGGGCTAGCCAGCATGCTATGGATTGCTAACCGGGCTTTGGCAGCATGGCACAGTTTAGACCCATGACCTGTCGAGCCCATGCCGTGTCGGTTCAATACGGTCTAATGTCCAGGTCTAGCCTTAGGCAATAATCAAATAGGGGCCATGTTGACATGCATATTGTTGACTTGCCGTTTTATTATAGCAACTTGAAGCCATATGTGGTGAAGGTTTAGTTAGACGGCATAAAATTCAATGACGGTGAAACGAAACCCCTCAATCGTGAATGGTCTACGTATCCGCTGGCTGGTTTCATTATTTCATACCCAAAAATTTGACACGAACTTGGCTCAAAATTCGAACTTCCTTTGCCCGTGCATAGATGAAAAGTCAGACGAAATTCACAGCGAGGATATATCATCAACCGGATTCGCACGTTCATAGCACGAAATATCATCGGTGCATGCATGGAGCTAGCCGCCATCACGTAACCGGAGAAATAAATAGTGGCCAACCACACAAGTAAAGAAACGGAAGTACAGAACAGTTCATTAGTAATGAATCGTGAATCGTGATGTCACCTAAGCTAAACAACGTCAAAATAACCCGGTGCAATTGTTTTTCCCTTGCAGAGAAGAGAAGCTTTGCCATGTGCCCAACATGGGCTGGCTTGCCTGGCTATCGATAGTCGATACTGGCCTGCGAGCTCTCAGTGGACAGACTCAATATTAGTACCAGCCCAGAGACATGATAGGCTCGTGCAGTCGTGCCGTGGTGCAACAAGGCTTGCAAAACTAAGCCCAGGTCGAGTAAAGGCCATAGCCTTTCTGGTAACGAGGGCCCAGGTGGAAAATGCACCACAACTATTGAGGCAGAAGGCCGCTTAAATCAGCGGGCCAAACCGAACAAACGCTGCAAAGTGGCGACTACAGCGGTTCGCAGGTGTGCGGCAAGCGCAGAGGTGGCGATAGGGCTGTAAAAAAAAAAAATCTTGAGACTTACCATCTACACAAGTTTGACTTGTAAGAGGCTCGGTTCGAGTTCGACTCGAGCTTTGAACAAGCCGAACTCGAATTCGATCTCGCGAGCTTAACCGAGCCGAGCTCGAATAGTTTGTAAGCCTACTCGAGTCTGGATCGAACTCTCTCAAGTCGAGTTTTCTCGAGCCGAACTTACTCGAGATTGTTACCAAGCCTACCAAGTTTACCAGAATAACCGAGTTTATTCGAGCTTACCGAGCTTAGTCGAACCGAGCTCGAGCCTACTCGAACTTGGACCGAACCAAGCTCGAGTCTGGATTGACTAACTCGAGCTTGATTCGAGCTTTACCGAGCTCGAGCCTAGATGGTTAGACTTGCTCGAACTCGACTCGTTTACAACCTTAGATGGGGGCAAGTAGACGTTGGCCTGCGAGTACCGCGGCTTCCGGACGTATGCGATATGCCCATGTCGAATCCGGAATTTTTTTACTAAAGTAGCTCTTGGATGTTTTTTGAAATGACCAGTCTTGTGACGAAATTATAGAAAGGAGAAATAGTCTCTAACAGATAATTTCAGCACCCAGTACTCGACTGCCGGAAATAAATAAAAAAATTTCAGCGGTACCCGACGCTGAAATTGCCTGTTGAGGGCGATTTTTCCAATTTTATCCTGAAAAAAATCTCCAATCCGTGGGCGAGGGCCTTCCGCAACGAATCCGTGGGCGAGGGCCTTTCCGCAACGGATCATCGCATGGGAGCCAGCGCCAAGTGGCCGACGCTATCACCGAATAGCAGCCCAGTTGCCCGTGCTACTGACGGTCCGTCCGAAGCCCGATCCCGTCAATAGCTGCCGTCCGCCGGTGGTGCGCCTGTGGCCGATCAGAGGACAGGAACGCGGGTCCTCGTGCCCACTGTCGCTGCGCAGCCCCAGGCTCAGCCGCTCTCACGTACGAGGTACGCGACAGGGGGAGTAAGGGATTGATTGTTCGTGCCCACTGTCATTTTGTGCACTGCCTGTCTGCCTCCGGACGTATGCGGCATGCTCGCCCAGTATGGCGTCTGACCAAAACCAAATTTCTGCACTGGTCACAATTGCCCACTAGTTGATCTTGCACGCAGATGCAAGTGGACATGTAGCAGACACCTGCTTCTGCCAGGCTGCCGGTTACATGTGGAATGAAGCTAGCTAAACAGTCGTATCTATTATAATATTAAAACAGATACAAAAGAAACCATCACGTTTGCTCTCAAGCCTAGAAATTTCCACGTTAATCAAAGAAAAAAATATCTACACTGTTGATCATGGTGGGTCCAGATTATAACGTCTAGATTAAAAGAAAGAGTTTGTGTCATGTACAATTAATACAGGAGTTTATGTTCATACAATACAAAAAAAACTAAAATTCAAAATAAAAAATAAAATAAAATAAAATTAGAAATTTAATTTTCATACGATTAAGAGAAATAGTCCAATACAATAAAAAAATTGAAACAAAAAACAAAACATAATTAATAATCTAATTTCCATACAAACATCAAAATAAAATTAAAATTCAGAATATTTTTTTGAAATCGAATAAAAAAGAAAATATAATTAGCAATCTGATTTCCATACGAACATCAAAATAAAACTTAAATTTAGAATAAAAATAGTAGTTGGATTTGTATACTAATTCCAACATAAAAACCAAAATTTGAAATGAAAAATAAAAAATAGGAATTTAATTTTCATACGAACATAAAAAAAATAGTTCACGTCAAGTACAATAGAAAACCAAAAATCTCTACAAAAATAAAAGTAGCAATTTAATTTCCATATGAACATCAAAATAAAAATAAAATTCAAAACAAAAATAAATTAAAAATTAGTAATTGAATTTGTATGTTAATCTTGACCTAAAACTAAAAATTTAGAATACGAAATAAAATAAAATTAGCAATTTAATTTCCATATGAACTCTAAAGTAAAATTCCTAAATAGCTTAAGTTCAAAATAAAAAATGAAATAAAAAATACCAATTGAATTTGCATACAATTCCAACCTAAAACTATATTAAAAAAAAATCAATGTCATGTATGATCCAATAACACACAAAAAAAATAACTGAAATTTGAAATAAAAATAAAATAAAAAGAGAAATGCCAAAACTGAAGGAGCCAAAAGTAGCGATGATGAGTGTTGTGTATCTACATTGTTGAAGAAATCAGTAACAAAAGAAGCTTAATGATAGGGAAGCTCTGGTAGAGATGAAAAGAAACTTTGCATTGAATATATATATATATATATATATATATCCATTTGGTAGTTAAAAATGTGTCATCGCTACTGAGTGACATGACATCACACATGATAGTAGGAAAATTCTTCATATTGTTAGATAATGACAAAAGCAAGCATGCTAGCATCATAGAAGATAGGAGATTGCCGCGTTAGTGAGGAAGCAACATTGTTGAGTTGGCAAACATCAAATAAGAGAAGTGACCGATATGAGACAAGCGTAAGTCAAGCGTGTATAATATCTTGCACGCGTATAATGTATATGCATGCATGAATTCGTTTGAATCAAAACAAGTCGAAAAAAACTCAGAGTAGAGATGACGCTACTCTTTGAAATAGGCTTAAAGCCACTGGTGAGAGTATGACGAGTGTCTCTAGTAGGGATAAGCAATACTTGTACATGTATGCGTTGCATATTGATGTCATAACGTTCAACATTAGGTAATAATTGAAAAGAAATAAAAGATAGTTATACGATAGAGTGTTGCATCAAAAGGATAGCGGTTGAAATGGATCGATAAAAAATTAGGCTTACTATTATCGGTTGAAGCAGAAAAGTTATGGGACGATCAATAAGAGATATAAGACACGATTCTGCAGGGCAATCAATGTGTGAGGAAGATACGTTTAAAAGTCGTCCATGATATATCAATGTATACGTGAGCAATGTACTCTAACACCATGTAAAATAATCAATGTATTACTTGAGATTAAATAGAGATATATGTGTTGCATATATTTAAAAAAATTAATAATGGAGAAAGAATAGGGGTATATAGCTATATGTTCTATGCAAGATGAAGAATTACTACGTTTCTAAGAATCCTCGACAACTTTTTATTTTCAATGATTTTCTTCCATCAAAGCTTTCACTTCAATTACATCCATTAAGTTGAATTTTCTTCAAGCTTCTATTGGCATTTCTAATGTTTATGATATCTTTAAAATCTAAATAATCCACAAAATACGTTAATATATTATCAAGCATATAAATTATATCATTTGATACTACAAACTGTTAAAAAAATCTAGTCACGCAATTGCGTAGGTCACCCTGCTAGTTTCTTAATACTGTGTCACCAACCGGAATTCTGGAAGGATTCTACGTTCCAACAGCCCGTGAATTTGCAATTGTCCCGATTCCTGACCAACCCATCATAATCTCTACCAATCATCAACAGACAACAGGGATACCACCAATCCGTCATCTATATATCTTTCGTCGTGTATATGGTGTACAGTTCGTCTCACGGCAAATACAGATCTGTACATTGTTCTACTGTAGCATGCTCCCTCTGGTCATGAACACGGTTTCAAAATATAGTTTTGACTACTAATTTCTATTATAATATATTTACAAAACCCAATAAAATTATAATATTATGCAACTATTTTTCAAGAAAAATCTATTCATATGATTTTCAAGTATCGAATTTAAATATTTTAAAAGATATTGATAATTAAAGTTTCAAAAATTTAACTGCATCTATATCTAAAACGACAACTATTGTGACCGGAGAGAGTATATCAATACTACTTTCCCTGTTCCAATCAAAAAATAAAAATAATTTATTTCAGTCTTAGAAGGGTAATCATGAGTTCACGACTAGCTTTCGGGGTATCAAGCGCAGGGATCCAAAAACCGGCGAATTTCGCAAATTTCGCGAAATTTCGGTTTCGCCCCAATTTATATATGCCGCCAAATTCAAAAATTTAAAAAAAATTTGATTTTGCTACAGTGCTGCTACAGTAATTTCGGAATTTCGGCGAAATTCGGTCAAAATTCGCCGAAATTTCGGGTTTGGAGTCCGGATTTTCAATTTTTTTGGCCGGATTTGAACGGACTGGGTCCAATAACCCTTAAGAAAGTCTTGTTCCATGAAAATTTGATGAAAAACTAATTTTTGAGATTTTTAAAATTTGGGCAGAAACCTTGTCAGATTTTTAAGAATTTTTAAAAGCTTGATAATGATGTGAAAAAATTATGGTACCATTCTTAGTAGTTTGGGATCATACAAAAAATTTTCAAAATAATTTAACATCATTTGTTATCTTTAAAAATAAAAACCGAATGGACATAATTGGGACAGTAAACTTATTATATTTTTACAAATTTTCTCCGGTGTGATCATGATCTGAAATTTTTATGACATATTAATAATTTTCTCAGTACCATTCTATAAAATTTTCAAAAATTTAAATTTTCTTTGTTTGCTCAATAAAATCTATCAATGCAGTAAGCACTGAACTTATATGATTGCAATCTGCTCTGCACAGTTTTCAGATTTCGGATTTTGATTTATCAGACAATTCAAATATTTTTAAACTTTTTGAAAATTTGTTTTTCAAGTTTATTTCAGGTAATGATCCTTATTTAAAATTTTCAGCTCCATATATTGTTCCAGGAATTTATAAAATTCTGACAATGTACTGTGTACATATTTCTGTTTTCGGTTTTGGATTTATCAGGCAACTCAAATATTTTTATAAATTTTTGAAATTTTGTTTTTAAAATTTATTTGAGCTAAGGATTCTTATGTAAAATTTTTAGCTCAAAATATTTCTCCAGGAATTTATAAAAATTCTGACATTCAAAGTACTAGTTTTCAACTCTCTCTGTGTTTGAATTTTTAAAATTGCTCACATTTGATCATCATCTGAAATTTTTCCAGATATATCATAAGTATGTCAGGAATCTCCACAAAAATTTCAAAACTTTCTAACATCGTTTGTACTATTTTTCATCCGGTTCAAACTTACCAATCAACGTTTCATCTACATAGTATCAGTATTTGAATTTTTAAAATTGCACAGATCTGATAATCACCTGAAATTTTTATGAGAACATCTCTAATGTGGCAGGAACCTACAAAAAAAATTTCAAAATTTTTCGGCGTCGTTTGAACCAATTTTCAGTCAGTCCAATTTGGGCGAATTTCGGGCAAATTTCGGCGAATTTCGGGGTATTTTCGGCGAATTTCGGAAAATTTCGGTGGAAATCAAACCGGATTTGAATTTTGAAATTTGAATTTTAAATCTTGTCCCGCCGAAATTACCGAATTTCGGCCGAAATTTCGGATTTCGGCCTGTCCCGAATTTTTTTCTCAAACGAAAAGTTCATCCCTGATCAAGCGTATCACCAGAATGACTTTTTCATCCATACACACGGCATAAGAACGAAAACAATACCTGTCTGTCACTAGAGAAACCCATATTGGGATGCTCACACGGTCACATCATATAGAAACTTGGCAGCACACATCTGAAAAGCAGATACAATATAGAAGTCAGTGGAGTAACTCCAAGCTCAATAGTACTACTACCATGCAACGCATCAGCATGTTTGCTCTGGGCCAAACTCTGCACACTGGACTGTTCAGTAACCAGCAAATACTTGCATTCGGTCCATCTAGAGTAGGATACAAAATCTTCAATTCTGCCCAAAAAAAAAACAAATCATGAGTCAAGAAAAGGACATTAAATTCATGCAATAGATGCCAGAGAACTGATATCCAGAAGATATGCATTAGTTACAGCGAATCACCACAATATTTTCCAAAATTTATTAGGCGTGCATGGCCCCTCCAGAAATATAATAAGAACCAATTGGAGAGCATTAAAACCCAGGCAAGCAGTTCCTTCTGATGGCACGCCCTGTTCTTCTCCTAGTGCTGCTCCTCCTCTCTTCCACTGCCATTTCTACCTCCAAGAGAATTCAGCCGAAGTTCTCGGCTATCTTCTACTTTGGCGACTCCGTTCTTGACACGGGGAACAACAATCATATCCCGACTTTGGCTGTGGCAAACCATTTTCCTTATGGGAGAGACTTCCCAGGAAAGAAGCCGACAGGGAGGTTCTCTAATGGCCGGCTTGTTCCAGACCTCCTCAACGAGAAGCTGCAGCTCAAAGAATTCTCACCACCGTTCCTGGACAAGAAGCTGCCCGACAATGAAGTCATGACAGGGGTGAACTTCGCGTCGGCTGGTTCAGGGTTCGATGACCAGACCTCACACCTGTCCAATACTCTGCCAATGTCGAAGCAGGTGGACCTCTTCAAGGACTACCACCTCCGACTCAGGAACATTGCTGGAGAAAAGGAGGCTTCCAGGATCATTGCCAACTCTCTGATATTTATCAGCTCGGGAACCAATGATTTTACACGTTACTACCGTTCATCAAAGAGGAGGAAGACAGACATTGGTGAATACCAAGAAGCTGTGCTCCAGATGGCACAGGCTTATGTCAAGGTAAAAATAGGCATTGTCAAAGTTGCTTCTAATCAACTATTTTGTTCCAATTCTCTAGCGTAGAAACTAACAATAACTCTTCTTTGGTTTCCCTAAACTGGAGTGCAGGAACTGTTTAACGTCGGGGGGCGGCAGTTCTGCTTGGCAGGTCTTCCGCCATTTGGTTGCGCACCTATTCAAATCACATTGAGTGGAGACCCTGAGGATGAGAGGGCATGTGTGGATCAGCAAAACAAGGATGCCCAGGTCTACAACTCTAAACTTCAAAAGTTACTTCCAGCGTTGCAAGGCTCACTCTATGGAAGCAAAATTGTGTACTTGGATGCATACGAAGCTCTCATGGAGATCCTTGATTATCCTACTAAATATGGTAAGGTTTTTGCATTATTGTCATGATTCACAACTTATCTAGTAAATGTGTTCACTTGTATGAGATCACTTAAAGTTGTGAAGCAAAACACCAAGAGAGTGTCTTAACTCATAATCCTAGCAAAAGAAGAATTGGTAAACACCAAGGTGCTGAACTTGTCCGCCAACAACTAGAAGCCGGCAGAAAACCAAACAGCTAACAGCTTAATGACAAAAGGCAGATGTACCATTTGTTATTTATTCATGTCAACCTAGACTGCTTTCTTGTAATTAATACCAGTTCTCAACAAAGGTTTGCCATGATAACAGGATTTACAGAGACAACGCGAGGATGTTGTGGGACTGGGCTCAGAGAGGTCGGACTGTTTTGCAATGCATTGACTCCTACATGCATGAATGCGTCATCCTTTGTATTTTACGATGCTGTGCACCCAACAGAGAGGGTTTATAGGATAACAACAGATTACATACTGAAAAACGTTATTCCGCAGTTTTAATGAATCAAATGCTCAAATAAAGGTTTCAATTTTTTATATAAAAAATTTTCAAATATGGTTTTCTTCTTTGTTTTAATTCATTCCGCTCATTCTTTTGGATTTGTTCTGGAAGTCCATTTTTTAAGAAAAGAGTCCTAAAATGTGTTTCATCTATCATGTCATGCATAATATGTTTTACTCATTGGCCTTTTCAACAATGGATTTAAGAATGAAAATACAGAGGTCGAAGGCATAGAACTCTGACTGGATTAGAGAAACTTGAGATGGCTAAACAAGGAAAATGACTACAGGGTCTCCTGCAGAGTGCAGACATGTCATCCACAGTGGAAATTACAGTGGGGGATTAACAGATATATATAATGTACCAACTAGAAGAAATGGAATCGCAATGGCTCATAGTATTAGTCGAGAGCGATGAAAGGTCCAACTAAGGATTCCTCCTAAACAAAAGGTTAACATGGCCCTCAACTTCCTTCAATATAAATAAATAAACAGAACCCTCATATGGATTCAGCATGAAAAAGATTATAAACCAATCGTTGACGAACAACTTGTTGCATACATATTGGCCATTATTTTAAAATGCTTGCTCATATATTGGGCAAGTTTAATAGTGAACATAACCTCTCTTTAATTATAGTAGATAAAAAAAACCCGACTAAATCAGTAAAATATAAAAAAGACCGACTAAATCAGTACAATAGTATATCATCATCAGTTGATAGGGGACTTCACATGATCCTAGTTAGTAAAACACTAACCAATATAAAACATATATTGTGAAAATAATACAGCGGCAGAGTTACAGAGACACACCTTACACTCTTCTCCCTGAGAAATATTAAACACAAATCAGCAAGTAGCAGCCAGAAGAGCCACACTCCATCACCTGGCCATTGCTTTGAACAACTGCTGAACCTGTGACTGCATATCCTCAGATCGCATATATGGTTCCCTTCCAGCCCCTGTTGCCTTTAACGTCTCAACTATATCCTGTACGCTGGAATGACTAGATCCTCCACCAAAATGCTCAAATCCACTGCTTGCTGCTTCTCCATCAATACCCACCGTGACTGCACCTGGCAAAACTGCTTCCACAAAGTCATTGAAATGGCTCAGCTTCTCCATCATAACATTAAAATTGCTGTCAAACCTTTTGTCCATCTCAAGTATCATGACAGCCTTCCACCAGGTAGCACGTCGATATTCCAAACACCATTGGCAAACCTTTGCAGATATTACCGTGGTCCAATCCTCACCCAGAAAGACCTTAAGCTCACAATCATTGACTTTCTTGATTATATAGATCCCATTGTTAATTAGAAACACGCAACTGAGAGGGACATGACGATAAACCTTGGATTTGGACTCAAGATTCTCCATGAGCACATACACAATCCAAGCAAGGTGGACCGCCAGTGATGATGTTGGACGGTCAGGGTCTATTGGGCATGTTTCAGAACAACCAAACTCCAACAACATCATTTCTTCCAAAGTATGGTGAGATACACATGCTGCCATAAGGTAGTTCATTACATACCTTGTGATCGGATGCACTCCACCATCTGGCAGAGAAGAATCACTTGGATCACAGAGTATCAGATTTTCTAGAGCCAAGGCACTCGCGAAGAACGACTACCTCATGATCCAAGGCTTCATCAAGGACAGGAAGTATATCACTTACAGCATCATACATGTCTGTTAATTTATGATCTAAATTCAAAGAGAAGGCCAACTTTTGCCGGAGCATAGCGGAGGCCCGTCGCCGGTATGGATCGTTATGGATTGATTTCCGAGTTTAACCTAGGTCGCCACTATCTATATATATATATACCTTCTTGTAAGCCGCACGGATGATTTGATCTCTACGTTTGTAACTCTCTAGAAAATAGTAAAGATTTGCCATCCGTCGCCTGTAGTTTTTCTCGCAAAGGTTTTCCACGTTAAATCAGTCTCTTGTTCTTTTTTATTTGATCTTCTTCGCCTGTTTTGAGTGTCATTTCTCTAACAATGTCAATTATGCGGAAGAGACACTCCGGATTCTGTCCAACTGTTCAGCAGCTGCAATAAAATTGGCAAAGGACAGTTGTTGAAAAATGTGGCAAAGGCAAGGACATTGTAGGATGTGAGGTCCTTGAAAACGCAATCACATAGGTGGTGTTTGCTTGGGATTAAGATGTGGAACACACCACGGACTGCAGGGATCCAGCACATGATCTGAGTCTCAAGTTCCTCCCAGGCTCCCACGATGCTGACTGGAACGTCTCTGCCAAGTGAGCATGAACCCCAAGGCAGGCAATGCTCTTATCAATGAAGTTGCGGCGTGCAGCAGTGTAGTTCTCAGCAGATGCATTACCAAAACCAGCAGCAACCATCCTTCTTGCAATCCGGTTTGCCTCAAAGATCACCCTCTGGTAAGGTATCAACGATGATGTCAAAGTTTTTAACTGGCAGTGCTACAAGGGTGTGGCTGTCATCATCATTATGGTTTTTCTTGATATTGTGGTAACCACTGTTGGCATCGAAACCAGAAGTATCAATCAGGTGCTGGAACTCGTTTCCAAGCCTCGAGGCACAGCGCTCTAGAGAGCGATCAAAGCTCTCAAGGAGGGCATGGTCTGCTGAGGTGTTGTCGAGGCAGTGGATGGTGGAAGTTAGTTCATCCACAGCTTCTAGGAAGGCATTGAACTAGTCCAGAGGGGCCGATCCAAGCTAAGGAACTGGGAAATCAGATCATCGAGTGCTTGCAGAGTATCCTCCATGCCACTCATCAATGCTTGGGAGTAACCAGTCTTTGCTTAAGTCTCTTCAGATCTAGAACTTTGTGAATATATGGACCTCCTTAGTTTTCAGTGCAACTAATAGAAGAGGATGGTGGAATCCAGTCCAATCATCTGCAGCTGACAAAATTGACTAGTGCAAACATCTCATAATTCATACTTAACTTTCTTAGAAATAAGACTGCAAAACATACCTCAATAAAGGCGAATTTGAAATTGAGGATGCAAAAGGATGTCTACCAATTGTCGCACTGAGATACATATAACTTCATCCCCATGAAAATGAGCTCTTAATGTTCTAAAATAATAAACAATCTTAGTGGACCACCAATTATGTAAGAGGGGCAAGGGGTTCTGCATATGTGGACAAGGCCAGAGCAGAATTTCCAAATAATAAAGCAGTTTGTTGGAGTGTGAAAGGAGCTTACATCAGGATAGCAAAATCCAACAGTTTCATTGAAGAATATAATTACAACGCATTATTTCATGGCAATTGCACCCTTTTGACATTTCTTGAAACCAACACAGCAAGTTATTGAAAACTATAAGACAAGCTCTGACAAATAGAACACAAGTTTTTTTAAAAAAAATAAGAGCAGACTTGCTATATGGGTGGGCAGGTACCATCTTTTACCCAAAAAAAAAGGAGTCCATGATGCACTGTTCCAAAATTGTGTAAAAATTCAGGGATGTGCTACATACATGCAAAAAATTAAGATCAAATCCATCCATAGTTGCAGTAACCAAAAGGCAGCGCATATATATTCATAAATTGTGTGTACTGTTACTTGTCTTTTTTAGTTATCTCAATTAGTTATTGAACTCTTGAAATTTGCAGGTATGTACAGTTTTTTCCCCACATTTTGGATGTAGTACATGCAATGCGTAATGTACTACATGTAAGTGGGGATAGCTACCCATATGGCCAGCAGGTTATTTTATATATATATAATATAGTCAATTTGCAGGTGGTCAAACATGCCCTACATGCAGTTACAAAAGACAGGAATAAACACTTGCTACACGCTTGGCTGCTCCATACTGCTTCACCCAGCAAAATTTTTACACGAGAAGCCTAAAATTCTATATTTGAAATTTGAACAAGGAACCTCAGTCAACCTTAGATTATGCCTGATTTATTCACACAGTTTTTCCTTATCTTCTTTTCAACAGTGTTAACAAACTGAGTTTTTAAAAGTTGCACTAAGCAACAAAATTCCTAATTATAGCCTCACCCATTACAGCTTTTTCTAGCAATTTTATGGAGAGAGTTTATTTAACAAATGGAATAAGTAATAATATTGAATATTATATATTGATGTAAACATAATACAGGAGGAATATAAATCTGTTTGGGGCATCAACACACAAGAGAGAGTAAGCAGATTAGCTTGCCATGCTTCCTATGATAGGGCTCTGTCTCTTACTACTCTAACCATCATAAAAGTTAGGTCATACACAATATCACAATAGCTAAAGCCTGATGGATCTGAAATCGAAATAGATGCTTCTCCTTCATCAATTGAGCACATATGCTGATTTTGGAAGAAGGTAATTAAACATGTATTTGAAATACACAAAATCAGCACACTTGATTTGTGAAAATTAAAGGAGCAATTAAGCCAAAAAGGAACTGATAATATGGCAAATAAGATTTACCATTACCAATTGATACAGAAACACCTACAACAATTTACACAGTTCAAGAAGCCCACGATTTGCTCATCTAACTAGCAATGTAGCCCGTGCACTTGGGCATGCATTATCCATAACTCATGTTTAAATGATTTGGTAATACATATGTGATTTTGCTTTTCGGATAATAGATCATTGTGGTAATTTACAATATTTTGATATTATATATTATAAGAGAGACCAATTGATATAGAAACACCTACAACAATTTACACAGTTTGAGAAGCCCAAGATTTGCCTCATCTAACTAGCAAGGTGGCCCGCGCACTTGGGCGTGCATTATCCACAAATCATGTTTAAATGATTTTGCAATACATATGTGATTTTGCTTTTTGGATAATAGATTGTTGTAGCAATTTACGATATTTTGATATTATATATTATAAGAGAGAATATACTCACTCTTTTTCCCAATACTTGTCACATGTGACCGAAACTTTCTTCTCCAAATATTTGCATGACAGATCAACAAAATGTAGCATAGTATAACATTTTTCATCTATACCATCATCTCTTAATTTCATTGTTGCAATGCTTGTCAGTTTCATTTGGTACTTTTTTAGTGTGCATCACATTGCTTATACAGGTATAACCAACTAAACATTTGTCGATGTATCACCCTCTTAATCTCTTTTTTCCATGAAGGTCCACTAAATAAAGAGTCATAATATTTTCTTTTTTAGAATTTTTAGCATATTCTATATTTTCTTAGAGGTTGTAAAAAAAATATGTCATGGAATTTTATTACATAATAGTTAGTAACACACACATATACGCACACAAATAAAATTCCTTATCTTATTTATTTTTTCTCAAATTAGCATATTTTTGGAATTTTAATTCTGAATAAAACTAAAATTTATATTTTTCATTTAGTATGGAACTAAAAAATCCCTAATTTTCTTTTATCTTTATTCTTTTGTTGTTATTTTTATTTAATTTTGAATTCAACGATTTAATTTAGACTTCGTGTGAAAATCAAATGGCTAATTTCCTTTTGTTTTTTAATTCCGAATTTATGATAAGTTTCATTGTTATTCTTTTATTTAATTTCACATATCAGTTTTAAGTTGGAATTCATATACAAATCCAACCACTAACTTGTATTCCAAATTTCAGCTATGTACACGTTTTAATTTGGAGTTCGTATGAAAGTTAAATTATTTATTCTAAATTTCTATTATTTTTTTATTATAGGCTCTTTATTCTAATCTAAGTTTTTAATTTTATTGTTATTTTTTATTTAAATTAGAATATTAGTTTTAGGTTAGAATTGATATACAAATCTAACTAGTAATTTTTATCTAATTTTATTCCCAATTTTAGCTATGTATGGTTTTTTATTTGGAGTTCATATAAAAATCAAATGGGCTAATTTCTTTTTATTTTTATTCTGAATTTTTATTATTATTTATTATACTTAGTATGAACTCTTTCTTTTAATCTAAGTTGTTATAATTCGAGTCCACTAGATAGATAGTTAGATATTTTTCTTTAAATAATAACATCCAATTGCTACTATAATTCAACTTAGTTAGGGTTCATCAAATTAAGGGCTAGAAGTTTTGCTTTTTTTAAAAGAATTTCTAGCATATTTATCTTTTTTCATAGCTATCCTCCACGAGCTTGTAATATAAGATAGATATAAAGCCCGATCTTAAGGCATAACACCATCAAATCTAGAATGTATCATTACCAGTGTTCAGTTATCCGCCATAAAAGAAATGACACCAAAATCAGAGCTATAGCAGCATCATTCTATAATTAACTAATCACTTGGCCACTCCTTCGAACAAATGTTGGATGCATGCTTCGACATCTTCTGGGGTATGCTTGATGAACAAGTCCCGTGCAGCTTCTGGAGATGATCTCAACCTTGCAATTAAGCCTGTATATGCAGGCATAACAGAATCTGTTATTGCCGCCCTAACATCCGCACACAGCTGCTCATCTACGATCACCCACTTCGACTGCGCCGCACAAATC
Source organism: Guadua angustifolia (assembly GCA_036346375.1). Classification (NCBI taxonomy): domain Eukaryota; kingdom Viridiplantae; phylum Streptophyta; class Magnoliopsida; order Poales; family Poaceae; genus Guadua; species Guadua angustifolia. Next base: position 41,542,957 of record CM070501.1, on the reverse strand, counting down.
TCCTCCAAGTAGCCGTTGAACATCAGTAGTTTTTGCAGCATGGCCTTCGCAGGGAGACTACCAATGCCAGGACCTCCTGTCTGCAGAACTGACATGACCTTTGCCCAAGCCCCACGCTGGTACTCCATACTCCACCGGCGTACTCTACTCATCATTTGCTTCATCCACTCATCACCAAGCAAAACCCCAAGCTCACTGCCATTCACCTTGTGAATAATGTACTTGCCATTATTCATCAAAAAGATGGAAGCAAGCGGCGGGTCCCTATATGCCTTAGACTTAGTTTCCAGATTTTTGTAAAGGACATCCATGATCCATGCAATGTGCACGGCAAGCGACGAAGTGGGGCGATCAGGATCAACAGCAATAGCTGCCCCGCCAGCAGCACCCAAGTCACCTTCCATCACCTCTTCCAGTGTTTGTCTCGATCCACATGCAGCTCGGAGGTAGTTCATGACATACCGAGTGATTGGGTGTATGCCACCACCGGGCACAGCAACACGGGCTGGGTCACGGCGGATGAGATTTTCCAGCTCCATGAATATACCTTTGATAGAGAAACCAAGGGTATTGCATACCGAGGACACCTCAGCGCGAAGTGCTGCAGAGTAGGGATCAGAGAAGACAGGGTCAAGGTCAGGGAGGAGGTCACGCACTGCCTCGTACATGTCGATGACACGGAAGAGGCGCTCTGGCGCACGGCTGGCAGAAGCAACAGCGTCGCCGAATGAGATAAGCTGCAGCGCCTGGGTGCGAACTGCAGCAACAAAGGCGAGGTCGCCATAGGGGGCGAGACCGTCGAAGACACGGTCGCAGAGGCGGCGCTCGCTGGGGATCAGGATGCGGAACACCATCTTGAAGGCCGGGATCCATCGAGCAATGTCGAGCTCGAGCTCTTCCCATGATAACGAGTGGACCTCGTCGGCAGTGCGGGAAGGGATTGCGAGGCGTGCGACGCTCTCGTCGATGAATCCGCGGCGCGCGGCCGCGTAGGCCTCGGCGCATTCGCGGCCAAAGCCAGCGTCCACCATCCGCCGTGCGATCTGGTGGACGTCGGAGACCGACCCCGGCGGGAGAGCGTCGATGACCACGTCGAAGTCCGAGACCGGCTTGGCGATTGGGATTGGCTCGTCGCCGTAGCCGTCGTCCGCGTCGTAGTCCTCGTCCTCACTCTCATCAGACCCGAATCCGCCGGGCGCCGGCGGCGCCGCATCGTCGGGACGCTCGATGAGCGCCCGGAATTCGTCCTCCAGCCGGGCCATGCACCGGCTCAACAGCTCGTCGGCGCGGTCGATAAGCCCGCGGCTGGTTCCCGCCGAGTCCAGCTCCTGCACGGTGCCGATGAGGTCGTCCACCGCCTCCAGGAAGGCGTCTGCGTCCGCGGAGTCGGTCCATATCAGCCTATCCATGGTCACGAACTGCGAGATCTGCCGGTCCAGCGTGCGCACGGCCCGCTCCAGAGACGTCACCGGCGGCATCGCCGCCGCAGCCGAGGGCACCGCGGGCGGGGGCGGCGGCGAGGCCGGCATCGAGTGCGCCCCACCCCCTCCTCCGGCAGCGACCGCGGCGCGCGTGGCGTCGAGCTTGTCGAGCGAGAGGCGGCCGTCGTAGTTGGAGAATACCTTCAGTATGTCCTCCGTCATCGTGTCGTTGCGGCCCAGGGTCTTGACGATGTGCTGCACCGTGGCAAGCAGCTTCTCCTCGCCGTCCTCCGCCATAGGACCGTCGCCCGAAGCCTCTCCGGCGACCTTGCGTGTGGTTCGGGCTAGGGTTTGGCGTTCAAGCTGTGCGGCCGTGGAGCTCCTCCAAGTGAAGACGCGGTGGTGGTCTGGCGAACAGAGAACGGAGTGGCCGCTTAGCGCTCACCGGCTGGGCTGGAGTGACACCGTTGTAAATTGTAACGTTGGCGAAAATTTACCGTTCCGCTGCAGGGTAAATCGCGGTGGGCGGTGGATGGGAGGGTGGGTTGGTCGGGTGGACGGTCGGATGAAGACGTGGAGGTGGCGGCAACAACGGGTGAAAACAGCGGTGACCTCTGGAGTCTGGACATGAGAAAGGATGGAAGTGTAAGCCTAGGTGGTGGATTGGATCATTGGAGGGTGGGAAAAGCATAAATGCAGACAGTAACGCCGCTGGGAGGAGTAGCTGGGGGTTTAAATTCTCACAGGTCGGCCTCGGGCCACGGGCAATGGAGTGGGCTTAGGTAACTAGCTCCGTTTCGTTTCAGCATCTGAATTATAATTTTAAATTACAGAAAAAATGTTCTTAATTATGAGAGAAGTGGATTGGGTTAACCGTGATTTCTAGATTTTGGACCGAGTCAGTGAGAATCAGCTAGAACCCAGTTTCAGCTGGATTATGATTCTATGTAAAGAACGGCTTCTGATTATAGAAAAAACTATCTAGAATATTTCTGTTCGGCAAACAATCTACTTTTTTTAAACAGAAGTTATGTAAAAACTGAAACGAATGAGGCCTAGGTGTCCCATCGAGATGGAAATCACGCACATCACACTTACATCCGACTATTCATATGTAGCTGTTGTTTTTTACAAATATAGTACTATACTTTCGAATTTACAATTTTTTGCTGTTTTGGTTGTTTCGGAGAACGTAATTGTGAGAATAGCAATCGCAGCGATGGATTAGCAAAAATAGCCCAGTGTCACCAGCCGAAGGCGCTACAGAGGCTGAGCCGCGGATGGGAGGAGCTGCACTTAGCTTGATTTTAATGCAATTAATTGTAGATGAAATAACGGTATTAGAATACGTAATGACAATAATAGTACAGTTAGCAATACATGAAATAACGTACATGCTTTAATATAAATATTGTAATATTAGTGTAATACCGGTATGATGTGACATAATTAATAGTATGTAAAATGATAGCAATAATACAATGTATGCGTAACTTTAACAATGTTATACAAATAATAGGATAATATTTGTTTGATTACTACAATATTAGTGCAGTTAGTAGCACATAAATTGACAATATTAGTACATGATGTAGTACATAAAATGATAATATTAGTACAATAAGTTGTGCATGAAATGGCAGCAACACTATAAAGAGTAATGCATGAATTGATGATACAAGGCGTAAGTAATAGTAATAATTAGGGTGATGGTACTGCAAACAGTACGACTTGAAAGGACAGTATTCGTGAAATGACCAATACAACTTAAAACGACAATATTCGTGAAATGACTAGTACAACTTGAAAGGACAATATTTGTGAAAGGACTAGTAATATTACTGTAGTAACTGTATGATATGATATAATAAGTAGTATGCAAAATGATAATAATATCATGATGCATGCATATTTTTAATAATGTTATGGTAATTTAATGCATGTGCGTCATTTATTGTGGTAGATACTACATGGTAGATATCCTAGATTTGTTTGTGTGTCATGGCAATGGCGTTGTTCAAGAGGGTCCATATGGGATGGACCTTTAAAACTACAAACGATAGGTGATCCGGGCTTTAGGTCTGATGGAGATGGGCTCGGCTGAGCTCCGGAGATGCATATGGAGTGCATTTAACGGGCAGACTGTCCAAAAGAAGCTTGTCATTGAGGTTGTACATGCCAGAGCTATGAGAGATTCGACGGACTATTTGTTGACGCTATGCAAGATCTCGGGAAAAGCACAGTAGGGGAATACATGCAAGTTGTGATGAACCCTCTGGTGATGATACACCATCGTCAGATGGTGTATGCGCACTCTCTCGATATATATTTTTAGAAAAAAATAATATATTTTCAATAATGTAGATGTTTCTTAGATATAGATGTAGATAGATATGTATTTTTAGGAGTGTAGATTTTTTATAGATAGAAGTAGATAAAAATATTTTTAGGAGTGTATAGCCCGACATCACTATACACAACATAGTCCGATGTGACTACTCACTGCACGCTGCAAAGTCTCATCGGTACACTTAGTATGTACTAACTACACACTGCCCAGTTCGAAGTGACCGCTCACTGCCTACTTTTAACTCTGAAGTAACCATTTAATACACAATATATTTGTCAGTACTGATACCTTACATACATGACTACCTTTTCAGCTCGACTTGACTACACACTCCAGCATTTTGTTTTCGTCTGCGCATTTGAATTTTACCTCCAACACTTAGTCCATACATCCCTTCGAGACTATAAAAGGACAAACTGTAGGCACACTTACACAGCTCCCACTTACACCTCAATATATCTGGATTCTCTAGCAGAGCATTCTCTTCGACGCCTAAGTAAAATGGTATGCAAATTGCAAGAGTGATGTCTGATATTATCGAAGCATAAGGTGACAACTTTTAGCCTAAACCTTGTGACCTCCAACAATCTTAACGCGCACTTGCAAGGGTGACGTTAAAGGTAATTTAAGGTGTGCGAACTAGTCGACCACCCTTCTTGTCGGGGATTGGGTATTTCCTACAACGACCATGGTACATCGGCAGCCTCGGGCGTGCCTCTGCTCGGGCCTCGTCCCCAAGGTGGGTCTCCGGACCGCGCCGACCTTCGGGCTGTACCCCCATCCACCGTCATGCTCGTCCCCGAGCATGCCCGCTCGACAGCTCGCGTCCAAGCGGCCCGGCTTGCCGAAGGGACCTCGGGCCTCGCCCAAAAGCGGGCGCGATCCTGGAGGGCGACGTGGCATTAATTACGTGGCAGCTCGGAGAACTGCGCGCCCGCGCGGTCCGCACGCCTGTGGTCTGCGTGCCCGCGATCTGCGCTCCCTGTAGCCATGTCGCGCTGCGCCCGGTGGGAAACAAGGAAGCGGCGCTGCCTGCGTGCAAAATAGTAAGGCGCCCCCCTGTAATAAATGTGTGTCTCCTGTAAGCCCTTATAAATACTTGCCCGCACGAAGGATTCGGGGCTAGCCGTGAGACCAAGGAAGCTAGATTTCATCCCTCATCTCCACTTGTACTCAGCATTTGTAATCCGACTTCAGACAGTAGTGCAATCACTGGACGTAGGGTTATTATCTCCCCTGCGAAAGGCCCGAACCAGATAAAAAAAACGACCCCATTGTGCTTTGCGATTGTCTTGGTCACCTTGTTCCGTAGCCCGGTAGGACCTCGGACGCTATACCCCTCGTGGAAAAGGGGTCTTAGGTTGATCCCTTATTCAACAAGTAAGCTCGGCGGGGGACCGATTTCCGAATCGTCGACAGCTGGCGCCGTCCGTGAGGATCGACTGTGTCCTTTCGCGAGGAATCCCTGAGGATGCCGAATTCTCAAGACAATCAAGACCTCTACGTCTTTGGCGACGTGGAGGGTAGCGACGTGTCTTCTTGCGCCGAGGGCGTGGCGGCGTGAGTCCTTCCCGAACGCACGCGTTTACGCTCGGGGCTATCCATGTCCTGCCGAAACACGTCCTCCGCTTCGGCGCGAAGTTCTTCCCTAGGCACGCGTTTACGCTCGGGGCTATCCATGTCCCGCCGAAACACGTCCTCCGCTTCGGCGCGAGTCCTTCCCGAAAGCACGCGTTTCGCTCGGGGGCCGTCCATGTCCCGCGCGAGCACGTCCTCCGCTTCGCACGAGTCCTTCCCCGAACGCGCGTTTACGCTCGGGGCCGTCCATGTCCCGCACCGAGCACGTCCCTCGCTCGGGCGCGAGTCTCTTCCGCGCCGGGGCTCGCCCGAACGCGGCGGCGTGAGTCCTCTTGTGACCTGCTAGTTAGTTCCCCTGGACGTCTAGTCCACGTCCGGGATGCGGCAGTTCAAGCATGTCTCGTCTGTCAGTTCCACGAGCATCTAACCCATGCTTGGGATGCGGCAGTGCGAGTCTGCTCGCAAATTTGCTAGTTGCCTTCTCCCTAGACATCTGATCTATGTCTAGTTCCCCTGTGCGTCTGATCCATGCTCCGGATGCCGCAGTAGCTCTTCGCTGCGAGACTGCCCCGAACAAGCGCCGCCGGATGTCGCATGATAGCTCTTCGCCGCGAGACTGCCCCCGAGCAAGCGCCGCCGGATGCCGCAGAGCTCTTCGCCGCGAGACCACCGTCCCCGCAAGCGCCGCCGGATGCCGCAGAGCTCTTCGCCGCGAGACCACTGTCCCCGCAAGCGCCGCCGGATGTCGCATAGCTCTTCGCCGCGAGACTGTCCCCGCAAGCGCCGCCGGATGCGCATAGCGCTCATTGCGAGACTGTCCCCGCAGCGCCGCCGGATGTCAGCAGAGCCCTTCGCCGCGAGACCACAGTCCCGCGCATAAGCGCCGCCGGATGCCGCAGTAGCCCTTCGCCGCGAGACTGCCCCGCAAGCGCCGCCGGATGCCGCAGATAGCCCTTCGCCGCGAGACTGTCCCCGCAAGCGCCGCCGGATACCGCAGAGCTCTTTCGCCGCGAGACCACTGTCCCGAACAAGCGCCGCCGGATGCCGCAGTAGCTCTCCGCCGCGAGACTGACCGCAAGCGCCGCCGGATGTCGCAGATAGCTCTTCGCCGCGAGACTACTGCCCCGAGCAAGCGCCGCCGGATCTTCGCAGAGCTCTCCGCCGCGAGACGACCGAACAAGCGCCGCGGATGCCGCAGAGCTCTCGCCGCGAGACCACCGACCGCAAGCGCCGCCGGATGCCGCAGAGTAGCTCTCGCCGCGAGACCACTGCCCCGAACGCCGCCGGATGCGCAGAGCTCTCCGCCGCGAGACTGTCCCCGAACAAGCGCCGCCGGATGCCGCAGAGCTCTCGCCGCGAGACTGTCCCCGCAAGCGCCGCCGGATATGCATTGCGAGACCACTGTCCCGAGCAAGCGCTGCCGGATACATTCGCGAGACCACTGTCCCGAGCAAGCGCCGCCGGATGCCGCAGAGTTCTTCGCCGCGAGACTGTCCCCGAAACAAGCGCCGCCGGATGCTGCGCAGAGCTCTTATTTGCCAGACCGCTTCGTCCCGATCAAGCGCCGCCGGATGCCGCAGAGCTCTCCGCCGCGAGACGACCGCAAGCGCCGCTCGGATGCATAATAGCTCTTCGCCGCGAGACCACATCCCCGAAAGCAAGCGCCGCCGGATGCCGCATAGCTCTCCGCCGCGAGACTGCCCCGCAAGCGCCGCCGCTGTCGGATCTGAGTAGCCCGCCGCGATACCACATCCCCCGCAAGCGCCGCCGGATGCCGCAGAGCTCTTATTTGTGAGAGACTGTCCCCGAGCAAGCGCCGCCGGATGCCGCAGATAGCTCTTCGTCATGGAGCCCCCAATCCCTTATTCAAAGTCTAGAGGCTTAAGGTAGAGACCTCGGCCAAGCAATTTCTCCCCTTAAGCCTCGGGGCCTAGTTGTCGGGGATTGGGTATTTCCTACAACGACCATGGTACCTCGGCAGCCCCGGGCGTGCCTCTGCTCGGACCTCGTCCCCAAGGTGGGTCTCCGGACCGCCCGACCTTCGGGCTGTACCCCCATCCACCGTCATGCTCGTCCCCGAGCATGCCCGCCGACAACAAGGTCCAGCGGCCGGCTTGCGAAGGACCTCGGGCCTCGCCCAAAAGCCGGGCGCGATCCTCGAGGGCGATGTGGCATTAATTACGCGGCAGCTTGGAGAACTACACGCCCGGCGGTCCGCACGCCTGTGGTCTGCGTGCCCGCGATCTGCGCTCCCTGTAGCCATGTCGCGCTGCGCCCGGCGGGAAACAAGGAAGCGGCGCTGCCTGTGTGCAGAATAGTAAGGCGCCCCCTGTAATAAATGTGTGTCTCCTGTAAGCCCCTATAAATACTTGCCCGCATGAAGGATTCGGGGCTGGCCGTGAGACCAAGGAAGCTAGATTTCATCCCTCATCTCCACTTGTACTCAGCATTTGTAATCCGCCTTCAGACAGTAGTGCAATCACTGGACGTAGGGTTATTATCTTCCCTGCGAGAGGCCTGAACCAGATAAAAAAAACGACCCCACTGTGCTTTGCGATTGTCTTGGTCACCTTGTTCCGTAGCCCGGTAGGACCTCGGACGCTATACCCCTCGCGGAAAAGGGGTCTTAGGTTGATCCCTTATTCAACAAGTAAGCTCGGCGGGGGACCGGTTCCCGAATCGTCGACACTTCTGTTACAAGTTTCTCTACGAGATCTTATAGGATACTGATGCTACCTGATTAGTATACAGAGCATATTAAAGTTAGTTATTTTCTATTTGTTCACCCTACTAATCTTTTTAGCATTATCTATAAATTCACTAATTCATATGCTCGTCTTGTGTGTTAGTCATTCTTTCAGAATTCTTAACGATGTATATACTTTTCAACTGGGGTGTGATGCTTGGTTCGTGCAGAAGACATAGATGATGATCTAACTGGAGGGGTAGAGATCCACCCACTATTGTTGCCGTATAAAGTTCAAGATGACATTCAACCACCACCGAAGGAGGGTTTGTTCCTAACTATGACGATGATGACGACGATTTTATATCACCTAGACCTCAATGTTCAAACACTAACACAACAGGCCGTTCAAGCACTACTACAACAGGGCGTTCAAGCAATAATGCAAGAGGACATTCAAACAACACTGAAGGGGGGTTAACTCCTAACCATACAAATGATGATGATGGTTTCATGCCACCTAGGCCATAAACCTTGCGTCCTCGGAGTCATTCGAATCTTGACGATGATATTACATTAAGCCATATCAGGTATCTAAACGTAATACCCCATCAGGAACCAATATACCCCTATCGTTATTTTGACCATGGCTTATTCTGACAACCATGGCCATAGAATGTATGATTTTGTGACTTAGTCTTTCACTAGAGACATGTACCTATGTGTATCCTAGTTTTATGAATTCTTTCTATATCTTATGTGTTGTTCACATGCTATGCTATTGTAGTTTTTGTGCTTACTGCACTTTGTAATATCAATATCAAATTTTATTCAATGTTTAACAGTGATTTGTAGTTAAATTTGTCACACACCGAAAGAAAACGAGGAACAATGAAATTTGTTTTTTTTTCAAAAAAGTATTTGACAAATAATTTTGTAAAATATTACATAAATTATCACTGACAAATATGATTTTTTTAATTTATTGAACCCTGATTTGAAATCTAAAATTCTAGCAACTGTCAAAATAACACTGACTTTTAATAATTAATGCTCACAAGTTACAATGAATTTTCGAATGAAATCAGTGCAAAAATATTCATGCATGTTTATATAACTCGCACGCCGCTTCAATTGACTGAAATTTAAATTTTTGGTCGAACAAAACGAAATTGGCTGTTGTTTCCTATTTCTGCAATTTTATCACGAGATCGTCTATTTTCTGGAAAATAACGTCGGCTAAAGGGAAAAAACCCGCCCCTTCCCATTTGTCCGCTACCACTGGAAATGGGCGCTGAGGGTTACTTCCGGAATTTCGTTGTGACTATGGCTATTTCCAAAAAAAATTATACGCAGAAGGCTACTATAGTTAAAAAATCACATTTTTTAGCTGGTAGTGCTGCTAATTCAGAAATATCGAGAATATTACAAACATTCAAAAAAATTTAAAAAAACTTCGACGGACGCCGGCACTTTGCAGCACTGCCCACGCGTGAGCCTGGGCCCACGCATGTAGCGCAGCCAATCCGCAGCATGCACATGCAGCGCTCCTTGGGCGTTGCATGCACATGCAGTGCATCCCGCCTACTGTAGCACGATTACAACGCCTCCCGACCGCTGATTCGACGGTGCAGCGCCTCCCGACCGTTGATCCGATTGCTAGAATGCCTCCCAGTCACTGCTCTTTCCTATCCAGCGCCTCCAAGCCATGAACAGGCTATTTTTCAAAATGTCACCCAATAGAAGCTACTAGGAATGTTTTCGTGGTGTGATACGCCGCGTGCGTTGTTTTTCGCAGAAACAATTTTATTTTTTTCGGAAGTATTTTTCTTTAAAATCGTCGAGAAAATACGTGAAACGGTTGAAAGGATACAAACGCAATCACTTTTTTTCGTATTTATTTGGGGTCCTCTCATAAAGGATCCGCGATTGCGCTAAATCAAAAGATCCTTGTTGTAAAAAATAGTTGGAATGATCAAAACGTAATTACGCCCATTTTTGGTATTTATTTAGGATCCTTTGACGAAAGAGCTTATGTGGGCATAAATACACTCATAAAAAAAATACAGTACATGATAAATATACAGTTCTTAAATTCCCACACGATATAGGTACATGGCAGTGTACAAATCTGTCCCAAGAAAAAAAGATACCCTAAAGGATACGATTTAATCACAAGTTCGCAACCAATCACTGGCGCCCCCTCCATTTTCAACATATGTACTAACAAATCATGATGAGTCCATCTCAAAAAAGAAAAAAAACCTAGACAACAAAATCCTCAGAACAAGTGCGGTGAGATTAATCGGTTAATTACCCAATCAGCTAAACTAGTGACGAACTATTGGCTGAGAAAACTAACATGGGGATTGTCCCATGTGAGGACAGCCTTGGAAGCCATCCGATGGAGATCTCGACGTGATCCAACGGCTGTGGAGGCCGCCGCCCTCACTTCCCGGCATCTTCTCAAACTCGGAATGTTTTTGCGGCGTGATACGCCGCGTGCGTTGTTTTTTCGTAGAAATAAATTTTTTTTTCGGCAAATACAATCACATTTTTTTCGTATTTATATGGGGTTTTCTCACGAAGGATCCACGATTGCGTTAAATCGAAAGGTCCTTTTCGTAAAAAATAGCTGGAATGATCAAAATGTAATTACGCCCTTTTTTAGTATTTATTTAGGTCCATTCACGAAAGATTCGTGATTTTTCTGAACCAGAATGTCTTTTTTCGTAAAAAACTGTGGAAAAGATCTACACGTAATTACGTATTTTTTAGGAATTTACACACGAAAAAAAATGTGCGGAACCGGCCGGCTCGATCTTTAGTATAAGTATTATTCTCGCAATAAAAAATTTCAAACGAGACAAAATAGTAAAAAGTACTCATATTTATAACTATAGCCAGGGTTTACAAAACCGATTTGAATGCGAATTTCGTCCCCATGATCTGGGTTTCTGAAAAACCGCTGAAAACCGTGAAAAACCGAACGGTTTGAATTTTCAAAAAATTTGAATTTGGTCAAATTCACGAAAAACCGCGGTTTTTGGCGAAAACCGCTTCGGTTTTTATAGAACCGCTTCGGTTTTAGGGTAAACCACAAGAAATCAAAACCGCGGTTTTGGAGGAAAACCGAGCGGTTTAGGCGAAAAACCGCGAAAAATGAGAGGAGAAACCGCAAAAACCGAGAAAATAGGGAAAAATCAACAAAAATAGGGAAAAAATCTAAAAATATCTGGTAAAATTTTTAAAAAATACTGGGAAGGCTATATTTTAGTAAAAATGTAATAAATATATAAATAAGGTATGTGAAGACATGAAAAAATTCTAGAATGATCTCTCCTAAATTTGGAAAAAATTCGACATGATCTTTGCTATATTTTAGACATTTGGAAGTTGTAAATTAGACATTTCACAATAATATGTCAATAAATAATCTTCATTGCAATATTACAATCATACAAGTGCAAAGATACATAACCACATAGCAAAATCATGCGCAATTTCATTACCATTCAATTGTCAACACCATTTACGTTATAATACCTTTCAATTGAAGTTGTGAAGTAGGCATAGGCCACATAGCTTCGTCATTGTTGTATTGTCACAAAAATTCCATGTTAGACCTACATGAACGGAATGTCAGTACAAAAATGTAACATCCCGAAAAATACACTTAAATAAAAATAAAAATTTTGAATTTTAATATTATTATTTCTGAGTTTTATTGGCATTATTGGTTTTGTTTGAATTTTCATTGGATTTATGCATTGCATGAAAAATCAATAAAAGGAATTAATGATTGTATAATAGTAAAGAGATAAAAAAGGTAAAAATAGAATCTTGAAAAATTTATATTAAAATTTCTAAACCCTCAGGCCTCAGGTAAACTTTTTACCTGGTGAATTTTATTTTTACTGCATGGTAAAAATTATTAATAATGGAAAAGATCAATTTTGACTAGAAACAGTGTATCATCCGAATTAATGAAAAATATTCAGAACTTATCTCAAGCTTAAAAATTTACCAAAACACCCTTAGTACAGTAGTTACATCTGGTAAAAATATCAAGAAAATACCAGGTTGGAAAAGCTTCCAAATAATTCAAAAACTGAAGCTCTAAAATTCTGAAAATCTTAATGTCAGAATTTTTATAAAATACTGGAGCAATATCTTGAGCTGAAAATTTTACATAAGAATCCTTAGCTCAAATTCATTTGAAAAACAAAATTTCAAAAAGTTTCAAAAATATTTGAGCTGTCTGAATATTCAAAAATATTTTTTGCTTTTTCTATATTGAATATTTTGAATGTATTAAAAAAAGTGTATACATTCGTTTTTTCAAAAAATAATTACACCAGAGCTCATCAATCAATTAATACTAATTTTAGAAATTTTTTGGATAAATTTTTCTAAATTTTTCGAAAATTTTGAATTTGGATTTGAATTCCGGCGAGAAACCGCGGTGTTTCTTCTACCGAGCCGGTGCGAAACGGTCGGTTTTCGCGGTTTTCGCGCGAGAAACCGCGGTAAATGGAACCCTGACTATAGCCCTTAGGCTCAGCAAAGAGAAGCTCGCATAGGAAATCTCTCACATGCCGTGCTATGCGCCTGCAGAAGCTAGTGACAACGCGGCCAGAGCGAAGACCACGGTACATCAGCGTCGGCGTGAAAGGCAGAGGCTGTCGCGGTAGGGTATCATAAAACCATCTACAGTGGCAAGGTACTGTTGCACCGGTATGCACGGGATTTTGCAAACTTAACGAGCATAATCATGACTATGTATGTGTGTTTCACATGACTGCACAGAGCCCACATACAAACAGCGCAACAGTAGTACAGCAGCAGGTCGCGCATGACGAGTGCAGAAAAGGCGCGTGTGGCCGCCGCCTTGCTGTCTAGCTGCTCGGGATGCAGAAACAGCTTCGCGCTCCGGTAGCGCGGGAGCGTATCGGGTTTGTGTCTGTGCTAATTGCAGTGTCGCTCGTCTGATTGTACGCCCTACAATAGGTAATACGTACCATCATTTGATCTTTTTGTGCTAGTCTAATAGTATTTTTGGTAAAAATTCGTGTGTAAGGCCTACTTCTGCAAAGAAAGCGGAGAACAGGCCTTAGTATAGTAAATGTTTCCTTACATCACACACGTATATGCATCCGTGCATCTTATACATACATTATTTTTTAAAAAAGTTTTACAGTCTCTAAAGTATATGTAGCGTACGTGTATGCATGCGAGCCTGCATTTGACAGCGGACGGCCTCACCGACGGACTACGAGCTCGAGACGGAAAGGTTTTGGTGACAGTGGGACGGAGATGGCGTGATTGACGAGAAAGCGCAGGGAGGTGGACTCCTCAACTTGGGCTTGGGCTGTTTGGGCACTAGGCATTAGGCAGCAGCATCTCATGGTGGTTCCGGGCCGATACCAAACAGCACGGCCTGCCGATTTGGTCTCGGCGCACTACCGATAAAGCGATGACGTGTGGGTCCAGAGCTAGTCCCACACCCACTGTTGTGAAGTGGAGACGGGCGCAGAACCACCAATCCGCTGAAGCATAAAACCGCTGTCTCCTAACGGGCAAATCAACCCCGACTCATTCGATTCCCCCACAACAGACGCCATGGCCTCCGCACCGACGTCGCCGCCCTTGCTCCCCGTGACCAACCCCGCCGCAGGCGGCGGCGGCGGCTCCGCTCCATCCTCCGGTACCGTCCTCTCCGACGCGCCGCTCGCCACGCCGGCCTTCCGGCTTTTCCTCGGCCGGCTCTCCGATACGGCGCGGCACTCGCTCGCGGACCGCCGCCCGTGGACGGAGCTCCTCGACCGGACGGCCTTCTCGCGGCCGGACTCCCTCTCCCAGGCCACCTCGCGCCTGCGCCGCAACCTCGGCTACTTCCGCGTCAACTACGCCTCCGTGGTCGCCTTCTCCCTCGCGGCCTCGCTCCTCGCGCACCCCTTCTCCCTCCTCGTCCTCCTCGTCCTCCTCGGCGCCTGGTGCGTCCTCTACGTCTTTCGCGCCTCCGACCAGCCCGTCGTGCTCTTCGGCCGCACCTTCACCGACCGCGAGACGCTGCTCGGCCTCATCGTCGCGTCGGTGCTCGCCTTCTTCCTGACCTCCGTCGCCTCGCTCATCATCTCCGGGCTGCTCGTCGGCGGCGCGATCGTCGCCGTGCATGGCGCCTTCCGCATGCCCGAGGACCTCTTCCTTGACGATCCGAGCGCTGGGTCCAATGGCAACCCTACCAACAGGTTGCTATCCTTCCTCGCGTCGCCCGGATCTGGGGTTTGAGGCGGGACAAGATCTGGTAGGGTTCTTGGAGTCGTCGAGTTTGTTTTGAGTCAGAATTGGTATAGATCTGGTTTGTTAACTGTAACTAATTGCTTCTCACTCCGTTGGTACTTAATTGCGAGTAGTTATGAATATGCAGATCTAATTTTGGTTTAATCCGTGCCTCGAATTATGCAGAGATCTGCAAGAGTTGTACTTCTCTTAGATCTGATCAGATGTGGTGACTGGCCACTGTCAAATTGTTAGCATATATGATGTATCTCTCTGCTCTTTGAAACAATTGAACATCATGGCAGATTTATGGTTCTTCCTTCTTCGACAACGTTCTGCGCTCTTTGGAACATTTGATCAAAAAAGCATTATATTAGCAAACGAAATTACTCTCTCCGGTCACAAATAGTTATCAATTTGGATACAGGTATAATCAAACTTTCAAAATTTAACTATCAATATAATATTTAAACTAGATTTTCATATGTATAGATTTGTCTCGAAAAGTAGTTTTATAATATTAAAATTTTATTAGATTTTATAAATATATTATAATAACAATTAATAGTCAAACTTGTCTTTTGGAAACCATGTTGTTGTACTGAGTGCAACCCATTAACATTTTGACGGATGTGCTTAGCTGCAGTTATGACATGTTCTGTATAGTAAAATTGTTTCAGTCTAAAATTTCGACGTTGGTTACGCAGAATATAATACTTTCCAGTTTACTTGCATCAGATCAATATGTTGGTTGTAGCTTATTGGATAGGCATTGCTTTGTTAGATTTTCTCTTTGGTGAATGGATTTGAAGAAGCTTAATGACTTGTTTGCCCAGAGCATTGCAGGAATTAATTTTGCTGTAAATGCATCAGGATATATAATTTAAAGAGTGCTTCCTGCAAAATAATGTTAGAATTGTTTTCCAGTATCCTTCTGGGCAAGTAACTACGAATTTCTGATTGCCATCGTCAATTTCTGTGTAGTTCCTGTTGGGTCAAGTCTTGCATAAATATATTCTTATCTCACAACATGCAGTCACAGTACTGTAAGTCTAAACTATGATGGTCGTTTCATAGTTCTTGCCTGTTTGAACTACCCATGAGGCCCATGACCATGCATGATATGTCTGATAGTTACTGAATCTTGTGGATTGAGATAGCCTGCTGAACACAATTGATGCTGACATCGACTGTAGCAGGAGTTCAGTGGTGGTTGACCTGGCTGTCATCGAAGATGTCTGTTGAGAATTGAAATTAATAATGTTTTCACAGCATTGTCATATATTATGTTGAATCGTGGAGTAATATATATATCGTTTGCCTACCTGTAGAAAATTGTATCGGTGGGATTTTGGATCGTGTAGATTGAGATAGCTTGCTGAACACAATTGATGCTGAAATCGACTGTAGCAGGAGTTCAGTGGTGGTCGACCTGGCTGTGATCGAAGATGTCTGTTGAGAATTGAAATTAATAATGTTTTCACAGCATTGTCATATATATATATATACACACACACACACACACAAATTCTAGAAATTCTCACATTAATCTAAAGAAAAAAGAGAAAAATCTGTACCACTTATTTTGGTGGGGCCAAATTATAACGGTGCAGATTAATTGTATATAACAAATACAATTGTACGTCAACCATTGGAAGTGGAGTTGTATATCAAAGAAGGATCTCCACCACTTATTTTAGTGGGATCAAATTATAATGGTGCATATTAATCATATATAAATAAAGTTTTTTTAGACAATAAAAGATTACATCTCTCTGCGTCATAAGATGCACATAGCCAACATATATAAATAGAGTTATATAACAAATACAATTGTATTTTAATAATTGGAAGTAGAATTGTATATCAAAAATAATTGTATCGTAATATCTAGACGCGCAGTTGCAGGAGTAAATCTGCTAATTATGTTGAATCATGGAGTAATATATATATATTGTTTGCCTACCTGTAGAAAATTGTATCAGTGGGATTTTGGTGGTATTGCTTTTGCAGTTTAAAGGAATGTGTAGTTTGCAAATAGTAATCTGTCAGTGTCTGATTTTATCACTGGTACTGAAGGCAGGGGTCTGATTCTGAATCTAAATTTTACCAGCGGTCACGATTATCAAACTTGGACGCCGTGAGCAAAAATTTCTTGAGTTTTGTATGTTGGAAGTTGTAACATGGAGTAGAACTTTGCTTCTCTTGGACCTGTGTTGAAGATAGAGTCGATCAATTTTTTCGGCTATATTGGCCTTAAGAGCTATTGTAGGTATTGGCTGATGATTGGGAGTCTGGGACTGAATTTTCCTTAACTTTCCTAAGACTTGGGCACTTTCTAAGAAATCTGTCGGCGTTCTTCGAGTTGGAGATGTTTGATGGGAAAGGATTATACGGGTTGTGAACTGTGATTCTACTGCCAGAAGAACCTTTGCAAGTTGCAATCTGGTCTCACTTATGTTTTCTTTCTTACTGTACTTGAGTAACTTTGGCTTAGTTCGTGACTTCAACGTATGAATGGAGACAAGTCGTTGATCTCGCATTTTTCTTCAGGATCAGTATTTCAATTTGCCGTCGCACTTCTGCAGTGGTAGCTTGACTAACACTTACTACCAAAAAAAAAAAAAGATTTATTCCCAAATTATACGCTGCAAATTACATAAATTTACAGGGGCAAGTTCAAACCCAAGCTGAAAAATCAATCCCACTAGTACTCATCACAAAATACCCCCCAAAAGGCAGCAACTGAAAAATACAACATGAATAGGCTTCCATATTCTTAACGCGGTATCTTGTGCTGATCATTAGCACATTGGAAGATCAACTGGAGGCGCCTCCAGGGCCTCCAGTTTACCATACCCATCCTCCACCAGGAACGCCATTGCCAGGCCCCAGGTTATGTGCACGTCGAGATGGCAATGCATGAGCCACACCCCCGGGTTGTCGGCGACGAACCGGATGACCGCCCAGCCGTTCACCGGCACCGCCACGGTGTTGCGCTGGGGCGGATCGACGAGGTTGAACTTCTCGGCGTCCTTCTTGGGGTCGAAGTTGCCGAAGCCCTCCGCGACGATGTAGAAGTCGTAGCCGTGGATGTGGATGGGGTGGTTCTCCGGCGTGACGATGCTGGTGTCCTGCAGGACGAACTGCACCACGGAGCCGAACCTGAGCTTGTACAGCTTCGTCGCCGGGACCGGCTGCCACAGATCGCGGCTGACGCTCTGCGCGGTGTAGTCGAACTGCACCGGCGGGTAGGCCGGGAAGTCGGTGGTGAACACGCCGGGGATGCCGTAGTAATGCGCATAGAGGAGGGAGGAGGTCTGCGGAAAGACGAAGGAGACGTTGTTCATGCTGGCCGTGAAGCGGGTGTTGTTCGGCCCGGCGCATTGCTGCCCCGGCATGCAGTTGAACAGCCCGAGGCCGACGGTGAAGAAGAGGTTCTCGTCGACGGGCCCGGGGACCTCGACTTTCCGGGGGCTCTTGATGCCCGCGGCGAAGGCGGTGGCGGTGTCGGTGTCGTTGAATGCTGGGAGGACCGGGAACGCCGGCGGGATCGTGGGGCCGAAGTCATTGCTGCAACCGCAGTCGTACTCGATAATGGCCGTGGTGGTGGTGTTGTCGAATGCCACGCCCTGCCCGCTGACGTAGGCGCGCGCGGCGATGTAGTACCGTGTGGGCGCCTGGTCCATGGTGACGAGGACGTCGGTGGTCTGGCCCGGCGCGAGCATGAGCACCGAGGTGGTGAAGGGCTTGGTGTAGGACGCGTCGGCGGCGATGACGGTCATCCTGTGGTTTGCGATGGAGACGAAGAGCTCGTGGTTGAGCGCAGAGTTGATGAACCGCAGCAGCGCCGTCTCACCTGGCTTCACCGGGATAGCGGTGGTCTCTGCCGACCAAAACGCACATTACATTGTTAACTGTGAGTGTTACATTACAGAGCAGATCTTGTTGTGCGTCCTGCAGGCTGACATGCACGTGAGACTGGTACCTTCTTTGGAGCAGTTGTAGAGGTCACCGGGCTGGCCGTTGATGGTGAACGCATCAGAGACGTTGGGTGCACCGCCGGTTCTCTGGGCCTCCCGGATGACATCGACCGGGTTCGCGTCCCACCATTCCCCTGTTCATCCATGCATCATCGGCAAGATTTTCAGTGCCATTTCATTCAGACGGTAGCAACAATCTAGTATCAGGCCACTGTTAGCCTGTTACGTTCTGATCGTTCGTAAAAACGATGGAGGAGAGGGAAGGTTCGAGACCGAGCAGGATGGGGACTTCTCGCGAGGGTTTGGCGAACGGGTAGGTCTTGTTCTCCCTGGGGCGGATGACGAGGGCGCCGTAGACGGTGGCCCTGAGCCAGGAGCTGTGCGCGTGCCACCACAGCGTGCCCTCCTGCCCCTTGATTCTGAAGCGGTACTTGTAGCTGCCGCCCGGCTTGATCGGGCACTGCGTCACGAACTCCGGCCCGTCCGCCCACCCTGTCCTGAACTGCCGGATGCCGTGCCTGCATGCATAGATAGATGCCACCAGATCAGGACTGAAGTTACTATATATAAAGGCGCGCGCATTTACCATTCGCGGCGGTCGATCAGGAGCTTAGATAGATGCCGAGCGAAATTACAAAAGTAAGTAGCCAGTACCAGTGGATGGTGACGTTGTACTGCGCCTGGTTGACGACTCTGACCACGAGGGTGTCACCTTCCCGGACCTCCAGCGTCGGCCCTGGGAACTGCCCGTTCACCGTGATGATGTTGTGCGTCTTGCACAGCCTCTTCACCGGCGTCTCTTGCACCTTGATCAGTCGTCACCACCGAACACAAAACATGCCACGCAAACGGTCAGAACTGCATCCAAAACAGCAGTACCCTTGCTAGGTAGGAGGGGGGGAGTATATATGATCACGTACGACGAAGTCATGGTGGTGCACTTCGGCGTTGGCGAGAAAGGCGAGCGCGAGGCAGCTGCACGAGAGCAGAAAGAGCTGCCGGGTCGACGACGCCATGCCGATCGAGTGTTGCCGCGTTGTTGTTGGCGTCCGTCCGCGCACCGTGAACCGGACGAGGGCTAGCTAGTAGCTTTCTCCGGAAGGCTTCCAAGCTGGCGATGAGACTTCCACAGTGAGGCGACGGTATATATAGCGTCGATCAGAAGAGCAGGATCCAGGTGTACGTCTTGCAGGCCTGGTTGGTCGATTAGGTTTTGATTTTTTGCATGGAGAAAGAGTTTTGCGGCTGCCATCAAAGTGCCTGCACCGAGTTCGTGTGTTATTTCAACCCTGCCGATGGTTTGGTGCACCCACTGGCCTGCCCTGCTCCCGTTGGCGCGGTGGTTTTCACATGACAGGCTAGTACTTCTTCCACACGCCTCTCTGTAAAGCCGTGTTTGCACCGTGCTTTTGTTGTCATCTCATTCGGTTATTTGCGTCGAATCTGTAAACTTTATGATTCGCTTAACGGTCCATAAATCGGGAATACCTGTCGATGGAACAGTATGTTTTCACGAAAAGGTGAATAGGAAAACTTTACTCCTTCGATCTGTGATTTCGGGAGGAACCACTGCATAATGCAAATGAAGTATGGTTCTCTGTTCCTGCGGCCTACTGCTCTGATTTTAGGATTTGCTCCCGTTGATCCTTCTACATGCATCTCCCAATGTCTACGGTGCAGAGGCCAGGAGAGCTTTTTGACCGTCTATCTCGTGATCGGTTAATCTGCCACTATCAGAAGCTAGCTTGGGAGAAATATATGTCACTCTCATATCATAGTTTACTAAAACTTATGGACAAAGGAACTTGGTTTTCAAACACAATGATTAGGAGTTAACCGTCACATTCTCTCTCTATATTTGTTCCTTCCATATGAATTGTTGGCCAGCATAAATCTAATACATTGACCTTTGTCATTATATATGCCTGTGCTTCTACAGAATCGGATTGTGACGACTCAGGTACCAAGGAGGCGGATTTGGTAGCCTACATTGCAAGTGTCAATATTTGTTCCAACAAATCTTCCGAATCAATCTTCTGACGATCAATATGGCACCGAATCTGATTGCTCAGTCCAATTCTAGATGCCTCGTGCTTGGTCTGGCTTTTTATAAATGAACTTGGAAGCTAAGACTGTAAATATGCAACACCTCAGCCGCCGTGAAACGAACTCTCAGTCTTCCGTCCACGAACAACTACACCAAGAGATTGATCAAAGTCTGTCGCATTATATGAAACAATGAAACGCTTCCTCTCCACTGAAAATTTTAAACTGAATGAAGTTCGTTTGAATTCATTCAGAGAAAAAGAATGAATCGCTTTGTTTCAGTAGTTGACATGAGCGCTGAGCTCTGAGCAATGACATTAGAAAAGCACTGGGCTCCAACTTTACAGGCTTTGCTTTACGCCGTCGCGGACCGGCCATGAGGTTGGTTGGCTACTTGGTGCATCCGAGGTCTTCCACGACCAGCCTGCAGTGCGTCAGGATATCTATCTGGTGAGTCTCATCTCGAGTTAGGAAGGGCAGGTGGGAACAACAAAATGGACAAAACAACTACTCCGATCCACTCCCAAAACTCCATCGATTGGTGGATAATTTCAGACAATTAGTTGGACATGCAATCATTTCTGAGATTACCTATCACTTGATGATTGCCGTCTTTCTCTATGGCCATGCCGCATGTGCCTAATTCTTTTTTGGCAGAACAGCTTTGGAGGATGGAGAAAAATACCACGTCCATGCAGGGTTGGATAAGGCATGCTCTTCTAAGTAAAACTGCAATTGGAATGCACTTTACTATATCTATTTTTGAACTTCAGGATTGGACTGATCCTTTTGCTTACAGCATGCTGCAATTGGCGTTCTGGTTATGTAGATTGATATTGAGCGTGTTTTTTTTCGATGATTTGTAGTTCTTGTAGATCCCATACGCGGACCATTCTTCTCTAAAAATTTGTTCAGAAGTTTTTTGTGTTATTGTTACCTGCACTGCAGTCCTGCACAACTCTGTTACTACAATGGAGACTCCGCCACGGCTTCGCCGCCGGATCTCGCTTTTTCCCCAGCCCTAACCGCCAGCGGCAGCCACGATGGCCGCCGAGTCCTAGACGGCGGCCAGCTCCGCCGCCGACGATGATCTCGAAACCCTCGCTTTCGATTCCTCCTCCATCGCCGCAGCCGCTGCCTCTACCGACCCCCTGCTCCAGCGCCCTCCCTCCCCCTCGTACACCGCCTCCTCTCCCACCGCCGCCGCGAGCCACGACGCACTTGTTGACGAGGACGGCGAGGATGACCTCGCGCCAGTCCCCACTCCCCACGCCCCGGTCATTTCCGGCGAGGCATCCCCGGACTTCTCGCAGATAACTGTTCCGAGCCTAAGAAGCACGCAGAGGCTGACACCGGAGCAGCGGGCGTCATTCCTGGCTATGGAAGCTACTTCGACGGCGGCGCTTCTTCGACGTGGTGGCCCTTGTCGACAGCCTCGCTGACACCCACCGTGGCCTCTTCGTGAACCAGCGCTGCGCCGCCCTCCAGCGCCACCTCCACCGCCTCGCCGTGCACCCCACCGTCGGCAGCTGCGCCGTCCTCCTTGCCTTCCTCACCGAGCCTAGCGGTATCCCCTCCTCCGCGGGTGAGTCACCGAAGTGAAGTCCCGCGATGACTGCTGCCATGACCACGGATATTGCCACTCCAACGCCGCCTGCAAAGAGCGGGAGAGACTTTTTTGGGATGTTTAAGGACCTGAAGCAGTTGTTGGCGAATGGGTGGGTGGCGGTGAGGCGGCCTCCAGTGGAGGAGGAGGCTGACACAAAGTTCCTCGCACAGAAGGCCAAGCTCGAGGACTTGGAGCAGCTGCGCTGGTTTGGTTGCAACGTTGCATGTTGGAGCACTTATGCTACTCTTCTGCATAATTAAGTTTAATTGTGAAATGTCATTGTGGACAGAAACACAGGATAAATGAAGCCAGTGACTAAATTCTGCATGCTTGTTTTGAAAAGTACATGTACTAAACTTACATTTTGCAACTTCGTCAAGAAATAGATCTTGTTCATCATAATTTTTCAGTACTATTCAATAGTGTATAAAAGTAAGTACAGAAGATAATCTTTTGCATCATTTGTAGGCAGAGGCACTTGTTAAAGCTCATGATGATCTTAGAGCAACTACAGCTTACTTGGGAATGACATTCGTTAAGCTGGCAAAATTTGAAAGAGGGTAGGCTACATGCAGTTCTCAGAGAAGTCGAGCGGCTGATATTAACAATTTTGCAAATGCTGTTGTTAAAGTCAGTAGATTGCAGACAAAACTAAATGCTGAAATTGTGCAACATCTGGATATAGGTTTTATGATTGTGTTTTTTGGTTTGAATTGTAACATTGTTTATGCTTTTGCAGGACACTATCCATGAATACTTGGAGACGATGAATTTTACTGATCGCTGTAATGCTTTGTCTCATGCGCAAAGTCTGTTAGCAGATTTATTTGTCTTGCACACTCAGGTGGCAAAACTTGAATCTGTGTCATTGAGTGGAATTGATCAGGAGATATTGAGGTATCAGAAGATGGAAGAACTGTGAAAAAAAAAGAATAAAAGCAACAGAAGACACAAGAAGCCATGCATGTGAAGAGTATGAGCTTATCAAGGTAAATCGCCGAAACCAATGAATTAAAGCATGCATGCAATTTGTGTTTTGCACTTGTCATAGTGGCCTGCTCAATGTTGAGTTACTATTTATAATTTTCCTTTCTTTTAAATTGCATAGTTCAAGATTGTTGTGGTATAAGTACAGATGACAAAATTAACTAATGTATGGTTAATATTCTTGGAATGGTTGCACATCGTATTTATCTATTTTGGGAGGAGCAATAGCTTCATATTGCTGGATACCTAGCATGACTATAGTCTGTTCAGTTTGCATTACATTAGAGAGTGCTGTTTAAGTTTTTTTAACGCATTATCTGACACCATTTAAATGGCATGAAACATCAGTCTATCCTCTATATATGCATCGTTCATTCACTCATTCAGTCTGAACAAATGTTGTTTACCTTAGCGATGTGTGCTATGAAAATGCTCAATTGCTCATTTGCGAACACAGTGTTGATTAAGCCAAATTAATATTATTTTCAAGTTAAGCTCTCGGGAGTTAGAATGAATTTAGATCTGCAATTACTGGAGCATAGGGATAGTAGTTGACGTGTTGCTAAAAGATCACGAGTCAAGATTGTCAGCTCCTAAGTATGGTCATGTTTGAGCTGTGATGAAAGTATTCAAAGTACATTTATTGCTAGTGAAGTAACTGAAGTTGCTATGTATGGAACTATGGATTGACCTTACGTTTTCAAGACGCAGCTTTCTGTAATTTAAATGATGTTAGTACCAGGTATGACTTAGGTATGCTAGCTTATGTATTGGCATATTAGGACCAGGTTTCTTGAAAAATGTATGGGGCTTTATTTTTCATAGGGAATTTGTGCTGTCTTGACAATATTGGAGAGTGCTTAAGCCTGTCATTCAACCTGGAGATCAGGATAGCATCAGTTTGGGGTGAATGCGAAAATATTGGGAGGCATAGCTACGTCGATCATCTTGCTTTTCTCTCAAGTCAAGTAAACTGTCATGCCGCTTTTTAAAGCTATCAAACCATATGTAGAATTTTTGGAAATGCTAGGGACACGACTCTGCTGTCGATTTTAAATTTCAAATTCGTTACTTGGCATGGGAAGGGAACAGATACCCAATATGATTATTGGGAGGAACATTTGGTAATGGTCTTGGTCCTCTATGCTTTTTTTTATGTGTTCTTAGTTCTATTCATCTTCTTTGATTCTTTTAAACAAGAATCTAATAAACTAGAATTGAGTGGAAAAGAGGAGAGGAAATTAGTAAATGGAGAGGATCGACTAACCAGAGACATTTAGGATCTTCTTTACATCAGGTAAATCCTGACCAAAATTTCTCAGGTAAGGATTTACCTGACGTAATCAGGTAAATCCGTCGGGTCCTGTCCGCCTTTCTCTTTAAGTATCGACTCTTTGTTTCTTGCTTCTCTCAAGCCCTCCTTTTATGATATTGCAGGAAAACAACATGAATGAAATTAAAAGATTTAACAAAGAGATATGCCAGGATTTGGTGGAGATGCTGAAAGGATTTGTAACAAATTAGGTAGAAATTTTAAACTTTGATTACAAACTTATTCTTTTGGCTGCTGTTTGCATGATCATTTGATTTTTTTCTTTAATGAAAATCAAAAGATAAATAAATCAGTTGAACTACCTGTCTGCTGTATTACGTATTCATTGCTATTTGATCTACCCTCATGGCTCTATTAGTTTCAAAGATTAGGTACCTGATATTTAAACCCCAAAAATTTCCAATTCCATTATTTAGTGTTGAGATGAAACACAATTTGTTCCAATTGTATAGAATAGTATCCAGTTTTAAATTAAAAGCTAGTACATGATGCCTAGTTGCTCGCCTTTCTATCAATGTGCAAAGCAAACACTTCAAAATCGTCATGCGCTGACCATGATTGTATGAAATTTACCTCCTGCAGATTTGAATTCTATATCTGTATCCGTGTAGGAGTGATTGGTTGGTACAGTTGTTCTTTGCAGTCTCACCTTTGTTATCTTTGTCATTATCAACCTAAGGTCATGTGAAGTGTGCGTTTTTATGTTTCTGCTGGTAAGACTATCTCCAGCGGTATCCCTTTAGCCCCCAAATCCCTTCGCAAACAGATCCCAAGCACTCCAACGAATTCCCTTCACGGTTCCTTTCGGAAGGGATTTGAAGAGAGAATCTGTTCAGAAAGAGATTCTCTCTCCAATTTCTATACAAAACCCTTCGAGGGGATGCTGCTGGAGATGATAGGAATGAAGAGAATGAATATGGGGAAGGAAATGAGGGAAGAGAAGGGAATGAAGGGAAATTATTGGAGATAATCTAACACTTGAGATGGAGCAATGAGCACCACCTAAACACTCTCCAGTGCTTGCAGAAACGATATGCACCTAGTGACCTCTGAGGTTGTATAGGAGGGGGGTTAAATTGCAACAATGGTGAAACTAGAACTAGCAAGGCCCATGCAGTGTTACACGGGATTGGCTACACATGATTTAGGGCCTGTTTGTTTTAGCTTCTGATTCTGGATTCTGACTCTAAAAGCAGAATCAGAAACAAACAGTCTGATTCTAGAATCTGATTCTCACACTCCAGTCCATCTATATACACTAGAATCCACAATCCACTTCATATGTACTTTTGGATTCTAGCTTTTGGAGAATCAGCTTCTCTGCAACCACAATTCAGAATCAGCTTTTAGAGAATCTAAAGCTGAAACAAACAGGCCCTTAGTAGATTGTTATTTGTTGTGTTTATTTCTATAGAGCAAAAGGCAAAAGAAAAAGTGATTAAGATGTGCAAAACAATGTTCATATGTCTAACCTGTGTAATTCACTGTATGCTTCATGGTAGTAATATGTGAAATTTCACATTGCAAATAACACCACTTTGGAAGGCAAATTCTAGATTATATGGAAAGGGTAGTAAGCCACACTGTTGAAGAGCAAAACCATATGAAACTGCCACTACAGGCAGACATACTGGAAAAGCTATAGAGTTGCAAAACCATTTGAAATGACAATTATATGTAATGTTTGTTTGGATACAGTAGCAACATCTAAACTTCATGTCGGTCTGCTGAAGACAATTATTAGTGCATTTGTGATAAATATTTATCTCCCTTTTGTCCAAGAAAAACACATTGTGTACGATGACCATTTTAGTTTGCAACTATTTAACTGGGAAGAACTATACTTCTAAAGTTTACATCAGGCAGCTTAGATGGACTGGCATGAAATATATAATAGTAGTAGGTGTATACTATATACTTTTGGGACACCATCTCCTTTTGAACACTTGTGAGAGTTCGCAAGATCATTTCATCAAGGTTCATTGCTATCTTGTATTTCTTTTTTCTGCAAAATTCTCTGCTATACTCTTGTCATCAGCAATGCATTTCACAGTAGTCAATAAATGTAATCATGGCAAATCTAGTTAAAATTTTCATCATTGATTTTTTTTTTTCAACGTGCAGGTTGCATACTTGGACCATATTGCTAGCATACGGGCAAAGGAAGCAGAAGACACAAAAGGATGTGCAGGCAGGAACAGCTGAAGTTGTATGTAAATACACTTGTGGATTTTGAGCCGTTTATCTGCAGCATCAACTTCAATTGCAGCAATTGAAAATCGTGTTATAACTCGGCGGTTTAGGCTATATGTGCAGAGTTCAGAGTTTCCACTCCCCACCCCCCAAGGGGCATCGAGTCAAGTATTTTTTTCTGGAGATGGCTATCTCCGGTTGTGTACCTTAAAGTTTCTCAGGAAAGAAAGAACCAACCCACGATCACAAAACCATCAGATATATTTTCCCCAGTCCTTTTGTTCCTTCACCCTGGGCTTTGAGTTTTTTCCGTGCAATTACACGGAACTAGCTGACTGCTGAGAGAGAACAATGTACATGAGATTTCTTTTTTATCTTTCACAGTTCAGATGGATTGCAGGGTCACACTTACCTGTTAGCTACCATGTCCACGCCTTCGTTTCTATTTCAACGTCTAATCCTATATGTAGACGGACCGAAAGGCTTCGTGACGTACAGGTATTTGGCTGGATATTCTGCTGGGCAGCACCAGGCACAAGGAGCCACGTTTCCGCGAAAGGTGAGCCACCCATCTCGCACGCTGCTGACTCGGCGTGCCCATGAGCCAGTGGTATGGACGTATGGTTGGCAGTTGGCACCTAGTGGTGACGCTTTTGGAGCCATCGGTATCGGTATCACTGCTTGTCTGCTTACACGTAAGTATGCTTTTGTTCCTTCTCTACTGCTACTTTTTTAGAGCGCGGGGTACTCACATCACACTTGAGTATAAACATATGTACATATTTTTTACACACGTTAAGTAATTAATTAGAGGTTTTATGACTTTTGAAACACGGGTACGCACTGACTCACTTAACGTGCACGTGTATTATACCTGTTTTTAATTGGTGAGCACGTGCGTTGAATTGGAGTTTCGAACATAGTGGGACGTGCACGAAGGCAGCACTTTTCCAACTGAGCATGCGGACCTCTTCTCTACTACTACTTTGTGAGTTGTGACTACCGCATTCTCTCTTTCTAATCACAAATAGTTGTCATTTTGGATATTAATATGGTCTTCAAAACACAAATTTGATCACTGATTTTTATTATAATATAATTATAAAAGTCAATAAAAATCTACACTTAATTTTCATGTATAAAATTTACATATTTAAAAGGATAATGATAGTCAAAGTTTCGAAAGTGTAACTGTATTTATATCAAAAACGACAACTAGATATGACTAAAAGAAGTAGTAAATTATTTGACGAACATTTCTTCCCAAGCTTTCTGGCCTACAATTTGCTACTTGGGATAATAGGTAAGCGGGTTCAAAATTCGAGTTCATCCCTATTACCCCCCTCCACCCCCCCCCCTCAAAAAAAAACATTTTTTACAAATCTGATGCTTACAACATAAATTTGTAAAATTGCCCCCTTTCCGATCATGAAAGGCGTGATACGTGATATGTGTCAGTTGCCCATGCACAGGGAGGTTAGTAGGATTGCTACTGAGTATTGTGAGCTTGGTAAGAGTCCTACCGAGCGTGTGGGACTCTTAGGAGCTAGGGGAGCGTGACAGCAAGGTGGGCCTGACACTGATACTGTGGTCAGCCAGCCTACTATGGACGTAGAAAGATATTGAGCTTCTTATGCGCGACAGATGTGTGTCATCTTTCACGTAGAACAGTTAAGAAAGGAGTTTATTTTTGTAAAATTATTTAGTTTTGAGTCAGATTTACATAAATTTGTGGGCGGTGCGGGAGGGGGTGGGACCCTAAGGTTTCTCAAAATCCCGCCACAGATGGAAAAACAAGAGCAACCGATGCCACTCGAACTCTGCCATCAATGGATAGTAAACCCGATGTCCACCACAACAATTTCCCCCAAAAATATAGATTTGCAGCAGCCTCCGCAGCTGTGCAACATGATGCATCCAGCAAAAGCAACCGTCTCTATTCCACTTGTTCTTTTCTTTTGTATGTGAAAAATTACTGTCCAATGGATATTGTGCTTGCACCACCGGTGTCTCTTTATCCTGCAGTAGACCTCTCGTAATACCGTGTCATTTTCAGTCACAAACAAATCTCATGCCATTTTGCCGTGCCTATGATAAGTCAATCGAAATTGCGAATTGTGCCTCAGCACCGCCTACCTTGAACGGATAACACTTCCCTCTAATCCCCCTCGCCGCCGGCGCGTCGGCGGCGCGCCTTCGGTGTCGCCTCGGCACGGGGAAAATGCTGCCCCACGCGCCCTCCCGAAACCCAACCGCCTTCAGGTTCAGGCCCCTTCTCCCCACCAAACCGCCTCTCGCTGCCGCCGCCGCCTCCTCCTCGCGCGGCAGCCTCTGCGTCGCTAACGCCGCCTCCCGCCGCGACTTCCTCCTCCTCGTCCCGTCCCTAGTCGCGGCGTCTACAGCCCTCCAGTATCTTCCCCTCGCGGCCTCCGCCGCGGATGATGAGAAGCCGGCCCCACCACAGCCGGCTGCTCCGGCCCCGGCCCCGGCGGAGGAGCCCGACACAGACGCGGAGGCGCTGTCGAGGGTGTACGACGCCACGGTCATCGGGGAGCCGCAGGCCGTGGGGAAGGACGCTCGTGGGAGGGTGTGGGAGAAGCTGATGGCCGCGCGGGTCGTGTACCTCGGCGAGGCCGAGCTCGTGCCGGACCGCAACGACAGGGTGCTCGAGCTCGAGATCGTGAGGAAGCTGGCCGCCCGGTGCACGGAGGCTGGGAGGAGCGTTTCGCTCGCGCTCGAGGCCTTCCCCCGCGACCTTCAGGAGCAGCTCAACTGGTTCATGGATGGGAGGTTGGTGCTATCTCCTTTTGCTAATGGAACGAATTTTACCTGTTTGCTAGTTGTGATATATCTAGCTGAGCTACATACAGGGTGGGTTCTTGTTGTGATGTGTCCGAAACTTTGTGTTTAGAGATTCTGAGTCCTGATGGTGCTGAATTCAATTACAGTTAGTGCTTGTTAGGCCGTAGTTTGATTTTGATAGGTGCAGAGAAGTGGGCGAATATGTTCTGCTTATTTGCTTTTAGCAAAACTGTGGGGTTACTTAAGCTCTATCAAATTGTAGGAAGGTAAATTTTGTGGGAGCCCTGCCAGATAGCTAAGAATATGTTGTTACAACCTCACCAGTGAAATGCTTTACTCTAGATGACCACCAGGTAAATTTTGTGGGAGGATTTGCAATAATTTTTCGTAATTATAGACTACTAATATCATGACCATGCAGGCTAAGCTCAAATTGAAGCCCTAATTTTGATAATCTCCTTCACCTGTTTTGGGGAATATTGTATTTCTATTAGAGCCATTGCAGTTTATTAGCCTTCCGATCCTTCCCTTTTTATGAACTTCTAACAAGTCTATGTTTTTTTTTCAAGAATTGATGGCAACAACTTAAGGTTGTACACATCTCACTGGGCATCAGAGCGTTGGCAGGAGTATGAACCTCTATTGAATTACTGTCATGATAATGGAATCAAGCTTGTTGCCTGTGGAACTCCACTTGAGGTAATCCATAATTGTTACTAACACTGTCCAGCAAGATTGCATGTGATCAATTCAGGCATACTTTTATCATCATATATCTTTTCATTGATACTTCTGAGGTTGTAGACTTGTGACATCGCAGTCATTTCATATTAATTTACATTATTCCCACTGGCAAGCCTTTTCTTGTATTGTGTATTCTAGTGCTTTTACTTGCTGAATAAGCACCTCTTCTACACCCCTTTTTTTGCCCCCGTCTCCAAAAAAATGTTCTGATATGCAATATGTTGAATATATATCTTAGTTTTTTCTCCATTATTTGGTGAAAAATGTATAATCCATTTCTTGACTAGGTGGTAAGAACTGTCCAAGCAGAGGGAATCAGAGGCCTTTCAAAAGCACAAAGAAAGCTGTATGCTCCTCCAGCTGGCTCAGGCTTCATTTCTGGCTTTACATCCATCTCAGGTCGATCGTTGATAGACAAGATTTCATCAACTCGTGGATCTCCTTTTGGCCCAAGCTCATATCTATCTGCACAGGCAAGAGTAGTTGATGATTATACCATGTCCCAGATAATAATGAAAGAAATTACTAATGGAGATCCTTCAGGGATGCTCATTGTTGTAACCAGTGCAAGTCATGTTATATATGGGTCACGAGGAATTGGTGTTCCTGCCAGGATATCTAAAAAGATGCAAAAGAAAAAACAAGTTGTGATACTTCTTGATCCTGAGAGGCAAGGTATAAGGAGAGAAGGTGAAATCCCTATAGCTGATTTCTTGTGGTATTCTGCTGCCAAGCCATGCAGTCGAAATTGCTTTGACCGTGCTGAAATTGCTAGAGTTATGAATGCTGCTGGTAGGAGGCGTGAAGCTTTACCCCAGGTAATCAATTGCTCTTTCTCAATATACATTGAGTGCTGTTTTGTGTTATGTCTCCTAATTGTAACATGCTGTGAATGGAGAAATGCAAATTTTAAACTGGCAGTGAATAAATTGTATATTTGATTGGTGGAGCCATAAAAATGAGCGGTTTTTCATCATATTGTGACTGGACTAAAAAGTTATTAATACTGTAAAAAAATCTTGGTGCGATCAGGCAGTTTTTCTTTTCTGATAACATCATATTTTCTTATGTTTGATCTAATGGAACCTTCTGCTCTGAATTATCACAGGATCTCCAGAAAGGAATAGATCTTGGTGTAGTTTCTCCTGAGATATTGCAGAACTTTTTTGACCTTGAAAAATATCCTGTTATGGCTGAACTGATTCACCGATTCCAAGTAAGCAACTATTATAGTATTTATCTTTGGCTCCTTTCCCTCATAGTTTTCTTTGTATGCATTAATGGCTGACTGAATACTTTGACTATCAAAAGAATGTCAATTGATGATGCTGATATATAGGTAGGAGAACTCATTGCATTGTGAAAGCATCGAAAATTATCATTTTGTGCAGGGTTTCCGTGAAAGGTTACTAGCAGATCCCAAATTCCTGCATAGATTAGCTATTGAAGAGGCTATATCAATAACCACCACCCTCGTAGCGCAATATGAAAAACGGAAAGGGCGGTTTTTTGAAGAGATTGACTATGTCCTTACTGATACAATTAGAGGTTCTGTTGTTGACTTCTTTACAGTGTGGCTTCCTGCTCCTACTATTTCGCTCTTATCTATTGCTGATGATGGTTCTGGTGAGAGCTTAGAGCTTGTCAAAGCTCTTTTGGCATCACTGCCAGATAATGCTTTCCAAAAGGGCATTATTGGGCAGAATTGGAACATCAACCAGAGGTTTGCATCAGTGCTAATGGGTGGTATTAAACTTGCTGGTGTTGGATGCATTTCTAGTATTGGAGCTGGAGTTGCTTCAGATGTCTTGTATGCTGCTCGTCAAGTTTTGAGACCAGCAAGTATGGAAGCAGGACGCAAAAGATCTCCCATCTGGAAATCAGCGGCTGTTTATAGTTTCTTCCTTGGCACATCTGCAAATCTGCGATATCAGGTACTTCATCAAGATCATCTGTGTAATTTCATTAAATTTTAGATTTGTATATGTATACTACCATAAAGTTCTAACTTGAAAATTTGTTCGCTTAAGTGGTTCTGATAATCGTGAAGATGTATTTTGTTTGTGGTTGCATATATCAGGGCACATGGTAGCAATGGTTAAAATGCTCTGCAATATAGCATGCTGAGAATGGAGGAGTTAGTTTAAACGCAAATTGAGGCCCTGCCACTGCAGCTCATATGCTATCAATTACTCACTGATGAATTAGCCTGTTCAGTAATTTATCACGAAATTAACTGCAACTTATGATTCCTCCTTCCATTTTTAGCAAGATTTCTAACTTCTTCCAGTAAATATGTTAAGGCCATTGCTGGTCTGGTGGAGCATCGGCTAGGAGAGGATCTGATGGCCTACTATAATCAGCCACTCCTTGCTAGCCTGTTGTCCTTTGTTGTGCGGACAGTTAATTCATACTGGGGAACACAGGTTCGCTGCTTCTGCATTTTGTATTTTTTTAATAATGTTTTTAAGGTGCATCTCAATCTGTTTGAACTAAACAAACAAATTTCAATGTACAATCTCTTTCTATTTTTGAGGAAAAGACCAAAGATGTCCCCAAGTTTCTAACTTTCTATTGAAACCACGAAATGAGTTTTATATGGTCAATTTGTCCATTCACTTATTTTTTAACTCTGGCATTTTTGTTCTGCCTGTTCAACTATGCCATTTCTGATGTTCAGCTGATATTTGTTTAACTGAGATGAAGAGGGAAATCGTCACTATCAATATTCGCTACCACTAAGTAATCCTCAAGCAAATTCTCTTTTTGATAAAACTTTTGTTGAATATCTTCTGGGGGCACAAATTAAAACCTTACAATTAAAGGACTTATTTCTGTAGTCTACTAGTCAGCTCTATAGAAGTACTTGCACTCTTCTTTTAAGTTTCTTTAGTCTTTACTGATAGCTATGTTTGATGCAGCAATGGATTGATCTTGCACGACATACAGGCGTGCAGACTAGTAAGAAAGAGCTACCTTCTGGGATTTCCAGCTCACCTGAAATGCCACTGTTAGAATGTGGCACGACAGAAGTACAGAATGTGGACGACATCAATAACCAAACAAGTGACCGGACATAGTAAACAGTCTGTTTGATTGTAGCCATTCAACGCAAGGAACAGCTTCCTTTGATGATACACCATACCGTACAGGCATATAGACGAGAAAGTTTCGTGTTTCTCAATGTTATGGCCAAAAAGGCATTTTTATACCCTTCCAGGGTAAACATACTATCTGTACATCAACAGAGGAAACAATCGAATTTTGAAACATGTACTCAATACGTGGTATCTACTTTTTGTGAAACTGTAGTTTCCTTGTGGATTGGCTGGGCCCAGGTTTGTCACTTGTTTGTGGTACAGGGCCTTGTGTTTCAGAGGGTGTTTCTTCTGGTTCAATCACTAATTAATCTTTCTCATTCATTCCTGGCGAGCTATGTTTTCTTGCATATATTTTTGTAACCACGTACGATACTACGATGTGCCACAGTGATTTTCTTCGCAGAGTATTGAACAAGTTGTGAATTTGTGGTATCATGCAGTGTCTCTGCTCCTTCCTCTTAGCTGCATTATTCCAATGCCCCGCTTCATTTCCTTTGTGGAAGGGAGACCGTATGAAGAAGAATATGGCAAGTGCGAAAGTGATCGTGCGTGCGTGGAGAGCCAGACCGCTTTATGGTCAACGCCACAGTTCTAACTTCTGAGAAATGTATGTCTTGCGCATAGGATCTGCCTGTTCAGGTGTTCATTCAAGTACAGTGCGGGTATCCAGCAGGCCCCTGTCCTCTCAATCTGTCGTACCCATTACCCATACAATCAAATAAAGCCACCGCGCATTAGCCTGCTGTTGTTGCCACGCGATTACGCGAATCCAGCTCTCCAGTCTCAACCATCCAACGCAGATATATTCATTTTCTTTTCATTCCCAATACCTAAATATGCTGTCCCACCGACCAATCTCTGGACCAAGGTTTGAAATTTTGTTTTCGCTTCGCATCTCGGAGGTAGGTGAAATCTCGGAATTTCAGAAGAAATATGGTTAAAATTCAAAAGAAAATTTTCAAATCCGCAATTTTTGAACCGAAATTCAGCCAAAATCTTGACGAAATTCAATCGAGTGAAAAATAGTCGAAATGATGTTAAAAAAATTTAAAATTTTTTTGGATGGCCCTGACACATCACTAATGTCCCATAATAATTTCAGATGATGATCAAGCCTGAGAATTTTTTAAAAATTCTGACAATGGTTCTATCCTGATAAAAGGCTAGCTGGCAAATTTGAACACAATGAACAATGGAACAAATCATGTTATAAAATTTTAAAAAATTTTGTGCATGGTCCTGATGCATGATCAATCCTCAGGAATTTTAAAAAATTCTGACAGCGCTATTGTCCTGATAAAAGCCTTGTAAATTTCAACTGAATGAAAAATGGTTCAAACAATGTGAGAAAATTTTGAAAATTATTTTGGATGGTTCTGGTCAATCATAAATATTTTCATAAAATTTTCATGTGATTACCAGTCATAAGTAATTTCAAAAATTCTGCCAGCACTACTATCCTCATAAAAGTCCGATGATCAATACATAGATTTGCTTGAACAACCAAAAAGGTTTATAATTTTTGAAACTTTTACTGAAGGGTGCTAAGTCAATTCTTAAGCTATCATAAAAATTGTGGATTATGAACACACTACAGTAAATTTATAAAATTCTTACAAGTGTACTATACCATTTATGTTCTTCTGTTTTTGAAAGATAATAAATGAAGTTCAATGTTTCCATAGATTTGATTGAGAAAAAAGTTTAAAATTTTTAGAAAATTTAGAGAAGGGTTCTCAAGCAATTCTTAAACACTCATAAAATTTTTGGATCATGATAACACTCGAGAAAATTAATAAAATTCTGATAATGTTATTGTCACAGTTATGTTCATTCTGTTTTTGATTTTTTAAAGATAACAAATAAAGTTAAATTCTTTTGAAATTTTTTTTGTATGATCCTAGATTTCTAAATATGGTACCATAATTTTTTTAGAGCATGTTCAAACTTGAAAAATTTTATAAAAATCTATCAGTGTTTCTGCCGAAATTATAAAACGTCTCAAAAATTCGGTTTTTAACAAATTTTCATAGAATATGACATTCTTAAGGGTTATTGGGCTAAATCCAGTAAAAAAACCTGAAACTACAAAAAAAAAGTTCAATAATACTGTAGCAATTAAATTTATTTTCAAATTTCACTGAGATTTCATGAAATTTTGTCAAAATTTTTTACCAGTCCAAAGAAAAACATTTCCAAAGCCCAACGACAGATTTGATACGACAAAAGTCACAGAACCAGAGATCCAGGTAGTATGAATTGTACTTCATTCCAAAGGACACCACATTTATCACGAGAAACAAGAAAAAATGGGAACAGTTCACTATTAGTCAGTTTTTGTAGGGATGAAAACGAAAACAGAATTTTCGACCGTTCTAGAGAAAAATAGAAATGGAAGCTTTTTTTAGAAATAGAAGCGAAAAATATCGGTACGAAAACAGAAACAGAACTTTTTATCAGAAAACGGAAACGGGAGAGCTAAATAGCAACAAAATCAGAAATTCAGTATAAGTGAAACCGAAAATTCTATCAGAAACTTAGCTTACTTGGCCCAAAAAGGAGAATGGAAAATTTATATTTATTTTTGAATTAAAATAATTTTAGAAATACAAATGGCTTTATAGAAAATATCAAATAGAGTTCAAAAATTTCGAAAAAATCATCATAAATACTTTGGAATATTTTGAACCAAGGAAAATTATTTATAACATAATTTTGACTTCATTTTTTATGTATAAATTAATTATATAAATCTAAAAAAATCAAAATGGCATTTATAAACTCTAGAAAATCCAGGATAAATCTCAGAAAATCATAAATGAACATTGAACAATAATGTGCAAATTTTAGGGAGTTACATCTTTATAGTTAGAGGATTAAGAGGATATCGATGATAATGATATGGAGGACATGATGGTCTAATCTGGGGGATAAATAGCGAGTTTTCAACTGTCAAGCTTGAGAAAAAACTTTCTAGTGATACTGGTGAATATAATATTATTCTTGTATCCGCCTTTGAGGTGGAATAAGCTACATTGTTTTTGCGGTCATGTATATTGTGATCATATACTACGTTCTTGTGGAATTTTTCACTTTCGTTTTCATATCCGCTCCGTTCCATTTCGCATTCATTTTTGTCACTATTCATTTTCATATCCATTATCGGTGTTTCTGATTTCATTTTCGTTACCGGTAAAAGATATGAAAACAAAAACAAAACGACCATTTATCGACCGTTTTGGTTTTGTTTTCACCCTAAATCTTCTGACTAAAACAAGTCCGCATACGAGTGAGAAGCCAGAAGTGACAGATGGGATCAAATATCATCGTACTCCCAGTTCTGACATTTGCCAGGTTGGTGTGCCTTGCGTGCCAGTGCCGCTGCCACATGTAGAGCCCAGCAGCGTGGATCGAGCAATTCACTCCGGGTGAGGTGGATAAAATAATTCCCCCAGACAAAACCAGCGAAAACCGCACCACTACGGTTCGAAATAAAAAACCGTTTAGTAAACCGATCTAATTAAAAAAAATTCAAAAAATTCGAAAAAATTTATGTGTTGAAAACCACGGTTTTTACTCAAAAACCATTTTTTAAGAACATTCAATTGGCTTGTTGTTTTTCATGAAAAACCGAGTGGTTTATTGCAAAAAACCATAGTTTCTCGCCAAAAACCAAACGGTTTTTTATTTTTTTTTGGATTTTTTAAATTTTTTATTTCTTAACCCTTCGGTTTCTATGACATTGGGGGAGTTGGTGGCAATGTGGGGTAATTTTTGTGTATTAGCCTTCAGATGTGGGGTAATTCACTAATGGATGGGAGGTTCCAGAGATATTTTTTCCCCATCAAGAGGATCGTCGTGGGACCTTCTTCCACAAAAGAAGCTTATGAATCACATGGCAAAGGAGGATGGAGGATCTTCTTGCACTGGTGGTGCATACTTAGGTATACTATTGCTCAAAACAAGAAGAAAATTAAGTTCCCTAAAGATGGGCAGAAGCAACGCTGGGTTAATTCGGTTAATCGAATTACCAAATTAACCGAATCTAATTATTTCGGTTAATTCAGTTCGGTACCAAAAAACCGAATAAATTGAATGCCCAGGCCTACTTGCATGTGCACCTCCACGAGTCTATCTGTCACTCACGCCTCACCTGAGCCGGCCTGATAGGCAGGGTTAACAAAATCGATACGGAGAAAATTGTTTGAAATTCGAAAATTAGAAATATTGAATCAAAAATCGGTTGAAAATCGTAGAGTTTGAAAATCCAAATTTTTGGAAAACAAATTTTAAAAATTGATCGTTTCATGGAAAATCGATGGACTAGTTAAACTTTGTTGGTGGTAATTTTTTAGAGCGATTTTTATCGATTTTGTTTAAAAAATTAAGCGATTTTCACCTATTTTCGATCTGTTTACATCACATAAATTTTTCCAAATTTTTGATTTTTTTAATTTGACAAATTTACTGAACAGTTTAGGAAGCTGACGAGGGCTGGGCGTCCCTTGACCGGCGCCAAGACGGCAATCGGATCCCCAAGCTCGGAGGCCCGGCCACGACTGGTGCGTCTTGGCGCTCGACCAAGAGCGCGCTAGACCCGAGCACAGCCCCGCTCGACCTCGAGCTCGGGCGGGCCCTTGTTCGGAGCCGTAGTCCACCCTTGGATTTCGGATCAAGCATTTGACCGGCGGTTGCTCAAGGCGTGGGTCGTAGGGTAGGAGCAGGTGCGTGCAACAAGTTCGGAGCGGTTACTACCAGCCCTCAACGTGCATGAAGGCCACTTCCCGGGAATCTCTCCCGTCCGTTGCGTGCAGAGGAGGTATAAAGACCAAGGAAGCACAGTCCTTTGGGGGACACGAAGACAACACTCAACACGCCATAGCTCGAGCTTAGACATAGCCATTGTTAAACTTGAGCTGTAACACACCATTGTACTCAGAAATAGCCAAGAAAACTGCCGAAAGGCGACTGGAGTAGAGCTATTACCTCCACAGGGGCTCGAACCAGTATAAATCTCGGTCTCACGCTCGTTGTCGCCTTGCTCCGACCATCACCACGTCCACTCTTTTCCTCCGTTTGAGCGAAGCGCAGCTCGGGTCCCGCATCATACTGACCCCCATCTCATTTCTTGCGGTTGGCGATCCCGATCGTCGACAGCTGGCGCCCACCGTGGGGCCCGATTGCTTCGCTCATTCGCAGGAACGACATCAAGAGCCTAGGAGCATGGCGCACTTCATTGACGGACTTTCCTCAAGCGTGGATTCGGGCACGGACTCCGACTCCGTGTCCCTGTTTTCGCCTTCGCCACCGCCACTCGAGCATCACGTTCTGATGGCGGACGGTCAAGGCATGGAGGGAAATGCGGATGACCGTGATCCGCAGACCTGAAGACGCCACGGATGGTGCATGTCGCCATTAACTGCCATAACCGCCCTCGGCGGAGGCCCAGAGAAGGCCAAGACGTCTTCGGCGCCAAGCTCCCTCTCACGAGGAGCGCCTCTTATCACCGGGTCATGGTGACCCGATAGAAGCGAGGTCGAGCTCTTTGGCGAGCCACGCCGAAGAGCTCGACGGCCGCGACCGAGGTCGCCCCTCCGCAAACATCGGTCGGCACTCGGGACCCGCTCCTAAGCGATGACGGCATGTCGCCGTCGCCACAAGACCCATCGGACACCTCCTGCGCAGGAGCTAGCCCCCGAGCATCGGGCTCGGGACGAGGCTTTGACGCAGACGCGCCGGCCCCGCGGCATCAGATTCAAGCAGGCGGGCCCGAGCCAAGCCACACAAACTCCGAGTCGACCGGCAGCAGGTCTGCGGGGCTCTCCCCAGACGTTCCGCCCAAGCGCCGCAGGATCCAGGACCGCTTGCGTTACCTACCAGGTGATTCCCGTGCCCGGCACCGTGGTCGTTCCCACTAAAGGTCGGGCCGCCGAGGCAGCCTCGACTCCGAATCCGGCAGCAGCAAGGACCTTGTCGGTGATGACCACACCCGACGCGCACCTGTCCCGGCCTACGGCTGCATGGCGTACTCTAACGGCCTGCGTCGCGTGCGGTGGCCGGCTCGGTTCAAGCCCGCCCTGATCGAGCGTTTTGACAGCACCAAGAACCCCGATGAATTCTTGTCTATCTACTAGACCGCTATCTTGGCGACCGGGGGTGACGAGCTTGTCATGGCCAATTACCTCCCGACCGTCCTGGACGGTGCCGCGCGAACTTGGCTTTTCAACCAGAAACCTGGTTCCTTCAGGTCGTGGCGCCAAATCCAGAGCGCCCTTCGATCCAACTTTCAGAGTTGTTACGAGCGCCCAGGGAGGGAGAAGGACCTGGATCGTGTCATCCAGGGCAAGAGCGAGCCGCTGCGTGATTTCGTGCGGCGATTCATCCGCACAAGGAACCTGATTCCGAGCATCTCCGACGAAGCCGTCATTAAAGCTTTCAAGTTCGGTGTCCGCGATCGGCGCCTTACCGAAGACCTGGAGATCACCTCGAGGCTCAGCGTCAACAAGCTTTTTCGTATGGCGGAGCGCGATGCTGACGAACGACGCCGTCTGTCCATGGAACGCGACTACGACCAAGGTAAGCTTGGTCTAAACCAGACAGAGGCCGGCCCATCGAACCCCAGATCGGGCGAAACCTTGAGGTCTACGTGGACGACATCATCGTCAAGAGCCCCTTCGAGGGCGACCACGTTCGCGACCTCGAGGAAACCTTTGCTAACCTGAACAGGCACAAGATCAAGCTCAATCCCGAGAAGTGCGTGTTCGGCGCGGCGTCGGGGAAGGTGCTCGGCTACATGATCGGGGGCTCGGGGGTCGGCCCGAACCCGGAGAAGATCGAGGCAATCGAGAAGATGGCGCCCCCGACCTCGGTCAAGCAGGTGCAGAGCCTCACCGGCCGCATGGCCGCCCTCAGCAGGTTCATCTCGAGGCTCGGCGAGCGTGGGCTTCTATTCTTCCAAACTCTGCGCAAGCACGGGAACTTCGAGTGGACTCCAGAGGCGCAGCGGTCCTTCAACGACCTGAAGGTATACCTGTCGACCCCACCCCTCCTTACAACGCCACAACCCGGTGAGAGGTTGCTGCTCTATCTCGCGGCCACCGCCCACGCCGTCAGTGTTGTTCTGGTGGCGGAACGGGGGTCTCAGCAGCACCCAATTTATTACGTCAGCGAGGTCTTGCACGGCCAGAAGGAGCGCTACCCGCAGGTACAGAAGTTATTGTATGCTCTCCTCATGGCTTCGCGCAAGCTCCGGCACTACTTCCAGGCGCACACTGTGGTCGTCCTGAGCAACTTTCCGCTCGGAGACATCTTGAGGAACCCAGAGGGTGGCGGGCGAATCGCCAAATGGTCTATGGAGCTGGCGGCGTTCGACGTCCAGGTCGTGGCCCGGACGGTCATAAAGTCGCAAGTGCTCGCCGACTTCGTGGTCGAGCAGACGTCGCAGCCCGCTCCCGAGCTTGGTCGAGGAGGAGAAGCCTGGGTCATGTTCTTCGACGGCTCAAGGTCCTTCAAGCGCTCGGGGCGGATCCTTATCCTTACCCAGCGGCGACGCTTAAAATCGTGGTCCGTTTGGGTTTCAGCGACCAACAATGTGGCGAGTACGAAAGCCCTCTTGGCGGGCTTACGGTGTGCAAGGCGTTAGGCGTCGCGCCATGGTCGTGAAGGGCGACTCCCAGCTCGTCATCAACCAGTTCAACAAGGACTACCAGTGCTCGGGAGACTCGATGGCAAAGTACCTCGCCGAGGTGCGCAAGATGGAGAGGTGGTTCCAGAACTTGGAGCTCCGACACATACCCAGGAGGGACAACTCCAGTGCGGATTTCCTCTCCAAGCTCAGCTCCTCCGACGACGATATCCCCCCCGACGTCATCCTGAAGACGCTGGCGGCCCCATCGATCTCCGATCAAGAGGTCATGCTCGCTGTGGTCGAAGGTATCCCCTCCTGGGCCGAGCCCATCCACACTTTCCTTGCTAGGGGCGACCTGCCACCCGACCCTGCCGAGAGGAGCAGGATCAAGCGACGAGCGAGCTTGTACACACTCGTGGGCGGCATGCTCTACAGGCGGAACGTTTCCGGCGTCCTGACTCGGTGTATTTCTGCGGAGGAGGGTAAGTACCTATTAAACGACATTCACTCAGGCCTCTATGGAGCACACTCTTCATACAGGACAATGGTCGGTAAGGCCTTCCGCATGGGGTACTACTGGCCAACAGCGCTTCAGGATGCTCGTGATATCGTCCACACCTGCCGAGCATGTCAGTTCCACGCCAGGAAGTCGCAACAGCCGGCCTACGCCCTTCAGACCATCCCGCTCGCCTGGCCTTTCTCGACCTAGGGGTTGGATATCCTCGGCCCTTTTCCTCAGGCGGTCGGCGGAAAGAAGTTCCTGTTCGTGACCATCGACACCTTCACCAAGTGGATCGAAGCTGAACCAGTCTTGACCATCACTACTCGAGCGGCTGTCCGTTTTTTTCGCTTATTCGTGGTCACCAGGTACGGGGTTCCCTGCAAAATTATCACTGACAACGGTACTCAGTTTACCAGTGAGTTGTTCTAGGAGTTTTGCGAGGAGCTCGGCATCAAAGTATGCTTCGCTTAAGTGGCTCACCCCCAGAGCAACGGGGCAGCGGAACGCGCCAACGAGCAAATCGTCCAGGGCGTCAAGAAACGAGTTGCAGATGAGCTCGAACGCTGCGGCAAGACCTGGGTGGACGAACTTCCCACCGTCCTATGGTCTATTCGTACTACGACAAGCCGAGCCACAGGGTCCACACCCTTCCAGCTCGTGTTCGCATCAAGTCGCCCCGCCTCCGAGGTTCTGTTGGCTCGCCAGGGTCAACTTGGTCGACCAAGTCGACTTCGAGCACGAGTGGTCTCTTGACCTTACCCTCGCAGAAGAAGTAAGATGCCGTGCACTGCTACGATCAACGCATTACCTGCAAGCTCTTCGCAGACATGCGTCTCGGTCGGTACGACCTAGGAAGCTCCTTGTTGGGGACCTAGCCCTGAGACGGATTCAGGGCTCGTCCAACACCAGCAAGTTATCCCCACGGTGGGAGGGCCCCTACAGAGTCATTTCAACAGATCGCACGGGGGCTTACCGACTAGCGATGCCCGATGGCAGAGAGCTCTCTAGCTCGTAGAACATAGATCAGCTCCGAAAGTTTTATGTGTAACCTCTATACTTTACATTTCAATAAAGTTGTTCTTCCATTTTCGCCCTTTATGTCTGCTACCACTTGTGTTGCTGCTGTTCTTTTTCCGAGACTCCTTTTTTTTACGAACACGACCTTCGTGCGTAGCGCATTCGCTCCTAGTCTAAGTGTCGCGAGTTTGACGTTCACCCCCAGTGGAAGAGCTAAACGTAAGCCGAACCTCTTCACAATCTAGCTCTCCCCTATGCCCGGGCCCGAGCCGAGAGCCTCGCCATTTTGACTGTTGAGCAATGCGCATGGCCGCGATGGTTGTTCGAGCGTTAATCTGGATGTGACCATCTGCTTAACGGGTTCGCTTTGTGTCATTCTACTTTTGCGGACTTGTCCTCAACTCTGCAGCTCGTGGACGCTTATCCACGTCTTGTGCCCAAGGCACGCGTCGCTCGACCTCGGGCCCAACGGGGGCTGGATTAGGCTATCCTATTGGCGCACGACCAAAAGAGCGCGGGCGCGGCTAACAAGCGAAGCAGAAGGGACTCCAAGTATCCACAACTATGGATTTAAAACAGGAACGAGGTTTCCTTGTTCACCAAAAGCAATCTGTTTCTGTTAGTACATTTATTGCTTTTTAACATTTTTTACAAGTCGGCCATCTCGCGGGCAAGTTTTTCCTGCTCGAGCGTGGCTACTTTTGCCCTCAGGATCGCTATCTCACCCTGGAGCTGGAGGGCTTGCTGCGAAGCATCCACGGCTCGGCGCCTTTCATCTTCAAGTTGGGCCAGGGGGCTCTTTGCCGCTTTGCTGACACGCTCAAGCTTCTCCTCGAGTCCCGGGGCCTTGATCTCGAGCCCGGAAGACGCCTTCTCCACCGAAGCCTTCTCCAGCGCCTCGACCTTGGCACGCTCCTCCTCGAGCGCCTTGGTGGCGCGCTCGAACTTCCTTTCAAGCTCGAGGATTTTGGCCTCGAGCTCGGGGGACGCCCTCGTCGTGGAAGATGCTTGCTCCACAGCGGCCTTCTCCAAGACCTCGACCTTGGCCCGCTCGGTCTCGAGCGCCTTGTTGGCGCACCCAAGATCCTCCTCAAGCTTGAGGATCTTGGCCTCAAGCCCGGAAGACGACGCCTCCGTAGAAGCCTTCTCCAGCGCATCGACCTTGGCCCGCTCGGCCTCGAGCACCTTGGCCGACCGCGCGCGCTCTTGCTCCACGGCCTTAAGGCCGTGCTTGCGCTCGGAGGTCCTGGTCTGCTCGAGCTCGGCCGCGTGGGCTACCTCCTGCACCCTCATCGTCTGGCGCAGGTCGGCGAGCTCTTGGGCCTTCTGCTCGAGCTCCCCCTGCTCGACCTCGATAGTCCTGACGAGCTTGGAGCGCTCAACCTCCCGCGCCTCTATCGCGTTCAGGAGGCCCCTCAGCACGTCAGCGTGCTCTTGAAGGCCTTGTAGCCCTCGAGAGGCATGGTCGATCACCTTCACGACGAAAAGGGTGGCCCAAAATGAGAGGGGACAAGGGGCTCAGACTACAAACTACGAAGTGTGCGGGAAGACCCTTACCTCGCAGAGATGGCCCTCCAGGCGTGCACGGGTGAACTCCTCGCGGTCATCAATACGATCGTGAGGGATCTCCTCCTCGTCGACCGCCATGCCAGTGTCGGGGTCGACCTCGACCACGGGGCCTTCGGGCAGACCTTGAGTCCCGCCGGGCGGCTGGTCATCCGCTGCCTCCTCCGGTGGGTTCAACCCGTCGACGGGGGAGGGCGTGGCGACAGTGCTAGTACCGACCTTCACGGCCGGGGCCCCGCTCGTCTTCGGCACCAAGGGGATGGCGGCCGGATCCGCCGCGGCATTCTCGACCTCCGTGGCCTGGGATGCTGCGGCCTCAGCACCCGACGCAGCCGCTTCTGGGCAGGTCTGCGGAGCTCCTACGGCCTGATCACCTTCGGTGGCCAGCGGAATCGCGGCCTCGGCGCCCGGAGCGGCTGTGGTCGGGGGAGCTTGGGGTGTCGCCTCGGGCGCAGCCACGAAGCTCTGGGTGTCCTCCCTTGCGGTGGCCTCGGGAAGGGCGACGACGGTAGCTGCGTCGTGCGCCTCGCCGGTGCTGAGGTCTTCGCTGGACGCGGGCTGGTTCTCCTCCTCGTCCGGGTCGTCGACCCCTTGGTAGAACTCACCAACTGGGGGCGGGCTTGGTGGCCCCGAGGGGGTCCGCGTTGGGCGTGAAGGCGGCGCGGGACCAACTCGAAGGTGTCCTCCTCCTCGGACTCGGACTCGCCCTGGATAACAGCCATCGTCAAAACGGGCAAGTTTCAAGCTCGGGTGCTCAAAATCTGCGATAAAAAACATACACTAAGTCAGAAAGATGCGGGGAAGACAGCAGTACAGGAAGCCGGGAATTTACCTGGGTCGCCAGCCT
Source organism: Guadua angustifolia (assembly GCA_036346375.1). NCBI lineage: Eukaryota > Viridiplantae > Streptophyta > Magnoliopsida > Poales > Poaceae > Guadua > Guadua angustifolia. The sequence goes on along the minus strand of CM070501.1, from coordinate 41,498,283 downwards.
CCGCCTCGTTGAGGGTTGGCGAAGGTCTCGTTGCCCCGAGGCTGATGGGGCACTGCGCTTGCGTGTCCGCACAGCCGGGGGTCTCGGAGCCCGCGCTGGCTCCACGCCATCCGCTGCGGCGGGGCCCCGAGCTTGAGGTCCCGGAGCCGGGGGTGGGCTCGAGGTCCTAGCGGCGGCCGCTGCGCTCTGCTGCTGCAAAAAGGAGAACGCGTCAAACCAGCAAGGCACACGAGCACGGGCTCGGGGGCTCGACCGGCGGGATCCTTACCATGGCGCGGTCACCCCACTCGACGTGAGTTTTCTTCGCCTTCTGGCGGTCCGCGTCGGCCGGGGAAGGTCTCTTCTTCCCTTTTTTGCTCTTGCCCATCCCGGGCAGCGGGAGCATCCGCCTGGCCGTGTCGAACAGCTCCTGATGGTCCTGCGAGCTTGAAAGGATCAGGAAGGGCCCAGGGTCACTCAGGTCGAGCCATTGGTCGGGATGGCTTACCTCGGCTTTCCGGCGGAGTACGTTCTTCGGGACGCCGTCGCCCATGGAGTAGTTGTGCGCCAGTTTCCCGAACATCTCGTTCATCCTGGCGGCAACCCAAGACTCCAACGGCACTGCAAAGGGAAATGCCCTTCAAAAAAAGGTCGAGGGGCAGACTCAAGCAAGACCACGAGGCAGGGATGCTTACCGGACGTTCCCTCGCGGGTCGGGTCGAGGCGCCCTTGGATCTCCTAGAACGGGTGCGTCCGCCTCCGCAGGGGGGACACCCGATTCCGCAGGAAGTCGGCGGCGATCGCCTGCCCGGTGAGACCGCGCTCGGTGCAGACGATCTCGTCGTCCCTGGGGGTTGGCTCGGTCTCGTTGCCCGGCAGCCGCCATGTGAATGGGTCGAGCAGTCCCAGGGTCTCGAGTTCCTTCATCCTTGAAGGCGACAATGTGCTCCTCCCTAGCTTGGCCATGGCGATCGCGGCGATTTCGGTCGAAGGCGGGGGAGGAGGTTTTTTGCTTGGGCGGAGAGGCTTGGAAGACGAAGGGCGCTGGTTGGGAAGTTCCCTCAAGAGTCGCTGCGGTTTTGAGTTTATAAGCCGCACCGTCGCCGAATCCAGACCACGGCGCTTCGAAGGACGCGCCGGCCACGATTTGACAGGTGCAATTAAGGCCGGGGCAGCGGTTTCAAGATATGGCAGGTGTGCACCAACCGTTCGTATCCGTACCGGGGCTCCGGAGATCAAGAGACGCCAAATGTCGTGTCATCAAGGCCTGGCGTTACGTTTCCGCCCGACCTCGACCTCAAGAGAATTCTGGAAATCGATCCCGACTATAGACTCAAGGTCGGCCCGTGTTCCGGCCACGACCTTAAGCCTCGGGGGCTGGCTGACGAGGGCTGGGCGTCCCTTGACCGTCCGGCGCACGGTCAACGGATCCCCCAAGCTTGGGAGGCCCCCGGCCACGACTGGTGCGTCTTGAGGCGCCGACCAAGAGCGCTAGACCGAAAGCACCGCCGACCTCGAGCTCGGGCGGGCCCTTGTTCGGAGCCGTAGTCCACCCTTGGATTTCGGATCAAGCATTTGACCGGCGGTTGCTCAAGGCGCGGGTCGTGGGGTAGGAGCAGGTGCGTGCAACAAGTTCGGAGCGGTTACTACCAGCCCTCAACGTGCATGAATGCCACTTCCCGGGAATCTCTCCCGTCCGTTGCGTGCAGAGGAGGTATAAAGACCAAGGAAGCACAGTCCTTTGGGGGACACGAAGACAACACTCAACACGCCATAGCTCGAGCTTAGACATAGCCATTGTTAAACTTGAGCTGTAACACACCCTTGTACTCAGAAATAGCCAAGAAAACTGCCGGAAGGCGACTGGAGTAGAGCTATTACCTCCACAGGGACTCGAACCAGTATAAATCTCGGTCTCACGCTCGTTGTCGCCTTGCTCCGACCATCACCACGTCCACTCTTTTCCTCCGTCTGAGCGAAGCGCAGCTCGGGTCCCGCATCATACTGACCCCCATCTCATTTCTTGCGGTTGGCGATCCCGATCATCGACAGAAGCCGAGCCACACCGATACGGCCGATAATCGCTATTTTCTAGTGATTTTCGTTGATTTTGCGAAACCCTGCTGACAGGTAAGAGACGAAGTACTCAGTGGGTTAAAGGTTTCTCAGCCGTGTATCAGGATTCTGGACGTGGGGCAGCTGCATGTAAATGGCATTTGTTGCAACTTGCAAGTTGAAACGAAAATCCTGCATAATCTGTGAATATCTGTGTGGTTGTCACGTGGACAGTAGGATTTACGAGTGTTCATATAATAGATTTAGTAAATACGGTAATTTTAAAGTATAGTACTTGAAACTAGATACCAAATTGGGTAAATAGGCGGCAATCTGCGCATGGGATGGGACGCTAGGTTGGATGGTGCGGCCGTGGTGAAGACATCGGCACTAGAGAGGGAAAATGACAATGACACATGCTGCAAGCAGACGGTCATGAAATGTTGAAATAAAAAGTGTAATCCATGATACTTTATTATTATATATTTTTTTGAACTACTCTACTATAGCTTTTTTTTTATCGAGAGTTGGTGCATGAAGTTCAGCAAAATTGCCGAGTAAAAGATCTACTCTCAGGATGGGCTCGAGTCAGGTCATGTGGTCATGCCCTGGTCCGATTTGGCCTTTCTTTCTTGGGAACGTATCATGTGTACACAAGCTTTTTCGTGTATATATCGTACACACCAACTAAGAAAAGTTTTAAAAAATTCTGAAAAAAATCATGGATGTACATATCAGTTTACCCCATCTACATATAAAATTTCATGATCAAATTTATCCTGTGCTAAGAGTAATAAAAAAGACAAACTTGATCATGAACAGGAATAGTTCCTGTTCATGATCAAGTTTGTTTTTTTTTGTAACTTCTATTATAGGACGAATTTGATCATGAAATTTTATATGTAGATGGGGTAAGCTGATATGCACATCCATGATTTTTTTCAGAATTTTTTGAAACTTTTCTTAGTTGGTGTGCACCGTATTTTCACTAAATATTTGTGTGCATAGGATACGTTCCCTTCTTTCTTCGTACCATCTTTAATCGGGTTTGGACCAGGGTGCATGGGTACATGCCTATATCACGCTCCTTTGGTACTCGGCTCGATCGCGTGCCCGGCCTGATGATTATCCCCCATTTATATGGCCATATTGAACCGAGATCCGATGCACTCAGTTACATGAGAATCGTTAGATAAAAAGCAGCAATCTAGATTTTTTGAGAACATTATTAAAAATATTGTACTGATTTTTTCAATGCAGCATTTTGATGGAATGATGTGACGTATAGAAGACCGTTTAAATTGTAATATCAATAGAGACTGCACAGATCCCCTTTTCTGACCATATCCAACCTCGGAACAAAACCTACTGGGTCAAGAGTCGGAACCGCGGTTCCTTCTCAGCAGCTTCACACGAACGGACGCACCGCTGCAGCCCAACACGCGGCTGCGCCCAGAACTGCCTAAAACACCACCTCCCCGAGAGATCTGGCTGCTCGCCCAAAATCCTCGGCACTGGGACGTACGCCCGTTGCGACCCGGCCGTGCGACAGCGCGGCAAACGTGCGGTTCGCGCAGAGTCTCGCAGCCGGTTGCTCGCTGGTGGCGAAGTCGGGCGGCACATGCGCCGAGCCAAGCGTGGCATGCCCGCCAACTTGTCCCGCTGGGTTGGAACACGGCACCAGAGCACAGCGCTCTCGACTCTCGGGTATCCGCGGATTTGGACGGTTCAGCAAGAGGATGCACCCCATCGGCCACCGTGCGCGCGCAGTGCCACCAGCAGGCAGCTTCCGGACCCCGAACGTTTTTTACGAGCCTCGACCTCGAATCTTGGTGGCTTCGTGGAGCTTGGGGAATGTCATGGTGAACATCTTTTCAGGTAATCCCTTCTCCATTCGGGGCAAGTATGTGTCTGGAATTATTCCTCCGTGTGCGTACTGCTTCGGTGCCATCTGGTACTAAAAACGCAAATGTGACATGTTTGTGGTTGAACTCAAATTTTTGCTCTCTTGTGAAGGCCAGGAAGGTCATGCTATGGTTGTTTGTTTAGCAATGGTTAACATAAGGCAATGCCGTCTAGATAATAGCAAGTTCAATATACTTTTCCAATATGATCTGTATTCCGCACTATCAAGATACGTGTATGCGACGATTTGGTTGGTGCTTGAGATTTTGAGATCTCTAGCGGTGTTTTTTTTTTAAAAAAAAGCATTATAATTATGTCGTCATAAAGGTGTAGCTAAGTATTTTCCAACTAAAAGATGTGAATGTGATACACGGGTAGATGGATGAAGCAGAGGTGATATAGAAGTGAAAATTATATAGGAAGTGTAAAAAGAAAGGGGGTAAATCACCATACTGATCATAAGAACATCATGCGAATTTTGAGTGCAAATTAACATCTACTCTTGAGCCTTGACCATCCTCTTCCCTATGCTATTAGCAAATAGCAATTTAGCCCCATTAGGATTTAGGAATGTTCTCTCTTCCCTATGCTATTAGCTAGTATTAGGATTTAGGAATATTCTCCATGAGAATCATAACAGGTAATGCAAGGAAGATTATTCCTAATCATTGTAAACGGCTCTTTCGTGGCAACTTCCTGCTTAAGAACAGAGGGCCATGACCATCCTAATATCCTAACAGTTCCAAATTATTAGGTCTAATAATATAACACTGCCATCTCGGTTTTTGGATTGACAGAGAAAACTAGTAGAGATACCTCCAAAGGAATCTATGGGAAAGCACTCAAAGCAGAGAACACATATCCAGTGAAGCAAAGCACTAAAATAAAAGCCTTAAACGAACCTTGCATGGCCCAGAGAACATGATGCATGGTGCCTTTCTTTGTCCTACAGCCTAGATATAGTTGAGAAAAAAAGGTTCCCCATATTTCATATCCATCAATAATGCTAGACCCACAAGGCCACATCTCCACAGGAACAGTCAAGGAGAAAACAAGACTCGTATGTTACTTAACAAATAAGTCTGCATCGGTGAACTCTATTACTATTTAGATTTTGATTAGTTGTTGTATTAAGTTCGTTGCTTGTAAAATTTAAAACCGAATCGAGATAAATTACTCTTTTGGTTACAACATGATGTGTTATCCAATAAGCGATTTTGAAATATGTGCTCAACGTATCATTTTAGACTCTATTTGGAACACATGAATTTTTCTATATTTCTAATAAAATTGAATTGTTCCATACTAAGTTCCTAAGTTCACGAAAACCAAATAGGGCCTTAAGGAGAGGTTCAAACCTAAGTTTTATATAAAGTCTACGGTACGAGAGTTTTATGCGTTGTGTTATAATGTTAGGAGCAGGAGCCACACCGTCCAGCTCAAAACCGTGTATAGCCACCGAGATTGTTGTGACTTGTGAATTGTGACACCCAGCTCCACTTGGCGCGCTATATTTACGCACAGCGAGCCTTTGCCATTCCCATCAAACTCGCGAGGAAACACAAACAGCAACCAATTAACGAGCCAAGCTACACCTAAAGCGATCGAACAGCACCACCACCTCCACCAACGACGACGACGACGACGATATGGGCAACAGCCTGCGGTGCTGCCTGGCCTGCGTGCTCCCCTGCGGCGCGCTGGACGTCGTCCGCATCGTCCACCTCAGCGGTCACGTCGACGAGTTCAGCTGCCCGATCACCGCGGCGGCCGTCCTCGCGGCGCACCCCAACCACACCCTCACCACCGCGTGGTCCTCCGCCGGCGTCGGGTGCCCCACCAAGAAGCTCGTCATCGTGTCGCCCGACTCCGAGCTCAAGCGAGGCCGCATCTACTTCCTCATCCCCTCTGCGACCGTGCCGGCCGACAGGAGGAAGAAGAGCCGGCCGCGCTCCAAGAAGAGCAAGCGGACGAGCCACCAGCCCAAGAGCAGCGGCGCAACGGCCGCGAGCACGGCGGAGCAGGACAACTACCTGAGGGAGCTGCTGTCTGAGAAGATCGCGTCGGGCGCCCACCGGAGGCGGCGGAGCGGCTGCCGGGTTGGCTTGTGGCGGCCGCAGCTCGAGAGCATAGTTGAGGAGCCCTAAGATTAGAGAGCTCAAAGAGCTCTCCTTTCCCCCCCTATTCGTTTGGTTTTGTTTCTGATCTTCCAATGTGAATACCACGAGAGAATGCATTTCTGGTTCTCACCTTTCGATCCCCTGACACATGCATGTACAGTGATGTCAAGGGTTGAGCGGTTTTTAGCTCGGAAGATGAGGGGAAAATTGAGACAGAATAACAGTAAGAGTCCCAACCTGTACAGAGAGATTTGGTCGAGTTCATCGAAACTGTTAAAAAAAAACGTCCTCCCTTAATTAATGCGTAGTATTTTGCTTCACAACATCCTGCTACTGCGACATCCTACTGCTTAAGATTTGTACAGTTTGTTTATTTTTAAATGCAAACACTACAGGGGAAATAAAAAGCAAAGTTGCAACCATAGGCAGATCCACCATCCAAGTTTAGAGAATGGACAGCGTAAGCACTAAGCTATGTATGTCTTTCTCAAATACAAAAGATGTTTCTATTAAGTTACGTTGCATGCACCAACCAGTTCATTTAAAAGCTTAAACTGATGAGGAAAGGTGGGCAATTCACTTATACTTCAACACTCCCCCTCTCACGTGCAGACTCTCTCAGGCCTAGGAAGTGGAATAGAAGTGGGCTGCAATTATTTTTTTAAAATTGCGCCAACCGGGTCTTGAACTTGAGACCTCTTGGCTCTGATACCATATTGAGTTGCATGCACCAATCAGTTCACCCAAAAGCTTAAGCTGATGAGGAAAGGTGGGCAATTCACTTATACTTCAACAGTTTCAAAATCTTTTAGATTTTCTAAGAAATATAAAAGTCCCTCCTGCCAGACTGCCGACAAAAGGGTGACTTATGGTTTCGCCACTAGCTAGGTTTTGAAACTGTTTCAAAATCTTCTTGATGAGGAAAGATGGACAATTCACTTATACTTCAACAGTTTCAACAGTTTCATCAACAGACGAAGCGAATGCACGGTGAGCCATTTCGTGCCACAGCCGAGGTTGTTTCAATCTTGATTCCAGTCACACGATCTTATAATTCTACGATATCAGAGTGACTGTACCAATTCTATCCTAGGTATTGTCTTAATTTGATCTTATTATTATTACGATTCTATAAAAGAAATATATAGGATCGTGATCAAAAATTTTTTATACAAGTCCACCTATTCTGGTGATTTATTATAAACAATTAATTGTATATGTCCTTTTCATTGTAAAATTTTACCTTTTTATCGCCTCATGTCCATTATAATAACAAATGATTTGTCCTCTTCACCACATTTTTGTAATTAGAAGTTCTAAAAGTGTAATTTTAAAGATGTGGTAATGTTGAAATACATGGCTTATTTTGAAAAACGTTTCTTTCGTAGAATCAGGTAGGGTCTTTGATTCTACATTGATCATATGATTTGTGATCCTATCGAGGAACATCTGATCCGCTTCAGAATCACAATTTTGATAACCTTGATCATGACTCATGACTAAAGCATGCATAACGATCCCATCAACACTAGAAATTCTCGTAGCATAGCAAAGGACAAAACTAATTTTTCTTCTATTCTCTTAGAATCATTGAACTTCTTGTTTTGCCGATTGATATTATCATTGTGCGTGCTATTTCTAATGCTTTGTAACTGGGGAATATATCCTGTGCAACCAGAGAGTTGGTGAAACCACGGTGCAACCCAACTAGAAAAAGTTTCAAAAAATTCTGAAAAAAATCATGGATGTACATCTCAGCTTACCCCATCTACATATAAAATTTCATGATCAAATTCGTCCTGTGCTAGAAGTTACAAAAAAGACAAAGTTGATCATAAACAGTAACTGTTACTGTTCATGATCGAGTTTGTCTTTTTTATTACTCTTAACACAGGGCGAATTTGATCATGAAATTTTATATGTAGATGGGGTAAGCTGAGATGTACATCCATGATTTTTTTCAGAATTTTTTGAAACTTTTTCTAGTTGGGTTGTACCGTGGTTTCACCAGCCTGTCTGATTGCACAGGATATTTTTCCTTGTAACTGATAGCTAGGATTGGAACTTGGAAGAGCGGGGATACAAGGCCGGGGTAGTTCTGCCTAGGGGCCTTGTTGGGCTCAGCGCATAATAGTACTTTTTTTTTTTAATCTTGGACAATGTCTATGGCCTAATTGAGTGGACAGGAGGCGGCCCTGTAATCTCAAGGTGCCCTCAAATTACATGAGAATAAGGTAAAAGTGGTAACCAAGTTTCAGAATGTGAGATGTGGCTCCTCTTCTACTTGATTTTTTGTTTTTTGTTGCATGAAAAATAACCTATTCTTGAATGGCTCGTGCTAGCTGTCCCGACGAATGGCTGAGGCAACTGGCACGGCGACAGAGTGACTGAAGCATCAGACGAGTACGACAGCGGCTGACCGGCGGCCTCGGGGGATCGCGTCAGCCTCGATTATTCTCTCGCCCGCAACCATGCTCCACGAGGCATGAACTTGGTCGCGGCTTTCGACCGCTCCTCTGGTTTGGTGACAACCCCATTTGGTTTCCCCTGGAGATAATGGCATGAACACAATCATCATCTAGTACAGGACATGCATGTTTTGCATACAAGCGTATGCATTGGTGGTAGTTGCTTTTATATACTTACGTTGCATGGTTTTGCATGGCAAGTGCATCACAATATCACAAGATATAAAGGATCAACTGCCACTGAACATTTGATCCTTGGCCAGTTTGGATGGAACGTGGAATAACTCACAGGGGGCAGAAAAAAAATCCGGAAGCCTCCGTGCAGGACTGGGCCCATGACTCCATAAGGAATTTCAGCAAGGTCGTGGCCAGTAGCATGCGGTCGTTTACTTAGCTTATTCATACTCCAATTCAGTCTATATATAAATAGCTCTCTTTTATATCCATGAAAACTTAGGCCCCGTTTGGTACAGTTCCAGATTCTAGTAGAAACGGAAACGGTTTCGGATTCTTGGTAGAAACGTTTCAGGTAGAATCAGAATCCGGAGGAACGGGTTGCTAGCCGATTCGACCACGGCGTGTAAAAATCAGAAACGATTCGCTTTGAAACGTTCCGAGTCCTATTCCGTTTGGTTGAATTTATTTCAGATTCTAAGAGAAACAGTCCGGTTCCAAGTTGCCAAACGAGGCCTTAATCAAGAGTTTATAATTGTTCCAAGAGGGAAAAAACGACAAGTGTGCCACAATAGAGCTCAACCGGGCACGATGCTAGAGCCAAGGGCACGATACAGGTCAAGCATGTTTGAGAGCGGAGACGGAGCCGAGAGCGTAGATCAAACCGAACCCAATAACATTAGCGTAGATCAAACCGAACCCAATAAGCATTTTTTTTGTCTGAGGAGAAGTTTGGTACGACTTACGTGTGACTCGTTAACACTACAGGAAAACGTGGTTGTTTCGTCGGCCACGGTATAATTTCGTCGGCCTAAATGTACCCGTCGAAAATATTGTGCTAAATTCATCGGCCTGGATAAGCCGTCGAAAATGACTGTATAAGTTCATCGGCCAATTGATGCCGTCGAAAATAGACATCTAATTTCGTCGGTTTCATTTAGACCGTCGAAAATATCTGAGTAATTTCGTCGGTTTATCTTGACCGTCGAAAATAGTTACGCGAATTAAATACGGCTGTTTTGGCCGTCGAAACTAAATGGTGCCCTAAAGCCGCGCGGCCGTGCTCACCAAAAGATTCCTCGCCACTTGTTCTCATTCGCGGCGACCAAAAAGACTTGTCGGCGTAGTATACACCAGTACCCTCTTCGCCGCACAAAAGCGTCGCGTACCCACGGCGATCTAGCAAGCGGGTGGGTGCTTACACCCGTCTGTTGGATGCTAGTCCACGTGGCGTCGGCGAGCGGCGGTGGCGATCACGCCGCCGCCGCGGCGCCCGGCTAACGTGGCGGCTCGACGGCAAAGGGCGGCACGCCGCCCTCCGGTGCCGGTCCACGTGGCGTCGCGGGCGGCGGTGGGCGATCACGCCGCCGCCGGCGCCCACCAACGTGGCGGCTCGACGGCGGCGGCGGCACGCCGCCCTCCGGTGCCGGTCCACGTGGCGGCGCGAAAGGCGGTGGCGATCACGCCTGCTGCGCCGGCGCCCGGCCAACGTGGCGGCTTTGGCGGCGGCGGCGGCACGCCCGCCCGGTGCCGGTCCACGTGGCGTCGCGGGCGGCGGTGGGCGATCACGCCTGCCGCCGGCGCCCGGCTAACGCGACATGCGGACGAAACACGCCTCATTTATTCCGCGCCATGCAAAAGGGTGGAATGCGGTGGCTTGCCCCGAAGTTTCTTCGCCGCCCGTCTTGTGTCGAGCGAGCTGTTGTACCGTGCATGTCGGTCCCAAGGAATTACACTCTGAGCCCGTTCCTCGACACCTCTCACCTACCATCACCGAGAGGTCACATTCGGAAGAACCGAGCGAAGGCATGCGCGGCATTAATTAGCGCCGAGGAACGGACGATGTAAGAGTGTAATAAATCGTGTAAGATAGGCATGATGACCTCTCTCCGAATCGGCTCATGTAAGCCCGTGCATATAAGGGCACTTGAGGAAAAAAAAGAGGAGAGAGGGAATGAAGAGCCGGTCACCCACAAACTTGGTAACGACCCTTTCGAGAGGCAATCCAACTTCAAGCGAGAAGTAAGGTCATTACCCTTCTCCATGGGGGCTGAACACGGTAAAAATCATTGTGTTCATCTAAATTTAGACATCGAGCTCGTTAGTGTGAGAGGTGCCGGGGTTTCCCTCTGCTAGGGTTAGCTAACTCACCGGCCACCCCTTATCGAACAAAACCCGGTCCGTAGGCTCGGGCCTGTCAGGTGGAATACACCGACAGGGGCGCGCCAGGTAGGGGGAGGTAGTCGGTTTTTCCGATCATCTCTCCGGCGAGTTTGGGTGTTTTTATTTCAGTTCTGTGCATTTGAAGATGTCGAGTTCGCGGCGACAGGAAGGAGAAGAGTCGGGCCATACTCAGAGTGTGTCCCGGCAACCTCATCAATCGCAAGACCGTCTCACTCCACCCCGCAGGTCTTTGGTGATGCACCGCTGCGGCGGTGGGGCATCCGGCGGCGCGCCGGCCGCCATGGAAGCGCCACCCGGCTCAAAACACGCATGCCGCTCGTCTTCTCTGGACCACCCTCCGGTGGAGCTTGCGAGACTCCCGGCCACCCCGTGGTCGCGGGATCTTCTTGCCTTGTCGGCGCTACCCAACTTTCGGTAGGGCCCTCCAGCAGAGCATCGGTGGTGATCCGCCCCATGCAGGGTGAGGCTCGCGGGGCTCCACCGCCAGCGGCAGCGTCTTGGCCCGATGGGTCGAGGCGAGGAGGAGATGCTTGTAAGCGTCGGTCCCGGCTCCGAAAGGAACCGTGGGGACCTAAGAAGCCATCTTGATGAATCCCGTCGGCGACGCGGTGATCTTCGCGGCCGCGTGCCGCGCCACCCGGCTCCGGGGCAGGAGCGTGGCAAGCGGGTGGCTCCCGAGGATGGAAGTTCCTCCGACTCAGCGGAGAGTCATGTTTCCCGCTCTCCGGATCGAGTTCCCGGCGGGCGGCCGAGCTTTGTTTATGGCGTCGGGTATCAGGCGTTCTCCCGGCGGTTACGCCGTGTGGATTGGCCCGAAAAGTTTCACCCGGCGTCTATAGAAAGTTACGACGGCACCACCAATCCAGAGGAGTTCTTGCAAATTTATACAACGATGGTGCGGCGGCCGGTGGGTCCGGAAAGTTATGGCCAATTATTTTCCGACAAATTTTGACGGGCTCGCCGTTCTTGGTTGTTGAACCTCCGCGGTCGGTGCACTCGTGGGAGGAGCTGTGTGGCCTTTTTGTCGCCAATTTCCAGGGCTCTTTCGCGCAGTCGGGCGTGGAGGATGATCTGCATGCCCTGGAACAGCATAAGGGGGAGTCGTTGCGTGATTTCATCCGGCGGTTCTGCCATTGCCGCAACACGATTCCCCATATTTCGGAGCAATCGGTCGTCATCGCCTTCCGAAGAGGCGTCCGCGACCGTAAAATGAAGGAGAAGATGGCCACCGCACCATCGGCACTACCTCTGAGTTGTTTTCCCTTGCGCATAAGTGCGCACGGGCCGCGGAGGCGAGGGGGCCTGGGTCTGGCCCCCAGGGTGGCCGGGGCAAAGATGAAGCCGGAACCTCGAAGGGTTCCGGTCCGTCAAGCAAGAAGGCGCGGAAGCATGAGGCAGAGAGACCAGACGGTCTTGGCCGCCGAGTGTGACCGCGAGGGCTCGGTCGCCGGGCGTGGCCGCCAGATCAGCGGCAACAACGCCGTGGCGGCGTGACAATCGCCGGATAGGCGTGACGATCGCCGGGACCGCGCGATAACCGCCGCGGCCGCGAGAACGATCGTCGCGACGAACGAAGAGGCCCTTGGTGCCCAATTCATCGGACCGACACCCATGACTTGGACAATTGTCAAGTTGTGGATAGAATGGTAGAGCGGCGGATCAAGGAACGCCGCCCTCGTGATGAGGAGCGTCACTCTCGTGACGGTGATCGTGGTGAAGACCCCGCCCCACTGGCTTTTCAGCAGGCGGATCATACCTTGGCGTATATCTATGGTGGCTCGTCCGCCCTTCGCTCTAATACCGCTTGCAAGCGGTTGAAGAGGGAGGTGTGTCTTGGGGCGAGCTCGTGGTCGTGACGGATCTTTGAAATGGTCGGAGGAGACGATCATCTTCAGTCAGGCTGACCACCCTGATTGCACCCCCAGCCCTGGACATCTCCCGATTGTGGTGTCGCCCACAGTCCGGAATGTTCGGCTGGGCCGTGTGCTGGTGGATGGAGGGAGTTCTCTCAGTATCTTGTCCTCCACGGCGTTCCTAGCTCTCCAAATCCCGCAGCAGGATCTCCATCCGTCGTTGCCCTTCTTTGGAATAGCCCCGGGGGTTAGTGCAATCCCCGTGGGCCAGGTGCGTCTCCCTGTCACCTTTGGAGAAAAGGATAATTATCGCACCGAGCTGGTGGATTTTGAGGTCACTGATTTTGATCTTCCCTACAATGCCTTGCTTGGCCGACCGGCGCTGGCCAAGTTCATGGCGGTGACCCATTATGCATATATGGTGGTGAAGATGCCGGGGCCTGCCGGCCCCATAACCATTCGAGTGGACCAGTCTGAAGCTCTGCGCTGTCACAAGTTTGCGCTTGATATGAGTGCTGCCACTTGTCCCGGGCGTGCCGATGTCGCCCGTCAAGGAGCCCTCAGTCCGGACCAGCGCCTCTTTGCTCTGCAAGACGAGGTTAAGGTGGTCGCCTGAGCGAGGGCGAGTCCAAAAAAATCTGTCAACATTGGCGCCACCTCGGCGCCAAATAGGAAGACGCGCTCGTCACCTTCCTCCGGTGTAATTCTGACGTGTTCGCCTGGCAACCGTCTGATATGACCGGGGTCCCCAGGGAGGTGATCGAGCATCGATTGGCTACACTCCCCGAAGTGCGCCCGGTTCGACAGAAGATCCGGCGGCAAGCTCCGGAGCGGCAGGATGCCATTCGGCAGGAGGTAGAGAAGCTATTGGGCGCAGGGGTTATCAGGGAGGTCACTCACCCCGAGTGGCTTGCCAATCCTGTGCTTGTTAAAAAATACAACGGGAAGTGGCGAATGTGTGTCGATTTTACCGACCTCAACAAAGCTTGTCCAAAAGACCCTTATCCCTTGCCGCGAGTCGACCTTATCGTTGACTCTACGGCAGGTTGTGAATTATTATGCTTTCTGGATGCGTATTCTGGGTACCATCAAATCAGTATGGCGATAGAGGATGAAGAAAAATCGCTTTTGTAACCCCTATGGGTGTCTATTGTTATGTCGATGCCTTTTGGTTTAAAGAATCTTTGGATCCACTTACCGGCGTGCTATGCACATTACTTTTCGTCCACAGATAGGACGTAATCTTGAAGTATATGTTGATGATCTGGTGGTAAAAATTAAAAAAGATGAGGACTTGGTTCAAGACCTGGAGGAGACCTTCAACCTCCGGAGGAATGGTTTAAAGTTGAACCCAGAAAAGTGTGTATTCAGCGTCCCCTCCGGCAAGTTCTTTGGGGTTCCCGTATCCAACCGGGAATTGAAGCCAATCCGGACAAGATAGCGGCGATTGAGCACATGAAGCCGCCAACACGGCTCAAACAGGTTCAATGTTTGGCTGGTCGCCTAGCCTCTCTTGGGCGATTCATTGCCCGATTGGGGGAAAGGAGCCTACCCTTATTCAAGTTATTAAAGAGAACTAATCACTTTGAATGGACGGATGAAGCTCAGAAGGCCTTTGAAGATTTGAAGCGGTATCTCACCTCTCCTCCCTACGGTTTCCCTGTGCAAGGTGAACCATTACTCCAGTATATTGCGGCTACTCTGAAGTGGTCGATCTTTGTTCTTGTGGCGGAAAGGAAGGTGTTCAAAGGCCGCTTTATTATGTCAATGAAGGTATTACATGAAGCGAAACCCGATATCCCCAAGCTCGAAAAATGTCAGATGCGATTACGTGGCGTCTAGGAAGTTCTTGCATTATTTCCAAGGGCGAGAAATTACTGTGGTTACGGCCTATCCATTGCGAGAAATCCTGTTCAACCGTGAAGCAGAAGGTCGTATTGCTAAGTGGTCAGTGGAATTGGGAGAGTTCAATCTTAAATTTGTTCCCCACTGACCATCAAAAGTCAAAAGTCAAGCGGAGTTTGTTCTTGAGTGGACTCTGCCGCTCTCGAAGCGGAAAAGCCCGTGCGCCTCCTGGACCTTATTCTTTGATGGTTCATTCAGATTGAGGCGCGAGGGCTGGTGTTGTCTTAGTCTCCCGACCGGTGACATCCTCCAAATGTAGTTGTTCTTGATTTTAAAGCTACTAATAACATTGCCGAGTATGAAGGTCTCTTGGCGGGGTTGCGTGTTAGCCGCTAGGTGTCCCGTCTTCAAGTCAAAGGTGACTCCTCCGGTCATCAATCAAGTAAGGAAGGAATTTCAATGCCTGACCCCACCATGGCGGCGTGCTTGGCGGAGGTCGAAAAATGGAACGACACTTTGAAGGATCGATATACTCATATCCCCGACGTGATAATCATCTTGCGGATGGGCTCGCAGCTTGCATCCTCGAAGGCTACTGTCCCGGTCGGGGTCTTCGAAGAAAGACTATCGCGACCGTTCATCGCAGCCCACGATCAAGGTGGGAATGATGGTGTCACTGTCGCAGCCCCCGTTCAGGTGGGGACGATGGTATGGCTGTCGAGGCCTCCGGCTCAGGTGGGGATGGCGGCGTTCTTGCCACAAACCTCCGCCTGAGGAGGGAAGGCGGTCGTTCGCCTCGGCCCCGTGTCCGGGAGGAAAGGCGGCGGTCTTTGCCGATCTGCGCCAGGAAATGTTTGGCCCAGCAAAGTACCCGGGCGAACACCGAGTGCTCGCCACGCTTGGCCGGGAAGATCAGTGGATGGATCCGATCCTAGCCTTCCTGCGGGACCAAGTGATCCCCGACGATGATGCGTCAGCTGAGAAAATAGCACGCAAGGCCAAATGCTATACTCTGGTGGATGGGGACTTATACCGCCGGAGTAGAAATGGAATTCTACTGAAGTGCATCACTGAAGAGAAGAGCGCTCGCTCCTTGATATCCATGGAGGCATGTGCGGAGCCATATGTCGTAGCGAACGCTAGTTGGCAAAGCATTCCGCCAGGGATTTTATTGGCCTACTGCCCTCCAGGATGCTTGCGAGCTGGTGAGGACATGCGAAGCTTGTCAGTTCTTCGCCAGGCAAGTCCACCGACCAGCCCAAGCTCTGCAAACCATCCCGCTCTCCTGGCCGTTCGCGGTCTGGGGGCTGGATATCCTGGGTCCGTTCCCGCGGGCCACAGGGGGTTTCACCCACCTCTTCGTCGCTGTCGACAAATTCACCAAGTGGGTCGAAGCTGAAGCAGTACGTGCCATCACGGCTTCCGCTGCTGTCAAATTCATGCATGGGATATTCACCCGCTTTGGAGTCGCCAACCGTATTATCACCGATAATGGAACCCAATTCACCAGTGCGGCGTTTCTGGAGTTTTGTGATGAGATGGGCGCCAAAGTATGTTTTGCTTCGGTCGCCCACCCCAAGAGTAACGGTCAAGCTGAGCGCGCCAACGCGTTGATACTGAAGGGCCTCAAGACGAAGGCGTTTGATCGACTCCACAAGCGAGGGGCGCGCTGGATTGAAGAGCTCCCATTGTGTTGTGGTCGCTCCGCGACCACCCCCAATGACTCTTGGCGAGACACCTTTCTTTACGGTGTATGGAGCGGAGTCGTTCTCCCCTCCGAGTGTCATTTGGCTCTCCGCGAGTCTCGCTTTTCAATGAGGAAGGCCATGAAGATATCCGCAAGAAGATGTCAATCTCTGGAAGAAGTTCGTGGCCAAGGCCGCCCCGTGCCGCCGATACCAACAAAGCCTCGGCGATACCATGCCACCAGGTCCTCGAGAGAACACCGGCAATGGGCGATCCGGTCTTCTGCAGAGTTCAGCGCATGCCGGGTTGTATAAGCCGCTCCCGGTGGGAGGGCCCCTTTAAGGTGGTCTCAGTATCTCGACCCGGGGCGGTCCGATTGGCCACGGAAGACGGTCGGGAATTGGCGAATTCCTACAATGTGGAGTTATTGCGGAAGTTTTATCCCTGAAAAATTGTAAGTACCCAGTGATTCGCCTTGATCGATACAGGATGAATCTACCCCTTAACTGATCGGCGGTCATTGGTTGTTAATAA
The DNA here is from genome assembly GCA_036346375.1 of Guadua angustifolia. Classification (NCBI taxonomy): domain Eukaryota; kingdom Viridiplantae; phylum Streptophyta; class Magnoliopsida; order Poales; family Poaceae; genus Guadua; species Guadua angustifolia. The sequence goes on along the minus strand of CM070501.1, from coordinate 41,481,480 downwards.
TGTTATTATCTTGGAGATTTTTGACTTTTTTATTACTCCATTTCTTATACCCTATGGAATGGTTTGCGTGTGGATACTATTGGTCCCTACGCTCTGACAACTCCTTGTTGATCCATAATTATGCCTGGTGTTTGTGCCGAGTAAAGACGGGCAGCTAGAAAGTGGGTTTGTCACGGTGTTCAAATGCAGTTTAGACACCTCGGGTTGGCTCTTTGAAGCACCGATGGTTGTTCTTGCAAGTACCGCCGCCTAGTACCCTTCCCCGGAATTCGCTGCTTTACTACACAACGCCATGGGCCGTATTTTGAGAAAAGCGGCAGCAACATGGAGGTCAAAGCGAGTGAACCAATATTTCCCAAGGCGCAGTCCTGAACTATCATGATCTACATTGTATGTGATCTGTATAGTGTTCATCTACCTTGGCCATATCCGCATGTGTGCGCGGGTCGCACTGTAAAGTTTTGGCCCGATTCAAAGGGATAAATCTAAAAGTGTACACGAGCTCGGTGGCCGCCACAGAGCTTGGGGCTTGGTCGCTCAAGATTCCGATCGCCGCCCAGTAGCGTGGGGCTGGTCGCTCAAGATTCCGACCGCCGCCAGCGCCTACAGGGGCCGCCCATCACTTAGGCTGGGCCCGCTAATCGTAAGCGGATAAGTGTTCAATAACACTCTCGCTTATGCTTATGAGAATGCTAAAATTAATCAAATTATGCATGGTTATCACGGATGTTGCAACCGACGGCTCCTTGGTGATAAAAGGAAAGTCTTGATGTGGCGTTTAGTAAAGCTAAGTAACGAGGTGTAAGTTGGGCACGGAACTCAAACACGGCTCAGACGCCTCGGGTTGGCTCTCGGCACCGCCGGTTGTCACTGATTGAGTGTCACCGCCCAAAACCACTCTGAGGGACTTACTACTTTCTCGCCACATCGGGGCACGATTCTAAGAGATCACAAGGATTTAAGTTCCGAAGAGATTTCAGCCAATGATGACCCTGCATAAAATATTGACGGCGAAGTTATTATGTGCTTAAACGCAGACCTTTATGCTTCAAAGTTGCCTTTGCCTAAGTCCCATATCACTTATACGTGTGATGCTTACACTTGTGGCTAGTTACATTCAACCTCTGCAGGAATTCTGGGACATTGCCCAGGCTTAGAAGCCTAATTGGTGCTTTAGCGAGTTCTTGACCGCCACCTAGCAATTTCAAAGATGCAATATCGGATGAGCATGGCAAAAAGGCATGAAGGTAAAAGCGAAAACATCCATTACAACTAAAGTTTGTTAAAGTGTTCATGCGGTAATAAAGGAAAGGGGGTTGATCAACAAAAGAAATAAACACGAAAAGTGGAGCGGTGGCTGACCCTTCACTCATCGCCCACGTCGATATCGCGGCGTCTTCTTGCTCGCCACCGGGTGGCGACGTCCATGACCGGCCATTGCACTGCACTGCACTGCCCGCCGCTTCGGCGGCCCGTCAGACGATGCTTCCGCTGGGCGGCGTCTCCCACGATGCGGCCTCCATTGCCGCCATAGGATCGAGAGCGTCGCGGTGGCCCAAAGATGCCGGCCACGAAGGTCGCGGTCATCGCCGCAACCTCCTGCCCCTCCCTGGCGGAGCGTGCGGCCAGGGCGGTGGGCAGCTCCCGAATCGCGAAGCGCCTCTGCGGCCTGGTTGGTCGCGTGGGCGTACTGTAGGGCGGTGTCCTGGAGAGGTGTCTCCAACACCACGCCCAAAGGCTCGAGCATCTTTGATCGCAGAATGCTCCTTGAGCATGGTGGTGAGATTGCGCTTGAGGCGGGCGGCCTCAGACTCGGAGGCCTTACAGGCGCCTCGGCCCTCTCCGCCCGTTCTTTGCATAGCGTCGTATGGTCGCGGTGGTCCTTTCTGCGCCACACCAGTGTGTCGACCTCTCCGCTCCGCGCCCGGCCGTCGATGGCCCCCCGTAGTTGTCTCGCCGTCCGGGCTCCATGCCCAGCGGCCGTGGCAAGGAGTGCGCCAAGCGAAGTATGGCAAATTGTGAGTTCGTGAAGAGCTCACGGAGCGTTCAGCGGCGATGGCGATGATCCGGGCGAAGTTGGCGAGTGCGCCACCGAGGGCCGCCTCTGGCTCTGCGGCGGTGGCGGCGGCGGTGTCTGAGCGGAAGCCTCCGCTGCTCCAACAGGCCTTGCAGGCAGCGTCTGCTCCTCGGAGGTATCTTGAGGGGTCGGCCTCGGCGTCGCCCTCAAGCTGAAGCTGGCCTTGGGAACCTCAAGCCCGCCTCGTCGAGTGGCGGCTTGGGTCCCCGCGGCGGAAGGTGGTGGCGCCGTGGGAGTGGAAGTCGGTGCCACCGGGGGAGTTGAAGGAAAAGGCGGTGGAATCGGTGCCGCAGGGTCGGCCGCCGTGGTCGTCGAACAGTGCTCTTGTCTTGCACCGGTGGCGAAAGTCTGGCGGCGCGGAGGTGAAGATACTGCGCGCCCGAGCGCGCGCGGTCTTGTTGGTGTTGCGATTAGGCGGCGGTGCAACCGCCTGCCGTGAAATCACCGCCACCCTTGGGTAGTGGCGGCGAAGTTTCGCCATGGAGCCTTTTCATGTCCGGACCTACGGTGTCCGGACGAGTGGCCGCTGCCGCCGCCCGATCGATGGGAGGAGCATCCTCGATCGTCGGTAGCGGCGGCACCACGGCGGGCCGGTGGAGTCCATGGGCGGTAGCAACTCGACGATTCTCGGGCACTCGCGGACTCCAAATCGTGGCGAGCGTCTTGCGATGAAGAAAATCCAGCCGGCCGGGACCGGCGGCATGAGCCAGTAAAGCCACCGGCGATCGTGGCCCATCCAAGTTTCCATAATCGGCCAAAGTTAAAAAAGGATCGCGGTTGGTAGGGAGCAACACGAAAAAAGTCTAGATGCGAAGAAAGCTAAAGAAAAATAAAGACTTACGGTACCGAAAGGTGCGGGTGATATCGTCGTCGTCAGATATCGCCACGCCAAGCGGCACGGCGGCGAAGGGCTAAGTCTTGGGATCTGAAATCCTCGACGACCGGCGCCCGATTAAACCGGCGTCCGCAAAGCCGTTGATGCGGCCGCCATTGCCGAAGTTCCGCCGTCTCTTCGACAAAGCGAAGTTCCAGCTCTGCGATGACCGCCGCCCTGCGGGCACCCCTGTAGATCGATGCGCTGTCGTCGTTGACGTCTGACCACTCGATCGCCAGCCTTCCAGTTTGACCTGGGCTGGAAGGGAAGATAGTGGGCGGCCATCCCGTCCCGAAGACGGAAGTGGCGACTTCAGGCGAGTCATTGCCGTCGGAGGCGCGCAGAGGAAGAAATGGCGGAAAAGTGGGAGGTTCGGCATCACCCCCATGAACATTTCACAGAGGTGTGCGAAAATGGCGAGGAAAATGATGGAGTTGGGGGTGAGGTGAAGATGATGGATTTCGTAGAAGTGAAGGACGGTGAGAAAAAATCGAAAAAAGGCGGTACCAGCCCGCCATGATGCCCCACATGAAGATGATGATCTCGTCGGCGGGCACTGTGGTGTGGGGTCCCACGGAAGAAAAGAGGGCCCTCCCAAGACGATGGTGTGGAGTCTCCCCACTGTAGGAGTCCACCGTGGAAGCGGGAATGGATGGCGGCGCAGAGGAGCCATGAGAGCGAAGTAACAAGAGACAAGAAAAGCTTGGAGGAAGAAGACGAAGTTTGCAAAAGTACTAAAAGCGTGAACTGCCAGGTGCGGATGGATCTATATGTATCCCCCACTCATACCGACGGTTCACGAAAGGACAAGGTTGTGCGCCGTTTCGGGTCCCAAAGAAAAATTTATGGATGCGGGAAGGAATCGAGGTGGTCGCATCCTGGTGAGTGATGGCCCCATCCAAGAATGCACTGGCATTTAATGAAAAGATTTTGAAAACCTATGATGTGCGTTCTTGGGTGGGCCCGGGGGCTACTGTCGGCGTACTATACACCAGGGTACCCTCTTCGCCGCAAAAGCGCGTCGGCCCACGTGGCGATCTAGCAAGCGGTGGGTGCTTACACCCCGTCTGTTGGATGCTAGTCCACGTGGCGTCTTGAAGCGGCAGTGGCGATCACACCTGCCGCCGGCGCCACCAACGTGGCGGCTTTGACGGTAGGCGGCGGCACGCCGCCCTCCGGTGCGGTCCACGTGGCGTCGCGGCGGCAGTGGGCGATCACGCCGCCGCGCGGCGCCCGACTAACGTGGCGGCTTTGACGGCGGCGGGCGGCACGCCGCCCCTCCGGTGCCGGTCGCGTGGCGTGCGGGCGGCGGTGGCGATCACGCCGCCGCCCGACGCCCGCCAACGCGGCATGCGGACGAAACACGCCTCATTTATTCATTGCCATGCAAAAGGGTGGAATGCGGTGGCTTCGTCCTGAAGTTTCTTTCGCCGCCGTACTGTGTCAGAAGCAGGCCTGTTGTACCAGGCATGTCGGTCCCAAGGAATTCTGCTACAGGCCCGTTCCTCTGACACCTGTCACCTACATCACAGAGAGGTCACATTCCGGAAGAACCGAAGCGAAGGCATGCGTTGGCATTAATTAGCGCGAGGAATGGGACGGCGTGCAAGAGTGTAATAAATACGTGTAAGATAGGCATGATGACCTCTCTCCTGAATCTGGCTCATGTAAGCCCGTGCATATAAGGGCACTTGAGGAAAAAAAGAGGGAGAGAGGGAACAGAAGAGCTGGTCACCCACAAACTTGGTAACGACCCTTTCGAGAGGCAATCCAACTTCAAGCAGGAAGTAAAGGTCATTACCCTTCTCCATGGGGGCCTGAACCTGGGTAAAAAATCATTGTGTTCATCTGAATTTAGACATCGAGCTCGTTAGTGTGAGAGGTCTTTGGGTTTCCCTCTGCTAGGGTTAGCCAACTCACCGGCCACCCCTATCGAACAAAACCGGTCCAGTAGGCTCGGGCTGTCAGTGGAATACACCGACAAGACTCCAGCGTGACGCCACCGCCACGACCCGGCGCCCTATCACGACCCAGCGACGCCGCGCGCCGACTACGCCGCCGCCGCCTGACGCCGCCGCCGCCGCCCGCCCATGTACACTGCCGCACATTTAGCGCCATGCCCGCAAGCGCCTCCGCCCGACGCCGACCGCCACGTCTTCTCCAAGGTACCTCCACGTCCTATCCCGAGCACACAATCGTAATCCGCCTATTGTTTTGGCGAACTTGCATTCACGTGTTGCTTTAGGTGCAGGAAGACCTCTATTTGTTTAGTATGCCTATTTGGGATCAAGAATTTAGTAACTACTTAGCACATCAAATTTCATGTATTGACCATGCGAGTAAACAAAAAGCACGGCTATCAAGGAAACACGAGCACCTGATTCAACCTTTGTCTTTTATTTTAGGACTTAGCTATCATACTTACTAAGCTAGAAGAGCAAAGTCGCTATATGTTGCAATTCAAGTTCATCATTGCATCCTATGGTCTATATATGAATCGGCACAGAATCAAACCATCCAAATCGACTTTGAAAATTAAGTAACAAGGTTATATGAACAACTATACCGTAAGTAGTTATTGACTTCTTCGATGCTTTCTCATGAAACCAAGAAAACAATATCTATTTGTACAATTGGAATGTACCTGTTGTCTACTCGGATGATGAGAGTATTTCGATAGATGCTTTGTAGAATGTGTTCATTTAAGGATAGTGGGCATTATTTTTGTGTATGGAAGATTGGGGTGTAGATTTCTTGTAATTTGATTGTCCTTCAAACTGTGAAAGAAAAGATTGACAATGAATTGTAATCACAAGTGAGCCTTTTGGTTTTTGTTGAATTTTCTGTGGCACTCATTTGATACTTTCAAGCTCACGGTTAATTTGGATGACCATGAAGGGCCTGAACTGTTAGGCCCTTTTGCTAACTAGTATGGACCTTCTTTTGCCTTTTGCTAACTAGTATGGTGTTACAGATCCATGGTCCTAAAATTGTCTCATTTATTTTTATGCATTTGACTAAATCCGTACTCTTTACATTTTCTAGAACCAAGTCTAGGCGGTTGCATAATGATTAGGCTTTAGTATTATGTTTAGTTGTTTTTTTTTGTTGTTGTGGCATGGTTTAAGGTTTATTGATAATAGCCATGCGATTTTTTGAATTTGGGAACCGGTCACCCATGTGGTGCTCTTATCTTTGCTTAGTATTTCAAATGTGTGACCATTTTCCATGTTTGTTAGTGCATTTGCATGCAACAGTAGCCATTGCCGATCATTTGTGCCATATTTACATAACAAGGCCAAATTATCTTAACAATGTCATCTTTTAACGAATTCTTACCCAATACCCTTGCTGTCTATCTATCATCAATTAATTAATCTATCTATCTATCTATCTATCTATCTATACTAATTAGGCACTATACAAAAATTCTCTTATTAATAAGGATAAAAATAGAATAACCGCCTTAACTATCTTGTGGGACTAAGTTATGTCGCATTGCTAAAAGCTGCCAGCTTTTATTGAACACATAACCTATCATTACCTAGAATTCCTTATAGTATTTATGTAACTCACTTGCACCATCATCCATGTAGTGTTAGCAAGATCAAAAATGGCGACGGCCAAGATGGATGTACGATGGATGGAAAAACACCGGGATGCACACACGAGAGTAGATGGTGAACACACAGGCTTTTGTGAATTTTGTTTTCTCTTCCTCTCCTTCTAGTGGGTTGGGGAAGTGCCCCTGTCGTAGGTGTCAGAATTTTAATTGGCAGTACAAAACAGATATGGAGCGTCACCTTTGCAAATGGGGTTTCATGCCAGATTATCTAACCTGGTATGAGCATGGTGAGCCACGTTCTAGGGAAACATCCAATCCGAACGAGTGCGAGCTAGCTGATGATCCTATTGATGCATTGGATGACATGATGCATGATTTTGTTCAGCAGTTTGAGGATGTGCCCGGACCAGAGGTAGATAGATTCTTTAGTCTTCTGAAAGCTTCTGAAGATCCTTTGCATGAGTCCACGAGCGTGACACAGCTTGCGACTGTGACACGATTGATGGCTATAAGGTCGAAGTACAACTTCTCGTGGATGTTTCAATGATCTAGTTGATTTGATATCGACATTTTACCAAAACCTCACAAGTTGCGAAAGATTTCTATTACTCAAAGAAACGCTAGCCGCCTAGGGATGCCATATCGAAGATTGATGTGTGTGTGAACAATTGTATTTTGTTACGGAAGGAGCACGAGAAGTTGGATCGTTGTCCATGCTTTGCAAGAAATCTAGATATGCGTATAGTCAACAAAGATGGGATTATGCGAAAAACAAGCGTTCCTCAGGCGACTCGATATCGCCTCTCACAAAGACGGCTCCAACGGTTGTACCTCTCTAAGACGATTGCAAGTATCATCAAGACCGTTTTTGACTTCAAGGACAAAACAAAAGATAATATGAAAGCTCGTAGAGATATGGTCGACATATGTGACCGCCCTACCCTTGAGGTTAGAACCAATCAAGCGGACGTATGGGTAAGCCACGTGCTCCATCTTGCCTAAAGCCTTGAAAAAAAAAGGAGGTGCTTGTGTGGCTCAAGAATCTTAAATTTCCGATGGTTCTGCGTCAAACCTAAAGGCGCGATGAACATCGTAAGTGGCAAGATAAATGGTTTGAAGAGCCATGACTACCATATTATTATGGAGAGGCTACTTCTGTAATGTTTCGTGGATATCTAAAAGAAGAAGTTTGGATAATGTTAGCGAGTTTTCTTATTTCTACAGACAATTGTGCGCAAAGGAAATTAAGAAAACAACAATGAGAAAACTTCGGTAAGGAAATACCGGTGTTGATATGTAAGATGGAGAAAGTGTTCCCACGGGTTTTATGAGCGTAATGCAACATCTGTTGGTGCATTTGCCTTATGAAGCGAGAGGTTGGTGGGCTGTGCGATATCGATGGATGTATCCTATAGAACGGAACTTAAAAAAGATTAGAGCAACTGTGGGTAACAAAGCACGAGTTGAAGGATGCATCGCGCAAGCATTTTATCTTAAAGAAATATCATACTATACGAGCACATATTTAGCAGAAGAACACAACATCAATGCTCATATACCAAGATACCACACCTCGATGATGCACCACTAGTAATCTCAAGATATTTGAAAGGAAAGGTAAGGTCATGGTGGAAGTTCGATTGCATGAGGTATCTACTGAAGAATGAAATGCTACAATGTTGTATATGTACACCAACATCGAGGAGATGGATGATTACTTCGAGTAAGTACTTAACCTAATTTCCGTTTTAATCTCTTCATGCACAAACTGTATGAAACCTAAATAATGTACTACAAAGTTGTTCGATCAACAACAATGGAGATCTAGGCAACAACCTACCAAGAAACAACTTGAAACTCTACGACGTGATGGATTACGTGGTGGTCCTAATTTTGTGACATGGTTTCGAAAACACGTAATTTTCTTAACAATTTTCTCATTGATTAATAACTATGTTGAGTATTAGTTTAAACACCGCTATAACCTTGCGATTGCATTACTTGATGGTAGCGTCCATGAAGATTTGAGACAATTTGTCACACTAAGCATAACAAATGAGGAGTTTGGACGTTATGATGTCAATGGATTTCGTTTTAGATTACGCAAAATTTGAAGCAACACGTCCTGGCGCACCACGACAAATAGTGGAGTTGTCACTATAGCAAGTGGCTCGGATGGTCGTCTCATCGAGTACTATGGTGTTATTCAAAACATAGTTGAGATGAAGTTCGGGGGGTCGAAAGATCTACGAGTAGTGTTTTTTTATTGTGATTGGTTTAATGAAAAATTAGGGATAGGGATAAGGCGAAACACCAAAATTGGTCTAGTGGAAGTTAATCATACATCACGTCTTCTGTGTTTCAATCCATTTGTACTCGCTCACCAAGTTCAACAAGTGTACTATATGTCCTATCCTTGTCCCTTAGCAATCCTAAAGCCATGGTGGGTTGTTCAGAAGGTAAATCCTCCTGGCCGGTTGCCTACCCCTGGAGATGACGAGTATGATGAAAGTGAGGTTGTGAACACCTTCGAAGAAGCATATCAAGAAGGTGGTTTACCAGCCTCGTTTGGAGTAGATGAATGGGTGGCACTTGACCAACTAGCTGGTGACACTACAGATGTCATTATCGATGAGGTTCAGATAACGAAACGACCTCGTCGCGTAACCAAAGTCCCACGACTCACAAGGCGTCGCGGTGGTTTACAAAATGTTACAGATGATGATCATGAGCTCGATGATTTTTAAGAAGTAAATAACCAAGCATTGCATTTTCTTGTTTTCCATGCTTCAAGGTAGTTCTAATTTTCTCAACATGTGGTTTACCATGTATATTAAGAAAGTTGTTCAATTGTAATTATTTTTTTTAACAGGATGAAGTCATTTGCACACGCTTTTAATTAATAGATATACTAATTACCAAGCATCCTTGTCTTACTGAATTGAGATCAAGTTAGTTCTGTATGGGATCAATTAGTTCATGATTGATCTCGATTATGAAGCTTTTTTGGTCATGCGGTCGATAATGCAACCAAAACTACACTAAGGCTCCTATTTCTTCTCTATTTCTGTTTCAAGATGTCGAAATGGGGATGTCCCAGATTGAAAAAATATTGGTAATGGCAACTCATATGCAGTTTTCCTTGCTACATTGCTACTAAACCTCTACATTACCTCATCCTTTTCAGGTTGGCTTCCTTGGTTTCTGTAGTGTTAGTCTGTTTTGCATTATCTGCATGAAGCAAATTAAAATATGAATTTTCTATTTCACCTGCTTCTCTATTCTTTCTATGGTGCAAAGTGAACTATGTATTTTCTAGCTCACTTGGTTTTGCTGTGTAAACAGAAAAAAGGAGGTGAGCTACAAGATGAATCAGAAGTTCCAGGGTAACATGCAAAAGTATTTTGTTGATGGGTAAGTATTTATCAACTACTTTTGTTGAAAATGACATGGATGATCCTTTCTCGTATTTTGAGCAAATTGCTTCTTTTCTCAAAATTGTTATGATGGTATTGGCATGTGGTTTCTTTATCAAAATTGTTATGATGGTATTGCCAGATTGCCTGCATTACCAGAACTAGAAGACTATGCCCGATATTTCCGTTCTCGCTTTATATTGTCTAGCTTTACTATATATGTTCACTTCAATGGATCTACAAGCAATAATTTCAACATCATGGGTTCCTTTTTAATATATTTTGCAGGATGGTGAAGCTCCAAAGTTAATCGAGAATGGCTTCCAGTTTACGTGTGTGCTTGGCACCGGTTGATCTGATTATCCGATGACTTCCACCTTTGGTTCTCATTCTTTTTGTAATTAACCAGCTGATGGAGACAAATGCACAACTTTGCTACATAATGCGAGAATACATCTCATCAGCAGAGGTATTGGTGGCGTGTCTTTTTAGATTGCCTTTTTTAGATTGCCATGCCATTACTGCAAGTGATATGTAGTCATCCTGCTGGACCATTAGACAGGAGAAAGTTTTTTGGAGATTTTAAGTATGTCATTGGTGGATTTGGACATGTGATGGCCTTGGTTGGACAGAGGTTTTTGTTGACAATCGGTGGAAATGATGGTAGGTGGTTGCTTCCTTAAATATATGTCAAATTTTAAACTGTGTGACATAAGTAAAAGCTTACAGTTTAGCTTCATGATGCATGGTTGAGTCTCAAATCAAGAATTTTCGTGCTGATACCTGACAAGTTCTATATGTTTTGTATATCTATGATTTCCTTAATTGGATCATCTAGTGTTGATCAGTACAAATGTACAGACCTTGCGTTTTCCTTTTGCTTCACCTTAGTTTCCTTTCATCTAGTGTTGATCAGTACAAATCTGCCTTCTTTATTTTTCTGACCTCTCCAGAGATAGCGTGTGATCTACTTTGTATTTATTTTTGCTATTAGTAATTTGATCTGATTTGTAAGTTCATATATTTTTTATAGCCTCCTCGTTCAAGGAAAATGTAGATGAATCTTCTGTTATTTTCTACGATTTTTTTGTGAATTTTCTGAGATTTTATATGGTTTTTTAAATTTTTTTTGAAAATAAAATATTATTTTCGTCGGCCGAGCCGACGAAAATAATAATTGTCCGACGATTTTTTTGCAAACGAAATCTCTGTTTTTTGGGTCGACGAAAATAACAAAAAACCGACGAAATTACATTAATTTCGTCGACCAGGCCGACGAACATATATTTTTTTGGCCAACGAAATCTCTGTTTTTGGGCGGTTAGGCCGACGAAAATAACTAAAAAACCGACAAAATTACATTAATTTCGTCGGCAAGGCCGACGAAATTAATAATGCCACGTCAGCGTAGACCATGGATCGGGTGCATCGGCTAGTACTTTCGACGGCCACGTAAGCTGTCGAAAATAAAGGTATTTTAAATCATTTAAGCGAAATTGATGTTTTTTTTTGTTTTTGTTCCGTCGGCTCAAAGCCGACGAAAATAAATGAAAAACCGACGAAAAGAGCTATTTTCGTCGGCATTCCTGTTATTTTCGTCGGCATCGGGCCGACGAAAATAATGCGGTTTCCTGTAGTGTAAGGACCCTTTTGAAATTGTGAATAGCACAGCTGTCACTTAAAAGAGAGTACTACTGTTAGCACTATTAATTTAATTAGTTAAGTCAAAATGCTCTAACCATTGGAGCTGGCATTCCGACATTAGGCATGGTAAGCTTGTACAGCACTAACATGTGTGTTAAGACTCACACATACTATTAAAAAACATCGATCGTCCTCTCAGTGTTTACTCCTCGTCCTACCACGCCGTGTTTGTGGCGCTCTGGAGGAAAACACCAAGTAGTACTTCCTACTTCCATGACTAGTCCATTTCTCAGCCTTTTCGGAGGAAACACCAATGGCTTTGCTCATGGTAAGTTCGTACAAAAGTCATAGGCAAGCGAAAGACAGAAAGCCCGTATACAGTGCACATGGTATAGATTCCACAGTATGATACTCAGTATACTAGCTACGACAAAAACTTCAACCATGTACCATCGAATTCTAGCATCTACCGTCCATTTGAGGACGCATCCGTCGCTCGACTCGGTCAGTAAATAGGCCCGGCAGTGTCAAACACGACTGCAACAGGTGCCTGTGCAGCAGCTGCCGGAGCAAGGCATCGAGCTGCTTACTTAATTATATGCCCGGACTTGTCTAGAGCGAACGAATATTTTTGAACACGTCCATCAATTAGCAAGTAGACTTGGTAGCAATTTGCAACTCATCAATCGCACGCTCCGGTGTCGGGGTCGGCCCGAACCGATTGAACCATCGCGCAAAGGCCGCACGGACAGCGAAAGCAGCAGCCACGTTTGCTGTTTGATTCGGTCCAGCCAGTGCCATGCCCATCCGAAAGTGAGGCCAACGCCGCGCGGCAAGCCATCTCTTGGGAAAAAAAATTGATGATTCGCATTTTTTTTCTACTGATCATTTGTCGCGATGTATTATTGATTGATAGACACTGAAGGCTATATATTAGTAAGATATCCAGAGTAAATAATTAATTTCACATAGAAAAACGAGACATTATCAAATCTCTCCCATCTAGGGGTGGCAATGGGGACCGTTTCATCCCGATGAGAATTCTCTATAGGGGCGGGTATGGGAAGAAATCGTTCATGAGGATAAAGCGGAAAAATTATTCCCCCGTCGGGGATGGCGGGGACGGGGACGGGGAATTTTTTTCCTCGCGGGGACCCGGTTGGGGATCCAAATTTAGTTTAGTTCAACTTGGTTATTAGATTACAAACATATTCTCTAGCCCATCATATTCACATTTTCATAAACGAGACAACATAATCTTCAATGTATGTATGTATTCTTTTTTCCTTGTTTGTTGATATGATTTTAGAGTTAAAATGGCTATAAGAGCTCTTCTCTTGTGTGAAATTTTCGTGGGGATGAGTCCCCGACGGGGCCCCGATACCCGAACGGGGATGGGGACGGGGGGATTTTCTCTCCCGAGGCGGGGAACGGGGACGGAGATAGGGAAAATTTTGGATCGCGGGGACGGAGACAGGGAGGCACTCCCCGGCGGGGAATGGCCCCGTTGCCATCCCTACTCCCATCTATCCGCGACTTAATAATGCGTATAAATTTTACAAAACTAAACTTTTTTAATGTAAATATCAGAAAACTAAGGATTTAGCACTTATTTATAAAATTATAGATCTCAAGAGAACCTATATCACAAAACTATAAGTCCTAGAATTATCCGTAGTGGGTTCACACTAACTGACATATTTCGATAAATGTGTTTTAGGACAAAAGTTCTCCTCCAATCTATAGTTTAATAAAATAGAAAATAAAATACTTAGTTTCCTACTCATTTGTAAAAAAAATACATAATAAAGTCCTCGCGGCCGTGCGAGCGCTGGATCACCGATTTGTCCGTGCCGCGTGCAGCGCGGTGCGGGGTAACACGCAGCGAGTGGCCGTGTGGATTGCGGAGGCAACGTACACGTCCGGTTCGTTGGCCACGTTGGGATCAGCGTAGCAACATTTGGAGCTTCTAGCTAAGCCAGCATGGAGGCAGTCAGTCAAGCAGTCAAGTGAAGCCTCCAGGACTAGTAGATAAGCACTTCTGAATTCTGACACCCAGAGATCTATGCTATGGAGGAGTTGCACTACTAGTTTACTACCCAAGTGGAGTACTATGTTGAACAAAAATTAACCTCGGTTACCGCGTACTAGTCCTCGACCTCGTGATCGATTTATTATACTCGTGGCGCATAGCTGACCTGCACTGCTTGTTCAGAGTCACGAGTATGACAAAACCCGTTCGCTTGTTTTTGGGCACACCGCACACGGTCAAATGAAATTTCAGCTAGTTAGGTATGTTGGAGGAGCTATGGTCAAAATCCACGGTCAAATCCTTGTATGGCTGTTAAACTCACTCACGACGCGCTGACCAGTTCTACTCATTCTTGTTGCCTTCTCTCCATAAAAAGTAGCCGTAGACGTATCAATCTATCGCTTTTGGGTTGCATCTGACAAGGTGTAGCCGTAGCCTTGCGCCAGGACTATTGCTAACCAATAATCCCGTATGTTTTATTCGATTGATCAGTCTATAGAGGTGCCTTTGTTGTCTGGATGAAGTTAGATGGGACAAGAATTCAAGTTTTGTTTGGGAAAAATACTGTGTAAGGCTAAAATCCTTTGGATAAATTTTGGTCGAAATCCAAAAACCAAAATTCAAATCTGGTCCATTTGCCACTGAAAAAAAATCTGAATTTCAGCGAAATTTACCGAAATTTCAAGGTAAATTGCCAAAATTTCGGCCATTTTGCACCAGCTAAAGAGTAGGACAAACGATGAAGAAAAATTTTGAATTTTTTTTGGAGAGTTCTAATACATTGATGATATTGTCATAAAAATTTCAGATGATTATAAAATCTGAGGAATTTTTAAAAATTCAAACATTACTACTATCCTGATAAAACTCTGACCAATAAGTTTCAATTGAATGAAAAATAGCTCAAACCATGTTATAAAATTTTGAAATTTTTTATGCATCGTTATGATGCATCACTAATATTCTCGTAAAATTTTTAGTTGATGATCAAGCGTCATTAATTTTAAAAATTTGAAAAGTGCTACTATCCTGTTAAAAGGCTTACGAGCAAATTTGAACAAAATGAAAAATTGCCCAAATTACATTAGAAAATTTTGAAATTTTTTTGGATAGTTCTGATGTAAAATTATTTTTTATAAGTTTTTATATAATTATCATGCTTAAATAATTTTTAAAAATTCTGACAGTGCTACATCCTGATAAAAGCCTGATGATCAATACATAGATTTATTTTAGCAAACAAAAAAGGTTTAATTTTTTTGAAAATTTTACATAAGGGCGATAAGGAAATGCTTAATATCTCATAAATTTTTTAATCATGATCACGCTCCAGTGAAACTATAAAATTCTTACAAGGCACAATACCATTTATGTTCTTTCTCTTTTTGATTTTTAAAATATAGTATAACAAACGAAATTCAATGCTTACATATATTTGATTGACCAAACAAACAATGTTAATTTTTTTTTTCAAAATTTTATATAATAGTAATGAGGCAATTCTTAATCTCTCATCAAAATTTTAGATTATGATCACACTCGAGAAAATTTATAAAATTCTAACAAGGTAACTGTCCCAATTATGTTCATTCTGTTTTTGATTTTTTAAAGATAATAAGTTCTGTATCCGTTTAAAAAAAACAAATGAAGTTCTGTAAAAATCAAAAACATAATAAACATAATTGAGATAGTCTGAATTTTATAAATTTTGTCAAGTGTGATCATGATCCAAACTTTTTATGAGAACTTAATAATTGCCTTATAAATATTCTACAAAAATTTTAAACTTTTTCGTTTGCTCAATCAAATCTATGAATGCATTGAACTTCATTTGTTATCTTTCAAAAATAAAAAAAATACAAGGAACACAAATAGTACGGTACCATTGTAAAAATTTTATAAATTCACTGGAGTGTGATAATGATCCAAATTTTTATGAGAGCTTAATAATTAGCTCAAAACTCTGCTCTGAAAGTTTCAAAAATTCTAAATCTTTTTTGTTGCTCAATCAAATCTATATATTGATCATTAGGTTTTATTAAGAACAGTAGCACTGTCACACTTTTTTAAAATCCTCAGCTTCTATAATCATATGAAAATTTTATAGGAATATTTGTGTTGCCACAGGATCATCTATAAAAATTTTTAAAAATTCTAATGTGGTTTAAACTATTTTTCACTCAGTTGAAATTTCTTGATCAGCCTTGAATCGCACTATTCTAATTTTTAAAAAATCCTAAGACTTGATCATTATCTAAAAATTTTATGAGAATATTAGTGATGCATTAGGAGCATCTAAAAAAAATGTAAAAATGTTCTAATGTGGTTTGCACCATTCGATTGAGATTTTGTCAGCCAGCCTCACGACAGTAGCGCTATCAGAACTTTAAAAAATTCCTCAAGCTTTATCATAATCTTAATTTTTTATGGAAATATTATGATGTGTTAGGACCATCCAAAAATTTCAAAAAATTTTAACATCGTTTTGACTATTTTTCACTCGGTTGAATTTTATCGATATTTCGGTATTTCTCGGTGAATTTTTGGTAACTTCCACTGAATTTTGGTTCAAAAATTCCGGATTTCAAATTTTATTTTTTAAATTTTGACCGGATTTCATCTAAAATTTTGAGATTTCACTGAAATTTTAGATTTCGCCCACCTCCGAGATGTAAACCAAAAACGAAATATGAAACCTTGATATTGATAATCCGATATTGCTAAGAGTAAAGATTTAACAAGCCACTAATCTGTAGCCCAACATATCACAATGGCCAAATCTTGAACAATGAAATGAGTTGTAATCAGGATTCAAAATCCTAACGAAATTTCGGTTGAGATTTTGGATTTTAGGTACACCGAGATTCCAAATCTTGATGGAATAAAATGAATTGAAAATTTTGGAATGCTACAGTAATTTTTGATAAATCTCGACGAAATTTTCGTAAATTTCACCGAGATTTTGGTTATTTGACCTGATTTCATATATTTTGGACCGGTGTGCATTGTTTTTGGACCGGATTTGGTATTTTTGTGAAGAATTGTATTAGATTTATGAGGAATACATGCAAAAATATCAAGAAAGCTCTCATAGCTCACTTGGTTAGAGCAAGTGGGCGGTGTGGATCTTGAGTTCAAATCTCAACAAGACCATGTATCAACCTCATACCAATTAGGCCATCTTAACTTCATGCCATAGCATCATGGAAGCAAATTTTACTAGCCTCAGGTGACCATTTCACAGTTGTTAAAAAGAGCCAAAATATCGGTTTTATCGGATTTCAAATTTGCTCTTTGAATTTCGTTTAGATTCTGTCTGAAATTCCAAAATCTCATCAAAATTTTGGATTTCGACCGCCTCCGATATGTGGTCCATGAACAAAATTTGAAATCCTGGTTGTAATCCTTAGAAGAAAAAGGAACTTTGTAAATCAGTTTTGAGTATGACACATTTCTATGCCAAAAAAAATGACGGATGAAAACTGCTTAAACCCCCTAACTTCTGTGTACCCTACGTTCTTTCTTTCCTCTCCACGGGTAAGGAAGGGTACCCTAACAAATAAAAAAAAAGTGTCTTAAGCGGTTAAGCCTATCCTAGGTACAACAACACCCCTAAATTACAAAACAACTTACAATTAACAATTCCACCATGTCGTGTGTATCGCCATTTCTGCCATTCTTCGGTCAGTACAGTGGGTGCTGGAAGAACGTGTCGTCTCTGGGCTCCTCCTTGGTTCTCGAGGCGCGCATCGCGTCGTTCTGCCTCTGCTGGTGCAGGTGCTGGCTCATGTAGGACTCCATCCGGTTGTCGAACCCGGAGAAGCCGAAGCTGCTCCCCGCGGCCTGCACCGGCTCGCCGCTCAGGCTGAACGACGGGCCCTGGCTGCCGAACCCGTCGGGTCTCAGGGCGTACTGTGCCCCGCCGGCACCGCCGGTCTGGTAGGTCATGGCCTGCTGGTTTGGCTGGTAGTGGAGGCTGCTACTCCCGGAATTGTCCGCCGGCGGCGCGGGCCGGTAGAGGGCGGCGCTCCCCCGCGCAGCGGGCACATCGTGGTTGTGCTTGCCTTCGTACGTGGTGATCACAGCGCGCAGGTCGTGGGACGCGCGCTCCACGTGCTTCCGCACGGGACAACCGGCCGTGGTGCACTTGTAGTAGCTCCTGTAGCCACAAGACACCATGCACGATCAGTATAAGCTCACACATGCGCGATCACACTGATGGAAGAAGCTTACTTTACACCAGAGAGAGAGACAGAGAGAAATTGAATCTTTGGTTCTTACCTTGGATTCGGGTTGCCCTTCACCACCTTCTGTCCGTACTTTCTCCACCGGTAGCCGTCGTCGAGGATGTCGATGTCGCTCATGGTTTGGACGACGACCCTCGGCTCCCGCACCGTCCGGTTGCCAGCCATGGAGATGCCCTCGCCGTCACCGTCTTTTCTCCTGAAAATTAGTCCAATAGCAATTCAATTTCCCCTGTTTCCCCAAGAATGCAACTCGTACAATTTGGCACAAAAAAATTGTAATCCAGCACTCACCATCTCTTGGAGTCCGGCTCATCGTCGTCGAACTCGTCGCCACCGACGTTACCAGCCCGCGGCGAGCTTACGCCGATCTCGTCGTCCCCGAACGACGCCGACGAGTTCTCGGGCGTCGCGACGGGCGTGCCCGAGACCCCTCCAAGGGAATGCTCGGACGCGTCGCCGCCGCTCTGCAGCACCTGCGCGGCCGACGAGCCCGAACCGGAGCCCCTGCGCGTGTTCTGAGGCATGGCGTGGTTGTGCGTGCCCTTGTACACGATCTCGGTGATCTGGCCGTCCAGCGACCTCTCCACCTTCTTCTTGGTGGGGCAGTTGGGGAAGGTGCACTTGTAGTAGCTGCGCGGGTTCTCGCTCCCCTTTACCTGCTTCTGCCCGTACTTGCGCCAGTTGTACCCGTCGTCCGACGACCGCCTCTGCGATTGCGGCCGGCTGTACCCGCTGCTCGCCGCCACTTGCGGCGCCATCTCCGACGAGGTCTCCTGGAACGGCGCCGCGTCGAAGCCCGCCGGGTTGGCACCCGCGTCCATGCCTGCAGCTTGCCGGTATCCCCATGGCTGCTGCTGACCTCTGTACGCCTCCTCGCCCTGAAGTGTCGCAAAGGATATTAGAGATTCTCGTATATTGTTTGGGTTTTGACTATTAGTACAAACAGAAAAGGCTAGCTTCGAGATCGTGACATGATACCACGACAGGTGCCCTACTTGTGTAAGCCGAATGAAGAAGAAAATAGTATCCTAGACTAGTTTCTTTTGGACAAAGTCAGCAAAGAACCCCTCGAAAGGGGACAACAGATAGTGCTGATCTTACCAGTGAGGCAGGTGGAATCGGTGGCTGGAAGGTCGTCGTCCGCGCGGCCTCCTCGCTGTTCACCGGCGCCGTCTGGAAGGAGAAGTCGGAGTACGACGGCTGCCTCTGCTCATCCTTGCCGCCTTGCGCCGCGAACTCCGGTCTCCAGTTGAACTGCTGCGACCCGAATGCGCCCGTCGTGGGGGACGGGAAGATCTGAAACCGGCAAAACGTGCACGCACGTTACGGCGTTAGCACTGGACATTTCAACTTAACCACGTGTGATGCGCGTACGGGCTACTCGATCCCTGCAACGTGCTGCACGCCTAATATAACGGGAAAAGTCAAGCCCGCACGGCTGCGTGACTACGCTCCGTAAAAGAAAAATGACAAGGCAATGACGTGCTTGCTTACACTGGAGGTCAGGAGCACCGGCGAGTCGAGGAAGTCGGCCGGGTTCAGGCCGGTTGGCATGTTGAAGTAGGACGACGGCGACACCGGCGGAGGCGAGAGCGGCAGGGAAGGCGGGGTCATGGCCTTGTACCTGGACACCCCGCCGGCCGCGGAGCCACCCAGGAGGTCCGTGAAGCTCGTGCTCGCGAACGAGAACGAGCCTGGCTTCGAATTGGCCGACGTCTCGATGCTCCCGGACGATGAAGTGGTCATCGAAAACCGCGGCGTCACGACCAGTCGTGCGGCGTGCTTGTGTTCGGCTTGTACGTTCGGGTTAGCACGGGGGAGGGAGGGGGAGAGGCGGTAGGAGGAGGCGGTGGTCGGCGGATGGAGAGAGAGGAGATCGTTTGCGTTGCTTGGACGGACTGGAGGAAGGCAGAAGGCTATATTTATGGCGTTTGAAACTTTGACCGTTGACTAGTCAAAGCTCGTGGGGTTTGACTGGCGGCGCCTGCGCAGCTGCGCTACGTGCTGACGGGGGATACCACCACCAGGGGGCGAACTCTACCGCTGCGTGGACGGCGTCGTGTCACGCGGGTGCGGATGCGGGTATGGTTCTGGGCCTTCTGGCTTGTGGGTGAATGGAGCGATTGGTGGTCGTGGATCGTTCCTTTGACCTGCTCAAAACTTCCAATGGGAATTATAGGGTACTAAAATCAGATGGGTTTGGTTAAATAAACCTAATCCAGTTTTAAACTAGTACTGACGTAAAAAAAATTAGCATTCGTTGCGATGGATCACCGGACTGTAGAGTTGCACTCGGCCAGGCCAGTCGATCTTTCCAGATGCATGTGTTAATTCTACGTGCTGGCAAACTGGAGTGGAGGTGGATTTGACCTCTTTTCCGTTGATCACTAGTGGTGTTTACTTACTGGAAAACCCGCACAATGACAAAGAGCAAGCACTGCTGCAGCACTTCACAGCGACTAGTGGGACAAAAGGCCAACCGCTCTAAAGTGATAAACTGGCCAAGCCTAAACATTCCCATCCACGATGTCAGTGACCTAGATATGCCTTTCTCTGAGGGCGAAGTCCTGCAGGCGATCAACCAGCTACCAGCGGAGAAGGCCCCGGGACTGGACGGATTCACTGGCACCTTCTACAAACACTGCTGGCACATTGTAAAATAGGACATCATGGAAGTGATCCTTACCCTTCAATCTGGCCACGCTCAAAATTTTCAAATCATAAACGGAGCTTCAATAGTCCCGATTTGAAAAAGGAAGCGCGAGCGTATACCAGTGACCTCTCACCGACCGATCAGCCTCATTCACTCAATAGCAAAACTATTCTCGAAAATTCTAGCACAGCGCCTCTCCAAGCATATAAGCTCTCTAATATCAAACTCGCAAACTGCTTTCATCAAATGGAGATGTATTCAGGACAACTTTCTGTGGGTTCAAAACCGCGTAACATCTTATCTTCGAAACCATACTCCGGCACTGATGCTCAAGCTAGATATTGAAAAAGCTTTCGACTCCGTCTCCTGGGAATATTTACTGGACCTCATGCAAGCTCAAGGTTTTGGACCTCGATGGCGTCATTGGATATCAACCTCCTTCGTGACATCCACTTCGTCGGTCCTCCTCAACGGGGTTCCGGGACCTAACATCAACCATCAGCGGGGACTTCGCCAAGGCGACCCGCTATCGCCCTATCTTTTCCTGCTGGCCATCGATCCGCTGCACTACATCCTTGCCAAAGCAACCCAAGATGGCGCCCTATCTCCACTGAGAGGCCGCGGGCCTTCTCTCGGCTCTCCTCTCTGCGGACGATCTTGTCATTTTTCGAACCCGATCGAGAAGCGACCTTGAGGCAATCATAAATATCCTCACTCTGTTCGGTCAAGCAAGCTGGTCTTGAATCAATTTGCACAAGAGTTCTATAGCACCGATCAGAGGGCAACATCTAGACCTCCAAAGCATCTTGCAGCCTTTCCAGGGGAAGATCTCAGATTTTCCTTTAAAATATCTAGGTATGCTACTCACTCTCAGACGCCTACGACGCACCGACCTTCAACCAATCATCGATAAAGTCACGCGGCAACTGGCGACTTGGCAGACAAACCACCTCACCATGGGGGGGGGCGCCTAATCTTGGTTAAGGCGGTCCTTACCTCCATCCCAATATACTTTCTCACGGCAATCAGGGCTCCCAAAAAGTTCTTTTCAGACATCGACAGGCTGCGGAGGAGATTCTTATGGGCAGGACATGGGGAAATACATGGAGGAAACTACAAAGTTCGCTGGTCAACGGTTTGCCGCCCATACAATTTGGGGGGGATTAGGTGTTCTCGACCTAGACAGATTTGCCAGGACACTCCGTCTTCGATGGCTATGGCTCAGGTGGATGGATCCGAATAGGCCGTGGATCGGAATGTCCACACCATGCGATTGAGTTGATCATCAGCTATTCTCGATTTCTGCTTGTTTCAAAAAAAACTTCTTGGAAAACCTGTAGTCCTGTACTAATCTTAGTATACAGAATTACAGATGATTGTTCAGTTTGTCTGAACATAGGATTATATCTAATCGTGTATAGCAAATGCATGACCAGGTTATATAGTTTATCAATTATAATTAAAGTCATAACATATATACATTCCTGAGAAGCATAATATGGCCCTCGATATTTAAAGTTTTAAACTCCCATGCACTACTGATATTTATAAAGTAGGGTAATCTTATACAAATTTGCGTTATAAAGCTTATTTGTGTTAAATATATGTCTACGTGTTCCTTTTAAAGTTGCAAATTAAAATTTAATTCAAACGAAATTGCTCCGGACTTATCACCTGGTGGACTGTTTAACGAGAAGTCATGAGAAATTTCGGTTTTGAAATAGGACGCTGAAAATCTATATTAAACTATGCGGAGTAAACGGGTGTGGTACAGCCTCTTCTTTATAACTTTATTCAAGGAGTCACGGTACGTAAACAATTTGTTCATATGTCGGAATTTATACTCTCAGCTCCAGGTTTGTTGTTCAAACCTCAAACGGAACTAACCTAATTTAGCTGCATCAAAAAATAGTTAGCAATTCAGTTGGCTTGTGATTCTTGAGAGAAATGAGATGAGGCCATGTGATTTCAAGTAGTCAAGATGTAGGACGCAAGAGCAGGCATTTTGTTTGACTAAATCTTTCTTAGTTTAAGCATGGACTTAAATGGGGATGTGTTCCTGGGATCCGGATCAGCTGAGTTCCTCAGACTCCACCTGACGTGTTTTTCTTCATATTTTACTAGTATTATTACTACCTGGCTCGAAATCCAGCGCTCCGGATATGATTTTATTCTTGATCAGTTAATGTTTCTTACATTCAAGATTATAATTTACATTTTTGGAAAGAAAAAAATCGAACTAAACACCTGGAGTGTGGAAGAATAGCTCATGCGAATTTTTACCATGCGAGCTTTTACCAATTTTCCCAATTTTTGGCCTTTGGAGCGCAGATGTTTCCATAATTATTACTGCCAAGCAGCAGTACTTCTAAGCAGACCATTCAGCACGACCAAGTCATCAGGACAAAATGTTGGTGTTCTTTGCAGAATTTTGCAGTTATAACCCAGTCAAATTGTGGATTCTGATATGAATCTTCTTCTAGCTGAAAACCCATGTATATAAAACCTTTCTTCGGTGAATAAATTCCGTTTCTGGAGATAGTTGCGTACTTGAGAAAAGCTTAAGAACACCAGATATCCTCAAAGTCTTGAAGCTGACTTAAAGTCTTTTGTATGATTATTCATAAGTTGTTGGCACCAAGATGTAAGAAGGACGCATGTGAATTAAGTTTATATTTTTAGTTTAAAATGTAAACAAGATGATCCATCTAAACACTCTTAATGTACTCACAACTTTCATGAATCTGGTGAAGTTAAAATTTTTCTTCTCAATTTGGAGAAGTCGAATCTTTACTCCAATTTGTCGAAGCTTTGGCATATGTAGCCTTGTTGCACCTTTTCTTTTTTCTTTTTGCATTTTTTGCACTCCTCCGAATCTAATTGCAAAATTGCCAATATTTCCAACCGTGGAAGCAACACTCTCCTACCGTGGCACCTAGCCGGCAACATGATAACAACCTTGACTGTAGCATATATTACAACCAACACGGTAGGTATGGCCCCCACAATCCTGTTGTGGTGTGGGACCATATAAGGTTCTGCCGCTGCTAGGGATTGCGGCAGTTCCGACTGCATTGGTATTGCTCGACGATGCCACCGCGCACGGAGACCATAGCAGTAACCTGCCATGCTATAGGACCGTAACATCTCCTACCATAGTGGATCCGCCCCACCTGTTACCGATACATACTGCTGCTTTGGTAGAGAAGCATAGCAGATAATATTTGTCCAAGGTGGAGGCTAATTTTTTAGCTGTGTTTGGAGGAGGGGAAAAAAAAGCCTCCAATGGAGCTTGGTAAGCCAAACCCGAATCTTGCATTTTGTGGCCATGGACTTAAGGGTCCCAGACTCCGAGCCCACGGCTGACGTTTCTATATGGTGTTTGGTGAGTTCCTCCTTTATGCGGTCTTGCCTAGCGCTCTTCCATGAGTCATATAACTCCATACTCCTTCGGATCTTTCCTAGAAAAGGAAGACCGTTTCTGTTTCCCCATCTTTCTTGGAAGGTGTTGCTACAATACTACTTCAGAGTAAGATTCTTGTTCCTACGAAGATCATACTGCAAGTTCTTCATGACTCGA
The DNA here is from genome assembly GCA_036346375.1 of Guadua angustifolia. Taxonomy (NCBI): domain Eukaryota; kingdom Viridiplantae; phylum Streptophyta; class Magnoliopsida; order Poales; family Poaceae; genus Guadua; species Guadua angustifolia. The sequence goes on along the minus strand of CM070501.1, from coordinate 41,457,392 downwards.
TTATCGCACATGCATGTTCTTAGTTACGTACATATGAATTCTCCACTCGTCGGAAACCCGGAGGCACTGGCACAACAGTGATACATAGCGCGTCGCTAGCTAGTTGCTTTCAGTCCACTGTACACACCAATGCATGTGCACGATGCAATGCCGTGGCAGCTGAGTCCCGGTTCTGAACCACCTTATACGCACACGACAAAGTCTTGACAAACTGTTCACCGTATAAATTCCTGGCGTGTCGTTCTTTTTATGCTAGTACGTGTTTCCTAAGGAAAAACTGTGAGACGTAACTGCCGACATGCAGGGCAGACATCGAGATCTAAAAGCTCAGCTTAACGCGATTATGGCGAGATGGACACAGACGTACACATAAACGTACACCGCGCTGTGCACCGAGCGAAAATTCCATTCAAAACCCTGCTAAACGTTTTGTATCGGTGTTGATTTTTCTTTGCGATGGGTCGGAGAAAACTTTCTGGGAAGATGCCTCCCAAATAGAGACGGCAACAATCAACAAGCATATGCCATCGCCAGCCATTCAGCCAAGCTGTCTGCATTTATGCATGCATGTTCTTCCTTCCCCACGAAAAAAGAAACTTCAGAACGAAACGAACGGTGTTTTCTTGTCAAAATGGTTGGTTTGAACCAAGGACCAGCCCACGTTGTCGTGAATCTTTTTTTTCTAAAAGATTTCTTCCGATCTCTATCAATAGAAACCAAGTTCTACAAAGTGCCTTACAGAAATTATAAGGAGAAGCTAGTCCCCGCCACCTGTTCTCGTTACCAGGGGGAGATGCTAGCACCAAACAGACCTGCTGAACCACTGAAGCAGAGGATTAATAATGTCCAGAATTCTAAACCGAGAAGAAGCACAACCAACTACAAGATTCACCATGCAACTGGACAGACAAAAGGAGATTCTATCAAACGCTAACAGGCTTAACTTCTCCACCGGCTCGCCTTCAACCAAGCATGATCCTGTTCGTTCCCAGTGTCCATCCTCTCCTTGCACCGAAGATTTCAGCAGCCACTTGTTCGAGCAGCCTGGTACCCAACTGCAGAGCTTTTTGATCTTCCCGCTTTTTCTGTGGCTGCGCCCACATGTTCAACCAACGGCAAACAAAATGGATAAAAGAAACAGAGGATCAGAAGGCAATTTATTTCTGAAACAAGCCGCATTACAGTTTTCCATGTTAATTATGGTGACTCATATATAATCTTTTAAGACTTAAAAGTGTACAAATCTTAATAGAGTTACCAATGGTTGGATCCCCTCACTTGTTTATTACCAACACTGGTGCTGGTGGCTGGCTTCGGCAACTTGTGGATGATGGGTGATCTAGGTGACTACTCTTCGCTTCAGCGTCTTCATCTCTTACTAGCGTTGTTTATACATTTCTTTTGACCTATGTCATCTTAGCATCGATTCGCGGATTCGCTTTCTTACGCGACACAACTCATTTTTTAGATGCATTCTATGGACTGGATAATCGTGTGCCTATTGACTAGCTCGTGAATCTGTCATCGTAGAGTCGAACATCTAAAAATTGTTTGTCTGACCTTGAGAAGGTGGCCGTTGCTATTGGCTAAGATTAAGTGGTATGGCGGCACTAGCTCGGAATGATGGTGGTTGCAACACTGGGATCTCCGGTACTTCGACTTCAGGGAGAAATCCCTAGGTTTGACCTTAATTGGTTGTGCCTGGCAATGGCCTTGTTGAAGGCATTGTTTTGTAGTATGAGGATTTACTCTCCGAGGTGAAAATCTTTGGTCTGACCTTCACTGGTTGGATCATGGCAATGGCGGTGCATGTGCGTATTGAGTCCTTCTTGGAGGCGTTGTCATTAGAGAGCTTTTATCGCGATCCAAGTGTTGCTATGATGGTGGATAGTTTTGAAGACAATATTGTGTGATGTAGTTTGCCGCGTCAGTTTCTTTGTCTTTTCTTGTGTGTGTGTGTGTGTTTGGCTGTGTACACCCTAGCTGTATAGAGGCCGGGAGTCTTCTTAGTTTAATTGTATCACCTTAATGTAATTTACTAAGATTAATAAAAGCTTCCTTTATCGAAAAACTTGCTTTAGAAGAGTACTAAGGGGACTATATAAACCTATGAGGCGGTCATCGAGAATCCAAGCAACCAAGAGTCGCAAACCAACTCATCCAAAGCAAAAGATACATGAGAGGATCAGATGATATGTTATTCTTTATCGTAGATTCTTATGTAGGGCAATGATTCAGGGGTCCTAAAAGATTCGAGAGGTTACGAGAGAGTAACAATCTTTGTACTCTTTTGAGGATATACTAAAAGAATTTGCAGTCAGCTTCGCTAAATCTTTTTCTTAGTCGGGGTTGCTTCAATATCGTTATTTTGGCTCTTTCTACAAGATTTAATTTCTTCATTCTTGATATTGTTCATGCTCATGCTGTATCTCACAAAACTCTGATACGATCTGAGGCTGTTATGTATAAGAAGAAGTATTAGAGTATAATAAGTGGTTTCAGAATTAAGACTAGATTAATCAGATCTGTGAGAAGATCGGTAAAGCATAGGGATGACAATCGGGGTGTAGCGGGCATATGTAGTGCTCGCTCATACTCATGCCCGTCAGCCAAAATCTTCTCCACAGGTACACCCGCGAAGAGTGGTGGGCATAAAATGTTGTCCATACCTATCGTCCGCGGGTATCTGATACCCGCGAGCATACTCGTTTATCCGCCACCATCAACAATTCTTCCAACAAAAGGGTATTAGGAGCTAATGAGCTATGGTATTGATACAATTTTTTTGATGAAATTGTGGGAATCAACTATATTGTGTGGATTGAAAAATAATTATCAATGACTCAAAATTTCAAATGCACATAAGAATAAGAATTATAATAATACATACAGATGAAGGACGCACATATGCTCAAGTTTAACAATTAAAATAAAAATAATTCATAAGTCATCACACATATTCAAGTTCAACAATTAAAATAAAAATAATTCATCAGTTATCATACACATCATAAAACATCCATCAAGCATCACTAATCACAAATTGCTAATGTGAGATACTACAAATTGGGAATCTAGGGGCCGACTAGATGCCTATTGTGGTCCGTATGTTAGTAGAAGTTGGCGGTTAATTGGGTGGAATGGGTACGATTAGAGCTCCTCCGTACCCGTACTCATTTAACCATTGGGCAAAGTTTGTCCCTATAAACATCCTAGCGGAAAACAAAAGAGGAGCATGCCCATCTCTATTAGGGTTTTTATCCACAAATACACGGGTAATCAGGTTAGATTGCCATCAAAGTGATAGATGGCACAAAATTAAGATCGATGTCGATGATGTAGAATCAAGTGGCAAACGAAATTTAGCATGTGACAATGTATAGTGAAAGATGTTCTTGTCTAGCAAGAGTTAATTGCTGCTCTTGAAGAAGACAAACTAAAAAAAGTCTAATGAAGATTGGAAGGTCATGGAATGGAAAACTGTCAGTACAATTCGTCTATTTCTCTCCGATGAGATAAAATACTTGATGATTAAGGAGAATTCATCGAGAAAATTATGGAAGGACGTAGAAGAATTGTGTATGATGTTAAAGATAACTTAAATATCTCTAACTACCATATCTTTTGATTCTAGCCAAATAGATTGCTAGTTCAAGTCGTCTACAACTAGAACTCTTTGTCTATATAAGCCAACCTCCTATACTTGTAATCTCGAAACATTATAGTGAATTATTTTCTATGATTTTTCATGTAAGGATTTTTTCACATTAAATCTATTATATTTTCAGTTATTATATCATGTTGCTATTCCTAACCAGTGGGATCAAAACTCTGATAAGTGGTATCAGAGTGACCACCATGCCGTCCGTGCTTGCCTCCGGACGCCCCGTGAAGCGCCCCACCGCCTCCGACGCCGCTCCGACCGGCGTCCGCTTCGCCGGCCATACGCGCCGACTCCGCGCACTGGCACCGCCGCCCCCGCTGCTCATACGCCTCGGCTATCTTTGGCTTTCGCAGCTTCAGTCGCCTGACGCGCATCCGTCACTATCAGAGCGCTCGCAGCCGGCCCTGGCCCAGCGCGCCATATCTGCTCCAGCGCCTGATCTCCTTGCGCGGCCGCTCGCCCGTGCCGACCGAGGCGCCGAACATCCTCACCGCTCGCTGTTGCCTTGCTGGCCATCTCTCCACCCGTGAAGAATCACCAAGCTAGCTAACAAGTAGCCGCCCGTGAGAAGCAAATGACCGATCAACACTCGTGAAAAGCATTGCCAATGCGCGAAGCATTATCTAGTCGGGACTTCATCTGGATCTCACAGTCAGATTTGAGCTCTGGACTGGCTCTAGCTTCAAAATAGCTCCGCTTTCCAGTCTTTGCTCCAACTTCAGAGTTGTTTTTCTAGGCTCCGGCTCCAGAGTAGCTTTTTGACTTTTGGCTCCAACTTCTGGTTTTTAGCCCTGGTTTCTGTTTTCAGCAGAATTTGTTATGTGCACCTGAGGTGTACTAGAATATATCTAAAATTGCTACGTGCACCGAAGCTTTCCATCCATCGACAATAAAGCTTCGGATTAATCATACTATCGGCAGATTTATTATGCAATTAAGGCTTTTATGATTACTAGGCAGGGTAGCGTGCTATTGCACGCCGTGCTGTGTGGGCGTGGGAAAAAATCGACGAAAGGACGTAAACACGATTTTCAACATATTTCTCACTCCGGAAAACAATGAAACCGAGTTACGGGGAAAAAATAGAGAGTAGCGTCTTATCAGACGCCGTGTTGTGTGGGTGAGGAAAAAATCGATGAAGCAGCATAAGCGATTTTCCACATATTTCTCACAAAAAAATGCAGAAACCGAGCTACGGGGAAAAAAATAAAGAGTTAGAGTTGTAGAAATATCTCTTTCGATTTAATTATCAGAAATATCGGAGACCGAGGTGGGAAAACATCTGAGGGACGACTATTTTTTTGAGTTGCACACATATTTACGGTGACGAAAACATTTTTTCGCTAAAGCGGAGAAAGGACTGGCGTGATGCAGCCTTCTTAGAGATGCACACATATTTCGGTGGCGAAAACATTTTTCCGTGAAAAGCGGAGAAAGGACCTAGACGTGAGGAGCGAGGACCTATTTGTTACGTTTTGGACCTATCCGCTATCTGAAAAATTAGAAAAGGCGTATCCGCGATTTGAATTTAGTGAGGTCTTTTCCGTAAAGCACCGCGAGGACCCGAATGCGAAAAAAATAAAAATCTTCCTCTCACAAAAATCGCGGAGGACCGATCCGTAATTTCGAGGACCTATCGTAATTTGGAGAAACACGGGCTTTTAAAGAAAACCAAAGTGACGCGTGGATGCCTCGGCTCTCGCCGATTCCAGGCGGCATTATAAGGCATATATTATTAGTGGATTTCATTCATTGCAAATAATGCTTTTATACAAATTATTGGTGAATTTTATTGCAATTCAGACAGAATTTATCACTATAGATCTATTTGATGTTTCGTCGTCGATTTATCATTGGCGGATTCTTGTTAATTTTCTTCGACGTTTCATTGTCGGCTTTAGAGAAAAAAATTGTCAGTTGAGGATACAATTGAATTTGGTGTTTTATCACCGTTAATTGAAATTTTGTGTTTCATCACTATTATTTTTTGTGTTTTATTCACCATTATAGGGTTTTGGCAATGTTAACTTGGAGTTTAACGACACCGTGATGGTTGCTTTATACTCTTTAGAGTTTCTCTGGTAAAGATTTTGCTCCAATATCAGTTTGAGATGAAGATTTAAAGTGCAAGAGGGGTTTGTTTCTGCATGGATATTACAACGTTGTTTTGTTGTATTTGCCTAATATGAGGGGTCTACTACAATTTATACTCCATTGACAACACAACAATTTTTCTTCATCTTAGTATTTTTGAGCAGTATCAACCATGTTATGGATTTTCAGTAGATAGTTTATCGAATTTTATGTTCCATGTGAAGAATATCAAAAATCTATATTATATGTTCTTCGCTATCTATTCAGCACCACAGGTGATGTCTTGATTTACGCCGTTTGATGATTGAGTATTTGATTCAGGAGGTCAGTTGCACAGACTCAGACTTTACTGGGGTTATAAATTATTGAAAACCCGGATTCTTCGTCTGCTTTGTTATAGTTGTGTGTTTGGATTGATTATTCCAGTCTTTCTCTCGATCTACTGTTGGTTTGCTTAATCTCGCTTCATGAGAAGTGTTTGGATAAAATTGTTCCAGTCTTTTATACTTTTTACAGTTTTTCACACTACAAGTGTTTGGATTGACTATTCCAGTCTTCCTTGATTAGTAGTCTTTAGACTTTTAACGTACTTGTATTCATGTGCTTTATTACCCTTTGAGTTTTTCGAAAACAACTTTATCATAGATTTTGAGTTAAGGGGAGGTTTGTTGGAGATAACTCAAATATCTCTAACCAACATATCTTTTGGTTCTATCCAAATCGGTTGTTAGTCCAAATCATCTATAATTAGGACTCTTTTGGCTATATAAGCCAACCCCTGTACTTGTAATCTTGAAACATCATAGTGAATTGTTTCCTATAGTTTTTCCCGCAAGGGTTTTTCTACGTTAAATCTGTGTCTCTAGTTATTATACAGTGTTGTTATTCCTAACAAGTGGCATCAGAGTCCTAACATATGGCAATGTGGACGATAAACCAGTAGATACTAAAGCGACAGCTGTACAGATTATGCATGGAGGAAAGTATACGATTCGTTGACCATCTCAATATCTTCAACAAGTTTATCACAGTGCTGAGTGGTGTGGATATGAAAATGAGGAGAAAGACAAGGTTGTCATACTGCCGTCACCCCAGTAAGTTGCTGTCTTCCCAATCTTCCGAAGAGCCTTGACTACTTCCTCTGGAGTAATACTTCCTGTCAGTGACCTTGTTTATCTCCGTCTCAAGCTGATAACTCCCCATATCTGCACATATGTACACAAGAAGCATGGTAAACTATTTGTGGAAAGTGTTTCTTTTTTGTATCGTTGTACAAGGAGAACTGAGTCGACCCAATACCATCAATCGTTTTTATCGCCCTCTTAATCGCCTTGATATGTACCTGTCGCGGTGCATTCCAACCTTCGACTCCACTATCTGTGGCCATAAAATGTACTTTCAGGCTCAAGTTGTCGAGAATGATATGCACGATCTATTTGTTGTACGGTAATACATACGTATACATATATACTGTACTGTCGCGTAAACAGGAGAACTGACTACAACTTACAATGATGGTTGTTGGAGAGTAGAGCAAGAGACTATTCTAATGTGACCCTCTCCTCAGTCCTCACACGGTTATGGAGGGGTCTGCCTCTGCGTATCCTGCAGCTTAAATAGCTGCATCCGTACCTATCGCTTTTCTGCAAGCAAGTGCAACTTTTGTTCTCCACCGTGAAAAATAAAGCATATGCAGCATCGATTCACTTTAAAGACGTTAGTGAGGTCAGGCTAGAGGCCGGACAATATCCTTTATCTAAAAAAAAAAAAGTGAGGTCAGGCATTTCACACTTGTATAGGGCCTTTTCTCTAAAAAAAAAACTTGAAAAGGGACTCTTGAGATTGCTGAAGACTACCATGGAATGGATAAGAATCTCCTTTTAAACTGGCTCCAACTAATTCCTTCTGAAGTTACTGATATACATTATTCTTCTAGCAGAGGCTTAAACACTTCAATGAAATAGTTTGATGGAGAGTGTACTGATGTTTTTTAACAAAAAATTCTGGTTACATGTAGTGACACAATATGTTTTGTCGGTTCTCAATTTCTGGGATCAATATGGGATCATAGTAACCAAGATAGACCGCCTGCTCATTCTATTTTCCCCCCTTTAACATGGAACAGCTAAAAATGACATCTGTATTACACTAGCTGCGTTGAATAAAATTGGACTAACTGATGACTGACGACCAGAACAGAACATGACAAAACAAAAGCATACTATTGGAAAGATGATCTTAGTCTTCCAAAAATAAGATTGATTCGACAGCTTTTGCATACCATCAGATCCTTTAGCTGTGTACTAACTTTTTAGCTGGATGCATGCTACCATTCGCCACAATTTCTTCACCAACGCCTTCCCTCTCCCCAGACTCTTATCACCGGTTGGACGGGTGGGATCATTCCCCCATCCACCGCGTGTTTGACAGCAACACCATTCCCGTCCTGCACTCCGGTCGCGGCCGGCACCTGCGTCGCAACCGTCGAACCTGATCCACCCTCCACATCACCACCGTCCGTCAGTTTCTCGTAGAAGCTGCCGTCCCCCACGTCGTACAGGTTTCCCGTGCGCGCCTCCTGCGCAAGCGCGCACGGCCAGCAGAGCAACCACTGCGCGTAGTCCGTCCCATCAGAGACGCCGAGCCACAGCACCACCTGCTCCCGGGCTGCCCGAACCTCTTCCTCATCTGGATCTTCCAGAATCCACCGCACAGCAGCCCGAAGAAGCACAGGACGATCCTCGCGGCGCCGACGGCGTCGCCGAGGTCGTAGTCGTGGATGTTGAGCGCCGTGATGTTGAACGCCCAGAACGGCGAGACGCACAGCAGCAGGAACACGGCGGTGTGCACGTACATGTTGCCGAAACCGAGCCGCTCCATGTTCCAGCCGAACACGCAGAACGTGCACAGGAACGAGAGGTAGCACGCCGCGAGGTCCTCGCTGCAGTCGAGAAGGCCGGCCTCCTGCCCACACGGGGTCGCGGACCACCGTTCTTGATTCGGGCAATTCGACTTCAATTGTGTAGGGCTGCTTGGTTTCATCATAGGATGCAGCGTTGACGTGGATGCCTAGTGGACTGTACACGGTGTACACTCCGGCAACGATCGGCGTGACGATGCCGAGGATGAAGAAGAAGTTCTCGGCGAACTCGGAGCGTAATCTGCCGGGTTAGATCCAGGACATGCTACACACGATGTACTGGGATATGCAAGTGACGTGGAGAACCACCACAAAGGATAGGTGCGCTCGCACGCTGGGACGGAGGGCGCCATTCTTGCAGTACACCTTTCGGAGCTCGGCGGCATCCTCTGGCCGCCACCGGCAGAAGAGAACAAGGTGGTGGATGGATGAGGTTGGGGTGCTGATATATGCTCATGAGGGTGAAGAGAGCGTTGAGGATTTGGTTGTCGATCTCTATCCAGTGGTGTCTCAGGGCCTTCGAAGGGAATGCCTTGTTTAGCAATCCTAGCAGGAGCAAGATTAACATGGCACCAGAGGCAGCGACACAGAGCAGCCATATGAGGAGAGCAATGTTCAGAGGATGCTTGAGACAACTCTTGCAGATGGTGAAGACTGAACTCCAGCTGAATCTTCTGATGAAGTTAATATGGAGATAGCGGCGGATGCCAGTAGATGGTAGCTGAAAATTAGTCTGTGGGGAACAAACATTGATGCTCTTTAGCCATTGCACCCAGGGAGTGGCTTTGAGTAAATCTAGAAACCGTCTCTCATGACGGACCGTCCCTTGCATTAGTCCATCATGAAGAGTACGAACTGAGACATGATATTCAGTCAAAATTGGCCAGTTTGGAGCTGCACAGGCTATGTTTTCTGTGTCATCCTCAGTGACACTCTGACCCATTTAGGACTCAACTGAAAATTGTGCTTGCGGTAACGAATGGACAGAAGATGATCAACCTGAACTGGCTTTCAGAGGACTGTAGCATTCTGCTGTAAAATGAAAAATGACAGTTAGAATCCAGGGTTTCTGACTTCAAGTGGCTGAATATTTGTAATTGAATGAAATATGGCCATTGTGAAAAGTAACATGGAGATAGAACAGAATATTATTGGAAGCAGAATATGCTCATGATAGTATGAACGGAAGATATGTTGGATTGGATTGAAGCTTAAAAAGAATTTCATTGAAATACTGGATACAACAAGTTCTGCAAATCTGTGGTCGGTCACGCCACACATTTTGTTCTGGTACCATATACTGATAGGTAGTATGGATCAGCAGGCCAAGTGACCACTGAAGAATTCTTTCATGTAACTCAACTAAATATATCATGCCAAACCGATAAATTTTATTCAAGTGGTAATTCAGCAGATCAAAAAACCGTTTCAACTCCAATCATCATGCAAAAAAGAGTGCAAACAATTAACAATATCTGCAAGTTCCCTTGATTGTTTCAAAGCAGGTATTTCCTCTTCTCAACCTCAAAATGACTGACACAAAATGAATCCCCACCAAACCCAACAAGCGCATAATTAAACACACCCTCCAATTCTGAAAGCCGAGAGCACAAATATGTACGAACTGGGCCAATGTTGTGACTATAGTACGCTGGAATATCTGGCTGACGAAGTTATAAGAAGGTGTCTGAATCGCTACAAGTGGCTTCGGAGTTGGTTGTGTCAGCGTGCAGACAGGCACTCGGGTGAGGAGCCGCACAAAGAACAAAGCGTTGCAGGCTGCCATAGATGTCTGGCTGGAGGGATGGAGGAGCAGAATTAATATAATGTAATAGTTGCTGTAATTTTCTTTCCTTAGTCTTTGTGCGAATGGGTGAAGAATACCTTGAGCCTTGGCATTCTTTCTGTATCAGTTGACTTGTGTTTTTAATGAAAAATCCAGGTAGCCCTCCCGTTCTCTAAAAAAAACAGGGCAGAAATTACAGCCATGGCATAGGCGAGCATACCTCTCGGACGGCAAGGACAAGCCAAATTCTCAAATGATCATAATCGGGGCACGGCAGAAGAAGAACTGAACTCCTGATGGGTTGGAGATGTGGGAAACCTGAGCTTGGGAAAAGCAGCAGGTAGACAAACTTAACCGACCTTCGGAATATCTTGGCGAATGACACAACCATCAAGATAGTTGACTCGAGCCACCGAAACAAAAGCTTTCCTTGGGAGCTAAGTGCTACCTTCATTGGACGTCAGTCTTTGTCCACTGAAGAACCAAGTGGCAATCAGAGGGGTGAACGAACACAATTAAATTTTTATCATATTCAATGAATCTAACTAAAATCTCACTTGAAACACTCAAACGCAAAGAGCAAAACAGAGAAAATCTTCGACTTGAACTTGCTCGTGGGATATGATGATCAAGATGATTTTGGATGTTTTCTTACTTATCATAGTAAGTAAGAACACAAGAAATGAAAATCTTAAACAGGATCTAAAAAATTTCTCAAAGATTAAGCAAAGAGATCGAGTTCTTGCAAAAGATTATCTAGATGATTAGGATATGATCTAAAGAAGATTTATCCATCAATCATATATTCTCGGCACAAGAAGTACAAGCAAGTAGAAAAAGGGGAATCAAATCCAATTTGCGAGAATATAAATTATAAGAAATTAAATTGCGGAATTTAAAAAGCAAGTAGAAGGAGGGGAGGCAAATCTAACTTGCAAGAAATTAAATTGCGGAATTTAAATGTTGAATTTAAGACATAATATAAATGTTGAAATTAAATTCAGAAAAGTAAGACAGTAAAATTTTATTTCTTTAAAGGAAGGTTTACAAAGTCTCATAACAAGGTCAGCAAAACTTAAAGGAACACACAAAATCTTCAAGAGGGAGAGCTAACCCCTCTATTTATATTACTCTTGAGTCATGTTCCACCTTTAGATGAGTTCTAATTGGCCTTAAATAACCTCACTAAGGGTTGAGATTAAGTCATTCTCTATCTTTGGATGAGTTCTATTTGGCTCTTAAGAAAACTCATCAAGGGTTAAGATTCACTCAAACTGACTTGATCGCTACTTTATCCTCTAAACCGCAATCTAATGGTTCTTCTTGATCTGATCAACCCCAAGTTAGCATTTCAGCCATTCTCTTGTCTTCTAGGCTTAGCGACTCCGTCTCCGATCATCCTCCGACGATCACTGGCCGTTTGGACTTCCGACATACCTTGCCTAGTTCTGATCATCCTCTACCTCACCATGACCTATCACCGTCGTCCTGCAACCATCAAAAATAAGGAAACTTATCAAATAGCAATGTCCAAAATGATATACAATAATTATCTAATTGCTAAAAATAAATCATATTTCTAACTCGAATACAATTAAATACCCATCAATAACATAGATAAACCTCCACATGTTCTTTCGTCCACGAATAAAGCAATCGGGCTTCACACATCCGTACATCACTCCAACATAACTTGAAGAAGTGCTTGGAGGCGGCGCAAATATATCGCCAGTGTGCATTGTACGCAGGATAAACTTTTCGTTTGAAGAAAAATTTCGCCAACCTCCGAATCGAAATTTCGTCCAAATTTCGTTTTTCGCAGGACATTCAAAATTCAAAATTCAAATTTCAAATCCGGTTTGATTTCACTTTCCGAAATTTCGCCAAAAATACCGAAATTTCGCCGAAATTTCTCGAAATTTTGGTCAAAATGAACTGACTGAAAATTGGTTCAAACGATGTCAAAAAATTTTGAAATTTTTTTTATAGGTTTCTGACACATTAGAGATGTTCTCATAAAATTTTCAGATGATTATAAGTTCTGTGGATTTTTACAAAATTCAAACATTGGTACTGTCCCGATGAAACGTTGATTGGCAAGTTTGAACCGGATGAAAAATAGTACAAACGATGTTAGAAAATTTTGAAATTTTTTTTGGAGATTCCTGAAATACTTATGATATTTCTATAAAAATTTTAGATGATGATAAAATGTGAGGAATTTTTAAAAATTCAAAAACAGAGAGAGTTGAAAACTAGTACTTTGAATGTTAGAATTTTTATAAATTCCTGGAGAAATATTTTGAGACAAAAATTTTACATAATAATCCTTAGCTCAAATGAATTTGAAAAACAAAATTTCAAAAAGTTATAAAAACATTTGAATTGTCTGATAAATCCAAAAGAGAAATATGTACATAGTACATTGTCAGAATTATTGTAAATTCTGTGAGCAATATTTGCCTCTGAAATTTATACAGTACGAAGATAACTCCCTATCCATCATGCATTAAATTCATAAATAAATTTAAGACATGATTACTAACTGATTCAATGAATCCATCATAGCTCTGTTCGCTGAATTGATTTTTGAAATATAATACCACAAATTAAGTTAGAAATCCATCATAGCTCTGTTCGCTGAATTGATTTTTTCGGCAGTACAAACGACGTTAGAAAATTTAGAAAATTTTTGTGGAGATTCCTGACATATTTATGATATTTCTGGAAAAATTTCAGATGATGATCAAATGTGAGGAATTTTTAAAAATTAAAACATTGGTACTGTCCTCGTAAAGCGCTGAGCGGCAAGTTTAATCGAAATTAAAATTAGAACAAAAGAGGTTATAAAATGTGGAAAATTTTTCTGAATGGTCCTGACACATCCATAATATTCTCATAAAATTCTCATATGATGATCACATTTCATGAATTTTTAAAAATTCTAACAGTGCTACTATCCTATTAAAAGGCCGATGATTAATAATAGATTTACTTTACCAATAAGAAAGGTTTAAATTTTTTAAAATTTTACATAAGGGTGAGAAGGAAATGCTTAACATCTCATAAAAATTTTGAATCATGATCACGCTCCAGCGAATTTATAAAATTCGTAGAAGGCACAGTGCCACTTATGTTCTTTCTCTGTTTGATTTTTGAAATATAATACAACAAATTAATTAAGTGCTTGCCGCATTCATATATTTTATTGAGAAAACAAATGAAGTTGAATTTTTTGAAAATTTTATATTACCTTCCTGAGAAATAAATTAATCAACAGTAAAAATATCAGAAATTAATAAATTAATATAAGACATTTAAAAATTCAAAAACGGAGAGAATTGAAAACTAGTACTTTGAATGTCGGAATTTTTATAAATTCCTGGAGAAATATTTTGAGTTGAAAATTTTACATAAGAATCCTTAGCTCAAATAAATTTGAAAGACAAAATTTCAAAAATTTGTAAAAATATTTGAATTGCCTGATAAATCCTTAGCTCAAATGAATTGATTTTTGAAATATAATACAACAAATTAAGTGTAGTGCTTACTGCATTGATAGATTTTATTGAGCAAACCAAGAAAGTTTAAAATTTTTGAAAATTTTGTAGAATAGTACTGAGGAAGTTCTTAATCTGTCATAAAAATTTTAGATGATGATCACACTCGAGAAAATTTACAAAAATCTAACAAGTTTACTGTCCCAATTATGTCCATTCTGTTTTTGATTTTTTGAAGATAACAAATGATGTTAAATTATTTTGAAATTTTTTTTCTATGATCCCAAACAGCAAGGGATGGTATTATAATTTTTTGAGATTATTATCAGGCCTGTACAATTTTTAAAAAATCTGACAATATTTCTGCCCAAATTTTAAAAAATCTCAAAAAATTAGTTTTTCATCAAATTTTCATGGAACAAGACTTTCTTAAGGGTTATTGGACCCATTCCGTTCAAATCCGGCCAAAAAATTTGAAAATCCGGACTCCAAACCCGAAATTTCCCGAAATTACTGTAGCAAAATCAAATTTTTCAAATTTTGAATTCGACCGGGATATATAAATTCGGAGGGGGCCGAAAACCGAAATTTCGGCGAAATTCGACGAAAATTTGAACCCTGATTGTACGTACTCGTAAGTCGTAGCCGAGCCCGTCAGACGAAACCGGCAAGCGTTGAAAACATGGAGGCGTCTGAATTCCCAGGGCCAAGCCGTCCTCGCTGTGCTTGCGCGAGGGCACAGAGAGGCAGGCAGGCAGCAGTACCAGCACGACAAGATTGACAACTGCCAGCAGTGGCGTATCCAGGATTTTGGGTATGGGTGGTCCAACTTAGCATAAATTTTTTAAATACCATAAATCTAACATGCCAATATACAATATAAGTATAGAATTTACCAAAAGTGCATCATGATATATTAATAAGGTGTCTTACGAACATCTTAAAATCAACAACTAAGTATGAAATTTGACTAAAAGAAACTTACACGACTACAATAATTTGAAGAAGATTACAATACTACTTCTTGTTGGGTCTACGCTTTCTAATGGCCATGAAAGTGTCCATTATATCTTCTTCATTCACTTTAAAAAAAATATCTCACTCAATGAATGTGACTAGACAATCGTCCAAAAGACTATCACCCATCCCTCTTCATGTTTCAACAATTCTGCAATACAATATGTTGGATCGATATATATTAAACTAGCAATCAGAGGGGGTGAATGATTATGAAAGCTAAAATCAAATTTTTGATTATTTTTGAAACACCCCAATTAACTTATTTGGATTCGACAAAAACAGATTAACCTCGTTCACTAAAATAGTAATTTCTGATGATCCCACTGTTAGATCGATGTGAAATTTTAACTACTGAAACTAGACTCAATTTTCAAGCTAACACAATAAAAATCAGCTCGATCGGATCTATGGATCTAAAGTTATTTTCTTCGCAATTTTACTGAATCAAACGCCAGACCAAATAAAAACAGATTGACTCACGTTCACCAAAATAATAATTCCCAAAGATCCTACCGTTGGATTGTTATGAAATTTTAACTGTAGAAACTAGATACAATTTTGAAATTAACACAACAAGAATCAATCCGATCGGATCAACGGATCTAAAGATATTACCTTCGCAATATGACTGTCTCAGTAATGACGGGAATTGATCTTACCGCTTTGGAATTTTTGGGTGGGCCGGGGCCCACCCGGCCCACCCTCTAGATCCGCCAGTGACTGCCAGGGAGAGGAGAGAGCACGCGTCTCCAAGAAGACGGTTTCCATGAGTGATCTCAACAGACTGGCAGCGTATAGGAGCAAGGAAACAAGTCAGAGGTATCAAAAAGGAAAAGTCAGAGTTGCACCAGTAGGGGAGATGGAGATGGCTCTTACTGCGTAGGAATCGTGGAGAAGACCGAGAAAAGATGGGAGGGTTTGGCCCTACACCGCTACACGCACGCGCTCCTCCAGGCTCCATGGCAGAGGCTTCCAACACTAGGCGGCCCCCGAATCTTTGCTGTTCTCCTGCGCTCCTCGACGAAGTGAGAGAACCGACTTGGTGGCCGGTTCCCAAGTGGGCAACCAACCCAGCCGCCAAGGGGAGGAGAGAACCGGGGAATGTCTGAAAAGTTGCCGTCGATTGCTAGCTCAACTATGAGCCACTCGGTAGGGAGGCTAAGGTCATGCTTGTTTCGATTTTTTTTATTGGCTTAAAAATAAAAATAAAACTAAAACCAAAACGAATGACTTTTAAATCAGGCTTAAAAAAAACCTAAAACCTCCATATAGTTATAACCCAAAAGCCAAGTGAAATGTGCTTTTTGGGGGTTTTTGGATGAAATAATCCTTTGCCACTAGAAGTCTTCAAAATTACCCATCAAATACCATTACATATAAACTCAAAAATCCTTCTCCAATCTCCTCATTTGTCCTCGTCTTCTCTCTCTCTCCTGTGCGACATGTCTTCTCCCTCCACCGCTCTGGTCTCTACCGTCCCCGATTTCCTCCCTCCTCCACCGTCCCCAGCCACCTTCCTCCTCCACCAACCCGGATCCGGCGTGACGCGGGTTGATGCGGCCAAACTGAGCTTAGAGCGGTTGGAGGCTACAAGGCTTGGGCGTGGCGCAGGTGGAGCTGAACGGATCCGGTTGTAGCACGGCGAGAGGTGATCGGATCCAGCATGACACGGGTGGAGGCGGTTGGACCTAAGGATGGAACGACCGGAGGCGGTTGGATTTGGCGCGGCAAAAGGCGACCAGATCCGCCTCATCGAGCCCCTTAATATATGTTTTTATTTAGTTTGACGAGAGTTCAGAATTATTATGCTATTTTCAGTCTGATAAAAGTTCAAAATTGCTATGTAGTAAGAGTTTTAAGTTGATAAATAATTATGTTTAGAATGAAATTTGATCTCAAGATTAATCTATGTTTTCAATACGATATTCGGTAAAAAAAGTATAAAACATTTGTATTAAATAAATTAGTACATAAGAAAAGTCTTTACAACCTTAAAGGATATTTCAAACTTTTTAGCAATAAACTACACCATCTAACTCAACAAAAAGCCAAGATGCTAAACAACATGTATTGGCTTAAAAGTAGACAGTTTAAAAGCTCGTTAAATCAAAAAACTAATTTTAAGCTAAAAGTTAAAAAAACTAAACCGAAATAAACATGACAACAGAAAGAAAGCCCAGCGACCAAGCCGGCATCCGAAGCCTTGTCTGCAGGCTAGCAAAGTCACAAGCCCAAGTCTGGCCTTAAGGCGGGGCAAGGCCTGCTTCCGCTCCGTCATGTTAGCTGACTTTGGAGTAGGGCTGTAAAAAAAGTTCGAGGCTCGCGAGCTACTCGAGTTCGGCACGTTCGGAGCTCGAGCCGAGCCGAACTCGAGCTCGAGCTCGCGAGCCTAACCGAGCCGAGCTCGAATATATATAGTTCGCGAGCCTACTCGAGCCTGGATCGAGCTTGCTTAAATCGAGCTTTCTCGAGTTTGTTACCGAGCTTTCTCGAGCCGAGTTTACTCGAGCTTGTTACCAAGCCTACCGAGCTTACAAAATAACCGAGCTTACTCGAGCTTACCGAGCTTCCCGAGCTTATCGAGCTTAGTCGAGCCGAGCTCGAGCCTGAGTCCAGGGTCGAACCCAAACTCGAGCTCGAGCCGAGCCTTACCGAGCTCGAGCCTGAAGGGCCAGACTCGCTCGAGTTCGGCTCGTTTACAGCCCTACTTTGGAGTTAGGACCGACGTGACACTCAAAAACTTCTCCTGGAAAAACAAGAAGAAACCAGCTATCTAAAACGCATGCCGTGATCAAGAGAGGCAGAATAACAAATACTTTTCTATATGACAAATACCCTAATGACTTCTTGCCAAGTCTAGTACGAAGTCTCCTTGAAGATAACAAATACGCGGAGTCAAACTTTCAAAAATTAACTATATGATAATAACACACATGAGCAGAGCCGCCCAAGAGAGGGTGGGCGGAAGGAGCCTTCATATAAATTTTCGTCCTGAACCCTCAAAATACTAGAACCGGTCCTGCACATGAGTAAGCTAGATTGTCTAAACCGTAGACGCCCGGCCGATCCAAATTCAATTTCAAAGGAACTTGCGCCTCCGGCGCCCGTCGTGTTGCGGAAAAACCCCGCGTGACAAATTCGTTGCTACTGGTGGCCAAAGTGGTATTCGCTGCCTGCCATACTAAAACAATGCGATTTATTCGGTGGTTCGTCAGGATCATGGGCATGGGCCATTGGCTGCTGCTAAAGGCGTCCCGATTCACCGTATCATCGCAAAACGCGAATCCGCGCCGCATTCCCGTCCAAGTGCACCTCCGGCACCAGCCTCCCAGTCTCCAACTCGAATCATTTATCTTACCTTTTCCTGTACGGTTGTACATCTCTCGCACGGAATTACCATATTACACCCCCTAGGCCCCTACCAACTGCTACTTCTCCCGTTGTCATCTTCACCACGTAAAGGGTATAAAAGTAATCTCCAGAAACAACACACGGGGCTTATGCTAATTTAAGTACTCCCGACGAATGCCCGTCCACACGCCTGAGAGCCCCCGACCCCGAAAATGACGCCACCGGCGAGCACCGAAAAGCGCGCCGGCGCCGGCGGAGTGGACGCGCCGCTGCTGCCGGAGCTCTCGGGTGGGCACGGCGGCGGGGCGTCGGTCTCCGGCGTGGTGTTCAATGTGTCCACGAGCATCATCGGCGCCGGCATCATGTCGATCCCGGCAGCGATGCGGGTGCTCGGGGTGGCCCCAGCGCTCGTGCTCATCGCCGCCGTGGCCGTGCTCTCCGACGCCTCCGTGGAGTTCATGCTGCGGTACACGGGCTGGGCCAGCGGCCCGCCCACGTACGCGGGGATCATGGGCGACGCATTCGGCCGACCCGGCGCCGCCGCTCTCAACGTCTGCGTCGCCTTCACCACCACGGGCACCCTCGTCGTCTACCTCATCATCATCGGTAAGCTCACGCGAGATATATCCGTGTGCGCGCCGAATTAAACGCGTTCTTGGTTGTCGCAGGGGATGTGATGTCCGGGAGAGCAGGGGGAGGAGACGAACACGCCGGGGTGCTGCAGGAGTTGTTCGGCGCGCGGTGGTGGACTGGGAGGGAATTTGTGATGCTGGTCACGGCCGTCGTCGTTCTGCAGCCGCTCGTTCTCCGCCGCCGTGTCGGTGAGTTCGCATGCAAATAAACGTAGTACTACTTCATTATTCTCTTGTAGGATATTTCGTTAATTTTGTTGAAGTTCTTCTTTTGGGCAATAGTAAGCTAGTAGCTTAGTTGAGATTATGTGATGGCCAGATTAGCAAACTGGTAATTGATTCTGATCCTTTAATTAATCTCACATTAAGTCCGATATGATCTTCATTGATCTGTAGAAGAATGTAATACATGTGGGACTGGGCTCTGGTTCTAAGTATTAAAAAAGAGGGTTAAATTACTGATGAGCTGTGAGTTGTATGCAAATTGTTAGTTTTGACTTAGATAGCGGTTAAGCCTTCCAAATTATGTGGGACATGGAGGACCAGTGCGAAGCGATCATTTTTTAGGTTTTTTTTGCCAACTGTAGCGTCTCTCGAACGAAATTGTAAATATAGCACTATTCCAATCGCAGAACATGCTTACCTTGCCTTCTAGTGGTGTCAGGAGGCCCCTCCTGCACTCGCCGGCCGCGGTAGCATGTTGCTTCCGTGCTTGCCCATCGACTGCCGAGCTTGCTGGCTCCTATGCTCTAGGCATGGTAGCGTCGGCTCTCGCACTTCATGGGCATGGTTTCCGTGTTGTGTGAGGAAGCTAAGTATGTAATTCCGCTTAGAAAGTGGCTGAATTTACAAAAAAAAAAAAAAAAAAGGTTTCACTTCGAAAGGTCCTAGCTCGGATGTCTTGTGGATGCTCTGTGTTGTTCTTGTTCTAGGACAGAATTTTTTTTCTGAACTTCTAGGTGCTTGGCGTAACCTTTGTGGTGGCGCTCCCCTCACCGTCTACCCCATCATCTTGGTTAGAGGTGGGCACTAGGCTAGGCCATTTTGGGCCTGCACGAGGCACGTCCGCCCTAACCTGACCCAAGTCTCGGCATGGAACTATTCCAAATGGGCCGAGTCGGTACGGCATGGTTGTCCGGGCTGTGTCGGGCTTGCTAATCGGGCACGATAGGCGGCCCGGCTTGAAACAGCCTATGTGTGCCTGCGTTGTATGTGTGGTGACCAAATCAATGAGTAAAGGAAGAAAACTTCGGATAAACTAGAGAAAAGAAAAGGAATGCATACATGCGTTGTATGTGTGGGTGAGCAAATCAATGAGTAAATGCATGGCTAGATGTATGTGACTGGAAGGAGCAACCGAATCAAGGAAATCAAGAAGATTGAACACAATAGAATTTTGTTTCGACTGGAGAAAAAGGAAGTCCTAGACAGATAAAGAAAGAAATCAATCAGTGGTTATTTTCTCTCATAGCAATAGTATAAATGGATCAGATCTGAGCCGGCACGGCACGAAGCATGTACGAAGTGCAAATGGGTTGTGCTTGGGCTCGCCGAAGACAAGCCGGCAAGCCCCAGCCACGACAGCATGATAGACTGTCATGGTCCAACATAGTTTAGACCTAAAGCATGATAGACCCGACCGAGCAGACCCCACCGGCACAACGTCTACCTCTATTGTAACGCACTAGAACCCCACAACCAGAACTGAGCTGGCGCGCAAGCCGCACCATGCATACGCCTAGAGAATGGACAATTCGCACCGTTCTCTCGCTTGGCACATGTGTGTGTGTTATTGCGACGTGACGAGGGATATCCTAGGATTGGGACTGTTGCTGCAGGGGACGTGATGTCTGGCACGACGAGCGGCGGGAAGGCGCGCGCCTGGGGTGCTGCCGGAGTGGTTCGGGCAGCACTGGTGGACCGCCCGGGAGGTGGTGCTGGTGGCAGCGGCGGTGATTCTCCTTCCTCTTTTGCTTCGGAAGCGTGTCGGTACGTAAGCCTATATGCCCACACGAAGAAATGCCGCGCCCGAGCTAGAATCATTTTCTATCGGGGAAAAGATTTGGAGCTAAGAGGAACACCCTAGAGCATGAACTGAGACGGTGAGACCCTAACTAATTGCAATCTTATCTTAACTGTTTTGGCCAAAAGAGCGGGTGCTTTTCTCGTCCTTTCCAGTCATTTGGTCTATGATCTGGATAATTGTGGTAGCACTTTCCCTTCAAAAAATTTGGTAGCGGCGGGAAGTGGTACGTACATGCTGCGGGGCCGGTGGACGTGGCGAGTAGCTGCTGATTGCTCCGGTGTCGTGTCGTTTTTTACACGCTTTTTATCAGTGAAGGACATGCACCGGGTGCTGCATGCATCTTTGGTTATGTCATGCATGGTGGTTCGCTCCAAGTGGGACGATTGCCTCCCAGTTTCCACGGCGAGAGGAGTGTACAACCACATAAGCGCAACTAATACAAAAATTGTTTTGTGGTTGCCTATCCATTACATAATTGCTCCGGTGTCGTGTCGTTTTTTACACGCTTTTTATCAGTGAAGGACATGCACCGGGTGCTGCATGCATCTTTGGTTATGTCATGCATGGTGGTTCGCTCCAAGTGGGACGATTGCCTCCCAGTTTCCACGGCGAGAGGAGTGTACAACCAGTAGAGTTGCAATCGCAAAACAAGACAACATTGTTCAAAAGTACAGGTTCACAGAGATCGAGTTCACCCAAAAAAGAACTTTTGAAAGGCGCTCCTAAAGTTGTTAATTAATTTTATAAGGTGTACGTAATTTGAGAGATGTGCTTCTATACATTATTATTTTAAAATTATATAAATATTAAAGCATTAATAAATGGTAGACACTAATTACTTAACTATTTGTTTGCTTCTAAGATTTATGTAAATTATGGGAATGCAAATAATTAAGCATGTCATTCCAATAGCATAACCACATAAGCGCAACTAATACAAAAATTGTTTTGTGGTTGCCTATCCATTACATATTCATTCACAAACTTGGTACAACATGCAGATTCACTGAGGTTCACATCGGCCGTGTCCGTGCTACTGGCGGTGGTATTCATGCTCATCAGCTTAGGCATCGCGGTCTACGCGCTCTTCACCGGCACGGCGAAGATGCCGCGGATGCTCCCGGACTTCTCCCGCCTCTCCTCTCCGTTCGAGCTCTTCACCGCCGCCCCCGTGATCGTCGTCGCCTTCACCTTCCACTTCAACGGTACCACATCGTGCCATATAGTAGTAGTAACATGTCCGTACGTATGTGCATGCGCCGTGCGTGTGATCACTCAATATCTGCATGCTGGCATGTGGCTTGCTCGTTGCAGTGCACCCTATCCGCGCGGAGCTGAGCAAGACGTCGGACATGAAGGTGGCCGTGCGCATCTCCCTCGTGCTCTGCGCCGCCATTTACGCGGCGATTGGCTTCTTCGGCTTTCTCCTCTTCGGAGATGCCACCATGACCGACGTGCTCGCCAACTTCGACCGCAGCTCCGGGGCCGGCGTCCCGCAGGCGCTCAACGACGTGGCGCGCCTCAGCTACGCGCTGCACCTCGTGCTTGTCTTCCCGCTCCTCCACTTCTCGCTCCGGGTCAACGTCGACGAGCTCCTCTTCCCGGGACGGCGTCCGCTGCCCACGGATACGCGCCGGTTCGTGTTACTCACGGCCGTGCTCATGGCGGTGCTCTACGTTCTCGCCATCGCCATCCCCAACATCTGGACGCTCTTCGAGTACTATGGGTCGACGTTCGCGGTCTGCATCTCGTTGATCTTCCCTGGCGCCATTGTTCTCAGGTGCACCATTGATTGCTTATTTGCTTGTACAAGAAACTTTGAGAAATCACGTTTTCTGGAATCCAACACCTGGAATTTTTTGCAGGGATGTTCACGGAATAGCAAAGAGGAAGGACAAGGCATTGGCAGCGACGATGATCATTCTGGCCTTGATCACGAGCAGCATCGCCATTGCCTCCAACGTCATGAGCTCCATCAGCGGCAAAGTCAAATAGGCTCATGTCATAGCTAGGCTAGCTAGCAAGTAAAGGTTTAGATCAATCAAAATGTTGTAATTGTTTGTAGCCCAACAGCAACAAGATTGCTGCCCATGTAACGTTCAGCTGCTTTAATTAGGTTCCGATCGTAGAGAGAGATTGGTTGGTTCATGAGATGCCAGGCGCTATGTTTGAGTGTTCGTGTAAGGAAGTTGCCGCCGGCCATTTTTGTATACTACTGGTGATACATTAGTTACCTTTGTATAATATTGAGTATAGAGTTTTTACTGTCATCAGGATCGAGATACCAAATTCAAATTATCTTAAACCCTCGGTACATCTAACCTTTTAACTTTTGGTAGCTCTTGCCTCTTGGTGGTAGCTCAATGATATCTTGTTGCCTTCCAAGGATTGTAAAGGTCTCTCTATTGAATAAAATGAATGAAGTTGTTTGCGTTTTTTTGTTTGCGGGCATTTAATTGTTTTTGTCTATCAGATGTAGCTTTGTGATCCACTTTGCCTTTTATCATTTTGACTTTGTGGTCTTTTTTTCCGGGTGAACAATATGATATGAAAATAATCAATTTGTTTACGGACATCGGGAGCTGTAACATAAATAAATAAATAAGTAAAGTTATTGTTTGTTGTGGTTCTCATAGTTTGTTTTGTCCCACTTTTTTTTACAAATTGTCGTATTATTTTTTTGGATAATTTTATTTGTGTAAAACAAGTATATAATTGATGTAAAAAGTTAATGCAGAAGAATAATCTGTATTGAAACATTCCTCAATGTATCACATCACATGCTATAATTAAAGAGTAAACTAGTTGATAGAGGCAAATACGCATCTGATATATAAAAATTTGAGTGATGATTGATAAAATAGTAATTGAATGGGAGAAGATGATGCAAATTGATTTCATCCATTAGATCTCTATCTAAATGCTCAAAATTTGAATACTATTTAACAAGAAAACACTCAATTTTTCCATAGCATCACCGTGAATAAATATCTTTGATTAAAAGCAGATTCCATTAACAATCTCGATTTTTTTAGCAGAAGAATGTCGTTTTTTTTTTCAAGGAGTACATTTTCTTGCGTGCTCATGAGGCAACATATGGAGATTGGAGAAAGGACATGAAAAAGGTTAAGCGCATGGAGAATTATTTTTTAATAATATATATTTAAAAAATTACAGCAATAATATGCCAAAGCAAAATTTTACAAAAATACTCACATATTGCCATTTAAATTGACGACACATCTCTGTCGCATTTGAAATAGCGACAAACAAAGAGAGTTACGATAGTTAGCGATAGCTCTCTATAACCATGGTGATAGAGTCTCTGTCGTCATTTCAATTGACGACAGAGTCTCTATCGTCATTTCAAATAATAATATGTTGGTATTTTTGTAAAAAATTGCTTTGGCATATTATTTTTGTATTTTAAAAAATATATATTTAAAAAATCAGCGCATGGACCCATACACTGTAGAAGTGAGAGAGGAGCAGCCCATGTCAGGTGCGCTGGGCCTGTTCCGTCACACTCAAGCCGAGGCCCAGCTTCAAAAGAGACTATTGCAAGGGCCCACGAGATACGGCCCTTCAGGTTCCATGAGAGCACGTCTCTGGAGCCTGGAATCCAGGCCGAAAATGCTGATTTCTTCTGGTTTTTGGTTATATAACACATCTTACAGCCCCTGCGATTGCCGAGAGGAGGCGAAGCCAGCTGTCCCTCTACGTATTTTTTCAAAAAAGCCCCTGTGTTTGCTTAAGTTACAAGTAGGTCCCTGCAAATTACGAATAGGTTCTTCGCAATTTTTTGTGAGGGAAAGATTTTTTTTTACTTTATCGCGTATGGGTCCCTCGTCCGCTCTTTTACGGAAAAAGCTCTCGTTAAATTCAAATCGCGAACATACCCTTTTCTAATTTTTCAAGTTAGCGGACAGGTCAAAAAACGTAACGAATAGGTCCTCGCTCCTTACATCTAGATCATTTCTTCGTTTTTCTCGGAAAAAAATGTTTTCGTCACCAGAGATATGTGTGCAGCTCTAAGAAGGTTGCTATCACGTCTAGGTCCTTTCTCCGTTTTTCCCGGAAAAAATGATTTCGTCACCAGAAATATGTATTCATCTCTAGAAAGGTTGTCATCTCTAATAATTTTTCACTCTTTTCCCTCTAGACTATCTTTCCACTTGGGTTTTCCACCTCGGTCTTCAATATTTTCCGAATAATTCGTTGAATATGTATTCATCTCTAGAAAAGTTGTCGTCTCTAATAATTTTTCACTCTTTTCCCTCTAGACTATTTTCACACTTCGGTTTTCCACCTCGGTGTTGTCGTCTCTAATAATTTTTCACCCTTTTCCCTCTAGACTATTTTCCCACTTCGGTTTTCCACCTCGGTCTCCAATATTTTCCGAATAATTCGTCGAATATGTATTCATCTCTAGAAAGGTTGTCGTCTCTAATAATTTTTCACCCTTTTCCCTCTAGACTATTTTCCCACTTCGATTTTCCACCTCGGTCTCCAATATTTTCCAAATAATTCGTCGAAAGAGATATTTCTACGACTCTAACTCTCTATTTTTTCCCATGTAACTCGGTTTCTGGTGTTTTCCAGAGTGAGAGATATGTTGAAAATCGCGTTTACGTCCTTTCGTCGATTTTTTCCCTACGCCCGCACAACACGACGTGCAATAGCACGCTATCATGTCTAGTCTGGTAAACACTTCCTTGTATTGTCTCTACACTGGTACCTGGGAAATGCTTATGCATCTAGTAACGTTCACTTCGTGTCATCCAAAGCAACAGCTGCTAAACCCGACGTGTAACGCCTTTTTTATATTGCATTAAATCGCAGTACTAATCGGCTATTGAATGATATATTTTGTTCGTCAGCATCAGCGATCTTCGATGTACCCGCTAGGAAGGAGCAGTTAGCTGTCGTATCACATACAGAAGGGAGCACGCGTCCATCGACTTGAAGCAAATGGACCAAAAGGCTCCAAACGAAAACATCCAATCCACTTACGTTTCAGTGTAGCTGTTCATGACGGCTATAGACAATCCGTTATGTAATTTGCACTGTAAAACTAATCATATCTGCGCTCAGCTTGACGTATGTTTAAGGCTTTCCTCTTAAAAATACAAGTCTGAGCTCATTTGAGATACTGAAATTCTATAGGAGTGTTGGGTGAAGCAAAAACAAAACACCCAAGCTTCGCTAAATATTTGGTTTTCTAAAAAAAATCTATGCGAGAGTACAATTTTTCAAAAGTAAAATTTATAAAACTATATTTTTTATAAAATTATAGGTTTTTTTATAAACTATCGTAAAACTATAACTTTAGCTTTTATTTTATGAAACTATAAATTTTATCAGAACTCTGTCACAAAACTATAAATTTTAGAATTGATCATTCCTTGTAACGAGCCTAACAGTGTAGACAGACATAGTAGCCTTACACGCGGGTAAAACAGAAAATAGGGACGCGTGAAACTGCAATGTGGGCTCACATTATCAAACCCATTATAAGAAATGATTAATTCTAAAACATATAGTTTTGTGTCACAAATTCTCCTCCGATATATAGTTTTGTGGTATAAAAGCTAAAATTTGTATTTTTGATACTTTGTAAAAAAAATATGGTTTCATGAATTTTACTTATTTTTCAAACATGTTGGGGTGGGAGAGCCTAAACTCGTTGACTAGAACAGGTCAACCCCAATTTCTGCGATTCTGCGAACCATCTCAATCCTTTCCCATGACCTTACCATGTGAGGCCAGGGACCACCCGTCATGACTCAGCCAAATCACGAGGATAAACGCCTCCATTTCTTTTTGCTTCTTCCCATTTATTCACAAATCATAGGCCACATCCTGCTTCAGCTTCCCTCCCCGAGAGTCCTCGTCAAGAGAGTGAAACAGAGAACCAGATTTTTACAAATAACGGCACCAGCGGCATAATTATTGCTCGCCTCCTCGGGGGTGCCGAAACCCTAGCTGCCCTCTCGCCCGCGGCCTCCAGCGATGTACCCGGCGGGTGCTGTGGTGGCGGCGGCGGCCGCGCCGGCGCAGCAGGCGGCGTCGCGGGTGGAGAAAGCGACGAGCCACCTCCTCATGGGGCCTGACTGGGCCGTCAACCTCGAAATCTGCGACATCCTCAACGCCGACGTCTGGTGATCGCTCTGACTCCCTCCCTTCCCCCACGCCTTGTCCCTCTTTGACCGCAATTTGTTTCGGTTCCCGCGTGCGGAATTAGGTGTATCGTTTGGAAAATTTTGGTCTTTGCTTATGCTTTTGTGGGTGTTGGGCTGTTGGCTGGCTCAATTGCTTTTCATTTTGGCCGAAATTTTGGTCGATTTTGGCATTAGGATAAGAGGATGCCCTTGCAGAATGCATATTTGGAGCAGAACCAGGATGGTCTCTAGGCCAGCCTTGAGTAGGATCGAATGCTTTTTTGTGGTGAACCGGATGCACTTTAACTTTTAACCTTTAGCATGAGTTCGGCTTTTGCCCTCTCCCAAGCTGTTGCTAAAAGCCCTTTTGATCGTGAACTGCACTTGCGTAGGATGGCTGGCTGGCTGTGACTTTGCTCAGAAGAAAGCAAACAAAGTGAGAAAATTCATAGGGTCAGAGTTAGGGTAGGAATATTTAGAGGTTACAGCGAACTTGTCCCAGTCAATTGTACTGATCATGAAAATAAAATCCGGAGGAATTTGTAATTATGGTAAAGAATTAGTGAATTACCAAAATCCATGATGCTAACTTTGTCTAACTTTACACGGTTATTCACGTTAAAGACGTTCTGGAGGTCCTATGCTGTTGACTGTTGAGAATTGAGGTAGACACATAATCAGCTTGAATTCTCACATTTGTTTGAAACTGTATATGGTAATTGGTTGGTGCATGGGTTTTGGACTTGTACCTACCATGCAGTTTAGCCTTGTCTTCCTGGAGGAATCTGGACTGGAAATGTTTAATTACATTCCTTTTATTTTCACCTAGGCGGATATTCTGGTTACAGTTATACTATCATAGTTTTTAAAAAATATTTTTTTCTGGTCCAAGTAGTTATTTTCATAACATGCTACTTTCTAAATATCTGAATTAGGCAAACAAAGGATGTGGTAAAGGCAGTGAAGAAGCGATTGCAAAACAAGGACCCAAGGTTCAATTCTATGCTTTGACGGTATGTACATCCATTATGCCATGATCTGACGTTGAAAAAAATATTTTTGTGGTTGCATCAATTTCCATGTTATTACTTTTCTTACAAAGATCTTAGCTCAAGAAATAATTTTGTACATAATAAGATTCAAAGATGCTATTTATCTTATTCGTATTAGTTACAAATTTGGTGCAGCTGTTAGAGACAATGATGAAGAACTGCGGTGAATATGTTCAGTTTGAAGTTTCTGAACAGCATGTTCTGCAAGAAATGGTTAAAACCATCCAGAAGAAGGTTTCTTTACTCCCCCAACTTACTTTTACTTGCTCTTCTCCTTTCCTAAATCTGAGTACATGCTAAACACTGAACATGTCTTTGCTAAGATTCTAAGCATTTTCTTGTTCGGATTTTGCTTTCAGAATGATATGCGAGTAAGGGATAAGGTATTATTACTTTTAGACTCATGGCAAGAAGCATTTGGTGGACCTGGAGGTAAATACCCGCAATATCACTGGGCATATCTTGAAGTAAAGGTATGCGACTAATTCCTGTTTGTTTCCTAGGAAGTAGAAATATCTTTTCTGTCATGTTCAACTGGATATGATTCCAAAAGCATGTTGTTTGTCCAACATACGTGGATCATGTGATTGTGCTCTGTATTTTTTTGGGGGAAATAAATTCTTTTAGATGTAACCATCTGTGCGAATTGTGAAAATTTGTACAGAGGACAGGTGTAGCATTCCCAAGACGTCCCATAGATGCCCCACCAATATTTACTCCTCTTGCAACACATAATTCTCAAACCCATGGTTCACCCAGATATGCTGCGGGAAGTCTGAATGAGAGAATGTCCTCTGATGGCGAGACTCTGAGGTTATGTCCTTTTTGTTAGTGTATTGGACCCATTTGACCTGCTCAGTTATCACCAGTTACTCATTTTGTGATTTTAACATTTCTCCTCTTTTTGCTACTACAGTTTAGGGGATTTAAATAATATCCGAAATGTGACAGAACTGCTGAACGATATGGTGCATGCTTTGGACCCATCTGATCTCACGGTAGTAAAATAATTCTCAACTCTAAAATTGTTAACTTGTGACCATCTGTACTAATTGATTGTAGATTTCTTCTAGTTTATGCTGACAAATGACCTCTTAATTTTATTTTGAACCCAGGCTGTTAAAGATGAAATTATCACAGATCTCGTGAGCCAATGTCGCTCAAATCAACAAAAGCTCATGCAGTTTGTCAGTTCAACAGGGTAACGTTATCAATATATAGTTCTGTAGTTATTACGGCTCCATGTTCTTTGAACTGCGTTCGTATTGCATGACTCCCCTTTGTTCTTTCATATTCACCGTAGCTTGTGTGTACATCATATTTCATAGCACTGCAGTTAGCACACAATGTGATATTTGAGATCTTCTGTTACATTGTTTAGGAACGAGCAGTTACTAAAGCAAGGACTGGAAATAAATGATCGCTTACAAACTGTACTTTCAAAATATGATGCCATGGTCTCTGGTATTCATTTGCCAGTTGAAGCATCTGTAAGAGAGACAGTTGATGCCCCGAGAGAGAATCCGGCAGCAAAGCCCTCTGCACCTCCTGTTGCACATAAAGACATTCCTGATGAAGAGGAGGATGAGTTTGCTCGGCTAGCACAAAGGTATTCTGGAGTAGCCTGTAGCATGCTAGCTGCACTTTCCTACACAATCATTAATGCTTCATGCTTTATGCATCTGCAGAAAAAATAAATCTGTGATTAGTGATGAGACATCACCAAGCACCGGGGACCTTACCCTTGTACCCATTGATCCAGCAAGTTCAGAATCGTCATCTTCTGTTGCAAGCAATGCATTGGTTCCTCTTGATCCAGCTCCTGTCAGTAGTAGTACTCAAACAACAGAGCAGGATATGATCAACCTTTTAAGCCTCACCTTGTGCAGCCCTACCGATGGAACTTCTACAGATACAACACGGAGTCAAAATGGACCTCAGCAACCTGCAGTTACAGATGGGCAACAAAATCCATCTGGTGTGCCACAATATCCTTCAAACTACCAGCCGCATCCAACAAACCTGGGATATACTCCACAGAATAGCAACTATGTTGCACCCTGGGCACAAACTGGAGCATATCTGCCTCAGCCTCCAGTATATGCATCTGGCTATCCAGCACCACCATGGGCTACACCTCCAGGTATCAATTCTAATCCCTTCCAGTCAGCCGCTTACCAAAAACCACTCCCTTCTGTTGCTTCTGTTGCCCCAGCAGCTCCCTATGCAGCTCCCTCAGGTTCATATACCTCTCCTGCAATGGCATACGTGCCACCTTCAGCCACCCAGCCAATGCAACGGTACAGTTCTGTGGGTTCTCCACGGACCAACGGACTAACCGTGCCTCAAACTCAAATGAATGGGAATCAACAACCAAAAGATTCTTCAGCAGCAGCTAGCAAGCCATACTACATACCTGATAATTTATTCAGTGATTTGATTGACTTGAAGAGTTTAAGTAGTGGAAATAAGATGGGTCCGCGGAAATAAGATGGGCGGACCCACTAGTCTGGGTAGCTCAAATGGTAATCAACCTATGATTGGTGGAAAGAAATAGGTTCCTCGAAATGATTGGCGGTGATCCTCACTCAGATTCTTTTCTGGTCGGTTAATTGGTTTAATGTACATTTGCTGTATATCTCCATTCCCTCGTTTACATGTTGGGTTACATTTGTTAATTTCGTGGGTGCTGCCTGTTCAGTTTAGCAGAGTTGGTAGTATGTTGTTGATGTACATAAATGATTGATTGCATTGCCCTGGAGTGGATTGTTACGATCTTGCAACACATAATTATGTTGTCTGGGTTCTCCCCTTCTCCTGAGTTGCTGTGGCCTGTACCAGCAGATGAAACCCTGTTTGCGCGTTGTTCATGTCCAGAGTTTGTGATGGTTCTCAGGAAACCTTTTCTTTCAGTTGTTATACCCTTTTGCTATTGTTCTAACCAGGGATCAAATTTTCGATTTGGCCAAAAATTCGGACCCAGCCAAAATCCAAAATTTCGGACAAAATTCGGTAATTTCGGCTAAAGTACATTCAAAATTCAAATCCGGTTTGTTTTGCACCAAAATACTGTACCGATGAAACATTGATCGGCAAGTTTGAACCGGATGAAAAATAGTACAAACGACGTTAGAAAATTTTGAAATTTTTGTGGAGATTATTGACATATATATGATATTTTTGTAAAAATTTCAGATGATGATCAAATGTAAGAAATTTTTAAAAATTCAAACATTGGTACTATCTTGATAAAGTGTTGAGCGGCAAGTTTCATCCGAATGAAAATTAGAACAAACGAGGTTATAAAATTTTGAAAAATTTTCTGGATGGTCCTGACACATTCATAATATTCTAATAGAATTTTCATATGATGATTAAGTGTCATAAATTTTTAAAAATTCGAAAAGTGGTATTATCCTGTTAAAAGGCCGATGATCAATAATAGATTTACTTTACCAATAAGAAAGGTTTAAATTTTTAAAAAATTTTACATAAGGGTGACAAGGAAATGGTTAATATCTCATAAAAATTTTGAATCATGATCACGCTCCAGTGAATTTATAAAATTCGTAGAAGGCGCAATGCCATTTATGTTCTTTCTCTATTTGATTTTTGAAATATAATATAACAAATTAAGTTTAGTGCTTACTGCATTGATAGATTTTATTGAGCAAATAAAGAAAGTTTAAATTTTTTAAAAATTTTATAGCATGGTACTGAGGAAATTTTTAATCTGTCATAAAAATTTTAGATGATGATCACACTCGAGAAAATTTAGAAAAATCTAACAAGTTTACTGTTTGAATTATATCCATTCTGTTTTTGATTTTTTAAAGATAACAAATGATGTTAAATTATTTTGAAATTTTTTTTGTATGATCCCAAGCTACTAATGATGGTACCATAAATTTTTCATATCATTATCAAGCTTGTAAAATTTTTGAAAAATCTAACAATGTTTCTGCCCAAATTTTAAAAAAAACTCAAAAAAAATTAGTTTTTCAACAAATTTTCGTAGAATATCACTTTCTAATAGGTTATTGGACCAAATCCGGTGCTCAAACTTAAAAAACCGGATTCAAAACCCGAAATTTCGGCGAAATATCCTAAAATTTTGCCGAAATTTCCGAAAATACTGTAGCATTTCAATTTTTTTTGAATTTGTAAATTTGCCCGCCATTTGTAATCTCAGGGGTAGGTCTGAAATCTGAAATTTCGCCGAATTTCGACGAAAATTTGAACCTTGGTTCTAACTGGCCTGCCTGACTGGTACACTACCACTGGCTGACCGGCAGACTGATCGTGCGGACTGATAGCGCCCTAGTGGGTCTCAAGGCATGTACAATGGTACATATTAGCTGTTTGTAAGACTACATCACGTAGGATCTTTGGTGATGTAGATGAGAGAGGAGAAGAGAGAAAACTGATGTCTATTATTTACCAGACGGTCTTATAGACAACTTTCTATTTTGTGTTCCATTGTATAGACAATCTATTAATTAGATATGAGACCATTGCAGACAACAATATAAACGATCCATTGTATGAGTTATTTTTAGTGCTGTCCATAGATAATAAAGATATATTATAGATAATTGTTGTCTATACCATTGTACATACTCTTAGGAGAATACCATAGCCCTGAGCAAACTACTACAGGCCGGGCTGAGGTTCGGTGCGGGTCATTGTGGGCCCACAAAACTAGGCCTGGGTCTATTGGTGTTGGGCCACACCAGGCGTGTTCTCCAAGCCTGGCATGGCCCTAGACATGGCTTCGGGCCTGTCCGGGCACAACGAGAAGGAAGTCGCCAATGAGCTGAAGGGCAACTCCAATTCAATCCGAGTGAATTGGACTCTGCTCGATCTTGTCCATGATTCATCTTTTACAAATTATTACGCGTAGGTCCGCAGGACACGTACAGGAAGTCAGGAAAATGGTCACGTAAAACTGAATCAGTGAATCTACTGTGCCTTGGACAAAGAATCGTTTAAAACAGTAACCACATATTCGCCAGAAAATGTCGAGTTTTTTAAATGAGTCTGACCATGCAAAACTGCTACTCTCTGCCATGCATTAAAGAGGGGGTAAAGTATAACTGAACAAGAAGCGATAACAAGAGAAGACAAGGCAGCCGTCCGCCATAGACCGCAAAACACTGGAGAAGCTCAACAGAGAAACACTGGCATGAGCACAAACGATTTACCAACTACAAGCAACGGGAAACCTAAGCATACCTTCCATGGCTGTCGGCGTGCTATAACCACAAGTCCACAACTGTACACCATATCCTTTCTTTTACCTATACCGGTGCAACAATCAACAATGACCAATTGGTTTTCTCTACGGTCACGGCGCCATGACGGAACCCCATGAAACTCCAGGCACTTGTGCGTTGGTGATTGATTCATTTGCGAAGTATAAGAAAGTGCAAGGGTGCAAATGAGGCGCAGGCCAGGGACTGAACAGTTCGCACGACCGAGCACATCCCTTTCGTCGTTCTTCGAGTATGTAGGTACACAGGATAGATCTAACGCCATGTTTCTTCTCCTTAGACAGAAGGCGACAACTGCAAAGCCGTCACTCTACTTCAGCGTACTCAATTCATATTGTTAACTAACGAGCAAATCTTTGCAAACAGTAAATGCGGATGAGAAAGATACGTTGTAATTAATTCTCAATTTTGACAGTTAACTCTTTGTGAGATTCTCAATTTTGACAGTTAACTCTTTGTGAGAGACCACGTGGTGATCTATCTATGTTTGTAATAAGTAATTGACCGTGTTTTGAGTCGTTGGTGCTCAGGTTTAAGTTTGATTTGAGCTTACTTTGGTTTTAAGTAAATTAGTTTGAGTGGTCATGGGTTTTGTGACCTCTAGCGTGATCGTTCCCTAGAGAGACCGTCCTTAGGAGTAGTTATGTGAGTTGTGACCACTATAGGAGTAGTCATGACCTCTGTGACTATTAGGGAGATCGTCCTTAGATTGATCGTAACTACTTAGGGAGTGGTCCTGAGCACTCGTAACCTTCCAGGGAGTGGTCGTGAATCCCTGTAACCACTTGGGGAGTGGTTTGGACCTCTATATGAGTGGTCGTGACCACTTGAGGAGTAATCGTGATCTCTCAGTGAGTGATCCAAACATATCTAAAGTTGCCATGGACATGAATGGTTATAGGCTAAGGTGGTTATACTTATAGGCTATGTGATTTAAGGTGAGATCTTTTGATATAATTTGGGACATTGTTATGTGATGGTTTTTTAGTCTGTATTGGTTGCAGGGCTTCGGCGCTAGGTCGTGGTGAGACGAATGAGATCAGAACTAGGCTAGGAGAGCTGAGATCCAAAATTGTCAAGAGCGTCAGAAGATGACTAAGGCCAGGAAGTAATTGCGAGTCAGGAAAACAAGGAGTTAAAGTGATAGACATGACTGGCAATGATATGGACCGAGACTAGGCACAAAGAGGAGTCTAGGTCTAAAACAGTCGAAGAAGCTAAAGCTGTCATGTTAAAAGGTATGGTCAAAACCCGTTATGTTTTTGGGTTTTGGATTAGCCCATGTATAAGAGTGGTAGTGAGTCTGCACCCTTGATGAGGTTTCTTGAGGTTCAAGATGATCATCTAAGGGTAGAGATTACTCCCAAAGTGCTATAAATAGAGGGAGGTGGTGCCTCTCCCAGTGTGCGTCTTGTGATGGATTTTGATATCATGATGCTCTTTGAGGTTTTGCCCATGCACATGGTTGTGAGGTTTTGTAAATCATCCTTCCAAAAGATAGAAATAGTTTCGTCGTAAGAATCTTGTCCATGTTTGTACTTACACTCTGGTTATTACTTTGCTTTGTTTACAATCATCTTTTTCTACATTCTCTTAGTTCTTTTGATCCTTCTTGTTTGCTCTTGAGCTAATGATGAGTGATTAATGGATGGTGTATTTTTGAAACACATATCAATCATAGAGGCCCTCAACAACACCTTTATCTAAGTTCTTAATCATAAACCGATTTGTTGTAGCAAGAAAAAAGATCTCAATATTGCGTTCTCTTTATTTTGGGAGTTGGTCGTGCTGTGATCTAACTTGCTAGGACATGTGGGGTTGATCCAACATCACGTTGATCGTTAATAATACTCCATGAGCAAGAACAGATCAAGAGTCTCAGCCGATCAAAGGTTTGTCTCAGTTCGTGTTTTTGAGATCGAGTTGTTTTTACTATTTATCTGAGAGTATTGGACATCTATCCAGTACTACCTAGTGAGCGCTTTAGTTGGTGCTCTAGAAAAAGTAACTAGAATACTTTTTTTGTCCAATACTTGATTTGTTATTCCTTTTTATTGGTTTTATAGAAGAGACTTGGATACATCCAGAGAGAAGTTTTTATTTGTCTCTATTCACCCCCTCTAGTTGTCGTTCCTTCACTTTGTTTGGTTGAGGAATACTTTGTCACAATTAGGGGTGGACATTTGGCTTTTCGGTTCAGTTTTTTGGTTTAAAAAAAATTCAGTTTTTGGAAACTAAAAACCAACATTATCATTTCAAAATAAAAAACCGAACCGAATTAACTGAAATAAATTCGATTTGGTTTTTTGGTTAACCGAAAAAATGACCAACATTTAGTTTTAGTTCAATACCTTTAGTCCTTCACTGATTTAGGCATACAAAAATAAAACTGCAGACCAATAAACTACAGGCTTACAGACACAAAGTCCAAATTTAAACCTCACTCGTTATACAAGATTTGTTCCAAACAAACTAAACTTCAGTTATTTCATAATTTCAAACATGAGACATTCTGACCTAACCATTCTGAACTGAGATCAACTACTAGTTTTCCAAAGAGAGATTAGCAGTGATCGATGACTTCATTGTTGATAATGATGCTTTAGGAGGTTGACCATGGAGAAATCCAGTCAATAGATTTCTCAAGATCTCAGTAATACATGTTGTCATAGTAATATAAATTTATCATTTGACTGCTTGAATGTTTGTTTTGACAGTCTTACTGCTCAACTGGAATGCAGGAACCAGCTGCAGACCAGCAATCTTAACATACATTGACCCCTAAAATAAATCTTGACATATGTTGCAGTCAAAATGGAAATTTTACACCATTACAACTCGGGACTGACAATTACAAGGGTTAAAGATCCAAGATGTATGGCTAATAATATACTCCACGGTTACAGATTTAGGATGTGTGGGCAATAATATACTCCACGGTTATAGATCTACGATATGTCACGTGTGGGCAATAAGAATCATGCACCAGGAAGTTAAATGCTAATTTTACATGCTTATCGGCTCACCGTGGGGTGGGGATTGGGGAAGAAGGTGCCAACGCAGCAGCCAGGCACATAGCAACGCTTGTCGCTAGGTGCTGGCTCAGCCGCTCAATCCCACCTTGGCCCTTGAGGGATGGTCACGAGCTCACGGTGACTTGGGCGTTGGGGGCCTCGGGACCTAGGGGGATAGGCGACTTGGACGTCGGGACGGGGGCCATGGGGCTGTTGCAGCAGGTGCCAGCGTCGTTGGTTCTGCCTATGGCGGTCCCACTGGTGGGTGGTGGCGAACTGGCGATAGGGTTCGAGGTTCCACCATTCCGCCGAGTGTCCAGGACGGGGATAGGAAAGGAATTTTTAAAAAAAAATAAAAAAAATGAAAACCATTCGGTTTTCAACAAAAAAAACCCTTAAAACGGTTTTAAGCGGTTTTTCAACGATTTTCAAGACATAATTTTTTTCAAATTTTTGAATTTTTTTAATTAGACTAGTTTACCGAGCGGTTTTGAATTTTGAACCGTAGCGGTAAAGTTAAAAGTCGTAGTTTTCGAACGATTTTCATCGGTTTTTTAAACCTAGTAGGAATCATCCGTGGTTGCAGTGCGTGGACCTGTGCATGCGCAACTGCTCGTACGCCGCCCCCTCTACGTGGAGGGCAGCGCCGGCAACGACAGGGGCCGACGTCAACGGCGTGTGCTCGCACTAGTAGATAACCGCGGGGGCCAGGGAGGTGATCAGCGGGAGCCACCGTGTGTTCGCAAAGGAAGAAACTACGGGCAAGACGACGATGAATAAGATGACCACGCCGTGCTCACCCAAGATCGTGATCATCTTTGCCCTTTGGGGTGGTCGACGTGACGTGCCTGATCATGCTTGCAGGGATCGACGCGCACTATTGTTTCTACTCGCTTAATAGTAACACTAACAGAGGACCTGTACAAAGCTGAAAATGAATGTGTACTTTAAAGGAATCGTGAAAGCTCATTAAATCACGCTATACCATACTTCCTCTCTTGATTTTTATAAAACGTTTCCGTAATACGAGATTCAAACTTTGTAATGTTTGACCAACAATCAGCAAAGATTATATAGGTTTAGTTGCACAAAAATGATACCATAAAATTCGTATATGAAAGTATTTTCATATAAATATAATTTCGTAGCTTTTAACAATATATCGTAAAAAATTAATGATTGAAGCTTAAGTTTGAAGACCGTATCAAATTAAACCGTGTCATATAAAAATCAATGGAGTACTGTGTACACCTAAAAAAATTATGAACCAAATTGTTGTTGAAATTGGTCAGTCAATAATTGGGCTGAATATGCCGAGACGTAAAAAATTCGAAGCCCATGTAAAAGATTGTAATACCTAGGCCGAGAGGTAAAAAGTTTAAAGGCCATATGAACAATTCTGGTAGGAAGGCGGAGTGCAACAAAATATGAAACCCACTGTGGGAAAGTGGGTATAACCAACTACGGCCGATTTGTCGGCCCATCCCACGCAGCAGTTTGGAGATTAGCGGGAAAGCCCAACTAACTCCAAGGAAGCCTGCTTAAACGATGCGAACTTCTCCGCTCCCTTCGGCGCGTTTGGGTGCCTATGGATGTCTGAATCACATGAGCGGATGTAACTATACCTATTAGATATATGTTTAGTTTTTTGTTCATTCAGATCAAGTGGATGCAATTACACCTACTCATGCAGGATGGAGAAAACACAAAAATTGGGCTTCTCTTTAATGCAGGCCTATGAGATGCATAAACAAACAACTAAACAACTCAGCTTGCATCCACTTATATAGACCAAAACTAACCTGGATGGCTCATACAGAACAGGTTAAGATGGTACAGACAACCAAACACACCCTTTCTGTTTGAGAGAGAAGAGCTACTAAATTCCTCATCATATCTGTACATGTTCATTTGGTATCAATGCGGTGTCGAACTATAGTCTCTTCTCTATTGTTGAAGTTTAGTTCGAATGCTAAACGCATGCAGGAGCTTTCCTCTGCTTGAAGAAACTGCTTCACAACAATTGGGTAGTGCATTACAGTGTGTTACCAATGTAGGGCCTGTTTGGGACAGCTCCAGCTCCATCAAAATCTGTGGAGTTGGTGGAGCAGGGTATTTCTAACTCCAGAAATTTATGGAGCTGGAGCTGTAGGTACATTAAGAGTGTTTAGGTAGATCATCTTGTTTATATTTTAGACTAAAAATATAAACTTAATTCACTTTATTTTAGTCTATAAGGTTTAGCTCTGAACTGGAGTTGAGAGCTGGAGCTCTCCCAAACAGGGCCGTAGTTTCTCCGAGAAATCCCAGTATTCAAAAGAGAAGCGTCATATTCAGTATGGTCCTGTGAAGGGGATATATCCAGTGCAATCAGGACTTTGGTGCAATCACCGTGCAATCCAACTAAGAAAAGTTTCAAAAAATTCTGAAAAAAATCGTGGATATACATCTCATCTTACCCCATCTATATATAAAATTTCATGATCAAATTTGTCATATGCTTGAAGTTACAAAAAAGACAAATTTGGGGTGCATTTGAACTATTCAAGTTTGTCAGAAATTTATCTTTTTTATTACTCTTAACATAGGACGAATTTGATCATGAAATTTTATATGTAGATGGGGTAAGATGAGATGTACATCCACGATTTTTTTCAGAATTTTTTGAAACTTTTTTTAGTTGGATTGCACGATGATTGCATCAAAATCCTGATTGCACTGGATATGTCCCCCGTGTGAAGAAGGATTTGCAGGGAGCAACAACGTATCCTCCTTTCTTTCCCAAATTACTTGGGATAATAGGCAACGGCAAGAATAGATGATTAATGAATTCTGCATGATGACCACACGTATAAAGGACCTAAATCTTGCTCACAAACATGTCAGTGCTCTAAATCTTGACCACACCTTTGAGGTTTCACAGTAGAAATTGGCACTCCTTTGTTAGCTAGATTGTTTGGCTCTGTTTATAAAGAAATGCCTTGAACGTTAAGTTTGATGCATCAAACTGGCTTCTCAAAATAAAGCGTGTTTCTTCATGCTAGCAGCATGTAGATGATAGACTGGTTAAACATTTACCTGTTTGACCAGTGTCTCACTACTGAAGATCTTAGCAATTTGCCACTCGTCAGGCCTGAATTCTGAATGTGGGGCTATCTTGTGAGCTACAGCCTACATCTCTATGCTAAAGTTGCACGTGGATCCTCCTTGGAGATTCAACCTATACGACTGTGAAATTGTGCTTTAAAT
This sequence comes from Guadua angustifolia, assembly GCA_036346375.1. NCBI lineage: Eukaryota > Viridiplantae > Streptophyta > Magnoliopsida > Poales > Poaceae > Guadua > Guadua angustifolia. Next base: position 41,417,650 of record CM070501.1, on the reverse strand, counting down.
GACAGCGCAACTGAATATGTAGTTGCTTTTGGAGTATTATCATGTGGTATGTGTTCTTATATTCTCACGGGGTCGACTAAAGTCCGATCGAGCTTACTGGCCTAGTTTTGACCTTTCCATGTTATTTTCATTCGCAGAAGAAAAAGGCAGTAGTGGAGTAAAATAGTAAATTTCATCTTTCATCAGATGAGATCAGCATTTGCTCAGAGTGATGTTGGTTTATCCTTTTTCCTCCCAAGAACATGAACTTGGTTGTTCTGAACCTGAAGGTGATCTGAATGCCAGCCCTAGCCTCTGGGAATCTTGGAAATCATGTTGGTCATGAGTATGCGTTTCCATTGGTCCAACCCAACAAGATGCCATCATGCCACCATTTACCAAACGACAATGGCAATTCAGTTTCAACTCGAAGGTGATCTGAATGCAGAGACGGAGAGAATTAGGTCTCACGTATGGTCAGGCTGCACTCTGTGCAGGAGTCCCGGATATCGGCTCTTCGCCACATCACATGATGTCACCATTACCTAATGGCAACGGTGATTCAGCTTCAGGTTGAAGGCGGTCTGAGGCCTGACCGCGAGTGCTAGATTCAGGCTTCTCGCAGACATGGTTAGAAATCAGTACACGAGTTGATGCCTCGTTTGGGGCAGCCTGATATCACCGATTGCTACTGATCATGGTGATCTGGCCTCAGTTTTTAATGGTTCCAAGGTGAGCTGACAGTAACCGCAGCTGTGAGCGTGGCCAGACATGAATGAGCATATGGGCGAGTTAACCATACCTTACGTGGCGTGATGTCATAACTGCTGCCTAGTGGTGGCAACAGTGGTGATGTTTCAAGGTGAAAGTGGCCTGAGCGTGACCGTCAGAAGATAACTAACCATGGGTTCAGATCCAGAGATTAGTCGCACTGCAGGTGGTTCAATGTATTTAAACGTGGAGCTGAATTGACCCAAATGGCGGGAAACGCTTCGCGTCGACGACTAAGCTGAATCTCGGGAAATGATCTTTGCACTGTCAGGTGGATCTTATTGAATTGCATGTACCAGCCAGTTCACTCAAAAACTTAAGCTGATGAGGAAAGGTGGGCAATTCACTTATACTTCAACACTCCCCCTCACGTGTAGGCTCCCTCAGACCTAGAACGTGGAATAGAAGTGGACTGCAATTATTATTTTTAATTGCGTTAACCGGGTCTAGAACTCGAGACATCTTGGCTCTGATACCAGGACTAGGTTAGAACGGTCAATGAACGTCGGAAGATGATTGAGACTAGGAAGTGGTTGCAAGCTAGAAAGACAAGGAGCTAGAGCATGAAGCTTTGATGTGGATATGGCGAGCAACGACATGAATTAGGACTAGCCTCAGGGAAGAGTTGAGGTCCAGATCGGTTAAGGAAGCCAAAGATGTCATGGTGAAGCGGATGGCTGAGATGCTAACTTGAACTCTACTCAGGTGAAGGAGAATTGTTGGATCAAATGTTCACAGCTGAAGTAGCGGTTAAGCTAGTATGGTTAAAATCTGTTATGTTATTGTGTTTCGGGTTAGCCCATGTATGAGTAAGTGAGTTAATTTCAACTTTTGATGAGGTTCCTTATTAGAGAAGGAGGTCATCCAATAATAGAAATTGACTCATCCGTACTATAAATAGAGGGGGAGGGGTGCCTCTCCCTATGAGGGTTTGGTGAAGGATTTTGGTATTCTGATACTCTTTGAGTTTTTGTCCACCTAGTTGTGAGACTTTGTAAATCATCCTTTCAAGAAATAAAAATAGTTCCGGCGCAAGAACTTAGTTGTGAGACTTTGTAAATCATCCTTTCAAGAAATAAAAATAGTTCCGGCGCAAGAATCTTGTTCATATTTGTGCTTACATTCTAGTTCTTGCTTTGCACTGTTTGCAATCATCTCCTTTGGCATTCTCTTGGTTCTCTTTTATCTTTCTTGTTTGATCTTGAACCAAGGATGAGTAATCGATGGATAGTGTATCTATGTAACACATATCAATCATCTAGACCCTCTGCAACTCTTTTATCTACGTTTTTGATCTAGCTTGTTAGGACATGTGAGAGTTGATCTAAGATTATGTTTGCCAAGAACATTGGACCTCTATCCAGTACTTCCCGTATCCAGTACTTCCCGGATTGTGCACTTTAGTTGGTGCTTTGGGGAAAAGAGACTAGAATACTTTTTTGTCCGGTACTGGAGTGTTTGTTCCTTTTGGCTGGGCTTTACAAACTGAAAGGCTTGAATTTGAAAGCAAAGCTACAACTACACCTTTGATTGATATATTGCTCATAATTTATAGATATAAACATACATGGAAAGTCTGAACAAATGCAGCATGGACTTATATACAAGGAGTCCTGTTGTCGGACATGAGCAGGAGTCCGAGCCGTTTGGAGATTGGAGAGCTCAGTTAGGATATATCGGTTCAGTTGGAATGTATGAGTATAGTTGGAGGTCATCTGGAATACATAGGAGTCAAATTCTTCTCCAACAGGATTATTGAAGAGAGGAAGTTTTTATTTCGACTCCTATTCACCTCCTTCACTGTAGGATCCGTATAGAACTGGGATTAGTATTCTGTTTCAGGCTCGGTTCATGTTTCGTATTCGGGTTAGGTCACCCGATCGAATTAGCCCAAGAATCCTCGCTATATATGCACAACTTTAGGCCAGAAACACCTACCTACACAAGCACTACAGTTCGGAAACTTCTAGTTTTGTTGCTAAACGCTGGCGTCACAAAATGTACAACTAGTTATAACCCATCATAGTGTTTGATTTCGTTTTTACTTCCAATGACGGGCCAACCACAGTGACGCCATGAGCAAGGCAAGTCTAGTAAATCTGCTTGTGAGCCCAGAGCGCCTGTTGATATCTCCGTCGTGGCTGCAGGGTAACCGTAACCAGCTCCGAGTATTTCGGGGCAGGAGTTAGATGCAGCCACTGGTTATAGACTACAGCTGTCTATAATATATCTTCACATCATCTATAGACAGCACTAAAAATAACCCATACAATGGATCGTCTATATAGTTATTTGTAATAGTCTCTCATCTAAATAACAGACTGTCTATACAATGGTACATAAAATAGAAAGCTGTCTATAAGACCGTCTGTTAAATAGTAGACAGCAGCTTTCTCTCTCCTCCACATCACCTAAAATTCTAGGTGGCATGATCTTACAGACAGCTGACATGTACCATTATACATGCCCTTAGTCATTACTCCCTAGTTAGCAAACAACCGTAACAGATTGTCAATGCTGCGGCAGAACTGAAAATCTTGCAACCAACTAACTCAGTCTGAATTCACTCTGTTTTGATCGCACTGGCTGAAAGTTACATCTCGTCCCACGCCACGGTTGCCTCCATTGCGTTCGCTTAGGTCACGTACAACAAAAGATGCTTATATACGTTTATTCAAAGAGAGAATATAAACATATCATTAAGTATCCATATAAAAGTTATTTTCTTCGTTACAAATATCTCTTTTTTAAGTGCTTATATGTTATATTATCTAGAAATTAATAAGTCTATTTTACACTCCTCAACTTTTTTTTTTTAAAAAGTCTATTTATTACCATTAACTATAGGCCCCCTTCGTTTCAGCTTAAATACAGTTTCTGTTTAAAATAAAAGCGGATTGTGCGCCGAACAATAGGATTCTAGACAGCTTCTCCAAGAATCAGAATCTGATTTGTATACAGAATCAGAAACTGTCACCCACCTGATTCTGTGGATTCTGACTCAGATTCTACGAATTCCGCTTCCCACGAGTCGTCGCAGGCACAAGGGCTTCCACCGTCATCCCTAGGCCCCCCACCACCGTCATCCGCTCATTCTTCACCGACACCGATCAACAATCAACACAGACAATCAGGATTGCCGAATGATTAGATTCTCCAGTCAGCAGATTTTTTGGACAACCGCTTCTCTAGACAGTTGACTATAATCCAGAATCCGCATAATCAAAAGCTATCCCGAAGGGGCCATAAAGCAGGATATTTAGCACCTAAACTTATAAAACCCGGTCAATTTACACCTTTTGGCGGTTTTGAATATTAGTTTTGCTAATAGAGATCCAACTTAGGGTGATTTTCTTTTATTTTTGTTATGTCAGCAGTCATGCCATCGATTTTTTTGTTGATGTAGATCCAAATAAGAGAATCAGAGAATGAATGATGACGAGAAGAAGAAAGAGAATGCATATAAAAAGAGAAAATGAGTGAAAAAAGAGGTTGGTGATGTTGATGTCAATACTCAAGGGGTTAAATACCCGGTTTTGTAATTGATTGTTTTAAATGGATTTTTTAAAGAGTTGAGAGGCGTAAAATGGATTTATTCATATTATCTATTAATCAAATAATACCCCTACTATTTCTTGAAAAGTTCACGCACTCCGGATGATTCGAGCCGAGGCGGCTCGGCTCAATTTTTTTTTGTGTTTAAGTTCTTAAAAAAATTCGTAATTACGTATCAATCTTTTCGCGTTTTTTAACGAAGAGAATCTTAAAAAAACACGAATTTTTCGTGAGAGGATTCTAAATAGATACAAAAAAAACGCAGTAGCGTTTGGATCGTTCCGGCTATTTTTTGCGAAAAGGACCTTTTTGATTTAGCGTGGTCGTGGATCCGGTTCAGAAAATCGAGGATCTTTCGTGAAAGGACCCTAAATAGATACTGGGAAAAAAACGTGGTGACATTTCGATCAATCCGGCTATTTTTTATGAAAAGGACCTTTTCGATTTAACACGATCGCGGATCCTTCATGAGCGAACCCCGGATAGATGTGAGAAAAAACGTGATTTCGTTTGTGTTCTTTCAGCCGTTTCGCTCATTTTTTCAACGTTTTAAAAAAAATACCATCGAAAAAAAGAAAATTTTTCTAGGAAAAAAAGTTTCCTAGTATAGTTATACATGTAAGCGCCTGATAAGTGTCGGCGCTTACTTAAGCATCATGCTTCGAAATGATAGATAAGTAGTGAGAATATAATCAGTTTTTTATTGCGAAGCATCCCTCTAATATATGTATTTTACATACACTTAGAGCATCTCCAATAGTACTAGTTATAAGAAATGTTCATGTCTTCTATAGATAACATATAAACAATCTCTCCAATAAATTAGCTATAGTATTATCTATAAAATTAAATATTGGCCCACATGTAATAGAATAATAGATAATAAGTGCTTTTGAATCAGTTATAATCTGGCTATACATTAGTAGCCAGTCTATATCTCTCTCCTCATTTTCTCTCTTCCACCTAAACAAAATACTAAAATAACACCTAGCTAGCTGAAGTAGCACCATTAAAGATGCTCTTAGTGCACTTAAGCTAATGGCCTAATTGGCCGATTCCCATACTGGCTAACAGCAAACCACATATCGAGCTTGCAGCCACAGCCATACCAATCGGCCATTTAATTGCTGGTTAATTGAACCGTCAGAATTGCATAAATACCTAGCAAGCTTAGGCCATTACAGCTGAAGTGCCACCACCACCAAAGAAGACTCCTCACCATGCCTTCCCCTTCTTCGGCCCATTGGCTGAGCCTGGTTGGAAGCATCTGGCTCCAAACCATCAACGGCCCCAACTCCGACTTCCCGGTGTACTCGTCGCAGCTCAAGGAGCTCAAGCACATCACGCAGGTGCAGCTCAACTTCCTCGCCTTCGCGTCCGACGCTGGCAAGCTCTTCGGCTGGTTCTCCGGGGTGGCCGCCCTGTACCTGCCCCTGTGGCTCGTTGCCATCGTCGGCGCCGCGTTCGGCCTCGTCGGCTACGGCATCCAATACCTGTTCTTGGACAGCGCTGGACTCCGATATTGGCACCTGTTCGTGCTCACCGCCCTGGCTGGGAATGGCATCTGCTGGATCAACACAGTCTGCTACCTCCTCTGCATCAAGAACTTCGCTTCCAGCAGCCGCGTCGCGGTGAGCCTCGCGACGAGCTACCTTGGCCTGAGCGCCAAGGTGTACACGAGCCTGGCGGAGACGATGCCCGGCCTGGCCAACTCCAAGGCGAAGACGTACCTCCTCCTCAATGCCGTCGTGCCGATGCTCGTTACGGTCGTGGTGGCGCCGTCCCTCAGGGTGGTCGACCTCAAGAGCGAGGCGAGCACGGACGCGGCATTCCCCGTCATGTTCGCCATCACGCTCGCGACCGGAGCATGCGCCGTGGTCGGCAGCATAGGCTCGACGTCCAATGGGTTGCCATCCACGGAGCACATGATCAGCCTCAGCGTGCTGCTGGCCACCCCTATACTCATCCCGGCGGCTCTCAAGATCCGGGAGAGCATGAACAAGATATGGGAGACAAAGCGGGAGAACCGAATCCACGATCTTAGCACCGACGAGGCTGAGGCCGTGGAGACGGTCGTCGCCATCGAGGTTGCCGACGTGGAGACCAAGGAGGAAGACAGAGTCTTGGAGAAACCCCAGGAGGAGGTCGGCGGCCTCCGCCTGCTGAGGAACCCGGACTTCTGGCTCTACTTCTTCAGCTACATGTTCAGTGGCACCCTGGGTCTGGTCTTCCTCAACAACCTGGGACAGATTGCCGAGTCGCGAGGGCTCGGGCGGACTTCCACTCTGGTCTCCCTGTCGTCTTCGTTTGGCTTCTTCGGCCGCCTACTTCCGTCCTTCTTGGACCACTACTCCGCGAAGTAAGCGATCATTCTTTTCAAATACTTTCGTAATTAAAATACTGAAACTAGCATGCTTATTTTTGTTTGATTAGCATCCTGAGATCTTGGAGGCCACAAAGACTCTCTGTAGTTACTCTCAAAGATCCATGCGGTCTTTGTTAATGACGTGCTAACTACTACTTTCTTTGCGGAGTCTTGTCTATTTTTGTCCGATTAAATCCAGAGTTTCCCCAGCTGCTAACTAAATTCGGTGTTCATCTGCGCAGAAGTGGCTACTCCATATCAAGGACGGCGTCCATGGCATCGCTGATGGCGCCCATGGCCGGCGCGTTCTTCCTGCTGCTCAACCCGAGCGATTTATTCCTGTACGTGAGCACGGCCATCATCGGCATGTGCACCGGCTCGATCACGTCGGTGGCGGTGTCCGCGACGAGCGAGCTGTTCGGCACCAAGAACTTCGGCGTGAACCACAACGTCCTGGTGACCAACATCCCCGTGGGCTCCCTGTGCTTCGGCTACTTCGCCGCGTTCCTCTACCAGCGGGAGGCCGGGGCGCGGGGGAGCCACACCTGCACCGGCGCCAGCTGCTACCAGGAGACGTTCGTCATCTGGGGCTCCACGTGCGCCGTCGGCACGCTGCTCTGCACCGTCCTCTACGCGCGGTCTCGCAATTTTGCCGGGAGGCTACCAGTAAGGATACCATGCCTTGCCCGCTTAGCTAACTTCGTAGGTGGTAACAAGGCCACAGAAGTTTCTGATCTGAGTGCGTCTTAAGTCGATTAATTTAGCGGCCATACACAAGCACCTGCAGCTTTTGTTTCTTTTGATCTTTGGTTTTTCGTCTTTGGTTTCTTGACTGATCCCATGGGGGATACAGGAAAAAGCTTATGACATTTTCACTGCATATATTATGCATATAAGAGTGATTGACAGAAAATCAGGTTTACATCTTGGCTTTGCTACTGATACTTACTGATTATTTGTTTATTTTCCGTAGTGGTATATCTAGCATCGACAGTTTGCTGTATAATAATACGTACGTGGATCTGGAATTCGCATTTAGTGCATGAAAGTAACAATGAATGATTTGTTTGGACTTTGGACTTACATATAGACTTATTTATGAGTATGCAACCACTGCATTTTCAGTGGTCCATTGCAGCGGTTCTTCCATGTGTTATTCAATGCAAAGTCAGGAATATGATGTAGTAGTAGTAGTGACAATCTTCAATCTCTTTTTTTTCAGTGAGATATTCTGGCTGTTATTCCACCATGTTAGTGGTATGGAGTACTGGTAGGCAGGTAGCCATTCGTATACTGTTAGGGCTTTAACACCATTTATTAAGGATTGGATGGTAAAATAATAGAGACAAAGATTTAAAGTGAAAAAACCCTTATTAAAAAAAACATAGGAAACAACACATTATAATGCTTCCAAGTTTACCTACAGAGGGTTGGCTTATATAGTAAAAATATCCTATTTATAGAAGACTTAGATTAATAACTATTTAGATAAAACAAAAAAATATGATAAATTAAGATATTAAGTTATCTCCAACATATACAAACAGAGTTGTTAGATACAAGGCCTAGTGATTGATTTGTAGGTCCGTGCACGTACATGAGATGGAACCAAAGCTGGTAGTACCTGTACCTTTCAATAACTGTTTGTCTAGGACGAGGAACGCTGGAGATGTCATTTGTTGTATCTATTTTGTCAATGAATAGATACTGTGAATTTGAACTTTGAAGCGTCGGAGAATATCTCGTCCGGGAAATGTCAATACTGAATACCCTGGATCTTCAGTCTGCCGTAGCAGTCTCATATTCCGTGAAGTATGTGTCCGGGCTTGGTCCCTGATAGGACCACTGAAGAGATGAACTGCTCCTCTGGTTAAGCTTCGACGCCCATGGCCTCGCTTGCGCAGGGTGATATCATCAGTTAACAGTTCGAAAGCTACATTACTATGGCCCATGAAAGATCTAGTGAAGAAGTGTTCAAGGCTCTATGCCCATCTAGTGGCAATCTAGCTAGTGACCTTTCTGGATATGTCCAAATGCATGACCACCTGTCTTTCAGGATCTCGACCAGGTAAGGCAGCTCATTTTCCTCGAGCACTCGCCCCCCAGCTATTTAGATTGACCCATCCCTTCCGACAACATCATCACTAGTTCGTCCAATCCATACTAAACAAGAACTAAACGAATAGCTCCTTTTTTAACCATCGCATTACATGCATGAACATGAAGATCTGACATGAATGTGAGGCAGAGGTAACCATTAAAGGAAGGGCAGGGTTGGTCCATCCATCATCGGCCCCTCGTGGTCCTCTCACATGTTGTGTGATGGCACACTGCAATGCAATACAAAGTTCAGTTCCATCTTCCTCGTGCACTGGATGGGCAAATGCTATTTATTCGCCGAAAGCCTGCAGAGCCATCACTCTGCTAGCCCGGCCGGATGCGCTAGCTATCCTATCCCCAGTCTTTCTGGTGAACTAATTCATTTATGGTTTGTGTGGTTGGTTAGCCGGATCGGTGAGACCGCAACATCCCCCCCCCCCCCCCCCCCACCCCCCCGGTCGGTGATGTCCGTCCGATCACTCGCTTGAGCTTGGACTCACTTAGAAACTGTCACAGATCGCCTAGAATCTTGTCACAATGACCGCTCCATAATCCATATTAATTTGTTCCTGCTACGATCGAGCTGACGGAGCCACTGTACACGCTCAAAAGCTCAATCTCCTGTGCCTCTTTCAAATTCTTGGCTGATCGCTACAGTATAGTACAGTATATGGTTGCACTGGGAGGTCATGGAACAATGGATGCTTGGTGCAGTGTAGTTATTGTGGTGGATGGGGTGCCTGCGTTGGTGCAGAGGTAATGGCGGTGAACGGTGGTTGTTGAGAAGGCAATCGTGCGAAGCCCATGGCATGTGTCATGCGCATGCACATGCCTGGTACGAAGAGAATCCGCAGGGGAGGCAAGAGCCCGCGAAACTGGTTTGGGGACGAAGTGAAAATGTGCGCTCTTCACTGTCCATTTGTAAAAACAGATTTGCCATCGATCGCGTGCAGTTTGTTGGACATCTTCGTTTGTGGATATAATGATTATACTCGTCTCTCCCTGTTGCTTGCTAATGGTCAGGTTAGATTCGGCAATGCTGCTGCTGGGAGCATGCCGTCAGCAAACGCAATATCTCAGGTAGCTGCACAGCACACGGGGACACGTCAAATGGAAACTTTTGTGTGAGAAAATGCATATTTATCATCCAAAATGTCCAGCCGTGTGAGAAAGGATTAGCACCCATTCGACCGCAAAATGCTAGCATTAGCATCTTGTAGTGGATTGCTCGGGAGTCCGGGCTAAAGGTCTGCTTGTTTTAGTTTTTATTCTATATTTTGGCTTCAAAAATAGAATAAAAAACAAGTAGTCTGATTTTAGAATTTGATTCTCACAATCCAGTCCACCCATATACACTAGAATCCATAATCCACTTCATATATGCTTTTGGATTCCAGTTTTTAGAGAATAAGCTTCTCCATAACCACAATCTAGAATCAGATTTTAAAGAATCCAAAGAAGCTTGGCATAGAATTATTTCTATGTCAGATTATGATCAGCTCACCGGATAGGGTTGCTGGTTCGACGGATTGGCGGATTGATTTAAAAAAATAAGTTATCTCAGGACATACAAAGGGATATGAAACATTGGTAATTTTAATCATATGGCAAATATGGAAGGAGAGGAATGGCATGGTTTTTAATAATATAATACATACTTTACAAAGCTTGGTAGACATGATTAAACAGGAAAGTATGCTATGGGCTCCGTTAGGAGAGGCATGTTTGAGTTTATGTTTTTTAGTGTTATTTTTAAGCTTTGTCTTTCTTTTTAGATTTTTATGTGGGTGGGTGCTCTAATATAAACATCGTATCGTTCATGTTTTAATCTTAGCAGGAGTTTTAATGCATCACGTCTTTGTTGTAAGACTATTTTTATGTCTTTATTTCTTTTTAATGCATGATGTGCAAAGCTTTTGCTTGTTCTAAATAAGACTTGTCGATGATTCGGGAACCGGTCCCCCGCCGAGCTTACTTGTTGAATGAGGGATCAACCTAGGGCCTCTTTTTCGCGGGGGGTATAGCGTTGAGGTCCTACCGAGCTATGGATCGAGGTGGCTAAGACAACCGCAACGAGCAAGGGATTTCTTTTTGCCTGGTTCAGGCCTCTCGCAGAGAAGATAACAGCTCTACGTCCAGTGGTTGCACTGATGTGTGAAGATGGATTACAAGTACTACGTACAAGTGGAGATGAGAGGTGAAATCGGACCGAACCCCCAATCCTTCGCGCGAGGAGGTATTTATAGGGGATTACATGCGACAAAGCATTCATTACAGGCGTTCTCTTCGCTCGACGTGGGCGCGGTGTTCCGCGCCTCCGCCGCAACTAACGCGACGTGGTGCGATGGCGCAAATGACGGACGCGAGACATGGGCGGCAGATCCTTCAGCGCAGACCTTCGAGCCGCCACGTAGTTAATGCCGCCCGCCCTCGCAGACCGTGCCCGGCTTTTGGGCGAAGCTCGAGGCCCCTTCAGTCGGACCGGGTCGCTAGGTCGAGGACCCCAAAGCAAGTATGCTCGGGGGCGAGCATGGCGGTTGACGGGGGACAGCCCGAAGGTCGGGCGGCCCGGAGACCTTTCCTGAGGGACGAGGCTCGAGCAAGGATATGCTCGGGGCCGCCGGGGTGCGATGGTCGCCTATGGAGAATATTCAACCCCCGACAAGACTATAATCTCGCACGAGGGAAGTGTGTGTAATACAGTGAAAAGGAATCTAGACGAGCCGCTTATCATTGAATTTTAAAAATTGTTCACATGCACATTCTTTTCGCCTGCTTAATTGGCACCGGGCAGAGAGGTGCGCTACGCTGTGTCATGTGAATTTTGGCTCGGTTTTTTTGCAAAAGAACAGTGGAAGGATCTCAATGTAATTTTGGTTTTCTTGAGGTTTTTTACAAAATAGGCTGGCTAGAAGCTATCGGTGAATTTGCATAATCACAGATCCTTCTTGAAAAAAAAAAGATAGAGGATCAGTTGGTGAATTTATAGAATAATAGGGTCCTTTTTTGCAAAAAAAAATGTTGAAAGAACCTCTACACGATTTCGAGTTTCCCGGAAGCTTTTTTAAAAAAACGTGATGTGGACGGCCTCCTCACGCGCGATTTTCTGGCACAAGAGGTAGTATGTTACCTGCGTACCATGAGTACTAAGCTAGTCTTCAAACTTCATGCCAATATACTCAGCGAGAGCAATGTTCTGGAGCTAACATTCCGTTTTTCTTTTATCATGCACAATTATTATTGTCCACTATTTCAGCTTTATTAGCTGCATTATCCAATGCACTATATAGAAATTTCAACAAAAAACAAATTTTGTAAAAAATGATTATGGATCGTCTAATGATTTGCATTTAGATAATATTAAGGCAATTAAAGCACGTGAAATGTTTTAGGTACTTAGCAGAATTAAATCAAAAAATAAAGCATTTATTATATACTTATAAATATATTGTGATATTTTAAGGTACCTCTTTCACTTTGGAGGTCTATAAAATCTCATAATAATCCTTAAAACAGAAAAAATAAATAAAAATCTCGAGGAAATGGTGTGTTTGGTAGGGCTCTAGCTCCAGCAGATTCGTGGATCTGGTGGAACTGGGTATTTCTAACTCCATCAGATCAGTTGAGTTAGAGCTGTGAGTACATTAATTAAGAGCGTTTAGATTGATCATCTTGTTTACATTTTAGACCAAAAATATAAACTTAATTCACTTTATTCTAGCTTACAAGTTTCAGATCTCAAGTGAAACTGTGATCTAGAGCTCTACAAAACAGGCCTATAATATCTACACCACTTATTTCGATAGAGACAAATTATAAGGTGCAGATCTATCATATATAAATAAGATTTTTTTCTCATCAATCGAAAGAAAAGGGGAATATTTACAAAACTAATTTTGGTGAGTAATTATGTATAGATGTTACAACTATTATGTATAATTGATACAGCTATATTTCCAAAACGCAATATACTTATATATCAACTATAATATATTGTAATATCTAGCCGTACAATTACAAAAGATTTTTCGCTACTTCTAACAACGAAACAACAAAAACATACATAAATAGAAAATTTAATAGTACTGTACTGCTATTTTATATTCTTTTGGTGACTAGTTTAATATTTATTGGAATTACTGCAACGTTTCTGCACTAATATTTTTTTTGAAAAAAGTCTATATAACTTCCTAAATTTTATTCAAAAGTTCGTTCAATACCATAAACTTTGAAACCGGTTATCTAGCACTCTAAACATTTCAATCCCATAAATTTAACATCCTAAGTTGATTTTGAAGGGGCAAAAGTCCATATAATATCCTGGACTTTATTCAAAAGTCTGTCCAACACCCAAAACTTTGAAACCGATTATTTAACACTCCGAACTTAAACGAACGGGATTGAAAAGTTTAGAGTGCTAGATAACTAGATTCAAAGTTTGCGACGTTGGACGAACTTTCGAGCAAAGTCCAAAGTGCTATATGAACTTCCCCCCTACAAAACCAGCTCAGAGTGTTAAACGAACATGGTTGGAAAATGGAGAGCTAGATAACTAGTTTCAAAATTTTTGATGCTAGACGGACTTTTAAATAAAGTTTAAGGTGTTATGTGAACTTTTTTCTTTTTTTAAAGGGATTGTTGTACTACTGATTGGTGTCGGTTAATTGTATTGTACATACCATGCTTGCTGCTTGCTCTGAGTATTGTAAGATCCATGGTTTTTTAAACACTTACCAAAAATATTGGATAACTAATTTTAACCACTCAATGATAATATTTCGAATAATTAGTTGATTTTGAAATGTGTACACACTAGCATCACCATGACATGGAGACTAATTTCCGTTTCGTGACGAAATCATCTTGGTGTGTCAATTATGGCCTTACACAAGAATAAGACAATTGAACCAATCTCAGCTCACCAGTCCCCTTGCCTAGCCAATTAGCCATATATATCATCAATATTTTTCACACAGCAGGGTGCGTTGTTCTCGACCGGAGCCTCACACGATCAAATCACCTGACGCAAATCTCGCTCGCTTTCGCCCGGGAACCATCGATCCCTTTCGCCCCATAATTTCTCGGCTGGATAAATCCGAGACGTCACTTGGAGAACTTTGATTCAGGTTTTGCTACCAGTGACGTCAGATAACGGGCATACTTTGATTGATTGCCTGCGGTGATGCTTCTTTTCTGTAACTAGCGGCAGTGCCGGTTATGGCTTGGCTCGCCCTGTCGTGACAGGAAATGTACACGGTGCAAAAGAGGAGCGATCGTCTCCTAGCTGAGTCTGAGCAATCACTGATCCTTGTTCAGCTTTGTACGGACCAAACTGCCTAGTAGCTAGCTTTGTCCTCGAATAATGAATAGACCAACGTTGAACTGGACGAGAGGTAGTGATAATTGAAGGCCGTGCAACGCTAGTCCTTGGACGGAACCGGCCAGCCAACAGCATGTCTGCACCGCATGGAGCAGGGGCTGAAAAACTGTGCACGGATTGGGAGCCTGAGCGCTGAGCGGCAACAGCTCTGCGCCATGCGCCGGCTGGGATCAGCACGTACGTCTTCCGTCTGCGACTGCTAATCGCACATGGGCCCAAAGCGATCGAGTCACATCCACCGTCTGACAGGTACGCCTGGGTCCAGACGGGCCCTGGCGTATGATATGACGCATGCGGTTGATGATCACCTCTCCTCTCGATCGTTCCTGCGACTGTGCAGATTTCGATTCTTTTCTCCCGCTATGGTTCGATCGCATGTGGCCGGCCGGGGTGGTCCAATTCCGAAGAAAAAACGCCGGCGGCACGCCCACAAACACGCATCCATCAGCAATGGTACGAGGGAAAGAGACGGCACGGCACGGGTGGCGCGTCAGTCAGTTCATAACGTTCAAGGAAGATGGCAGTTACGTACGTGATCACACGGTTCGCTTTAGCTGTAGCGAATGAGTGAACGGCGCCTCAACCTTTAGTTTTACAGTGTGGCACCGACCGAGTTGGTGCTTGCATGTGCCTTTAATCTCGCACGTAGCCTAGCCTTTCACATGCAGGGTGACGAATCGCGAGACTGTATCGTGTGGATGAAACTGGGGCGTCACGGGCGTGCATGCGCTTCACGTTATCGGGCGGTGAAGAAGTCCTGGACCGAAAAGATTAGAAAGAACTACGAGAGTTTAGATGAGATGGGAAAACATTGCGTAGTGGCCGGATCAATCAATGGAAATGCCGGATCCTTTCCTAGCGCGTGTGCGCGTGAAGAGGGAGGGAGAAAGGGACGTGCATGAGCACAATCCAAGGAAAGGCGGTATGAACTCTGATCACTCACGAGGCATAAAGGGAAAGGGAAAGGAGTGAAGAAACGATACGAGCAGAAAATAGCATGGAGCTAGGGCGCGCACTCTCGCAACACAGGCCATAATGCGCGAGGAGAGCAACGGCCGTGGCGCTAAAGGCACCGGTCGGCCCGACCCCACAGGAGCAAAACGCACCGCGCGTAATTACGGTGTTTCTGCTTCTTTCCCATGAGATGCGACAGACAATGGAAACTCGAGGTACTGATCGGAGATCACTCAAAGACATTTTGCTTGCTAATAATAGCAATAATCGAACTCCGAGGTGATCGTGGTGGCAAATATTCTTATCGAGGCAACAACAACAGAGGTCGTGGTCGTGGCGCGCTATAATCGCAGCAGCCAGCGAGGAGGCCATCCTTCAATAATGGGAACTCAAGAGATGGTGGCAATCCAAGAGGATCAAACCGACCACGACGGCCAAGTATGCGCAAGGTTGGACATATAGCATCGGTGTTATCACCGCTTTGATCACTGCATCAGTCAAGAAGGACGGTCGCTTCCATTGCAACGACTCAAGTCTACAATGTTGATCCTACTCGTATGTCGACAAAGGTGCCACAGATCATCTCACCAATGATCCGAAAAGATGTCGACCAAGGAACAAGATCAAGGCAAAGACCAAATTCAGTAGCAAAATCTATCGTATGCATTTTTCATATTGGCCATTCTCAATTTCAGACTCCTTCTACACATCCAGAAGCTTAAAGAACATCTTACATGTTCCTCAAGTAAACAAAAATCTTCTCTCGCCCGAAAATTTGCTCAAGACAATAATGCATTTTTGAATTTCATCCCAATCTTTTTCTTGTGAAGGATCGATTCAAGGAAGTTCTTCTTAGAGGTCAATGTGCGTGGTCTTTACTCCATTAGTCCACCTTCCTCCGCTAAGCAAGTTTTTCATGGCGCCTGCATTTCCCGTATAATGGCATTGTCGCCTTGGTCATGCTTCTTCCCGTGATCGCCCAAAGATGTTCTCCAAAATAATGAACTTTCATGTGTCTTAGATCAAAATAAATCGTGTGTGATGCATGCCAACAAGGCAAAAGTCATGGCCATCCTACCCTTGTCAATAATATTTGTTCTCGCTCCTCTTGAGCTAGTTTTTTCTGGATGTATGGGGTCCTCGCTTGCGTTCATCGCTTGGAGGTTATAAATATTATGTTAGTTTTATTGATTCCTATAGCCGATTCACTTGGCTCTATTTCTTAAAGAGCAAGGTGATGTTTTTGGTGTCTTCATTCGATTTCAAACACATGTTGAGCGATTGTTGAATCGAAAAATCCTTTTAGTGCAGTTCGATCGCTACGCAGTATCAAAACTCAATGCTTTTCCGAAAAATTGGCATTGCGCATAGAGTATCTCGCCCACATACGCATTCAAAGAAAGCGGTCTCGCCGAGAGGAAACATAGACATGTTGTCGAAACTGGTTATCTTTGTTAGCCCATGCTTCGCTCTCTTCGCTTCGAATGACGATTTTCCATGCTCGCTTTTTGATTAATCGCCTCCTAGTCGAGTCATTGGTTACCAAACTCCTTGGCGCCTAACGGTGTCCAACTTGGATTCACAATTTTCTCCGAGTCTTTGGTCGCATATGCCGGCCACATCTTCGCCCTTATAACTCCCATAAACTTGACTTTCGTTCTAAACAATGTGTCTTTCTTGGCTATAGTTCTTTACACAAAGGATATAAATGCCTCCATATCTCTACAGGACGAGTATATGTGTCTAGGGATGTTGTGTTTGATAAAAACGTATTTCCGTTCTCTTCCAATTTGTCAAAATCATCCACACATGTTCCCCTTGATGCTTCGACACTTTTGCTTCCTGTCTTGTCTTCTACTACCTTTGGCCAATATGAAAATACTGCTTGTGCCCCTGTTTTGTCTACTAATGATGCTGCAGATTCGTCTCACCATGGGGAGGTACCAGATAATACTGATGCAGGTGACTCAATTGAGTCGGCTTTACATGATTCTACCTCCATTGATGCTGGTGCTGAGACTACATCTGAGTCTGCTGTTCCACAGAATACACACCAAATGAGAACACGCTTGAAAGACAATATACGGCTACCTAAGCAACGCACTGATGGCACCATTTGTTATGCCTCCAGCCGTCTTCCTGCATATGATTGTGCTGAGCCGAAAACTCACCTAGAAGCCATCACTCATCCGAATGGAGGCAAGGCTATGGATGAGGAATATAGTGCTCTTATGAGAAACAAAACACGAAGCTTGTTCCTCCACGCTCGGGTGTTAACATCATTGATTGTAAATGGGTTTACAAGATCAAGAAGAAGGCCGATGGTACAGGTGAGAGATACAAGGCACTGTTAGTAGCAAAAGGGTTCAAGCAAAGGTATGGTTATGATTATGAGGACACGTTTAGTCCTTTGTTAAACCAACCACTATACGCCCCATTCGCATCTCAGTAGCATTGTCAAAAGGTTGGGACTTGAAACAAATAGATGTTCGAATGCATTCTTGCATGGATATTTGGAGGAGGAAGTATTTATGAAACAACACACACGGATATGAAAGTCAAGATCGACCATCATACTTATGTAAGTTGAAAAGGCAATTTATGGGCTTAAACAAGCTCCACGTGCTCTCGTATTCAAGATTGAGTCGAAGCTTCGGAGTTGGGGTTTTCAAAGATCAAAATCTGATAATTCCTCTTCATTTACAAGGACCAAGGTATTGTGATGTATGTTTTGGTATATGTTGATGACATCATTATTGCCGACTCTTCTCGCTTCAATCTATCGCAGCAATGATAGTGCAATTACGTAAAGAGTTTGTCGGAAGGACCTTGGAGAATTGCATTACTTCCTTGGTATTGAAGTCAAGAAAATTATGAAGGTTTGCTTTTGTTACAGACATAAGTACACTAGTGATCTCATTGAAGCTGCGCCAATATGTTGAATCGCAAACCGCGGAACACACCAATGATAGCTACCGAGAAACTGTCTAAGGTTCGGCAGTGCACTGCTTGAGTCCACAAGAGACATCAATCTATCAAGCATTGTTGGAGGTCTCCAATACTCACTATTACAAGACTGACATTTCATTCTCAAGAAACAAAGTTTGTCGGCTCTTGCAATCCCCAACCGATATACTACATCGAATGCGCCAAAAGAATCTCACGTTACCTTAAAGGGCCCATCGATCCAAGGGCAGGCGCCCGCGCGCCGACCCGGCACGGGCAACGTTGTGTTGCTCGTCCGAGACGGCACGGCCGGTTATAGTGCTGGACGGCCGCGCGGTGGGTCTCGAGCCAATTAGTACGCGGAAGCGCGCCGTAATTAGCCGCGCGACTGCCCGCGCGGTCCATGGCAAAGCGTCTCGATAGCCACGGCTCGCGACGACTCGTTCGGGCGTGCGCCGGCCTTGAGAATAATGTGAACCTTGACGACTGACAACGTCGTTCTGGACGGCGGGCGGCGCGCGTTGGCCTGTTTGGTGTAGTTTGGGATGTCGGGACGACTTTAGTTGGTGATCACGTATTCACGTTGATCTGTTGCGAAAGACATGAGAAAGCTGACTATGCTCTGCGTTTTTCCTCCTTTTTTGTTTGAAAACGTCCGCGCGCGGACTCCGGCCTACGAACTGCAAAAGCACGGAGAGTATATTAGACCGTGGATCATTGAGTTCGCAAAGGCGACGACGGGGGATGCGACGGCGACGGGCAAACAAGCCCGTCCGCAGTGCATCTGCCGCTCGCTCACTGGCTGGCTCTGGGTCAAGCATTTAGGCGAAACATTGAATGTCGAATAATTCGGATACCGACGTGCCCCGACAGCAGTCGTGGGGCCGCCCGGGGCCGGTGACGCCACCGTGACGCCATGATCGCGTCAATAATCCGGTAAAAAAGAAAAAGGAAAGGAAAAATGGAAGAGCTAGCTAGCAAGCAATCAGAAGAGAACAGCGCAAGCACTGAAGCACAGCATCGGGTGTGTTCACGTGTGCGTGTTTCGGTCAGTTCGATCTTAACTGATCTAGCAGCTAGCTAGCTCTGAGCACATCGACGAACTGAACAGTGCAACAGATGGCGCCAAACAAGGCCTTGATTGCAACGATTCTGGAACCACACTTGTATTCTTGTTGCAGCCGTGAACCAACGTACAATTAAATAGATATACAAATTTGGATGAACAGTTGGTTCTATGCAATCGTATGCATCACGCTGATGCAGGTGTGATGCTGTATCTGCGTAAGTGTTCTTACTTTGGGAGAAGAAAAGATCGATGGATCAAAGTGGCCTTTTCGCAGATCAAAGTGCTGTGTCCACAAAGTTATCGGCAGGGATGCCTTTTGACTATACTTTCCCGGCCGTAGCTAGACAGTACCTAGGCTTCTCTGTTGCAGCTTTGCAAGAGGAGTAGCAGGCCGCACCACGATCTCACGTATTAGTAGACCTAAGTGGATCGACGAGGCAGAGTGTTAATGATAAGATACACTTCTAGAAGACGAAAAAGGCAAGATCTTTTTAATTCATGCTCTTCAGTATAATACGTGCACAATCTACGTCATTACGTCGCGCGCATCCGTAGTGTTAGCGACACCACTTGTAACGCATGCAGAGCGTCAACAACCCTCGAGCTTGAGCTTTTGCTATGTTGTGCCAACGTACACGACTTCACCGCGACGGTGCAAATTCTGTACACGCAGCTTTGTGTTTGTCTCTTAAGCCTAAGAACTGGTACTAGCAAGTATTCCAGCCGCACACGCAAATATATGTAGCCAATGCTGAAAGCTAGCGTAGTGATCTTACTCTTCTCGACACTGACCGATGGTCATAACCACATCGATCCCTGCTAGCTAGGCGTATGTACGGATGTACCACTTAGATCGATACTTTCCCCTGTTTCGAGTCTACTGCTCCAGTTATTATGCTCACCTAGCATCTGGCTAGCCCGTGCTCTGTAATGCCATTAGCTACGTGTGCGTACGTATAACAATGTTGCTTTGCATTCCTCCCTAGGGAATTTCTTATATATATAAAAAGATGAAAGTGAGGTATATGCATAATTGATATACTACAAAAGAATGCAGAGCACGAAAGGCTAGTCTATTCACGTTGATAGTGAATTAGTGATGAGATGGTCTAGATATTTGGAGAAAAGCGATTCACTTGTGGCAGCAAAAGAGAATGCACTACGTTAGCCTTATCCGTTGCACTACATAGCTAAAAAAAAATGACCAGTTTTCATTCAAGAATGAAAGACATGGCTCGAGCAGGCTTGTGGTTAGAGATATCCTCTGCCCCACTTTCTGAAGAGATCGTTTAATTCCCTAGTCCGGAAAGCTAATTACGTCGTTTTATTACGGGCTGATCCTTGGGATCTCCAGATGAGGTGACAAAAGATTTTTCTTGCATTCGAAGAACATGAAATTGAAGGTTGCATTGCATTGGACGCTCTTTTTATGAGAGAGAGGAGCGTTGGACCGATGGTGAAGCAGACATCTGTTACCACAGATAAAAATCTGGCCCATAACTGTTTGGACAGGCCGTGAGGCAGCCGGACTACTGAGTTAGAAGGGCCCAATGTGGTAACAAGGTCCTTCGTTTAGCATATATCTTTTTTTTTTCATTTTGAAGATAAATCGAAAACATGTTGGATTCGTACGGTGCAAAATGATAGCTCAAACAATGGTAAGAGGATAATTAAGCAGGGATAGGCGTATACTGCCTATACTTACATGCTACTGGAGTGAAAACGGAGTTGGAGGGTTAATCATGAGCCGTGAGTCTGCGAGCGTCCACTCGGCTGTTAACTACTCCTTTCAAGTCCACAGGACGCTGTTTATCTCGTGGTATAAATCAGGAAAATATTGAAAATAATTAGTCTATCACTAATTATTATCTCCAAACACTATATTTAATACTTATATATAAAGAGAGAATATTAAGTAAATCTAGTTATCTATTAGGGGTATGAAGGAAACATCACACTAGTTTGAATTGAAATATGAAATATATCCTATATTTATAGACAAAACTATTAAAAAATAAACTTAGTATCATTAGGTGCCACATTTGGCTCGAGATTGTTTCTTGCCTATAGATACTTCTTTGGTCTGGATGTCTAACAAACAGTACTGATAAAATTAACTTTAAAAATGACGAACAAATGTTAAGATGGCCCAGTTGGTCTAAGGCACTAGATTAAGGTTCTTGGCGTGGATTCAAATTTCACTCTAAACATAATATTTTTTCTTTGTACTTTTTTACATAACAGTTCTGTATCTATTGTTAGCTGGACTGGGCCGATATGAAATGGGACGACCGTACGAGTTCCACATGTGGACGGGTACCACTAAAAGAATAACTACAATGCAGTCAATTAATCGCAATTTAACGCACTCTAGTAAACGTTAAAGTGTTGTAGAAAACAGTATTCACTCGGATAGACCGATGAGATACCGCTAAGAGATTAATTGCAACAGGCCAATCAGTTAAAATTTAATGGATGATTTTACGTTCTTTATTAATAAATTCATTTATATTAAAGATTAATTACAATACATTTTGATTTACCTAAAATTATTGTAAATTATCTCTCCACAAAACATCATTTGCCATGTTTTACATTTCATCTATTTGTGCTTTATCTATATGGTATATACTATGAACAACATTATAAACTAATTTATTGCAGTTGGTGTATAACAAAAAGTTATTTCCATGATTAAATAGAAAAAGGCCAATTAATTGGATTATGCAGTCAATTAATCATTCGTTGATTTTAACAGCATTTTAATTATACTATTTGTGATCGACCGAGTTGACCGGTTTTCACGATATATAATGGTTCCAGCAAGCATGTCTCCTAAAGGCCTAGTTCATTACCGCCGCGCGCGTCGGTAGTACTGCAGACCACTCAGCCAGCTGACGAGTCTAGCACCGGGAACGGCGTTGTTAATGGGACGCTGGCATTTCAGTGACCATAGCTTAGCCGACGGACGGGCGGAGCGCTGGTAACGTCCACATTTTCTCTTGGCTCCAGCCTCCAGATAGCAAGGCTAGCGATCTCTCGTGTTTGGGGAGCAAAATATTGCTACTGGTGAATCAAGGGCGATGAAAGGTAGCAATGCATGCCATGTGTAATTGTGTACTGAACTCACCAGTCAGCAGACATGCATCAGTGGTACGATCAAAGGTCGCGTATAGCTGCTACCAGTACCACGTGTAGCTCCTCAACATTTGTGCTTGCAGCAGTCGGCACGTCCTAGTCAATGGAGCTGCTACATTATTCGTCGCTACACGACGATTTTAATTAGGTCATATCTGCGGAGCGTTGTAGCTTGGACCATTGCGCCGCCGATCAGTCAAAGGCTCAAAGCACGTGTGAACTGAGATATCAAAACCTAACATGCCCAAGCAGCCCAAGTGCAGCTCATGTAGTCACAGCTGAGATTTCCGCCCCAGATTCTGAACACAGATCAACCTTGATTCATGTCAGTTAGCTTCAGCATTTCTTTTTCCTGCCATCCCCTCTGTACCTATGAAACGCATGCAAGGTAATGCAACGTGCATCCATATCATATCCGTGGAGATGTAACTAGGGTCTATTCGTTTTAGTTTTAGATTATTTAAAAACTGATTCTTGATTGTAGTAATAGAGAAACTGTTTCTTTCAAAAACTAAAATCCAAAAACATATATAAAGTGGGTTGTGGATTGTATATGGATAGGATGGATTGTAATAATCTAATTCTAGAATCAGGCTATTTATTTTTTATTCTACATTTAAAGCTAAAATCAAGAATCGAAAGTTAAAATAAATAGACCTTAGTCCTATGTACTAGTGCATGTAGAGTAGGGATTCAAAATTCACGAATTTCGGTTTCGCGCCCCCAATTTTTATCTACCGGCCGAATTCGAAATTTTAAAAGATTTGAGTTTGCTACAGTGTTGCTACAGTAATTTTGGTGAAATTTCGGGTTTTAAATCCGGATTTTCAGATTTTTTGGCCACAGAATGGGTCCAATAACTCTTAACAAAGTCTTGTTACATGAAAATTTGATGAAAAACTAATTTTTTGAGATTTTTTAAAATTTAGGCAGAAACACTGTCAGATTTTTAAAAAATTTTACAAACCTGGTAATGATTTGAAAATTTTATGGTACCATCCTTAGTAGTTTAGGATCATACAAAAACATTTTCAAAATAATTTAACATCATTTGTTATCTTTCAAAAATCAAAAACAGAATGGACATAATTGGGACAGTAAACTTGTTAGATTTATGTAAATTTCCTCGAGTGTGATCATCATCTAAAATTTTTATGACAGATTAAGAACTTTCTCAGTACCATTATATAAAATTTTCAAAAAATTTCAACTTTCTTAGTTTGCTCAATAAAATCTATCAATGCAGCCAGTAAGAACTGAACTTAATTTGTAGTATTATATTTCAAAAATCAATTCAGCGAACAGAGCTATGATGGATTCATTGAATCAGTTAGAAATCATGTCTTAAATTTATTGATAAATTTAATGCATGATGGATAGGGAGTTATCTTCGTACTGTATAAATTTCAGAGGCAAATATTACTCACATAATTTACAATAATTCTGACAATGTACTGTGTACATATTTCTGATTTCTGTTTTGGATTTATCAGGCAATTCAAATATTTTTATAACTTTTTGAAATTTTGTTTTTCAAATTTTTTTGAGCTAAGGATTCTTATGTAAAATTTTCAGCTCAAAATATTTGTCCAGGAATTTATAAAAATTCTGACATTCAAATGATTACGGAAGTTGATAATACTTGTTTCTGTGGTATCCTTTTTTTCACAATATTTCTGTTATCCAAATACAATATTGGTATGTTCTTGGTGGGATGAACAAATATTGATTGATTGCAACTGTGACTCATACTCCAAATTTCAGTCAAAATGCTGCCAAAATTTCTAACTTAATTTGTGGTATTATATTTCAAAAATTAATTCATCGAACAGAGCTATGATGGATTCATTGAATCAGTTAGTAATATTATCTTAAATTTATTGATGAATTTAATGTGTGATGGATAGGGAGTTATCTTCGTACTGTAAAAATTTCAGAGGCAAATATTACTCACAGAATTTACAATAATTCTGAAAATGTACTATATACATATTTCTGTTTTGGATTTATCAGGCAATCCAAATATTTTTATAACTTTTTAAAATTTTGTTTTTCAAATTTATTTGATCTAAGGATTCTTATGTAAAATTTTCAGCTCAAAATATTTCTCCAGAAATTTATAAAAATTCTGACATTCAAAGTACTAGTTTTCAACTCTCTCTGTTTTTGAATTTTTAAATATCTTAAATTAATTTATTAATTTCTGATATTTTTACTGTTGATGAATTTATTTCTGGGGAAGATAATATAAAATTTTAAAAAAAAATCAACTTTCTTGGTTTGCTCAATAAAATCTATCAATGCAGTAAGCACTAAACATAATTTGTTGTATTATATTTCAAAAATCAAACAGAGAAAGAACATAAATGGTACTGTGCCTTTTATAAATTTTATAAATTCGCTGGAGCGTGAAAATGATTCCAAATTTTTATGAGATATTAATAATTTCCTTCCCACCCTTATTTAAAATTTTTGAAAAATTTAAACCTTTTTTATTGCTAAATTAAATCTATGTATTGATCATCGGTCTTTTAACAGGATAGTAGCACTGTTCGCATTTTTTAAAATTCATGACACTTGATCATCATATGAAAATTTTATGAGAATATTATGGATGTGTCAAGACTATCCAAAAAAAATTTCAAAATTTTACAAGCTCATTTGTTGTAATTTTCATTCGGATGAAACTTGCCGCTCAGCTCTTTACCAAGACAGTACCAATGTTTGAATTTTTAAAAATTCCTCACATTTGATCATCATCTGAAATTTTTACAAAAATATCATAAATATGTTAGGAATCTCCATAAAAAATTTCAAAATGTTCTAACGTCGTTTGTACTATTTTTCATCCGGTTCAAACTTGCCGATCAACGTTTCATCGGGACACTACCAATGTTTGAATTTTTTAAATATAATCACCTGAAAATTTTATGAGAACATCTCTAATGTGTGAGGAACCTACAAAAAAAATTTCAAAATTTTTCGACATCGTTTGAACCAATTTTCAGTCAATTCATTTTGACCAAAATTTCGGGTAATTTCGGCGAAATTTCGGGTATTTTGGGGGAAATCAAACCGGATTTGAATTTTGAATCTCCTCCGGCCGAAATTCCGAAATTTTGGGCGAAATTTCGGATTTTCGGAGGTAGCCGAAATTTTTTTTCAAAATGAAAATTCAAACCCTGATGTAGATATGTACAAGTAGGAAACTGGCTGGCATTCCGTGCTGGGTTTCGAGGTTAGCGAAGGCTTCTAAGCATGGCATTGGAGTTGAGTGCAGACAAGCAGGGAAGCCGCCATGTCCAATTGTCCAGGCAGTCCAGCAAGCACGACGTGGACCAAATCCCATCACACCCCACACAGACACAGGCCACGCACGCAAGAAGAATTAATTCATCTTTTATCTAGTTTTTTTTATATAAATCTAGCCTCCTACGTGTATGTTTATAAATTTAGCCTCCTCTCCTACCACGGAAGGCACGACAGGTATCATGTGTCTCTTGCCGTGTCTAGAGAGCACAGAAGCTAACCGACGCCGCGGCTGAGCGAGCAAGTGTGGCATAGCACGCACAGGCAGGTGGGCGAGCGACTCGGGCAACCGGGTGAGAAGGTGCGGGCAGACTGACACATGTGCGCGGGAGGTGTCCTGCCGTGCCTAGGTAGCATGGAAAGAGCTCTACCACGGTGGGCCATGCTCTGCTTCGGCGGTCGACTAAGCTCGAGGCAAGCCAATGGCCTTTCGCACTCCTCAGGCACGGCAAAGGACACATATCATCTACTCCGTCTTTCGTGGTGAGGGAGGAGATAAAATTTATAAATACGCGTATGAAGGGTCTAGATTTACAATATATATATATATATATATAATAGACTAGATAAGCGATGTTGCCCATACGAGACTCCAAACCCAGATCCAACCTTGCTCTCTCCCTCATCAAAAATAAACTAATAATTTTTTTGTAGATCTGACTTTTTTCAAACTCAATTATAAAATTGCCTCCTATCTATTCACAGAAACATTAACAAATGACACATGTCACTTGCGACAAGTATCTACCAAGATACACTCTCTGGCAAGACTTTGTGGTATTAATTACTCACTTTAATTAGTTAATAATTTACTCAATCATTTAATTAATCCTTAATTGATTAATTAATTAAATTGATTAATCGCTCGATAAATGTATTTTTCTCAATTAACCGGGTGCATTAAAGATACGAGGTAGCAATGCTCCGTTGGTGCTCAGTCGTGTTACGGGAGCACGACAGGTGGTACATATCACGCCTCGATGTTTTCATAGTCATAGATAAAATTGTATTTGTAATTACATTAAAAAAATTTAAAAAGTTTATCCGAGGTTTAGAAAAGTAATGCTTCCAATAAAAGCGCTCTCTCATCGCCTCATCGGAGATAAAACTAACGAATAACAAAGCTCTCTCTTTCCCTATCGGAAAGGGCGAATCGGCGAAACCTCTGGCTCGCACGCATGGACCGCGGACCTACATGCCGTGCCAGTCTTGCTATTTTAATGTGCAACTATTCAAGAGGGAGGAGTGTCTGCCTACTTTACCAACTTGGAACTCAACAAGCTGCAAACTCTGCACGCCAAGGAAAGGCCCCTTCGTCCTACAGTTTGCAGTAATGCAGTTAGCTAGCAGCTGGCCTTGGTCATTGACATTTGACAACCAATCCATGCTGAAAGAGCCAACTCAGCGCAGTATATACATGCAAAAAGCCAAAACATTGCTTTCTACCGGGACAACACATGTAATGTATGTTAGGCAAAGGAAATGGCTAAAAGAATTCGTATTCCTCATTCACTAAGTTACAACAGCTACCATCACTTCCTCGCGAAAAACAAAGTACTACTCGGTCATCCAATAAGGCTGTATAATTGAGAAAGAAAAAACACGTGCACCTATATATGAAAAGTCCTTTCTTCTCTGCACTACTAATACTTGGTCTTCAGACTTCAACAAAGGAACATATTATTTAAGAGAACACAACAAATATGAGTATGTGAAAAAAAAACGTCGGCCAATGCAGATCTAAAAAGGAACATTGCTGATGATAACTAGAAGAGGATAAAAGATCCCAAAATCCACTATATTTCCTTTTACCAAAGAATGTAGGCGTCCTCTATGCAAATGGCAAAGGTGAATTGAAGGTTGTATAAGATGGCAAAATGTGCGAAAGAAGCTCAGCTTAGCAATGAGAACTAACGTTTCCAGCACTAGATTGAAAAGGTTGCATGAAAAAAAATACTCGAACGTTTTAGCGCTACAGGAAACGGAAATCTTTCGATGATCTGCTCGTTAAAAACAAATGGACGTCAATCATATTTTATATAACATCTAACACTATATGCATTGCACAAAATCAAATATAAAAGTATACGGAGTGTAGAAATGTATGTGCTATAGTAGCTTCGTTGTGTTGCTTCCTTCGTAAGTTCTGCAAACTGTGATTTGTCCTATCCAAGTACAGTTCGAGCAAAATGATCGACTACCGAAAAAATATGTCAAGAAGACATGAACTACAGAATGAACAATGATAACGACGTCACTAAGTAGTATCAAAATGGATATGCATCCATGCACATCATATCGACACTAGCGTGGGGACAAACCATTTAACTAACAAATTTACGGATACTTTTCTAAAATGACGTATGTAATCGATCTTCTCTATTCAACTCTACCTTTCTCCTTTCCCTCTTCCTTACTCACTTTCTCCACCTCCCTTCCTTCCTCTCTAATACAAAGATTTTTAAATAAAAAATTTTGAATAGAAATTTTAACTCAAAAAATTTCAACTCAAAATTTTTTACTTAAAAAATATAAATCAAAAAGTTTCAACTCAAAATATTTCAAATTAGAAAGTTTCAACTAGAAAATTTTCAAATTTGAAAGCTTCAACTCAAAAATTTTTTATAAAAATTCTCAAATTAGAAAGTTTCAACTCTAAATGTTTAAATCAAAAATATTCAAATTAGAAAATTTCAACTCAAAAAATTTCAAATCGAAAAGTTTCAACTATGAAAACTTTCAAGTCCAAAACTTTTGATTAAAAAAACTATCATTAAAAATATTCAATTTAATATTCAACTTGGAAAATTTTAAATCAAAAAGTTTCTACTCAAAATATTTGAAATTAGAAAGTTTCAACTAAAAAATCAAATCAAAAGGTTTTAACTCCGAAAAACTTGCAATTAAAAAACTTTCGGTTCGAAAAGTTTCTATTCAACAAATTTTTAGCTTGAAAAGCTTCGATTAATAAACTTTCAAAAATGGATAAAAAATACTTCTTTTAAAAAACTTGGAAAATTTTGAAATTCAAAAACTAGTTTCAGTTTCAGGGGAAGGGAATAGAGGAGGAAAAGGGGATGTCGCCACATGTCGTGATGAGTGAGCCTTTGAGGGGGGAAAGGGAGTGAAGGGAAAAAAAGAAGGTGCTGCTATTTGTAAAAAAGACAGAGCATTTGAACAGGAAGGGAAGTGGGCAAAATAAAAATGTGCAGCTATTTGTCACAAGAAGAGAGTCTTTGAGAGGGAATGTGAGTGAAGGAAGAAAGAAAGTGTTATCATTTGTTATAAAAAGAGGACACCCTCAAATTAGCAATTCTCCCCACCCTTTTGGTACACATGACCAATTCTTATATGTTTCTTTTCCAAGCTAATAGAACTACTGTGCAGAGCAGAAATGGTTGAAGCTTTCTAGTGCTGTATTGCTTAATCAAGTTGAAATTAAATATATACATGCAAACGCAGTGTCGATTAGTTTTTCAATTTTGCTGACTGCTAAATCTAGAACAAAAAATTAATCCCTTAAGCTTAAGATTAAGCGTGCAATCAGTCAAATAAATTAACCAATCAATGAACACTCACAATAAAGTTAAGCAATACGTGCACGGACAATTAATTTTTTAAAGTACGTTTCACAAAACTACTAGTTTTAGCTTATATTTCACGAAACTATATATTTTAGAAGAACTTATATCACAAAACTATAATTTAGTTTTGCGATATAAATTCTCATAAAATCTACAGTTTTATAAAATAAAAGGTAAAATATATAGTTTTGTGATAGTTTGTACTGGAAATTTATCGTGCATGTCAACCAAAGTATGCATCATGCTCACTTGTGTTGAGGGAGCTGTAGTCGTCAATACATGATGGCTGTCCGGCAGCATACACGGCGGACGGCGCCGACAACCCCGGCGCCCCGGCGCCAGCTGCGACTTCTTGGCCAGCCTCGGCCACCGACACCACATCCCCTGCATGCACCGACTGCGGTGTAGGAGCCACGAAGACGGCCGCGGCATGGACGTCGTCCATGAAGCCCGCCGCGCCGGCGCTGGCCTGCCGGTACCTGTGCTTGAAGATCTCGGCCCTGACGGCCTCCAGATCGGCCTCCAATGCGTTCAACTGCTGCTGCAGCATCGAGATCGCGCCCATGCAGCCGTACACCGGGTCACGCAGCCGCAGGTTCGCCTCGTAGACCAGGCTGCAGGCCGCGTTGGCTCTCTCCGACTCGGCCACCTCCTAAAACACGTTGCACCGACCGAAGCCATTCACAAACACAGCACATTTTTTTTTAAAAAAAATCTCATTTAAAATTGTTGGGTCGTACCAGGAGCATCTTGGAGACGTTGCTGGCGCCGAAGACCTTGTGGACGGCGGCGAACTTGTGGGGTTCGTGCGGAGAGAAGTAGGGGGCGAAGGGGCACTCCTGCGCGCAGCGCCGGCGGAGGAGCTTGCATGCGGCGCACGGGGTCACGGTGTTCAGGGCGCCGCCGTGGCCGACGCGGCGGGGGACGTGGTTCTCAGTCGGTGAGGCGGCGACGGCGGTGTCCGGATCACGCTTGATCTTCTTGCCAATCTCATCGAGTCTCTCCCTGGCGGAAGTCCAAAAGGCAGAGTTGCTATTTAATTAGGGTTTGCCGCATGGAACTAATTAAGGAGGGGGAACCTTAAGGGGTGCGGATGCAAACCATGGTAAAATTCTAACTATGAGAACAAGCAAAGGCACTACTATTATTTGTCTCTTGATTAACCTCTCAAGCAACAGGAATAGATCAAAAGCACTTCCTACATTCTTTTGGAGATAAGAAAGACATGGAGAACTTTTGAAAGGGAAAAAAATAAATACGCAAGCAGCGAGCATAAGAGGAGGAAATTAACTGAAGGCAGCTTCTACTTGTGGTGGCCTCTCACCTTTCCGTGGACATTGAGGCATGCCCGCCCTCCTGTGCTTGCGAGGAGTAGACGGGCAAGCACAAGAGAATGAGGGGAAGGGGAGAGGCAGGCAGGGATCGAGAGGCATACAAGTGTAAAATTTGGAATTGCAAGGAAAGAAAGAGTGCTTAAAAGGCAAGGCATTAACGAGGGGGATGGGCCTAAAGCTTGTACAATTGGTAGTAAGTACTCCCTCGGTTTTTTTTATAAGACGTATTTTAATTTTGCACAAGGATTAAGGTTGTGTTAAAATTGAGAAAGATATGAGAGAAAATGACTTAGATGTCCCCACTTAATTGTGTTAGAAGATAAAAGATATACTTTGTGTGGTTGGTAATGAATAAGTGCATATGGATGAAAGAAAATAAATAGGAGTATAGAAGGAAAGATCTCATTAAATCTACATGCAAATCTTATATTTGTAAATAAGACTATTTAAAAAATAGGCTTTATAAAAAAAGGGAGTAAATGGGCGGGAGAGGTGAGGAAGAAATGTTGGAAATTAAGTGAAGAAATGTTGATTAGTTGGCCTGGCTCTCTCCCTCCCTCCCTCCCTCCTGTGTCCCTGCTGGTGTTTCTGCTCATGTCAAGGGAATGAAATGCTGTTGAAAGGCCGAAGCTACCTGGACATGCAACCGCGCAACCACCACACCATTTTTTTCTCCTGGTGTGTGACTACCCGTATCAATTACAACATCTCCAGTTTCCAAGTTTTCAGTGCCATTCGGGAAGCCAGCTGGGACATTTCCCATTGATTTTTTTGATGTGTCGATGTGTATACAATTGGCGTTTGATTTTTTTTGGGAGATTAGTCAAATTTTCTTCCTTCGTATATATCAATATCCAACAATAGAAGCACAAACATCTCCAAGCACATCTGATGTCAGAAAATTCGACTTACATCTAGGCACATGATAATGACCAAAACCGAACTTTTAGGCTAAGTTAGCATGTGTTAATTACGACTTTATATATGTCCACGTAGTTTCCAAAATTACCCATTCAGTTTCTAAAAATTCTTTTCACATTAGCAGTTTCGTCCGTCGGTTCGATAGGATTTCTTAAGATTTGAAATCCGGTTTTAGCTTGCACGAGAAAAGGAGGGGATTCTCAACAGAAAAAGAAAAAGAAAAGAAAAGAAAAGAAAAGAAAAATGCAAGAAAAACTCGGCCGTATCGCTTAGGAGAGGTACTGGGCTCTATTTCTTTGGGCAGAGGGGTAAAGTAGGCTCCATTTTTTTTTACATCATCGTAAGTTTCTTCGTTCGACGCAACTCATGGGCCTACCAATGGATTACTTTTGGGCAAGCTTTTCCATGCCCTCGGCTCAAAGCCTTAAAGGGGTCAACGCCCACCGCAGCCTTTTTTTGCTATCCGACTGGGCTGCTGTTTGCTATGCTGGGCCAGGCCATCAAACAGAATGCCAAATAGAATCCCCCCTAGACGTAAAATTTTGCAGGCAACCTGATCAATACTATTGAGGGGAACCACACAAAATGCAATTTGTAGTGTTTCTGAAGGAAGTGATTTGTAATCGAATAAGAGTTGGAATAAACTCAAGCAATTACAATTTGAGCTCTTCTACAGTATACTAAATTCAATATGAACAATTCTTTTAGTGTTAGATCTGATTTTTATCGCTCATTATATACTACTAGTATAATTCACCGTAAACTTTGGATTAGGCAGTCATTCTTACCATCAGCACACTTCTAGTCCGCAGAAGACGGTGGTACTGATCAGAATTAGTGCGGGCGTGCATGGGGCAGCACGTTCATATCAAACGTACACAGGCATGATATGATCAATTCGTGAAGTATTCCAGGCCATGCATGAATTGGTTCTCTTGACGGTGAGATGCTGTACTTCCTAGCTAGCTAACTAGTTTAGGTGCATACTGCGTGGTACTCACTCCATGTGACACAGGGGACAAATTCTTAATGCCCACCTAACTGATTACTAGCGTAAGATGGAGACTTGTTCTAATCCGCCGAAACAAACGTGGACGCCTGCATTACCAGGCAGCACCATGCATGCGTAGATCTCTACTACTTCTAATTATAAGTTAATAACGGTGGTCCGTTTTTCCCTGCTCATATCCACGAAACGCAAAAAGTTTTAATTTGATTGGATATGCATGCATACGTAATCTGCGACGTATCATACTCCTATTTCAATCAGCTGATTCTATTTTTAAATACTGCACAACCGATTCTTTTTCCATATACTGCATGCATACAGCTTCTAAGTTACCATGTGCCTTTGAGTTGCCATATGTATCATTTCCATTAAATATTTACTTGCATGTGTAGATAAGATCATCTTTTCTTTTTATCTAATCACGTATGGACTTGATTTCGACGGCTAGCAGCATGTGCACGGCCATGCATGACGCGACTAGATAAGTTTATTATCTCTATTAATTCTAATTAGGAGTTGGGGTGGTACGTCCGTTCTCCACCCTCACCCCGATACGTATGCGCACTCACGTAGCCGAATGAGAAGCGAGCAGTGGCCATCCCGATAGATTGGATTGGATCATCCGTCGTGAGAGGCAAATGAATATGCATGACTCATTTATTGCTTTCCTTTCTTCCATTGATCTGGCATTCGAATCGGCGGCGATTGCTTTTGGTACTTTTCGGATTGGATTGATTGATTCCCTTCCGAAGGAAGCAGAGCTCTGATTCATACAGTTGGGTCTTTTTTCACCTCTTTCCCTTTTGTTACATTCCTTAAACGATAATTTCTTAATCTTGATTCCATATATATCTTCTCGGTTGTTGAATCTATATAATTCCACCGCTTCTTGACTCTCCTACAGATGTGTTGAGTTTATCCGTTGAGCGGAGGTAATGGACGACCTTCCTAATCTCGTCGATGCGGGCATGCGGCGTAGGGACAGGTCGCTGGTAGTGGGCAGCGAAATAGGTTGGCAGCGCTGTTGGAGCTCGTCGCGGTAGATGATGTCAATAGGTTGAAGGATGCGCTCGTGGGGGAGGCAAGGAGGCGATGGAGTTGGTTAATGGAGTGGGGCTATGGTATAGCCGGAGCAAGACGTACGAGCCACGCACGCTGCTGATGGTGGCAGCCATATATAGATGACACCTACCTCTTCAACGCCTTTGCGCCCATAGGGCAACAGATGATGTCTCTCTCGGTTGATCGATTGATCTTAAATTATGGCGTTACAAATTTATAATCCTAAGTGCTATGATGTTATTATTCAGTTTTGTAAAATTAAAGATAATTTTAAACTCGAGTTTGTAAACATGTGCTTAGAATTTGTATGTTTCGATGAATTGATTTAAACATTTAACCATTGCATATTCAAAGTGAATATTATTATTTAGATAAAGTTAGTACTCTTTATAAATAATTCTTTATCATAAATTAAGCTTTTGTTGTAACGCACGAATACACAGCTAGTATATCTTATATGTGTCCCTTATGCACACAGACAAAGTCCGATTCCAGGGGGCCTTACTTGCTCTGTTGGTTAGTCCTCTACACAGTCTCAAGGGACGTGCAGATTAAGCTCAGCAGCCAAAGGCGACAAACCACATCACTCACACTTACCCCTAGCTAGCTAGCTAGTAACCCTATCCCTAACAGGTCATGCATGATCCGTAACTACTAGATCTAAATATGTATCTTAACTCTTGTCAATAGTCAGCTTAGCCAAGCCTAGTGTTAGGGTTCAGAGACGCAAAGAGACGGGACACAAGATTTAGGAAAATCTAATGGAGGAGGAAAAAAAATTATAGGAGACAAATCTACTGTTTCGTTCTCTCAATTTACATGTATATAGGGGTTAGCTTTATATTGCTAGATGAGTCTGAGTCGTATAAGATTTAGACTCCTATTTGGATATTTGAATAATCTTTATCTCTAACAAACCTCCCCTGATTCAAAATCTATAATAAAATTGTCTCCAAAAAATCCGAAGGGTATGAAAGGTTGGAATAGTTTAATCCAAACGCTTCTTGCGAAGTAAAACTGAGTTAACCACCAGTAGATCTAAATACACATCTATCAACAAGGCAGACGAAGAAATATGGATCTTCAACAATTCATAATCCTAGTAAAGTCCGAATTTATGCAATTAACCTACTGAAGTAAATGCTCAATCATTAAATGATATAAACCAAAACATCACATATAGTGCTTGCTAGATAACAAAAAACTCATATCATATATTTTTGACAGTCTCCACCTTGAACATAAGATTTGACAAACAATGCTCATTGAAACATCAACTCGTGTGTGTCGTAATCACGTATGTCAAACTACCAACTTCAAAGATAATTAAAATCTACGACATGGTTAAGACTGCTCCTATAAAACTGTCGAGATAAAATAAAAAACTCTCGTGTCATCAATGAAGTATAACTTGCAATAGACCCCTCGTATCGAGTTATGACAACTGGACAACACTGTACTATTTACACAGAAGCAAACTAGCTCCTTGCACTTGAATCCTTCATCTCAACCTGATATTAAAGCAAAACCTTTAGTTTTAAACAACAAAACTCTGAAGAGTATAATGTTAACTACCATAATTCCTAAGAATTATAATGGTCACGGATGATGATCCCTGGACATGTCACGGAACTAATAGCACACCAATGTTGGATTCTGGACGGCTCCCTTCACTACCCCAACATGACCAATCCGAGGTGCCCAGTTGAGGCGTCTGGCCCTCAATGCGGTGCGGAGGCAGGGTTTGAAAAATCGATGAAAATCGCTATTTTTGACCGTATCAATCTGGCTTGAGATTTGGAACCGGTCGGTAAACCGGTCTAATTTAAATTAAAACATACGGAGAATTTGGAAAAAAAATTTATTCAAAAGTTCTCTAAAATTAGTGTTAATATCTTTTTGATATCTGGCATGATTTTTTTTTTTG
Source organism: Guadua angustifolia (assembly GCA_036346375.1). Classification (NCBI taxonomy): domain Eukaryota; kingdom Viridiplantae; phylum Streptophyta; class Magnoliopsida; order Poales; family Poaceae; genus Guadua; species Guadua angustifolia. Next base: position 41,382,247 of record CM070501.1, on the reverse strand, counting down.
AAAAATTGAATTTGGGAGACGTTTTTAAGCAAAACCTAATATATATAATAGGAAAAAGAAAAAAAATGGGGCAAAGTAGTCAGCAATTCCTGATTTAATTGAGCTACCAAATAGTGTTATAAATTTTTGAATTTTTTTATGAGGTCCTAAGGCAATGCTAATGATTATGTAAAATTTTCATATAATGATTACACATATGGATTTTTTATAAAATTCTAACAGTGCAACTGTCTTTGTATATGCTCTTCTATTGAAGTCTAATATTTCTGAAAATTCCTTGGGTAATTTTTATGATACCATTAAAATTTCAAAGTATGATCAAGCTTGTAAATTTTTATAAAATACCTGATAGGTCCTATTCCTTTTCATTAATTGTTGTTTTTTATTTTCCAAAAGCACTAAATGAATTAAAAATTATGAAAATTTCTCTAGGGTATTTTATAGATTAATTGGTATGTATTTATTTATTTTGATTTTACTTGAATTTTTTTCTAATTTTCATTGAGTGTGCCGATTTTTGATGTAAAATGGTTGAAAATAGGACAAAATCAGTCGAAAATTGAATAAAACTGATCGAAAATCAAAAATAAAAAACTGGTCCTTGAATGTGCCGATCTAGGTAGAAAATCGAACAAAATTGGTCAATCTGGTTGGTTTTCATTTTTTCACCGTTTTTTAACCACTGAATTCAAAAAAATTTATTTTGCAATTTGTTCGTGGTTTCTACCATTTTTGATGAAAATTGGTACCGATGGGGTGACAATTTTCCAACTCAATTCAGTAATGTAAACCTGTGTGGAGGTGCATGTTCATGGGAAACCGAGCAGGCAACGCAGGCAAGGGAGCTAGTTAACCGATCCTTTAAGCTAATTGACCCTTAGGTTACAAGCAAATTTACTTTCAAGAAGCAGCAGCTGCTGCTACACGCCTACACTACTCCAGCTAGCAAATTTGAAAAGCTTGCATTGAACAATGAGGGATCGCGTACTGCTGGTGGTGGTCGCTGATCTTGATGGCATATCCGTCGGCAGCACGTACGTACGTACGGGAGTTCTGTCGATCCAACGCGGCAACGCCAGCTTAATTCAACGCCTATCGGTGCACCTTGAATCGCCCATGGCGACGTCGCGACGACCTCCCCGGCTTGGCTTACCAACCAAGAGATCGACTGTAGCAGGCACGTTAACATTAGGGGTGAAAATGGGTCGATCGAATACAGACGGATATTGTTCTTTCCGTATTTTAATTCATATTTTTTCCGGATTCGGATCCGGATACAGGCTAGTCGGATCCGGATATGAATCCAGATAATTCAGGATACGGACACGGATCAAATATATGACAGATTCGAATCGAGAAAGGAATAAAGATATATTGTACGTGATCTTATGCGTTCACCTATTCTTTATCAAGGCTATATAAGCTTAAAATTCCTGCATACGATAAAAAAACAGAGGAAAATATTTGTGTTTCATTAAAAGAAAAAGAACAACAGAGTAAGGAGCACACCACATAGATGTGCTGCAGGAATATATGTGTACATCAAGCTTAGCTTGTAATTATTAAGGGAGAAGAATAAGAAAATCGAATGAGTACCTCATGATTTTGAGCCCCAAGTTCCATAGCATGAGGAGTTAGTAAAGTAAGAAAGAAGAGTAATTGTAAATTAGAAAAGGAACAATTGTTCCTGGCACCATAAAAAGCCTAGAAAGAAAATGCCACCACACTACTCAGGTGAGGTAAATGAAATAAAAAAAACTAATTAAGAATGTCAGTCATTTATTAGAATGGAAAATGTCAATCAATAGAACTAAAGATATATAGTTGTGGCTTATGTGAATAAAGTCAAAAGGATAACATAATAAATCTTACCTGAATGTCCTAAATTTTTACTGAATCGCTCTATTCTGCTGTAATAAAGAACACATACCTGAGGAAAAAAATGAAGAACATCAAACCGAAAGAACACACACAAGAAAAAAAAAGAAGAACATCAAACTAAAATTGTAGCAACCATTTAACCCGAAGGTAAAATAGCTAAAAATATAGCAAAGGAGGACTAACGACAGGAGGAATAAGTGTTTCCATATCTGGTTCTTAGCTGAACTAAATATAATGAAATCTTTCAGCTATAGTTTGGTGAGAAGTAGCACTGCAGTAACATTGCAATTTGTACCACTACCGTCAAGCAAACTTGGACGGAAGAGAAGCCTGCGAATATGTAGAAATAGGAGAAAAAACATCACCAATTTCTGGTAACGATTCGATGTTGAAAATGGATCTTTTTGAGCACGTTGTTCAGACACACACATACACACAGAGGATCAACGACAGGATGAATTAGGGGCCGAATCTACTCCAGCGACGGGTTCTGACGGGGATGTCGCGGGACGGCCAGCCCTAGCGGTAGGCGGTCGGCTGCAAGGCATTGGGTGCGGCAACAGCCACCACTAGCGGTAGGTTCGAGCTGCGACCGAAAGCAATGGCGACGCTTCGCACTGATCTCAGACCGTCGGCGCCGGGATAGACGCGTGTGAGGAAGGCTTCAATTGGAGAGGTGAGACGATGGGGCTGGAGGAGCGGAATAAAAATCCCTCGCGCATTGCATTGGTTCGGCTATTACAGACTGCTCGTGCCTCGTCGTCGCACCGGCGCCGCTGGTTACCGGAGAGGAGGCGGCGATGTTTGCAGAGTTGACCAAATCAGATGGAGTGGGCTGGGCCGCTGGCGCTGGGCCATTTTCAAACCGGATATCCGAATAGCTAATTATCCGATATCCGAGTCCCGATACTTTATGTCCCGAATCCGATCTAGTATCCGGATTCAAATATCTGGATCCAAATCCAGATCCGACCCGATATCTAAAATCCATTCCAAATCTGATTCCAATCAGATATAGATCCGAATCAGTGGATAAAATTCGATTCGTTTTACCCTAGTTAACATGCCACAAATTTGCTGTGTAACTAGCAGGAATGATTCGGCCCGTTCCTCTTCCATTTATGTTTTAAAGATTCCGGTTCGCGCCAAGTCTTGATGGGGTCCCAGTGAACAGAATTCTGGAGAACGACTGTGCAGTGCAGTACTAGTTAGTTGGCCATCAGACAGAACTTTTGCATGCATGCTGTCGCGCCTTGGTTAATTAAGGGTGTGCTTGGCAGAATTCAGGTTCTCTAGAATTGTGAATATGGTGAAGCTGAAAATTCTAACTTCACTAGATTCGTGAAGCTGAAGCTGTGAATACATTAAGAGTGTTTAGATAGATCATCCTGTTTATATTTTAGACCAAAAATATAAACTTAATTTATTTTATTTTAGCCTATAAGTTTTAGATTTAAAGTGAAACTGAAATCTAAAGCTCTACCAAATAGACTCTAAGAGGCAAACCCGGCTACGCGCAATGCGTCTTCAATATTATATAAAACCAAGTAAAATTCAAGTACAAGTTACTAGTACGTACCATGCATTTGTGCATGGGGAGCAAACTGGACCACGGATACCTAGGAGGCACTGTTGTTAACTGCCCTAAACATTGAGTTTGTTGCTACAGCGCTGTCAAGATTGGTTGTGTTGGGCGAAGGTATGGGCTCGGTCTATCAGAAATTCAGAAGTAGCGGCCTTGTGCTACATGCTTTGTAGGAGCTGTTTGTTTGAACTTTTTCTACGACTTAAAAACTAGAAAGACTAATTCTAAACGAAGGATAATTTTTAAATTTGACTTTTTAAAAGATATAAGACTTTATATAACTAAAAACCAAAAATCACGAGAGGTGCCTTCTGTCTTATTAAGGGTTGGTTTTAGATTAATGCCACTAAAGTTACTAGATTTTGAGAATTTGTAGTTTTATCATCGAACTATGGTTTGTTTTGTCGGTAGTGGCCCAAACAGCTACCAATAGTGATGAGGGAGTGTTTACTTATTCTTTTATTAATTTGAATTGATTCTTGATCGATTCGATTCGGGAATTTAAAATTACGAGTCTAAGATGTTAGAAATCTTGATATCCAAAGAGCTCCTAAAGTGCATTCGGTAAAATTACTTACTTCTACCACATATAGTAGCGGACTGCTTTTAATATGTTTAAGCAAAAACTGGCTTTAAGTTATAAGCCAGAAAATTTAAGACTAAGCAAACATGGTCTATAATGGATTGCCCCTGAATGGTTTAAAGTGTAGAGTACTGCCAGAGTGCCGGTATATTACTAAGATTTTTTACCATCTTTGAAAGATGCTGAAATTTACATGCTTACCGAGTTGGACCAGTACGTCATGGATTTGTTGCGAACCCCAGGTCCGTTCAGGAATCAGGACAGACATACTTTCCTGGTGTATCAGTTAGTCACCGCGCGAGTGTTCTGAAGCATTTCTGCATCGCAAGAACCATCATGCATGCATCTAAATATCGAATCGAGACGCATAGATTAGATGAACAACCTGCATGCTCCCCAGCATAAGAACAACAATTGGTCTTCATACTCGGTTTTTGTGCCGAACCTTCATTTGATTCGATGACGATCATCACCTAACATTTCCTTCCGTTGCCAGTGCCGGGTGGATTTCTGCCATGCAGTTCATTCTTCAGACGTACTCGAAAGGGGAAATGGACTGTTCATGCTCTGTAGTAAGGTTTTTTTTATATAATTTTTCCCTTCGTTTCTGTATAATTGCCCGTATGGGGGTGTATGTAACCACACTAGTGTGGCACGTACGAGGTACGACTGATGTTACATTAGTATACGATTTATTAATGCAAACCATTAGTTAATCACTTTCATTAAAATCCCAAACTACTACTATTTCATCGGTCATTATCTTAATGAATGAAGCTATGGTAATGAACTAATGATAGGATATATACACAGTAGACGCATCAAATGGAATCAGCTAAAAATTCCAGCAATATATAATTCAAAATTTTGTCCATCGAATCAACATCCAAAAGCTGAAGCACACGCGCGCATCTCTAAGGACTAATTAAGCACGTACGTCCAACTGCCAGAAAATTCAACTTACACTTCAAAAATAACATGCGCGTCTGGTAATTAGCAAAACCGGGAAAGCAAAATTAATAATGATATTATGCATCCTTTTTACCCCCAAAATAATAAAAAACCAAACAACGAAACATCAACGAAAGGTTACAAACACGTGATCGAGCTTCCCATCTGTAAGCACAATCAACACAAGAAAGTTCCGTACAGCAGGCCATCTGCCTGCTGAAGACAAAACGCTAAACAAGTGATCTGCAGACAAACAATTTGTTGACATCTTTCGCAACCATAATAAACTACACTTATCCTGTTATAATCCTCTCGATGGTACTACCGCACCTGAAAGAGATCTAAGGCCAACTATCGTCCCGGCTGCGGCTCCCCAGGCCGCGAAATCGCAGCAGCATCCATGGGCTCGGACGCGCCCCGGAGCACATCACGCTACTCTTCTGGGCCGCGGACTCCTGATCGTGGTGGTGCTGGCGTTCGCCCCGCTCCGTGGCCACCGAAGAGAACAGCCACCGGCTGGACGACGAGACCTGGACCGACGACGGCGCCGACCACCGCCACGCCTTCCCGAGGGTGAGCGGCCGGAAGATGCTGGCGATGAAGCCGATCTTGATCCGCTTGAACCTGTACCACTTCTTGCTCTTTGCCTTGCTCTTCGGAGGACATGGGGCGGTGGCCACCTTGCTGCTGCCGTGCCGGAGCAGGTACGACGGGGGTGGGGTGATGGCCGGGAGAGCGCTGGTGGCCATCCGGGAGAGGTCGACCTTGGGCGTTCCGGGCTGCGACTCCCAGACGAACGGCACCGAGCCCGGCTCCGCCCAGTAGTACCGGAAGGAGGGGTTGGCCGCGGAGCTCTCCTTGGTGAGGAGCCGCTCGTAGAACTTGCCGTCCTGCTTGATCCGGAGGGGGCTCTGCGGCAAGATGCTCCGGAGAGGGCTTTGAGGCCGCGCCAGCTCTGCGGCGCCGTTGGGGGCATCTCTCTCTCTCTCTCTGTGTCTCTGATGACGAGCGGGATAGGTCTGTGGAAAGGCCTGTGTTGCAGACTTGCGGTGTATATTGCATATGTAGCTGGAAACGACGCAACGTCTTATATAACGGATCTTGCTTGGAGGTTGGCTGGCAATTTTCGTACTTAAGTTACGTACGCTAGCTAACGATCGCGCCATGTTGAGCACTGCAGCATGGATGTACGTAAACACCGAATGACGCCACGGCACGAGCGGGGGAAACGCTAACGCACACGCATGGACCAATTTTCGTCCGGTTCTCGATCGAATACCATACCTTTTTTTTAAAAAAAAAATATATAGAGGCGGGAGCTCTGCAATGCATACCACACCTTTCATCATTACATACTACGAGTTATCCAAATAATCCATTAATTGCAAAGATGCATGCTTAATTAAGCAAGTTTTGGTAGTGATTCTAACAATGCGAGCGGTCTCGATAGAAAGGAACTGAGTGTTCCGGAACGAGACTAAACTAGTAGCAAGGATTGTGGAGCAGATCAAACAAGTGTGCGCTGTGTGTGCGGATTTAGAGGTGGGTGTCATGTCGGGTCGGTACAGATCTATAGTGTTTTGTGTTTGATCCGTACCGGGCTGCGATGGTTCGTCGTGCCCGCCGTGCCAGTCCGACTCATTTTCGGTGAGCCTAGGCACGACTTATTTGCGTTTCGTGCATGCTATAGCCCAGACCCGGCCCATGGCACTATTGCGACGAGACCATTTGCACTATTGCGACGAGAGGAAAGGAGCCAGAGGTACATGGAGTTGAGACAGTGGACACAAATATTATAGAAAAAAACTAAAATTTATTTATTTTTAAATAGTTACACAGAGCGAGGGGATGTGCTGAATATGGGTGAGAGAGGGAGCAATGGGCGAGAAATAGAGGTAGGGAGACAGGCAAGAGAGTTTGAGAGAGATGGGTGAGAGAGGGAGAGATTAAGAGATACGGGTGTGAGAGAGCTGAGATAGATTGAGGGAGACAGACGAGAGAGCAGCTTCTTGCATCGTCTCTCTATTTCTCTCAGCTCTCTTTCCCCTCTTGTCCGTCTCTCTCAGGTGTCGACGATGGGGGTAGCATCCATGCTGCTTGGTGCGTCCATGTCACCCATACTCTATGAGTCTGTGACCTTCATACTGAGCTTCTTCCTCATGCCCTCGGTCATTGGCCCCGCGACGTGCTTCTGATGTCGTCTTGCGTGCCAACTCAAAGACAACTTACTTCGTGCTTGTGTCGGGCTTTAGACCAGGCCGTGTCGCTGTGCCTCACGCCGGCAAAAAAACCTGGTCCGAATGCCCACCTCTATGTGGATTGTGTGGTGCTGCTGCAACATTACCGTGTAGTTTTATTGACATCTGTTGTTTGATTGTCGTCTTCTTAATACAAAAGGGGCACAGATCTTCTTCGCAAGGCTATATTTTGGAAGCCTGGGCTAAATTTAAAATTAGACTATAAACTTAATAAAAAGTTAATTACCAAAATAATTATTTGATATTACTGCTGTAGTACAGTTTTTTCTTATTGTACAAAGGATTACACGATACATCGTGCTAAAAAAACAAATTATATATATGACCTTTACTTGGAAATCACTATTTGCTAGTATTATTTGAAACAATAAAAATTAAAAAAGAAGAAAATAAAGAGAACAAAAAGTACTACTAGTTTTTATTATTACCAATACAAAGATTAACTAGCAGTAATATAAAACTAAATAGAAAATGAGGCCCCTTAATTTTAAGGGCTGCACCTTCCTCCCGTCCGGGCCTGCTTCTGGGTGTTCTTGGAAGAAAGAACAAGTTTTGTAAATTGAGTGTTACTTTTCTGAGTAGAATACTGGAAGAGAAGCTGTCGAGGATATGCCGGTATGCCCGAAGCACGTACGTACGGCAACTTTGCGAGGGATAGTCGGAAAAATATCCTGTAGTCATACCATTGAAACCAATTGTCTTTGTGAAAAAAAGTTCAAAAATTCTGAAAAAATCATGGATGTACATCTCAACTTACCCACCTACATATAAAATTTCATGATCAAATTCATCTTATACTAGCAGTTACAAAAGACAAATTTCGCATGAACAGTGATTTTTACTGTTCATCACTATTCATTTTTGCTGCTTGTTTTTTGTAACCGCTAGTATAGGATGAATTTGATCATGAAATTTTATATGTAGGTGGGGTAAGTTGAGATGTACATCCATGATTTTTTCAGAATTTTTGAAACTTTTTTAGTTCAAACTACGTGATTTCAGAGAGGGTTGCACCGGATATGTTGCCGAGATAGTCACGGGGGTAGTAGTTTACTTACCATTTGTCCTAGAAATAGATGAAACCGACAACCCAGCTGAGCTATAATAGGTTCTGCTTACAAAAACCCAAAGTAAGTACAACGATACAAGCTACAGTATTTGTTAATTTTGACGAGGCCTTTTGGCTAAGTACACGGCTAGTCAGTTCGGTTCATAACATAGTTGTTGAAAGTGCAGCTGGGGATATCATTGTTTGATTTCCAGGTGTTACAAATTAAATCGCACTGCAATAGTCAGACTACGCTAGAACTCCCCTACCGTAGGTAGATATTTGAAGCTGTCACCTACCACGGATTGGAACGGTAATTCCGGCCACTATCACTCTCTTTGCTGCGCAACGGACCTGCTCGTTCAAGACGAATAATGTAACTGTTCGTCTTTACATGACAAGTTCTCGACAGATGGCACGCTGTGAGCCAAAAGGAAGCGGAAGCGGCGGGTCAGGGGCTCTAACGTACAGGATTTCATGCCCACGCACACGGCGGTCAACAAACTTGAGCGGTTTCCAGTTCATTTTAGGCGAAGATAGTTCCGTTCATAATCATACTTAGTTTGTGACAAGTCGTGTTGATGAATCAATCCTCAGCCCTGTCCACGTGATCGGTGCATGCTGCGGATCATCCAGCATTGCTGCAGCAGCATCGGGCACCGAAAAACGGAAGTGCGGTGTCCTTTTCCGATTCCGGACACTTTCTTCTGATCGACATAGGTTATCGGCCGGCCCAGTTACCATCACGAAATAACAGCCCATCAATCGACCCAACGACTGGATCAAGCCTGGTGACCGCTATCGTCCGTAGCCGGTGGCGCGCCGTTCCGTCGTAGGCCGGGGGGCACCGCTGCCCTCCACGAGCCCGCGCGTCCTCGTCCCGCTGCGGCATGTGGAATTGTGCGCCTCTGCACGGCCCGCTCCCGTCTTCCTTGCCCGGACCGCACCCACCGTAAACCTCCCAGGCTCCCCACCGGCCCACCCCACCCAGCGCCGTTATGTTCGGCATCCACCGGGTCACCCACCGAGGCCATGTCGCCTTTACCGGGACCATGCATGGTTGGCCTCGAGGGCGAGCCTCGCCACCGCATGTAACGAAAATCCCCGTTTCTTGGTCACGGTATGCCTTGTCGCCTTGATGTGCACAATTTGTGAATCTGGTGTTAAACTAAGGGTATATTTGTTTTAGCTTTTAATTTTGGATTCTGATCTCAAAAGTAGAATAAAAAATAATAAGTCTAATTCTAAAATCTGATTCTTACAATCTAGTCCATTCATATACATTAGAATTCACAATCCATTTTATATGTGCTTTTAGATTCCGGCTTTTAGAGAATCAGCTTCTCTGCCACCACAATTCATAATCACTTTTTAGAGAACTCAAAGCTAAAATAAGCAGCCCTAGGTTCTTACAATTAATCATACTTCTACCTGGTTGGAGAAAATGTATGGCTCGGTGAAAACAAATGATCTAGAGTGGATTTATATTTCGGTGATACTTGGGTTGGTTGGTTGGTTTTCTCTTCTGGTTATCACACTGCTTCGCCTGCAAACGTGTTAAAAAGATCAAAGATTAGATCAGATAGGAAGGACAAACCTCAACAAGCAACAATTATGCCCTTTTCAGAACGCATGGAAATTTTACAGCAACCGGTGTATTTTCCGTAGGAACAAGAAATTTTTTTTTCCGTATTTCATACTGCCTAACTGTTTTTTTTAATTCTTTGACGGTTTTTTTTTGATGAATTGACAGCTCTATATACAACTTGTCGTGGCTCATATATGATATGACAAGGTGAAAGAAAGGGGCTGTATGTACTACAGGTCCAAGTCGGACATGTAACCAGAGTGTATATATATATAGAGAGAGGAAGTCGAAATTGGACACCATGGTGCCTGGACATCATGATTTCAAATTTGTGAATTCAAGTCATATTCGAGTTCAAAGATTTTGAACGAGTTTGAATCACATGCTTTGTTGATTTATATAAAATCAGTACATACCTACAATCAAACTATTATAAAAAAGGGAACTAACTAATTTGCTTTTTAGATCATGGTGTTCAGGCATCATAGTGTTCTAAGTAATTATACTATATATATATATAGAGAGAGAGAAAAAAGATAGGAACTCCTCGTACGGATGAAGTCACCGTGATTCAGCTCCTCCTGGGGAGATAGACTTTGCCGAACCTCGTAAACACATCCTTGTGTCTTTTATTTTCTTGCTGTGACTGTTCTTTCACGCCAAAGGCTGTCGACGGTTCCAACACAAGCTTTGTTAGCACACAGGCTGGTTGGCTGTGCTCGTTTGTCGTGATCCAGTTTGGAAAATTAACCCAGCTCATCTGAATCTCTTCATTCCTTGTTTAGCATAAACACTTTTAGAGCACGTTGCACAGAAACCTTCTTTTCCATTTCAGTACCTCTTTTGTTGCTAAGTTCATTCTGGCAATCATTATTTCTGCAAGAATGTTGTTGTGCGAGTTTTTTTTTTGTTGATGCTGGTTGAGTGCATAACAAGGCACAGCTCCGTTGTTCAGATACAGAAGTAAGATTGAATAGATATTACTCTGTGTAAGCCAAGAAATGGACCTATAAGGCTATAAAAGAAATGGATGTGCCAAAAATGTACAGACTCAGGAGTTCTAAAAGTGAGAAACGAGGTCACCGCACTGTACTACATATAAAATCTCCAGCTGCAATTATGTAAGCGGCATGGATGGATAGGCCAGGGTCAAGTGACACAAACGCCCTCCAACCTAGTCCACATAGTTCTTTTAGTATATAAGTATATAAAAATCGTATTACAATTCCAGCAGGGGCTTCCCCTATTGTTTCGTGCTTCAAAAAATAATCGTATTACAAGTTACTATTAGTGTTATCAGTTTGTATTGAGTCTAACGACTCCGGTGATGTTCTGTCCTAGATCCGCCCGCTGGGTAAGCGGCAACAACAACATGCATGTGTACACTATTGGACAAGGCACAAGTGCTAGAATACGGCGACGAAATTAAGAACGACCTTTGCGGCGAGCGGGACGGCGACCAGCATCTCCACAATGGGGAGGATGTTGCTCAAGAACCCAACCCACGTCTTCGAGCTCTTGTCACGACGGGAGTTGCAGAGCCCGGCCACTCGGCTCAAGCTGGACAAGACGGCAGTGAGCAAGGTGAACACGAGGGCCTTCGTGTACATGTCGTACTCTGGCGTGCCATGCAGAGCCGCGTAAGCCGCCCCGAGCATCCCGAAGCCCAACGTCGCCACGACGACGGTCGGCAACATCTCCATCTTGTGGTCCGCACCATCATGCTGGTCCTGCTCAGCCGTCTCGTCGGCGGACAGGTTCACAGCATAATACATCGTAGCTACGGTGATCTCCGGGAAGAGAGCGAGCACGGTAACGCCACCAAGAAACTCCTGGCCAAGGACCACCGCGGTGACCGCGAGCACGAACATGACGGCATCCTTCAGGCACTTCACAATGGACAGCACCGTGCCCCTTGCAGCCTCGGTCCTGAACCCAAGCGGCATGCAGGTAGCCACGACCAAGAACACACTGAGCGCCGACGCCAAGAAGGACACCGAAAGGTCGAGCCCATTATACCTCAGAGCCTGTAAGCTGGAGTTCTTGCGGTAGGCGGAGACAAGCGTGGTCTGGACGGCGAAGGCCGTTGTATTGGCGAAGAGGGCGACTTTGCGGCCGCTCTTGATCTGTGCCTCGAACGCCTCGTCGCGCATGCTGTCCTCCGTCGGCGTCGCGTGGTACGCGAGCACGCCGACGATGCCTTGAATGGGCAGCAGGTTAAGCGACAGCAAGCCATTCCCTTCGCTGATGAGTATCGAAAACAGGGAGTTCGTTGCGATCAGCGCTGCGCCGCCGATCACGCAGAGGATCTGGAGGGACCGGATGTGCCATCTGTGCAGCTGCCTATACTGTGACAAGAACAATTTCAAGTAGAGCAGCAGGAGAGCAGATAGATATGTGGTGATCAGGAAGCAACCGCCGGCAGCCAGGACGTGCCGGTGCAGATTGACATCTTTGCCTCCTGCTGAGAAAGCTGCCGTGAGGATGCAAGTTGCAATTGCAATGAAGCCTTGAGCTAGCGATGTGACGCTCTTCAACGTCTTCTTTGTTGCCAGCCTTTGCTTTTCATCTTGGTCGTTCTGGGGAGAACAACACTCATTCACCAGTTAATCCCATATACTATTTCTCTTCAACAAAACACCACGTAATGTGATGCCAAAATTTAAAGCTATTTGAGAATTAATGTCGATTAGGGAATACTCTGCAAGCAAATTGATTCCTAAACTTTTGGCTATGCTAGTCTTAACACTCTAGTAAAATACATGCCAGATATGTATCAAACAGAAATCAGTAATACTATAAGACAGAATGCTAATTAACAAACTTAATTAACTATTGGAAATCAGAACCATCCAGATCAGGAATACCTAACACAAAGATTATATTGACACTTTACAAGAATTAAGTTTGTATTGGTTCCTTTTCTTTTCCCTGTTACAACATCGTGTACCAACTTCATAATTCATCCGTATTAGTGAATACTGGCATGTCCAACTAACAAAATTTGGATCTAGATTGTCACATAGGCCCTTTCCTATTGTTGAATTAGCAAATCAACTTCTTCAGCAGTTTTTTTCCCCCTGGGAAGGGTTCATAACATCAATTGATTCATTAATTTACAAATCTCATTAACGAAAGCAAGAACTAAAAAAAAACTGAAGCTACTTCGACAGAACTGTTTATATAATTATAAAATTGGCTGAACTGAAGTGCCAATATACGGGTAAAACAACTTAGGCTGTGTTTGATACAGCTCCAGCTCCACCAGATCCGTATATCTGGTGGAGCTGTGTATTCTTAACTCCACCAGATTCGTAGAGCTGGAGCTATGGGTATAAAAGTGTTTAGGTGAGTTATCTTATTTACATTTTAGACTAAAAATATAAACTTAATTCATCTTTTTTAGCCTACAAGTTTTAGATCTGAGGTGAAACTAGGATCTAAAGCTCTACCAAACAGGGCTTTAGCTTCTGCTGTTAACTTCAAAAGCACATATGATTGCAAATTGTTTTTTACTACTATAGGCATAAACATAACGGCTAGACTTGCCTCAGGAAACAACCGTCATGAAACCATGGAATTATTTCATGAAATAAAACATGGAGTTTTATATGGGGAATACATCCCTAGCTCATAAGATATTATTTACCAAGATGCATGGGGGCAAATTGAAACAGCTTGTTCAGCTAAAATTTGTTGCAGATCTCACGGACCTAAACCAAGTTGCGAGATAAACTACTATGGTTTGACGACCTTCATAAAGTATTTATCGAGGAAGAGCAAAGAGATCCCTCGCAGAGAAAAAAAGGAAGAGCCAAAGAAATGGAATAGAACCCCTGGTGTAACACATGAAAAGAAGATCTTTCTTATAGATACGCAAAGTAAGTTCCAGCAAAAGGTTGATCCTAACGAAGAATTAAAAGCAAGATATACGAAAGGATTTGCTTCTGTACCTCACAAGGAGAAGAGCTTGTTGCCATGAGAGTGATCTACCGGATGATTCACGCGAAGCTCAAATCGATAGGGTTTCTCACAAGAGGGGACGGGGAATTGAAGAGGACGAAGACTTGAGACTCTGTAGTCCAGTCAATGAAAAAAAAAGTGTATTATTGCTGTAATTTCGTTGTAAGTACTCAGTCGCTGTCATAGGCGGAGGCAATGGTGGAGCTGGGTGGGGCTAGAGCCCACCCCGTCAGCCTAGCAAAAGAGATTCTAAGAGCACGCGATGAATGGTAATATTAACTGTCAACTCTTTTAAAGCAATGAATGGTACGTTTTTCTCCTTTTATAGTTACATACTTATATTACATACAATTTAAATTTTAACTATTTTACAATGTATCGATAGTCATAGTAATCAATTTTGGATGTCTCTTTTTTAAACCCCTTTTTGAAACTTCCTAGCTCCACCACTGGTCACTGTTGATGATCGTTAAGAAGTATATTACTAGCATCATATAGGAGTACATTGTTCTCAGCTTGCTTCCCAAGCCTCCTGTGAAAAGTATTTTTCATGCACGGATGAATCAGTTCTAGGTGTCACGACAATACAAGTGAAATAATTTGTAGACGACCACTTCTGCATTTTTATTGGGACTGTTGATTTGTAAGTTGCTCGATTTTTCTTACCTATAAATCACATTTTTCTCATGGTCAGATTGCCTCCTTTGATCTTGCAAGCTGCGAGACCTGTAGTAGTCAGGCCATGTTGAATCCGAACTTTAACCCATTTTTCCCCTTAACAATGGAGCATTTTTTAAAGTAATTATGATGGTATGAGATACATTAACCTCGACGCTAGCTTCGCATAGTTATCTATAGCACTATTAAAACATTGTTTAAAAATGAATTTCCATATTTATTTTGATCGTTAGAAATTCTCACGTTAATTTAAGGAAAAAGATATACACCATTTGTTTTGGTGGACCCACATTATACAGTGCATGTTAGTCTGATCTAAGTTAAAAGTAGATATTATAATTATATGACAAATACAACTCTATAGTAGTAAATATAGATACCCATATGCAAGTATCTGCCCATACAATTGCGAGTGATTCGGTGCTAGTTGTTCTAACAGGATAGTATAATGGTTTTCATGCCTAAGTACTAAACAGGTAGCCAACAAATAGGTTTATTTAAATTTTGGATTATCCAAACGCAAGGAATTTCATATCTATTTGGATTGAAGTTAACTATGCCATAACTAACCTTAAACAAATATGACTTGCCACACTTTTGTGTCAACAAAATTCAGTATTATAAGTGTGATAAAGTTTGGTAATTAAAAAGCTGAGTCTATGACGCGTGCGATATGGAGCTAAGAAAGTGTGTGCAAGCCACAGTTATAACAATGAACTAAACACACGCCTAAGAATCTGTAGCATGTTTGAGTTTACACATGGTAAAGTTAGCTTCAAAATAAATAGGCACTCTTGCATATATGCTTGCTTCCAGTAGCGTTTTTGGTCTTGTTTTCATTTCAAAAATAGCAAGCCCAAGAAAACTACAACAAAAAACAATCCATCGTTAATTACTCTTCTTTAAAGGAACTAGTAGGGTGACCCACGTATTTACGTGGCTAGATTTATTTCAAAATTTGTATATATACACACGCAATATGTTATACATGCTCAATGTCCTCTTCTCCATATTGGTCACTCCTCTTGGTATTGGCCAACTAAATGTTGTGGCTTACTCACTAACCACAGCGGCCTCACATCTTTACTAATGTTGGCATGTCTACTTAGTTGTTGTCTAACGATACGGAGAATCTTCTCACCATTTTTGATGATATTATGCCCCTCACCAACGATGGCACACTCATAGCTACCTAATGGTCCCATATCGTCTATAGCTCATCTTCAATGCAAAGTCTCATCTCTCCTCTGTTAGGGTTTCCTATCATCAAGCTTTATTGGCCATTGAATTCTTTAACAATATCGACCCTCACCACTTGTCACCATAGCCCTTTGGTTCCTACGACTCTGGCCTTTCTCTTTAGCAGCCTCAATGAGTGGATGACATTGTCCTTGTAGAATGGTTAAGGTGAGCAGCACAATATTATCCTCATCTCCGTCACCACTTTGACTCTTCATTTTCCCGTGGGTCAATGTCTTCTAAGAGGAAAGATTGGCCACATTGCACTTTTTTGTGGCCTCCTTTGATACCACTATCCCCACTATAAATTTTATTTTTAATATTCAAAATTATTTATGATTAGAATTCATATTCAAAATCCGATTTTTATTTATACCGAATTACAATTATTTTACTTTGGAATTTGTATCAAAATCAAAATTCTAATTTTATTTTATTTTTTTGGAACTAAGGAAAATTGAACTGCTAGGTCTCTAGGCACTTTTTAGAAAATATGTCAAACGGTTAGTTTTTGAATGGAGAGGCTATATATGTAAATCATGGGTGTTCAAGACATAACCTTTGAGATTCCAATATTGTGGCTTGCAGATTCATGAGTTCAAAGGCACTCAAGAGCTTCAGGGTGAGAATTTTAAGAGTGTGTGAGTGTAATTTAGGCTTTAGTGTGCATCACTTCTAATTGCTTGACCATGATGGGTTCAAGTTGCACTTTGGGTTTATTACTCTTGGAATTCAATGGCTTCTAGACGGTATGATAGGCTCTTTGTGATCTTCAAAGGAAACGCTTGTGGAAGGCATCAAGAGGGTTATGAAAGTTCAGAATTCATCTATCCAGAGAGGAGAAAGACTACCATGAGTTGATTATTTGAATCCTTGCTCGGGTTCAACTAGGAGCTATACTCTTGTGAGGGTGCTCCAACGAGAACTAGAGACATTGCCCAATCTCCGAGATCTCAATAAAAAATTTAGTTGTCTATTGTCTCTTACGTTTTCTGTATTTACTTTCATGTCTTTCAATTCCTAGATCACTAGACTTTAGGATTGAAACTTAGGTTACAAAAACTTCACTAGACAAGTGTAGGAGTTGATTGACTATACTAGAAACCTTAGGCATGTAAGTTGGGCTTCTAGAAAATGTTAGAAAATCCCAAAACCCCTCCTCCATCTTGGCATTCGATCCACTCCAGTGACCTGTCATCTTCAGTGATGCCGACATCAATGATTTAAATCATGATTATCATAGTAAAAAAAGCTACAACAAATAATGGAAGCTATCGCAGAGGCAATGCTACATCATAGTACTATCGAAAAGATACTAATTCTATTTCTTTCCATGTTATGTAGAATATAATATGAATAGGGAAAAATTATAACAAGAATGTCAATCAAAGTGAGCCCAAAAAGTTGCAAATTTATAACACTTTCATGACATATCCAACATAAAATCTAAAAATATAAATAAATTATTTTTTCAAAAATTTAAAACATTTTACTTGATTTATTATCATAAATAAAAATAATTTTGAAGCTTAAAAATTTTTAAGGTTGAATTCAATGTATAAATTGATTTTTTAACACCAAAAAGTAAGGTCAATGCTTCAATGCTTTTCCTTTCGATTCAAGTTACACAAATCTTGTAACAAGCGAAGGGATAAGCAATTATTATCTACCCTTCATTCATATTCTAATATTTGTGCAACTGTTTAAAGAAAAAGCATGGAAGCACCTATCAGAAAGTAATTCTCATTTCTTGAAGTGGAATATAAAATGTAAAACTATCTAAAATTTTATGCTAGAATTCAATTACAAATATTCAAACTCAAATGATCCCAAGATCAAGTTATCTTTTGTAGATTTTCAAATGAAGTTCTTTGGTTAGAGGCCGAATTGAGTTTTTTTTTACTATTTTTGAACATATGAAATGCCTTGTTTTCTATTCTTTGTGTCAAAAACTAATTTTAGTTAGCTAAAAATTCTAACTATACATTAACATATCAAATAAATGTTCACAAGCCTAAACAATTACAAAACGAATCATAGCAGCTACTATTTCTACTATCTGTGCAATGCTCTTACCACTACCATGGTCTAGATGTAATAGCGTACATCTATGCCATAGGTTAGTGTTCCAAGGGCAAAAACTGTTATAGCCCACGATTTAAATCACAAACTGACATGTCTACTTTAGTCGCTGTCTAACTATATGGGGAATCTTGTTGCCATCACCAATTATGACATGCCTCACCAGCATGGCATGCTCCTAGCTACCCAATAGGCCCATATCATTCATAGCTCGTTTTCAATACAAAGCTTCATCTCATCTTTGGTAGGGTTTCTTCATCATCAAGCTTCTTTGAACACTAATTTCTTCATTAACGCCGAAGCTCAAAACTCTTCGTCCCGGCCCATACCTCCTACGGCTATGGTCTTTCTCTACTACAGCTTCGACGAGCAGTGTGACTTCATCCTCTTCTTCGCGTCGCCGCCTTGGCTCTTCACTACCCAGTGAGTCGATGTCATCTTGTAAGATTTATCAACATTATAACTCTTAAATTTTATTAAAAATTTTAGTCATTTTTTATTAGAGTTTATATACAAATCAAATTGCTAATTTTCTTTAATTTATTTCAAATTTTAGTTATTTACAGACTTTAATTTGGAATTCATATGGAAATCGAATTGCAAACATTATTTTATTAATACTAACAATTTTAATATTTTTTATTTGAATTGGTATACAAATACAATTGCTAGTTTTCATTCGATTTTTTATTCTAAATTACACTACTCTGTTCTTTTTTAATTGTCATTTTGGATATGGACAGGTCTCCAATACACAGCTTTGACCATTACTTTTTCTAGTTATATATTAGTAAAAATTATTTAAAATATTGATATGAAATTATTTTTGATGACCAATCTAGTGATTTCATTTTTACGTGATAAATCCAAATACTTTTGTTCATATTAAAGGCATAAATTTTGAAAAGTTGACAGCACACATTCTGAAACAATATGTAAAAAAGAACAGAGGGAGTAATTATTTAGGGATTTTACTCTTGAATTCGTATTGAAATCAAGTTGCTAAATTTATGCAATTTTTATCTTAGGATCATGTTATTTTTTTTGTTGGAATTCATATACAAATCCAATTGCTAATTTTGTTAAATTTTTATTTTGAATCATATATTTTTGGGATTTTACTTAAAATTTGTATGGAAACAAAATTACTAATTTTTAACTGGATTTTTATTTATTTTTTGTTTATATTCGCATACAAATTCAATTGCTATTTTAAAAAAAATTATTCTAAATTATATTTATTGAGGATTTTACTTAGGAATTAGTATGGAAATCAAATTACTAATTTTATTTTTTGTATTCACTTTTTGGAATTCTTATACAAAATAGATCGCTTATTTTTTGTTTAATTTTTTATTCTAATTTATGTTTATTTAGTGATTTTAGATTGGAATTGAATGGAAATTAAATTTCTAATTTTATTTTATTTTATTGCGAATTTAAGTTGTTTATGGATTGTACTTGATGTGAGCTTTGTCTTTTAATTATATTTATTTAGTGTTTTTATTTATTACTTTGTTTTAAAATTAAATTGCTAATTTTATTTTATTTTGTATTCTAAATTTTAGTTACATTTGTTTTGTACTTGACCTGGACTTTTTTTTTTTAAAATCTAGATCATTGTAATCTGGACCTACTATGATTAACCGTTTAGATATTTCGCTTTTTCCTCCAATTAACATGGGACCCTAAGAGTAAATATGATGACTTATTTTTCTTCGGCTTTAATAAGTTAATAATAATAGGTAGAAGATTGATAGATAGGTTAAAGTCAAAGTTAACAAGCCTTGAAGTGTTTTCGTTTTTACTCGTTGTGGACCGTCACAAGCACATCATCTAGGAACAGTCGGTACTCAATTAGTGCCGACACCTTGGTCAAGTAGTCCTCGTACAACACAATAATCGGAGTTGAGGCAGGCATTCAAAAAGAATCCCACACATTATTTGTGGCTATACGGTAGAGACAAGAAGAGGCGACCGACTCTCTAGACTTGGAAAGTGAGGAGCAGACAGATCCGTTTCGCCTTCTAACACGAAACCTAAAAAAATAGTTTTGCCTTGTAATAATAAGCTTCTTGCGCGTTTTTGCTTGAGTGGGGCATCTTTTTTCAGCTTTTCCTCCGATTAACATCCAAAAAGCTTGGTGCTTTCTAGTTTTTCCATCTCCCAGTCCAACAAATCAAAGCGGTCAATGGACAAGACTAGCTATGCTTGGAATCCGTGAAGATCTGAAGCGTTAGATAGCCATATGTGACAAAATTTGAGCTGTTTGGGAATTCAGCTGCTCCATCAATCTATGACCATCTCTGGATGTAGGCAGTGGTACTGTTGATGCTTGGTGTTGTTTGACAAGAATACCAAAAATGGAGCCGGCCTGTTTGAGAGGGCTATCATTCTTTTCAGATTATTATTCTTCTTATCTCACTTCATGTTGCATCTACGGTAGGTGCGTCTTTTTGGTTTACAGGCATCAACACGATGATGGAGATTGTGAGTGATCCTTCACTTGCCAATTCCCGGCGTCTAAAAGCTGTCATGAACAGTTCTTAAAAAAATTCTTCAAAAAAAAGGGCTGTACTGAGCCGCCCCTCGGCTATGGTGTTTGCCTGCTGTCAGTTGTCTGTAGTTCCGATGAAGACACTGGTAAATGATGAGGAGAAGCCTTCACTTCACAAGGAGTAAAAAAAGAGGGCAAATGAAGAATAAGCTTCTTCCAAATTAACAGCTTTAAAACGGCTCCTATGTTTGAAAACCAAATTTAACCAAAAAAAAGAACAAATTCATATCATAAGCTTTAGCACATATTTGGGAGAGCTGTAGCTTTTTCTGAAAAACTGCTTTTGGTTTTTTGAGCTGAAAAATAGCAGTAGCTTTTTATGAGAGATAATTTGGCAAACAGCTAATTCCCTGTCACAATAAGCTGCAAAAGTACATATAATCTTACTTTTGGTTTTTGCTAGTTACATGTGGCTTCTAGCTTACGCTAAAAACCAATTAAAAGCTGAACTATGTAAAGATCTTATTAGTTTTCCGAAAGCTAAAGCTGGCTTGGGTGGCCTTCAAAAGTGAGGATTCAAGATGCTGAACAAATAATATTCGAGCCACAGATCGCGTGTGCTCATTTCCTACATCCCATGCTATCTAGAGTTCTAGACTACATATCAAAAAAGCTTAGTATACAGCATACGTGGCCAGGGGAAGAACAGGGACAGAGAACGGTAATTCTAGCTCCTCAAACACTCAAAAACTGAGGATTGAGGTAGAGGTCGAGGAAGACCTTGAGCACCAACGGACAAGCAAGCAAAAACGCGACGGCGGGGAAAAAGGGGAGGGCCACGATTGCAATGCTTACTTCGAGAGCTCCTCCCATATGTCATTGGCAGGCAAGTGAAACGGGATCGCCTGATGGCCCAGGCTTGACACAACTGCTAGCAGGAGCACGAACATGGCGGCCTTCAGGTACAAGACCTTGACGGAGACGACCAGCGCCATCAGCGCCAGAGAGGCAAGAAGGACGTGCCTGAGCTTCTCGACGATTCCAACCAGAACCTTCAGCTTTTCGCCGGGGAGAAGCGCCAGCGGCATGGCACAAACCATCTTCACGATCAGGCAGACCGTGGAGGTGGCGTAGCACACGGCGAGGTCCAGCGGCGGGTCACGTTTGCCCTTCTTGTCTGGAGTTTTCAGGTAGCCGAAGGCGATGGTGATCCCCTGCAGAGCAAAGGCAGCCATTATACTGACGGTGGCCAGATCAAATGTGTTCTTCGTCGCCGTATCATACTCGCTGCCCTGCGTCGGAATGGGGTGCTGCTCCATCCATGCTCCGGCGCGCGCGGCCACGCCAACTAGCCAGTGCCCGCTTTCCAAGGCCTTCACGAAAGCCGAGAAGGTCCGCGTCCATAACAGGGGCTGATGATGGCGTTCGACCGCTGTGGCCGGAAGTACACGCTGAGGTGCAAGTTCCTCACCTGCAACCATGGCTACCGATTCATCACGAGGTGGAGGAAGTTCCAAGCTCTAAATTCCTACGTGCAAACGAGGTGCGCATGAGATTCAGCATTGCTACGTACAGTCGTACACGCATATACATCTGTTCCATACCAAAAATGATGGATTCTATTGAAATTCAGGGTTTTATGTTTATTATTGATGGATCTCGTATGCAAATTCAGGTTTTCATGTTTATTATTGGCTGATTTTCATCGCAAATTCAGACTGTTATACATATTATTGACAATCTCATACACAGTTTCAGACTTTTATGTCTATTATTGGTGAATTTCATTGTTGCAAATTAAGGCCATTATGCATATTATTGCAATTCAGACCGTTGTGCTTATTATTGGCAGCATTCATACGAGACTTATCATTGGCAGTTTATTGGCAATTTCTTTGACGTTTCATCATCTTTTAATCATTGGTCATTGGAGGATTTATTTGACGTATCATCGTTGGTTTCTTTGATGTTTCATCTATTTGGAGAAAAATGTCAGTTGAGGTGACAACTGGATTTGGTGTTTCATCACTGTTATTTTTAGTGTTTTATTCACTGTTTTGAATGCATTGCAATTTGGATCATTTGTGTGACCATTATGGAAGTGTTGGCAACATTAATTTGAAATTTGATGGCACTCTGATAGCAGCATTACACTCTTCTAAGTTTTTTTACTGAAGATTTTGCTCCAATGTTAATTTGAGATGACGGTTTGAATTGTAAGAAAGAGTTTATTTTTGCGTAGATACTACAACGTTATTTTATTGTTTTTGCTCGATATGAGGAGTCTACTGCAATTTATACTTTATTGATGGCATAAGAGTTTTCTTTATATTGACATTTTTGAGCAGTTTCAACTATATTATGAATTTTCAGTAGATAGTTTGTCGAATGTTATGTTCCAAATGAAGCATATAAAAAATCCATATTATGTGCTCTTTGCTATTTACCCAGCATCACAGGTGATATCTTGGCTTATACGATTTGATGATTGAGCGTTTCTTTCAGGAGGTCAGTTGTATAAATTCAGACTTTACTGTGGTTATGAATCATTGAAGACTAATGTTTCTTCGTCTACTTTGTCATAACTACGTGTATGGATTGATTATCCTAATATTTTTCTCGATCTACTGGTGGTTTGCTTAAGACTGTTTTTTATATCCTTTGTAGTTTTTTATACTATAAGTGTTTGGATTAATTGTTCCAGTCTTCCTCGCTCATTAGTTCTTTGGACTTTTAACGCACCTATATTCATGGTACTTAATTAGCTTCGGGGTTTTCCAGAAGCAATTTCATTATGGATTTTGAGTTAAGGGTAGATTTGTTGGAGATAACTCAATATCTCGATTTACCATATCTTTTGGTTTTATCTAAATAGTTTGTTAGTCTAAGTCATCTACAACTCGGACTCTTTTGGCTATATAAGCCAACCCTATGTATTTGTAATCCTTGAAAGTATTATAGTGGATTGTTTCTCGCAAGAGTTTTTCCATATTAAATCTTTATTTCTATTATTTTACCGTGCCAACCCTAACAAGTAATATCGGATCCAGGTATTTGGGTTCCAATCTACTCGACATCATCCCGCGCCGTCTTCCTCCGCATGGGCTGCCAACACCATTGGCCCTCCGTGCTAACCCTAAGTCCCTAACATGTAGCCTGCCAGAGCCGCCACGATGAACACGACGATGGCCGAAAGGACCGTCTGGTAGAAGGTTTTTTGTCTGGTCTGGCTCGGATTTCGCCAGGTTCAGTGCTGGGTTGTCTGCTGCTGAGACATTTCCATGGTGTGACGACCCCTCTCCCTCGGCCTGAATGCGCTTGCTGCAAAGAGCGCGGGCTGGTAACGCATGGAAGGTCAACACTTGGTCAAAGGGGAAGAATCCCTCAGACCAACTTTACTAAGGGTAGTCCCAATCCATGGTTTCCATGAGCAATGTCTAGAGAAGAAAGAAATCAATAAACTAATGCATAGTTTCCCAACCCATGGTTTTCATGAGTAGTGTCTAGAGGAGAGAGAGAGCAATAAACCAATGCATGCACCACAAACACAGCTTGATAAACGCGCAGAAACGTCTAACCCCGATTTTGCTCGTTTCTTGCGTCTTGGTATCCGCGCCGACCCAGTTTCTTGCATGAGATACGATTTCTTTGTTTTTCCTTCTCTCCCTTCCTTAATTCCTATGCCACATCAGATTTTTGCTTAGTTGGCAGCGTAATTAATTCTATGGACATCAGCTGAGGTGGAGGGTTGGGACTGCCCTAAGGGGACTAGAGAACTGCGACGATGGGCCTCAAAGAAAGGAAAAAAAAACAAAGAATTGAGACGATTTGCATTGCAACAAATCGACAGGCTGATCCAAAAATTAAGGTACGCATCATCCTTGGATGCAACGGCAAAATCATGTTCCCCACCAAATTATACACACCAGCAGAAATTGTAAAATCTAGCATAACCTGTGCAATCGCAGAGCTAGGATTACCGAAATTTTGCTATGTACTAGATAATATGCTAAAAATAACCCATGAAACCCTAAGTGTATAACGAAGACAAAACATTTACACATAGAGATTAACAGCATGTCAGTATCCTTTAAAGAAATTTAGAACTCCATGACATAGCCTAGATTGAGATCCCCCGGTGGAACGACAAGAATGGGACTTAAGAGAGATCAAGGTAATTACCCGCAGCGGCTCTTCCATTTCGACATCCCTGCTCATGTCGCAGGTAGAGATAGATGTTGCTCGTAGCTGCCAGCGAGAAGGTGGGGGTGAACTGGACAGAATCGTTTTTAGGAACTGAGCGGGAGCTATCAAGACATGAATCCATTTTGACCATAGTATTGGCCTATTGTGCGGAGACTTTGAAGTCTTCTCTGAAACCAGAAAAGCTTCGTCTCTTCATTAACCAACCACGGGAAATTGGAATTTTCTGTCGGCCTGCTTCACATGGGTGTCTAGTTGCTTGATAGCGGTACTATGTATTTGAAAATTTGGCCGTTGTTCGTATTTCTCCAAGGAGAAGAGGTAAAAGCAGTACCTTGGCTACATAGAAAGTTACAACTGCAAATAGTGTAACCCATTTATCAGATTTTAAATTACTTCAAAAGCTGGTGTAATTTCAATCACTCGTGTAATCATATAGATGCGGTTGCTACAGAATACCAATGACATGACCTCTATATGAAGCCACTAGTACATGACAGCTAGGAATGAGCTGACGACTAATCAGTGAGGTTCCTAAGAAATACAGAGAACCGTCAACAAAATTTCCAGCGAAAATCTTAACATAAGGCCATAAAAGGCAAAGACCAGAGCTCTAGGTATGCTCAAAGCAACGGACCAAAGAACGAAGACATTCCAATCATCAATAACATCTACAACTATATTGCTAGTCCATGGTTATTTTCTTTCAAAATTTTGGATTGATATCCAGAGGAACTTTCTTGTATATTCCAAAATTGAAGTACATGGCACTTCTGTAGTACGTACAGGCATATAGCTTTACAATTCTAGAAGAATTCGAAACAGACAAAGAAAGCAGTAAAAAAGGAATGCAACTACGAATTATGGGTGACAAGAACATCAGAATTACCATCTGGCTGTTAAAACTAGCTCTTCAGGTGGTCTGGAGGGATTGGCGGTGGCAACTGGTCATGCGGTTCTTGTGGTGGCAATGGTGGTTCATACATGTCCTGCGGCTCTTGTCGTGGCAATGATGGTTGCAACTGCTCCTGTGGCTGCTGCGGTGGCAACGGTGACTGCTGCTGCTCTCCTTGCAGTATTGGCTGTGAGTGCTGGTGCTGATCGCCTTGCCACACCCAAACAATATCCTTGAGTGCTGGCCTTATTTCCTCTTTCATCAGTTTTTGATACTCCATAGTGTCCCCATTAGTCTTTTTCAACTCAACTAAGAGGAAAGAAGGAGCAACCTCAAAAATCTCTGCATCAAGCTCAAGAAAACCCTTCTTTCCTTCCTTCGGTGCTGCCAACTTCAAAACTCCATTTTCTTTCTTCTTAACTTTTAGTTTCAAGCGTTTGCCCAGTTCCTTCAGTTTTGTAAGTACTGTTGTTACAGGCTGCCTGGTGGTAAATCTTTCTTCCCTGCGACCATACTTATCCTCAAAAAACCCAGATAGATTGAACCCTGTTGAGAGAGAGATAATGTCAAACGCATTCAGGTTTGGAAGGCTTAATGACCCTTGATTTCCCTCAGAAGTGCTGCATTCTGTCCAGCCTGAGGTTGTAGCTTCACCTGAAAAGGTGCTGTCTGTTGTTTCAGCCTCATTTTTCTTTGTATTTACCTCAACCGGTCTTCTGTACCAAGCACTTCTCTTTATCCTTGAGATCGAAATCCTAGCACATGGATTTGGATCGAGGATTTTAAGTAGAAGCTCCTTCAGCTCAGCAGAAAAATACCGAGGGCATCTAAAGTCTGCTTTGGAAATCTTTCTATACATCTCTATCAGATTCGTGTCATGGAAAGGAAGGTAACCAGCCACAAGCACAAACAGAATTACTCCACAAGACCATATATCTGCCTTCGCACCATCATAGCCTTTCCTGCTAAGCACTTCAGGCGCAACATAAGCTGGGGTGCCACATGTGGTATGAAGGAGACCATCTTGCCTCTTGGACTCAGCCAGGGCACTCAAACCAAAATCTGAGACTTTAAGGTTTTCATTCTCATCCAGGAGTAGGTTTTCAGGCTTCAAGTCACGGTGGTAAACACCTCGACTGTGGCAATAGTCAACAGCACTGATCAATTGGTGGAAATACCTCCTTGCAGCATCCTCGCTAAGCTTTCCCCCCTTTGATATTTTGTTGAAAAGTTCACCACCTTTGGCATACTCCAAAACAAAATAAATCTTGCTCTTGCTAGCCATGACCTCAAAAAGCTGCAGGACATTTGGATGCTTAACCAATCTCATTATTGAAATCTCCCTCTTTATCTGCTCCATAAGCCCAACCTTCATGACCTTTTCCTTGTTGATCATCTTTATAGCAACAGCTTGGCCGTTTATAAGATTACGGGCATAATACACCTTTGCAAAGGTTCCTTGTCCCAACTGTTTCCCAATTTCATAACGGCCCATTAAGATAGTCCTCCTCCCATCCATCATAACAAGTTATGTGAACGGAGTATAACAAACAAACACCACAAACCACTTATATAACAGTATATGCAGAGTAAACCTAATGAGTGCAGCAGATGTTAACCGTCGTCACCAAGGTGGTGGTGTACAAATTGAGTCCCTCGATCTAGTGTGCTTTAAAACACGGAAAGGAGCAACGCTATCAGTATGCAGCGCATTCTCACGAGAGCCCCACAATATGAGCTTGAAGGAAGCTCGGATCTTGTTTGCACGAAATAATAACTTGCTGTCGTGCAAGCACATCTTTCTGCATTCCCAAGTCTTCTGCCGATCAATAACTGTCAGCCGGGAGAACAAACTGGATTAGAACATATACCTGTAATGCAGAAGTAGATTAAGAGCTCAAATGAAAAACATAAATTCAGTAGCCTTGGAGAACATTAGTTAAACATCTTAGGTAATCAAACTAATTCCATCAGATTAAGTGCCCCAATGTTATCGATCAAACTAGGCTAGTATGAGGTACACAACCAACACATCACGGCAATCAGAGTAACCAACACATCAAGGCAATCAGAGTAACCATCTAAGGCAATCAGAGTAACCATCTATCACATTAAATGCTCTCTTTTGAATTCTGAAAAACAATACCAGCAAAATCTAACTCATGCCTACACAGAGCTAAGTCCTGATAGATCATTAATAGCCAACAACAATTCCTACCAGAAACATCCTAAAGCGCATAAACTCTACCCAAACGCTGAAATCGACGACTACGCGCAAACAGATCTCTTCAAGTAAGAAGAGCGGTACCTGATCAAGAACTGGCCCAAGAAGAGAAGAGAATCCCAAACAGCGCCATGCGAATCGATTGACTCTTATCTCGCGACGCAAATGGAGGCCGATTTGGTACCTGCCTGACCCCCTGGGAGCTTGTTCTTCTCCGGTTTCTGGAATTTCTGGGCTTCTGGAGGCCGCGGCGTCAGATTTCTCCCTCTCGAGTAGCACCGAACTTTTGTGCTTTGATCCCTCCGAATCTTCTAATTTTGCTCTTGGCGCAAGTTTACACGGCGGCACGCTCCCCCCGGTACGAAGGGAGGGAGTGAATTTCGCTGGCTTCCAGGCGGACCAGGCCCATGGGCCAGTTGTGAACTTGCGGCTGGGCTTACCCAACAGTATTTGTGAAGGACAGAAGGAACGCTCCAAGACAAGAAGAATGGAAAGGGAAAAATCAAAACCGCGGCTTTTGTACATTGCAACCCCACGACTATTTAACGCATTCCTTTTTCTACCAATCGGAGTTATTTCTCTCAAATAAATTTTTATAACATAAGAGCATCTCCAATAGTCTATTTATGTTATTTTGTTATTTGCGCAAAATTTACTCAGCTGGATGACAGAGAGAGCAGAGATAGACAGGCTTGAAGAGTATAAGGGTGAGGGAACATCGAAACACTTTGTTGAGGGAAAGCCATCCTTTTGTGATATGGTGTTTTTGGGGGTTGGTGTGAATGTAGTGGTATGACCAAGATGGTAACGAATGTTGTTGGTTTGACGATGACCTTTTTCAGATTACTTTGGAGTTGGAGAAGGCTAGATGCAGAAGCCTAAACTCAGATCTGGCTAGATCTGCATGCCAACAGCTTGAATTTGTCTGGATCTAAACTATGGCCACTAGATCCAACCTCCTGCAACAATGGAGGTGAAGTAGGATATATGAGTGGTATGATAAATGGTAGGCAAAGGCAGTGTGGTCAACTGAAGGAGAGAGAGAGGACAACAGCCACCAGTAGTGACAGGTGCTCGGGAGCAGTAAGGGAGAGGATGGTGGGAGGAGGAAGAAAAGTGGATGACTAGCATTAATAGGAGGAGGAAGGAGGGCAAAAGTGGCGGAATATATTTAAAAAACTGACAATTGCACCCAATATGAATAATAAATTGAAAAAATAGATGAGGGGACTAATGTCCAGAGACAATACATTGGAATGGTTGTTTCTAATACTATTTCTAAATGATATAGAGACAAGACCTAAATAGCATATAAAATAATATTATTTATTTATCTCGAACTCCGATTGAGGTGATCTTGGATCGATTATGAAGAGATCTATAGAGTCCAAGATCACATAAATCGAATTGAGTAAAAGTTCGAGCGCTTTTATTATTGTATGTCGCCAAACCATTTGGGTATCATCTCGGTTTTTGCATTCATAGATTAACCTATTGTCGCCAAACCGTTTACATGGGCATCTATAAACCGTTCGATATTAACATTTGGCGATTCTATGTAATATCGTAATTTCTAAAAAATAATATTATTTAAAAAAAATCTACACCAGATCGATTCAGTAATTTAGTGGGCACTATATCCTTGTAACATATTCTATGTAATAGTGGTAATTTTGAATTTTACATGTATATTTAAATTACGTACTAAATTATGAGCAAAGAGAGCATATCAATTTCAAGAAATCCGTATATACAACTCGAAACGTTGCTAAAAACACTATATCGATTGCCATAGCTGCTCTATCTCATGCTACCACAGTAATAGTGCCAGCTATATTTGCTATAGTGATCATTATATTCTAATCCGCTATTTTAAACCGTTACACAATAGCACTTAGACCCACTGCCGTAATAGCGCTGCTATTGTGGACACTACGTCCACTATTTTAGTACAGTGTGTAGAGGTGACGTGAAGAACCTAGAGTCAGTTCAGCCCCTTAGCGGATGCACCAGTTCTAAACACATTTGGGATATTTTGTACAAATTCAATCCATCTCTAAACACACAGGAAAAAAGCAAAGTGCTACTTTAAAAAATAACCGGAGGTATCTCATGTCTATAGACGATACATTGGAATGGTTATCTATGATACTGTTTCTAGATGGTGTAGAATTACAATAATCAACACTCGCGCATGCCCTTGTAGTAGAACCATGGTTCCAAAAATCATTGAAAATGGCTCAATTTTTGCCTTTATCGACGCGGTACGATATCTAAAATCGGTCGATAAATCGGTCCAATTTAAAAAAAAAATCAAAAATGAGAAATTTTATGCGGCATAAACCGATGGAAAATCGGTGAAAATTGTCGATTTTCGATGAAAATCACTGGAAATCATTCAAAAATAGCTTGCCAGAAAATTTCGCTTGCTTGGTCGATTTTTGGTGAAAATCTCTCGATTATCGATGAAATCAATCGATTTTCGAATTTTTTTGACTACCAAGTTCAAAGTGTTTGACTTCGGCAGCCATACGATTTCTAGCAATTTTCGGTACCAAGCTGGTAGTGAGTTTTGAATTGAAATCGATTTTGTAAACCATGACTGGAACGTCTACATGCCAGCTCTAAACATATATGAGAATATGGGATAGATGGGAGATTTTCTAGGTTATGCTTACAACGAAGCACCAGGTTGTGCTATATTTCGTACAAGTTTAATCTGGCACACCATTTTTCCCTATTAGCACAGTATTACAGATAAACTTAGCAAGCTTGCATTTTAGCGGCCCAGCCAGAGCTCAAATGCGAAGAGCTCGCTCTACATACTTCTCGTGCTCACCGAAACACGTAAAACGGCTTCTTTTTAGAACACACACGCAACTTGCGCATTTGCCACTGGGCATCCCACCCAAACAGGCCCCAAAAGCCCAGTGGCATCCATGCAATTCTTCCAAAACACACAGGCGAAAACGCAAAGTGGTACTTAACGACTGCGGGCTGGTTCGCCGGTGAGAGATAGTAGCCGTAGGAGAAAACGGAAAGCAAAAAGGGTACAACCGAAGCGTGACGGGAGGAGGACGGGGCAAGGCTGTGTGAGCTGTATCCTGTTACTGCCTACCACGCCACCCTGACGAGGCGAAGACGTGAGCACTTTCTTGTGAGCCGCGACCGCGAGCCGTATTTATTGCGAAATTTTGTTCGACGACCGTACCTACGTCCTGCTGGACCAGCAAGAGGCCAACGTGTGCCCAGGCCGGCGCGGCGTTCACGAGCGCCACGTCTATTCGGAGTTGGACTCGATGATGGCCACGTGTGCAGTTCTGGTGGTAATTTTTTTTTCTTTGAAAATTGGCGGGAGCTCAGCAATACGAGTATAGAAGAAACAACAGAAAGCGACAAACGCACACACACACACGCACCCACACACACGCACACGCGCTGCTGCCCTCGCCTCATCTTGCGATCGCGAGAGCCGGCTCGAAGCGCCAAAGTGAGCGAAGCGACGCCTTCGCCGCCAACGCGCCAGAGGCCCGTTCACGTTCTGGTGGTAAAATGGCCCGTTCTCTTTTGGAAAGAAAAATTATTCGGTGGCAGATGTTCCTCTAGCACATAAAAACTAGTCGGTTTGGATACCTATGGTCTAATTTTTAAAACTTTAATTATTAATATCTCTTTGAATATTTAGATTAGATGAATAAAAATTATATAGGTAGATTTGTCTTGAAACATACTTTCATAATATTATTATTTTATTAAATTTTTAAATATATTATAATAGAAATTAGTGATTAAAATTGAGTTTTAAGGACCGTGTCGATATCTAATGTGATAACTATTTATGATCGGATAGAGTATTTTTTTATATGTCTTACTTTTAGAAAAGATACTGTAAAGTTAGTGCCATACAATTTTTCCCCCTCTCGATGGTTGGTTCGTCTTGGCTTTGGGTGACGCTGCCTGCCATCTTTTGGCTGGATAGTTGCAACATTTGTTGTCGTGCACTCGTGTGAACCACCGACTTATTCGGCATGGCTAATGTGCGTCACATGCTCCCTAGTTGGGTCATATCTAGGCCGATCTGGATGGCCTTGAGAAACGGGTTCAAGCCGAGGCCTCCCGGGCAGAGCAAGCCCAAAGTCAACATTGCACTCCACGACAGGCTACAGGCCGAAAATGCAAGGCCGTCGTGTTCGTAAACCGCACCGGACAAAATGATTTGAACCCAACAAATAGACCTGATGACCAGCAACTTGGTGCTGCTAATATTATGGGCTTCTGTGCGTGAAGGCCTCTTGCTAATTTTCACCCAGCCCAGTGGACTGCCACGGTCGGGTTGTTGAAATGAACTAGCGTCAGCACTTGCTGAACTAGGAGCCTTTTCTCTGTTTTTTCTCGTTTTCCGAACGCAGATTGGAATCACATTGCACGTTAACACACCGAGGGACTAGTAATACATGTACGTTTCATAATGCACCTTACAAAACAAATAGAACTGTTCCATGCTGCAACACTCAGCAATACATACCATACATATCATGAAGATCGTGACATCCCAAAATTTCTAGACCGAACAGAAGGGAAGAAGAAGAAAAAAAAACATATCAACAGATTATCTGGACACGTGCAGGAGCCGGAAGCAGCTGGTGTTCTCCTCGCCTCCCTCCCAGCACGCCTGACGCCTCGTGGTAGGGCCGCGCAAATTCTAGCGGCACGGAGAGAAGACACGCGCAGGCACAGAGCCCTGCCACAGCCCAGCAGCCCAGTAGGTCACCACCACGCGCGCCCTGCTGCTCCACCCATCCGCGCGGCGACAACTACGGCACTGTCATCGAACCACCCGGCCCGGAGCAATAATGGGGCCAGCCGTTAACGCAAGACGCGACCGGTGCTTCGTTAGCTCACCGCCGCGCTCGGTCGGCGCGCTCACCACCGCCCGTCTGCCTCCTTCCTTCCTCGCGTGGTTCACGGGTCAAGAACAAGAAGCGGGCATTATTTCACCCTGCCTCACGGCATGTAAAGCCGGTTGCCGCACTTGCACCGCCACGCCTCCGGGTAGTACTCGGTGGTGACCGGCACGCCCGGCGGCACGGCCACGTGCACCGGGTAGCACGGGCTGCAGTCGCCGCACTTGGACGTGCACCGCGGCGGGTACGACCCCGGCCCCTCCGCCAGCAGCCGCCGCCATTGCCCGCCTGATCTCGAGCACTCCTCCTGCAGGCGTGAACGGTGAACCACGAATCAATGAGGATGAGTATGTGTTTACGATGCATACGTATCGGTGTATTGAATCGGCGGCAGCGACGTATGGTCAAAAGGCAATGGGCCCACAGCCGGCGTTGAAGAGCTGTCAGAGGAGGGGCGTAGCTGGCATGGCTGTGCCTGTGCGAGCAAGCTAGTGTGGTGTGGATTGCAGCGTGCACCTGCCATGGCGGGCCCTGTGTGGTTGCGTTGTGTTCTATGTGGGTTTCGACTTGTGATGGCGCATCAAGGATTCAAGACGAATGCATGACAGATTAACAACAGCGTTCCCCGTCGTTTTGATCATTTCGCAGTAGCACTGCAGTGGTCTTTAACATGCCCTGTGGCCAAGCAGCGGTAATCTGCACGAACCGTCGGAAACATTGTGCATTCCGGCGTTATGCAGCCGCAACGTACTAACACTAGGGCATTTCTCAGAGACCCACCGTTGTGTGTATCTTGAGAGGAAAATGAGCATAGGAAAGGGGGTGCAAACACACCTGATTACCGCAAGATGCTGATGTTCGTCTCCCGAAATCTGTAGAAGAAAGTAGAGCACGGAAGTTATTACACAGTGAATAAAACTTCAACCGGCATGGTCTAAAAGACGATAACGCAGTGTAACAAGGG
This sequence comes from Guadua angustifolia, assembly GCA_036346375.1. Classification (NCBI taxonomy): domain Eukaryota; kingdom Viridiplantae; phylum Streptophyta; class Magnoliopsida; order Poales; family Poaceae; genus Guadua; species Guadua angustifolia. The sequence goes on along the minus strand of CM070501.1, from coordinate 41,348,704 downwards.
TAACTTTTTTTTTGGGTGTCCTGAAGCCTGCAGTCAACTTGAACATTCCAGTTGCAGGAAGAAAGAACTCACATCAGCATGCAACAGAGTATATATGAACCTCGACAAGAACATAGAGTGATGAGAGGTGACACACCAAATAGTAATAGCCAGGGCTAGTCACTGAAACTCAAGTTTACCAAAATGAAGAAAACAAGTGCACAAAAGAGTATAGCTCGCTTAATTCATTACCTAAACGGAGCAGCGCATTACTCCCCCTGCGGCCGCTGCCGCCACTGCAAGCCCAGGAGCAAACGCAGCACAGTGAGATGGCCACAGCGAAGCACAAGACCGCCAACTTCAGCATGGATCTGCCCCTAAATCTCCACCTCCCCCGGGAGCTCTCCATGGGCGCCTCCCAAAACCGCTCCTTTTAAGCCCCTGAAGCCGCAGGAAACAGACCAGGCGGCCAGATTTAGGAAGCTGCAGAAGCAGTGGCCGGCACGGCGGGACGTGCGCTTCACTGTCTTGTAGCCCTCCCACTCGCCACTGTAGCCGCGTCAGATATCTCGGAATCCAGCCCGGCCCCTTGGACAAGACTACTACTAGATCGATCGATCGAATTTAATACTACATCAGCAAGAAAGAGCAGTACACACACACAAAAGAACACGCAGGCAGGCACAGTGGCAACGTATCCTCCTCTATTGTAGCTTTGCATCCTCCTCGCCTCACTCGTCACTTCACTCCTAGTTGTGCATGATTGCTCAGTGACTGCTTAGAGATCGACGTCAATTGGTCTCGCCAAAATACCAAATATTCTCACCCATGGGGAAATAAAGGACAATGGAGGAGCAGCAGCTTGCATGTGCGCCCCGGAATAGCCGTGGTACTTGGCATAAGTTAAACACACCGAGGGGTCCAAGGCGAGCTGGTGCCTGGTGGTCCAAGGGTGAGGTGCAGATATGGGGCAGTGACAAGTGAGTAATGACTATCTAGGAGCTCTGGAGCAGGTCTTTCTTGGGTCTAGTGTGAGAGGAGCACATGAGCACTATTAGATTCGACTGTGGGTGTGCAGTGTTGATCCATGATCCGTTTCTTTTTGCCGTGGAGGACGCGCGCTCACATCATCGTACAGATGCAGATCTCACGCACGACTAGACAGTCCTGGACACCGGAGGATAAATCCACCATTTAACAAAATTCTTGTCAAAATACACTCACGTGTGTGTGATATGTGGGAATCCGGTAAGCAACGTTTGACTGCACGTTAGGGACATAACTAATCTCGCTCGAAATTTATCTTCTGCTCACCGGCATAGTCTCGGCCAAAAGAAGTCTATCTGCACTGGAATTATGTGTCGACAGGATCTTGGAAGAATATATATATATATACACACACGCGCCAGAATAACGCGCTAAGTTGCGTCGCGCACGACGATGCAATATGTAAAATTCGAAAAATTTGGTCATATTTTCGGTTTTCGTATTTTTTTTTAAAAAAGAGTTGTTAGGACTTACCGGCGAATCTATGGACTGCTATAAACCTCCGACGAATCTGTGTTTTTTTTTGAGAAAACCACGGTTAGGACCCGTCGACGAATCCATAAATTGCTATAACTTTTCGACGAATCTGCGTTTTTTTAGAAAACCGCGGATGTTTTTTTTACATATTTTGAGAAATTTGGTCATATTTTCGGTTTTCGTATTTTTTTTAAAAAAATGGATCGTTAGAACCCATCTGCGAATCTATGGGCTGTTATAAACCTTCGACGAATCTGTGTTTTTTTGAGAAAACCACGGTTAGGACCCGTCGGCGAATCCATGGGCTGCTATAAACCTTCGACGAATCTGTTTTTTTTTTACAAAACCGCAGCTACCTTTCTTTTATGTATTTTCGGTTTTCACTTTTTTTCCAAAAAAAGGCCGTTAGGCCTCGTCAGCGAATCCGTGGGCTGCGATAAACCTTCGACAAATATGTGATTTTTTTGTCGAGACGTAATTTTGTTTTTGAGTTAGCTTCTCTAAGAATCGCTGACAGGAACCAATCGTAAATTGTAGAGGGACCTAAAGTAATCTATTTTTTTGTCTGTTCCACTAAAAACCATTAGGAGGACCTAAATGTAAACCGCGGAGGGATCTAAATGTAATTTTGATATCTTTTGGGTCTATTTTATTAAAAAAAATACCGAAAGGACCTCAACGCAATTTTCAATTTTTCGAAGGGCCTCTCCGCGAGACCGGTGACGTGGCACCGGCCAGGAGCCAGCAATCCTCACCAGTCACCACTTTAATATATAGTACACAAACATATATATATTAACGTGGCGCTTAATTATCGTTATACATCTATCTCTATATCTATATACCTATAATAATTAGACACTCTAAGGAACCTCCTACATTAATTAGAAAAATCTGGTCATCTATTTGTTAGGTCCGAGTTATAATAGTTTAGATTAAAAAAGTCCATATCAAGTACAATATAAATTAAGAAAAATTCGAATAAAAAATTAGCAATCTGAGTTCCATACTAATTTCAAAGTAAATCCATAAATAATTAAAATTCAGAATAATAATTAAATAAAATTAGCAAATACTAATTTTGTATTAGAATATAAAATACAATGTATATTTATGCATAAGACCATTGAAAAATATGTCATATACTTTTTTGACGAACGAGTCTATATATCAAGTACAAACCAAATTAACTAAAATTCAAATAAAAAATTAGCAATTTTATTTCCATTGTAATTTGAGAGTAAACCTAAAAATAAAATTTTGAGTAATAATAAGTAAAAATAGAATATGGATTTTTATACTAATTCTAGCATAAATTGGAAAAAAATCCACCAAAAGTACAATTGACAAGTATACAATTAGGAATAAATTAAAGGATACTTAAAAATTTGATTTGTATGTGAATTACAATGCTAAATTATAAAATTATTAAAATTCATAATATAATCTATTAACTATACTAATTATGAATTATCAGAAAATTTTCACATTAATAAAGAAAAGAAAAAAAAGATTTAACATACATCTAACAGACCAAGATTATAACGGCTATCAAGTACAATCCCAATTAGCAGATCCAAATGCCTTTATCTAAGAAGCTAGCTCGTGCGGATGCACGGGTTACCGACCAGTAATTCTAATAATGAGTGATCTAGCGTGATAATTATTGGACTAAAAGATTTGGAATTATGGGTTTAAATAGCCTCGTCTCTCCCTTCTTAACAGTGACTAATTGTGGGTTATAGCATGCTCTCAGGACTCTTTTCACAAGTTCTCTAAAATTTACAAATTTAGTAGACCAATTAAATCAGTGAAGTTGCTTTAATTGCATTAATAGCAATTTTAGATTTTTTAAAATTCGCATAAGTTTGATCATGATTTGAAAATTTTATGGTAGTATAGGCATGCTCTCAGGGACCTTCTCAAAATTTTTTGATAATTTCCTATAAACATAGGTCTTCATTGAAATTCAATCAATCAATTACGAAACATAAGAGTTGCTTCATCTTTATTTTAATTTTAATAGAAATAAATACATAATTGAATAAAAAATGAATAGAAAGTAAAATGATTCAATTCTTTTTTATATTTTAATAAATATCCTTCTTTAGATAATAACTAGGTAACAAAGTTATTTGATTAACTTTTTGAATTTAATCAAGTAAACCCATTCTTAATTTTGGATTATTTCAATGAGAGAAATTTGGAAAAATTAAGAACTGCGGTATTTTGTCTTATTCTTTTTTTAATTCCTTCAGAAAGAGATAAGAATTGGTTTGGTGAATCGGATACAATTTTATTTTATAGAATTTACAAATTTAGTAGCTTAGTTAAAGCAGCGAAGTTGCTTTAAATGCATTAGTAACATTTCTAGATTTTTTAAAATTGCACAAGTTTGATCATGATCTGGATTTTTTATAGTAGGCTAGGCACGCTCTAAGGACCCTTCTCAAAAAGTTTTTAAAAATTAGTTTTTTTTTGAGAAAACCACGGTTAGGACCCGTCTGGCGAATCCATGGATCGCTATAAACCTTCGATTAACTGTTTTTTTTACAAAACCGCAGCTACCTTTCTTTTATGTATTTTCGGTTTTCACTTTTTTTCAAAAAAGGCCGTTAGGCCTCGTCGATAATCCGTGGGAATGCGATAAACCTTCGACAAATATGTGATTTTTTTGTCGAGACGTAATTTTGTTTTTGAGTTAGCTTCTAAGAATCACGACAGAACCAATCGTAAATTGTAGAGGACCTAAAGTAATCTATTTTTTGTCTGCTTCCACTAAAACCATTAGGAGGACCTAAATGTAAACCGCGGAGGATCTAAATGTAATTTTGATATCTTTTGGGTCTATTTTATTAAAAAAATACCGAAAGGACCTCAACGCAATTTTAATTTTTCGAAGGGCCTCTCCATGAGACCGGTGACGTGCACCGCCAGAGCCAAAATCCTCACATCACCACTTTAATATATAGTACACAAACATATATATATTAACGTGGTCGCTTAATTTATCGTTATACATCTATCTCTATATCTATATACCTATAATAATTAGACACTCTAAGGAACCTCCTACATTAATTAGAAAAATCTGGTCATCTATTTGTTAGGTCCGAGTTATAATAGTTTAGATTAAAAAAGTCCATATCAAGTACAATATAAATTAAGAAAAATTCGAATAAAAAATTAGCAACTGAGTTCCATACTAATTTCAAAGTAAATCCATAAATAATTAAAATTCAGAATAATAATTAAATAAAATTAGCAAATACTAATTTTGTATTAGAATATAAAATACAATGTATATTTATGCATAAGACCATTGAAAAATATGTCATATACTTTTTTGACGATACGAGTCTATATATCAAGTACAAACCAAATTAACTAAAATTCAAATAAAAATTAGCAATTTTATTTCCATTGTAATTTGAGAGTAAACCTAAAAATAAAATTTTGAGTAATAATAAGTAAAAATAGAATATGGATTTTTATACTAATTCTAGCATAAATTGGAAAAAAATCCACCAAAAGTACAATTGACAAGTATACAATTAGGAATAAATTAAAGGATACTTAAAAATTTGATTTGTATGTGAATTACAATGCTAAATTATAAAATTATTAAAATTCATAATATAATCTATTAACTATACTAATTATGAATTATCGAAAAATTTTCACATTAATAAAGAAAAGAAAAAAAGATTTAACATACATCTAAGACCAAGATTATAACGGCTATCAAGTACAATCCCAATTAGCGATCCAAATGCCTTTATCTAAGAAGCTAGCTCAATGGATGCACGAGTTACACCGATAATTCTAATAATGAGTGATCTAGCGTGATAATTATTGGACTAAAAGATTTGGAATTATGGGTTTAAATAGCCTCGCTCTCCTTCTTAACAAGTGACTAATTGTGGGTTATAGCATGCTCTCGGACTCTTTTCACAAGTTCTCTAAAATTTACAAATTTAGTAGACCAATTAAATCAGTGAAGTTGCTTTAATTGCATTAATAGCAATTTTAGATTTTTAAAATTCATAAGTTTGATCGTGATTTGAAAATTTTATGGTAGTATAGGCATGCTCTCGGGACCTTCTCAAAATTTTTGATAATTTCCTATAAACATAGGTCTTCATTGAAATTCAATCAATCAATTCTGAAACATAAGAGTTGCTTCATCTTTATTTTAATTTTAATAGAAATAAATACATAATTGAATAAAAAATGAATAGAAAGTAAAATGATTCAATTCTTTTTTATATTTTAATAAATATCCTTCTTTAGATAATAACTAGGTAACAAAGTTATTTGATTAACTTTTGAATTTAATCAAGTAAACCCATTCTTAATTTTGGATTATTTCAATGAGAGAAATTTGGAAAAATTAAGAACTGTGGTATTTTGTCTTATTCTTTTTTTAATTCCTTCAGAAAGGGATAAGAATTGGTTTGGTGAATCGGATACAATTTTATTTTATAGAATTTACAAATTTAGTAGCTTAGTTAAAGCAAATAGTTGCTTTAAATGCATTAGTAACATTTCTAGATTTTTAAAATTGCACAAGTTTGATCATGATCTGGATTTTTTATAGTAGGCTAGGCACGCCTAAGGACCCTTCTCAAAAAGTTTTTAAAAATTACAACATGATTTAGTTGTTAAATCAAATGATTAAACCAAAAGTTGGTTCAAATGTATCAATAGTATTGTTAGAATTTTTAAAAATCATACATACTCCTAGGAGTAATTACTTCCTATATTATATCTCGTAACGTTGGGGTATCTCGTGTACGGAGGGTATGTGTTTAGTATACGAGTATATAAGATCATCTAGGTGGCATGTACATTTATAATTAATATATGAGTGTATCCAAAGTGATAAAAAATATTTCAAATTCTTAGATGGTATTTCAGATGTGGGAGTAACTACCCCGAAGTAAAAGATATTTTTCATATATATATATATATATATATATATATATATTATGTATGTATGTATGTATGTATGTAGATATGTCTATCTGTCTGTGTGTGTGTGACTCCAAACTCCAAAACGAAGAACAAGTTCAGGCTTGCGTGAGGAACAGGGAAAAGACACGCATTGGTTACTGGGCTCTGTAGTCAGGCTCAGGCATCCCAAGACAGTTTGTCTCCTCAAGTGTCATCACTCCTTTGTTACCTGTGGGTGCTGGGCCTGCTGGCTTTCAACGGCTTGCTTTTTAGTTTTCACAGCTCCTCTTTATACATTCAGACTATTAAAGAACTAGGAGTGCAAGTATGCAACAGGCACGTACGTGGTCCATCCATACAGTGATAAAGCTATCCTTCGATTTAATCTGTTTTTTTTACAAAACCGCAGCCTACCTTTCTTTTATGTATTTTCGGTTTTCACTTTTTTTCAAAAAAGGCCGTTAAGGCCTCGTGCCAAATACCGTGGGTATGATAAACCTTCGACAAATATGTGATTTTTTTGTCGAGACGTAATTTTGTTTTTGAGTTAGCTTCTAAGAATCGACGACAGAACCAATCGAAATTGTAGAGGGACCTAAAGTAATCTATTTTTTGTCTGTCCACTAAAACCATTAGGAGGACCTAAATGTAAACCGGAGGGATCTAAATGTAATTTTGATATCTTTTGGGTCTATTTTATTAAAAAAATACCGAAAGGACCTCAACGCAATTTTCAATTTTTCGGAGGGCCTCTCCGCGAGACCGGTGACGTGGCACCGGCCAGGAGCCAGCAATCCTCACCAGTCACCACTTTAATATATAGTACACAAACATATATATATTAACGTGGCCCGCTTAATTTATCGTTATACATCTATCTCTCTATATCTATATACCTATAATAATTAGACACTCTAAGGAACCTCCTACATTAATTAGAAAAATCTGGTCATCTATTTGTTAGGTCCGAGTTATAATAGTTTAGATTAAAAAAGTCCATATCAAGTACAATATAAATTAAGAAAAATTCGAATAAAAAATTAGCAATCGAAGTTCCATACTAATTTCAAAGTAAATCCATAAATAATTAAAATTCAGAATAATAATTAAATAAAATTAGCAAATACTAATTTTGTATTAGAATATAAAATACAATGTATATTTATGCATAAGACCATTGAAAAATATGTCATATACTTTTTTGACATAGCGAGTCTATATATCAAGTACAAACCAAATTAACTAAAATTCAAATAAAAATTAGCAATTTTATTTCCATTGTAATTTGAGAGTAAACCTAAAAATAAAATTTTGAGTAATAATAAGTAAAAATAGAATATGGATTTTTATACTAATTCTAGCATAAATTGGAAAAAAATCCACCAAAAGTACAATTGACAAGTATACAATTAGGAATAAATTAAAGGATACTTAAAAATTTGATTTGTATGTGAATTACAATGCTAAATTATAAAATTATTAAAATTCATAATATAATCTATTAACTATACTAATTATGAATTATCGAAAATTTTCACATTAATAAAGAAAAGAAAAAAAGATTTAACATACATCTAATCACCAAGATTATAACGGCTATCAAGTACAATCCCAATTAGCAGATCCAAATGCCTTTATCTAAGAAGCTAGCTCGTGCGGATGCACGGTTACACCAAGATAATTCTAATAATGAGTGATCTAGCGTGATAATTATTGGACTAAAAGATTTGGAATTATGGGTTTAAATAGCCTCGTCTCTCCCTTCTTAATCAAGTGACTAATTGTGGGTTATAGCATGCTCTCGGGACTCTTTTCACAAGTTCTCTAAAATTTACAAATTTAGTAGACCAATTAAATCAATGAAGTTGCTTTAATTGCATTAATAGCAATTTTAGATTTTTAAAATTGCATAAGTTTGATCGTGATTTGAAAATTTTATGGTAGTATAGGCATGCTCTCGGGACCTTCTCAAAATTTTTGATAATTTCCTATAAACATAGGTCTTCATTGAAATTCAATCAATCAATTCTGAAACATAAGAGTTGCTTCATCTTTATTTTAATTTTAATAGAAATAAATACATAATTGAATAAAAAATGAATAGAAAGTAAAATGATTCAATTCTTTTTTATATTTTAATAAATATCCTTCTTTAGATAATAACTAGGTAACAAAGTTATTTGATTAACTTTTGAATTTAATCAAGTAAACCCATTCTTAATTTTGGATTATTTCAATGAGAGAAATTTGGAAAAATTAAGAACTGGTATTTTGTCTTATTCTTTTTTAATTCCTTAGAAAGGATAAGAATTGGTTTGGTGAATCGGATACAATTTTATTTTATAGAATTTACAAATTTAGTAGCTTAGTTAAAGCAATGAAGTTGCTTTAAATGCATTAGTAACATTTCTAGATTTTTAAAATTGCACAAGTTTGATCATGATCTGGATTTTTTATAGTAGGCTAGGCACGCCTAAGGACCCTTCTCAAAAAGTTTTTAAAATTACAACATGATTTAGTTGTTAAATCAAATGATTAAACCAGTAAAGCTGGTTCAAATGTATCAATAGTATTGTTAGAATTTTTTAAAAAATCATACATACTCCTAGGAGTAATTACTTCCTATATTATATCTCGTAACGTATGGGGTATCTCGTGTGACGGAGGGTATGTAAGCGTAGTATACGAGTATATAAGATCATCTAGGTGGCATGTACATTTATAATTAATATATGAGTGTATCCAAAGTGATAAAAAAATATTTCAAATTCGTTTAGATGGTATTTCAGATGTGGGAGTAACTACCCCGAAGTAAAAGATATTTTTCATATATATATATATATATATATATATATATATATATGTATGTATGTATGTATGTATGTAGATATGTCTATCTGTCTGTGTGTGTGTGACTCAAACTCCAAAACGAAGAACAAGTTCAGGCTTGCGTGAGGAACAGGGAAAAGACACGCATTGGTTACTGGGCTCTGTAGTCAGGCTCAGGCATCCCAAGACAGTTTGTCTCCTCAAGTGTCATCACTCCTTTGTTACCTGTGGGTGCTGGGCCTGCTGGCTTTCAACGGCTTGCTTTTTTAGTTTTCACAGCTCCCTCTTTATACATTCAGACTATTAAAGAACTAGGAGTGCAAGTATGCAACAGGCACGTACGTGGTCCATCCATACAGTGATAAAGCTATCGGAAATTTTTATATATATACCGCTGTTTATCGTGTGTTTTACTGATACATAACTTTTTAGTTGCTTTTTTGAAATGTCACCATCAAGTGAAGTTGTTTTAAGAAATACTATTGACAAATTATGACGTTTTCTGGGACTCAGCACCTGTGGCTTGTACCAACAGTGCATCGGAGAGTTACTACCAAAATAGGGGTACGGTATACAGACAATTTTATCTTCACTCTTTCGACACTTCTCCATGTTAGTCTCTCACCGCTACCATTAACCTCTAAGTTCATGGGCCGAAAGATTCCATCGGTCATTATCTTATAGTCGATTGGCAATTTGTGCTCACTTTACCCGCTGGCCACAATTCCTCTCACCTTATGACCACTCGTCGGTGAATCTGTTTGAAGTTGATTAATTGGAATTTCTTATGGTCGTTTCTATTAGTTTTACGTATCTATCAAACTCTTGCCATTACAATATTAGATCACAAAGATAACAGACTAGCAGACTTGCTGTTGTTCGCTGCCATCTTAATAATGAGATTTGAAACACACCAAGGATCATAGTTCGAAGATAGATGGAGCACAATTGCAAAAGTGGTGGTGGAGGGCTTGATGAGAATTGAAGGGGGGAATGCTTCCACTGGCAGGTTTTTTAGTAACCGACTAGTCGTCCAATAAATGTGAAGCTATCCGAAGCAATTGTACAGCTATGCCTCTGGTTAATTAACAGTTAGATGTATTGAAAAAGATGTGATAATAAGAGTAAGATTTTATTTCTTATCCCATATAACAATATGATTAAGTGTACATAATCCAAGAATAGTAGAAATGACATAAATGGCAAGATAAAGTATAAAAAGAATTTTATGTCATTCATATAATGGATCATGTCTACTATCACAACTTGAAGGAAATATGAAATATATTACTCCCAGATTAGGGTCTGTTTAAAAATATTAAATCTTCAACCTCAATCACGAATCGCTATGATTAATTCAAATGAATTAGGCTTTGACAATATTAACTCCTTGTTTTAATAGATTATCTCTGACGGAAATATTGGATCAGATTCAAATATTTGCCAACCTACTGATAGGACGTGATGTCGCCTAGAGGGGGTGAATAGCTAATTAAACTTTTAAAACTTAATTGCAGTGGAAATAAAACAATCCAAGGTTTTCATCCGGAGTGTCACGGGATTTTATCCGGATACTCGTATAAATGTCCGGACTATCCGGTAATTGTCTGGATACTCCTGGATTGAGGCTCGGGATGAAATTTGAAATTCCCCAACTTTTGAGCAATCTACTTGAACACAAAGATTCTAAACACTACCAGAACCTAGATCAGCTTAGTTAAAGCGTGAAGTTGCTTTAAATGCATTAATAACATTTCTAGATTTTTAAAATTGCACAAGTTTGATCATGATCTGGATTTTTTATAGTAGGCTAGGCACGCTCTAAGGACCCTTCTCAAAAAGTTTTTAAAAATTACAACATGATTTAGTTGTTAAATCAAATGATTAAACCAGTAAAATTTGGTTCAAATGTATCAATAGTATTGTTAGAATTTTTAAAAAATCATACATACTCTAGGAGTAATTACTTCCTATATTATATCTACGTAGCGTATAGGGTATCTCGTGTGGCGGAGGGTATGTAGCGTAGTATCACAGTATATAAGATCATCTAGGTGGCATGTACATTTATAATTAATATATGAGTGTACCCAAAGTGATAAAAAATATTTCAAATTCGTTTAGATGGTATTTCAGATGTGGGAGTAACTACCCCGAAGTAAAAGATATTTTTCATATATATATATATATATATATATATATATATATATATATATATATATATATATATATATGTCTATCTGTCTGTCTGTGTGTGACTCCAAACTCCAAAACGAAGAACAAGTTCAGGCTTGCGTGAGGAACAGGGAAAAGACACGCATTGGTTACTGGGCTCTGTAGTCAGGCTCAGGCATCCCAAGACAGTTCGTCTCCTCAAGTGTCATCACTCCTTTGTTACCTGTGGGTGCTGGGCCTGCTGGCTTTCAACGGCTTGCTTTTTAGTTTTCACAGCTCCTCTTTATACATTCAGACTATTAAAGAACTAGGAGTGCAAGTATGCAACAGGCACGTACGTGGTCCATCCATACAGTGATAAAGCTATCGGAAATTTTTATATATATACCGCTGTTTATCGTGTGTTTTACTGATACATAACTTTTTAGTTGCTTTTTGTAATGTCACCATCAAGTGAAGTTGTTTTAAGAAATACTATTGACAAATTATGACGTTTTCTGGGACTCAGCACCTGTGGCTTGTACCAACAGTGCATCGGAGAGTTACTACCAAAATAGGGGTACGGTATACAGACAATTTTATCTTCACTCTTTCGACACTTCTCCATGTTAGTCTCTCACGCTACCATTAACCTCTAAGTTCATGGGCGAAAGATTCCATCGGTCATTATCTTATAGTCGATTGGCAATTTGTGCTCACTTTACCGGCGTACAATTCCTCTCACCTTATGACCACTCGTCGGTGAATCTGTTTGAAGTTGATTAATTGGAATTTCTTATAGTCGTTTCTATTAGTTTTACGTATCCATCAAACTCTTGCCATTACAATATTAGATCACAAAGATAACAGACTAGCAGACTTGTACATTGTTATTTGCCATCTTAATAATGAGATTTGAAACACACCAAGGATCATAGTTCGAAGATAGATGGAGCACAATTGCAAAAGTGGTGGTGGAGGGCTTGATGAGAATTGAAGGGGAATGCCTCCTTTGGCGAGGTTTTTTAATGTAGACTAGTCGTCCAATAAATGTGAAGCTATCCAGAAGCAATTATGCGGCTATGCCTCTGGTTAATTAACAGTTAGATGTATTGAAAAAGATGTGATAATAAGAGTAAGATTTTATTTCTTATCCCATATAACAATATGATTAAGTGTACATAATCCAAGAATAGTAGAAATGACATAAATGGCAAGATAAAGTATAAAAAGAATTTTATGTCATTCATATAATGGATCATGTCTACTATCACAACTTGAAGGAAATATGAAATATATTACTCCCAGATTAGGGTCTGTTTGAAAATATTAAATCTTCAACCTCAATCACGAATCGGCTAACAGATTAATTCAGCGAATTAGGCTTTGACAATATTAACTCACTGTTTTAATAGATTATCTATAGACCAGTAAATATTCAGATCAGCGATTCAAATATTTGCCAACCTACCACTTAAATTCAGATCAGACTGACAGCAAAGCTACTAATCTTACTAAGCAAACGTTGATCAGATCAGCAACAAGATATCACAAAGACTAAATCAATAGCATGTAAACAATTTATAGTCTATATATCATAACCGCTTAAATCAATAATTTGCATACAGATAGTAACCAGCAAGCTAATTGAACAGCATGGTATGAACAAATAGCACTAGCAACTAATAAGATCAAACCAGAAACTAGTAAGAACAATGAAGAACTAACAGTAAGATAGCAGTCAAGTTTGGGCAGAAAATAGATAATTTAAACAATGAACAAATCAACACTTCTCAACATATAAGCCTACATGTCGGGGATCGGATAATTTCCATAAAGACCATCGTACCCTGGCAGCCAATCTTCGGCCGACCATATTTGCCCTTGGACGGTGTCCCCAAGGAAGACCCTCGAACAGACCGGTCGATGGATCTGCCCTGATCACGATCAAGTTCGTCTCCGAGCATGCACCTCGGTTCCGGCGTACTTGCTGGGAAGTCTGACGATCAACGAGGCGAGAAGACCGGACATGATCGGCGGAGTAAATGCGCGGCCCATGAAGGCGGCGTGGCATTAATCACTGGCGGTTGAAGGGCCGTCAGCCCACGTTCTAAACCCTCTCGCCCGCGTCACGGCATAGCCGAAAAGTAAGAGGCGGCAATTCATACGTCCGGACACAATAGTGGTATATCATTCGGTTATAAATGATGTAAGGCTATGTCGTCTATAAATACCCCGCTATGAGAAGCATTTAGGGGTTGGATTATGAAACATCTAATTGCATCGTAAGAAGAAGAAAAAGAGAAAGGCGCCTTACTGCTGCCTTGAAACACCCTATAAACCTTTTAGTAGGTAGTAAAGCCAGCGGGCGTGGGGCTGTTATCTCCTTCGCGAGAGGCCCGAACCAGGATAAAATCCCCTGTCTATTGTCCCCTTTTGAACCTCCGACCATCCATCCTCCTAGCTCGGTAGATCTTCGGACGCCAACATCTTCGCGGGAAGGGGCCCTAGTTGATCCCTTATTCAACAAGTAAGCTCGGCGGGGGATCCGTTCCCAAAACTACAGTTCAAGGCCTAGTTCACAGAAATAATTGTTCTTTCGTCACAATACCCATGTCGTCACCGAGCAATGAAAAAGGCAACGAAAAACTAAGATTGAATCTCAGAAATACTCACTGATGAATAGCGCTCGAAGTTATTCAGAGGATAGGGCAAGGCGCAACCGAAGTCACTATACCAGAAAATCAAGTGTCGCTGCAAGTGCCATAGGAGAAAGGCCAAGTTTTGGAGATACAATGCTCCAATCACAATTGTGACACCCCAACTGCGAAGTTGAGCCTCACTAGTAGCAGCACAAGATCAAATCCTCTAAGCCGAAGGTTTCCTCAAAGTTTTGGCCTAAGGGACCAAAACTCTCAGAACAACACACGCACAACCGAGCAACAGGAAGCACATGACCGAAACAAGGATCTAGTCACCAGACTCCAGATTACAAATCTGAAGTTCAACCTCACCAACCGAGATTGGGTGAAAGCACTAGAGGAGACCAAGATGGGAAGAAAGATAGCTTGATGTTCTTACTTCTATTCCTCATGTGAAGAACCAGAGGCTCATAAATAGGGGAGGAGCTCACGACTGCCCCCATCATCCCTCGCATCGGCCGGCGATAAGCAAGCGCTTACCAGGAATCTCGACACTGCCCAGCCAAATCGGAAGGAGAAGAGAAGGGGTAGTTTACGCACCAAAAAGGAGAGCAGCCGCCACAAAGAAACGAACGGAACCAAAGCCCCTAGAACCTCCTCGCCTGCCTCCTCATATGTGTGCCCTTATGGGTCGGCTAAAAGCCAGAATGCCCAAAACGGGCCAGCCCATCTATACGGAAAACATCAAGTTTTTCAACAAGATGTAGTGGTGTTAACACCTCTAGCACCTCTACATGGACCGAACCATGGCTCACTATTATTACGGAGAACTACAGTGTATTTTCCACAAATATGCCCATATTTTTGTATGGACCAAAATACCCTGATCTTATCACTGCATCAAATCGGCTTGACCAAAACAGCTACTCCGTTTATCAAATCGGCTTGACTGAAACAGCTACTTCGTACTTGCATTTGACCCGTTCCATTTGAGCTCACTCCCTTTCTTCTTCAAGGGAACAATATATAATTTGCCCTTATTTATTTGTGCTATTGATCATTTACACCGTAATGTTTTACATATGTAGATCTTGGAACTACATGTCAGCAAAATAAATGGGATAAATGGTTAATTACATCAACTAAAACGGGCTAAATGATCCATTCTTCCCTCAGGACATAGACCGTACCTACATGGTCTGACGTCGGCCAGGCCCCCAACCCCGCCGCCGCCTATGACCTAACTCTCACCGTCGCCAGCCATCTGGAGCACCACCTCTCGAGCAATCAGCTGCCTTCCTCATGGCAATGCGGAGTCGACAAGTGCAAGAACAACATTCCAGTAACATCTGTGATTTCAATTGGTTTGCCATTTTTTACCTTAATTCTATGAATTATTCATGCACAATGATTCTCAGTGGTCGTTCTACAAGCGGGTGAAGGATTATGAGCAATTTCTGCGAGAAATAGGCGCATTAGGATGGAGAATCAAGTTGTTAATGTGCAGCATTTTACCGCAGAAATAGGTTGGTTGATTGGTGTCGTATGCCAACTGCAAGAACAAAATGTACAACTTATTCAGGTTTTGCCAGAAATGAAGGAGCAGAAGTAACAGTTGCTTGAAGTTGCGAGTGAAATGAAGAAGCAGAGTAAAAATGGTTGGTGCTTTGGGTGAAATCAATGAACAGAAGGATCCTGAATTCCTGATGATAAGCTAGTAGCAATAGGTGCTTGCATTGCCATATGCATGCATGCTTTGCTTGTAGCTATTTTTTGCAAGTAAATTGCTGTCCGAAATGAAGCCTAAATTGCTGTCCGCAATGCAGCCCAGAAATATATGTTTTTGGCAAGTTGTATCCTAGAAATGTATGGTTTTGTGCCAAGTGAGTTCAGAATGTGCATTGTTGTGAACTAAGCATCCACCGGGTTCAACTCTTAACATTACAAAACCAGGTTGAACAATTAGCATTACAACTACGTGCAGCACACTTCAAATTGCCATGACAAGTCCCGAGCAGATCACAAAGCACAAAAGATTACAAATATATACCTATACTGATTAAGCACTCTGAGAAAACTCCCACATTAACTAGAAAGATCTGCCTATCTATTTGTTGGGCCCGAGTTATAATGGTTTAGATTAAAAGAAAGAGTTCATGTCAAGTACAATATAGATTAAGAAAAATTCAAAATAAAAAATTAAAGAAATTAGCAATTTGACTTCCATACTATTTTCAAAGTAAATCCATAAATAAATAAAATTCAAAATAACAATTAAATAAAATTAGCAAATTAAAATGATGAGCACAAGCCAAATTAAGTAAGCTGTAATTCAGAATAAAAAATAAAGAAAAATTAGCAATCTTCCGATGCGATTACCAAAGTAAATACATAAATATCAAAAATTGGAATAATAATTACACAAAATTAGCAAATTAAAACAATGAGTCTATCTTAAGTACAAGCCAAATTAAGTAAAATTTAGAATAAAAATAAAATAAAATAATCAATTAGATTTTCGTATAAATTCTAAAGTAAACCCTAAAAATAAATTCAAAATAGTAATAAATAAAAATATAAATTTTTATATGAATTCCAACCTAAAACTAAAAAATCCACCCCATATATGAAAAAATATGCAAACTCGAATAATAATTACTCGATCCGTTCAACTTTATAGGGTTCTCTTGGCACTAAGAACAAGATGATTAACTAAAATTTAGAATAATAATTAAACATTAGCAAATTAAAACAATGAGTCTATCTCAAGTACAAGGCCAATTAAGTAAAATTCAGAATAAAAATAAAATAAATAATTTGATTTTTATACAAACTCTAAAGTAAACCCTAAAAATAAATTCAGAATAATAATAAATAAAAATATAAATTTTCATATGAATTCCAACCTAAAACTTAAAAAATCCACCCTATGTACAATAAAAAATACTCAAAGTCGGAATAATAATTACTAACACTGTCCAAGTTTATAGGGTGTATTTTCTCTTGGCACATAGATTAAAATGATATTACAAATGATCATTCAATGATATTGCACAATCCCTAATTATTATCCATACTCGCTATGCTATATTCAATGCATGTATGTAGAGGATATAAAGTAAAGTTAGATATTTATTAGTAGTATAGAGGGATATCACACTAATTTTGTATTGGAATATAAAATACAATGTATATTTATGCACAAGATCATTAAAAATACATCATATACTTTTTTGGCATTAGCGAGTCTATATTAAGTACAAGCCAAATTAACTAAAATTAGAAATTTTATTTCCATTGTAATTTGAGATTAAACCTACAAATAAAATTATTAGTAATAATAAATAAAAATAGAATATGGATTTTTATACAATTCGAGTTTAAATTGAAAAAAATCCACCAAAAGTACAATCGAGAAGTATACAATTAGGGATAAATTAAAGGATGCTTAAAATTTTGATTTGTATATGAATTACAATGCTAAATTATAAAATTATTAAAATTCATAATATAATTTATTAACTATACTAATTATGAACTATGAGAAAATTTTCACATTAATAAAGAAAAGAAAAAAGATTTAGCATCCATCTAACATACCAAGAATATAACGGCTATCAAGTATAATCCAAATTAGCAGATCCAAGTGACTTTATCTAAGAAGTTAGCCCGTGCGGATGCACGGGTTACCGACTAGTGTTCTATAATTAACAAAGCATAGGCAGAAGCAAAATATTTTTGTGCTAAACAAGCATGTCTGACAGTTTCGTAGTTTTTCTTTTCTTGTCATTCCTGTACGTTGGAGAGGTAGCCACGACCTTATATTTGGATTCCTTCCTTTGGTTGTTGTAGACAGGGGAACGGTGACTCCATATTGCCTCTTAGTTGCCGCCGCCACCATGGGATCCAATGGTGTTAGCATCTTCCTTGCCGTCATCTCGTTGTGGAGGTTGCCACCCTCATTGCCATGGAGATCGCCGTTCGGGGCCCTCTCTACCAAGCATCCATGGTGGCCGCCACCTAGTGTTCCGTGGGGATCTGGTGGGAGGTAGCAATTTGGTAGTGAGTGCTACCGCCCTCTCGCCTTGGAGATCGCCGGCGTCAGACAATGGCGGCGCAGGTCTAGGTCTTGAAGGAGAGCTTGAATGGAATGGGCCAGAGGTCAGACGCGAGCAGCTAGTGCGCTCGAACCTATTTGATGCAGCCATGAGGCGTTTTGGTTCATATGGAAATACAGGGGTTATAAGTGGGGTGTATTTCCGGAAAATCGGTTGTAATCTTTCATAATGGTATTTTACAAAAACAACTTCACTTGGCAGTGGCTTATTTCTAAAGCACTGGTATATATATTTGAATTTTCCCTAAAGCTATATATGTCAGCCGAGCCGAGCTCAGTTCGCACCCAAACCCAAGGTTGCGACTTGCAAAGCGCTCAAAAACGTTGGAGCAGAAATGGTCTGTTTGCATTCGTTTTGTTTAGGGAATCAATACTTGCATTAATTCGTTTTGTTTAGGGAAAAATGGGGCCATAACAAAAACAGTGCAGAGCTGCAGATCGTGCGCACAATTACATCACCCGTACTATATGCCAAACTGCCAAGGCACCTCATCAATCGTGCGTAGGGATGGCAATGGGTGCAAAAGCCGATCTTCGATGGGTATTTCTTTCCGATTAGAGTCAAATATGGTCAAATAATCATACCGTGGATGCGTTAATGGGGAGAAACCGTACCCATCGTATATGCTGAATGCGCTGGTGCAAGTACTTCCACCGTGCCGTTGCCCATTTACCGTGTAAGTGGGGCGGCCCAAACCCCGGTTGACAGTGGCGACTAGACTCCAAAGTCCAAATCTCAATTCGTCTCGAGAAAACTAGACTCCAAAAGTCCAAAATCCAAATCTCCAATTCGGTGAGAGTGTCTCCAATCGCAGGATCATCATAAAGTGTTCTTGAAGTTTTTGAAGCTCTGTCTAAAAAATCCTAGGTAACTATTATTGATATTCTTTGATTCTTGAAAATTGGTGAAGCTAGGTTAATTCTAAATATCATGGTCTTCCGCTTGCGAGTTTTTTTCCTCAACATTACGGATACCCAATTTCATTGCGAAGCGATTATTATAAGCCGATGCAACATTACCTACATTATGATTCTACTTCCTTTACTCATCAACGCCGGGGAGAAGAGCTATTGGCTAAAATTGTGTTCACTAAATTAGCGGGTATGGGTGACCCGGCGGGTGAAAAGGACCCGGGTATGGGTATGGGGAAGAAGTTCTACCGTGGTCGAGTGCGGGTAAATGCGGGTGATTTTTTAAATGCGGCGAATGCGGGTATGGGTGGCCGATACCCGACGGGTATGTACCCGTTGCCATCCCTAATCGTGCGACTGCTCTCCCGTCAAATTAGGAGCTGGCTTTGTCGCGTCACACGTCGTTATTCCTTTGGTTCCCCGATTCGATCATTCGGTCGTTGTACCCTTACGTGCCCTATTCGTTCGCCGTCCTATCACGCTCGGGACGCAGGTCGACCGCACCAGGGAACAGGGGGCGGCGACGCCTGGTCGGCTCGGGCGTACCCCGCCCGCCGCTCTCGGACGTCGATCGCCACCGTGCGTGCAAGGTCTGGTACGCGCGCACGGTGACAACTCCGATCGATATCCCTGTGCATGCGCGGCATTGACCCGTCCTCTCCGGCCGTCCGTCCGAACGTGAGGCCACCAGCCAGCCACCCCCACCCACCGCGGTGGGTACATCATCCGCGGAAAGAGAAGCGACGGAACCTCCAGGTTGGCATCCCATCAGACTAGCTAGCTATCTCGGGTCCTCTTCGGCAAATGGGCAGGGAAGGGAAGGGATGGCATCTCGTTTCGTTTCGACTGCCTACAGGCCATGTGGTACAACAGTAGATTGCAGATGGGTACGTACGTACGCTGCTCCTGGTCGATGGCTCGATGCAAGTGTCCCTACCGAAGATGGTTGTTCATTTTCTAGTACCCAGGATTTAACATTGGCCTACAGAGACCCAACACGAGTAAAAGTGATGTAACAACTCCAATGAACACCGTACCGGCTACGTGCGTCGCGTGAAGTACGGAGTCACGGAGGAGAACAAAATGTTTGCACGTATACAAATGTATGCGGAGCATGTAGCCATGTACCCTGTCCGTTCCGGCGCATTCATTGCCATGGCCAATGGATCGGATCACTTGATATCACGGAGTATGGCGATTGTGAGTTCGTCGTAGCCAGTCCAATGTAACGCTCCTGGGATCTACCACCAAAGGTAAAAATTCAGCAGCATTCGTCGTGTCATGTACAGCAGTTTGTGGGCACGGCTCACGTGCACCGGACCTCGGAAGGTCAAGAGCAAGGGTGCAGGCCGATAGCTGGCCATTGCGCGCAGAAGCTTCATGACATTGTTCAAGTTCAAAGGGGCAGATTTTCCCTATGAAAAAGACCTAAGCCCTGAAAGGTTCCTATCGTACAAAACGTGATCGTATCATCCGTGGTTGCGAAAGTCACGTGTATCCTCGGCTCATGATCGTTTTGCCTAAACTAGACCGTTCACCAGTCTGGCTAGTTAGCTCAACTCCAAATATGTCAACGTTGCCTGATAGTTGCGAGATAGAACGTTGGAAACTGCTGCCGTTACTGGGTGTAAGATTTGCAAAGCAGCATTATTATTTTTCCTTGGGCTAAGCCTGCGTTGCCCTGCATTATTGCAGCCTATCCGGGATCGTACGCACGGACTTGAATTGCTAACAGAAACAGGCTTACAGGCCGCCATTACTATAGCTGCATCAGCTATAGCGTTGCTAGTACTGCTGGAGCTTAAGGGCTGTGCGAGAAATTTATTGTCGATGGCAGGACAGATTCAGCGTACGCCTGTACGGTACACGATGATGATCAGAGGTCTCAAAAGCTACACGTCCGAGTGGTAACCACTAACCACCGCAAATTGGCCACGCTTGAGGTTTACCGTGATTCATGAGTTTAGACCGAGGAGGGCGTGCGTCCGCGTGCGCGCGGGAAGGCTCAGCGGTGCATATGTTTTGTGGGATTCGGCACGCACGGCATGGCGGAGAAGAACCGCAGAGGGGCACCGTATAGAAGCGACGGCCAGAGCGAAGGGCCGGGAGTGGCGAGCTGTGGCCTGTGGGACAGCGGTGCGGGCATGGTCATGGTGGACGGACATGCCGGCAGGCGACGGTGGCATGTCTGCGACCACGTGCTTCGCCGCCGCTGGGAGATGGGCCGGTAGGGACGGTTTAGAGGCATGGACGTATGGTAGATGGGTAGTTAAAGTAGTCAGGCCCGATCAAACTGACTTGTGTGATGAGACTTGAGCGGTCCAGTCCATTGGAGCCAAAGCCAACGGAGACGTGGGGCTCTAGCAAACTTGTGAAGGTCGAGATTCCGATCCCCCCATTGAAGAGGCGGCAGATGTTGTCCAAATGAACTTGCGATTGCCACCATGGATGTCGTTGTTTCGGCCCAGAGAAGCATATACGAGTTTGTCAAAGTCCGATATGAACTTCTTTGGCACCTTTACCGCAGTCAACATGTAGATGGGTAGCGATGTCAGGACTGATTTAACCAGGGTGAGCCGCCCCCCCATAGTGAGAAGGTTTGCTTGCCAGCCCGCCATTCGTCGCGCCGCTTTGTCTAGGATGGGTTGAAGATCAGTGCGACGTAGACGACCAAGAGTTAGCGGCATGCCCAGGTATCTGATAGGGAAGGATGCAATTTGGCCAATGAAGGTTTGCAGAATATTCTGAAGATTTAGGCCGTCACCTCGAATAACAGCAATGGCGCTCTTTTGCATATTGACTTTTAGTCCAGATGTTTCGCCGAAGGCCCTAAGGATAGCGAAGGTTGCCTGAAGTTCTTCCTTGACTGGGTTTAGGAATATGACCGCATCATCCGCATAGAGGGATACTCTGAGCGACGGAGAACGTCCACTCAAGGGTGACAGAATGCCGTCTTGAGTGGCTTTGGTGAACAAATGATGCAGGGGGTCGATGGCTAGGAGGAAGAGATAGGGCGACAGAGGGTCGCCCTGCCTCAGGCCTCGACGGTGTCTGATTTGGGGTCCAGGCACCCCGTTGAGGAGGACTGAGGAGGTGGTTGAGGCGAAGGAGATTGACAGCCATTCTCGCCATCGGGGGCTAAAACCACGAGCCTGAAGGAGATCCAGAAGGTATTCCCAGGAGACAGAGTCGAAAGCTTTTTGAATGTCTAGTTTCAGAAGAAGCGCAGGCATGTGGTTCCGGTGGTAGGCTCTTGCGCAGTTTTGGACCCACAGGAAGTTGTCTTGAATACATCTCCCTTTTATGAAGGCACTCTGGGAATTTGATATCAACGCGTCTATGTGCCTGGCGAGCCGCAGTGCTAGAACTTTTGATAGAATTTTTGCTACTGAGTGGATGAGGCTGATCGGTCTGAAATCTGCGGCGGATCCGAAGTCTTCTTTCTTTGGGATTAGAACGATGGAAGCTGTGTTGAGAGGCGAAAGTCACAAATCGACGACTTTGAAATGTCGAAGACGACCATAACATCGTGCTTGATGGTTTCCCAGCAATATCTGAAAAAAGTGCCAGTGAAACCATCCGGGCCAGGAGCTTTTTCAGCAGGTAGCTAGAGAATTGCATGCAGGACCTCCTGTTCTGAAAAGGGGGCATCGAGATCGGTCATGTCGTGAACGGGCAAATTTAGACTTTGCCAGTTTAGTACTTCAGAGCGCATGTTGTTGCCGCCAAGGAGGGATTGAAAATAATTGTAAAGCAGGCGTTCCTTATCTACATGTTTGGTTGCTACGCCATCAGGGGAATTTAGGGACTGGATGAAGTTTTTCCGGCGCCTTCCGTTTGCCCTTAGGTGGAAAAAACGGGTATTTGCATCCCCCTCTTTGAGCCAAGTGACGCGGGAGGCCTGCCTTTTGCGAGCTTTCTCGGCCATGACCAAGCCAAGAATTCGGAGTTTGGCGGTTTAGAAGATCGCCTTGACACAGGAGAGCTCTCTGGATTCTTGGCGATGTCGGCGCGAGACGATCGTTTGCTAGGTGGAACCGAATATTGGCGTCACTTAGGATTGAGGAGCTCCATGGCGAAGGCTGCTTTGCGCCGCAGTTTGTGGTTCAATCGCTGGCCGGTCGGAGAAGCGATAAAGCGCGATCGAGCCGTTGGACGACTTGAAGAAACCCCGGAAGCCGGACCCAGAAATTTTCGAACTTGAAAGACCGCGGCTTCTGAGGCCCATTTTCACTAGCCAGAAGAAGCGGGCAATGGTCAGACATGGATGAGGAGAGCGCCTGCAGCAGGTGGTTTGAGAACATTACATCCCATTCGTGGTTGCAGAAGACTCGGTCCAGCTTGACCAAGGTTGGGGCATTTCGCTCGTTACTCCATGTGAATCGCCGATTTTGAAGGGGGATCTCCATCAAGTGACAACGGTTGAGCGTACCCCGGAATTGATTCATTAAGCGAAGATTCAGATTGCTGTTGTTTTTGTCTCTTGCTTCGTAGATGAGATTGAAATCTCCAAGAACAAGCCAAGGAGATTGGTGAAGGGGAGCTAAAGAGCTTAACTCCTGGAGGAAGGACGGCTTGTCGATGTCTTCGGACGGCCCGTAAACCACCGTCAGCAAGAAGGAAGAGTTGTCATCCCGAGAAGAGACTTGAGCAGTCAGGGAGTAGCGGTTTATTTGCTGATTGGCTACTTGAAACTTATGATTGTCCCAAAGTAGCAACACACCGCCCCTGACACCTTGGGCCGGTAAATAGTGAGCGCTGGAGAGACGGTGACCACCGATTTGGAGAACCATTTGCTGATCAATGCATTGGAGTTTTGTTTCCTGAAGGCAAGCAATATCAGGGCGAACAGCGTTGATTGTTTGTTGAAGAGCCGCTCGTCTGGCCGGCCCATTGAGGCCGCGGACGTTCCAGTTGAGGATGGAGCAGTCAAGCATAGAAGAGTGATGGGACAACAAAAGCCATGCAGTGAACTAAAGCCGAAATCTTCATAAGCATGCAAGTAGAAGAGCTGCTGGACGGCAGCTTGGTACATGTAGAAAGCAAAAGAAGGCCTCCCAAAGAACCGGCCCGACTAGAGAACCAAAAGCAGTGCAACATTCGACGCTTAGAAACTACTCAGGACTGAGACTAATCTTCAGGCATGTTGTGCGGCTGGCTCCATATCAGGCGAGGACACCAGCGCTTGGGCGATTTGCTGACCCTGATCATCAAGCCGACATATAGCACGAATAGCATCGATGACTTTATCTGGAAGCGGCTCGTTGAACAGGTTGCGGAATTTTTGGATGTCCTCTGGTCGGACGAGATCAGCTTGCGGAGCGCAGAAGCCTAGGCGCCGAGTTAGGAGTTCCTCCGCAAGCTTTGCCGGCGGCACAGCCCTTGACTTGGCCGCGAGGCGAGCACTGCGACGTGGGTCTGCTGAGCGAACATCCGAGCTGGCATAGCCGACCTTGGTGTGGCCTGCAGAAGGAAGACTGGGACTTTGCTGGCCACCATGCAGAGGAAGGAGTGGCACTGGCGGCTTCTTGAAGACTTCATGGATGAAAACCCCAGCAGGAGCGCTCGGCAGAGCTTCACAACCAGCGGCCCCCCCAGAAGCGTCAGTCGGCTCAGGAAAATGGTGGGGGTTCTCCACAAGCGAAGAAGACCGAACCGGGGGGACCCCGACAGGCTGCATCGCCTTTGCAGCAGCTTCCTCAATCATAGGGTCCGTCCACAGGTGCGGGGGGGAGGCCAGGAGGTCCGTCGCAGTGCACACACACAGGTCCGCAGCGGAACCACTGAAGCTCCCGGCGGGAGATGTCCATGGGGTGCGAGGAGGTTTGTATGCTGGAGAAGTCTGGCGGCACTGGTGGATAGGTAGGAGCAGCGACGGGGAGGGAGTCAAGCCGTGGCACCCTCCAGCAGAAAGCTCCCTGGCCAGCCTCCATGGCGCTCGGTCGTAGGACCTGGAGCGTTAGCGGCCGGCGGGGACGAGGCGGAATCCGTCCGGGAGCCGTCTTGAAGCCGGGATGGGCATGACCTCTGCGTTGGTGATGTGGGCTGCGCGGCGACAGTCCTGCACGCCATGAGCGCCACATCCCTTGTGCGGCTCACGGCCGTGGCCGTCCGACTGGAACGCTATGATGTGACGCGGTGGTGAGCATTGCGGTCGCTTCCATCGTGGTCATCATCGTCCTCTGGGCGCCGGCGACCAAGTCGCTCACCAAGACGGCAGTGCACGCCAGAAGGTTGCACGGAGCGGGGTTGCGAACCATCCATGACGCCAAGGGTCCAATCAAAGGACCTGGTCTTTGGTCGAGCGTCTCCTGAGGAACTCCCGAGCGGGGAGAAATCTTCAATGACGTCAAGATGAATCAGCACTTCAAAGGAAAGCCCCTCCGGTGGGTTTGATCGCGGTGGGGAAGAGTCACGCCTTCGATCCGGATGGCGGGCTCGCCCACTGTGGCCTTCAGAGAACAGAGAGCAGGTGCAGGATTTAGGAATGACGTCCGGGCTTGCCACCCAAACCCAAACCCAGAAAATGTTTGTGGCTTCACGACGCCTGGAGCGAAGATCAACACGGTCGAAACGGCACCACCCTTTGAGCATCTCATTGCGGCGCTCGATTCGAGCGATGAGGGGAGGCCTTGAAACCAACCACGAGCCACGAACGGAAGGTGGGTAGCTTGTGTTCTTGCGTGAAAAGCCAAGGCTTGACGTCAAACCCGAAGCCAGCATGCTCGATATGCCTAGCATGCACCGCGGCGTTTCTCTGCTCGGGGAAGTCGAACGACGAGAAGTCCTCACGTACGTGGCGCGACCCGCATATCGGCCGAGGATTAGAGAACCTCCTCGGCGTCTTCGCGACCTTGTAGGTGTTGGGCGTTGCGAAGCGATTACTGTCGCCCGATGGCAACGAGAGCCTTGCGTGTTGACTTAGCAGCGCCTCGGCATCCATAGCCCGGAGGAGATGGCGTGCGTGGCTCCACGCCATGCGATTAGGAGGCGGCAAGAGAGCCATGGCGGTTGGTGGAGCTTGGCGTGGAGGGAAGCGCGACGAGGAGGAGGAGCCGTCCGAGGCGATCTGCCGAAACAAGATGCGGGCGCTTGCAGGAGAGACACCTAACAGGGTCCCTGCAGTTGCTAATTTTGTGGTCGGGGGCAAGGCGTGAAACACACGCCTTAAGAAATTTGAAGCAGCGACTTTGCGTGAGCACGGCTTGGTGGTGGAGCTGAGGCGTGTCAAGATGATAGGTGAGCAGGCTGGCGTTGCCTCCACCAGAACTTCGGCTTGACCAGGTATGTCGGCCTGGCGGGTGGCGCGGAGGTCAGAGGAGCTTTAGAGAGTCTTGAATGAAGAGGGTGCTTTAGACAGTAAATGGGGTTTAAGGCAATGCCCTTCGGAAGAAGAACCGGATCGACAAAAGACACGGGAGGGGGCGGGCAAGGTTGGCAGCCATTAACTCCGCCGGGCCTGCATCTGAGAGCGCTTGAGGATCCGCCAGATCTTTTGCTTCGGCGAGGGCGGCAGACCGAAGGGATCTGCAGACATCTCGAGATCTCCCCATCGGCCCGGTAGGAGAGCCTTGGAAATCGCTAGTGTCGTCATCATCAGAGAAATCCCAAGGAAGCTTCTCCGGATCTTGGTGAAGATGGGATGAGGGCGACAGATCAAGGTGATGCGCCGGGCAGAGAGGGTGCTGACACGCCTTAATGGCGCAATGGCAACTGGATCTGCAGGGGGCGGCGCCGGGCTTGCTGTCGGAGGCGGAATCAGCGGCAAAGGAGGCCAGGAGGGAAGATCTCTTGGCCAGATCCGGAGCAAGGGCGTTGGAGTGGTCGCCGAGATCGGAGGGAATCGCGGTGATTTGGGCCTGGGAGGGGTGGGCGCCGCGGTCGGAAGGAGACGCGGCGAGGGAGACGGTGGGGAGGACATTTCGAATTTTTCAGATGTCAAAGGCAGCCCGGTCACTCAAAAGTCATCGTCATACTAAGGGTGTTTTCTCCTCTTCTAAATATGTCAACGTTGCCTGATAGTTGCGAGATAATAGAACGTTGGAAACTGCTGTCGTTACTGGGTGTAAGATTTGCAAAGCAGCATTATTATTTTTCCTTGGGCTAAGCCTGCGTTGCCCTGCATTATTGCAGCCTATCCGGGATCGTACGCACGGACTTGAATTGATAGCAGAAACAGGCTTACAGGCCGCCATTACTATAGCTGCATCAGCTATAGCGTTGCTAGTACTGCTGGAGCTTAAGGGCTGTGCGAGAAATTTATTGTCGATGGCAGGACAGATTCAGCGTACGCTTGTACGGTACACGATGATGATCAGAGGTCTCAAAAGCTACACGTCCGAGTGGTAACCACTAACCACCGCAAATTGGCCACGCTTGAGGTTTACCGTGATTCATGAGTTTAGACCGGGAAGGGCGTGCGGCCGCGTGCGCGCGGGAAGGCTCAGCGGTGCATGCATATGTTTTGTGGGATTCGGCACGCACGGAATGGCGGAGAAGAACCGCAGAGGGGCACCGTATAGAAGCGACGGCCAGAGCGAAGGGGAGTGGCGAGCTGTGGCCTGTGGGACAGCGGTGCGGGCATGGTCATGGTGGACGGACATGCCGGCAGGCGACGGTGGCATGTCTGCGACCACGTGCTTCGCCGCCGCTGGGAGATGGGCCGGTAGGGACGGTTTAGTGGCATGAATGTATGGTAGATGGGTAGTTAAAGTAGTCAGGCCCGATGAAACGGACTTGTGTGATGAGACTTGAGCGGTCCAGAATGGGATGAAAAAAAAAACTCTTTAGATTTGGCCTTGCTACAATATTTAGGCCTCACTAGAAAGCCTACAAGGCCTCTTGTTTACGTTAAAGTAACGAAACGCGTTAGTCCGCTTTCTGCAGGCCAGAAAGTCTTTTCTGGAGATGCTGGTTTCCACGAGCCGTTCACTGTAAGTAGCTCCTTAGACGTTTTAATTCCCCCAAAACTAGTCTCTGTGTGAATTTTTTTGTAAAACTAGTCATGTGCCCGTGCGTTACAACAGAAACTTAATTTGTGATAAAAAAATTATTTGCAAAGAGGAAGAGAACCATGCA
The DNA here is from genome assembly GCA_036346375.1 of Guadua angustifolia. Classification (NCBI taxonomy): domain Eukaryota; kingdom Viridiplantae; phylum Streptophyta; class Magnoliopsida; order Poales; family Poaceae; genus Guadua; species Guadua angustifolia. The sequence goes on along the minus strand of CM070501.1, from coordinate 41,320,513 downwards.
GAGGGTGAGAAGCTGCAGCTGCGCATTGATCGGCTGGTGCCACTCCATTGCGGCCTTCCCCATGGGCATGGCCATCGGTAGGCACGTGGAACCGCGAAATACAACCGAATCGCCCCACCGGAGGGGGGAAATCTCGACATCGCCGGTGACGCCATTGCAGACGTGGTTGTGGTTGCGGCTACGACAGCTCGTCGGTTTGTGGTGGGAGATGAGGCACGTATAGGGTGAAGGAGGAAATGAGGGCACCGGAAGCTTCGCATGGCTGCACGCATCGAGTGAGGGAGCCAGGGGAGGCGTACGCGTCGAGCGAGGCACGGGACTATGGGGTTAAATCCCCTTTCATCTCAACTGTTTATGTCAAATCCAACGGATTCTGGAGGAGAACGGACGACCGCCACCAACTCCTAATTAGAAGTAGTAGAGATTAGTCCCTTCCTCCAGCACGAAAGATCCAAGAAGCGACACCGACACATATCACTTGCCACGGTATAATAGTGCGGGAGAAAGCTCGCTCCGCAGCAACCCAGATGAGCGCGGGAAACAGCCAGATCCACTAGGCCTCTGCGGTCGAGAGCACGAAAGCAAGCTTTCTCAGCCGGTACTGCGGCAACTAAAGGCTAAGAGGGTGTTTGGTACAGCTCCAGCTCCAACAAAATTCATAGAGTTGGTAGAGCAGGGTATTCTAACTTCAGAAATTTATAGAGCTGAAGTTATAGGTATATTAAGAGTGTTTAAGTGGATCATCTTGTTTACATTTTAAATTAAAAATATAAACTTAATTCACTTTATTTTAGCTTACAAACTTTATATTTGAGATGGAGCTGAGATCTAGACCTCTACTAAATAGAGTCTAGTCCTTAGAAAGAAGGCGCAACAGCTCCACACTTTTTCAATTCGTCCACCAACTTGCTTGTCAGACTTTTGGATGTCCAACTCATCTTTGAATACTCGAGGGTTTCTCTCTCCAAATGAACGAAACTAGAGAATCAAAACCGCGCAGCTGCTCCTTGGGTGAAAATTTTCCCAACCAGTTCCACCAGCCAATTAGCTATCCAGTGCCCATCCTAGATGCCTCATGAAGCCCAGCCAAAGCTGACGAACCCACGGGCAATTTACAAGCAAATGGTCGATCGTTTCTGGTTGCAAGTCGCACAGTTTGCAAACCGTGTGTGCGGAGATCCCTCGACGCTGGAGCCTATCTGCTGTCGTATTGTCTACTAATCATTACCATGGTTGAGCCAACTGCATTGGTGGTTTAATCATAGAATTTGACCCAAACATGTCGCGTACTGCCGCGGTACCTGGCCGGGGAAGCTTGCTCCCCCCTCTCCATCGCGGAAGCCCAGTGGGCCCAGCTGGTTTCCACGCTCTCCAAGGTTGCTGCAGACCGAGCCTCCTCCTGCGCTATCAGACCACGGTAAGTGTCACGTATCGCTTGTCAGGTTTTCTGAGGCGGAGGAGGAGGTCAATTCTATAAATATTTTCACACGGATGCTAGTTTTAGGAGAAAAAAGTCCAGGGGCTATGCAGTGAATAGTTCTGTTTTCACCCATACTCCGTGCTATTTTGATGGGCTGTTTGCTTGTCAAGTCTCAGCTGGAGGGTGGAGGCCCCGGCGACTATCTTCACATCCTCTCGTCGTGCTCTGAGGATGGCCGTGCAAGGAGAACTGGGGAATAGCATTAGACCAGCACAATAACTTATGTGTCGGCCCATGAGGTTCCACAAACTTTTCCAAAATTCATCAGCTGAGCAACCTTTGAATTCCACTAAAAGAAATAAAGAAAAGCAACCCTTCGATTGACAACGTGCGAGAATTCTTCGAAAATGGTATAAATCTCAACCTTTTGACGCTTTAGCCTTCATAACAGGTAAAACCGATGGCACTGAACTCTGAGCGACGCAGCATCAACACATGAGTACCGGTGTGCGCTGTGCGCGCATATTAATCAACCCTGCTACGTGCACTGAGTAAAGAGATTGTTAGCATCAGAATTTGGCAAGGTATGGCCAATTTATTAATAAAAGTGGGCATTTTTGGCCGATATCGGGTAAAAAGAAAAAAAGGATAAGTTAAAGATAGAATTATGATTGATACTAATTCAAAGATGGAATTTTATCTTTACATAATCTGATACAGATTATAGTTGACAACATATTAAAAAAGGATACGATCGGCCGATGCACTATAGAAAGGAATGAAGGGCGAGTGAAAAACAACAAAAACCAATCAAATAACTCGTACCTACTTTTTATTTAATTTCCTATCAATTAGGAGTAGCTTTGTAACTTCGAATCTCCTTTGTAATCCGATTTCGATCTCGGTTTCGATCAATAGAGTTGCGCATCGTCGATTATTGAACTTCTTCGATTACGTCAGGTTTGATTTTCTTCGATCTCGTTGTGCATTGCCTTTGTCAAAAAATCTACCTTTTTATCATCTAACCAGCCCTAATTGGCTGTTTAGACTTATCGTTACCTTTTATTTAATCGGCTTCTGGTAATTGTTTAGATCTTTGCCGATTATCACATCAGATCGGCTTTGAGCGTACATTTTCTATCTATCTTGCTAATTATAGAATCAAATCGGTTGGCACGCCATGAACCAAGCCGAACCCGGCGTTTTCATGTGTTTGAGCCGATCAATCATTCGACATATTTTTTGGCGCAATACACTTTTGGTACACCCGGTAGGATAGGATGTCTTCTTCGGAGAAATTGAATCTACTGTCCAATCTCAACATTAAAGCTATAATCGTCCCAACATTTGACACCAGAACAACGCAAAGAGATCAAAGATCGGAAGACCGCACTCGAGAAGATGATGTTAAGCTGTTATCAGAAAACCCGATGTGGTGTCACTTAGAAAATCGCGTTGCCGACGGTCAACCCTCTCGGAGATACAGGAATCACTGACATATCGGTGAGTCAATACATGCCTGCACAAACTAAATTATCTACCATGATTAACCGATATGTTCACCATGATTTGATTAATCAATCATCAGTTTTAGTTACAACTCTTAACTTAAATTTATGAGAAGCACCATTATAGATCTAATAGTATCCATGTTATGATGCACCCCTTTATAAATATTATAAAAGCCCATCGTATTAATTGGAAGATTTGTTAAGCTAGCATTAGTCAAAATCAATTTACCCCCGAAGACAAACTTTTCTTGCCAAGGATCTTATATTTTCCTCATCTTAGAACACAAACTGTCAAAATCATGCATCCTCACAATATGATCACTTATTGGGCTCCCTAGATAAGACATTGGTAACTTTCCCAATTTTCAGTAAAACATATTTCTGTCCATTGCTCCTTTGTCCACCGCAAAGACAATGACTTCACTTTTATGGTAGTTGATTTTCTGGCATTTCATCCACTCAAAAACAATAAAGAAAGAATTTCAAATGAAGTATATAACTATCATCAAGGTCAATCATCAAAATAGTATCATCTACATAGTACAAATGGGTTATATTCTTATCCACTAGATGATTTACCACCCCCTTAATCACACAAGATTGCTTGGTAGCTTCTAATATTCTAGATAATGCATTAACCACCAAATTAAATAAAGAGTGTTGCTAGCCCATGCTATACCGTTGGAATGTAGCTTCCATGGGGTTTCAGGTTTTATAATGTTTTTGTGTTTCGTGAAAAAACTTTCATAAAGGTTCTAGTATGTTTCGAGGAAAGTTACATACAATTTTCAAGACATTTTAAGAAGTTTTAGAAGAATAGTTTCAAGTTTCAATAAGTTTCATGCATGTTTAAAAGTAAGTTTCAACAAGTTCTAAGTTTCAAAATGTAAGGTTTTATGTTTGAAAAACACAATTCATGCTTGTTTGGACAACTTTCAAATTTAATAGCCAAATCCAAGCAATTTGAAGCACATCTCCCAAGTTTCAAGCACTCTTGTGATGATGAGTAACCAAAAAAGAAATGGTTACAAATTGATGTTCACTTGAACGAAACTTTATGAAACCTAATGAAACTTGCATAAAACTTATTGTAATGTAACCGAGAAATCTTGAAACTTACACGAAACAATGAAGATGAAGCAAGAGATGAATCATTACAAATTGGCAAAAACTTTTTAAATTTGAATAAAACTTCATGAAACTTGCTTAAAACTTTTGAACGAAACTTCATGAAACTTGCATGAAACTTACCTGAAACTTCAACTTGCTTGAAACTTTTGAACGAAACTTCATGAAACTTGCATGGAATCTAATGAAACTTTCATGAAAATTTATGAAACTTGAATCAAATGTTCAAGTAGGTTTCACAAATGATCTAGCAAATTTCACCTTTCAACAACAAAATTAAAGTAGGTTTCACCAAGTTCCAACCTATTTCACGTTTGAAAAGACAAATTTAAGCTGATTTCGCTAAGTTCCAATAACAATTTCACAATTCAAAAGGCAAATTTCAAGTAGGTTTCACTAAGTTTTAGTAAGTTTCATTAAATTTTTAGCAAGTCTCATGTTTGACTAACAAAATACAAGTAGGTTTCACAATGTTACAACAAGTTTCATCTTTCAAAAGCAAAATTAAAGCTTGTTTCATCGAAGTTCCAAAAAGTTCTATGTTTTAAAATGAAAAAATTCAAGCAGGTTTCACCAAATTGTAATTCAAGTTTCACATTTTAAAAGCAAAATTCAAATAGGTTTCAATAAGTTCTATCTTCCAAAAAGCAAAAGCCAAGTAATTTCCAAGAGATTTCATGTTTCAAAAGCAGAAAACCATTGGTAGCTGAGAAATGTTATATCATTCCCTAGTATTTCACTTAAGTAAAAGGAGAGAAAGTGGGTCTCCCTACCTTACACCGCTGTAAGTATTGAAATAATTTCCTCTTTCCCTATTAATATCAATGTAAACTTTACTCCCTTTGACTATTTGCAAAACCTAAGCAATCAATTCCCGTTGACTGTTTGCCCAAGCAATCGATTCCCTTTAACTGTTTGCAAAACCCAAGCAATCTATAAAATCCTTTCTTTATCGTCACTTCCTCTAGAAAATTCTGGTTAACACTATCATATGCCTTTTCAAAGTCCAACTTAAGCATAATACCTTTCTAATTTTTCTGTTTTATCTCAACTAGAACCTAATGAAGAATGACCACCCCTTCCAAAATATTCTTGCCTTTAACAAAAAATGATCAAGATTTATTCACAATCTTGCTTGCTAAACGTGACATCATATTTGCTAGAAGTTTACAAAAACCCTTGAAGCATACATTTAACAGGCATATAGACCCATATTGTTTAATGGTATTAACATATTTTATCACTGGTATCACCCTAAAATTCAGCCTTTCGATGTCCAAAACACCCCTATAGAAGTCATGAATCATGTCCATAAAATCTTCCTTAATAGCAATCCATAATTTCTTGTAGAAAACGCTAAGAAAGTAGAATCACTTTTGATTGTTTAATCACTTCTTCTATTTCCTTTATAGTAAATGGTTGCACTAATCTTTCATTATCGTCTGTATCAACTCTCAGTTGATTTTGCCACATATTCTCAGACAAAACACACCCTTTCCTTATATGAACTTTAATGTCCTCAGGATTAGCAAGAGTCCCCTCCTCACTATCAATGGATATAATCAGCCATTTCCTTCTCTTACCATTAACACAGTAGTGATTTTTTTATTATAATCCCCTTGTAAAGTCCATTTTTTTATTGCTTCTTTTCTAATAATTGTAGAAATTTGTGGAATAATTGTGTGTCCCATTGGATCCTCACACCCTTTATTTATAGCATCAATCATAACTGAATTACATCCAAACTTCATCTCAAATTTATCTCTAACTTGAACCCTATCACACGATTTGGACTCTACTCTCCAACACTCCCCCTTAAGATGGGCATGAGATATAGCCATAGTCATCTCAAGACATCCACTTCTACCGAACCGCCAACACGATGATGAATACCATCACCGTGATGTCCACCTCTGACTTCCAAAGCTACCTCCGATGCCATGATCGACACCACCTCCAAAACCATCCTTGTTGTTCGCACCGTCAACTTTATGTCCAACACTATCACACAGACGTAACCTCCAAATGCCTTCACCTGCACCACTATTGACCATAATAACCACCATGATCATTACCTCAACCATGTCTCAACCAACATCAAGCCATTCGCTTTCTTTGTCACACCCATAATCTTAGTCTCCTCCTACCTGCTCACTTCAAGCCTTGGTCTCCACTGTCTCCTCCTCTAGCGTGCGGTAACCCTAGCCTCCACCCTGTCTCCCAACATATCCTCGACCATCTTGGCTAAGCCTTGGTCTCTGCCATTTCCTCCTCTAGCCCTCGGCCACCCTGGCCTCCACCTTCTATGTTACCAAAATCCGCACCTCTGCACCAACTCTGCCTCTTGTACCAGCACCAACATCTCGATAGCTACCACCTCAGCTACCTCTTGCAGTAGCACCAACATCTCAATAACCAACACCGACACCATAACCATGGCCAGAGTGTTGGAGGAATACTGACACCTCTCTTGAAGACTATGCCTCTAGCCCTAATACCAAGAGGTTGCGTGCGGACTCTACACCTCCAGCAACCTCATGTAGGTGGTAGGAGGATTATCATCAAATGTCAAAGCCATCAGAGGGTGTGTCATCCCCGGCGGGTTCCATAAGACAAGCGGGCCCCGTCAACCAAAAATATACATTAATGGACATGGGGGCCACTCGTCATATGGTTCGACATGTACAACTCGACCTGCAACTGACTATATAATATACAGATCAAAGAATTACAATTATGCCTAGAAAAGACAAAAATACCCCTCACATATAGATTAGCTATCTTCATAAGGGGTATTTCGGTCATTTGTACAAACCCAAAAGCCTATAAATACCCTATGTATCTCTCATTTGTAGCTTGAACTCACTTGAGTAATAAAAAAGCATATCCAAATTGGTAAACTCTCAGAGACTTGCTCCCCAGAGGCAACCCCCGTTAGCTCACCGACAGGAGTAGGGTGCTCCTTTTGAACGACTGAACATGTATAAATCCCCGTGTCATTTTTACTCTCATGGACAATAGCCCGTTAGACGACCGATGTCCACCCCCACACTTGTGTTTGGGTTTCACACCTACATCAGGGCTACCACTAGCTCCTACTCCAGCTACCAATACTATCATCGGCACACGCCCAACAAAACCTCTGGGCTTGCCACCAACATCAGAAATATTCTCCATCTTGAGCAACATCCTCCCTCCTATTTTAGGCAACATCTTGAGCAATCTTCTTCCCTTGTTTTAGGACCTCTCTATCATACCCTAAAACCTCTATGTTTATCATCATCCATATGGCTCTAATCACACCAAATCCTACTAGATCTCATAACATCTCTGGGACACCTTGTGCACCTAGTCAAGTAGCTCACACCTCTCGTACACATACTTGTTTACCTAGCCAAGCAACCCAAAAATACTTCCCGATCTTTCTCCCCTATAGAGCACATGTAGCCTCACAACAAATAATGATCAACCCAAAACTCTACCTTCCGCTCTTCCCTCTTCAAGAAAACAAGAGCAAAATAACAGTCACACAATCACAAACTGAAGCAACATGTATATTGTCTTCTTTCTTCTCCTAACTTTTTCCCTTCTCTCCTTGTAGTAGACAGCAACAACTCCAAACTCCACCTCACTTTCCAACAGATCTTCCAACTATCTAACTACTCACAAGCAGTAAGCAACTCACGACCTACTTCAACGCCTAGCCCTAAAATTGACTTAGTTGAACAACAACAACAAACATCACCTTCTCCTCCTATCTTTCCCTCAGCATGTAGCAACACATCATGCACTAGGGGTACAATCGGTTTGGATAGTTTTCATCCGATCAACCGACTGGATGTATTCGGATCGAATTCGGATAGTCGTTTTAGATAATTATTGGATTCAGATTCAGTTTTAGATTTTTTTAGATTCGAATTAGAGATTACTATCCGTCGGATCGGCATATTCTGAGGTGGTTTTTGGATATATTAAAAATTACTCAGATATCTAAATCATCTGGCTCGTCATTCCTTGACCATTCAGTGGCTTGGCCCAATAGACTAACTCTATTTCTTTCGGTCCCCACTAACGCTGAGTGGCTGAGCCTCGATGCCCCTATTCACTGCCCTCTGACCCTCCTGCCATTGCTCTCCACTGGTCTTGCCGCCGCCCTCCCTCCCCATAGCACCGCCCTCTACACGTCCCGGCATGCCATCATTCTTCAGATTAATCTTTCCCCAACCAAATCCACCAACTTAACGTAGCAAAAAAGGGTAGAAATTTAAGAGTTGCCGCAACAACAACAAAAGGTGTAATAATACTAAGAAGGAAATACACCATCTTATATGTGCATGTTAGTCGAAGATCTGAGCAATCCAATTTCCACAGGGTTGAAAGATCAGAAAAAATTGAGAGGCCAATTTGCAAGAAACACTGGATAGACCACACAACGCAAACATATCCGAATGAATCGACTAGAGGAGAGAGATAAAGCTAAAGAGAGAAAGGGAAGAGAATAGTAGGGGTTTTGCCTAGGAGGTGGTGGGAGTGGGCATCGTATTCTCATAGAGATCCCAGAGCTTCTGGACTTGGCCGACCAGTTGCCGTAGCGCCACCACCTCACCCACTCTGGCCGCCTCCGCTGGCATCGCCCTCTTCTCCTCCTATGCCACGGCGGTTGCTTGGCTCCCCTCTTCTTTCTTTTCTTGGGTTGGTTCGGCTCGGCTCGGCTTGCTCCTTTTTGTATTCGTAAAAAATGCTTGCCACTTACGGTGCGCATGCCGCATGCGTGATTACATGTGTGCCACTAGTTATGTCTGTGTTAAACATGGCTACCATGAAGAAATGCTAAAGTTGTGGCTTCTCGTTTAGCAAGTGGCATGGGGTGATGTTGGGAAATAGGTGAATTAAATGATAGTTATGCCGTGTTAAACATGTGAATTCAATGATTGTTATGTGTACTATTGAAATTAAATGTACTTTTGGAACTTTATTGGACTTCCTAATAAAATGGCTAGTTAAATTGTGATAGTTCTATTGCATTCGAACTCATACGGTTGATCAACTAATGCTATACATGTGCTTTATGCACTATCTATTTTCGCGTGAAATTCTACAAATATTATCTGGTACTATATCGATTCCACTTCGTATTTGATTCAAATCCATGATTGATATTATCCACACCATATTCGTATCCGGTTCTATTCATTTTTGACTTCGAATCTGACCAAAATATGTTTAGGAAACAAAAAGAGTGACATCTAACTAAAACCGAGTTGATTGCACCCCTATCATGCACGCACATTTTTTCCTCTTCCTCTGATCCACTCTTTTCTGCCCACACAACAACAATAGGAAGCCACACCACGCACATAAAATCTCCAACATTCTCTTTTCTTCTCCCATCTACAGCAACACTCTTTCTTTCTTTCTCTCCCCATCCAGATCGAACTCTTCAAGTAGCAATCTCTCTCTTCTCCTTTTTTTTCTTTTCTTTCTCGCTCCTTTTTTCTTTCCTGTTCTTTTTTATTTTCCTTTATTTTTTTCTTCTCTCCTTTTTCTTTTTTTCTTTCTCGGCCCGCCAGCCGACTTCCTTCTCTTCCTCTCCTCTTAACCTCATGCCTAAGCAAGCCATCTTGGGCCTTCACCTTCATCTCCTCTCTGCACATCGGTCTTCTTTTTCCTCTTCTCCCCACGGTCTTTTTCTTCCTCTCCTTCCTGGTTGATGATGAACATGAGGGATCCCCAGCCACTTCTCCTGAGAACGGCGACTCCACCCCTGCGGCGTTAGTCCTACCCTATCTGGAGAGGACACTAAGGAGGCCACGGCGTCGATGGTGGTGGCGCTCTTCTCCGAAGCCTAGCAGGAGATCCGAGACGGTGGCCTCTCAGTCAGCTTCTTCTTCCTCCCTTAGCTATCCCATTTCCTTTTCCTCATGGCGACAAACCTAAGCGAGAGGCACCCCCAAGCCTAAGCGATCGACGATGGCCCAAGTGATGGTACCCCAAGTGGATCCCAAGCATTGGCACCCCTAGTGGAAATGTAGTGGCGGCTTGCGGTCGCCCACAAGTGGACCTCAATGGTACACTACTACAGCGAGGCTTATATCGAGCCTTACGATCACGAGCGGTTTTGAAAAACCGTCGTAATATCAGAACATCACTGACGGTTATGTACTCAAACCGTTAGTGCGGATATCACGAGCGGTTTTATATTACGGTAGTGCGTGATGCAAAATATCGCTGACGGTTTCTAAATATAACCGTGCGTGATAGCTCTGATACTCATTACGAGCGGTTTGAGTAAAACCGTGCAGTGATTTCCTGACGGTTATATAACACAACCGTGCGCAATATCTGATAGTCATTACGAGCGGTTATATTTAGAAACCGTCAGTGATATTTCTTGCATCACGCATTTACGTAATATAAAACCGTCTGTGATCATCCGTCTGAGCGTAAAACAGAGCCTCGTTCCATCCACTTCGTTTGTAGGGTTTGGTTTCTATCCTAAGTGGCGGTTTGTGGAAATGAGGCGATTTTTTAAAAAAGCCATTGATTTGAAGGGTGATATTAGATTCATTTGATTTTGGTGATCTAAGGTTAGTAATGAATTCTCTAATTGGATGCATCCAATTCAATATCTAGGTTGGTTAGGAGAGAATTAATTTAAAGATTGTTTGATTAGATCTAGCTTAATTGTCATTTGGATCCATATGTTGTTTGTGATATTTGGTTAGTAATGTGTTTTAATTGCATTATATTCAACATCTAGCTTGATAAGGAAGGAATTTGATGATTTTTTAAATCTAGCTTGTAGAACCATGTGTTGGTTGTTTGATCTATAAGGTTAGCTAGTAATGGTTCTATTTGCATAATATAATATTCGATCATGATGTAGCTAGCTAGCTTGTTAAGGATAGAATTTAAAGATTGTTTAGATCTAGCTTATAGATCAATTCAAGTCTTTTGGTGATCTAAGGTTAGTAATGGGTTCTAATTTCATTATTATATTGAAGATTAATTTGAATTGTGTTAACTATTTCTTTATGATGTAATTAAGGTATGTAATTGCATCATTAGTTTAAGAATGTGTGCATCGCACTACACAGTGCATTAATATTTAACACTAAGTGTTACATGTGTAGCGTAGATGGATCGAAGTTGGATGTCTGTTGAGAACCGTCTGAGTCTTGAGTACCTTAATGGTGTCTCCACTTTCAAAAGAGCTGCGAGAGGAGGATATGTTTAATAAGAGGGTGCAATTCATGTCATGTACATGCATTGATTGCAAAAATCTGAAGATGTTTGAAACTTCGGTATGGTCGAAGCACACTTGATTCGGAGGGGTTTCAAAAGGGGCTATACATGTTGGACCAGTCATGGCGAAGAGCATAATATACAAGAAGCAACAAGTAGTGTTAATATCGTCGACGAAGTCAATGATATGTCGGATGATCATATCGATTGTGCTTCGATGAGGAGACGGTTGCTTGAGGATGACAATTTGGATCGAGATGTTGCGCGATGCGAAGAAACCTTGATGACGGGGAATATGGAAAGTTCGGGGCTTGATGGAGGACTCGGAGAAACCTTTGTTCGCGGTGCAAGTTGAAATACACAAGGTTATCATCCGTGCTTGAACTACTCAAATTGAAGGCAAGCAGCGGTTGGTTCGACAAGAGTTTCACAATGATTATTCGTCTATTGGCGGACATGCTTCGAGAGGAAGCGAGTTGCGACAACCACCTACAAAGCCAAGAAGGTTCTTTGTCCCTTGGGAATGGAAGTAGAAAGAATACATGCATGTCCAAGCGATCAGATCTGTACCGCAAAGAGTACACAAACTTGCATATATGTCCGGTGTGCAACGCATCCGGTACAAGCGTAAGAGTCATTCAGATGATGATGGCGAGAGCATTGAGGTGAAAAAGGTCCTCTGCTAAGGTGGCATGGTATCTGCTGTAATTCCCGTTTGAAGCGTTTGTTTGCGAACCCAAAGGAGGCAAAAGCATTGCGTTGGCACTTTGAGGCGTAAGAATGATGGAATGCTAAGGCACCTGCTGATTCCATCCAAAGGAGAAACATCGACAGGAGCTTTCAAGAATTCGGTCGGATCAGAAATATAAGGTTTGGATTGAGTACAGATGGAATGAATCCTTTCGGTAACATGAGCAAATGCCGGCATAGCACTTGGCCCAGAAATCTCTGTATCTACAACCTTCCTCCTTAGTTGTGAATGAAGCGGAAGTACATTATGTTGTCTGCATGCTTATCCAAGGACCGAAACAACACAGGAACTATATTGATGTGTACCTAGCTCCATTGGTGGAAGATCTAAAAACACTTGTGGAGTTCTTGGGGTACACGTATGTGATGCGTACAAGCGAGAGAACTTTACTTTGCTTTGCTTGTTCTTACGCACCATAAATGATTACCACGCCCTTGCTAACTGTCGGGGCAGTACAAAAGGAACCAAAGGCTGCACTCCTTTGCTTAGATGATCTGAGAGTTTATGGTGAATCACTCCCGCAAAACCGTGTACATGCGTCACCGTAGGTTCCTTCGAGGAATCACCCATATCGCAAGATGAAGCAACTTTTGACGGAATGAGCGAAAATGGTTCAGCTCAAAGGCGTTTGGCGGGAGAGATGTTCATGACATTGTTAAGGATTTGGATGTTGCGTATGGAAAGGGGCGTAAATCAAGTACTGTGAAAAGAGCATGTGGAAGAAGAGATTAATATTCGGGACCTATCTTCTTTGGGAGCACCTAGAAGTTCGCCCTTTGCATCGATGTCATGCGTGAAAGAATGTGCGTGACGGCGTGATTGGTCTCTTACTCAACATTAAGGGTAAAACAAAGGATGGTATCAGCATGCGGCTTGACTTGGTCGATATGGGCATAAGACCGAGTTAGCACCGAAAAGAGACCGATAAAGGCCGTGCGTGCTTGGAACACCTTGTTATACTCTGTCAAAGGCGAAAAGAACTGAAGCGTGCGATGCTTGCATGGTGTGAAAGTTCCGTCGGTTACTCCTCAACATGAAGAGACTTGTTTCGTTGGAAGATTTGAAATTAACCGCATGAAGTCTCATGATTGTCATGTCTTGATGACACAGATGCTCCTGTCGCAATTAGAAGTATTTTGCGGTCAAGGTCAGAGACAATCACTAGGTATGTGTTATTTCTTTAACACAATCGCTCGAAGATCATCGATCCCGAAGGCTAGATGCTCTGCAAGTGAGGTGGTGATGACTCTATGTAATCTTGAGATGTATTTCCCTCCATCATTTTTCGATATCATGGTCCATCTCATTGTTCACCTTGTGACAGAGATAAAGATATGCGGGCGGTGTTCCTCGTAGCATGTACCCGCTCGAGAGGTACATGGGAATTCTCAAGTCTTCGTCTGAATCGATCTCGTCCCGAGGGTAGCATTGTTGAAGGTTATGCAATAGAAAAGGCCGTCGAGTTCTGCGTCGATTACATGGCCCAAGTCGAACCGATAGGTGTGCCTCGATCTCGCCATGAGGGAGGCTCGAGGTATCGGGACTATCGGAAGGAAAGCAATCACACTGATCACGGTTGCGTATGCTCGAGCCCATTTCACGGTTTTGCAACACATGGTCAGTAGTGTCGCCTATATCGTCGAGCACAAGCAATGGCTAAGGCAAGAGAATCCAAAGCCTGCAGAGTCTTGGATCACGAGCAACATAACCTTGATTCAACAAATGGTTGAAGGCGACCTATCACTGGGAGCTCTTGAGATGACTCTGTGACATGGTTGGCAAAGGACCAACTTTTACGGTTGTCACATGGAAAGGATATGACTTAAATGGGTACACATTTTACACGAGAGATCGGGATATGAAGAGCACAAATCTGAGCAATGGTGTCGCATAGATGCATTCAATAATACTTGGGTTGACGAGGAGCTCCTACTATGGGTTCATAGAGGAGATATGGGAGCTCGACTACGTGCTTTTCAAGATTCCCTATTTGGTGCGTTGGGTCCACCTCCGGCCGCGTGAAGGTTGACAAGAATGGCATCACTCTTGTGGACCTCGAGCGTGTCGGATACCAAGATGAACCATTCAGACTTTCTAACCAAGTTGTTCAAGTCTTCTATGTAACCGGCGGTCCAACAAGAAGCGCCACGTAGTTCTTCGGAAAAAGGAGAATTGTCGGAGTTGAGAATGTAGTAGATGAGGAAGAGTACAATCAATTTGATGAGTTGCCACCTATCAGAAATGACATCCTGGTCCCAGAAGAACAACATGAGGAAGCAAGCTACACACGCGTCGATCATCATGAAGGGCTAATTTTCATACAAAAGAATAAGCATGTGGAGTAGTTATGAGAAGGGTGCATTGTCATCATGTTTACAAATTTTCATGTGTAATAATATTAATGTAAGGATGATACGACCCATCATGCTTTGTACATATGATTGTGATGATCTTTGTAAGTAGCTTGTGAAGCATCTGAATTATGTTTATACGATTGTGATGACCTTAGTAAGTAGCTTGTGAAGCATCTGAATTATGTTTATACGATTGTGATGACCTTAGTAAGTAGCTTGTGAAGCATCTGAATTATGTCAGGATTGTGATGACTATCTTCCTTCAATGCAAGGCAGAGCTCATGACTATCTTCCTTTAATGCAAGAGGCAGAGCTCCTGCCATTCCATTCAAAAAAAATGAAAAGTACTTACCACAAACGGTTCTAAATTCGAACAGTCTATGATGTTTAGATCACAGACGGTTCTAAAATAAAACAGTCTGTGATGTTTATATCACAGACGGTTCTAAAATAGAACAGTTTGTGATGTTCTGTGATAACAAAACATCACAGACGGTTCTATTTTAGAACCGTCTGTGATATAAACATCACAGACTGTTCTATTTTAGAACCGTTTGTGGTATTGTCTCCCATATATCTCCCGCGCGCAGACCTCATTCACAGCGCGCCAAACCCTAACCCAACTCTGTGACCTTTTGTCTCCCTCGGCGGCTCCCCCTCGGCGTCACGGTGGCCTCCCCTCTCGGCATCCTCCCTCTCGGCGTCCTCCCGCCATCGACCTCCCCTCCCAAGCATCGACATCCTCCCGACGCCGGCATCCTCCCTCTCGATGTCCTCCCGCCATCGACCTCCCTCCCGGCATCGACATCCTCCCGCATCGGCATCCTCCCCGCAATGACGTGTTCCACGGGTGGTAGCTGTGTTCTTGTGCATCTCGGGCTTCAACCGTGATTCTCGCGCTTTGCCTCGGCTTTGTTGGCTCGGATCAGCGCTCGTAAGCAAATCACGGTGCCCTCTCTGTGGATCGAGGATCGATGAACCGATTGAGTATTTACGGGGACTAGCCATCGAGCTAGAGGCGTTTCTCGATCTGGAGGCCTTTGCTGGCCATTTGCTCTATTTTTGGTGTTGCTCGGCTAGTTAGTGAGTTACGGGACACTTTCGTGATTATTCTCGGTCTTGCAAAGGGCGGTCGATCTGCGGTTTGGGGACCTTGCGTGTGGGCTTAATGTTCGATGATGATTTAGGGGATGGAATAGACTAATTGTGATAACAAATCTTAGCAAATCAATTTCACTTTCATATATATATATATATATTTGATTAGCTCTATTGCAAACCTGTCTTTATATGCTTAGTTAGTGTGCTATTGTCATCTATCTTGCGGTACATTACGGTAACATTTCACTATCTTGTTTCCTTAGCATTGTTTGAGCATGTTATTTCTTGTCGATAAACTTGCTTTGAATGATTCACTATTCTTGTGCATATAAGATAACCAATTGAGTAGATTTATACTTAACTTTGTCAAGTATTAAATCATTATTGAGATAAAGTTGTCACAATCTAGTCTATTACTTGTCCATTGTGGCGAGGAGGGCCTTTTAAGGCAACTTGACATCTAAGAACATTCAAACAATCAATATGAGCTTTATGCTAATTGCTTTATTAAGTAATATTGTACATGTTCATATGTGAGATCTGAGCTTCGTTCTATTATTCATTAGCTGTCAAAGTTCAATCCATATGTATTCTTCAGCATGCTAACGTGTGGATGTCCTAGTTTTAGGGAGGTCTTTTAAAATTTTTATTAAGTTCGGCAACCTCCTAGTTCGCTTCTTTTGCTAAAAGGCTAATAACAAGCCATTTAGGCTAGTTCTTTTAAAAGGCTAATAACAAGCCATGGTATCCACAAACTTATTCACTCTAATTTGATTTTATTTGTTCTTCTCTTTTAGTTACTTTGAAACTATTTTAACTTATAAAGAAGATGTAGTCCTCTAATCCATCGTCTCAAGGACATGATGTGCCCTCAAAAGAAGAAGCGAGGCCAGCAAGCAAGATGACCAAACAAAAGGCCAACAGACCGATATACCATTACGAGATCGATCCAAAGGATGGGGCCCTAGAAAGCCAAAAAAGGCGCGAATGCATTTGAATATGTGTGGGATAGTAGCACGAGAACGGGTTCGATCACGCTATCTTCACGGAGGTTGGTGACTATTGAGGCTCGCAATGCCTTCTCGACGGAAGTTCTTTCATCGTTCAACATTCGGAAGAATTCGCTCCCTAGTGCGACGGTATACCTTGCCAATGGCAGAAAGGCATGGAAGACCTTCAAGCATCGCTTTTAGTAGACTCGTCAAGAAGAATATAGATCCATACTCTAAGTATGGGTTCATTGATCTTGACACGTGGCGGCGTTTTGTTGAGATGAAGGCGACATACTAATTGCGTGCGTCAAAGTGAAGCAAACAAGGCCTTGCGGGCAAGGAACACTCACCCCTACTGACTTCGACCTTTGCGCTCTGGAGGAAGAGAGCGCAATGGGACGGGGAGGGCGAGGAGGTATCTCGCCATTTCCGGCAATCACAGATCCACGTGCGAGATCGCTAAGGCGAGGTCTTCGCCACGTCCTCATAACCGTCTCCTTCGTAAACCCCGCGGACGAGGAAGACTGACAACGCCTGGTAATATATAAATTGAACTACCAATTTTACGTAATTAGTCCATGACTTCATAAGTGAAATAACTTGTCGGGATCTTGCAGGTAGCGTTGAGTACACAATCGGCCGATGGCTCTTTTTTGCCAGACAGGGAGAAAGATGCACTGTCCATGGCCTTGGGAAACAAGAACACCCTGGTCGTACAAGAGGCATAGGGGTTTTTGTTCCATGGAAAACTGGATTCCCAGATGACTTCCACATATACCGAAGTAAGAAGAGAACTAAAGCCGAGCGCGAGTCAAATCTTATAAAGAATTTGGAGGACAAGTTGAGAGGAGAGTTGAGAGAAGAGTTGAGGAGAAGGCGAGAGAAGAATTTTATGAAAGGATAAGAATCCTCGAGGAAAGGCTCACCAATCAAGAAAGAAATCTTGTACAAGCCCTGTAGTAGGTTCGCAAGTCATTGCCCATTGCCTGTGAAGAGCAGGTGTGCATCCGTTCCTCCAAGTGACATAGATGAACATAGCGGGACTTATCTGTATGTGACATTAAGGTGGCCACGGTGCAATCTCCAAGTGAGAATTAACAATGGCACCGTTCCTCGGCGGCCGCTTGGGGCATGGCGTATCCATCCACTAAGGGGACCATGGTGCAGTACTATGATAGCGCGGGTTTCACCAAGGTCAATGTGGACGGGTATTTGATAGTTTCAAAATTGTCGATCTCTGAAGCCGCCAAACAGCGAGATCGTGAAACTTGGGGATGCCATTGGCACATTCGTCCAATGGCCTAGCAATGACATCTCCTGATCGTCCCTTACGTCATGCAACAACCGCGATGATCCGATTAGCCTATTGTATCGCCGTCGATCGGTTGGTTACCAAATCGGCGATCGTCAAACAGACTCCACTTGATGTACATAATATTGACCTCTTTCTGCCCATTCCTCTCCGTGAAGGGTTCATACAAAACAAAAGAAAGGCAAGGGCAAGCAGAAGAAAGAAAGGCAAGAACAAGTCGACTATCCATCTGCTGAGTTGGCTAAAAATACAAGCTAGGAGAGCGTTACTAACGAAAGGCAGCGTAACTTCATAGTATACCTTGCCAACAATTGCATAAGTGGTACACCCAAGAAGCCGGAAAGCTAGGCGTGAGCGCACAACAAGTATCGGCGTTAATTTCAAGTATGAACATCTATTCAACGACTCGGGGGCTTCTTGGCGGTCGATTTTACGGACTTGTTCCATCTCTACAACCTCGGCGCCTCGACGCGCACTCATAAGATCTTGGACCTTGTAAGTGTGTGCTATCACAGGTCTACATTCGTCTAATAGTGATAAATGTCCTCCAATATATATATAATTAGCCTTTGTATATATAGATACATGCAACTTGAAGCGACACGGTAGAAACTATCAATCGGTTTCCTCGACCCACATATAGTCTCAAAGCAAACAATGGATGAGGATATAAACATGGTCGAAATACGTGATAGAGGCATTGCTAGCACAAAAGATAAAGAATTCATACTTATACCCCATAACCCGGGGTAAGTGCTACCACATGCTATACTTTGGTGCATCTTGTGCACACAACTCTGCTTTAGTTCATTGTCTATTGTGATATACTGTGTAGGTTTCACTGGGTTCTAATTGTAATTGAACCGACCACAAACCGGGTTAAGTACCTTGATTCGGACGTGGCGGAAACCACGACTTGACACCTATCGCAAAATTACTCACCGGTAATCATGTTTCCCTCGTACATGGTCGTGTAAGTTGTTCGAGTTTATATTGCTATTGGAATGGCTTAGGCTAACCTTTTGCAATCTTGTAGAGCGTTCAAACACGTGAAAGATTGGACTAAACTACTGACATGATTTGAACTTTCCGGATCCGCTATACACAACAATTCTATATCAAACCCCATAATAGTGACTCTAGAACTAACCGTAGGTTTTATTTGCGATGCCACCGGCAAGGTCGGAAATAACCTATGTGGATTTTATGTTTGCTACAACATGCAAACCATAAATAAGCTAAAGAAATTAGCGATGCGGTTAAAAGCTGCGTTGGATGAGGCCCATTTGAGCAACATTAGAGGAAAGTTTGTTTCTTCCTCGCTCACCGAAGTAATACATAAAAAGCGCGTTCCACGCAAAATGATAACTTCTGAGTTGTACAATTGTCAAATGGTATTCATTAATTCAAAAATATGTCAAAAACTTGCGGTTATTCTTGTTTGTACGATTCATTGTATTGTCACATGATATTATCCTTAATACATATTTACTCATCTTGAATGCAACAACTTAACAATGTCTTGCTTGTTGGAACTAGATGTTTTCCTACACCCTCGCATGAGAACCTCTATTATTTATGGTTTGTTGTTCAAATTTCCATCTACTTAGGTATTCTGCATCAATATTTACGAGACACGGTCAGTTATAGATGTTGTAATTAAATATCTGCACTTCCTATATGCATTGAGGCAACAGTTTGTCCGATCAGGATAGACTTAAAATATAAACATTTGTAGCGCTTTTTCTCCCTTCTTATGATAATGTTGATGGAACTCGACTAATAAATCAACCAAGACCCGCACGCAGCATGGCGAGGTGACGGCAACCATAGAGTGCTTGATCGAACCTCGACACCTTTGGAGTGTGATTTGCTTCATGCCATATGAAGTGGCCTTCTTGAGTCACCGTCGTGCCACGGTGCGAGTACCCGGACTGACATGCTCTTTTATTGCGGCGTCACCGTCGTGCTACGGTGGGAGAAAATGGTACTTTGAAAAAATTTGTAGATGTACTTGATAGATTACTCTAGATAGGGTAATTAAAGATTGAACAAATGTGATTGCAAGTCGGGTCTTCCATGGACACTCTAGTTAGGGTAATTAAAGATTGAACAAATGTGATTGCAAGTCGGGTCTTCCATGGTCTAAAATTCAAGTTAGACAAAAATTCGAATAGAGTTTGGATATAATTCGATTGTGATTGATGCAATAAATAAATGGTGTGGGGATCCGATGGAACACATATGAATACACAATTATTCTGCAAATTTCTACATGGTATCAGAGCCAAACCATTATTCTTGCTACCTCCAATGCCATGATTGATACCATCTCCAAAACCATTATTCTTGCTGTTCACACCACCAACTTTATGTCTAACACCGTTACACGGACACAATTTCTCCAATTCTACACCAATATATCTCTTCTGCGTTCATTACTCTTTCAGCTCTTGTTCTATCCTACATCTCTGATCCCATTCTGCTGATAGTAAATCCCTACTCTCTACCAGATCATCCCAAATTTTTAACTTAGCCAGCAAACTCTTCTTGTTCCTCTTACATTCTCCACATATGTTAGCACCCCAACCTCTAAGAAATTTCCTCAACAAGTACAAATATCCGTGCCATTTATCCAAGGAATACACCGCAGGAGGCGCTTTGTTTAGCCAAGTCCCATCTCTGTTGAACTGAGGGAAATTATCTTGCAATATCCATTGTTTCTCAAAATGAAACTGCTTCTTTCTAACAATTCGAGAATCCCCTGTATGAAGAATAATAGGAGCATGGTCAGAACCCACTCTGGTTAGAGTTTGAACATAACAAAAAGGGAATTTACTTACCCATTCTGGAGGAACTAGGATTCAGTCCACATTGACTCTGATAGGATTATCCTGCTTGTTCGTCCTAGTATATCTTGAACCACCCCTCTGCAATTCCAATAATTGATGCTGGTCTAAAAATCAATCAATGAATGATTCAAATTATCTGAACTCTTATCTGATCTGTCGTCTTATGAGATTGAAGTCACCCCCAAAAACTGATGGTAAGATAGAGTTCTCTCATTTCAAGGACAGCTCGTTCAAGAAACCATTAAGAGAATTGATGTTGAGCTGGACCATACGCAACTATTAACTCCCATCTGAAATTAGTTAACCTGTGTCTCAAAATCATGCTAGCAAAATACTGACCTTCATCACACCCCTCTACTTCCACAAAATCTTCCTTCACCCCCCATTAAATGCCACCAGAATGACCAATAGTAGCAATCTAATGCCATTTGAACTGCACACCCCCTACAATACACTGAAGTCCTTTCTCAGTAAAGGAAACTTCAATAGTTTCCTGCACCCTGATAGCATCTAACTTCTCTTCTAGAATAAACTCTCTCAATTGTCTCTTCCTCTCAGGCTTACGGCTTACCCAAACCTCTGATGTTCCAAAACAATATATTTATCTTTTCTTATGATGTAAGGACTTCTTCACACTTTTGGTGCGTTTCTTATTCCTGATCAGTTTCACCCCACTAAAACCCCTAGAAGAATTGGAAATGCCTTCCAGACTCAGTTCTTCCTGATCTAAAACTTTTTGAGGAATCTCTTGTAACGGACCGCCCTTTTTAGGGGGGTGCGTATAAATACCTTCACAGCTACCCAGGAATTTAGCTGTAGGTAACCAAGTGTACATTGCTAGACATAAAGCAAATGCGAATATTTTATAGATAAATTACGGGCCTAGCGGCCAGAGTTTTACAAAGGTGCGGCTGGCACCAGATACAATACCAAAAGCGACCACAGGAAAGGCTTGAGCAGGTAGATCAAGGCCTTCAAAACCAAATAGTATCGCCATCTACGTTCTCCTGGAACTCGTCATCTTCTTGAAATTCTAAAAGATAAGTTTAGGAGCAAGGGTGAGTACACAACCGTACTCAACAAACCACACGGAAATTCAGAATATTACATGCACGGAGTTTCAAGGAATTGGCATTAGTTTAATTATTTGGTGGATGCATGAGCTAGGGTTAAGTATAGTACAAAAGAAACATAAATCAATCAATCATCATCATTATCACAACACCATCACTGATTTTAATAAAATCCAGGTTACGACAATTTTATGATCAAAACTACTCAAGCTTAGTTCTGGAATCACCGAATTAACCCACTTCATTAACTTAGGAAGCACGGCGTATTGAATACCATTTAGATCACTCTGTGAGCTACTCAACTTTACCCACAAGATATCTACTACCATTAATGCCATGCGATTAACATGCAACTTTTATGCATGCGGCCCGACCGAGATGAACATAACCTTTCATTGAATTTCCCCTCTTTAGCTCCTACCCAGTAGGTGGTGCACATCTTCTGCCTCCAGGGACCCACTGGCCAAAGTGAGCCTTCACGACCTGGCCGACCGAGAAAACCTACTGTTGTGAAAACCGCCAAATGGCCGCACCATTCCGTCTCACCCCTAACCTTACGTGCCCCATTCGCGCCAAAGACCGAATGGGGTCCACCAGAGGCATTCCAAGGGAAAGACAATATCTTAAGACTCGTGGATCATGCCAACAGTGTGAAGACCCAACTTGTAGTTGAGAGGGTGAGTTATTTACTTTGCCGAGGGTTGATCCTTAATTGCCAAGACAAGCCCGACACACACGCACCACCGGTATCTCCTGTACCCTTTCCACACCACACTGGGCTTGTCATCAGTTTGGGGGTTGGGCCTGCATCCACCTTCCGTGGTCCGCCCAATTAGGGGCCCCAAACCGTAGCAGGTTTAATAAATGTGCCCCGAGTCAAGACCCGGGGGTTTTAAATAATAAAAAAAGAGCAATGTTTATTAATATGGCTAACCTACGGTAGTTCATTATTGATAACCTAGGGTTACAAATGAATATGGCGTATTCAACATGGTTTTAACAAGGAAGTGGGTTTAACTAGTCAAGTCTTTCCAAACTAGCTCCGTTTTAGATTTCTACTCTATTACAGACAAATGCAATAACTAAATACATACATTAATTATACGGAATCATAGGATCAAACATGTCCAAGGAGTGTGGCTTGCCTTGCGAGTTTATAGGTTCGCCTAACGAGAGACGGTCGATGTCGTGTCTGGCCCCGAACGGCTCTTGTTCCTGCGACAGCTCCTCGTACTGCTCCTGCTTCGAGATTCGTGCCAACGGTTGCTTCGACGTCGGATCTAACGCGAGAAAACGCAATCGATAAATAAACGAATAAAACAAAATAGAGAAAAAGGAATCGGAAAAGAAATCAGAGAAAAAAAGTGGCCGGAACGGAGCTCAGGGGCATTTTTGGAATTTTCTGGACTTGGCATGGCGAAACGGAGATCATTTTTGGACTCAGCGGCTCGAAACGGTCAAGAATATGTATTTTTGGCTATTTTTGGATTTTGGGAATTTTTTGGGATTTTTCAACTAATTTTCGGATTTATTTTGGAGTTTAAAATCCGAAAATCGAAAATAGAAAAGGAAATTGATTTCTCAGGTGGGCTACACAGTTTTTGGCCCACGGTTTATGCGGCCCGACCGGTACAGCGAGCGGCCCACAGGCGATCGGCCCGCTCGAACGACGAAACCGGCCCAGGCGCGCGCTGAGGAGTTTGGCTGACGGGCGGGGTCCAAAGGCAGAAGACGTGAGCGAAGCTGACGGGTGGGGACGGGCTGTAGCGAGACGGGGAGGATGCTGACCGGCGGGACCAAAGTGTCAGCGAGATGGAAAGGAAAATGGCGATGGCATAGGCGGAAAAAAAATTACCGAAGCCGGAGAAGACGACTGGCGAATTGGTGATTTGGTGGCTCGGACGGCGGGAGAAACGGTGGGGGAGAAAGAGATTTCCCTTGCGAGCTCAGTGGCGCAACAATGGTGGGAAGGCGAGGGAGCGGAATGGCCGGGCGGCAGTGAGGACCGGAGCCGGGGAAGAAAGAGTCGGCGCGGCCAAACGGCGGCTCGGGAGTACGGAAGAGTTAGCGGTGGAGGGCGAGGGAGTAGCTGCGAGCTTGAAGGGTCGAAAATGGCGAGCGAAGGACCTCTTCTATAGCGCGGAGGCGAGGTGAGAGGGATGCGGCAAGGAAGAGAGAGAGAGAGTGGTTCGGAGATGTTTTTGGCGCGGAGCAAAGCTTGAGGCTGGCCAAGGAGTGGGTCCCTGCGTACGGTGCGACGAGACGGTGTCAGGCGGCGATGGAACTCGGAGTAATGGCGAATGGACCGGCGGCGCAGGTACTCAAGTGCTGCAGCTGGGCGGCGAAGTCAACAATGCATTAACGGGGAAGACGACACCACCACGACGCGGGCCGAGCGAGCGGGAGAAATGGATGGGCGTGCGCGGCGTGATGATGCGGTGCCAGGCGGCGACTCGACGGGTTGAAAAAGCGGACGGGACGGCGGCCAGGCGCTTGAGTACCGAGCTCAATGGGGAAATGGCGACGGGACTCGCAGCGGAGCTCAGAGCTGCCATTTCGGGGAAGAAAGAATCTCTCCCTGGCGCGGGTTGGGCTACGGAGGGGTGAGCGGAGGTTTTGGGCCGAACGGTTGAAGCCATGGTGTGGGGAGAAATGGATCGGCCGGGCGACACAGCGCTGAGTGAACGGAAGGGATGACACTGTGCAGAACGGGAACGGGCTGCGAACGGAGTGGACGTGCGAAGGAAATGGGTCGGCGAGAGTTGCTGGGCCGTGTGGCGCGTGCGCGAGGAGTCGGCCAGGCGTGCGCGCGGGAAATGCTGGGCTGGGTACGGAGCGAGTTGGAGCTGGCTAGGAGGTTTTTGGCGGGATTTTGAAAGTGACAGCATGCATTACAAGGAACAGCCGGCATCCGAAAAGTGCAATTAAAATCCGAAATAAGCCAAATTAATATCCAAGAGAAAACAGTGAAAATCAATTAAGAGCAACGAAACCATTTTGAGATTTTCGGGGTATTTCAATCTCCATTTCCTGAATCTTTAAATTCAGCTTCAGCAAATAACTGCCATTGCAACCACCCCAAAAAAAACACACACACACACTCAACAGGAAAAGAAATGTGAAGTGATGATTTTTCTAGTTTCCCTTACCTCGTTTTTTTCTTCCAAATCTAGTGTCCTCCACCGTGTTCCTACGCTCCCGTGAGGAGAAGAGAGGAATCGAATGGAACCCTAGCCGAGAGACACCAGTCATTTTCTCCCATCAAGTCTTCTTCAGCTCCCTAGTACATATCTTAGGTTGCAAGTACCGTCTGCACTTTCTTCTGCAAATTTTGAGACTTTTTGTCACTTACGCGAGTTACCAAACTATATATTAAGCTAGTATTAAAAGGTATCAAAAATTAAAAAGATAGAAGTACTACTAAGTACAAGAGTGGTACTTCCAAAACACTCATTAGTAAAATTTGCCAGATTTTTTACTATTGTACCATGAAGTACCACTAAATTACGTTTAAACTCTTGGTAGCTCTTGCTACTCCAGCTTTTGTATCCCTTGACGACAGCTGAATGAATAGCTTGGTAATAGTAAAAAGCTTACTATTACATTTTGAATAGACTCGCAAATGCGATGTTTTCTTCTCGGGATCAAATAAGAAGTTTTAGTGCACATAATTAAGCGAGATTATGTAGCTAATAAATGACTCCAACTGAGACTTGATTTCGCTTATCACTTGGATTTCCCAGTCTGACGTTACAAGGAGCAAAATCATGTCAGTCCCCTGCACTGGGCGCTTTAGGGAGAGGTGGACCTGCGACGTGCATGCGAGGTTGGTGGCACGTCGCCGATGGAATGATCGAAAGTGTTCCCTCCTCCCAGCTCCGGACCCAACTCAAATTCTTTCAAGTGCGCTGCAAAAGCAATCGATCTGACTGTTGATCTTTCGCAATCAGCTCATTTGGATTTGGACCGGAACCAAGTGACCCTCTTTCTCAATTCGAGCACCATTTATAGGCCTACCAGGGACATGAGACCTAATTCCCTAATGATAATTTGTTGACGTCTCTGTCGGCTGTCGCAAGCTAACCATGCCATTACAAGGGACAAGCAATGCAAGAGGGTGTTAACTTAATTAACGCATGCCTTCTAGAAGCACTGATGTGACTTGTAACTCCTCCTAAAAGCATTATATACGTATGATGTGATCGCTGATCAAACCTTGTTCCTATTCTGCTGCCCGTGTTGCAGTTACGTGCTAACTACACCGGCAAAAATACGAAGGTAGATTGGTTGCTGGTTGGTCCCTGATAAACCCACTTGTTAGTAAGCCATTTAGATTTAGGGTACCAGACTGTCCCCTCTCCAAACACGAAACCTTTTTTTTTAATTGAGAGAGACTCCACGCGTGAAATTATGATTGGGAGTTGCCAAAATATACATTAAGATGATATCAAGAGGTATCACAAGTTTACCGTAAGAACTTTGTTTTCGTGTGTGTGTGTGTACGCATGCATGCATGGCTGGGTTGCTCAAATGAAATGGTCTCCGGTACGTGCGCCGCGACAGACAGGGCAGCGCACATCGAATCAAATCCGGCGATGGGAGAGGAGAGGAGATCAGTGCGCGTGGGGCTCGGTTTTTTCTCCGAACGGTGGGCGGAGCGGAGCGGAGGTGAGGCCGATCAACCGGATCGAGCCGCCGAACGCAGAAGTTATCGGTCCAGCTCGGACTGAACGCGCCCTTCATGAGGCGGGGCCCCATGCTGACACCCAGATTACAAAAAGCGAGGCGATCGGGGCCCGCGAACACCAATCTGCTAACCCCAGATATGTGCCCCTTCCCTGCCATGCATGGCAGGCCAGGCATGCACTTAATGGCTTACTGCTGCACTGCCACTGACGAGCTCGACCAACTGAGCCTGATGCCATCGTCGTGGTGGACGCCTCGTGCTTGCTGCTTCTTCGCTTCGACTAGGGCGTGCGCGGCCCACGCTTGAGCCCGTGCAACCACGCGTACACGTCGGGATTGACGGTGTGGGGAGGAGGACTCCGAGGGGAGGCGCGCGCACGCGGTGGTGGCGCCACGCGGGCGGGTTGCCCGAGTGGACGGAGGCGTCGCGGTCCAGAACAGGTTGGCATCGTCGTTCGCGTGCCCCCCGTTCGCTCACGCTCTTAAACCGCCGCCTGAACTTCCCTGGAGTGGACGGCGCCGGTGGCGGTGTGGAGAGGAATTAGGGGTCACCGGAATTGACAAGTTGAGGAAGGAGAGGGGCAAAGTTGTCTTTGCACATATGATTTTGGCAACAAGAAAATAGAAAATACTGGAATATACGAAGAGTGACAAATCTCAGCAATTTTGGTCTTTGGAGTGGCAGTTAACCAAGAAAAGTCCTTTCAATGACAAATCATCAATCGGTAATATTTAGGGCACTCCCATGCTCTACTCTGGACCATTTCTTAAGGTGCCCAGGTAGGGAGGAGAAAAATTAAAGAGGAAGAAGGAGATGCTAGATATTTCTTCCCGGAGATACAGCCTCGGCACAAAATCCAAACAAGAACAAACAATCAAATCCCACACTGGGGAGAACAGGGGTTGTTTCTTGTTGCAAACCGAACAACTGCGCCGCCATCTAGTCTCGACGCCGAGCTGCCGTCCGTTGTTGTTGCATCCATCCACCTCCACGTAGCTTGCCGTCGCGCCATAATTGGGAGCTCGACCACCGCTTGCCTGCCTCCAACTCAGATCCAGATGGCGGGGATGAGGAAGGGGGAGGCGGCCCTTGAGGACGTGCGGCGGAGGACGGGGACTAGAGACGGTGCCCAAGGACGAGGTAAGGGTGGCGGTCTGGCGGAGCTCAAGGGAGGGTGGGAAAACAGTGTTGGCCGGCAGTAAGAAATAGGGGTGAAAATAGGTCAGATACGGTCGAGTAGTAGGTCATTCTGTATTCTACTCTGATTATTTTTTCGGATACGGGTAAGGGTACGAGTAGTGAAAAATCGGGTAGGATACGGATACTGAGTATTTACGAATTGGTAGAAAACGAATACCGGATATTATACGGACGGGTACAATATAGATAACAGATACTTAGTTGAATAGTACGCAAACTATCTAGGATCAAAGTATGTGATAAAAATAATTTAACTAACACACATGGTCCAATTATTACACATAATTCAACACATAGAGCCAAATTAAGATATAAGACAACACATAGAGTTGAATAAACACACATACTCCAACATAGAGTCTAAGTAATATATAATCTAACACATAGAGTCCAGTAAATGTTGGGAATAGTCCCACATCGGTTGTGAAGAGGGCTTGAACATGGTTTATAAGGGTGAGGAGCACCCCTCATTGAGCTAGCTTTTGGGGAGATGGCCCAAGAGATCTTGGCATTGTTGCAGTTGGACTGCGAGTGTCTGCATCCAACAATGAGATCCGAACAGCTAGGTATGGCGGTCCGGTGACAATTGGTATCGAGCCAGTGGCCCCAAGTGATTTCTAGATAATCTCGGCCCGATGTGTGAGGGGGAGATTGTTGGGAATAGTCCCACATCGGTTGTGGAGAGGGCTTGAGTATGGTTTATAAGGGTGAGGAGCACCCTCATTGAGCTAGCTTTTGGGGAGATGGCCCAAGAGACATTATTACTTTCTGGTTGGAGTCTGCGAGTGTCTTTATGATCAACGACACAGGATCCGGACGCTAGGTGTGGTGGTCGGTGACAAGTGGTATCGAGCCAGTAGCCTGTGGTTCCTAGATAATCTCGACCTAATGTGTGAGGGGGAGATTGTTGGGCATAGTCCCACATCGGTTGTGGAGAGAGCTTGATGTAAGTTCAACTTTCATTAGTTATGGTTTTGGTGTTAATGACAAATCTAATATTAAGATTATCTCCTAATGCGATATTGTTATTAATGACAAATCTTATATCGAGACTAACTTGTTTATTTAGAATATCTTTGATTAGTCTCATCGCATTGAAAAATAGAAAACCCAAGGTATGTTTGCGTATTCATTCTAGTATTAGTTGCATACTTTGGAGTCAAGTTAAAATATGAATGTCCCCATTATATTAACCACAAAATGTGCATCATGTTTCCCAATCCATATATTACATGGATGCACATACTTAGGGGAGTTCAGTAGTTTAACTTGATAGTTTCATTGTATTGATCTATTCTTTATGGACACATATAAGGATCAAGACAAAGAAACTAAATCATTGAGTATATATTTGAATTGCCTAGTTATAAGTACACTCATGGTAATATAGGATATACTCCAATACGATCAATTTGAATATGTGCATATTATCTCCAAGTCAATCATATTTATGCACATATACATGTGGGGTGTATTCTATAGTTGATGATCTAGAGTAATGATCATTTCCATACAATTTACATATAATGGATCATTACTTTCCATCAACATGAGTATATGAAAACTTGTGTAGTTAATATATACTCATATCAATTTAAATGAAAATTTAAATTGAGTTCATTTGTCTTGTTAATCATTAAAGAACATTTCATCATGTGTTGATGGTGTTCCGTGATTAGTTAAGGACAAATGAATAGCTCTTAAGTGTAATTAAGCATGTGTTGCATTATTATACTTAAGACACACTTAAATCATTTCTATTGATTTAGGGTTGTGCTCAATTGATCTAGAGGCATCCATTATGTGTTAATGGAGTGCAAGAGATAATTGAGACAACCATGCATCTTGGACTAACTATTTTATGAGTTGTGATTAAGTTAGGTCCAAAGATGGATGAGATGATGAGAACGGGACAAGGACGGCATCATGAGTTGATGGGCGTCAAGAGAAGTTCCCGAAGTCAAAGAAGAGGAGTTGAGTGATGATCCCGGGGGAGTATAAGTGAAGATCATAAAGACCCCAAAGGGGATTGCTTGCGTGCGGCGGCGAAGGTATAATTAGATAGGCTAAGGACTTTATAGTCTTTGAGTCTAAGGTTTTATCGCCGTGTTATTAAGAGGGGTCGTTCCCTTTGCTTGAGCTTCATCATGTGTTGATGATTTCATTCCGTGTTCACTCGAGCTCAAACCATTTGGATTTGGTTTTTGCATGAGGGTTAACCATTTGGCATGTGTTGCGAATGGGTTAAACTTATGCTTGGTTGCATTTGGTTTTCGCATAATGCTTTGATTTGCATGTGTTGCAAATAGGATAAGCTAGTGCGTTGGCTTTTGCGTGAAGTTCACTTTTGCATGTGTTGCATTAGTTGACGCTTCATGTTTTGGTTCGCAAAACAATCTTTATAAAACCGTGTGGTTGCTTGGAGCTAAGTTTTGCATGTGTTGCAAAAGGAGAGAGCTCAAGCATGATTTTATGGTTGTGTATTTGTATGGAGCTAGAGGCTTGCATGTGTTGCGAGTAAAGAGCTCATACATATGATTTGGTTTTAGTTGATGTTTGGTTTTGGTGTGAAGTCGATTTGGTGTTGCATGGGACTAGAGAATTGCATGTATTGCAATTAGAGAGTCCATGCATCTTGATTTGATGTTGCTTGGAGCTAGACTTTTGCATGTGTTGCAAAGAGTAGTGCTCAAGCATGAAATGTGTTTATTGAGTTATTTGCAAGTTCGTTGTGCGAATAAACTGAGGTTTATGAGTCCGGAATCCCGAGAGCATGTGAGTAGGGCTTGCAACGGGTGTTGACAAGTTGACTGGGTCTTGTGTTGACCTTCACATGGCTAGGGGGATTAATCTCATAAACTTGAGTTTGATTTGCTTAATACGTTTTGCGAATAGATCTTGAGTAGGTTGCAAAATGTGTTTTTGCAATTTGGTTGAAATTCTTTGAGCATGGGTTAATTTAGTGCAAATGTGTTTTGCACGTGTCTATGATCATGTGTTGATCATCTAGAGGCTCAAAGAATGGGTTTCGATTTTCGGAGAAATATTTTTTCGAGTTGAAATCTGTTTTCTCCAATGAGGCCGTAGTACTGCGTGCAGTGGCCAGGTACTACGGAGGTCTTGATAGCACCTCCTGGCCGTGTGAAAATTCCAAAGGGGTGCTTTTGTTTTCTCTGT
Source organism: Guadua angustifolia (assembly GCA_036346375.1). Taxonomy (NCBI): domain Eukaryota; kingdom Viridiplantae; phylum Streptophyta; class Magnoliopsida; order Poales; family Poaceae; genus Guadua; species Guadua angustifolia. Next base: position 41,289,710 of record CM070501.1, on the reverse strand, counting down.
GAGGCCAGTGCTACTGGTGGTGGTATCCGGTGCTACTGGGTGGCGGTAGCACCGCCCTGGCCAGTGTGATATTTCTAGAGGGTGTGTTTTGAGGTTTGCGGTGGTCGGTGCTCACAGGCTTGGGCCAGTGCTACTGCGAGAGTAGCACTCTCCTAGTTGGCAGGTGCTACGGATTTCACAATAACGGCTAGTTTTGTAGCCGTTGGCCAAGTTAGTGCTACTGGTTCTAGTAGGGCAGTATAACCGGTTTTCTGAGTTGTGCCCATTTCGACCCCCAACGGCTAGTTTTGGCTTGGAGGCTATAAAAGGAGGCCTTGGGGTGTTGGGGCGACTTCTTTGGAGTATTTTGTGAGTGTGTGGGAGTTGTGTGCATGTGTTGCCCTCTTCCATTTGCTTCTTGAGCTAAGTGAGCCCTAATTGCATGTGTTGCAATTAGGAAGTGGTTTAATGAGCCTCTTGTGCATGTGTTGCACTTGAGGAGGCCTTGTGACGGCGTGGCGTCGTCTTGTGAGCTCTCGAGGTGTGAGAAGCCCGACGAAGTTTGTGAAGGTTCGGGTTGAGCCTCACAGCGCGTGAAAAACCATGACTAGTGGAAAGAGGCGGGTGCTCGAGCGGGAGCCGGTCCAAGTGTGGGCTTGCCTCAACGTGGACTAGGGGAGACCGGCAAGTCTCCGAACACCACGGAAAAATATCGTTTGTCTCTTGTCTCATTTATATTCAAGCACTTTACATTATTGAATATTTATCAATTGCTTGAATTAGAATTGCTAGTATTACTTAGTTGATCAATTTAGCAATTCTTGTGTAGAGACATAATTTAGATAGTGCACATAGTGAGCCTAGTTGATTTAGGCATTAATTGTCAAAACCAAGTTTATCGCTTCCGCATTATAATTGTGTAGGTTTTGACATAGGGGTTGATTAGAGCGAATTGTTTAGTGAGCGATCGAATTTTGTAAAATGCCTATTCACCCCCCCTCTAGGCGCATCCTCGACCCTACACTTGAGCATGGTTTATAAGGGTGAGGGAGCACCCCCTCATTGAGCTAGCTTTTTGGGGGAGATGGCCCAAGAGACCTTGGCCCGCTGCTCTGGTTGGACCTGCGAGTGTACTGCAGCCCAACGAACTAGGATCCGGACGCGCTAGGTGTGGCGGTCCGGCTGACAATTGGTATCAGAGCCCAGGTGGCCCCAGGTGGTTTCTAGATAATCTCGGCCCGATGTGTGAGGGGGAGATTGTTGGGAATAGTCCCACATCGGTTGTGGAGAGGGCTTGAGTATGGTTTATAAGGGTGAGGGAGCACCCCTCATTGAGCTAGCTTTTTGGGGGGAGATGGCCCAAGAAACCTTGGCCCGCTGTTCTGGTTGGGTCTGCGAGTGTACTGCAATCCAACGACCTGGGATCCGGACGCGCTAGGGTGACGGTCCGGCTGACAAGTGGTATCAGAGCCCAGGTGGTTCCTAGATAATCTCGGCCCGATGTATGAGGGGGAGATTGTTGGGAATAGTCCCAACAGTAAACACATATAGTCCAACATAAAGTCTAATTGATATATAATTCTAGGGGTGTAAACGGGTCGGGTTCGGGCGGGTAGTAGGTCATTCCATACCCTACCCTATTATTTTTCTCCTGCATGCAGAATGCACGCAGGTAGTAAAATCGGGTAGGGTACGGATAGCAGTAGCATTTTCTCTGAGCAGGTAGAAATCGGGTTCGGGTAGTACTCGGACGGGTATATCTGAGACAACGGGTACTTCATCGGGTGAGCACGAAATACCTAGAATCAAAACATGCGATGAAAACACATAGATAGTCCAATACATGAAGTCCAATACATGAAGTGAAATTCACATACATAGTTTAACACATAGAGTTAAATTATACAAAACAAATTTCTTCATGCATATATCAAGATCTCAAGTCTAGAGTTAAATTATACAAAAAAATAAAAAAATGTGATAAAAATAATTGGTCTCTAACTATAAAAATATTACTAAAATGAATATATAAAAACATGGTGTATGATGCATGGTGCAACTACACGTATTTATGCAATGTATGCAACCGTAGGACTTTTTAAGCGGCTTAAGTACATGCCTATAGTAACCATATATGCTCATAATTAAGTTTCTATAGTTTTAGAATACTTTATTTGCAAATCACATAAATACAAATATCAACTTATTTTTTACTAGTCAATGCTAGCTTCATAGAGGGTTTTTGTATTTTAATAATTTATTATCTCATCATTCTACTTGGTTTAGTATTTTTCTTAGATTCTAAATTTTATCTAGTATTTATAGAAAAAATTTCATAATTTTTCGAGATGGTTTACTATTTTAAATAAATCCTACAAGTGCTATCTTTGTACAAGTGCCGACTTTAACATTTAGCTGAATTGCTGCCGACATTCAGTTCGGGTATTTTCCGGTATCAACCGACAAATGCAGACCAATCGATATCCGGGTAGTACCGTGCCGAAATAACTTTGTGCGAACCGTGCAGTTTTTTCGGGTAAAAATTCACTCGAATGCGAATGCGATCGAAGATATTACCCGACCCATTTACACCCCTATATAATTCAACACATAAAGGCCAATAAATATGCATAGTTCAACATAAAGTTCAATTAACACACATAGTCTAACACAGGAATTACAATTCACATATAGACTTCGTCACACATAGAATTCAATTCAAACACATAGTTCAACATATAGAGTACAATTAACAAATGAAATAAAGTTCATCATGCATGCATGAAGGTCTTAATTTGCAAAGTGTCAGGATCATGTGTTGATCCTTACATAGCTAAAGAATTGATCTCATAGCTTCTCGGTTTATATGCAAATGTGTTTTGCAAAATTGTGTTGATCATGAGTTGATCATCACATGACTCAATATTGGATCTTATTGACTCTTGCTAACCTGTAGTTATGCTTTTGATCAAGTCTTTGTGAAGAATTTCGAAAATCAGATTTTAGGCTTGAGTGGCTACATTAGAGTCTATGTTTTTATGATATTTAGAAATCTCTATAATTACTTAAATCTTGAAAATCGGTGGAGATTGTAGCTCTCTTGATAAGCTTCACATAGAGTCCAAGATCACCTAAATCGAAGTTCGGAGTAAAAAGTTATGATCGTTTGGGTTGAGAGCTGGGAGTGACAGTTTCACCGGGTACCCAGTGAAAATTACCCGCTGTGTATCCGTATCCGACCCGTTTTCGTCAGGTAAATTATATTCTGTATCCGATCAAAAATTATCCGAGTAGTATCTGAACCTGTACCCATAATTTCGAATAAATTTATCCTGGATACGAATACAGGTTAAGTATTACCCGAACCGTTTTCACCCCTGGTAAGAAAGAATGCGGGGAGGGGAGGTGGCCACCATGGTCATCATGCTTGCTATGGCCACGTCATGCTCACCATGTGCCGACCACCATGCTCATTGGTTAGGCTGCCACAGCTTAAATCCGACCGGATATAGTCCTATCGACTTCTATTTGACGGCAAGAGAAGGGAGGCGCCGGAGGGGAGAAAGGACAGTGGAGGCGTGGAGCTTGGGATGGCTGGTAGCAGGAGAGCGAGGACGGCGAGGGCCTGGAGCTTGTGGTAGATGTGAATAGGGGGCACCGTGGAGCTAGCTTGGGCCGGCTTTTGCCCTTCGGTGGGACTGGCTAGGGACAGATTTGTGAGGATGAGGAAGAGTACATGGAAAGAGAAATGGAGAGAAGATGAGAAAGAGCAGAAAATATTTAATATTTAGACCCACAGATTGATAGGACGGACAAATACTCAATTTTCCCCCGTAAAAAACGGTCACATTCGGAAAATCTCAGCAGTCATCAGCTAACAGAACAACTACCCACTAAACTTGCTACTACATGTATGTCATTAATGAGTGTGCGTCCATGGTCAGATAAGTATCATTGTTATGAATTAGTTAGAGCATTGTAAAGTTCATCATCAAAGACTGTTGCCTACAGCTGTTAGCAGTGCTGGCCTTAGAACGAGACCGGGCGTGCCATAGCCTGTTTAAATTGACCAGGAATGTCAGGTCAAATGGAGCATGGTTTAGGCTAATGCAAAGTATGAGGAGTACTCTGCATGTCTCGTAATATAAACCCAAAGCCATGTATATACATATCAAGGAAGTAAATATAAACAAATATATTAATATTATTAGAACATACATATCCCTGTACGATTTTGTTATAGCACGTCACTTCCCACGGGAAGAGGCATATACCATGGAGGGCTTTTGGTTATCTGCGGCTCACGATATTGCGAATTCGTTAAAATCCCAACAAGTAATGAGCTCTCGACATCGCCGACGCCGACGTCAGAGGGCGTTTCATCTATGGCACCACGTGTCGAAGCTCGTCCACAAACCGGGTTGCATCAAACCCAGAACCACCAAGGAGCCGCCGATGTTGTTACTTAACCACGCCCGGCGAGGAGGTGGGGGGCCATTTTCGACAAAGGAAAGGCTAAACGAGTCCGGCCCGAAGCCGACCGCCTTCCGACTGCTCCGGACAAGCGACAGCGGAAGGGGAAGCAGCCCCCGAGGGGCATATGGTCGCGCCACGGCCGCCGACAAAGCAAAGCGAAAGCGACAGCGCCAACCACTTCGAAAATTGATGGACAGCCTGTGTCCGCATCACGGGTATCCCGTCAAGCACAAATATCGGAACTGCGAAGTCCTGAGGCCTTCCTCTCCGGGAACCCCCCGCAACCGCGGGGTAAAGGGAAGAAGCGTGACCCAACGCCGGAGGCCGAGGAGGGAAAGCAGACAATGGGTTCCTTGAACCCGACGGATGCCTCATGATCTTCGGCGTCGGAGAGCTACGGCGACAAGCGGCGCAGAAGCTCGCCATCGCGAGGTGCACACGGTGACCCTGCGGTCCCGGCACCTCCGTGGTCTGAGTCCCCGATCACCTTCGACGGCGCGGATCATCCCGACCACATCCCGCACTCAGAAGGTACCCACTCGCCATTGACCCCATCGTGGGGTCAAAGCGCCACGAAGGTGCTCATGGATTTGGCGGCCGGCCTCAACATCATGTATGTTGAGACGCTAGCCCTGGGATTCCCGCCGACCTCGCGACCAAGCAAGGCGCCTTCCATGGTGTCATCCCCACAAGAAGCTTACCTCTCGGCGGTCGACCTACCCACACCTTTGGGGGGCCCGAGAATTTCCGATCGAGAACCTTACTTTCGAGGTTGTGGAGTTCAAGGGTCCTACCATGCCATCTTAGGGAGGCCATGCTACGCTAAATTCATGGCAATCCCCAACTATACTTACCGGGTTGAAGATTCCAGTACCACGGGCATCATAACCGTGGCCTCATCTTTTCAAATTAGCCTTCAATCATGAAATGGCTGGCAATGCGAGTTGGCCTCAACGGTCATCGCGTCTCGCCGAGCTCGACATCTACCGAAGGGAAGCCTCCGGGTCGGTCCCTACCTCCAGCAAGTCGGGTCCGGATCCTTCGAGTCCGCCGAGGACACGAAGAGGGTCGCGGTCGATCCCGAAGACCCCGCCAAGGCCGTGCGGGTAGGGTCCGCCCTCCCCGCCAAATAGGAAAGCGCTGCCGACTTCCTCCGCAACCGATGTCTTTGCATGGAAGACCTCGATATGCCAGCATCCCAAGGAGGTCGCCGAGCACACCTCAATATCCGACCCGACGCGAGGTCGGCCGCCTCAGCCATGCGCTGCTTCGACGAAGAAAAGCGCAGGCTCATAGGGGAAGAAGTAGCTAAGCTTCGGAGGCAGATTCATAAAGAGGTGCGCCACCCCGAGTGGCTCGCCAACCCCGTCCCTGTAAAGAAGAAATCCGCAATGGAGAATGTGTGTTGATTACACGAGCTTCTAACAAGGCATGTCCCAAAGATCATTTTCCCCGCCTTCAAGATCGACCAGTCATCGATTCCACCGGGTGAATCGCTTCTTCCCGGACGCCTACCGCTACCACCAAATCCCGATGAAAGAATCCGACCACCATGACTTCTTTCATCACTCCGCTTGGCCTGCTCACATTGCGAACGATGCCCTTCGGCTGAAGAACGCAGTGCTACGTATCATGCGGTGCATGTACACTGCTTCGACGACCAAATCGCCGCAACATCGAGGTCTATGGGACGACATCGTCGTCAAAACCGGAAGGTCGACGACCTCATCGCCGACCTCGAAGAAACTTGCGCGAACCTCCGACGGCCAAGATAAAGCTCAACCCCGAAAAGTGTGTATTCGGGTCCCTAAGGGAAAGCTTCGCCACATTATATCCGAGCGGAATCGGCCAACTCGTGAAGATTTCGCAATCATGAAATGGGCCCGGCCGCCGACCAAGGGCGCCCAAAGGCTAGCGGGTGCCTCGCGTCCTGAGCCGCTTTCGTGTCTCGCCTCGGCGCGCGAATGCCGCCTATAAGCCGCTTCGAAGTCGACCACTTCGCTTTGGACCCAAGAAGCTCAGAAGCCTGGACCGATCAAGGCCTTCGACATCACCTCCGGTCTTGACCGCGCCACTCCGGCGAAGCCCTTGCTCCTCACGTTGTCGCATTACCAGTCGCCGGCCGCGCACTCGCTGCCGAAGCGGGCGGAGGAAGGTCGCGCCTCAAGGTGCAGCGCCGGTCTACTTCATCATCGGCGTTTCGAGTCCAAAACTCGCTACCCGCAGTACGGTCGCTTACGCAAAGGTTAATCGCGAAAAGGAAATCGATCCACTATTTCGCCAAAGACCTTGTCTCCGCTAGACTTCCGCACCGCTGGCGAGATTGTCCGCAACCGCGACGCCGAAGGATAGCTGCTGGGCGCCGAGCTCGACGGCCACGACATCTCTTTTCGCCCCTAAGACGGCGATCAAGTCGCAGGCTCTTGCCGACTTTGTCGCCGAGGGACCGGCTCAGCGCCCGCAGACTCGAGGACCCCGAGTCATCGACGATGTACTTCGGCGGATCTTACACGAGGAATGGAGCGCGCCGATCGCTATCATTTCTCCGCTCGCAACAAGCCGCAATACGCCGTCCGATCGCTTCTTCGACGCCATTTAACAACGCCGCCGAGCACGAGGCCTCGTCAACGGTCTCCGGATCGCCGCCGACCTCGGTGTCCGTCGGCTTTACGTATACGGTGACTCCAAGCTGGTAGTCGACCAGGTCATGAAGGCCTCGGAGCCCCGAGATCCCCGCATGGCGGCATACTGCCATGAAGTGCGCAAGCTTGAAGAGAAGTTCAAGGGGTTCGAGCTCCACCACAGCTACCGACGCAACAACGGTGAGGCCGATTACCTCGCCAACCTCGCTTCCGGCAAAGGACCTGTTCCGACCGGGATCTTCGCCCACGATCTTCACCAACCGTCCATCCGACCGACTCGTAAGCTAAGCAGCGGCGAGACCGCCGGCCGCCACCAATCGACGGACGCGCGCCTTCGACCTAAGACGGACGTGCTCACGGGCCGAATCGACCGAGGAAGCCCCACGCCGATCGCTGACGGACGGGGCCTCCTCCTGCACTCCGACCGAGGCCTACCTCGCCCGGCGAAATCTTTGTCCCGGTCGGCGAAGACCTTTACAAGAGGAGTCCCTCCGGGGTCCTCCAGAAGTGCATCTTGGCCGACCAGGGTAAGGAGTTGCTGCTCGACATCCACGGTGGAGTGTGCGGCCATCACGCAAAGACCGCGGTCCTCGAGGTAAGGCCTTCCGCCAAGGTTTCTATTGGCCGACCGCAGTGGCCGACGCCGAGCAAATTGTCCGCACCTGCGAAGGGTGCCAATTTTTTGCCCGGCGAACACACCTTCCAGCTCAAGCCCTCCAGACGATCCCCATCACGTGGCCATTCGCAGTCTGGGGGCTCGACCTACTCGGACCTTTCAAAAAGGCGCCCGGGGGCTTCACGCACCTTTTCGTCGTGGTGGACAAGTTCACCAAGTGGATAGAGGCGGCCACGCCACAATCACATCCGCGAAGCGCCGATTTCTTCAGCGCCATTGTTCACCGATTCGAGTCCCGAACTCCATCATCACCGACAATGGCACCCAGTTTACGGGGAAAGAATTCCTGGAATTCTGCGACGACTTCAACATTCGCGTCGACTGGGCGTCTGTCGCCCACCCGCAGACCAATGGCCAGGCCGAAAGAGCAAACGGCCTGATCCTGCAGGGGCTCAAGCCGCGAATCTTCAACCGATTGAAGAAGTCGGCGGGACGATGGGCCACTGAGCTACCCTCCGTCCTTTGGAGCCTAAGGACTACTCCGACCCGGTCGACTGGGTTCACGCCGTTCTTCCTGGTATTCGGCGCCGAAGCGTACCTTAATCGACCTAGAGTACGCGGTGCAAGGCCGCAAGCCTTCGACTGCACTCGGGCTTGACTCGCAACAAGACGCCATCGATCGGCTCGACGAGGCGCCGCGACGCCGCTTCTCCTCCGATCGCCAAATACCAACAAGCGTTAAGGCGCTACCAGAGTCGCCAGTCCGCGGCGAGCCTTCAACGAGGCGACGGTCTCGCGCCAAGTTCATCCAACGCTGGCGTGCATAAGCTCGCCCACGGAAGGCCCTTCACCGTAGTGGAGGCGAACGGTGCGACGTCCGGGGCGAATATGAGTTACCACTACCCGCCTGTTTTTATAAGGGCGGTTTCAGGCGCCTAAAACCACCACCACATCGGGCGGTCCGCATACTCCTCTCGACACTTCGTCCGGTTACCGACGAGACGGGCATTAAAATCCCACTCCGCATTAATTACCGCAAAGCGACACGACCGAAAAAAGGACGCCGCTTCGCGCTCACCCGATGCCGCCCTTCGATCTCCACGCGGCGCCAGTTATGCGAACAACCTCGGAACTAGCGCCACCGCCAGCAAGCTGCTCGGCGACTGACCAGACAGATAAGTCTCTTGATTCTCGGACTCCCTTACGATTATTTCAAATGACCAGCAATGCGCGCCGACCATGGAATGGTCGCCCCGCATTGCCCGGGGGCTCAGGAGCGATGTCATTCACATTTATCCGGGTCGGCGATCCGACTGACCGCGCGGCTCTCCCAGCGGGTAACCTGTCCGACCCGAACGCCGCGGCCTACGCCCCAGCGGCTACGGTTTCGAAGTGGCGTTACAACAGACTACCGCCTGGCGGAGCTACAAGCCGCCGAACGCCTCGCTTAAAGCGTGAACGAATGTGTTTAAGCGTCATTCATATTCACACGGGCCGACGGTCTGACCGACCGCCCTCGCCTCCCCAGCCGAGTAGTCCGTCCGACCCAAGCACTATTTAATTCGCCCCAAATGCCACGGTTTCAAGTAGCGCTTATGGTAAAGGCTACCCATGCATGCGCGAGCCGCAAGTCGTTCGGAGCCACTCTCCCCTGCGCAAAACATGAATGGACGCTTTCCGATCCCGGGGTTCATTAGCGCCTCCTTCGCACCCCCTTGAAAATCGAATACGCCTACGCCCGAAAGGACCCTAGCAGTCCCCGGGGCTACGGCCTCCAAGGGCGAAGGAACGGCTCAAGGTCATACACAAACACAAAGGCAAAACCCCGATTCGGTTAAACACAAAAACGGACCCCGATCCATTACGATCAAGGTTCTTTACATTTTGCAAAATTATAATGCCTGTCTATTACCGTAGTCCCCGTGGAGGACGCCATACGGCGATATCCGATCGGCAATCACTCGAGCATGGGGCTCGGCTTGGAGCGCGAAGCGATCGACCTCCTCGTCGGTCCGGTTCCTGGCGATCCCGCTGCTAACGTTGTCCAGGTTAATACCATTGTAGAAGGACATGGCGTTAACAAGCGCAGAGGTGGCCCCCAGGGCGGCGCTCGTCCTCAACGACTTCTCGACGTGCTCCGGCACGCGGGCCAACTCAGTCGCAAGTAAACTGGTGCCCCGCGCACCCCCGAGCAATCGGATACAAACGTCCCGGCCGACCTTCCCCAGGGTTGCCAACTCGTCGACCAGCTCGTCCCGGTCGTCCTCCATCTCTTTCCGCTGACCGAGCCGCTGGCCGCGCCGTATCGCCACGCCGCTCCTCCACCGATCGCCGCGCCTCGCAACTCGCCAATCTCTTCGCAACTCAAAGGTGAGGCAAAGGTTAAAGCGCGCCGAGGTAGCACCTTCCTAACCGACTTGAAGGCAGACCTCACCGGCCGACGATTCGGTCATGGCGGCGAGCTCGCCAGGCATCTTCTCGAGCTTCTTCGCTTCGCCGCCTCTGCGAGCAACAGACCTTGGCATTGTTGGCCTCGCGCCAAGGACTCCATTCGATTACGCCTATGAGGATCGGCCCGACCGACGCCTCCTCACGCAAGACATTGGCCATCTGCCCATCGTCCGGCTGGCCTCTCTGCCATGATCAGCCAAGGCTGCAGCTTCCCGAGCCTCTTGCACTGGAGCCCAATTGGTTGCGGTCCTCCTCTGGTGCCCCTGCTGGCAAGTAGGCGACGAGGAACTTCGATTTGCCCTCCGAAGCGCTCCAGGAGACGACAGCTGCGACTAATTGGCACGGTCACCGGGGTCTTGGGCAGCAAAATTCGATGGGGCGGGAAGATTTTAAGCACAACTTACCACGCTGGCCTGGTCAACCCCTCCAGCGACGGCATCCAGCACTCTACCGGAGGATTCGAGGAGCCGACCCAGGCTCACCCGAATCTCCTCCATCCCTGTCCTGGCTCGCAGGGAGCTCTCCTGCAGGGATTCCCAATCCCCGAGCTCCGCCTTATCGCCCAAATAACGACGCCGCCAAAGTGACCGAGACACGCCGATGGTCCCCCCTTTTTTGGGCTTATGAGGAGCGCAATGGCCCGGCCGCACGCGTCAACCAAGCAAGTGGCCTCGCGAAGAAGCGGCGTCGTTTAGCCCTCTGGCCGTCGCGGCGATTCAACCAGACGTCGCTTGGTTCTCGATCACCCCTACGCTAATTCTCGACAGGCGGCGGCCAGCGAGAAGGCCCTTATCGCGGGGAATGGCGACGGCTCCTCGAGCCTCGCCCCGAATCTTGAAGGCGCCTCCCGTGAAGAAGAACAAGCCGAGACCACCATGGCCTCAAGGCCACGAAGGGGTCGTTCACTTAAGCCCGGGCTCGACCAAGTGCCATGGGCCCCGAACGCCCACCACCAAGTGGATGCGCCGCCGACCGAGCGAAAAAATCGAGCGAGGGACGAGGATAAGGTGAGCCCGGTGGGCCTCTAGTTGGTCGGCGGACGGCCCGATCACCTTTTAATCGTGTTCGAGACCATACTTCACGCCACCGCGGAGCCTGCCGACGGGTGATAGCGTTATGCCGCCGGTCTCGTCGACGGACGACTGGGTCCGATACGGATCGAGTAAAGAAAGGTTCTCATGGGTCGCCTTCTATAGGGTCGGACGCCCACGACGGATATCGTCCGCCGGAATGGTTCTCTTTCGAAGCCACCAGGCCCACTCGAACAAACCCGCTATTAGCTCGCACGAGCACGGCGTTCGTGCCAACGTCGACGGCAAACGCTAGCTTCACTTCCTCCAGTCCCACGCTTATGACGGGCATATTCGTGGAACGCGGCCACCGCCGCCGACCAAAGCGCGGGCGACGCCTTATCTAATTCCAGCAGAGTGCCAACCTTGCGATACATCGGATTACGATGCAAGTGGGCGCCTCACGCGATGTAAACCCCGACCGCTCTCCGACCGCCGGGGCTCGGGTTCCATCCATCGGATGCGCCGACGCACCGGGCGATTAATGAACGGCCCGTCGAATCGGACATCGGCGGTAGAGGTCACCTCCGTCCGACTAAAGCTACTGGTGGTACTTGGGCCATTACGGTAGAGAACACGGCTCACCGACGAGTCGCCTCTACGCACAAGGTAAACTCGACCGCTCTCCGACCGCTTTGGGCTCCATCCACCGGATCGCCATACAAGACCGGCAAAACCGATCGGATACTGGCGGTCACCGACGCATCACGACTCAAAGACCACAGCCACGCGGGCGACCTTGGCCAGTATCCGTCGGACAGAGTAAACCCCCGGCAGGCTCTCCGACCCGCCCAGGGGCTCGGGGGCTATTGACGGATACCTATGACATGGGTACCTCCAACGGCCCACGAGAAGCATATGGGCCGACAACACACCCTGCCTCGAACGAGAGGTCTGGTGGAGGCCCACCTCCCACCACTCGACCCCAAAGGACAACTCCGACCAACACGGCGGGTCAAGCGCCCCGAACAAGACTCAAAAAGTTGAAGGCCGACCGACCAAGCCCACGAAGGCATTCGGTTCCCGACCAACCCCACCCCGGAAAGCAGTCCGACCAGACACTACAGGACAGGCGCCCACAAGCAAGCAAGAATACCGACTCAAGGTGCCCGACTAACGGCCTGACAGCCAGAGCCTCGAACAAAGCGCCAACCATCTTCATCAAGGCGAACGGCAAATCACAGAACCGACCTCCGTGTCGGTACCAACCACGCCGACGAACGGCTCAATCACGACCAAGCCAAGACAGGCGCCATACGCTTTCCCAAGGCAATTCCGGCTTTGACACCCCCAACGCCAAGACTGACACATGCCAGAGGGCGAGTCGCGGCTGCTTCCGGAGGAACGGACCGAGCCACACTCCACGCCACCACCAACCCGACGAAGACGTGCAACTACCCGTCGGAGGATGTGTCGAGAAGCTCGACACCGAGGCGAGACTGACTCCTAGGCTCCTAAGCCCCATCCATTTTTTTTTCCTTTATACACTCCTGTAGACTCCGTGTAACGGTCTCCCTGGGCTATATAAGGAGACTTGGCCCTTCTGAGGGGGCACGACGTAAAAACACTGAACCGCATCCTCGATTCAGACTAGTAGCCACTCGGACAACCTCATGCGCAAGGCGCCCGGCCCGAGCTCACCCACGATTGTAGCACGGCGAGTTCGCCGAGCAATAAAGTCCAACCACCTCAGAACTGGGTAGGGACATTCACCAGTAACCAAGATAAATCTTGGACCCTCCTTTTCTTTTTGGGTCTAACCATTCAGGAGCGAGGCGCTGACCCCTAAGACTTACAAATTTACTTGCCGGTTCACGAAACGCCGATAGTGTTGTTATATGTTGGCTGCTTAGAAAACAACACGTATGTTGGATTTGGATCTTTGTTCATTCAATTATACATTCTACTGTTTATTCTATGCGCTAGCTAAGTTCGGTTAATTCAATTAAAACCGAAACCGAAACCGAAACCGAACTATCGGTTAACCGAAGTGTCGGTTACCGAAATTTTCAAACATAATTTGGTTTTAGTTTTAGAATAACCGAATTTTTAAATAAACCGAAAATCGAAACCGAATTTTTCGGTTAAACGGAACGCCCAGGCCTAGATATAGGACGTCACTTCCCACGGGAAGAGGCATATACCGCGGAAGGGAGGGAGTACTAAGCAGACCGCTTTTAAAATTATCGTGCGTATGTGTCTTCATTGCGACCGGCGAAAAGCTTTGGCCACGGTGGCAAGCGGTCACTTCCTTGGCGCGGTGCTTAAAGTCTTAGTAGAGAAACCAGGCAAAAGCAGTCGCCTCGCCTCCCCGCCCGCCGATTAATGAAAAGAACGCGCACGTGAAGCGAGTTGCGGAATTGACCCAACCCTGTTCGCTGCACCTGCGCAAAACGTTGTTGATTCTCGCTCGCATCCACTTCTCATTTTTTAACGCGGATGATCAGTGTAGCTGGCGGTCTCCAGGGACGCGCTTTGCGCGCAGGCCATCGTTTCCCGTCTGCATGAACACGTTGCCACTTTGCCTGTTGCAGTTTGCCGAACTGCCGGATCAAGTGTCAAAAAGCCTTCGTCCGGCCGGCAGGACGTCGGCCGTGGCCTGTTCCATAGGGGCATATGGCATCGACCACTTGGAATACTTGGAATCTGATGGAGTCAAATGGCAATTACTTTCTCCATATGGCAATGTCCTCCGTAGATCGCTGTTGCCATGGGAATTACTATCCTGTTTTACAGACCCAGTAGACCTCGTCAGACCTGCTTGTAACTTTCGAAGGCTGTTCTGTAAAATCTTGACCGCATGCCATCTTATTGTTAACATGATTGATGCACATAAAACGAGTAAATTGTAAACTATCACTAGTTTAGAAAATGTGTGGATAATCTGCGATTGGCTTACATGTGTGTAGGTAGGACAAATTCAATCTTCTAACTGTTGACCTGATACTACGATATCATGGTTCAACTCTGGCAAAAGTTTGGTTCTATTGGACCCAGCAAGTAGTGCTACTGTTCAATGTGGAAGCACGTTGTGTGTTGGAATTCACGACGAGGTCGCGTCCCCCGGGTTGCCCTTACCAACAAAACACAGAAATTTCATTCGTGCTCTCAGAAATCCAGTCATTTCAGACATTTGCCTTGATCATTGTTTTTGTTTTTAAATTTTTGAAACCGACCAACCTGGTCTTGAGACTATTACCGTGTTTTCCTCATATGCTGCCGGATGTTTTTCCACAAATTTCTTTCTTGCGTGAAATAGAACTTTATTAATTAAACAGAGATTTCATCTATATACAATATTCCCTTATAGGCTTATAGATCCGACTAGTGGAGAGCGTAGAAGCACCTCTTGGTTTATTTTGTCATGGTTACAGAGCTAAATTGTAACAGTTAAGGCCTTTGGGGAGTCTTTAAGGAGATTTAGCCAAAAGCCTAAAGGATGAGAGACGAGTAAAAAGAGACTTGTATACATCGTTCTTAGTTACAAATGTTCTAATTGTATGAAATGGTGCCCTGGTGGTTCTATTTATAGCCTCCTAGGGTTGACAGTTTACAAAAAATACCTCTTAAAAATGCTACAATACTAGAGGCTTGAGAGTCTTTTCGCCCCGATGTCCTTGATGTGCTCCCTCCATGAGCACGGTCCACTTTTTTATTTAACCAAGCCTAATCCTTCGGGGTAGGTATTGGAAGGCTGATCTGCTTTCTAATAGTGTTTCTTTACTCATTGATTATGTGATCGAAATATCAGACGGTGGAGGCCGCTCCCACAACAAACTTTTGATAGATAATGATAGAAAAAACTGTGAAGAAAATATATGGACGTACTTAAGACACCATTTTTCTGCCCTTTTAAAATCCGGCTTGTGCTCCCATCGAAGCCAATCTCGTTCTCGTGTGCTCAGCTCACCCCTTACTGTCGGCCGTCAACGCACGGTTTCTAACTCTCACCCACGCCGCCGCCCGATGCGATCCGATCACAAACCAGAGCTGAGTCATCATCGATCATGCAAGTAAATCCATCCAACCCGGTGTTCCCATCCCTGCCGTCCACAGCGCCTCATCCAACGGCCAGCAGATCACGACTGTGCGCTTCCGGCCACCTTCCCCCAATACATAAACTGGAGTATCATCATCGTCATTAAACTAAGCACATGATGCATACCAATCAGAATTGATAAACCGAAAAGCACACTCCGGGAGGGGGATTCCTTCCAGCTCTCAACCAACTCGCCAAGCCTCCTCCTCCATCGTTTATAAACCCCTCTCTCTCCCCCGCCCTGCCGGCCTGTGTATACCACCATTTCCGGTGTGTGACTTGAGTCGTTCCACTAAACTAGACTTCTGCGCCAATGGCTAATCCGAGATTGGTGGTGGCCTCCGCGCCGTCGTCCTCCGGCTATTCTTCCTCCGCGTTCCTGCCGCCCCCGTCGCCGTCCGACCGGGAGCTGCTCCGGTCGCTGCACCGCCTGGCGCGCGATCTGTCCGTCGTCGAGACGCCCGCGCCGTTCGTGCGCGCCGCGTTCGCGTCCATCTCCAGGAGGTCGAAGCTCCTCGCCGCCGCGTTCGACGACCTGCTGCTGTGCGCTGCCTCGGCGGGGGACCTACCGCGGTCGGCGTCGCTGTGCCTGCGGGAGGTGCTCCTGGTGCTGCAGCGGTTCAAGGCGGTCGTGGCCGACTGCTCCGCGAGGAGCCGGATGCGGTTGCTGCTGCAGTCGGGCGAGATGGACGAGGAGCTGCGGGAGCTGCACCACGACCTGGCCACGCTGCTCGACCTCCTACCCGTCGTCGAGCTGGGGCTCGCCGAGGACGTGATGGACCTCCTCGCCCTCGCGTCGCGCCAGTGCAGGCGCTGCTCGCCGGTCGCGGAGGCGGAGCAGGCGCTCAAGGCGAGCGTGTTGTCGCTGATACAAGAAATCGAGCGGGAGATCGTGCCGGAGCGGGAGAGGCTCGAGGAAATCCTGGAGGATTTGGGCATCAACGGCCCGGCCAGCTGCAGCGACGAGATCGAGAGCCTGGAGCGGGAAATCGGCGACCGCGCCTCGGAGAGATGGACGCCTGCCATGATCGCCCTCGTCGGGCTCCTCCGCTACGCCAAGTGCGTCCTGTTCAGCGCCACACCCCGGCCATCAGATTCCAAGGCGGACATCGAGGTCGAAGATGGTGAGCCGCCGGCGCCGCCTCCGGACTTTCGGTGCCCCATTTCTCTCGATCTAATGCGCGACCCCGTTGTGGTCACTAGCGGTCAGACCTACGACCGCGAATCCATCGACCATTGGTTCGGTTCCGGCAAGTCAACGTGCCCCAAGACAGCGCAGATCTTGGCCAATTTGGAGTTCGTGCCGAACAAGGCTCTCAAGAACCTCATCTCCAAGTGGTGCCGGGAGAACGGTGTGTCCATGGAAAGATGCGAGGCCAGCAAGAGCCAGCCGGCCCAGGCGGTGGCCGCGAACAAGGCCGCGCTCGAGGCGGCGCGCATGACGGCGTCGTTTCTCGTGAAGAAGCTCTCCGTCTCCTCCTCCCCTGACGCGGCCAACCGCGTCGTGCACGAGATCCGGCTGCTCTCCAAGTCCGGCTCAGAAAACCGCGCGTTCGTCGGAGAGGCCGGAGCCGTGCCTTTGCTTGTGCCCCTGCTCTACTCCGAGGACGCCGGGCTGCAGCTCAACGCCATCACGGCGCTGCTCAACCTCTCTATTCTCGAGGCCAACAAAAAGCGCATCATGCACGCCCAGGGCGCGGTCGAGGCAGTCGTCCACATCATGAACTCCGGCGCGACGTGGCGCGCGAAGGAGAACGCCGCTGCCGCCGTGCTCAGCTTGGCGTCCGTTCATTCGTATCGCCGCAGGCTCGGCAGGAGCCCATCTGTCGTGGAAAAATTAGTGCATTTGGTGCGCAGCGGCCCGACGAGCACAAAGAAGGACGCATTGGCTGCGCTGCTGTCACTGGCCGGCGAGAGGGAGAACATCGGAAAGCTCGTGGATGCAGGCGTCGCTGAGGTGGCGTTGTCTGCGATTAGCGAGGAGGAGACAGCCGCGGCGGTACTAGCAGCATTGGCCAAGCGCGGAGGTGCGGAGGCGATCGTTAACATCGACGGCGCCGTGGCACGACTCGTGGCCGAAATGCGGCGCGGCACGGAGTGGGCCAGGGAAAACGCCACTGCCGCGCTTGTGCTGCTGTGCCGGCGCCTGGGAGCGCAGGCTGTGACCCAGGTCATGGCTGTGACCAGCGTCGAGTGGGCGATATGGGAGCTGATGGGCACCGGCACAGAACGCGCCCGGCGCAAGGCCGCGTCGCTCGGCAGGATATGCCGGCGGTGGGCGGCCGCTTCTGCCGCCGACGGGGAGCGAGGCAATGTGTGCCCCGCCGCCAGCGTGGTGCCTCCGGCCATGATGGCATCATAGGATAAGCTCAGAAAAGATTTTTTTCCCCCTCTTCTTGTACAAAGTTTGTTTAGGCTGTCACGATTCTTTGATTGAGAGATAATGGTGAAAGGTTGATCAACTGTGTACAGCGAGCTCTGGTCCAAACTAATTCCGTCCATTTCAATCAAAATTTACACTTTGTTGGCTCAAAAAATACAAAGAAAAAAGGATTCGTTTGCGCCTGCATTTGCTCATTTCTGGATTGCAACCTTCGTCACGGGATAATCAGAATTCCTTATCTTTCTGACGTCTGAGCTACTGTTTGGTTTCGGATCGAAAGCAACGCATTTGTTCTGAATTACTTACTGATGGGCCCCGGGTCTGTGACCACTCCATGATCCAACGTAACAGAAACAAGCAACTGGGATGCATCGGCGCTTTTTAGTTTTTGTTATCATGGGTGGTTGATGGGTCCGTCAAGCAAGCAGCCGGGCGCGAGTGATTGCGATGATTGGGACCAGCTGCCAGCCTTTCCTCTGCATTCTGCTTGGGACCATAAAAATGATTTACGACACAGAGAGAGAGAGAGAGAGAGAGAGCAGAGAGACGGAGGGTGCACTGCACGGTAACGACTAGCGGCCGCAGGCAGCAGGTGGTGGAATTGTGGAATGCTTGATGGGTGGGTACTGGGTTGAGAGCGGAGTAGATGGCAAATGTCCGTTCGATTCAACTGATGCGCAGGCGAAGCCCCGTGCGGCGCCGGCTTTTGGGCAGGAAGGCGTTGTGCCGCCGCTTGCCGACCAGCTCGCGGTTTTTGGCTTCGGCAGAATGGCAGCTTCTTGGATCACGCGGTGTATTTTGTGTGCATGCGCGCTTGTGTCCCTTTTGGAGAAAGTGAAGATTTTAATTGCTCCGAGCTTGGCGAATTTGACCTCCCCATTCTCATCAAGTTAGGGCGCTTTGGGATATAAGAAACTAGCTGGTGATCCGTGCAAATGTACGGCTAGATTTTTTTTAACAGTTTATAGTATTAAATAATATAACTTATATGCTTAAGAATATATTAACGTATTTTGTAGACTATATAGATTTTTTAGACATCATAAACATTAGAAATGACAATAGAAGCTAAAAGAAAATTTAAACTTAAGAGATGTAATTGAAATAAAAGTTTTGATGAAAGAAAATCATTGAGAATAATAATTTGTTGAGGTTCTTATAAATATAGAAACTCTTCATCTCACATAGATCATATAGCTATATACCCCTATTCTTTCTCCATTAGTAACTCTTTTTTTTCAAAATATATGCAATACATGTGTCGGGGATTGGGAAATTCCCGTAGACGACCATCGTACATCGGCATGGCTGTCGGTCATGCTCGTCTTTGGTCGGTGTCCCCCAAGGGAGGTCCTCGCGTGAGGCGACCTTTTGGGGCTACCGTATCCTCGATCAAGCTCGTCCCCCGAGCATGCTTGCTCGGGGATGCTCGACCAAACGACCGAGTCAACGGAAGAGGCCTCGGGCTTCGCCCAAGGCCGAGCGCAGTTCACGAAGATGACGTGGCATTAATTACGCGGCGGCTTGAATGACTGCACGCCACGATCTGTACGCCCGCGACTTACGCGCCCGCGATCTGCGCCATCTGTACTTACGTCGCTGGCGTGGTTCAGCGGAAACAAGGAACAGCTCATACGTCCAAAGCGATGGCGCGCCCTCTGTAATAAATGTTGTGTCGCTTATAACCACCTATAAATACCTTCTCGCGCGAAGGGTTTAAGGTTCGATTTCATTCCCTATTTTCCTCATACATAGAGCATGTTGCTGGTGGTCTGGAGGGTAGTCCTTAGAACCTCTCAGGGCCCCCTGAGCAAGTGCATTGTAATACACCCACAAGAAGTTAGTGCAATCACTGGACGTAGGGTTGTTATCTCCCCTGCGAGAAGCCCGAACCAGGTCAAAAAGCCTTCCCCTGTTCGCTGTGATTGACCCGACTATCTTGATTCGTAGCTCGGCAGGACCTCAGACGACACCCCCCCCGCGGAAAAGGGGTCTTAGGTTGATCCCTCATTCAACAAGTAAGCGCGGCAGGGGATCGGTTCCCGAATCGTCGACAACATGTATCTCTACTTAATCTCAAGTAATACGCTGATTATTTTACATGATATTAGAGTACATTACTCATGTATACACTTGTCGTGGATTGGATAATTTCCATAAAGACAATTATACCTCGGCAGCCGGTTTTCAGCCGACCATGCATGCCCTTGGATGGTGTCCCCAAGGAGGATCCTCGGATGGATCGTCTGGTGAGTCCGCCCCGACCATGTTTAGGCTCATCCCTGAACATGTGCCATAATTCCCCGAGCATGCTTGCTTGGATGTGCACAGCGATCGATCAGAGTCGAGTAAAAATCCTGAGCATGTCCAACATGTCGTACCCGGCCCATAAAGACGACATGGCGATAATTACGCTGCGGTTTAAGATCACTATGCTACGATCTGAGTCCATCACGTCCACGACACAGTATGGCGAAAATCAAGGGTGCAGTTACAGTCACGTTCGAGCACAGCAATGGCGCGTTATTCGGCTATAGTTACTTCAATCGCCTATAAATACTTTTGCGGTAGATCGGAGTACAGAAGAGACACAGATACACACAGAGACATACGCACACATCACACACAAGCTTTTCTGTAAGAGTTCAAGCAATATCAAGAGCACTGGACGTAGAGTTATTATCTCCATCAAGAGAGGCTCGAACCAGTATAAAAATTCTTTATCCACCGTTCTTTTGAGCATCGCATTCTGGTAGCATCCTTCGGACGTAACCTCTTTACAGGAAAGGGGCCTTGGTTGATCCCTCAATCAACAAGTAAGTTCGGCGAGGAATCTGTTTCCCAAACGTCGACAACACTGATACATCATGAGCGATTTATTTTGAATGTATCTTCCTCATACGTTGGCTGCCCCGCAGAACATATGTCTTATATCTCTTATTGATCGTCCCATAATTTTTCTGCTTCAACCACCAATAGCAAGCCTAATTTTTTTATCGATCCCTCTCAACTGCTACCCTTTTAATGTAATACTCTATTGTATAACTATCTTATATTTATCTTCAATTATTACTTAATGCTGAACGTTACGATATCAACATGCAATACATAGATATACAAGTATTGCTTATCTTTACCGGGGATACCCATCATGCTCTCACCAATGGCCTCAAGCCTATTCCATAGAGTACCACCATCTCTACTTTGAGTTTTTTGCAACTTGTTTTGATTCAAACGAATTCATGCATGTATATACACATGCAAGATACTATGTATACTTGATTTACACTTGTCTCATATCGGTCGTTTCTCTTATTTGATGTTTGCTAACTCAACGAGGTTGCTTCCTTACCAACGTGGTGACCTCTCATCTTCTATTATACTAGTATTTTTGCTTTAGTCATTATCTAACAATATAGATAATTTTTTCACCATCGTATATGATATCACGTCCCTCAACGGCGATGGCACATTTCTAGCTACCTAATGGATATATATATCCTCTATACCTCATCTTCCATACAAAGCTTCATCTCCTCTCTACCAGGACCTCCCCATCATTAAACTTTCTTCAACAATGCAGACACACATCACTCGTCAACGCGGCTTTTTGCTCCTTTGGATTGGTTTTTCTCATTTTATTTTATTTTATTTTATTCTAAATTTCAGTTATTTTTTATTGAATTTATACAGAAATCCAATAGATAATGTTTCTTTAATTTTTATGCCAGATTATATTTATTTAGAAATTTATATGAAAATTAAATTGGAATTCTTGTGCAAAACAAATTAACATTTTTTTGTTTGTTTGTATTCCAAATTATATTTGTGTGTTGTTGGATCATATATGACATAGATTTTTTTAATTTGGTTTAGATTGGAGTCATACACAAATCAATTGGTTTTTTATTTCATGTTTCTATCAAATTTAAGCTATTTATGGATTTTATTTTAGAGACCATATGGAAATTAAATTGCCAATTTTGTTTTGTTTTTTTTTCATTCTAAATTTTAGTTTTAGTTTTGTATACAAATACCAACCAATTACTAATTTTCAATTGATTTTTGGTTCAAATTTTATTTTTATTTTGATGTTCGTGTGAAAATCAAATTGCTAATTTTATTTTATTTTTATAGGAAATTTTGGTTTTTTATTATACTTGATGTGGACTCTATTTTGATGTTTGTATAAAAATCAAATTCCTATTTTTTATTTTTATTACAAATTTTATTTTTTATGTTGGAATTTGTATACAAATCCAAATACTAATTTTTATTCTAAATTTCAATTTTATTTTGATGCTCATACGTAAATCAGATTACTAATTATCTTTTATTTTTTGTTCTAAATTTCAATTTTATTTTAATGTTCGTATGGAAATTAGATTATTAATTATCATTTTTGTTCCAAATTTTTATTATACTTGACTCTTTCTTTTAATCATGTGGAAATCAAATTTCTATTTTATTTTATTTTATTTTTATTCTAAATTTTAGCTAATTTTGTATTGTATATGACACAAACCCTTTCTTTTAATCTTGACCATTATAAACTGAACCCATCATGATCAATAGTGTAAATTTTCCTATTTTTCCTTCGATTAATGTGGTAATTTCTAACCTTAAGAGCAAACGAGATGGGTTTCTTTTATTTTTGCTTTAATATTACAATAGATGTAAGACATATAGTTTGAATGATCTTGTTCAGAAATATAAGAATTATATAGATTTTATGTGGCTTTTTTTACTATACCCTTATTTATTCTCTCTCAATTACATTTATTTATTTATTATTATCACACACAAACTATTATCTCTCATCTTTCGAGACAATTCAAGTAGAGTATCTAAATTATTTTCACTCATATTTTTCTTAATTTCATCCTAACTTTAATTTTTATATAAAATCAAAATATACCTTATATTTCTAACAGAGAGAGTACTCGAGAAGGAAGCGTACACTCTTGCTTCCCCGCGAAAAGCTGAGAGGATGGGGTTCCATGTCATGCTGCGTTCGAAGCATCGCTGCCTTTTTTTCTAACCGGTGCGGCTCTCTCCTGGCCGTGTTTTGCATCTGGTCTCCCAGTCCAACTCAAATTGCTTCCCTGACAGCAACGAAGGATACGAGTCAGTCGATTTTAAAACGATCTGTAACTTTGAATCTAGAACAAGTTCCCCTGTTGGAACATTTCTAAACAACCCAACTCACAGTAATATCTAGTTGACCTGTGCATTCAACTTGAGTTCCCTATTGAATTGGCTGCTATTTGGCATTAAGGTTGTGCTCACCGTGAGACATTCAAGAGCTGAAGAAGATATGCAGAACGGAACAAAAACTAGTCGCAGTAGGAAAGGAACAGGAACTGAAAAGGGCAGAAGAAAAGTGAAATCACGCACGGAACCGCTGGTAGCCTGGTCTCAATAGATATCTATCCCGTCAAAGCGTCGGGCCAAACGTCACGAAGCCACTAGAGAACAGTATAACTACATGTTTTATATAGTTTCGGTAAATTATAAGAGAATGTTTCAAAAATTTCATGCTTAGGTGAGCTTCATGTCTTTCTATAAATTTCTAGAAAATTCTAATCTAAAGCTTCAACGAGTTTTAAAACTAAAATTTCACTAAGTTTCGACTGATAGCTTCTCAACAAGTTTAAACTAGTTTCAACTAAAAGTTTTAAAGAAGTTTCGTCAACCTGAGCCGACCAATATTGTCTACCGTTGAAATTGTGCTTGAGCTCCATGCCTCGAATCTGTACGTCCTATGCCGCGTTATTGCCTTCCATGGCTAGATCTGGAGTCAGAGGTGAAGCATCGCGTCAAAGTTTGCCCTAAATACGGAGCTGGAGGTGAAGGAGGAGGGAGAGGGTAGTGCTAGAATTTAAGGAGGGGGGAGTGCCGCTTGAGACTATGGCTGCTCCATCGCATTACTCTCACCGGAGTTGAAAGAGGAGGTGGTGGAGCCCGACGCGCTCGCCAAGCGCAAAAGCATATGCCACCACGCTCGCTCGCTAGCGTAACTGCTGCAACGAGTGCTCGCATCATCACCATGTGTGGTGTTTTATCTGCGATGACTGGATGCAAGGATATGAATCAGCTGCCACCGTCCAACCTCAACTTCGTCAACAAGCTACCTTACAATCGTTGAGAGAGAGATGTCACAGATGTGGATAAGCTTTGAGTGGTGGAAACTATCTATTGAGATGACTTAGAGAGACCACAACAGATGTGATCATAGGTGTCTATTGTAAAAAAATAGAATGGCTACGCCCTATCTATTAGTTGGTGATAGAACGGTACGCCGTTGTGTAGTTTTTCTCAATCAAATAGAGAGAAAAAGTTAAAAAGAACGATGTGAAGCATGTAGACGGTACGGTACATATGTTTGATATTTACTGGGACGGTTTGGTCAGTATCACTATCAATCCTAGCGCTGATGAGAATCGGATATTTTGTTGACTGGACACACTGCGCCGCCGCCGCGAACCCCGGTACATGGGTGGGCGAGAGATGTTCATCTTGTTAATCTCAACCATTCATTTAATTTCTTACTTCTCCCATTAATAACATCTTTGATTTTCCACTCCTCCAATTAATAACGGGAGTGTATAGGTATCATCCGGATGTTTTTGTCTTAACTAACATCCAAATTCACCGGGCCGTTGGATCTAACATCCAAATTCACCGGACTGTTAGTGGGGTGAGATTGAGATTTAGCAAGATGAATACGTGGCATCCATCGGAGTGAAGATGCATATGATTAAATTTGCATACCTCCTCCATAGAATTTGTTCCCGAGCGCTCTGCACTGTGGGTAAGTGGCCACCCAAACCTGCGTGCGTCCACAGAAATGGCAATGTTCGATTATACGCAAATTGGAATTTCTTGGTTGTCTCTTATCATTTCAGTCACTTTCATGTGTTCCTTGATGGTTATCGCGCCGGCTTGCCCAGCTATGAAGGCGGAGTGCTGGCATATCGGTGAATAGCTACATCAGACAAGTTGGAACACAACATGCTCTGGAGTCTGGAGTATGGGCTTCAGTTCTGAATCTGATCGTCTCAATTCTGCATAGGAGGCAGCGGAGTAGAATAAAGTGGATTTTTTTCACTGGGCTTTGTTTTTTTAACTGAAACGGCAGGAGCGCTGTCATGCATTAAAGAAAAAACAATGAGTACAAGTCTATCAGTACGAAGACAAAGAGCAACAATTTAAAATTGGCAGCAAGGACCGGAGAGGGAAAAGTGAAAAACAGAAAGCACTACAAAGCCCTTTACAACGACCGGATTGTAGAAAGAGTAGAAAGTGGTAGACATGGCATAACAGAAATGGCCATCATGCAAGGGCAAATACATTTCTGCGGTTCTGCACATCCTGGAACACATTGCTGGACAACCGCGTTAGTGTACAGAAGGTGTTATTGAAGATCCTATTATTTCTTTCTTTTCAAATATTTTAGAAGACGTACATTAGAATACCGTCTACTCATTGCTGGGCTTTGTTGTAATAAAAGACTGTTCATGACGAAGAAAAAAAAGTAAGGATTAGTATTAGTAACAGCGACCTGCATTCACTTTCAGTTTCATTATTTAGAAGGGCCCACCGTCAGATACCATTAAATAAGTGTAAGGCTGGTCAGGTCATGATGCGAATATAAGGGTGCGTTTAGCAGAGCTTCCAGTTTCAGCTTCCCCATGAGAAGCCGCGGAGCTCTACCAAACAAGAAAAAATCAACCAGCTTCACATAGAAATCCAAGGAAGTGATTCATGTTTTTTGACTTGCAGCCTGAGAGCCAAAAAAACCTGTTTCCCACCTGATTCACAACCTCCCAGTTATGAACCTCTCCACCAAGTTCATAACTATTTCTCAGATAAGAATCACTTCCACCAGAGAATCGATTCCATAGAGAATCAGGAGCTAGAGCTAGAGAATCAGGATCTTGAGCTCTGCCAAACAGGCCCTAATTTGGCTAGTGAAAGTGCATCTAGACCCCTCAATGATTTTGGTGATTAATGACAATAAGATTAAGGAACTAATGAGCTTTGTAAGCTTTGTGAAACAGATTGTCGCATTCATGAGAAAGCTACGAAGCATTAGAGCACCCTCAAAATAAAGGTGAAAAAGGCATCGGCTAAACTCTAAATCATTATGTAATTGTTTTCATTTTTATTGAGTTTAAGGATTGTCATACTATAAAGAGGGATATGGCGAAAAATAACCTTAGAATGACCTAATGTGCTCAATGATGAATCTTAGTCATATTATGAGTCAATGCGTAAAGTTTTAGGGGCATTTCACTCTTTTCAGTTCGGACTGTCCGAGCTGAACCCTCTGGTAGCCCTGGTAAATTCAGGTTCGGAATGTCCGAACATTGGTTCGGAGTATCCAAGCTGCTTCCTCGGGTAGGTTTGGTGTTGTTGGGTTCGGAATGTCCGAACTCACGTTCGGAGTATCCGAAATAAGCTCTCGGTTTGGTCTAGTGCTGATTTGTTCGGAGTGTCCGAAGATTTTTTCGGAGTATCCGAATACTCGGAGTATCCGAAGTATTCGGACTGTCCGAAGAAATGTTCAGACTATCCGAATTGAGTGCTCGGCAGCCCAGTTCAAAGCTTGTTCGGACTGTCCGAACATAAGTTCGGACTATCTGAACAGACTCGGGCTGAAGTGAAAAACGGCTAGTTTTGGGGGACTTTAAATACCTCCCCAACTCCCACCTACCCATTAAGAATTGCATTCAATACATTTTCAACAGCTCTCTCACTCTCTCAAGCTCAAGTGTTCTTCTCCCTCAAATCTCTTTGATTTTTGAATCTTTAGAGGGAGGTTAAGTGGAGAGATTGATAGATCTAGAAGTTGTGATTCATCTTGAACACTTGGTTCATCCTCATGCGAATTTCTCGGTGAATCTTTTACTCTTGGAGGTTGAGGACTCCTAAACGGCTAGGAGTTGCCGGTGAGCTCCCGATCTTTGTGTGGGAAGTCACCGGAAGTTTGTAAAGGTTGAATCCACCTCCGCAAGGGAAGGATTCAAAGAGTAAGTGGATGAGTGCTTGGTGCAACACCTAGAGGATAAGGGTTGAAAGAGACCCCGGCTTAGTGCCGCCTCAATGGAGACGTAGGATCCCCTCAAGGATCCGAACTTCGGGAAAAATCTTTTTGCATTTCATTTGTTTCTCGGTTTACTTTGTATTTCCCCTTTTGTCTTCTTGAGATCTAGGTTTTTCAAGTGGTTGAGTGCCATCGTGAAGGGGATTGGTAAGCTCTGGACTACTAGAGGTATTCTAAACACTTGGATTTCATTTTGGAGCTTTCTAGGATCTCTAGATAGCTCAGATCTACTTTCTAGGGTTTTTGTGCTCAGTACAGTTCGGACTATCCGAAATTTGACTCGGACTATCCGAACCCACTCGGACAGTCCGAAGTAAATTTCGGAGTATCCGAAGTTATTTGTTTCCGCTGCAATTAAAATTTATAAACGCCTATTCACCCCCCTCTATGCAACATCTCGGTCCTTTCAATTGGTATTAGAGCCAAATCTCCGTAGTTTGGCTTAACCGCTAGGAGAATCAAGATGTCGCTAATATAAAAGAATGACGGAAGCTGTGACCAAGACAAGGGCACGGGTTCCGGCAAAGGGGTTGAGATTCCTTATCAATATCCTTTCTTTGGTGTCTCAAGCTCTTCCTCTTATGTTTCCGTGTCTTCCGGTAGAGCGCCTCACTTTGATGGCACTCACTATGCCGCATGGAAACATAAGATGAAAATGCACTTGAGATCGCTTCACCCTTCTATTTGGAAGATTGTAGAAACAGGTTTCAAGCCTGTTGATCCGAACAATCTCACTCCCGAAGAAGACAAAGCTCAACATTTCAATGACTTGGCCGTCAATGCCTTGTTTAATGTTTTAAGTGATTCCGAGTTCAACCGAGTCTATGGACTTGAAGAAGCAAAAACTATTTGGGATAGACTCATGGTTAGTCATGAAGGGGTTTCAAGTGTCCGCGAATCAAAGATAGAGCTCATTATTGGTGAGCTAAGCTGATTTACCTTAGAAGAAGGTGAATCATACACAAAGATGTTTGACCGCTTGATGGTGCTTGTGAATCAAGCTAAGGGTCTTGGGTGCACCGATCTCACTGACAAGGCTGTGGTGAAGATCATTCTTCGAGTTATCACCCCTACCAACCGCAATCTTGTTCAACTAATCCGAGACCGGCCCAACTTCGACACATTGACGCCTCATGATGTTATTGGTCGGCTAATGATGGATGATATGATGATTAAGGAGGCGGAGGTTGTAGAAGAGCTTAAGTCTGGAAAGAAGGCATTGCCTTGAAGGCCGTCAAGATAATGCGCCAAGCAGAAGAGAGCACGAGTGAGGATGAAGAATCCTGTGGTCTGTTGACAAATGAGGACATGGCTTTATTTGTGAGAAGATTCAACAAATTCTCCAAGAAGAAGAACTTCAGACAAGGAGGTCAATCAAGGAGTTTTGGAAGAAAATCAAAGAGTAGACACTCCACTAGAAGATGCTATGAATGCGGTGAAACCGGCCACTTCATTGCCGAGTGTCCGCATAAAGAGAAGAAAGATGAGAAGCCCCATAAGAAAGACAAATACCGGGGCAAGGACAAAGAAAGGAGCAAGAAGTTCAAGCATTACAAGCACAAGGGACAAGCTCACATTAGAGAGGAGTGGGATTCAAATTCCAACTCTGACTCAAGCTTCGAGTCCGACGAAGAAGGAGGAATTGCCTCCGTCGCCATCGCCGAGCCTTCTACCTCAACAACGTCGAAGAGCCTCTTCGACAGCTTGAGCGATGACGACGAAGACGCTCCAATGTGCCTTATGGCAAAGGGGCACAAGGTATCATCAAAAGCATCCACTCCCTCCATTGTTGATGATTGTCTAGATGAGCGCGATAGCGATAGTGATGATGATGTTGACTCTATGCTCAAATCCGTGAAGAACTTTGACATTCATAAGTTAGATTTACTTTTAAAAGATATGGAAAAATTGGAAGAAGCTTTAGAACAAAAGAAAACTATTCTCGAGGCTCAAGAGGATCTGCTCATCATCAAAAAAGAGAAAAATCGTGAGTTAGAGAAGAGCTTATCTTTTGAAAGAAAGAAAAATGAGGATTTGGTCAATAGCTCAAAATTGACCAAGTCCGAAGTGGTTAGTCTTGAGATCACCAACGCTTCACTCGTGGAGCAACTTGTTCAAGCAAAGGATGCCTGCAAGGCTCTAGAGTTAAAGTTTGTTGATCTTTCGAATAACCCCCTCAAAATTGCTAACAACAACCCTAATACTTCATTAGCTTCTACTAGCAATGGTTGTGCTAGATGTTTTAATGTTGATGTTAACACTTGTGCCACTAATCTTGAGACATTGCAAGTATTAGCATATGAAAATGAGAAGCTCAAGGGAATGCTTGAAGATGGATTTCAAAAGTCCTACAAGGCAAGTAAGGGACTAGAGGAGTTCCTAGGTAAGCGACAAGGTAACACTATGAAGCATGGGCTTGGATATACTCCACCTAAAGGGAAAAGGAGCAATATTGTGGTTGCTCCTTTAAACAAGCCCATCCAATTTGTTAAGAGCAAGGAAAACTCTAAGTACAAAACTCACTCTACATTCTTTGCATCCTATGTACTTAAGAGGACTAACTTTGGTCGTGTAGTTGCTTGTCACATTGGGGGTAAGCCCAAAAATGCCTCTAATGTGCGATCTATTTGGGTTCCCAAATCACTTATCACTAACGTGCGCGGACCTAACCAAGTTTGAGTACCAAAAGGCAAAATCTAAATTTCCTTTTGTAGGCCTACATCTCCGGTGGATCAAGTTGGATATTGGATAGCGGATGTACGCATCACATGACCGGAGAAAGGGCAATGTTTGCACACCTAGACGCCAACGGAGCAAATAGCGAAAGCATCATTTTTGGCGATAATGCAAAAGGTGAAATGGTAGGTTTAGGTAAAATTCAAATCTCAAATGATTTTCATTTAAATAATGTCTTACTTGTTGAATCACTAAGTTACAATTTGTTGTCCGTTGCTCAATTATGTGAAGCGGGCTACAATTGTGTCTTTAGTGATAAAGGTGTGGATGTCATTAGAAGAAGTGATAGTTCAATAGCCGTTAAGGGTCATTTGAAGGGAAATCTCTATCTCGTAGACTTTACTAC
Source organism: Guadua angustifolia (assembly GCA_036346375.1). Lineage (NCBI taxonomy): Eukaryota > Viridiplantae > Streptophyta > Magnoliopsida > Poales > Poaceae > Guadua > Guadua angustifolia. The sequence goes on along the minus strand of CM070501.1, from coordinate 41,259,863 downwards.
GGATAGAGTCAACCTTGAAACGTGTCTTATGGCTAAATCTAGCATGGGTTGGTTATGGCATCGTCGACTTGCCCATGTTGGTATGAGGAACCTCCACAAACTTCTCAAAGGCAATCATATCCTTGAATTAACTAATGTCATCTTTGAGAAAGATAGGATATGCAACGCTTGTCAAGCTGGAAAGCAAGTTGGAGCCTCTCATCCCGCGAAAAATATGATGACTACTACAAGACCTCTGGAGATGCTCCATATGGATTTATTCAGTCCAATCGCCTACATAAGTATTGGAGTAAATAAGTATGGTCTCGTTATTGTTGATGATTTTTCTCGTTTCACTTGGGTATTTTTCTTGCATGACAAGAGTGAAGTTCAAGGAAGCCTAAAGAAGTTCATGAGAAGGGCACAAAATGAATTCGAGGTGAAGATCAAGAGAATTCGGAGTGACAACGACACCGAATTCAAGAACACCGGTGTGGAGGAGTATCTCGATAAAGAAGGCATCAAGCATGAGTTTTCGGCTCCCTATTCTCCTCAACAAAATGGGGTAGCCGAAAGGAAGAATCGTACACTCATCGAGATGGCGCGGACGATGCTTGATGAGTACAAAGTCTCCGACATATTTTGGGTGGAGGCCATCAACACCGCGTGCCACAGTACCAACCGGTTATACCTCCACAAGATCTTGAAGAAGACGGCATACGAGCTACTCACTGGCAAGAAACCTAATGTATTCTACTTTCGAGTCTTCGGAAGCAAATGCTATATCCTCAACAAGAAAGCTAAGTCTTCTAAATTTGCTCCTAAAGTAGATGAAGGTTTCTTACTTGGTTATGGATCAAATGCCTATGCATACCGAGTTTTCAACAACAACACCGGTGTAGTTGAAATCTCGCGTGATGTAACATTTGATGAAACTAACGGTTCTCAAGTAGAACAAGTTGATTGTGCTGTGATTGACAGGGAAGAACCCCCGTGCGAGGCAATCAAGAAATTGGCAATTGGAGAAGTGAGACCACTTGAGCAAGAAGTAATTCCAAGCACTTCAACTCAAGATGTTCAGGATGCGACGTTGGATGCTCCGGATGATGTTCCCTTTCCTCAATGCAAGCACAAGATGGTTCGAACAATACTCAAGACGATGAGGATCCCATCCAAAGAACCAACGCAACGGTCCCTCATCCTAGAGTTCATCAGAGTATACAACGAGATCATCCAGTCGACAACATACTTGGAGATATTAACAAGGGAGTATCCACTAGATCCCGAGTTGCAAATTTTTGTGAATTTTACTCGTTTGTTTCTTCTCTTGAACCTCTAAAGGTATAAGAAGCGTTGCAAGACCCAGATTGGGTCATGGCTATGCAAGAGGAGCTAAACAACTTCGAACGAAATTAAGTTTGGCAGCTTGTCGAGAGACCCAAGCAAAACGTGATTGGAACCAAATGGGTATTTCAGAACAAGCAAGATGAGAATGGAGTTGTGACTAGAAATAAAGCCCGATTGGTTGCTCAAGGCTTTACTCAAATCGAAGGTCTGGATTTCGATGAAACTTATGCTCCCGTAGCTAGGTTTGAGTCAATTAGAATATTACTTGCCTTTGCTACTCACAATGATTTCAAGTTGTATCAAATGGATGTAAAAAGCGCATTCCTAAATGGACCACTCTCCGAGATGGTCTATGTTGAGCAACCACCCGGCTTCAAGGATCCAAACTTTCCGGACCATGTCTACTTCCTGCACAAGGCACTATATGGACTCAAACAAGCACCAAGAGCATGGTTTGAATGTCTTCGAGACTTTCTTCTCGAGCAAGGTTTTGTAGTCGGAAAGGCCGACCCTACTCTCTTTACTAAACATATTGATAATGATTTATTTGTTTGTCAAATATACGTTGATGATATTATATTCGGGTCTACTAATGAACAACTGTGCAAAGAGTTTAGCAGGTAATGACCAAAAGGTTCGAGATGTCCATGATGGGCAAATTGAAGTTCTTCCTCGGTTTTCAAGTCAAACAACTCAAGAAAGGAACCTTCATATGCCAAACTAAGTACATCAAGGACATGCTGAAAAAGTTCGATATGGAGAACGCCAAGCCAATCAAGACGCCAATGCAAGCTAACGGACATCTAGACCTCGACAAAGAAGGTAAACCGGTAATCCAAAAGGTATATCGTTCAATGATCGGTTCTTTACTTTACCTTTGTGCATCTAGACCTGATATCATGCTTAGTGTGTGCATGTGTGCACGTTTTCAAGCTGCTCCAAAAGAATGCCACATGATGGCTGTTAAAAGAATCTTGAGATATTTAGTGCACACTCCTCATTTTGGGCTTTGGTATCCTAAAGGTTCAATTTTTGAATTAGTTGGTTATTCCGATGCGGATTATGCCGGATGTAAAGTGGATAGTAAGAGTACTTCGGGGACTTGTCAATTTCTAGGAAGATCTCTTGTCTCGTGGTCCTCAAAGAAACAAAATTCCGTAGCCTTATCCACAGCTGAAGCCGAATATATAGCGGCCGGGAGTTGTTGTGCTCAATTACTTTGGATGAGACAAACGTTAAAAGATTATGGCCTAACCTATAACCATGTTCCACTCTTGTGTGACAATGAGAGCGCCATAAAAATTGCTAACAATCCTGTCCAACACTCCCGTACGAAACATATCGATATTCGCCATCACTTCCTTAGAGATCATTCAATTAAAAGTGATATTGATATTCAACATGTGAGTACAAATGATCAATTAGCCAATATTTTCACCAAGCTACTTGATGAAAAGAGATTTTGTGATTTGAGGAGTGGGCTAAATATTCTAGACTCTCGCAATTTGGCTTGAAACATGCTCACAATTTGATTGGTGATTGAAAAGTGCTTTAGAAAATCTTATTTACTTTATTTCTCTAAATCTTATTGTGTTTATTGGTTCTTGATCTTCGGATCTTGTCAATTATCATGTGATCATGGTTTGATAGGTTGAGTGGCTTGCTGGTCACATGATGACTTGACTTCTTAGGATCTATCATCTTTTTCTCGCTCCGGAGTCATTTCTGCCCTTTGTTTCATGCCATCCTGAGAAGACAGTTCGGACTGTCCGAAATTCCATTCGGACTATCCGAACTGGTTCGGACTGTCCGAAGTGGGGTCTCGGGCTATATATTTCAGCCCGAGCCTCTCTTCTTCTTCTTTTGTTTTCTCTCTCCAAAACCGTGTTCCTCTCCTATCCTCCGATCGGATCTTGTGTTTTGGCCATAAATCTTGCGGATCGGAGGTGCTAAGGTTTTCCCCAAGGGCTAGGGCATCATCTCCTTCACCTCTTTGCCCTAGATTCATCTCGGAAAGCCCGGATTTGATCTCCAAAGGTTGGTTTCATCTACTTCTTGTTTTGGCAATTTCTTGTCTCTTTTGAAAATCCTTGGAGTCTGAGCAAGGGCAAGGTGATGAGGAGCAAGGCGATCTTCTTGAGGACCCCGGTGTAATGCCAAGGATGAGGGCGACCAAATGTCTTTGGCTTGGTAATGCCGTCAAAGAGCGATTGATTGGACCTCTGCAGATTCATCCTTCCATCCGCATGACTCCTATGGGTGTAACCCCGAAGAAGAAGATCGACTATTGTATTGGTCAAGGGAGAGGAAAGGAAGTCCAACAGCACAGAAGCCAAGACCCCTTGATGTATCTTCGAAGATTATGTGGACAAGAGGTTTTGGAATTATTTTCAGCAGGATTTCTATGACTCAGTAATAGCAGAAAAGAAGAATCCAGTGGCTCTCATGCAGTATATTGACTGGGAGTACATGCAGCAACAGGAGGACCCCATATTTGATAAAGTCATTGCTGCATGTGAGCGCCACAACTTGAGAGAAATCATGTCTTTTCGGTGCAAGTGGAACAACGAGGTGGTGGCCCAATTCTATGCCACCCTTTATATTGACACCGATGAAGCGTGCACAATGTGGTTTATGGTTGATGGCTTGTATTACTGTGTGACCAAGGTTCAGTTTGCAGATTGCTTGGGTTTTTCCACAGAGGGTTGGGAGAATTTGGATAAGCTGCACATTGCTGACACCTCTGGCATCAATGACCTGAGTCCCTTCTATGATGAGAGTCAAAACTTCAAGCTGGGCACCACAAAAGGTTTGAAGCCATTCTATGCCATTCTCTATAAGTTGATGAGGAAGACTTTGTGGCCCAAGGAGGGAGAGGCCACCAATATCAATTCCTACTCTAGGAATTTGCTTTTAAGGATTGGTGAAGGATCCAGGCCGTTCGATGTTTTTGATTTTATCTGGCAAGAGATCCGGCTCAACTCCTTTAGCCCGCGTAGCAGCTGTGGATTTGCTCCATATGTGATGTGCATGGTCGAGAGCATATCCGGTCTGTGGTTTGCTAAGGACGTGGAGCATGTTCCTTACAGGGTCAGACTGATCAGGGCTCCACCTCCTCCAGCTCCAGCTCCTGCCCCTGCTCCTTCAGTGCTAGGCACCCGGTCAGCAGCTCCTCCATCCTCAGCTAGGCCCTCGTCTCCGTCTCATCCTTCTTCTCCAGGCGGCTCCATCAAGTCGATGCTTCGCGCTATTTTCTGCCTGGGGATAAAGAACCACAAGAAGATAAAGGAGATGAATGTGAAGCTCACCGACACTCGTCGTCAGTTGAACGTCATCAAAGGGAAGCTCAATCTTTCTTGCTCATCTGAAGAGTCCGAGTCTGAGTCTGATTCAGCGACAGTTGATTCTGCGACCCGGCAGCTCTTTGACCTTCCCGCTATCTCTGCGCCAACTGGAGATGATGAAGGCGATTCTGCATATGCACCAGGCGGTGACAGTGGCGACGACGACAATGGCAACGAGGAGTGACCCTTTTGGTTTCTTGATGCCAAAGGGGGAGAGATGAGAGAAATTAGATTTATTTTGGTTGTGTGTTTGTTTGCTTGTTAAGATTTACTAGTCTTGTTGGATTATCATTTGCTTTTGTTACTTGCTTTTAGTTGTGTTGCTTAATGGTTGAATGTTGGATGTGGAACTATCGTATTTTCTTAAGCAATGCATTTGTGTGATCATACCATGTCATATCTATGTTTACTTGTGAAATTACTTAATGTATCCTGTTATACTCTCACGAATGCAAAGATATAGGGGGAGCTCTCGCAAAATTTCTCGTAAATATGTGCATTTGAGAATCCACTCAAATTTTTTCTAATGCACACATTTAAGGGGAGCCCTACTATATACTCCCTCCAGTCTTCAAAAACATGACGTTTTAGACACTAGTTAGAATACCAATGCTATATTTAATAGGGAGTCTTCTGACTCTTTTACCCTTATTAACAATACATCATCAATATGGTCACAAATGGTGTCTAGTGTATCTGGTGGGAGTACTTCTCTTTAATCAAGAGGTCTAGGGATCGAATCTTCAGGGTGCATGCAACATGCCTTTTTTTGCTCTCCAGTAGTCCTGTGAAAGAGCACGTCAAGAGCAATGCTAATTTTGCATGAAGCGCCAATTTTGCATGCGCGTGTAGCTTAATTAGCCATGCATGGCGCCAATTTCGCGCGCGAGTTTAGTGATTATGCATGGCGCGGTAGTTTAGCTGTACATGCCGTTCTAGTTTACTCATAAGCCGTGCATGGCGCCAGTTCTTTTCAACATGCTTTTTTGCTCTCCATTACTCATGTGAAAGTGCACGTCAAGAGCAATGCTAGTTTTGCGAAAGGTTGCACAGCGAGCGCACGTGCGACGGTTGTCGTCGAGGCCGCCGTCGACGTGCTTGTCCAAAGGGCCGCGAACGCCGTCGAGGTCGTTGTCCATTGCGCCATTGAGGGAGCCATCCAAGGCGCTGTCGAGGGAGACTTCCTGGGCTTTGTCAAGTGACACGTCCGAGCCGCCGTCGAGGTGGTTGCCTTGAGGGTTGATGGCGCTGTCGAGTTCGTCGGCCATGGCACCGACGAGGTAGTCGTGGGCGCTGTTGAAGGAGCCGGCCATGGCGCCGTTGAGGTCATCGTCCTGGGCGCCGTCAAGGGATCCGGCCACGGCGCCGTCGAGGTAGCTGTCCTGGTCCTGGGCGCCAACGAGGTCGTCCATGGCAAAGGTACGGTGGTGTTTGTGAGGAAGAAACGGCCAGTGAAAAGATGAGTTGCATGCATGTCAAACTAAAGGGCCAGTGAAAAGATGAGCTGCATACATGCAGTAAAACGGCTTGTCTTCTGCGCCCAGCATAGGGAAGGAGGAAGTAATTAAATGCTGAGGACAAAACTGACCAAGCAACTCTTAAAATCCTTAAACGTCAAGTATTTTGAGACTTTGATAAAAAGCCTCAAACGTCTTCTTTTTGAAGACCGGAGGGAGTATTTAGTATTCTAAATTCAATCTCAACTCAATTCATTTTATAAATCTAATCGTGTTGTCATCAATTCACCAAAAAGGGGGAGATTGAAAGTGCATCTAGGCCCCTCAATGATTTTGGTGATTAATGACAACAAGATTAAGGAACTAATGAGCTTTGTAAGCTTTGTGAAACAGATTGTCGCATTCATGAGAAAGCTACGAAGCATTAGAGCACCCTCAAAATAAAGGTGAAAAAGGCATCGGCTAAACTCTAAATCATTATGTAATTGTTTTCATTTTTATTGAGTTTAAAGATTGCCGTACTATAAAGAGTGATATGACGAGAAATAGCCTTAGAATGACCTAATGTGCTCAATGCTGAATCCTAATCATATTATGAGTCAATGCGTAAAGTCTTAAGGGCATTTCACTCTTTTCAGTTCGGAATGTCCGAACTCTGGTCCGGACTATCCGAGCTGAACCCTCTGGTAGCCCTGGTAAAATCAGGTTCGGAATGTCCGAACATTGGTTCGGAGTATCCGAGCTGCTTCCTCGAGTAGGTTTGGTGTTGTTGGGTTCGGAATGTTCGAACTCACGTTCGGAGTATCCGAAATAAGCTCTCGGTTTGGTCTAGTGCTGATTTGTTCGGAGTGTCCGAATATTTTTTCGGAGTATCCGAATACTCGGAGTATCCGAAGTATTCGGACTGTCTAAAGAAATATTCAGACTATCTGAACTGAGTGCTCGGCAGCCCAGTTCAAAGCTTGTTCGGACTGTCCGAACATAAGTTCGGACTATCCGAACAGACTCGGGCTGAAATGAAAAACGGCTAGTTTTGGGGGGCTTTAAATACCTCCCCAACTCCCACCTACCCATTAAGAATTGCATTCAATACATTTTCAACAGCTCTCTCACTCTCTCAAGCTCAAGTGTTCTTCTCCCTCAAATCTCTTTGATTTTTGAATCTTTAGAGGGAGGTTAAGTGGAGAGATTGATAGATCTAGAAATTGTGATTCATCTTGAGCACTTGGTTCATCCTCACGCGAATTTCTCGGTGAATCTTTTACTCTTGGAGGTTGAGGACTCCTAGACGGCTAGGAGTTGCTGGTGAGCTCCGATCTTTGTGTGGGAAGTCACCGGAAGTTTGTAAAGATTGAATCCACCTCCGCAAGGGAAGGATTCAAAGAGTAAGCGGGTGAGTGCTTAGTGCAACACCTAGAGGATAAGAGTTGAAAGAGACTCCAGCTTAGTGTCGCCTCAACGGAGACGTAGGATCCCCTCAAGGATCCGAACTTCGGGAAAAATCTTTGTGCATTTCATTTGTTTCTCGGTTTACTTTGTATTTCCCCTTTTGTCTTCTTGAGATCTAGGTTTTTCAAGTGGTTGAGTGCCATCGTGAAGGGGATTGGTAAGCTCTGGACTACTAGAGGTATTCTAAACACTTGGATTTCATTTTGGAGCTTTCTAGGATCTCTAGATAGCTCAGATCTACTTTTTAGGGTTTTTGCGCTTAGTGCAGTTCGGACTATCCGAAATTCGACTCGGACTATCCGAACCCACTCGGACAGTCCGAAGTAAATTTCGGAGTATCCGAAGTTATTTGTTTCCGCTGCAATTAAAATTTATAAACGCCTATTCACCCCCCCTCTAGGCAACATCTCGGTCCTTTCAGCTAGGATAGATCGAGCGGACTGAAGCTTGAATATGATTTTGGCGTGCCGAGGTTAGGGTTAACAAAATCGTACTGCGTAAACCGGTTCGGTTTTAGCGATACGGTTTTCATAAAAATCGCTCAAAAACCGTTAAAAACTGAAGGTTTGAAAAATCAAAAAAATTAGAAATTTTTTTTGAAAAAAATATATCAAAAACCACGGTTTTTCTTGAAAACCCTTTCGATTTTCACGAAAAAACAACCCAACCAATTGAATATTCTTTGAAAATGGTTTTTTTGTAGTTTTCAACGAAAACCGTATTTTTTTCACGAAAAACTGCACACATAAATTTTTTCAAAATTTTTTATTTTAAAAAAAATTAGAACGTTTACCGCGCGGTTTTGGATCTCGAACTAGAACGGTGTGGGTGTTTCGTGTACCGGCAAGTAAATTTGTAGTCAAGGGGCCGCGCGTTCCCTCTCCTTGAATGGTTGACTCAGTGAGCCCAAGATGTATGCTGGTTCGGCCGAACGTCCCTACTTTCAGTTCGTGTAGTGGTTATGTATTGATTTGGGCAGAGGACTGCGTGGTGTTACAAGCGAGGGCTAAGGCCTGGCCTTGAGCGCTCGTATGAGTGAGTGAGGTCGGAGTAAGCTAGAGCTGTTTGTTCGTAAGAGTTACACGCTCGTGAGTGCTCGTGAATACTCGTGAATGACTTTGGTCTGCTCGTTTATGCTTGTGTGTCCCTTTCCCTGAGGGTCCTGCCTCCCTTTATATAGGCGGAGGGGGCAGGTTACACGAGAGTTTGGAGAAAAAAGGATAGGGTGTCCTACGTCAGAGAGTCCTGGTCTTCGGTTTTGGTGACTGATAGGTTCCTGTTCATCCCATGCCTGGGTTAGTAGACACAACGAGCGGCGTTCCGTCGGGCGAGGTGCACTGCCCTCTGGCTTTGTCGGATCTTGACGCCGTTCTGTTGTTCTCTGGTGTCACCTCGGGAGGGAGCGCGTCTCTCCACTGTGCATGACGGGGTGAAGGGATTGGCGCTTGACTTTGGCGGCTTCTTGGCCACCTTGGGAAGGAGCCACCTGCCCCAGCATGGTCGTCGTGTTCGCGGGGCAGGTGACCAGCTTGAGATCGATCGGCGACGGTCTTCGACCCTGTGGCGGAGGTCGCTGGATCGGAGCCTGCGGGGCGCCCGACCTGAGGCCAGGTCGGAATGCCCCTTGGTGGGTTTGATCGGGGTTGAGGGTCCTTCGTGACCCAACGAGGCCTTCGGCCAGAGCTAGACCTAAGATGGTCCATTTGGTGTTCCGGCCTGCTGGGGGTATCCCTGGTATGAGTATTCGTCAAACGGTAAGGTTGAAAACCGTGGTTTTCGGCGGTTTTGTTAACCCTGGCCGAGGCAAACCGATCTAGGGCCCGGAGCGCCGTAGCTTTTTTAAAAATCTATTTTTTAATTTTTTAAGTTAAAAAAGTAGTTATAGTTTTTTTTATAAGAAATTATTTGACAAATAGCTAATTTTCTAAAATAAGTTGTAAAAGTAGGTTTAACCTAGCTTTTAGATTTTGCTAGCTATATATGACTTATAATTCATGCCAAAAATCACTTAGAAACTGAGTTATTTGAAAGGCTAACTGGCTTTTCGAAAATTGAATCCGACTTAAAACCACCCAACAGAACCCTAGTCGTAATTGTTTTACCACCTTTGGTTGGTCCCGCCCAATCCTTATCAATTCATCATCTTGCCCGGTTTTGTCATTATCCAAGATGGTAATTTAAAGAGCTCCCAGGGTCTTCATGTTGATCGTTAATTGTGGATAAAATCGAATTTGTCAACTTGCGTCTTAGTCGACGAAAGCTGAGATGAATGTCACCGTCTTATCCCCCAAGAGATCAGTACGAGTGTCTGCCTCATCTCCGGGAAAAAGGGAGCTTCAGTCCCTCCACTTCTACAGTTGCAGATGAGTGATGATTTGTAACCTGAGGAGGAATGCTAGTGAACTGCTACTAATGAGTTAGGTCTGACTTCAAATACATGAATCATGTCATTCAGGATGATGCATCAGTGGGGAGGTTGATTTGTGCGGTGCCAAACAGATCCTGATCATATGCTCTCTGGTTCTAAAAAAATCTGATTGTCTGACCTTTTTATCTTTAAAGACATTTTGGGCTTTGCAGTTACAACACGCAGGTTTGGCCTATATGCAACCAATACATGAAGTATTGTTAAAACTAAATTGTCAGCCATCCACACGCGTCACTTGATTGACAGCAAATTAAGGAAATTAGAAACAAAAGTGACCTCAAAAGAATATTTGATCGATGGCCAGGAGCAATGGATTAGTTAAGAATAAATGAAGATTAGATGTTGTAATCAGCCTAAGGATTCTAACAATAACAATTTTGAGGGCTGACTTGAGGCAATCAACTGACGGTTATCTCATATTGCATGAATCATGACCGTGCATCGCTGACAAAATGGTCGGTTGGTTGAATTCCTAGAACAGGCCTTTACAAGAAAAACTGCAGCCTTGGAAATTTCATTGGTGAAGAACCTCGGTACAGTGTTCGGCCTATACGACGAGCACCGTGCAGCGGTTTGGCACGGCCAGGGGCCCAGAGCAGTGGCGGAGTGGGAAGGACGGAAGGTTGCCCTGCGTTGGAGCGTTGGCTTTGTGGCAGGCCATGGCAACAAATCAGGGAAAACGCGCGAAAACCACATAAGAAAGTAAGAAACAGCGGCTTTGTGGGGGTGGGCTGGTGTTGGGTCTGGGAGCGGGAGAGCGGTCCGGCCTGGCGTGAGTCGCGGATCAACGGCACCATCTGCCCACATGCAATGGAGAGAGGCCGCGAGGGCCGATAAGGTGGAACGCCAGGACACGTACTGCATACTTTTCTTGTCTGCAACACGAGCCGTGCTGTTGTTTGTGATTTGGACCGGTGAAACTACCTAGGGTCTTATTGATAGCGTAGTTTTTTTTGAAAAGTTATTTTTTATTTTTATGAGTCAGGTTCGGGTTTTAATTTTTATCCACGTGTTCTTCAGATTAGGTACCCGAAATAGGTTCGGGTCGGGTTCGAGCTCTAATTTTCACCCGTAAGTACCCATCGGGTACCCGAAATACCGCACATACCCATCGGGTATCCGTCGGGTTCCGGGTACCCGTTAGGTTTGGGATCGATTCAGTTCGGGTTTTTAGGTTCAGGTTTCTTGTTGGGTTGGGTTTTGCAAAATCCACACCCGACCTAATCTATTCCCACCCATACTACACAAACCCGTCAGGTTTCGGGTATAGTTTTTTTACCCGATAGGGCATTCGGGTTTGGATCAGGTTTTTCAATTCGAATTTTGGATCGGATCGAGTTTTGTAAAACCTACACTCAACCCGGCCCGTTGCCATCCCTAGCCAAACACCCCGCCGTATACAATCACTTCGTTGATCGAAAGAGGGGAGAGAAATTAAGGGAAACTAGAGCATAATCTCTATTCCAACTGTGCACGTACGCGAAACAAAATTTTCAATAGCGAAACAGAACATAATCTGCTCTAATACGTACCTACGAGCCAAATTGACCGCGCGCACACAGATGATAATATAGCTGCGTGTGCACCCGGACGACGGCACATGCACGTACCCGCGCACCGCACCGCACAGCACAGCACGTCTCTGCACCCGCCCGATCACCCCAAAACGGCCGCCCGCGGCTGACGCCATCGGATCGCGTCGAAGATGTCTCTCCACGAGAAAACAACGCCGGCCCGGCACAATGGGCATGTAGACTTCCTCTCGAGCCACGGGCCGATGCACTCCGCGTGGTAGACGTGCCCGCAAGCCCGCAGACGCCGGCACCGGCACCCGTCCGCAAGCCGCGCCTTGCAGATCGCGCAAAGCGGCTCATCGCCCTTCGGCTCCGCGGTCTGCCCGCCGGGGACGTCGACCACGACCTCTTTGTTCAGCAACCCATCGCGCTTCCCGCTGCCGTCGGTGACCTCCTTTGCCTCGGTGCGGCGCCGGCCGATGGCGCAACGCACAGCCCAGAAGACCGCAAATATTACCGCAAGGAGCGCGACCGCGCCGAGGAATATCTCGACGCTGGTGAACTCAACCATCGGTGGGACTTAGACGGGCTCGCGTTGCTAAGCTTTGTGGCACGTATTAGATCGCTGCATGCGAGCGGGGGTCGTACGCTTCAAGATGAGTCATAGTTGGGGTGCTCCGAGTTTGTTGGTTGGTTTCCGATACTAATTACCTTCGAATAAGTTTAATTCGGAAAGGAATTAGACTCCACAAGTGTATTGCGATTTCCTTTCAGTTCCAGATCGCCTTTCGATAAGAAAACAAATTCATTCTTGATTCTATTGCCGACATAACTACGAGAGAAAATCAGAGCGTATCTCATGGGGAATTCGATGACACGTCGACCTAAAAATTCGAAAGAAATCGTTATAGCTCACGTTGCTCACTTGCTTTTTTCCTGTTGATGATTGTGACTTAGGGACTGTTTGGTTTTCTGTCCGTACTACTCTTACCAAATATTGATCCTGACCAAAACCAGAGCATTACCAAAATTTTGGTAACGTACAAGTGTTTGGATCAGGACCAATGCTAAAATTTTGTCGAAAGCCAAAACAAGAGACAAAGTTTGGTTTGCTACCAATGATTACTAGTACTTACCTTACCAATTTTTATAGCGTTGTCTAAATTTGATAAGTATTTAGTTTGCTACCAAATTTTGTCAACATTCCTTCATCTCTTGGCTCTATAGTTCATTGTTTTGCTAATTTTTGACCAAAATATTGATAACAATCTGATGACTAAATTTTGAGTAATGATAAATTTTGGCAAAGCTTAGGAAGGCAAATTTTTCATCGAACTAAACAGCAAGGTTTTGGTTAAGGCTAAATTCATTACGCAAGGTTTTCTAGTCGATTCTCAGAATCCACAATCCACTTATATGGCGTTCCACTTTTAGAGAATCAACAATAATCTTTTAGAGAATCCAAAGGGTAATTGGCGTTACCAAAATACTATGGGTAACACCAAATCTATCTATTATTAAATGCTCATGAGAGTTGCGAGAGAAAAAAAAAAGATGCTAGAAATTCTCAAAAAAAGCAAATTAAACATCCAGCTCTTAATCTAGTGGATCCTAACTAAGTTGAACTCTAACTATGTATCGAGCGCATCTATGTTACAATGGCTTAGATTAAAAGAAAGAATACATGCCAAGTACAATAAAAAATAAAAATTCAGAATAAAAACTAATAAGAAATTAGCCATTTGATTATCATATGAACTCCAAATTAAAACCGTACATAGCTCAAATCTGAAATAAAAATTAGCAGTTGTATTTGTATACAAATTCTAACCTAAAACCGATATGCAAAATTAAAAAATAACAATAAAATTAACATAACTTCAGAATGAATAACAAAAGAAAATTAGCCATTTGATTTTAACTCTAAATTAAAATCTAATTTCGAAATTAGATAAAAATAACAACAAAAATAGCATAAGAATAAAACTAAAAGTAAATTAAGGATTGTTCTTAATTCCATACTAAGTGAATATATAAATTTTGGTTTTATTCAGAATTAAAATTCCAAAATATGCTAATTTGAGAAAAAAATAAGGTAAGGAATTGTATATATAAAAATATTAACTATTATGTAATGAAAGCCGATGAAAGGATTTTTACGGTCGCTAAGAGAATATAGAATAAGATAAAATTTCTCAAAGAAAAGAGAAAATATTATGACTTTTTATTTGGTGGACCTCCACGAAATGAAGAGATTAAGAGAACAATACATTGATATGTGCTTACTCGGCTATACCGGTACAAGAAATGCGATGTGCACTAAAAGAACTACTAAAAGAAAAGATAAGGATTGTAATAACAAAATTAAGAGATGATGATATAAATGAAAAATGTTACGTTGTGCTACATTTACTATTTTGCTATACAAGTATTTGGGAAAAAATGTTTCGATCACATGTAACACGTATTGCGAAACGGAGCGAGTATATTTTCTCCTGTAATATATAATATTAAAATATCACAAAGTGGAGTTCTGCAACAATCTATTTTTCAAAAAACAAAATCACATATATGTTACTAGGTTATTTAAATACACTTTAAGAATGATACACGCGTAAAGTGCACGGGCCGCCTTACTAATTTTGTTAACGACTAGAGACATACCAAAAGGAGCTCCTATTTTACGGATACCTGTGAGAACTGCTTCATACAGCCACATCAAAGTTGCGCCACGTGGTAGCTACCAACAAATACAATGCTCTTGCAGTGGTCTTCCCCTCATTGGCACGGGCTCTCTCTCCCCCTCCCTCCAATCTATCTTTCCTCACAAAACTGTCAAATTGAAAAGTTTTTAAATTCAAAACTTTTGAATCAAGAGCATTCAAATCTGAAAACTTTCAAATAAAAAATTCGAATAAAATCGGATTGAAAAAAAAGTCAAAAATAGCGGCTCGGCAGAGCTCGGCTTGTGATCGCAGACGACGGTGGCTCGGTGAAGCTGACGGACGTCGGTAACCTCGTGCTTGTGGTCGCAGACTACGGCGATGGGACGGCGGCCCTTAACGGTGGCACGTGGCAAGCGGATGGCAGCTCTCGAGTTGGCTGGCACTATAGCTTGGATGAGACGGAGATAAAAGAGAGCTGAGAGGAGCATGATGAGTTTGATGACCACATGGATTCAGGCCCAGCGAGGAGATAAGGCTTTGGGAGGAGATGGGGTAGAGAAGTTCCATGAGACGGGCACTGGTGCATTGGCAGTTTGGCACTTTGGCAGGCTACTTCGTGTGAACAGTGGCTAGTTTCTTAGTTAAAATCACTTAGATCTACTAATTTGAATTGTATTTGATAGCCGTTATAATTTTAATTTGTTAGATGGACGCTAAATCTTTTTCTTTTCTCTATTAATGTAAAAATTTTCTCATAGTTCATAATTAGTATAGTTAATAGATTATATTATGAATTTTAATAATTTCGTAATTTAGCATTGTAATTCGCATACAAATCAAAATTTTAAGCATCCTTTAATTTATTCCTAATTGTATACTTCTCAATTGTACTTATGGTGGATTTTTTTTCAATTTAGGTTGGAATTCATATAAAAATCTATATTCTATTTTTATTTATTATTAATCAAAATTTTATTTTTAGGTTTACTCTTACAATTGAAATAAAATTGCTAATTTTTATTTTAAATTTTAGTTAATTTGGTTTGTACTTGATATAGACTCACTGCATCAAAAAAGTATAGGCCATATTTTTTAATGGTTTTGTGCATAAATATATATTGTATTTTATATTCCAATACAAAATTAGTGTGATCTCCCCTCTATACCACTAATAAATATCTAACTTTACTTTATATCCTCTACATACATGCATTGAATATAGCATAATGAATATGGATAATAATTAGGGATTGCACAATATCATTGGATGATCATTTTCTATATCATCTTAGTCTATGTGTTAAGAGAAAATGCACCCTAGAAACTTGAACAGGGTCAGTAATTATTATTCCGACTTTGCAAATTTTTTATCGTACTTGGGGTGTATTTTTTAAGTTTTAGGCTAGAATTCATATGAAAATTTATATTTTCATTTATTACTATTCTAACTATTCCTAATTGTATACTTTTTGATTGTACTTTTGGTTGATTTTTTTTCAATTTAGGCTAGAATTTGTATGAAAATCTATATTCTATTTTTATTTATTATTACTCAGAATTTTATTTTTAGGTTTACTCTTACAATGGAAATAAAATTGCTAATTTATTATTTGAAATTTTAGTTAATTTGGCTTGTACTTGATATAGACTCACTATGTCAAAAAAGTATATGTGTGGTCTCGCCTCTATACCACTAATATTTTTTTAATGGTCTTGTGTATAATATATATTGTATTTTATATTCCAATACAAAACTAGTGTGGTCTCGCCTCTATACCACTAATAAATATTTAACTTTACTTTATATCCTCTACATACATGCATTGAATATAGCATAATGAATATGGATAATAATTAGGGATTGCGCAATATCATTGGATGATCATTTGCAATATCATCTTAGTCTATGTGTCAAGAGAAAATACACCTTATAAACTTGGACAGGTCAGTAATTATTATTCTAACTTTACAAAAATTTTATCGTGCCTAGGGTGTATTTTTTAAGTTTTAGGCTGAAATTCATATGAAAATTTATATTTTCATTTATTACTATTCTGAATTTATTTTTAGGGTTTACTTTATAGTTTGTATGAAAATCAAATTATTTATTTTATTCTAAATTTTACTTAATTGGTCTTATACTTAAGATAGACTCATTATTTTAATTTGCTATTTTTAAAATTTTTATTCTAAATTTTAGTTATTTATCTTGTTCTTAGTGCCAAGAGAACCCTATAAAATTGAACGGATTGAGTAATTATTATTCAGAGTTTGCATTTTCATACATGGGGTGGATTGTTTGAGTTTTAGGTTGGAATTCATATAAAAATTTATATTTTTATTTATTACTATTTTGAATTTATTTTATGATTTACTTTGGAATTTGTATAAAAATTTAATTGATAATTTTATTTTTTATTCTAAATTTTACTTAATTTGGTTTATACTCGAGATGGACTCATTGTTTTAATTTGCAAATTTTGTTTAATTATTATTTCAAATTTTTAATATTTATGTATTTACTTTGGAAATCACATGGAAGTCAGATTGCTAATTTTTCTTCATTTTTTATTCTAAGTTTTTGTTTACTTAATTTGGCTTGTACTTGAGATAGACACATAGACCATGCATGTATGGCATTACTTAATCTCAAATCGTGAGGTGTTCAGCAAGAACTTTGGTAAAGTTTAAGCACCTTTGGGTTGTTTATTGGCTTATTGCACAACCATGCACGTCTGTTTGATTGTATAATTCATGATCTTTTCTCTAGACCAAGTATGGGTCAGCACAACAAATTGAGCCGATCAAGAAATATTAATTTATCATTCAAGATTTACGTTTCAGTCTACAAAAGCTAAGACTTCGAATGGCACCGAACACCTATTCTTGAGGGCACTGAAGACTGAACACCTATGCAAGCATTGTACCTCTCCCAAAATCAATTTTCACCAACCGAAAAACTTTTCTTTATTGCAACGTGACAGCCCCGTTGAATATTCCCCTTCTATCCTCATGGTAAGATCTGGAACAGAAGGCCAGAAGTCAGATCTGCAGTTACAGAGTCCAAATTAAAGAGACAAGCAGTCACAGTCTCAGAGAACCAAGGAGGTTCCAAGCAGCGAGCGAGGTTAGAGCTTCCCAAGCCCGCTTCCTTTGGTCAGCCGCATCTCTCAAATCCTTAGCGTCTGGGGATTACAAAAGAAATCCACCCAAGTGGTTCCCACTCCCCTTCTCGATCCACCACCCCTTTTCTTGTTCGAATCCATTGGAGCCCACGAGGTCTTTGCCTCCCAAAACCCTCTATCTACCTGTCTGCTCCCACTGACCACCGTCACTTGGATTCTCTAAGATTCTGCACGATCTCACTCTCGCTGCAACTTTAATTTGCAGGCTTTTCGCTTCTTTGATCCGTTCAGAGGTGCAAGAATGGCCGCCATTCTTGGAGCATCCGGAGCCGGCCATTGAAAGGTACCGTAACGATTGTAGTCTTGTTTTGATTCTTTTTTTTCCTGGTTGGCTATTTGTTAAACCCAAAACCTTTTTCGTGTTATCGGCATTGATCTGATCGAATTCAATCTCTTAGAAAGTCGTAATCTTTCTTCTTGGAATCCATGCGTGTTTGAATTCTTGTCTCAAACAGCTTGACGAACTCTGGGGGTTCGGAAGCTGCCCTGTCTCGTCTTACACGACGGAATCTTGGAATGGAGCCGTCGACGGGGAAGGTGAAGAGGACGCCTTCCGGTCTGCTTTCGCGCATCTCGGATATCTGCAAGGTGCATTCCGTCGGCGTCGCGCCGGCCGTCCGCGAGAAGCCGAAGGCCGACAGCAACGTCACCGCGGAGAGCAGTGAAGACGGTGCACGCCTGAAGGTCCACCCGCATCAATTATCTGACCATGAGAGCCTCTCCGAAAGTTCCTCTGGCCGTTGTGGGGAAGCAGTTGTCGAGAAGCTTCTCGACGCCATTTCTGATCTTAAATTAGCTTATGTCAAGGTTCAGCAAGCGCATGTGCCATATGATCCTGAAGAGATTATGATGGCCGATGAGCGTTTTGCGTCGGAGCTTGAACAGACTGCTGAGTTAAAGGATGTGTATGTAAATGTGAAGAAACGGAACAACTCAATGTACCAGTGTTATCTGAGCTCTAGAATTCAGGAGCATCAGAAGTTGGCAGTGGAGTTGCAGGCTGTCATTTGCAAGAAAGACTCTGAAATTGTTTGGTTGCGAGCAGAGTTGGACGAGCTGGAAAGGAAAAACTTGGAACTGAAGGAGAAGATTGGTGCGAAGGCGCTGCACAGAGAAGGTTGTTTCACAATCCGGGGAGGTATCAATGGATATGTTCATGGAACTGTTTGAGCTTTCGTCAAAGTCTATCCATGATTTTGCTGAACTCATCATCGGTTGGATGAAAGTTTCTCGATGGAACCTCGACCTCTTGACATGTTCAATCGATAATTCTGTTGTGTATGAGAAAAGGGCCCACAAGAATTATGCTGTTGAGGCGTATTTTGCTTGCATAATGTTTATGGGGGACAAATGGGACTATTTTTCTGTGGATTGTTTTGATTATATTATGGGTTTCAAGGACTCATTTGATGCTCTTTTGGAAGCCCCAGATTCTAATTTTGGGAGATTTTGTCGAGCAAAGTATCTAGCCGCTGTGCCTCAGAGTATGGAGAATTCGTTATTTGGGAATTTGGACCATAGAGCATTTGTCAAGAGTGGTGGTCATCCAAGGACACCATTTTACGAGGCGTTTGTGAGAATGTCAAGATATGTATGGGCATTGCTCACTGTTGCCCGTTCTTCAAATCCCAGAGCTGAAATGTTCTATGTTAAGAGTGGTGTTGAATTTCGAAAGAAACACATGGAAAGTATACCCGCCAAGATGACAACAGAAGAAGAGAAGATCAGTGTTGGTTTTACAGTAATGCCGGGGTTTAAGATTGGATGCACTGTCATCAGAAGCAAGGTCTATCTGTCCATGGTTAACTCACGGGACTTCTAAACACATCATTTAACAACAGAATTAGGTAAACAAAATCAGCTGGCTCTATATTAGCTCTGGTGATTTGAGTTTCTGTCGAGCTCCTTCTGTATTTGGACTAGGAGCATATATAATAGATAGCCCGAGAGTGTTAACTTTTTTGTAAATTATTGTGCTGATATGTAATAACATGTTCAGTTGTTCGTCCAGACCTTTATTAAATCATGCCTTTGTTCATGAGCTACTTTACTTGTTTGAAGAAATTGATTTATGGAATGTGCACATGCTCTTTAAATACCATTTCATAAGGAAAATTGAACACATAATATCGTTATAATCCTTTCAGGTTACAACACCGTCTATGTATCTATCTACCCATGAGTGAAACAATGTTTTTTGATGGTACAATAAAAGTTCATCTGACGAATAGTTTCGAAAAGAAGTTGGTCCATTTTGAGTTCTTCCAACCATGTCACATGCACATATCTTCCTAGTTTGTCAACCTGCCTGGGCGCCCCCCTTGTGTCCTTGCAAACTTTGCAGGTCTTGTCCACCCAACCTTCCTCCACGTATTGCCTTTCAACTGCATTCGGAACCAATTTGGCTGGTCGTTAAAATGATTTACATTCTTTTGCTCAAAAAAGAATGATTAGAAAAACTTTGTTTGAGAGAATCTTTTAAGCAGTATATATATGTATATTATTGTGACAACTTATTCAGACTTGCAGTATTTTGTGGTATCTGAGAAGTGTATAAAACATGCAGCTAGCTATCCACATATTTTTTAGGTCAAGCTAACCACATATTGATATTTTTTACATTTACTTATTGTAATGGGGGAATGTGCAGATCAGGTTCAGGTACCATCAACATATGACTTGAAGAAATCCTTGTAGCTGCCACCAATCTTCCTCCGAAGCGCTCCATTCTTCATTGCAAATCCAACCAAAAGTTTATCAACATTAGGAAAATATCAGATTACTGGTATTAACATTATTGATCCACACTGGTTGTGCATCAGTGTCTAAATAAATACCTATTCCCTTGTCATCTTTCCTTCAGCTTTGATGTAGTCCCTGGCTTCATATAGCAGCTCTGCATCCTTCTCTGACCGGACCTGCGAGAAGTCTAGCGCCTCTGTGATGCTTCCAAACAAGGATTGCTTGTTGCCTTTCTCCTCATTTGCTTTTGCATAGGCCTTAACTGATCTGGGGCTGCCACTGCTAGGCTTAAAGGATGATAAGCTTTTGTGAAGTCCATATGAGGAGCATTGAGAGGGGGACGGTGGAAGAGCCCTCATGGTTGCAGGTGGGTACTTGTTATCCACCAGTAAAAAACTTGGCAAGTGATCAATCCCTTATATATGATGGGACATTAATTTGGTGTACATGTCAGTATGTCATGCAATGCAGTTTTGCAGCGGTCACAAGGCTACGTGTTGCAAGGCAAGCCTGCTGAAACGGAGAGGGAAATACCGGTCCACTGCGACGAAAGTGTTCAAACGAGAGGACGATGTTGAGCGTTGAGACACATTCTCCTCCTGATAAGTGGTAGAACCTTACTCTAAAGGGTTTTCTCTTTGTAATAAGTAGCATCACCTCCCCTCTGCCACTTTCCTTCTCTTTCAAAAGGCCCTCTCCTTATTACAAACAGTATTACCGCCTTATCCCCCTTTTCTTCTCCATTCATTTCCCCTCAAACTCAAAATAGTTTTTGTATTTCAAATTTTTTCCTCAAGTTTTTGAAAATAAGTATTTTTAACCACTTTTGAATGTTTTTTAAGTAAACTTTTCGAATCGAAATTTTGTTAAATAGAAACTTTTCGCGCCAGAAGTTTTTGAATTGCATGTTTTTGAGCCAAAACTTTTTGATTTAAAATTTTCGAGTCGAAACTTTCTGGTTTGAAATTTTTTGAGTTGAATTTTAAATCAAAAATTTCAAATCAATTTTTTTTTGAATCGAAAAATTTTGAACCGAAAGCTTTTCAATTGAAGTTTTCTGAGTTAAAATTTTTCGAGTTGAAACTTTTTAATTTGGAAACTTTTCGTGTTGAAGCTTTCTGTGTTGAAACTTTTTAAGTTGAAAATTTCTGAGTTGAAACTTTTTAATATGCAACTTTTCGAGTTGAAACTTTATGATTTGAAATTTTTTGATTTAATTTTTTGGAGTTTTAAATTTTGAGTTGGTTTTTTTGAATTGAAACTTTCTATTTAATTTTTCAAAGTTTAAATGTTCCATTTTTAAATAGAGAGGGAAGAAGGGGTGGGGTGGGGGGAGAAGTGAGTTGGGAAAAGAGAAGGGGGAGGTGGATTGCGAAGATGCATGACACATGTCATCCTAGAAAGGTGTCATTAAATTTGTTAGTCTGAGATTAACCTCAAAATAATCATACCCGGAAAATAATTGTTGAATACCCACACTAAGTAGAACATGTCTCAGGTTCTACTCATAAATCATATTTGGTTGAGCCAGCTTTGAAGATTTTCAAAATATAACTTATGTTGTTTATATATAGCTTGAAATTTTTGCTTCTTAATTGTTTATTTCAACATTGTAAGATTGGAAGCATTAGTCTTCCTGCCGACTCTGATTTTTAATATGGGTTATTCCTCTTGAGCTCCATTATGCTTTCCTGCTGTCCTACTTGGATGACCCAATCTGAAGAAGTAGCTGAATTCCAGGTTGAGCTTTGGCCACGGCCTCACCCTCGCTTGAAAAGTCCAAGTCGTGTCCACAAGAGTAATTATAGACATGGTTGTTTAATCCTCTTGCTTGACCTGACTTCCGCTAAGTACAACACATAGAGCCCCGAGAAGACCTGAATTTAACTCGGACTGGGGTGAATTATGCTCTAGGAAGCAAAATCTGCCATGATCTATGGCTTATTGTAATGCTAGAATAACCAATGATCTGTGCACAATACCGTCTTTTTCGGATGCTGGGCACTACTGATAGTACAATGCTGTGCACAATTTGTTCCTTAACATCTCCCCTCATAATAAATCCTCACTGGATCCGGTTGCTGTCAGTTAGAGTTTAAATTGGACACTGCGAGTGTGCAATTGACATTGGTTAAGTGACTTGATGACTTCAGAATAAACCTTGATGGTACTCCTTGAAAAGAGAGAGAACATTTGGCAGAGAGGAAATTGGGCAGACCACTGAACATGCTATCACACTGCCACCATAAATACGAGCTGAACTAAATGGATTGATCCAACAAGGCAACAACCATTGTGGACCTCAGGTGCCGCAATCTCCATGATGACGGCCTCATAGCAATGCAGCTTTATTCCCCATCAAATTGTAGCATCAATGCTGAAATAATCATGGGGCCATGACATGCACCTTTTGTAGGGCTCTTGTGACACCAAACCGAAAGCTATAAGATGCAACATATCCAATCCTTTTCTATCATCATCAGGGTTCAGGATAAATTAGAAGTACTAGTACTAGCTCAGTGACAATGCAGCAGTACGCAAAAATGGAGCACCAGTAAGCCAGTAAAGCTAACATAGATATTAATGACAATTGACAAGAGGTCGAGAATCTTTTTAAGGACTAACCTACCTACAGTACGCCTCAATGGTCGCGACCAAGAAGCGTGCAGTCTAATATAGAATGGACCACTGGGCACTGGCATCATGAGCTGGGCTCCAAGAGAAGGAGATAAAAAATTTAACGGGAGCTTAGGCTTAGAGGTTTCGCTGCGGCGTCCTTGTCACTGAATAGCCTGATCCCGAGTCGATCTACGCGGTCCTCAGCTCCTCTCCTCCCTCCCTCTCTCTGCGGCCTTGGCAACTTCCCGGTCTTCCACTTGCTTTTACGAGCCTCGCACGTGTATTGTCACGTCGGGCTGTCAAGACCTCAAACAGGGCTCGTCCTCGCGTAAGCGAATGGCAAACTACTAATTCTAGTACATCTTAGTACACAAGTGTACATCTGTGCAGTGTGCTACTGTACTGTTGAAATTAGCGCATATCGTAAAAGGGAGGATTGTATATCTTTTCATACCTGCTGTAGACAGAATCAGCTGTTGATAGAAAGGGAATATCTTCGTTGTACCAAAAATATTTGTACTACTATTTGTTCTGCTCCCTAGACAATACGACAGGAAAAACACAAACACAAAAAGAACCATTGGAACCCGGTTTTGTGTGTGGGTGACAAATCTTCCTTCCTCCTCTTTCTCAATTATAAGTTTCATTCCGGTATCATAGCACAAAACTCCCATAAGATGAAGACCGCAAGTTTTTCGTCCTCGGTGACCATAGGTTCCATCAACATCGACTCTGGCTCTACCATAGCCGGCCTACTTCCGTCCCCTTCCTTTGGGCATCTTATCAACATGAATCTCTCCAAGGACAACTACCTCTTGTGATGAGCGCACTTCATGCCCTACCTTCGCAACCAACAATTGCTAGGGTATGTTGATGGGACCGTTGTTGCTCCTGAGAAGTAGACTTCCTACACGACAGTTTGGTGCCATGCTGTTGTAGCAAGCATGACTGCAAGCCATGCTGGCTGGCATATCAAGCATGACAGAGTCCTTAGTGTCTTGTTGTCCTCCCTGCCCGAGGAGGTCCTGACGTGCATTCTCCTTCTCAAGACTTCAAGCGAGGCATGGGCTGCCCTAGAACACATGTTTTTTTTTCGGGATCACGTCCAAGAATCATGTAGATTCAACACAGTTGGCAAACTTGCAAAAGAAGGAGGATGAATTTGTTGGTGACTACTTCAACAAAGCAAAAAGTCTCATCGACACCCTGGCATCGACCGGGAAACCTCTCCTTGATGAAGAACAGATCTCCTACATGCTTGCTGGCCTGGATATAGATTATGACTCTTTGATCACTTTTGTTAGTATCAAATCTGACAACCTCTCGCTCAACAAGCTGTACACACACATGGTTAGCCATGAGATGCGTATTGACTACAACAATATTGCCTTCGAAACCACTGGGGGATCGGCCAACCTTGCAGCACGAGACAACAAGGGGGACAGTCGAACTATCGTGGTTGTGGATGGGGTCACAGCCATGAAGGACCACTGTGCACCGGCGGCCAAGGAGAAGGCAATAGGAAAAGCTCCAATGAAGGGGTGCCTGTTTGCCAGGTCTTTGAGAAGGCAGAGCATGTCACTCTCAAATGCTACCACAAATTTGACCATTCTTATCAAGCCGAAGAGGGTTATGTTGCTGCATATATGTGTCCTACACTATTGATACTAGCTGGTATGCTGATTCGGGAGCAACCGATTACATCATTAGTGAATTAGACAAGCTGAGTGTCAAGGAGCGATATAATGGCAAGGACAAGATCCAAATGCCAGTGGTTCTGGTATGGCTATTCAACATGTTGGTCATTTTTTATTCCACATTTCTACTTATTCTTTGTATCTAAACAATGTCCTTCATGTTCCATAAGCCAATAGAAGCCTTGTCTCTGTTCAAAAGCTTGCTTATATAATAATATTTTCTTTGAATTTCACCCAAGTTTCTCTCTTGTAAAGGATCATACCACGAGGAAAGTTCTCATTAGGGGCAAGAGCTAGGACGGCCTATACCCTTTGTGATCCAACCACACTCCTTCCAGAAAAGCTATCCTTTCTAGCGTCAAGCTCAACCCGAGAGATGGTTCATGCCTTGGTCGTCCATCTCTCTCCACAGTCCTTCAAGTTATCAAGTCCAATAATCTTTTACGTTCAGTAGAGTCAAATGAAAGTGTTTGTCACGCTTGTCAACAAGCAAAGAGTCATTAGTTGCCTTTCAATCTTCCAATAATATTTCTATAAATCCTCTTAAACTTGTTTATTCAGATGTTTGGGGCCCTATTCATACATCAGTTCGTGGCTATAAATGTTATGTAAGTTTCATACATTACAATAAATTTACTTGGCTATATCTTTTGAAGAGCAAATCCAAACACTTTCATCCAATTTAATCCCATGTAGAAAGACTACTCAACAAGAAAATAATAATGTTCCAATAGACTAGGACAGAGTATAAAAAACTTAATACCTTTTTTTCAGAAAATTGGTATATCTCATTAGGTGTCTTGCCCCCTACACACATTAACAGAACAGATAAGCAATGAAAGCACCAACATCTTGTAGAAAATGGGCTTTCTCTTTGCACATGCCACTGTTCTTCTTTGTTTCTAGGATGAAGCTTTCCCATCAGCTTGCTTCTTGGTTAACCGGCTTCCTAGTAGAGTCATTAGCAATGACACTCCTTTTGAACGTCTTTTAGGTTCTAAGCCTAACCTTTGACCCTACAATAACCACAAACTTCAATTTCATTCCCAGTGGTGTTTGTTCATTGGTTATAGCAATTTACACAATGGCTACAAGTGTCTAAATTCTTCCACAAGACTGAGGATCTTGGTGATCTCAATTTCTTTCTTGGCATTGAGGTTATCCAATGACAAAATGGAATAGTTTTGACATAAAGAAAGTATGCGCAAGAGCTGCTTCAAAGGGTCTACATGGAGAACTACAAGATAGTCTCCACACCCATGGCTGCGTCTAAACGTTTCTCTGAGGAAGAAGGAGAACAATTGATTGATGATCAGGCTTTAAAGTACAGGAGAATGGTAGGAGCTTTATAGTATCCGACCCTTACTAGACCAGATATCTCTTACTTGGTTAATAGGGTTTGTTAGTTCTTATCTGCACCAATTGACTCCCAGTGGACTGCTGCCAAGAGGATATTAAGGTATCTAAAGCACACCGCATAAACTAGTTTGGAAATTTAGAAGTCAAGTTCAACATTGCTTAGTGCATTTTCTGATGTCGATTGGGCGAGATGTCCTGATGATAGATGATCAATGGAAGGATATGTTGTGTTTTTCGGTTCCAACCCGGTTCAATCACGGAGGCGTAGTATAAGTCCTTAGCAAATGCTACAATAGACTTGCTTGGGTTCAATGATTGCTAAAGGAACTTGGTGTGTTTCACTCAAGGCCACCCAGCTTATTATGTGACAATCTGGGGGCAACCTACCTTTTGGCAAGTCCGATTTTCCATGCACGAATGAAGCGCATCGATATTCACTACCACAGAATGATACAACACTATCTTTTCATCTGGGTTGGTTTATAATTTTTCAGGAAAAAATCGATAATGATATATGATTCAGCGTGGGTGAAAAATATGGTGCAAAACATCACTATCGGTCTGACCATAGAACCAATAGTGATAACCATTGCCATCACTATTGGTTCTAATGTGAGAATCGATAGTGATGTTATATATATATATATATATAAAATGAATGTGTACTACCGGGTGTATGTACTCTCACCAACCAATGCGTGATTTATCAAAATAGCTAGAGCATGCAACGTGGTTCAAGGAAGTTGTTATACATGCATGCACGCAATCTTGACAAAATCAATGGACATGAGTTATAGGAGTACGTACTCCTGGGAGTACAAAACGGACTTCCTATATATATATAGGAAGCCTTTTCTGTACTCTCGAGAGTACATACTCCCACCTCTAATATACCACTTAAATACACGCTTTATACTCCTTTATCACTTTCGGTATACTCTAATAATAATTCTAATATACTCCAATACAACATGATTAAAAAAATTCATCAGACCCTTTATTTTTTTGCTACATACTTGTCGGGGATTGGGTAATTTTCATAAAGACCATCATATCCCAGCAGCCGGTTTTTAGCCGACCATACTTCCCCTTGGATGATTTTCCCAAGGAGGATCCTCGGGCGAACTAGCTGGTGAATCTGCCCCGACCATGTCTAAGCTCGTCCCCGAGCATGCGCCGTAGTTCCCCGAGCGTGCTTGCTCGGAGGAGTGCGGCGGTCGACCAAAGTTGAAGGATTCTCCCGAGTATGGTCGACAGGTCGTGCTCAGTCCATAAAGGCGACGTGGCGATAATTGTGCTGTGGTTTAAAAGACCGTTAAGCCACGATCTAAGCCATTACGTCCACAACACAGCATGGCGGAAATCAAGGGAGGCAGTTACGGCCACGTTCGGGCACAGTAATGGCGTGTTATTCGGTTGTAACTGTTGTGGTCGCCTATAAATACCCCTGCTGTAGATTAGGGGAGGAACAAGGCTGACAAGCAACACACATAGAGAGATACGCACAACAGATTCACGCAAGCATCTTGTAAGCATCTAAGCAGTAGTAAGATCACTGAACGTAGGGTTATTATTTCGATCGTGAGAGGCCCGAACCAGTATAAAATCTCTTGTCCATCGCCCTTCTAAGCACCATCCCCTTACGGCATTCCTCGGACGCAAACCCTTCGTGGAAAAGGGGCCCTGGTTGATCCCTCATTCAACAAGTAAGCTCAGCGGGGAATCCGTTTTCCAAACATCGATAATACTCTTTTCCATATGTATAAGGAATATGTAAACAAATTATGCTATAAAGAGTGGATTTTAATGAAATTTTTCATGAAACTCACTTTGGAATATCTTATAATCAGTATTAGAATATACTCAAAAGAACAAAGAGGTATAACAACATCATTTAAACGGTATATTAGAGATGGGAGTACATACACCTAGGAGTATGGAATCATTTTCCTATATATATATATATATATCACTATCGATTCTGACATTAGAACCGATAGTGATTTTATATGTATCGCTATCGATTCTAACATCAAAACTAATAGTGATTATGGTTATCATGATTGTTTTTTTTTATGTTAGAACCGATTGTGATAGTAATAAGAAATGCTTTCTTGCACTTGACCTCTCGACTTCCCCTCCCGATGCATTCAAATACCAAAAACTAAGGCGCCACCTTGCGCTTGACCTCTCAGCATCCTTTCCATTCTATAAAAAGGAGTTCTCTCCTCGCTCGCATCATGCCCCTTCGCCTCTCCTCGCCCATGTCGTGCCCCTCAGCCTCCTTGTCTCCCATGGCGTGCCCCTAGCTTGGCCTCGCCTGCGTCGTCCCTCGCGGCCTCCTTGGCTCCATGACACCTGCATCACCCCTCCGCTTCCCTGGCTCTGTTATGCCAAGGTTGATGTCGATGTATGCTCAATGATGCTATGGGTCTATTAATGAACTAAAACAATTAAAGCAGTGAATATGGCCTTAAACTATAGAGTTGCTTCCTGTTATTACTAGAAAATACAGCTTTTATTTCACTATCTTTGAGCTTGATCATCATATTCAGTATATAGTTTGATACTCATTTGATTATCGCTGAATATACTGATTATGATTGCTTAGCTTACTCTGTTCATAGCCTCTATTTTAGTCAGTTGTTGATTATACCTGCTTGGCCGAACTATTCATAATCTGATTTTAATCATTTGAATAGTAAAATTAACTTTAAATACTTTATACCTACTTGATCGAATTGTGCACAATTTAGGAAGGTAAGAGTTTAAGATCTTTATGCTTACTTAATTATCTAGTTCAATTTTGATTATTTGATCTTAGTGCAGTGGAGGTAAGAGATTAGTCTCTAATATGCCTACACCTTATGGCGAGGTGGCTTAAGGTCTAACTTTTAGTAGCTCAACAACCGAGAGGACTTTATCTTAGCCCGACACCTAATAGCACTCTATCTTAGTTCAACACCTGAGAGCACCCTATATTACAATTATTCATCATATATTTATTTTTATTCTAGTGACTACAAATTGCAAACATATATAAAATGGACCCTACAAACAAGATAAATGACATGGAAAAGCTGTTGGATGCTAAACGAAACTTAAAGTGGAGATAGAATAATTAAAGGGAAAGTTTGAGTTAACAAAAAAGATTTTTGAGATGAAATAAAAACTAAAAGACATAGTTGATAAATCAAAAGATATTAAATCTCTTAATCATGTACTCATTAGTAAGGAGCATGGGGTGAATAAAGAGCTCGAAGAAGCTAAAGCTGAGTTTATAGAGGAAATATAAATCTTTCTAGTATTTAATTTGACGTGGTAACTGATAATATACCAAGACAATCTATTTTCACAACAAAATGATCACTTTTGTAAGGATTAAGAGATATGAATGAAACTTAATCAGTTATTGGTGTCAAACATATAGGCACTATGTCGGAGTTGTAGAACACTAAGGAGAATCGAAAAGCCTCTGTTATGAAAATTGTGACACATATGATGGCAGACATGAAAAAGCCCTAAGGTCTCTCTTTGTCTTGATCTATCAAATAATAATATTTCTCAATGGTTTATCATCTAAAATTATTTTAGCTAATTTATTTTATCCTTGTAACTTAACATAAAATATTTCAGACAAAAGTTGTCTATAATAACGATTGCTCTTGTGCCAAGAAGTATGTGCCTTATAGCAGGGAAAATCCCTGTGGTACTCTAGATGCAATTGCTTGGGTGAAAGCATCTAGGCCCCAAAATCTCTCATGGTTTTGGTAATTAATGATAATCATGTTTAAGGACAAATATTTTCTTTGAGAATGTTGAAAATAGGTTAGTCCCAGGTTTGGTGATCATGGAAGTATGAAAATAGCGCAAAAGAAGATCAAAACTTCAAGCAAAGTGATAAAGGTATAAATATAAGGACTTTTTCCTAGTCTTTTACCGATCTCGGAGTTTGAAGAAAAGATTGAATTGCTAGAAATAGGGCCATACTATTAAGAGGGGTCTTGACGTTATCTCGATGTCGTCTAACGGTCTAAAGGCTCAAATCCTATGCTTAAAGATCATGCATCATATCATATAATGATTCAATTTGAAAAATTCTATAAACTTGGAAACCTGGTACTACTGCCCATGGTAACCTGGTGCTACTGGGCCAACGATAGAACCGACCCTAGAGCGGTGTATAAAAATCCGAGAAGGGTATTTTAGGGGACCAGGCAGGGCGGTGCTATCGCCCATGGTAGCTCGGTGTTATTGGGCGAGCGATAGCACTGACCTGAGAGCCTGGTGTAAAAATTCCAGATGTGTGTTTTTGGGCATCTAGGCGGTCCGGTGCTACCGCCCATGGTAGCCCAGTGCTACTGGGCGAGCGGTAGCACCAGCCAAAATGTTCGGTGTAAAAATTCTAGAAGAGTGTGTTTTGGGGCATTCAGGCGGTCCGGTGCTACCGTCCATGGTAGCCCAATGCTACCGGGCTAGCGGTAGCACCGGCCTGAATGTCTGGTGAAAAAACTCCAGAGAACACTCTTTCGGTTGAGAAAATTTAAAAGGGGCCTGGTGCTACCGGTCCTAGTTGGGCGGTAGCACTGGACCCTCTGCTCAACGGTCTCTGGGAGTGCATTTAATGCACTGCTCCAATTGTTAGATTGGAGCCTCGTGCTACTGGTCCTACATGAGCGGTAGCACCGAAAATCCTGACTTGAGTAGGTTTCGAGATCAAATGGATAGTTTTATTGGGGGGTTATAAATACCCCTCACCTACATTCTAGAGTTGATTCTTGGTCCTCATTGGTGTTATTTGAGCTCTAGCAAGCCCTCTCCCCTCCTTAGTGTATTCAATTTGTGAGAATGAGAACCAAATTTGGGTGTTGTATTTAGTGTTGAGCCTTTAGACACTCATTTCGACTTCAAGTAAGCGTTAAGGCTTATTACTCTTAGAGGTTGCCGTCTCCTAGACGGCTTGGAGGTGATCGAGCACGGTGAGCTTCTCAACGGAGGTTATGAGAAGTCTCGGTAAATTGTGAAGGCTGAAGTTCATCTACCCAGAGCGGGAAAAAACTACCTTAGTGAACGAGGAAGGCTCAAGTGGGTGGAGCCGGCTTGAAATTGTTCAAGTTATCCGAGACCACGGGATAAATTCTTGTGTTCTTCGCTTGTGGTTTGCATTTCTTGATCCCTTGTGAAATTTATAATTCTAGCAAGTTGAGAATTTTGTTTGGTGTAGAATTGTACCTTGACTATATTTGAAACGTTGGAACATTTAGTGATCGCTAGAAAAATTTAGTGCTAAATTGTTGAAATTGCAATTCTTGCTTAGTGATCTTGCAAATTGAAATTAGAATAGAAAAATTTAGAAAACTTCTATTCACCCCCCTCTAGTTGGTTATTCTTGCAAATTGAAATTAGAGTAGAAAAATTTAGAAACCTCCTATTCATCCCCCTCTAGTTGGTTATTCTTGATCCTACATTGGGACAAAGAGCCTTCTACTAGGATATCAGGGCTGCTTGAGAAGAGTTACATTAGAGGTTTGTGCTACTTATTTTTGCATTAAGTATGTATGCTGAGAAGAGTTACGTTAGAGGATTGTGCTACTGATTTTTGTATTGAATATGTATCCATAAATTAACACTATCAACAGTTTTGTGAATGTGAATAAACTGTGAGTATACTATGAATATGAATATACTGTGAATTGTTAATCTGTGAGTATACTGTGAATGTGAATATAATGTGAATTTGTTAATCTGTGAGTATACTGTGAATGTGAATATACTATGGATTTATTAATATGTGAGTACACTATGAATCTGTGAATTCTTGGTTCTGTTTTAGAATAATAGCCTAGGATTTGTCTC
The DNA here is from genome assembly GCA_036346375.1 of Guadua angustifolia. Lineage (NCBI taxonomy): Eukaryota > Viridiplantae > Streptophyta > Magnoliopsida > Poales > Poaceae > Guadua > Guadua angustifolia. The sequence goes on along the minus strand of CM070501.1, from coordinate 41,228,221 downwards.
AATCGGTTTCACACTTAGAACCGATAGACGTGTAATCTCTATCGGTTCCGAGCATGGAACCAATAGAGATAACACACAAATCTCTATCGGTTCAATGCTAATAACTGATAGAGATCAGGAGGACGTCTCTACCGGTTCTGAACGTGGAACCGATAGGATTCATATATTATCTCTATCGGTTCCACTCTTGCAACCGATAGAGATAATTTGTCTTCTCGATCGGTTCCGAGTTCCGAACCGACCTAGATGACACTATATCTCTATCGGGCGAAAATCGACCATGATAGCCGCTCCTCATTATTGTCTATGAACTTTGTATCATCATCAAAACCGATTCAGATAACAAAAAGGAACCGATCCAGATGTTCATTTCTGTAGTAGTGATTGACTTTCACTTTGTGTGTGAAAGGGTTGCTCAAAGGATGTTTGAGACCAAGCTCATAACTTCAGGGGATAGGTAGCCGATATATTTACAAAGCCTCTTTGCAATCGATAATTCGCTAATTTAAAACTCAATCTCAATCTTACACAGCAAGTTTGGATTTAGAGAGACCGTTGAAATTAGCATAAAGTGTAAAAGGCAGGATTGTATATCTTTTCATACCTATTGTAGACAGAATCAGCTGTATATTGAAAGAGATTATCTTTGTTGTACCGAGAATTGCAGTACTATTTGTTATGCTTCTGTAGACAATACGGTAGGAAAAACACAATATAAAAAGAACCCGGTTTTGGGTGTGGGCGACAATCTGTCTTCCCCCTGCTTTCTCTGTTCTAAGTTTCTTTATATACATCATCACATACCTACTTGGCTAAGTTTCATTTTGGTACCAAAAAGGGGCAAATACAACAAGAAAGCGCCCACCATTTGTACGTTAAAGATTGAGAGTAGCAGTGATGCAGTATAGTACCGGCCATATATATTCAACACGGTTGGTGCTTAGAACCCGGTACGGATGGTGGGAGCTAGCTACAAGCTACTAAATTACTAATCCTACTTTTTCGTGATATATGTATCGAGCCAGCTTGATTTGATCTCTTTTAGATCCAGTATTTATGTACGCTACCCACCCATTAGACAAAACAATGATCAAAAACTCATTTATTAATCTTCAGGGCCATCAGTCACCAGGTGCTTAGCTCAGGACACACTTGCTAGCTAGCTACTAGTTGCTTTCCGTCACCCTGAAGCATCCGTATTTTTTTGTTGTGTATTGCGGCAGGTATACGATCATTTCAGCAGCCGGGACCGATTAAAGAGCTAGAGACGTACGGGCACAATACACTAATAATACAGCCGAGACGTATACCTGCAACGCCGGCACTGTTTTCACCTGCTTGGCTGCTCTCGGCGTACTTAACTGGTTTGCTCAGCGATTGATTAGGACATGCTATTCTCGTGACAGAACAGAGCCTTAACATCATGATGGCCTGTGAAAAGCACCGGTAGATGGATCTGAATCTGATGGAGAACAGCAGCATCGATCGGCAGTACTGCGGCGTTGATCGTATCCGTATCCCCACCGAGCTCGACCGATCACCTAGTCTCTCGTAAGGCGAGTTAAGAGAAAGGGATCGATCAATCTCAAAAACAAAACCGATTGTATCCCAAAGAAAAAACAAGAGCATGGATGTATTTGTTCCCGCCCTGCATTCCTTTCTCATGGGCGGTCTGGATGGCATGAGCTCTACATAATTTTACAAGATATTTCATGGGAAATAGATCAATTCGTTCAGAGCTTAGGGAAAATCCCCATGGTTCAAATGAGGCGTCGCTGCAGTGCGAACTGCTTAATCCTTGATGCAGCTTGCACGGCAACGCCATGTATGCATGCATGCCTCCACCGTCAAAGGAGGATGGTGGTAATATCTTAATGCACACCCGCTGACGGCCAGCCAGTGAGCGACAGACACTATCTAGTAAATTAGGAGCCCGGAAAAGGCGGCAGGACGGAACACAGGGAGCTTAGCCTAGCGGCCTCTCCTGTCAGGATGCGGCACAGCTTTCGCACGAGGGGAAACCAAGATCCTGCCGTGCTTTTGTTTCCATGCGATTAACAAAACTGGGCGGGGACGGGGGGAGGAAATGGGATTGGCAGGTACGGTGGCGATCAGCGCAACGCCCGACAAGCCGGGAAAAATAAACTCGCGGGCCACGTACTCGCTGCCCCCGGCGACGAACCGTGCGGTTGATTTCGAGATTTTCTTACGCGTGCGCGCTCGCTAGCGCTAAATGAGGCGTCGTTGCCTGCTTGCCTTGCACCCGTTCAGCGAGATACGTACAATGCAGGGGGAAACGCCTTAGTTTATGTCATGGTGGTTGGCACAGAGAGTTAGAAACTCATCTACGCAGCTCTCTCTCTCTCTCTCTCTCTCTCTCTCTTTTGCCTATTAAGCATATGAGATACTTTATCTGTCTGTGAATAGATGACATTTTAGATTCTTACGCTTTCACCTAGACACATCTAAAAAAACTGTATTACTCCTCTTTATTATATCTAGGGACGGTGAGTCTTACTCATTTTTATTATATCTTTGGACGGCGAGTTTTACTCTAGTGCATGATAGTAAATGACAGTGAAAATAGCTAAAAGAGAGGGGTATATAAGAAAAAAAGATTAAAAATTTATCTTAAAATTATAGCATGATATATATTTAGAAAGAAAACTTGAAAGCCAGACGTGTATCGGGGAAGCATGGTTTTGATCAACGTCTTTGCAGCTTTGTGTTTGTCCACGGGGCGAAGGACTGCACGCGTACGTATGTACCTCAGGACTGGAGTCAGGACCACCTTTACTCTCTGATCGCTAAGCACTAAGCAGCCATCAATCCTCTCACGCCGTTTAAACATAGGATCGAGGACTCGGTTTTTACGATCAGATACTAGTTCGTTCCCCCCTTGGTAAAGTTTACGCCTGACAGTTGCTCTAGAAAGACATGAAGTCAATACTCCGAAACTCGGCTATATGATTTCTAATATCCAACTTGTATCCCAGGTATTGCAGCATTCAGGTCATGTTTGGAATACAGAAATACTCTTCTTATAATCATGTGGGAATTGGATTATATTTCCTGTAAAAATTCTACGTTTCAAACGGACTATCAGCCATAAGGACACAGGCACCCTCGCTGGCCTTAGTACTACTGACTTTGCACCAAGATTCCATTTCTTTTGGCATCCCATCTCAGGCGTCTTCTTCCTTCCTAGCTTTTATAGACAAGTTCATGGCGGCAACCCTTCAGCCTTTTGTTTGCCCAAATAGTTGAAGTTGTCGCAAGCAAGACAGGCCAGACGGCATCCTACTTACATATGTATCGCACTATCACACACGGAGACTGCAAGCTGTACAACATGGTCAGTTGACCCAGTGATCCAGGCAGGCAGGCATCCATACATGTACAACATGTCTGAACTCTGAACTACGTTGTTGCGGAAGGCAAGCTCTACAAGCCATCCAGCCGGGTTTAGCTTACGTGACACACCATGCGACAGGGATTGCATTGCATTGCATTGCACCTCAAGATGTGACGACCGTTGCTCCAAAAGCCGGGCATGACTAGCTTAGATTTTACATGATCAGCGTGCATTGTCTTTTGGCGCATCATTTTAATATTGTCTTCGTTCTGTTCTGCACAGATTAGCTGACGGATCACTGCGGAAGGCGCTGTGCCGGACGAGTGCTGAACTACTACTGCTCGGTGCCTTGCAGGTGATGGAAATAAAACGATTAGACAACAGCTCCCGGACAAAAACGCTTTTGCAACGGATAATTAAAGGCTGATGAGAAAACAAGCAGGTCATTCCTATCTATTCCAACGTGCAGGCCCATCTCCGGCCAACGCTCCCTGCACCTCATATCCCCTGAAATTTTAAAGACTGTCACATCGACACAGTCACAAGTGAAAAATAGCCCATTTCTTCAGGTAAAAACGCAATCTGCAACACATTGGCGTCCATAATTCAAGCAACTCCAAGAAAAGGAAAATGATTCTCGGGAATTGCTAAGTGACATTCAAGTGTTTTTTTATTTGTGAGCACTCGATTTTTTTTGCCTACAGAGAACTCAAATATGAGAAAATTAGATAAATTGATTTGATCAATTAGAGTGCTCAAAATTCAAATACTATTTTAATAAAAAAACACTCAGATGTTCCCTAGACACCTCCTCGATTCTCTGTGGTACTCTGAGCCGTGCCTTCCTATATCGGCCACGCGAGGTGGGGGCCCACACCGCAGAGAGAGGGCGCGAGGACAAAAGGCGCCTCACGTCCCCCTCTCCTCCTCCTCCTCCTTCCCCACTCGATTACCCGCGCTTTCTGCTCTCCAACTCTGCTCTTCTCTGCTCATCGCCGTCTCTTCCCTTGCCTGCACGGCTGCACCTCTGTCTCTGGCCCTTCTCCTCCTCGTACAGAGCAAGCTACGCGAAATACAGCAGCAACCCATCAAAACGCAGCACAAACATAGCATACACGAGCCTTCTTATTCTTGCTCTTCTTCTGCCTCTAATTGCGCGCGCGCGCACACAAACACATATATACATTGTCCCGTACCTAGCGTGATCACTTACAGCAGAGGGAGGCCGGCCATGGGGAGGCACAAGTTCCGGCTGTCCGACATGATCCCGAACGTGTGGTTCTTCAAGCTCCGGGACATGCGCGCCGCCCGGGGCCGCGGCGTGGGCCCCGCAAGCCCCGCTGGGGTGGTCACGCAGTCGTCCATGGCCATGTCGCCGGCGGGGAGGGTCTGCCGGATGCCGAGCACGCCGAGGCACGGCGCCTGGCTCCCGCACAGGGCGTCCTACTACTACACGCCGCGGGAGGGCGAGTCGGGCGACCTCGTGGGGTCACCGCTCCACCCCAAGGCCTCGGATACGCACTTCCCGCCGCTGACGCTGTCCCCGCCGAGGCAGTCAAAGAGGCGGCACAGGAGACGGTCCGTCAAGCTGGCGCCGTTGGTCAGCGGCAGCAGCGTCGTGTCCTCGCCGAAGTCCATCGGCTGCCGCTGCGGGCGCAAGCCCGAGCTCATGGTGGTCGAGGCGCCCGACACTCCGCCTTGCCGCCGCGACAAGTGCGCCGGTTACATTGACGACGATAACTCAGGTGAAGTTCTCAAGAAACCTACGGTTACCATCCCCGCGGACGATGAGCTTGACGGCAAGGTGATCACCTCCGCCACGGACATCATCATCGACCTGAGGACCAAGAAGAAACCCGACAAGGTGCTGCTCCCGCCGATTGTGACCAAGCCGTCGAGGAGAGAACACGACGGCTGCGAGCTGGAGGCCAGGCACATCGACGTCCTCAGGCACGCGGTCCAAACAACCGCTCCTGTCTGCGAACTGAGCAAGGTCAAACCGAGGCGGTCCGTGTCATCGGCGCGCCGGCTGAAGACGCGCGCGAACACACCTCGTGTAGTATCGTCCAAGAAATCCAAGCCACCGGCGACCGCCCGCTCGCCGGCGCGGTCGAAGCCGCCTCTGGCAGAGAGCTTCGCTGTGGTGAAGTCGTCGAGTGACCCGAGGAGGGACTTCCGGGAGTCGATGGAGGAGATGATCGCCGAGAATGGCATCCGGACTGCCGCCGACCTCGAGGACCTCCTTGCGTGCTACCTGTCCCTCAACGCCGCCGAGTACCACGACCTCATTGTCGAGGTGTTCGAGCATATCTGGGCCAGCCTCGCGGACATCGAGCTGTAGCAGAGCTTATGCAAATGCAATGCACTCTTGCATGGCCGTGAATCCAACGAGTCCCATCGTGGCAAGAATTGTCTTCTTGAAAATCTTAATTAGCTCTTGTTAATGATCCTAAATTGGGTATGAATACGATAAATATTCTCCAATTCTGTGAAGCCATGCTGTTCTTTCCTCTTTACCTTGCTGGTAGTGTAGTACTTGCTCTAGCCTTAACACCGGTGAGAAGGTATGGGTTTGGAAGTAAACAGTATAACCGATAAGGCATGGGTGTAGAAGTAAATTGGAAATCGACCGTGGTAAAAACTGTTGTTGAGAATATTAACGACAAGTCTAAGCCTGAACAGTAAAAATTCTCCAATCTGTTAGATTATGTTGGTACTGGGTTGCGTCCTACGGCATGCAGAGGCAGCAGTGGCCAGTGACTACTGTTTACTTGTACGTCGTAGACCCGTTTTATTAGTTTAGTTGAAGACCTGTAGATGATGTGTCAAGTTTGTTGAGTATCCGAGGCTGATGTGCTAAATGAATCAGTACCATATTTGACGAGCAACTGATTTCGAGTCTTTGCCTGTTGTTTCTTGAATGCGCAGTACCTTCCTCTCCATAACTTCACATCGTACTGTATACAACACTAGTACTGATACAATAAATGGGATTATTCACTGTATATTGTGCTGTATTCTGTATTGCTGGCTCAATCCTCTTGTCATACTTTAAGCATTGGTAAAAACTAGCTGCGACGTTGGGCCCATGCGTTTCTACGGCCGGAAGGCGACGTTGAGATAGTTGGGATTTTAACGTAGATAAAATATTTTAGGGAAAACCCCCTAAAAAACAAAAAACTGATTTTCTCAAAAAAAAAACTCTAAAAAAAGGAAAATAATTTTTTGAAAAAACACTGTAGCATAGATATTTACAATAGACCAGGCACCATAGCATTGAGAGACGCGTGGTGGGGACACCGGACGAGCCTCCGTACCGCTCCAAAAAACTGTAAAGTTTACATAGATATGACCATAGCTAACCCACTTGATATTGTACGATTTTAAAGTGCTATTTTTTTTTTTCAAATTCTTAAACGCAAGTGCACTGGGAAAAGTTTGCTTCTTAAGCACACAAGTCAACATGTATGAAGTAAACGTTTTACAGCTCTTTATTTCATTTTTTTTCCTCGAAATTCTAGTATCGATCAAGTAGTTCAGTATTGATACAGTTGTGAATTCCTGGTACTTTTCTCTCCAGTTTAGCACTTTTTTAGCACTGTGTAAATCTTTTTTTACAAATTTAATCCTCTCTTGAATATAATTATAAAAATAACTTATCTCCAACCACGAAAACGCGGAAAAGTGACACATGTCAGTTTTCATACTCTCCTACCGTGGAAGACACTGCTACTCTCCCCTATTGAGGTAGCTTGGGTGTCTTGCCCCACGCTCTGGGAGAGCGATAGCAACTTCTGCACGTGGTAGGGGAGCGTCGTAGGCGGTATTTGTCATCTTTCAATGCTTACAGAGTTTGGAACTATTTTTGTAATTAGGTTCGACAGTTTACCCATTTTTATAAAATAAGTTACACTGCCCTAGAAAAAATGACCATTTCTTCTCTCTTAGCTTGGTACGGCACAAGTTCCTGCTTCGAGAACCCTTTTGGTGCAGGCTATTTGTTTTGTTCTTGTTCTTAAATGCTTTTTACACTATGGGATCTTGTTGAGCCTCGTTTGTGGGCAGTGTAACTACCTAGGGGACATCAGTAATAAGGGTAAGTACAATAATAAAATTAGTTGCTTACTTCATCTTTTATCTTTATCATCTAGAGTAAACACTAAAGCCAGTTTGTACAATAGCTATCTCTAAAGATTTACTCTAGATAACATATATTTACTATCTCTTCTCTCTTGTATATAACTAATCTATTTATACTTTCGTGCAATGTTTACTACTAAATAAAGGCCAACTCTCTTTTCTTTCCTCTTTTCTCACTATTTTACATATAACAAAACTGACATAAACATACTAAAAATAAACTGAGATGACCTTATTGAACATACCCTAATCGTTGCAGACAAAAAAGCCTAGCAAGTGAAACACTGAGCAATCCGACTGCTCCTATATTTCTACTCATACATGAGGAACTGTCAATGGTATTGTAGCCTGGAGAATCCATTCCCCAGCAATGAGAAGCGCGTGAAAGAAGTCAAGAACTCACTTCTAAGAAGTACGGTAGATCATGCTTTGGACTTACTAGTAAACTGATTACCAGCACCGACCACCCGCCGATATAGCCAGTACGTACCATTTCGTCGCCTAAACCGCACTGCACATTTTGGCTCCAATACCAGCCATTCCGGTCAATTACGCCTGTTCCGAGTGAAATCGAGCTTTCCGTCGATTCCGGAACCGGTGGGTGGAAGACGATGAAGCAACGACCCAGCAACGCTTCATGGTGGCAGATCGTGGACGTAGGCACAGCAGGTGGTGGAGGATTGGCGACGGCGAGGAGAGATTGACGCGAACTCGGGCAAGGAGAACGATTTTGGGGAAGAAAACTTGCATCAAATCCACGAGTGGACTGTAGTCTACGAGGGCCGAGTAGATATTGCGGCACTGTAGGCTCCAAGGTGCAATAAACCAGCAGGGGAGAGCAGATGGAGTGGGATCCGATTCCGGCGGCAGCGGCCTCGCCATCGACAGCTTTGCGCTGCTAATTTTTTGGCCTTGTGAAAGTCAGAGAGAAACAGAAACGGGGTAGAGAGGTTGAAGACGACTTTTGATGTGCGCACTGGGTGCTCGGATGGGTGTCGGCAATTGAAGCGCGCTACGCCGCGCCGCACAAATTTTAGTCTGGTTTTTTTATTCAAAAAAGTAGAAGAACTTAAACATAATTATAAATCTTTCGGATTTAAAAAACCGGTGTCTGTGTTGATTTTACGGAACCACAGGATCTTTTTGCAAAATAACTGGACCTAAACGTAATTTTAAATATTTCGGGTTTAAAGAACCGATGTCTGGATCGAATTTACGGAACCACGAGAGTTTTTTTTGCAAAATAACCTGTGAAAGGACCTGTTCACGATTTTGGAATTCACGGAGGGCTCTTTCGTAAAAAAAAGTACTTGGAGGCCTACATGCACTCAAATTCTCCTAGGCATTAGATATATACTAGATAGATTTCACGTGCTACGCCGCTCCGTGTGAAATTTGGTTCGTCGAAATTTGGTTCATTGGTTCTTCTCGAAAAAAGAAAGCTGGAGGACCCGTTCGTGAATATACGAAACTATAGGGTCTTTTGTGCAAAATTACCGTTAGAAGGACCTAGATGTAATTTTTATTTTTGCAAAACCACCCACCGGAGGACCCACCCGCGAATATATGCTACAGATGCTTTTTTCGCAAAATAACCGGCCGGAGGACCTAAACGTAATTACAAAATTTACGGAGGTTTTTTTTTTGCAAAAAAAACACGCGACACGTGGCCACCCTGGTTGGCCTCTATTTCTCCCAGCTTTCATAGATAAGATATAATATGTGTTGATTTATTTTGAAATTATATTAATATATTTATAAATATACATTATTATATGTAACTTGGAACAGCACGGTAGTATAGGCTGGTACCGAAACATTCCATTGTAAGAACAAAACTGAAATAGGCTCGGGAATGAAATTGATAACTTTGCTTGCTATGGTATCTCTAGGAAGCATTACAAGGCAAATGCATGTGTTGATCCTTTACCATAGATATAATCTGATCAAATAATTTAGGGTATGTCTATATATCATTAAAAAAAACTTGACTTAGTCTCACAAAATTAGTTGATTTTCCCAACCAGACGATCTCAATCCAACGGTTGTGCTCCCTTCTCCATTTCTACACAAGACAGATCAATCCAAGCCCCCTAGCCTGGTAGTGCTGTCTCTCACCTCCTGCCGCCTCCTCATCGGCGAGGCCCGCCCCACGAGCTCCTCCCCTACCGTCAGAATCCCTTTTTCCCTGTCTCTAGTTACCACCTGTCCACCTCTCACCACCCCATAAACCCACCACTTGCATCTCATCCCCCAGGTCGTCGATGGTGCCCTTGCCACCTCACCTCACCGCCTCCAAACCATTGAACTGCCACAGCCTCTTTCTCCCTCTATAGGCGGCCCCAACTTGAATCCTAATTACCCGGTGACTATTCTAGTGCCAAACGGTGGTATTTTTCTTTGCAATGCCAAAAAGGTCATTATGCATATTCTTAGCAGATTTCTTTTGCAATTCAAGTCGTTGTGCTTATTGTTGGCAGCATTCACGTGGGATTTATCATTGTCGGTTATTGGCAATTTCTTCAACATTTCATCGTCGGTTTCTTTGATGTTTCATTATCTACTTTAGAAAAAATTGTCAGTTGAGGATACAAATGAATTTGGTATTACATCACGTTAATTTGGTGTTTTATTAACTGTTTGCATATGTTGACCGTTATGGAGGTTTTGGCAACAATTATTTAGAATTTGATGACACCCTATGGTAGCATTATACTCGATGGAGTTTTTCTAGTGAAAGTTTTTACTCCAATGTTAGTTTAAGATGAAGGTTTCAAGTGCAAGGAGTTTGTTTTTTGTATGGATACTATAACGTTGTTTTGTCGTCTTTGCTCGATATGACGAGTCTATTGTAAATTATACTTTATTAATGGCACAAGAATTTTTTCTTCGTATTGACATTTTTGCAGGAGTAGTTTCAACCATGTTATGGATTTTCAATAGGTAGTTTGCTAAATTTCATATTTCAAGTGGAGCATGTCAAAAATTCATGTTAAGTGTTCTTCGCTTTCTACCCAACACCACAAGTGATGTCTTGGCTTATGTCATTTGATGACTGTGCATTTGTTTCAGGACGTCAGTTGCACATATATAGACTCTGCTGAGGTTATGAATCATTGAAGATTTAGATTTCTTCGTCTGCTTTGTTAACAGCTATGTGTTTGAATTGACTGTTCTAGCCTTTCTCTCAACCTACTGGTGGTTTGTTCAATCTTTCTTTATGAGAAGCGTTTATATAAGAATATTTCATTCTTCCATACCCTCTATGGTTTTTACTTTACAAGTGATATTTCGTATTATAAGTGTTTAGATTGACTGTTCCAGTCTTCCTTGTTCAATAGTGTTTTTTGGACTTTTAACGCACTTGGTATTCATAGTGCATAATTACCCTAAGGGATTTTTAGGAAATAATTTCATTATGGATTTTGAGTTAAGGGGGGTTTGTTAAACATGACTCAATATGTCAGCTTACCATATCTTTGGTTTTACCCAAATGATAGTTAGTCCAAGTTTACTATAACTCGGATTCTTTTGACTATTTAAGCCACTTTCTGTACATGTAATTTTTAAACCATTATAGTAAATTATTTTTCATGGTTTTTTTTCCGTAAGGGGTTTTTCATGTAAAATCTTATCTCCAGTTATTTTAGCATACTTACCCTAACACTAATTTAGCAAGTCCCTGCCCTAACTCATCGCTGCCACTACTGGAGAAGACGACCTCACCAATTGGAGCACAAATATCTAGCAAATTGTAAGGTCAGAAAATCGAATGATCTGCATAAAAATAATCATTCCACGGATGTATATCAATTCTGAATAAGTAATCATATGCTTTATACCAATGCAACAATGACACAGTCTTAGTAAATGATTGGTCAGGATGTCTTTAGCTCAAGGAGCCGCTGCGCATAAGCGCTCACTTGGCGCACGTTAAGCGGTGCCCCTTAATTCTGATGTTCTCCTCCTCCTCCTTCCACAAGAACATGGGATAATACCCCTTAAATGGTTCTAGGAGCTGTAGCACCACTCCATTTGTCCCCATGCAGCGTAGGGTAGTCCCAAACGAGGCCCCTTTGCATGGACATTACCTAGCTCACTACACTCGCTCCTTTGCAAATGTCGCAGAGCGTAACAACAATACGGTATGATTGGGAACAGCCGCCGCCTTCACATCATGCAGCTATGAGAACAGCCGTCGAATCTGCCGCATCTGATGTTTGTTTTTGTGTGTGTGTGGTGGGGTGGGGGGAGTTGCGGCGATTCCAGCTCAAATGCCCGAATGTTTGTTGCATTTCTCAGACCAAACTGCGTTGATTCGAAGGAGTAGTTGAACAGTACGTCCAAATGAGTTCAGTTGATAGTTTACATGAACTTTAGAAGAAAAGGAAGCGTTCGATGTGATTTTGTATCTATACTAATATAATTTCATGTGATAATATGTATAAATACAAATTCAAATATTTGTGTTAATTATGCAAGAAGCAAAGGGATGGCCTATTATACCCATATTACAAACCGTGGAATTGGAGCCCAACCAGGCCCTCCACGTGTCGCCGCGCCAATTTACGAAAAAGTCCCTCCGTTTCTTCGAAATTACGGATAGGTCCTTTGCGATTTTTTGTGAGACGAAGATTTTTTTTTCTTTATGTTTGGGTCCCTGGCACGGTAATTTATGAAAAAGCCTCCCGTTAAGTTCAAATCGCGAACAAACCCTTTTCTAATTTTTCAGGATAGCGACAGGTCCAAAAAAATAACAAACAAGTCCCTGCTTCTTACGTTCAGATCCTTTCTCCGTTTTTCCCGGAAAAAATGTTTTTGTCATCAAAAAAACCCGAAAAAAATGTTTTCGTCACCCAAAAAAGGTCCTTTCTCCCTTTCTCTGTTTTCCCCGGAAAAAATATTTTCGTCACCAAAAAAACCCGGAAAAATTATTTTCGTCACCCAAAAACCCGAAAAAAAATGTTTTCGTCACAAAAAAAACACAGATTTGTCGAAGGTTTATAGCAACTTATGGATTTGCCAACGGGTCATAACCGCGGATTTTTTTTAAAAAAATGTAGATTCGTCCGGAGATTTATAGCGACCCATAGATTCGCCGGCGGGTCCTAACGACCCATTTTTTTTAACAAACACAAAAAACTAAAGAACGAAAAAAACAGATTCGTCGAAGATTTATAGCGGTTCATGGATTAGCGCATGGTCCGAAAGCGACCTTTTAAAAGGAAATACATAAAAAAATCCACACTTTTCTTTTAAAAAAACAAAAAAAAAACACAGATTCAACCGCAATTTTCTAAAAAAAACGCGGATTCGTCGAAGGTTTATAACAACTTATGTATTTGCCAACGGGTCATAACCGTGGGTTTTTTTTTTAAAAAAAAGTAGATTCGTCTAAGGATTTATAGCGACCCGTAGATTTGCCGACGGATCCTAACGACCTATTTTTTTTAACAAACAAAAAAAACACGGATTCAACCGCAATTTTCTAAATAAAACACGCATCGACCAAAAAACACGTATTCGTCGAAGGTTTATAACAACTTATAGATTTGCTAACGAGTCATAACCGTGGGTTTTTTTTTACAGAAATGTAGATTCGTCCAGAGATTTATAGTGACCAATAGATTCGCCGACGGGTCCTAACGACCTATTTTTTTTTGACAAACACAAAAAACAAAAAAAGATCAGATATCCCGAAATGTGTAAAAAAACAACCACGGTTTTCTAAAAAAAACACAGATTCGTCGAAGGTTTATAGGAACCCGTAGATTAAACGCGGATTCATCGAAGGTTTGTAATATCCCATGAATTAGCCAATGAGTCCTACTGACCCATTTTATTTAAAAATGCGAAATCGAAAATTCGACAATTTTTATCGACGACGGGTTGTAAATCATGGTTTTCTAAAAAAAAGTAGATTCCTTGAAGGTTTATAGCTGGCGACCTATTTTTTTAAACAAAAATGAAAACCGAAAATACGACCCCTATGGATTTGCCGACGGGTCCTATCGACTCTACAGGACGGCGCGGCGTAGCGCGCTATTATTGCTAGTTATCCCTCTATTACAAGCGGAAGAAATGGAGCTCATTGAGCCCATCCACATGTCACTGACGGACATTTGCGGAAAAGCTCCTCTATTTCTTCAAATTACGGATTGGTTCTTACAGATTACGAATAGGTCCTTCGCGATTTTTTGTAAGGGGAAAATATTTTTTCCCGATTCGCGTTTGGGTCCCTCGCGCGCTGTTTTACGAAAAAACTCTCCCGTTAATTCAAATCGCGAACGAGCCATTTTCTAATTTTTCAGGATAGCGGATAGGTCCAAAAACGTAACAAACAGGCCTTTACTCCTTACGTCTAGGTCCTTTCTCCGTTTTTCCCAGAAAAAATGTTTTCGTCACCAGAAATATATGTGCATCTCTATCTCTAGACTTTTTTCTAACTCGGTTTTCCATCTCGATCTCTGATATTTTTTTAGGCATGTATTATTACTCGGTGGACGCGTAGAGTGTTAGGCTCGACAAAAGAAGGTTGTCGTCTTTAATAATTTTTCGTCCTTTTTCCTCTATGCTATTTTCCCGTCTCGATTTTCCAGCTCGGTTTTTCCCAAGAAAACACCGAGAGACCCTAAAAAAATAGAAAGTACATCTCGGTCTGTTTTTTCTCAAAAAAAATTTCAGGATAGCGGATAGGTTCAAAAACGTAACAAATAGGCCCTTACTTCTTACGTCTAGATCCTTTCTCCGTTTTTCTTGAAAAAAATGTTTTCTTCACCAGAAATATATGTGCATCTCTATCTCTAGACTTTTTTTTCAGCTCGGTTTTCCATCTCGATCTCTGATATTTTTTTAGGCATGTATTATTACTCGGTGGACGCGTAGAGTATTAGGCTCGACAAAAGAAGGTTGTCGTCTCTAATAATTTTTCGTCCTTTTTCCTCTAGGCTATTTTTCCGCCTCTATTTTTCAGTCGGTTTTTTCCAAGAAAACACCGAGCGACCCTCCAAAAAAATAGAAAGTACATCTCGATCTATTTTTTCTCAAAAAATGGGAAATCATTTCCCGCTCACGCGCGCGCCGTGCGCCGTTGTATTCACGGTTGGGCCCTCCGGTGGGTAACTTTGCGGAAACAAAAAAATACATCTAGTCCCTTCTACCGGTATAGACTTTTTCCCCAGTTCGCTTTTCCATCTCGATCTCTGATATTTTTTAAAGCATGTATTATTACTCGGTGGACGCGTAGAGTGTTAGACTCGACAAAAGAAGGCTGTCATCTCTAATAATTTTTCGCCCTTTTTCTTCTAGGCTATTTTCCCACCTCGGTTTTCCAGCTCAGTTTTTCCGAAGAAAACACTGAAAGACCCTCTAAAAAATTAGAAAATACATTTCGGTCTGTTTTTTCTCAAAAAAATGGGAAATCGTTTTCCGCTTACGCGCGCGCCGTGCGCCGTTGTATTCACGGTTGGGCTCTCCGGTGGGTAGTTTTGCGGAAACAAAAGAAATACATCCAGTCCCTTCTACCAGTATAGACTTTTTTCCCAGCTCGATTTTCCATCTCGATCTCTGATATTTTTTAAAGTATGTATTATTACTCGGTAGACGCGTAGAGTGTTAGGCTCGACAAAAGAAGGTTGTCATCTCTAATAATTTTTCGTCCTTTTTCCTCTAGCCTATTTTCCCACCCCGGTTTTTCAGTTCGGTTTTTTTCCAAGAAAACACCGAAAGACCCTCTAAAAAATAGAAAATACATCTCGGTCTGTTTTTCCTCAAAAAAAATGGAAATCGTTTTCCGCTCACGCGCGCGCCGTGTGCCGTTGTATTCGCGGTTGGGCCCTCCGGTGGGTAGTTTTGCGGAAACAAAAAAAATACATCCAGGCCCTTCTACTTGTAATTTTACAAAAAAACCCTATAGTTTCGTATATTCGCGTACGAGCCCTCTAACTTTATTTTTCCGAGAAGGACCAGCGAACCAAATTTCGTGCGGAGCGTCGTACCGCTAATTTTACAAAAAGAACCATATAGTTTCGTATATTCGTGTACGTGTCCTTCAACTTTATTTTTTCTAAGAGGATCAGCGAACCAAATTTCGTGCGAAGCGACGTAGCGCGGCGTAGCGTGGGTTCCTATCTAGTATATATATACGTGCGTTGGAAATACTAGTGCATGGACACATGCATACGTACATCCATGTACGTGGATTCAAGTAACGGGACAGCATCTAGCTAGCTAGGCTCACGAGTCGCGTTGCATGGATCTGGGTAGCTGACATGCTTGCGATGCGGAAGCAATCATCAGGTGATCTACAAGAGGTAAAGGCTGATTCAATACGATAATGGCCTCTCCTTTCCATTTTTTTTTTTGGGTCACCCAAGTCCTCTCGTTTCCTCCCTCGTCGCCGACAAGCTCGACCAGGTTGAGTGCAATGGGGAGATTGACGCCAGCGACACTCTTTAAAATTCGTGATTCACTAAATGACATCCTGATCCACTGTCATAAACTCAGAAGGACCCATATGTCATAGACACATAGCTAAACACCAACGAATTGAGTGTCGCTGGACTAATTTTTCCGAGTGCAATGACCTTCTCTGTTTCTTCCTCCCACTGACACACGAGCTGAGGGTATTTTCGGAACTCCACATATTGATTCTTGACCAAAAAGAAAAAGAAGAGAGTGTGCTTCTATGCCTTTTTTTACAATTGCACAAATATTAAAGTATGAATGAAGGGTGGATAGTAATTACTTACCTCTTTACTTACTTTCAAGATTTGTGCAACTTGTATTGGGAGGAAAAACATTAAATCACTGCTCAAAAAAGAAAGAAAAGAAACAGGGAACAGGCACTGACAGAGAGGAACAGAGTAGTATAAACACAAACGGTGCGAAATTTCAGTAGTATTAAAGTGAACCAAGTTCGGTGGTATATATCTAAGGTCGTGAAATTTTGATGGTATAGAAGTAACTAATTTTGCTACATATAAAAGAGATGGGTTTCATTATTAAGACAAAATTAACTATGATGTAACACCATTCCAATATTAGGATTTAGGGAAAATGACATACTTGTAATTTGTATCCAGGATCTCAATCTCATACTTCACACAAAAAGATTTGACCTCCTCTACAAGAGGTTCCCAACCATTATGTCTTAAGTCATCAAGAAACACCTTTGTGTTAGAAACAAAACCCAATTCTTTTAAAATATCCAAAGATTTCCATTGAAGTGTTTGACACATCACATCAGTGATCTGCTTAATTTTTTTCCCAACAGGTGTGTAAAATGAACACAAAATCACATGAGGTAAGAATCTTAAGGGCACCTCTAGCATCTCCTCGAGAATGTTTTGATATTGAATGATCGTTTGCTATACTTCGTAAGAATGAAACTGCAGCAACAAACATCTTTTTCAAGCTTTGGATTGATTTGTAGTGAGAACTCCATCTAGTATCTCGTGCTCTTTGTAAAGGGTCAATTTGATTTGCCCCTCTTCCTGTATGACTGTATCAATCTCTTCCAATTCAATCTCACGTTCAATTTCAGCAGCTTGATTAGCTTGTAACTCATCATTGCATTTAGGAGAAGCACCAACAACATTTATAATGAAATTTGCATGTTGAAAAAAGTGTTGCACATCATGTATCTCCCTTGAAGCCGCAACAAGAGCCAATTGAAGTTGACGAGCCATATAATGAATATAATTTGTATAAGGGCACTCTTGGAGTAGTAGTAGAGCCTTCAATCCATTCCACTCCGTTAGCATATTACTTGCCCTATCATAGCCTTGGCCCCTAAAATCTTGCACAATCAAGTTATTATCTGTTAGAAGTTAGAACAACACATATTGTGTCCTTGAGAGTTAATGCAACAGTGTCATTCACATGAATGGGATCAAGGAAGCGTTCCTTTATAAGCCCATCTTTATTGACGAACCGAAGAACTATTGCCATTTGCTCTTTTTTAGATTCATCAACCGTTATACAAAACTTGTCGTTACCAATTTCTTCTCTAGTTGTCATTTGCACTTTTCGAGCATAGCTAAGAATTTCCTTCTGAATAGTTGGTGAGATGTACTTCGCATTACTTGGATTATTTTCTAATACAACTTCTTTCACCTCCTTGTTATAAGAAGCTAAAATTAATTTTGACCATTTCAAGAAAATTACCCTAATTTTTGGATTCTGAAAATTCGTCATGGCCTCTATTGGGACATGCTTGGAAAGTTAACCACCTGATGAAATCAACAATGCATAATTGATAGATTGTACGACATCTAATATTCTAATTGCTGAAATAGAAGATGAAAAGAAATTCATGATTACCTGATGGAATCAATTGTAGTCTTAAACCTTAGTCTTGCATCTGCCAGACTATTTTTAATATTATTAAAACACCGAATTGAATACTTATGAGCTGAATTGGAATTCTGGCCCATAGGAGTTGGAAATGCACATTCTTTTCCATCGTAAACATTCTTCCAATTTTGAAATTCCTTGACTGTGAATTAATGTATCCGAGCACTTCCCAGTTGGCGTTTTAGAAAATAGAAAATAAGCCAAGCAATAGGCACGATTTGTGTGAGGTGAATACTCTAGCCAACAAAAATTTGTGAACCAATGACTTTGGAATCTACAAAGATGATTTGTCAAACCATTAAATGGGTACTCTGTCAAAAATGGTTAATATCGACTCTCAGATATATAAAATCATTGAGCTTCATCTTGCTTATCAGGAGGGCGTTCCCAAATTTGAAGTCATTTACCTAGGTCCCGCTCATATGTTGTACTTACAATTCTAACTTGTTGTGGAACTTCTAATGATGCAGAAATGTTCTAATGGTCAGCTTGCACATCAGTTGAATTAGGATTAAAGCTATTCTACCTAGTAGCTTGCACGTCGGTTCGATTAGAATTTTCTGCACCAGGCTGGGAGCTCGAATCAACTTTCTTAAAAAAACAATCAATTGTTTTCTTCCTCTTCATGGTTGTTGGCAGAACGAACAACCAAAGCACACTCCACATTGAAATTGCAAAAAGGGAATTGAGAGACCATGTGGTGGAATTGAGAGACCATATAGTGGTCTATCTATATTTGTGATGAGTAATTAACTGTAACTTGAGCTTTTGATACCCAGGTTTGAGTTTGATTTGGCTTTGAGTAATTTGGTTCGATTAGTCATGGGCTTTGTGACCACTAAAGTGGTCATCCCTAGAGAAGCCGTTCACTAGGGAAGTCGTTATAAGAGAGGTCGTCTCTAGAAAAGTCATTCACTAGGAAGGTCATCCCTAGAGAGGTCATTCACCAAGGAGGTTGTTCCTTAAAAAGGTTGTTCCCTATAATGGTCGTGGCCACTATAAGAATGGCTAGACCTCTATGAGAGTAGTCTTGGCCACTATAAGAGTAAGAGTGGTCCAGACCTCTAAGGACTTCTATGAAAGTGGTCGTGATAACTGTAAGAGTAGTCTAGACCTCTGAGGATCTCTATGAGAGTGGTCGTGACAACTGTAAGAGTGGTCTAGACCTCTAAGGATCTCTGTGGGAGTGGTCGTAATCACTGTAAGAGTAGTTTAGATCACTATAGGAGTAGTCTAGATCTCTAAGAACCTCTATAAGAGTGGTCGTGACTACCGTGGGAGTGGTTGTGAACTACTGTGACCAGTTGGGGAGTGGTCGTGACCATTTGGGGAGTGGTCTGACCTCTATAAGAGTGATTTTAAGAGGTCACAACCAAGTGTGGTTTTGAGTTGTCACAGGCTATATGATCCAAGGTTGGGTCTTCTGATATAATTTTGGACATTACAATGTGAAGGTTTTTTTATGTATTGGTTGCAAGACTTTAAGGCTAGGTTATGGCAAGGCGAAGATGAGACAGGGACCAAGATAAGAGAGATGAGGCCCAAAACGATCAAAAAACGCTAGAAAATGAATGGGGCCAGGAAGTGGTTGCAAACTGAGAAGACAAGGAGCTGGAGCATGAAGCATTGGTCATGGATGTGGTAGGTAACGGCATGTACCGAGACTAGACTCAAAGAGGAGTCTAGGTCCAGAATGGTCAAGAAAGCTAAAACTATCATGTTAAAAGGTAAGGTAAAAAACCTATGATATTATTGGGATTCGGGTTAACCCATGTATAAGTGAGCTAATTCCAACCCTTGATAAGGTTCCTCATGTGAGAAGAGAGTTATCCAAGGGTGTATATTGATTCGATTGTGCTATAAATAGAGAGAGAAGGGTTCCTATTCCGATGTGCGCCTTATGAAGGATTTTGGTATCCTGATACTCTTTGAGCTTTTGCCTACCTGGTTTTGAGGCTTTGTAAACCATCCTTTCAAGAAATAAAAATAGTTCTAGCCCAAGAATCTTGTTCATGTTTCTGCTTTGCTTTATTTGCAATCATCTTCTTCTTCACCCTCCTGATTCTTTTTGATCCGTCTTGTTTGATCTTGAGTCAAGGATGAGTGATTGATGGATCGATGGTATATCTCTGGAACACATATCAATCATCTAGACCCTCAGCGACTCCTTTCTCTAAGTTCTTGTTCATAAACCGATCTACTGGAGAGCAAGAAGAAAAACCTCAATAGATCGTGTTTTCTTTGTTTTGGGAGTTGATCGTGCCTTGAACTAGCTTGCTAGGATGTGTGGGAGTTGATCCAAGACCACGTTGATCATTAATACCCCATGAGTAAGAACAGATCAAGATTTTCGACTGATCAAAGGTTATCTCAGTTCTTATTTTGATATTCATGTTGTTTTTACTATTTATCTGAGAACATTGGATATCTGTTTAGTACTGCCCTACCTGAGCACTTTAGTTAGTGCTTTAAGAAAACTGACTAGAATACTATTTTGTTTAGTACTGGATTTGTTGTTACTTTTTGTTGGCTTTACAGAAGAGAGACTTAGATATTTTTGAAGAGAGAGTTTTTATTTGACTCTTATCCATCCCTCTAAGTCACCATTTCGGTCTTTCAGGAATTAATTAGGTCGTAACACTTACTCATAGCATCATGTCTAATTTTCATGTATGTAGCAAATAATATCTAATTAATGCCTTCTGCAGATCTATATACCACAAATTGAAGAGCCTAGAGAGCAGGGGCGGAGCCAGGATTTCGGGTTAGGAGGGGCCACGTGAACCAACAAAAAATTATCATAGCACACAATTACTTTTCAAATATACAAAACTTGATAATTCAACTATACACAATTACTAATTACTAGCTAATAAATTCAAGTCACACGACCAACTAAAACTTAGTTAGAGGGGGCCACGAGGACCAACCAAAACTTGAAAATTCAAGTATATACATAATTACTAATTACTTGCTAATGAATTTGATTTTCATTTGATAGAAAGTTGTTAATTCAAAAAGTGTCTAGTCAAAAGTGAGCTAGTCAAAAGTTATCTAGTTGAAATGTTGAATAGTCTCTAGTCGAAAGCTACCTGGTTCAGAGATGTCTAGTCGAAAGTTGTTTGCTTAAAAGCTATCTAGTTAAAAGGTGTACAATTAAACGGTTCAAAGTTTTTAGCACCCTGTTAACTATGACTACAAATGTATCAAATTCTATTTCGTAACATGATTTAGTGATTACAAATGGTTCGAATTCTATCTTATAACACGATTTAATACACGCATAGACTGCCAATCCCAAGTTGGGCACTTGGGCCTGAACCTTGGATACTAGAAGCCTGAAACGGATCACAGGATCAGGTGATCAGCGATGAGTAAAAATTTTTGCCGCTGACATTGGCAGGGGCCACGGCCCCCACTGCCCCCCCCCCTCTCCCTCCGCCACTGCTAGAGAGTAATACACAAAGCATAAATATACAGAATAAAAATTAGGGAATCGATGCCGATCATCGTTATACTTCGTATATTAAAGATCGCAGAGTTCCCGGCTGGAGAGCGCGTCCACGCGTCCCCCTTGGCGCTTTTGCAAAAAAAACCCGAGTTTCTCGAAATTACGAATAGGTCCCTGTAAGTTACGGATAGGTCCTTCGCGATTTTTTGTGAGGGGAAGATTTTCTTTTATAAATCGCGTTTAGGTCCCTCGTGCGCCGTTTTACGGAAAAACCTCCCGTTAAATTCAAATCGCGAACAAACCCTTTTCTAATTTTTCAGGATAGCGGACAGGTCCAAAAACATAACATTTAGGTCCTTGCTCTTTACGTTTAGATCCTTTCTCCGTTTTTCCCGGAAAAAATATTTTCGTGCTCCGTTTTTCCCGGAAAAAATGTTTTTGTGCTCCGTTTTTTCTCCGGAAAAAACACAAATTCGTTTTTTCCCAGAAAAAATGTTTCCGTGGCCTGTTTTTCCTTGTTTTTTCAAAAAAATTTGTTTTTGTTCACGCGCGCGGCGGCACCGCCGCGCTTCCTTATCTAGTAATTTAGAAACATATATACCTTTGTAATTGTAACTGGTTCTTTGCCCTTCGCAGCACAGCAGATGCTAGGGCAGCAGCCAGTAGGGCTGAAGCCTTAGTGACAACCGCGGCCGGCGGCGCAGTATGGCGGCAGGTCTGTCGATCTGGTCGGCGTGGTCGCAATTAGCACAGAGGTGGAGTCGGCGCTTCACGGCCACGCGGGGTCTCTCGAGACTGGAGTAAACAGACTACGGGAAGAGAAAATCATTCTTATCGAGGTCGTCGCCCACGGCCCAAGGCCACGACGACGAACTGCAGAAGCCGTCCACGAGGTGCCGTGCTGGTTGCCTGTCGTGCCGCTCCCGTGTACGCCGCGAATATATGTCGGTGCCGCCATCGCCCATGAAGTTGCCGTTACCCGCCGGAAATGCCATGGAAGACTCGCCACCAACACCTAGCTCTCAGGTTGAAGAAAATATACGCACATGTGCACCATGCACACGCGGTAGACGTGAGTTCACGTATGCATTGTGCATGCATACGCAGTGCTGCTCGTAGATGTATTTGCACCTTCCTCCGCGTCGTCGAGCTGCCCAGCCCGCTGTCGGAGCCGACGTGCACTCTGCGGAGATCATCGCTGAGCTGCCCAGTGCGCCCACTACAGTGGATCGAACATGCACAAGCGGTTCGGAACTACTTTCAGAAGCGGTTTTAGAACCGCTTGTAAGCAACCGCGAGTGATACTCCATCGGGTATCACAAGCGGTTCCCCGAACCGCTTCTGGTTTGACACTTTCACAAACTGTGGAGAGGCTCTCTCCAAAAGCGGTTGTAGTTACAAACCGCTTGTGGAGAGGCTCTCTCTACAAGCGGTTGTAGTTACCAACCGCTTGTGAAGAGGTTGACAGCACAGCGTTTTGATTATATTCAATATAGAATATGTTTTCAGAGGGGTTTTTGATATAGATTTTGACAATTAAAATAAATAGATCTACAGGAGTTTTTTTGACACAATAATTAAATATATATTATTCATGCGTACTCATTCAGATAATTACAGATTCATTTACAGAAAAATAAGAACTTAATAGACTAAAAAAATGAACAAGTTGATGAACACATGAAATAATAAGTCACTTTTTACAAGTTGCAAAGAATAAAAGGGGAATCTTGAGCTCATTTCTTGCGTGCGTCGCTCTTTGTGCCCTTGGTCGATGATGATGTCAGTTCACCTGTCCTTATTTCAGGACAAGGTCTTCAACCATTTGCGTGGAACTCGCCTTTGGTGGATACAATCTCGTCGACAATAAAGCCGATGAGTTGTTCTTGGATTGCTGCAACCCGGTGCGGCGGGATCACGCCTTGCACACCGATGTTGGGCTGACAAAACGGGAAGTAAATAAATCTCTGGACATGTAATTAAAGTGTAAGTACTAAGAAATTGACATGTTCAGTACACTACCTCAGCGTTGGTTGTCGGCACATCGCCGTGGGTAATACTTTGCATATAGTGGCACACATAATAGCCACATAAGTTGTTTCCTTCCGTCTGTTGTAGAACCTGCGATAAAATTTGAAAAAAATACAATTATTATTGGGATGAAAAACTGTTACGACATATTAATATTCTACATCAAATTCGTTCTCGAAATCTCCTTGGTGCTTCTTTCGAAACTTTGCGAATGCCCTATGTGATGCGATAGTATGAATAGTAATTATCAGAGTTGAAATTAGCAAGATATTTCAATACATATAATAAGGAAAACTATCGTATATATATGTGCTATATACCTGTTTAAGGTGTCAATGATATATTGATATTTTTCCACCGGAGTCCTTTTTGAGTCTTGAACAATGATCTGGCTGCTATCAAGCTTGATAATAAGAAGAATCCAGTGAAACCTATTCATGTATTGCAACATATATGTAACTAGCTAGTAGTATTATCAATGCCTTGAAAAATATAAGAACGAGAGGTTTTATATATACGTACCCGAAGTTGAAGGGCAGAAGTATGTATGGTTTGTAGTGCTGTCCCAAGAATGCATCGAGAATGTAATCTTCAACAGCCTTTCGGCCATGGTTTAATCCAAAGACGTACTCGTTAACAATCTCTGGGTCGATGAAGCCCACGTTGAAGATGTTCTCTTTTCTACATCGTTGTATCTCCATTCTACATAGAAAGGTATAAGTTTAAGAGTTGCAATTTTATTGTACGAGGAAGCACACGGTAAAGGTATGAGCTTGACACTTACAGGCACCAGCAGCTCATGAGAAACACGTTGATGGAGTCGGCATGGTAAATATTGTAGAAGTCCTCGAATTCGAGCCATATGCTGTTGTCCCCGCGATAAAAATCTTCTTCTTTGAAACGGAGGGGGAACATCGTTCTTCCTTGAGCAGACTCTGTCATGTACCATTCGTAAAATTACCGCATCTTGGTTGGCAGATTCTTTATCTCATTAGGATCAATCAGCTCCCGGCCCAACTGATATTACCATCTGACTTTTGCCATTGGAAGATCATCTATTAATCCAAGAGCTGCAGCTGTGGAACTGATTCCTGCCTCCTTCATAAACCTCTCGAGGTTTTTCTCCTGATCTTGGTCTATCTTCTTCTTTGCCGCCGCCGCCTGACCACGTTTATTCTTCTGTGTAGTCTTTATTATTGTCCGTTCATAGTTGGACGGCACAGGCAGCGGCTTTGCACGGCATGTCGCGAAGTGTTCCGCCGCTTTTGGATCAATTGGTACCTTCTTTGGCTCTAGCTTTTTTTTTGTGAAGTGTGCAGCCAATTCTGCTTTCATGACCGCGCAGTACTCTCCTCATTAGTCATATCATATGCCCTTTTTGTAGGTTCCTTTATCTTTGTCGATCGGCTGGAGGAGGCCTTCTTGGGAGCAGGTGGAGGAGCCTTTCTGCTATCGAGTTTCTTTCTCGGAGGAGATGGTGGAGGCGTGGTTTTCCTGGGGGGGGGTTCGTTTTTGTTTGAGATGGTGGTGGCAGAGTAGGGCTTCTGCGTGGAGCGGGTGGTGGAGGAGGCGTGTTCTGTTTTGCTAGCGAGGCATTGCGTGGAGGTGCGAACATCATATCGGATTCACACCAAACCGTTTCTAATAGGTCGGTTGTGATGTCTAGTTCTGTAGCCGTGGCCCGCCGGACCATCGCCGAAGACATCGTGATCATTGCCAACCTTCTGACCGATTTGATGCAAATGCATGGAAGTAGTATGCATGTCTGCATGGCCCATGCATGCACATGCGCGCCAACGCGTGTATACACGCGCGCATGTGCCATGCATATATGCATGTATGTATCTATTTTTTCCTTGGTTCTCCAGCTTCATGGGACGATAGCGCTACCCACACGTACGGCTTGCCTGACGCCAGTAAGTGTCGTCGGCGGCACCGACACGCTCCTCCAACTCCCTACTGCGGCCCTAATAGCAAGACGCCGAAAACATTGCGACGTCGCCTACGGCCGTCAACATACCAGTGCCGATCTCCACCAACCTTCCGATCCCATCCGAGCTCTACATCTTCAGCAGTTCAATCAGAGATGTGGTTTGTACACCTACACCGCCGAGCTCTCAAGAGTCATATATAGCCATACCACCAGGTTCTCAAGAGTCAAGATCCATCGTCATCAAGAAACGTCGCCACTCGTTAAGCGACGACACCTACATCTACTCCATCTACATCAACAACACCTCTACATCTACGCTGACTCCCTCCACATAAACACCACCTCTACATCTACGCGGGCCAAGCACCGACAAGACAAAGCCACTCCACCAACATGTCAAGCACTGCTGATGCAAACTACCAATAATTGCTGGGCACCGACGAAGCGAAGACAAATTAAACATCCAGTCTGACACTGACAAGGCGGATAGCCAACTAGACCAATCACCGATAAGCGAAGGCCACCCATCAACCCATCTGAGCTGACGAGGGCAGACATGCATCATTGAACATCGACAAGCCGAAGTATCTTACGGCTAAGCATCACCAGAGCAAGGATGTACCGCTCCACCACCAGTTCGCCATAGCTAACGAGGCTATCGACTCAACCTGCATTACAACGTATCTGCATCTTGCACATGGAGAAGACGAAACTCAAAAGTCGATGACCATTATTATGCTTAATCGAAGGTGTTATGCGGGCTTTTGACGGCCTGTGGATGTAATTAACCAGGAGTCTTCTGATGCTCCGGGATTCAAGAGGCCACGTCACCTAAATCAGATCTACCGAGCTGAGCAAGTCCAATCCACCCTTTAAACCTCCTCCTATCTTAAATTATAAGGAGAATTGGAAAAATGTGAGCTTCAACCCAATCCTTATAAGGAACCCCTATTTTAAGGAGACCCCTTCTCACCCCTACATCTAGAGGCTTTCTCCTTCCCTCCTACTATTTTCTTCAACATTTTTTTTATTTGTTATTTCTATTTTTAGTAAATAATTCATGGGTGCAAAGTAATAATAATGTTTAGATAAATAATAGGGGTGAGTAATAGGGAGTGTGGGTTGGAGATAAATTTGATATAGAATGCCCCTAATTTTTACACCACTCCTAAATAAGTGATTTAGGGGGAAAATATAAGGGTTTGGGTTGGAGTTGCTCTAAGAGCATCTCCAACAGTGCCTAAAATCCCTTCCCAAAATCTGATTTTGGGTTTGATTGCAAAAAAATGTACTCCAACAGTTCCTCTTCTTGGCTCCTCAAATTTTGGCACGCCCAAAAACAGCACCCCGATGCCTCATTTTTCCACGCTCTGTCCGCGCTCCCAATCAAAGTGAGGTGTTTTGGGAAAAATAAGGGAGCTGTTGGAGGATGGTCTTTTTTTAAGGCCTAAAGATTTTTGGGAATGTCCCAATCTGAAAGGATTGGGAGTTAAAATATTGGATACTGTTGGAGATGCTCTAAGGAGGCTATGAAGGGCAATCTAGTAAAGGGAATTTATATTTTCGTTTTCTCTAGTGAATTAATGAAATGCGTATGTTTTCCTATCTTTTATTTGTTTTATTATTTTTGTGTACTTATGTACAGTGCACACCCTCACGCTACTTCACGCATAAAAATCCTAGTGGAGATTTATTTTGCGTCAAACAGAAAGCTCGGTTAAGGGGTGGGGTAATGGAAATTTTTCAGCAGAATTTCTACACTCTGAACAGGTTCTATGTTCGCGAATACTGGCTAACAGTGTGCCCATCCGTCTTGCCGTTCCTTGATCCTATTGCACCACCTGAAGCTGCACGCAATGCGTACGGCATGCACAACTTGCGTCCCATTCTGCGGTATGGTTCTCGAGTCAACACGTGTTCGAAGCCAATCAACAGTGCTTCAACATCCTTATGTAGCAGCACACTTCGCTGCTGGCGCCCGCCATGTGCCGTTCTCCTAGAGCATGGCAGGCCAACTCTTGTGGTAGAGAAGCGTAGGAGCACTGTAGAGGAGATTAAATTTATAATTCATCTCATGATCAAAGGACTAAGATTTAGAAAAAAAATAAAGATAAAAAGACTAGAAAAGTCATCATCGACCTCCAGTGTCAAATACTATTTAAGAAGCAGCGACCAGAAGCATGCAAGCCTGACAAAAAGGCTCTGCAGCTAATACATATCGCTATATCGAGCATTTACTACTCTCTCGGAGGTCTTCAATGGCGCCCAGTGACTAGTTAGCGAGAGGCTTTAACTTTGGGGAAAACTTAAGGAGGCTGTAACCACCAAACAAAAAATGGACGGTATCACGTAGGCCCACCTCTCCTTTCTTATCCTATCTCTTCTATATTTTCTTCACATATTTTTCACAACTTCCTCCCTCTTTCTCTCTGTTGGTGGCAAAATCATGAAAGATAAGCGATGGCGGTGGGCTAGCCCTTGAGTGACAGGTGGCGAGCGACGGTGTTAGGTCCTCCACGCAACGAGTGCCGACAAGCACACATGAGGTAGTGATCTAGCGTGATGGGTTGTGGAGCTACAAACGTGGCGAAGAGGGGGTGGATGGTGAGGGGGAACACGGCAATGTGGTTGGATGACATTGGATCCAATGTCGTGGCTAGAGATGGGTGGGGTGAAGTGGTGGCCTAAGAGGGATTTTGCTAGAGAGGGGCATACGGTGAGCAAGAACATGATTGCGTGGCCGAATCTTGCCAAATCCGACATCCTCCTCACTGGATGGCGGGGTCAAGTGGCGATCGGCAAAGGGTGTAGCCGGAGAGGGGCAGGATGAAGTGGTGGCTGACAGTATGAAGGTGGCATAGCAAGCAAACGAGGGTGGCTATTGGAATGGTAGAGGCAGCATGGCGAAATGAGGATGCTGGAGACGAGATCTATCGGATCCAATCGTCTTCCTCGTTGCCATTGACGGTTTCATCGGATCTAGTTGTCTTCTTCGTCGCAGTTAATGGGATCTATTAGATCCCGTGACCCTCGCATATCTCCTCATCTAGGTCATAGAGCGGTCCAACATTGAGTTTGCTCATGTTGCCTCCTGGGCTCCTGGCTCCACTTTGTTGCCTCTTAAAACTTTTTTGCCAAAACTTGTTGAAACTTGAGCTTGACAGACGCTTGGTCTTGGAATTTTCTTGAAATCTTTAAAAAACATCTAAAAACACTCAAAAGTCATTGAAACCTAATTTTCTTCAAAATATTTCAACAAACTTCGTAAAACTTGATGAAACTTATTATTATATCGTTGCAGTGATCTCTAGTCGCCTCCTTAACTTTGAGACTTCACATCCGACAGCAGGAAAGTTAGCAACAAAATAAGCAAACCCGGAGCTCAATTAAGGCTATTCCCAGTGCATGGTAACATACCCATTTAATGCATGCCACATAAGCATTTTTGATGATGTGACAAGAGAGTTAAGAGGGGAGAGAAGAAAGCTGTATCTTGAGGAAGAGACATAAGCATTTTTGATGATGTGGCAAGAGAGTTAAGAGGGGAGAGAAGAAAGCTGTATCTTGAGAAAGAGACCACTTGAACACGAAATCATAGACATTGAAACTTGAATCATCTAAGTGGCCCACAATTCATACTCTCATACATATCCAGCATTTAATTATCTTGTGGGGACTAAGAAACAATCCATGATACCATGCATTGGGATAGTTGTATCTTCTATAATATCATATGACATGATAGTTTTGAATATTGTGACAAGATACAATGCACTGTGAATAGCCTAACCGGAACAACTTAGTGGCGTTTATGACAGATAAAAGACTGAAGAGACGACTGAAAGACCTGTCTACTCCAGAATCCAGAGTGAATTAATTGTTCATGTCTCCACTGAATCTGAATGTACCAGAACAAATGTGCAGCTGCTGCGGGCCTTTCGCAGCTCAATGGTGTCCCTTTTTGTACTGACTCAAAATGTTAACACCAACGCTCCAGAGTGACCACCACATCAACATGACGGTGCCATTGATGTGAATTACTCTTTTGCCAGGGAAAAGTGAGAAGCTATGCTCTCGCTGCAAAAGTGAGGACGGCTTCACGAAGCAGCCCACTGTACCAGATTGACAAAGGTACTATTTAGGAGAGCTTAGTTTTTCTGAACTAAAAAGCAGCTGGTTAGTTTTCTGAACTAAAAAACAGCTGTAGTTTTTTTTTATAAGAGACTATTTAATAAATAGCTAATTTTTCTTAGTAATAAATTAAAAAGTAGGTCCAACCTAATTATCAGCTTTTGGTTTTTGTTAGTTATATATGACTTTTGGATAATGTCAAAAACCATTTAAAAGTTGAACTGTTTGAGAGGTTTATTGGTTTTTCAGAAACTATAGCTGGCTTTAAGTCCCCTAAGCATACCAAAGACAATACTCATCACACGGAGTACTAGTGTACTACATCATCGGTCTAGTTACCATGATGGCATGACGTGAACTGAACCAAATGTGCATTGGCCTTTGGCCTTTGCTCCTTTCTTTGACATGGTGTTAAAAAAAAACCAAGGATCAGAAAGACATCACAAAAGAAACTAAAAGAATAGGAAAGAAAAAAAATTAGAGTGGACAAAGAAACAAGGGATTGGAAGAAGCAAAGTTGGTGACAATGATTGCAATGATTAGCAAGATAACTAGTACTACACAGCATGCATGATTGGAACCAGGTCCTGTAACTGTAGCCCTGTGTGGCTCGTGAGGAAAGTCCTAGGGTCCTAGCAGATCGCTCAAGATACAAGGAAAGGAATGTTGTGCGGTTATATTGGGAACTGTAAATAAAGCAGTTTTAGTTTTTTTGGACTGGCTGATCAAGACGACGAATGGATCAAAGTATTTAACGTCACATTTCTAGTTTCGTGTGTATTTTTTTTATAAATTTGGTTATCTTTCAAACATAATTGCGACACTTTTGCGATTGAGAATGGTGTATTTTTACAATTGTATTTAGGAAAGGTTAGATTTAAAGAAGAAGTTACATTAAACTAAAAAGTGATGATTTTAAGATATGCTACGTTTACGGAGCAGACCCTAGATATTTAGCAGGCATGAATGGTCACACATGGTTCTTTCAGGTGAGTGCTAGCTCAGCATGGACGCGGTTCCCATATAGTCCCTATGGAGGTGTGAACCATTCGTTCGAGGTTACGGACGGTCCTGTGGGATCGCTTAAATTGCAATCCCATGGGACTCGAAGCGAGCCGTATCCCTGGTGTATATACACTAAACGATTGAAAGAACCAGCTAGAATTTACCCGTGAAAACGCCGCAAAGCGCGACGGATACGCTGCGACAATGCGCACGAAATCTGAAGAAAACTACGTCCATTTCTTTGTTCCTGCAGGACGAGTTACAGCGTAGCTTAGGCTTGGGCAGACTACATCTGTAGTTCGTGCTGCATGGTTGGGTTTTGTATCCTCGTGGGCTCGTGGCCGTGGCGCGAGACGAGTTGTACAAGTAGCAACTGGTGAAAACTATTTGCCTGCGGTTCGAGGAGGAGCATTGCAGGTGGCCGTTCAATTCATTTGGACCTCCGTTTTTTGTCAGGAGGCCACCCCGCGATCCGTTACAGGGTGAGAGGTCGGTGGTCACAGTACAATCGGCACCGCGCCGGACGCTATCATCTTTTCGTATTATCTTTCGACGATACCGGCAGCCCAGTACCGTCTTACTGGACGGATGACTGGTCTCTTATCTGAAGTGCTGCTTTTTTTTTAACTAGCAAAGTGGCCCGCGCACTTACGCGTGCATCATCCTTAAAGTATATTTAGATAACTTAGTAATACACATGTGATTTTATCTTTTGAAAATAGATTGCTGCATAACTCTATTTGTTATATTTTAATATTATATATTGTAGGAGAGAATATACACGCTCCGTTTTCCAATACTTGTTACATGTAACCGACACTTTCTTCTCCAAGTACTTGCATAGTAAAACAGTAAACATAGTATAATATAATATTTTTCATTTATATCAGCATCTCTTAATTTCATTATTGCAATGCTTGTCTCTATCTTTCAGTATTTCTTTTAATGCACATCATATTACTTATACCGGTATAGCCGACTGAACACATGTCGATGTATCACCGCTTTAATCCCTCTATTCCATAGAGGTCCACCAAATAAAGAGTTATGATGCTTTCATTCTATTTTTGAGAATTTTTAGCATATTTTATATTTCCTTAGCAACGGTAAAAAACCTATCATCCACTTATATACAAATCAAATTCCTTACTTTCTTTTAATTTTCCTTGAAGTATCATATTTTTGGAATTTTAATTCTAAATAAAACCAAAATCCATAATTTTCACTTACTATGGAACAGAAAAACAATCTTGAATTTCCTTTTATTTATATTCTTATGTTATTTTTTCATTTAATTTATAATTTCATTTTATGTTAGAATTTGTATATAAATCTAACTACTAATTTTCATCTAATTTTTATGTACAAATTTAATTTAGAGTTCAAATGAAAATCAAATGTCTAATTTTCTTTTGTTTTTATTCTAAATTTAAGTTAAGTTTTATTCTAATTTTTTTATTTTACATACCATTTTTAGGTTAGAATTGGTACACAAATCCAATTTATAATTTTTATTTTGAATTTCAGCTATGTATAGGTTTAAATTTGGAGTTCGTATGAAATATAATTGGTTGATTTCTTTTTTATTTTTTAATACTAATTTTTTGTTATTTTTTATTGTACTTGCTATGGACTTTTCTTCTAATCTAAGCAGTTAATTTTATTGTTATTTTTATTTAATTTTGGATATTAGTTTTAGGTTAGCACTCATATGCAAACCCAACCGTTGATTTTTTATCTTTTTTTTTTAATTTTAGCTATGTAAGGGTTTTAATTTGGAGTTCATATGAAAATCAAATGGCTAGTTTCTTTTTACTTTTTTTTTCTCCAAATTTTGGTCATTTTTTATTGTACTTGGTATGTGTTCTTTTAATACAAGCCATTATAACTCGTGTATGCTAGATAGACAATTAGATGTTTTTATTTAAATAATAACATTAGTGCCTACTATAGTTCAACTTAGTTATAATCCACCAGATTAAAGGCAATACGGCCACCCCTGGCCCTCATTTATATGAACATTTTGCCCACCCATTCCATCCGAGCTGCATAACTTAACCCCACCTACCACATTGGAACACCTTAGACCAATGCCACGTAGTCCACGTCAATACAAAACAAACAAGTCAATGGGATGGGGATGCCGGGGAGGGGGGTCATATCAAACAGCTATGCATTTGTAGGGGCATGTGCCACAAAAAGTACCTGTGGGCGAATCAAACTACGTCTAACTTATGATGATAATATTTATTTTTTTCTTAGTAACTCTAAAACACTTGTATAATTTTTTTAATGCTTTTCATATTTATTAATGAGGGAATCTCTAGCCCACTAAGTTAAGAAAATATCTCCAATATCATCGGTTCGATCACAACACTTAAATCCTAATTTTAGGGAATGTTTTTTATTTTATTACGTGGGAATTTCTAGCTAGGAAGTTAAGGAAATAGCTCCAATCTCAGTGATTCAATCATGACACTTAAATTGTAAGTAATTTTGTATGGCTTGCAGGATAAAATCATATGACAAATCACGTAGCACCTGTTAAAAATAATAGTTGGAAGTTAGAGGAAAACATTAAAAAGAAAAATGATTTAAACATAAAAATCTAGAAGCTATAGCACGTTCGTCTCATTCACAAGTAGAACATTATATAGGTTTCATGCATGCACAAGTAGGAGGACTACGTCTCACACCTGAGGATATTGGCCGGTATTTCATGTCTGCTAAATAAGATTAGATGCTTTCTATTAAATAATATCATCCAATATAGCTACTATAGTTTAAGTTCGTTAGGATCCACTAGATTTTTAAATAATAACATACTATAGTTCAAGTTTGTTATGGTTCACCAGATTAAGGGCCAAATGTTTTCTATTTTTAGAAAAAGATCTGATGGCGATTGTAATTATGATACACCAGATTAAGGGTTAGATTTTTTGCTTTTTTGTGAGAATTTATAACCTATTTCTCTTTTTTCTTAGCGACTCTCATGAGCTAAATAAGATTAGATGCTTTCTTTTAAATAATATCATCCAATATAGCTACTAGAGTTTAAGTTCGTTAGGATCCACCAGATTTTTTAAATAATAACATCCAATGGTTACTATAGTTCAAGTTTGTTATGATCCACCAGATTAAGGGCCGGATGTTTCCTATTTTTAGAAAAAAGATCTGATGACGGTTGTAATTAGGATACACTAGATTAAAAGCTAGATGTTTTGTTTTTTTATGAGAATTTCTAACCTATTTTTCTTTTTCTTAGCGACTCTCATAAATTTTTAATATATAATAGAAGAAACGAAAGGGTGCAGATTCATTCAAGCACTTTGGAGATGTGGTTCCGTGAGTGATAGTAAGTAACTACTGTAACTAAAGCACTGTAACCATGCTTCTTTGTCCTTCGGCTAACACAGACGGCGCAAGACGTGACGAGACAGGCATGTACTTCGGAAATCTATCGCCGTGAGTTCAGGGTAATAATAGTGCCACGTCGAATTGAGCCACCTGATAAGTAGGAGGAGAATCATCACATGCTGGACCGACACATAGAGGAACTGTAGCCAAAGCAACCGAACAGGCTACAGTCTATAGCATGATCATTGCAGGTGATAATAAGTACGAGGGAAACGAGAGCAACAGGTACAGGAAAACTCTAGTTTAGATACAGGCTTCCTTTCTGGTATGAATCAAAAATTTTACAAGGCCGTGGCAACGGTTTCCTCGACTCATACCACATGAACAAGCTCGTATACTACAATGTTACATACATAATTTAGTAATGGACAATAAAAACATTCTCAGCTTCAAAACCAACAACTCAATCTCAAAAGAGACACCCTCAACCTCAAGCGTCAAGCCTCAATCTACAAACCAAGCAATCAAAATCCACTACATCCCATTTTCGTCAACCGGGATGAGCTAATCGCAGTAGTATGTGCCCACTTTTTTTTGTGTATTCTTTATCAACAAACAAAACAATCTGAAAGAAACCAAATATTCAAACCACCTGTCATCACCGCCATCCTCGCACTGTTTCTCCATGATCAATTAAGCAAGAAGGACACGCAGTTTGGTCCAAGAGAGCTGTAAAAATAAGCCTTCTTGGACAGGACATCTAAGCTTGTAACATGACAAAGGAGGCAGTCTGGATACACTTAGCTCCAGAAGTAGGACAAAACCATCAGAACCAGAGCAATCAAAATCTGGTCCTTGAAAGAAACGATCTTGGGACGGTCAATGCAGCTAGCGTGCCGACCAACCACAGGAAGATGCAGGTCTCCTGGACAGTACAGGAGCTCCAGGGAAATGAACGGGTTTGCTTCATCAGTCAGCTCAAATAGTATATCACAAACAGCGCTCTTGAACTCCCCACCGGACCAGACTTTCGACAGAGCGTTAGCGCAAGCGCATACATGGGACAAACTGGTTTCAGTTCAGAGCAAGTTTTTGAACGGAAAGCGGCAGAAGCTCTGCCATGCATTAAAGAAGAAAAGAGGCAACAAACAACAATCGTCCGGCAAAAAATTACAAGAAGAAGGTAGCCTCCTCGCAGAGACGACAGCGGTCCAACGGCCAGAGAACTAACTAGCCCCTAAGGACCTAGAAAATTTGATGACTACCAGAGAGCCAGAGAGGAGAGAACTCCTGATGACGACGGGACTCCTGTACACATGTTGCGAAAATCGCGACCCGATTCCAACAGCTTAGGCGAGGTGAAGAAACCCTAGATGTAGCCCTCGCCGTTCTGGAGGGAGCTTCCTCGCCGATTCCAACAGTCCAGAGCAAGTAATGCCCATAATACTTCACACTAGGAACAGATCAAGGCATAGATGGCCAAACGTTGCATTATCGTCAGGTATTTAATTTGGCACAATTTTGAGCCACTTAGTTAGTTTAGTTTAGGCAGAAAAGAGTTATGTAAGTATATAATGATAACTTAGCATGATACCTGGATCTGCCTGCCAATTGTAACAAGCACAGAGCCTGCCGGCAAACAGAAAAGGTTGAGCCAACCTGATTCCGGAGACAAATTTCCTGATCGCGTCCAGAGAGGTGGATGCTCAAAGCGTACGAGTTTGGAGGATCAGAGCTGCCAAACTCGCTCCAGCGTGTTTTCAACTTGTTGCAGTTATACAGTGTCAGACACAGAATTGATGGGGCTTCTCTAGGCAGAGCGGAATCTTTATGATTCTTGACACTGTTGGATAGAACTCTGACGACACATTTTGCAAGATCCTCCATTTTCGATGCAACAATCTCCATCTTCTCCCTAGCAAGAGTGGGAGATGCCATGTCAGGACGTAGGAAATCCATTTTGAAATCATATCCTAATACGCTTATCAGGGTATTCATTTGATATTCTTGTCATGAGTAGTGGAGAAGCATATACATCTTAAAGATAGGTTCTGATGGCTCATGCGTTATGAAAACACGACAGTATTGTTTCAAAAAAGAAAACATGACAGTCGCCTGAATTTGGAGATTATTAGCTATGTTTAGCAGGTTTCTCGAACAAATTGGCTTCGGCGAACGAGACACTTTTTTATGTGACAAGTGCCACGCATAGCTCAGCGATCAGCAGGGGAAGGTATCTTGATGAAGGACCAAAATAGCGATTAGAGGGGTGAATAAGAGCCAAATTAAAACTTTCCCTCTACAGGCAGACCCTAGAGTGGTCCGACAAAACCTCTAAATTGCATGGGTCTAGCTCAGACCAAAACATATAGTAACAAGCAAAATGGAATGGCAATAGATGTAAGACAACAAGGGAAAAGCCAGAATTTATTTTGCCTAAAGTTTCATTTGTATTCTACCTCTACTCTGAAAAGCCAACAGAAAGGAACAACTACTCTAGTACTAACAAAGAGTATTCTGGTCTCTTTTTCCTAAAACATCAACTAAAGTGCACAACCAAGGAAGTACTGAATAGAGGTCCAATGTTCTTGGCTAAATAGCACATAGCAAACTCAGCACGATCAAACACAAGAACAAAATGAAAGACCTACAATCGGCTGGAAACTTGATCAGATTTTGCTAGTGGGGGTATAAATGATCAAAGTAATCATAAAGCAACACTCACACGTCCTAGCGAGCTAGATCAAAAACTTAAAGAAAGAAGTTCCTAAGGGCCTAGATGACTAATATGTGTTCCAGAGATACACCATCCATCAATCACTCATCCTTGGCTCAAGATTAAACAAGAAAGATCAAGAAGAACCAAAAGGATGTAGAAGGAGGTGACTACAAACAAAGCATAGTAAAAACTAGAAAGTAAACATAAATAGGAACAAGATTCTTGCGCTGGAACTTTTTATATTTCTTGGAATGATGGCTTACAAAGCCTCACAACCGGGTGGGCAAAAGCTCAAAGAGTATCAGGATACTAAAACTCTTCACAAGACTCACACAACTTTCCACACTTCTAGACATAGGGAGAGGCACCCATCTCCCTCTATTTATAGCACTCTGAGAGTAATCTCCACTCTTAGATGATCTTGTGACCCTTAATAAACCTTATCAAAGATGCAAATTTACTCCCACTCTCTTGCATGGGTTAATTCGAAACCTAACAACAGCATAGGTTTTGATCATACCCTTTAACGTGACAGTTTTAGCATCCTTGATCGTTCTGGACCTAGACTCCCCCCTAAGCTTAGTCCCGATCCATGCTTTTGCCTGCCACGTCTATCACCTTGGCTCCTTGTCTTCCTAACTTGCAACCACTTCTTAGCCTCAATCATCTGCCGGCGTCTTTTGATCATAGACCTCAGTTCTTCTAGCCTAGTCCTGATCTCACCTTCGCCTCACTATGACCTAGTCCCGAAGTCCTGCAACCAACTCAGAAAAAAACCATCATATAACAATGTCCAAAATCATATCAAAAAATCCCCCATTAGATCATATAGCCTGCGACCACCCCTGGCTACGACATCCTGTCCATGACTCTCTGTGATCACATAAGACCAGTGGTACAGAGATCTAGACCACCTATATAGAGGTCTAGACCACCCACGACCACTATTACAGAGGTCTAAACCAACTATAACCTCTCAAATAGAGGTTTAAACCACCCAAGACCATTGGTATTGAGGTCTAGACTACTCATACAGAGGTATGGACCACACAGGACCTTTCAAACAGAGGTCTAGACCATTCAAGACCATTGGTACTGAGGTCAGTGATCTAGACCACTCTTACTTCGACAGTGATCAAGACCACTCTAACAGTGGTCACGACCTTTCTCTTAGAGGTTTAGACCACTCTCTAGTGATCTAGACCACTCTAACAATAGTTACGGCATCTCTCGTAGAGGTTTAGAACATTCAAGACCACTCACAAAGAGGTTACAGTGGCTCACAACCACTCCTAAATAGGTCACGATCACTCCGATGACGGTCACAATCTTTCTTAGGGAGGTCTACAGGCCTCATGACCATTTTTATAGTGGTCATGACATCTCCTAGGGAGGTCTAAAGGCCCAACGACCTCTTCTAGAGAGGTCACGGTCACTCTCATAGTGGTCACAACCTCTCCTATGGAGGTCTACAGGCCACACGACCTCTCCAACCAACTTGCTCAAAATCACAGTAAATTCAAATCAAACTCAAATCTAAGCATAAAAAACTCAAAACACAGTCAATTACTTATCATAAACATAGATAAACTACCACATGATCTCTCACTTGAATTTCATCTTGTCGCCGGTAGTCACTTTTCTTTGTATCTTTATGGGCCTTTCACTCCTTGCATATGGCTTAGGGCAGTCTACACACGCACTTCCTTCTAATGCTAATTCTAGTTTTTGGACAAAACTTTCTTCCATCCCTGTGGAATCAGAATTCATTTTGACCAACTATTCCTGTAGGATACGAATGTTTTGATCATTGTGATCAACTCTTTCACCAGAGCAATACATGCATGTATTGTATATTTGTATTGCAGTGCTTACTAGGCTGATCTATCTCGAAAACGCAACTCTGTTACCGATAGCATGTGCTACCACACCACTCACCGTGCACCTTGCTTTGAGATCCGCGCGTATCTATACGTTGTTCTTGTATCTCTCCGTATCTCTCTCACCTACTTGCTTTACAAACGGTAGAAAAAAGGGAATTATTTTTCAAAACAATATATTTTTTCAAATAATTTTACAAAAAATAATATGCTGAATCAAAATTTTATAGAAATACACATCTGTCACCATTAACAATAAAAGCTCTATCACCGTTTCAAATGGCGACAAAAGTCCGTTTAATCGCAGTTTGCATTGGCCGACGGATTATTTTCTCGTGGATTCATTTTGTTGACAAAACTGAGGCTTTTGTTGCTATTTAAATTGGCGATAGAACCCTATTATCAATTCAAATGGTGACTGGTGTATTTTTGTAAAATTATTTTTAAAAAAATTTCAAAAAAGGGCCCAACCACTTGGTAGAAAAGAGAGATTCCTTCCGACCGGAAATCTAAGCTTTTTTCAACCATTTCTTTTTGGTAAATCTAGCTCCCATACAAACGAAATTGTAAAATTAGCTTCATCTCCGATCTTAGAAGCAACGGTGTGTCAACTGTCGCGCTCCTGTACAACAACAAGACGCTGACAGCACGGCAGCTGCCTCCCACTGGCCTGTCGAGCTGCCATTGCTCGGCATCACGTCCGTACTTACTTAATCACTCAAGTAATTAAACATTTACTTAATTAATCACTTTCCTAATTAAATCACATTTTCTAGCCTATGAAGTCATGGATGCTCAGCAAGGACCTACCGAGCTACTAGCCTACGACATCTGTTGTTGAGCTCGCTGGTGAGGCGCTACGATATAGGAGCATGGCAGGTGACACGTGTCGTCTGTAGCTGCTTCCGTAGTCCGAGAGGAGGCTAGTTTTGTAAATTCATTTGTACAAGCAGTAGATTTGCAAAAAAAAAATTGTCCAGGGCAAAAAAAAAAAAAAAAAGAGTAGGCTTCCCCATCGTGGGCCCTAGCAGAAAGTGGGAGAGAGACTCGACTTCAAATTTATTTAGTAGGCTAGGGCACAAAATGGGTTTGGGATTTTTGTTTCCATTTTGAAATTTTTAGTCATTAGACATAATTACTTTAGCAGTAGCACAAAATTTTCATTTACAGGGTGTGCACAAGGGATATTTTAGATAAGACGACTCTTTCTTCTATGTGTCTCTTTATTTATTTTTATTTTTTTTATTTGCAAAGTGATCACCAAACTACAGCTGCCACCATATGCCAAATTTCAACATTTTTATATACTGAACCTTTTTATTCAATTCCGTTTCACTGAACAATTGAGAGGAATGGGACATATCATAATTCAAGCATCTCTCTCTCATACACACACGATTCAAACAAGTTTGGAAAATAAACAAATTTTGGGACATGCCCAAACGATCAATAATGTAATGAGGGCAACGACTGCTGTGCAATCAGGGCTCCCGTGCAATCACCGTGCAATCCAACTAAAAAAAGTTTCAAAAAATTCTGAAAAAAAATCATGGATGTACATCTCATCTTACCCTATCTACATATAAAATTTCATGATCAAATTCGTGACAAATTTGTCTTTTTTTGTAACTTCTAGCATAGGACGAATCAGAAATTTATCTTTTTTGTAACTTCTAGCATAGGACGAATTTGATCATGAAATTTTATATGTAGATGGGGTAAGATGAGATGTACATCCATGATTTTTTTCAGAATTTTTTGAAACTTTTCTTAGTTGGATTGCACGGTGATTGCACGGAAGCCCTGATTGCACAGCAGTCGTTGCCTGCAATGAGATAATTCAAAAACTAATTTGCCTATAATAGATCAGTGAATTCTTTCCTTTGCCTAATTACCTTCAAAATGAACAAAAAAATGATTATTGGATATAATTTTGGGACCTCCTTCACATTTTTACACATTTTTGGACTTTTTTTCATGTTGTAACTATTTTTTCACGCATTGTCAACAAAGCACCGGACAATAATCTCTCGCCCATTTCCCCATGTTAAATATTTTCCACAAAATAACCATCACAAAAAATCCTTTTCAGACATTACATCTTTTGAACAAGAGAAAAAATGATATTGAACATTATTATGGTGAGAGACTGAGAATTGGGACAATTTGGGACTTTCTTAATCAAGCAGCAGCAACAAGGACACAGCAAGAACAACAACTCTCCAAGTCTAATTTGAGCAAAAACAAAAGAATGAAGGAATGGAGGAGCTCCGAATCAAATATCAGCATTATACAGCACCAAAATTGACATGAATATTTGAACAAAGTAACATGAGCAATAAACAGCAAATCTCTCTCTCACTGACGAGCACCAAGCCACCAACACAGAACAGAAAATTCGTAACAAAACTAATGTTAATTCTATTTGTGATATTTATATGTGATGATTAATTTGACAATAATATAATATATGTGTGATGATTAATTGGAAAACAATATTTATGATTGAATATTTGTGATGGAAAATAATATTTGTGGAAGAAGAAGATACTGTGTGGTTTGTTGCTTTATTTGTGATGGGAGATGTAGCGCAGGTAATAGGAAGTGCAACCCAGGGACGCGAGATACACATTGCAGCGCAGGCGGATGCAGACGGACGCACATTGTAGGTCAGGGAAAATCCGCGCAAATGGCCGTAGCCCGAAAGCAGCACACACGAAGGTTGAAGAGGTGCAGGCGTAGCATGCGAGGTCGCAGAGATGCAGGTGGCATGCGAGGTTGCAGGTGCAAGAGGCACAGCACGTGTAGGACGGACGACGTAATGTTGCGGCCAGCGGACCGTACAGGCGAGTGAGTCACGCGAAAGCAGCAGGTGGGCCGTACACGTGTATGTGTGAGTTTTGCATAGTGCATGTATTGGGTCATGTGTAATCGAGTCAGGTGAATATACATGCAAATTATTAGGGATAAAAAGTTAGAGTTTGCTGAATATAAATACGAGGGGATGCCTTATGATTTTGGATGAGCTGCAACAAAGAAAAGAAAAAGGGCTTTGGCCAGTGGCGGATCTAGGATTTTAAGTTAGGGTATGCCGAGTTAATACTATAATATACAATTCAGTAAAATCCAATGAACAATTCGGTAAACAACTATAAATATTGTCGAGAAATTCGGTATACGAGTATAAAATAACTAGAAACATGATAATACAAGTATAAATTACAATATAAATAGTTCGAACATTTTAAGTATGAAATATGCATAAAAGAAGCTTACGCACCTACAATAGTTCAAAGAATACAATATTACTTCTTGTCTAGCCTCCGCCTTCTAATAGCCATGAAACTCTTGATTATATCATTTTCATCAATTTGGAAGAAAATATCGCGCTCAATAAACGTTTCCGAAAAAGAGATGCAATGTTTCTAGAAAAGAGATGAAGCAGCAGTAGCCTTCTTTGCTGCATGTTTCCGAAAAAAAGATGCAATGTCTCTGTTCCTCTTCATAATTCAACAACTCTACAAACAAAAAAAGCACTGCATCAACAAGCAACTCTCTAGTCTCTAGCAAAGTAGCAATTATATTTGTTTCTACTCTATAAATCAACTAGCAGTCTTGCACTCAAATCACATGTAGGATCGATATACACTAATATAGCAATCAGAAGGGGGTGAATGATTGCGCGGAAGCTAAAACAAATTTTTATTGATTCTCAAATCACCCTTAAACAAATTATAAAAAACTGTTTCGGTTTCAGAAAAACAGACTGACACATGTTAACTAAAACAGTAATTCCTGAAGATCCAACAGTTGGATTGATGTGAAATTTTAACTGTAGAAACTAGATTCAATTTTGAAACTAACACAATAAGAATCAGCTCAATCGGATATACGGATATAAAGTTATTACCTTCACAAGCTGACTATATAAAATAATGACGGTATTATGGATTGTATTGAGCCGAATCTACAGGGTATGCCGTGGCCCACCTGGTATACCCTGTAGATCCGCCCCTGGCTCTGGCGGCGGAACCAAGAAGCCGCACAGAAGGGCAAAGTCACCGCACAAAAGAAAAGAGTGAGCGACGGCGGCACAAAAGAATGGCCGGGGAGACGTGTGCACGCGAGGGCTCGGTACGGCGCAACAGGAGAGCAAGCAGGAGCAGCAGGAGCCAACGCGTCCAGTGTTCGATTACATCGGCAGCGGGCTTGAAGCACTACGCAAGCAAGAGGAGTACAGAGAAGATTCCAGTTTACAGTGCGTGAAGCTTCAGACGCGTATTCTCTGTAGTACTGTAAAGGATCTCTGACCGTGAAGCTTCATATCGTAGAGAATAGAGAGATCGGTGAAAGAATAAACGGAAGAGAAAAGAGAAGAAAAATTAAGAGATTATTTGAGGTTTGTGTTTTCACGTGTAGGGATCTATATGTGTGTTATTTGATACCAGTGAGTATAGATTTCGATCTACTAGTTATTATTTGCGTACAATCATTTTCTAATTTGCATGTTTAATCTAGTTTTATTTCACAATCTTAGATTAATTTCTCTAGATTGATTCTTTAAGTTTAGTCAGTATTTTATTAATTTCCAGAATTAATAGAAAACAAAAAAAAATCGGTTTAAGTGTTAGTTTACACTAATTCACCTTCCTCTTTGTGCACCCGTATCCTTCACTAAATGCAGGAGATTGCTAGGAAGAAGAAAGGGGGGATTTTGAGACATGCCCAAACTTTTAGAAAATTCGAGAAACGAAAGAAAACAGACAGAACATCTTGTTTCAGCACTTAATCAGCACATCTTCCGTTTTAACATCAATACTAATCATAGCTATCAATACTATACCGATACCAGCAGCTAGTATATAGCTATACCATTTCAACCCCTAGGCCAGTATAAAGTAGCTCTATGTACCATACTAGCCTTGATACTAGTCAATATTGGCTATACCGGCTTCGACGCCAATCAATACCAGTCATACCGGTAGAACTAATAATATGGTCTATTGAACTATATGTTATATTTGATAGTACTATTATGTATTTGGAGTAATATTATAAATGAATTTTGGTGTACATATAATTAAACATATTTTAAGCTAGTTTCAGCAAGTTTTAAGCATGTTTTGATAATACTATTATGTATTTAGAGTAATATTATGCATGTTTTAAGCAAGTTTCAGCAAGTTTTAAGATTCAAAATGCAATATTTTATGTTTCAAAATCACAGTTCATGCATATTTCAAGTTTATTAAAACTTTCGAGTTTATTAAAGCATCAAGTAAACTGAAGTTTCAGAACCAAAACAACAAGTTTCAGTTTCAGAGGAAGACTCAAGTGGGTTTCGACAAGTTTCGATATTGTTTCAGAAGGTTTCAATAATGTTTCGAGAGAGTTTTAAGAGGGTTTCGGCACAATTTCAAAAGAATTCAGCTAGTTTCGTGAAAACAAATCATACACAAATGAAAATTGACCGAAACATTGTCTCAAGACTTACTTAAGCTTCATAATTGAAACTCATTCGCCAAAACTAAAAATTAGATTTGAAACTTTATTGAAGCATCAAGTTTCAAAACTGAAACTGAAGTTTCGAAATAGACACATCAAGTTTTAAGGAGTTTTAAACATATTCCAAGAGTTTTCGAGAAAAGTTTTAGG
The DNA here is from genome assembly GCA_036346375.1 of Guadua angustifolia. NCBI lineage: Eukaryota > Viridiplantae > Streptophyta > Magnoliopsida > Poales > Poaceae > Guadua > Guadua angustifolia. The sequence goes on along the minus strand of CM070501.1, from coordinate 41,184,208 downwards.
TTGGTTTTAGAGAGTTTCAAGAGGGTTTCAGCACAGTTTCGAAAGAATTTAGCAAGTTTAATGGAAACAAATGATACACAGTTGAAATTTGATCGAAATATCAAGTTTTATAATTGAAACATAATCACCAAACCTGCAATTTAAGATTTAGAACTAAAAAACATTATGAAACTTTATTAAAGCATGATTGAAACATCAAGTTTCAAAATTGAAAACATCAAGGTGCAACCATGGCACTCCTTAGATTCCCCGCCCTCCTCGTCTTGTCGTCCATCTTTTGGACGGCTGCAACTGTAGTCTGCCTCTCAATGCAGTACCTAGCACGTTCTCACACAGTGTCACCCAATAACAGTGCACTTGTCACCGCATGCAGTGGCGGAGCCGTCCGGGGGGTGGTGGGGCCTGGGCCCCATGCTCATGAAAACATAGCATATATATATATATATTAAACTTTGAAATTTCTAGCAAGTTACAAGTGTTAAACTTTGAATATCAATCATTAGTAGAGATTTACTTTATTTTTAGGCCTCCTCCTTTAGAAATTTCTGGCTCCGCTACTGACCACAGGGCATCCTCCCTCGCTTCCCAGTCGGCGGCTGACGGCGGAGCCTGCCAAATCCAAGAACAAAGGCCACTCCTTCGTGCTGGTCGCGCTGGGCCGGCAGATCTTTGGCATCCCCAACTACATTGCCCACGCATGCCTTGGCACGCCAGCGTAGGCGCACCTCGTCGCCATCGACCTTAGCAATGACGCCGTGTAGGTGACATGTCTTTCTCTCCGACGTAGTTGTCCACATACCGCTCGATGCGTTGTGGCTCGCTGCGGTGCGCACAGGTGCCCAACCCTTCCTGCCCCGACGGCGTGGTCTTGTCATGCACGTTCAACCTCACGTACGCTACGTCCACATTTCAAGCCATGCTCGAGCACGACTCGCTCACCCTCAAGAAGGACGCTGTCGTGTCCTACACTTTCAGGCGCCTCCGTATCGTCACCGGCAACCCCGTGCCACTGTGGAAACTCATTGGCTTCGGTCGTGAGCCGTTGTCCTTCTTGTCATAGACCAAAGACATGCACGTAGGACGTACATGTTACGGCGAACGGAGAACGTACCAGGAGAAGTTTGCATCATAATGCTTTTGTCACCAAAGAAACAACGGGAAATTCTTAGGTGCCAAGCTCCCAAAAGCAACATCAAACTCTACAAATGATCAGACACCCGAATCTGAATTAAGCATGTCTAAGTTGTTCCATCGGAAAGACAAAAAACAGTATTACCGTATTGTAGTCTTTCTGCCAAAAAAAAAACTCACAAACAAAAAAATCACCAATATCTAATAGAAAAAGTGAGTGCTCACAAATTAAAAAAACACTCAAGTGTCATTTAACAAATCCCAAAAATCTAATCTGTTGCTCATAAAGCTAGATGATACTATCATGGTCAATGACAACTTAGGGCCTATTTGATAGAGCTCTAGATCCCAGCTCCACCTGAGATCTGAAACTTGTAGGCTAAAATAAAGTGAATTAAGTTTATATATTTAGTCTAAAATGTAAATAAGATGACCCATCTAAACACTCTTAATATACCAATAGTTCCAACTTCACAGATCTGGTGAAGCTGGAGCTGTACCAAACATATCCTTAGATGGAGACATTGCGAATGCAATCCAATACTCCGATCCGCCGTATATGGTTGGATTTTTATAAATATTTTCTCATCAAATTCAACTTACAAAAAAGGATGGTGCTACAAAACGATATACCATTGGGAACGTTTCCAACAATATAGGTGAGTTTCACTAAGTTCAAAAAAAGTTTTGCATAGTTCACATATCCTTAGATGGAGACATTGCGAATGCAATCCAATACTCCGATCCTCCGTATATGGTTGGATTTTTATAAATATTTTCTTATCAAATTCAATTTACAAAAAAGGATGGTGCTACAAAACGATATACCATTGGGAACGTTTCCAACGGTATAGGTGAGTTTCACTAAGTTCAAAAAAAGTTTTGCATAGTTCACAATTTTCAATCAGGTTTCTTCTATGTTTAACAAAGTTTCATCTTTGTTTTAGGAAAAGTTTCAAGAAAAATTTATTTGTACGTCAACAAGTTTCATGTTTTATGCGCGTTTCAAGTTTTAAAAGAAGTTTCCAACAATATTAATTCATGTTTCAATAAGTTTAAGTAAACTCCATGTGTGTTTCAAAAGTTTCATTCATGTTTTGGCAAGTTTCAATTAGTTCCATGCGTGTTTCGGCAAGTTTTAAGAAAACATTTGAAAAGTTTCATGTTCAAATGAGTTTCACACACTTCTAGAGGTTTTTAGAAGATTACGAGCCAAAGTTTTAAAGAGTTTCCGATTTTTGAACTCAAGTTTCAACCAAAAGTTTCACCAAATTTCAACACAAAAGTTTCAAGAAGTTTCGAACAAACTTTTCAGAAAAGTTTTGGTGAGCTCACCTGGCTATGTGGTCTACCATGCCACCGAGAGCCACCCAATACCATCCGCTTGTGATGCACCCTTTCCTCTAGTTCCAGCCTCGATTACCGCGGTCGCCATGGAGCCAAACGCCGTCAGCCACCGTCAAATCCATGCTCAAGCTCACACCGAGCTTACATCTCTCCTCTTTTCCTCGACTCAGGCCTGAGCTAGAGTTGTTTCCCAAGTCAGACCATTGCCTCCCATCACTAGATACAGTGGTGGAGGTGAAGCACTGTGTCACCATCTGCACCAAATCTGGAGCCAAGGGTGAAGGAGGAGGTAGAGGGGGCCATCGTGCTTACGTGAAGCCATGGGCAGATATGTGTGTTCAAAGCCATGATGTTCTCCCCGGATTTGAAGGATCCATCACCATAAGGCTATGCACACTCTCACTACCATCATAGGGACCGAATCGAAGTGGCTCAATGTTATATCTTCCACCACCAGCGACAAATCGACCGCCAGCGCTTGACGTGGAGAGAGCAGGGAGAAAGGATTGGAGTTTTTTTAAGACAAAAATGGATTGAGATTACTGGCGCTAGGCTCCCATCATTATGCTCACCTGCACCCACTTGGCTCCCATCACCGCGCTCACCAATGGCAGTTTGCCGCAACGCTCGAGTGAGCCCATAACCTCACTTTTAGTGATGCCGAGCAAGCTCACCGTCATTCTTTGTTTGCCCTTGTCCGCCCTTGTCTTCCCGTGAACAAGGGCTCACCTCCGCACTTGCCCCAGCAGCCTCCGTACTAGCTAACCCTCTCGTCGTGGTGCTCGCCAGCCTCGCTACGGCCTACAACCACGAGCACGTATAGTGGGTTTGGATGAATCGTCTTGCTTTGCCCTTATTTATTGGCTTTTTAATTACGATGCCATTCAAGAGAATGAGAAACAGAGGAGGGGAGGGAAAACAAAGCGCTATGTATGAAAAGGAGACAGGAAAAGAAACGGTGCTTTGCGTGAAAGGGATGTGACAGGGACCAAGACTTGTGTTAATCACACAAAGAGGATGTTAAGAAGGTTGAAATCTAACGTAGTTTGCTTTTTCATTGATTTTCCAGTGAATGGTATATAGGGTTTGCTAGTTTTTCTTAAAAAAAATGCTCAAACACTTTCTTTTTGTTTGCTAGCTAGCTAGTTTTTCTGCCAATAAGGTGACGAGGAAGGACAGAGAGAAAAACTTACCACAAGGCAGTAGTATAAACTAGATGAGTGATCGCGGCGTGATCGTTGCTTCTCCACGCAAGCAAATCGAGAAAACGCGTGAAATGTTTAAAAGGATATAAACGTAATGACACTTTTTTTTTGAATTTATTTGGGTCCTTTTGCTAAGGATCCACGATTTTGCTGAACCGAAAGATCTTTTTCATAAAAACAGATGAAATGATCTAAACGTAATTACATATTTTTTATATTTATCTAGAATTCTTTCACGAAGGATTCACGATTTTGTTAAACTAAAAAGTTCTTTTTAAAAAAAAACAGTTGAAAGGACCCAAATATAATTATGTTTTTTTTCTAAGGGGCTTTAATGGAGGGATAGCACGTAGCTGCCCTCTTTGGGTAGGAAATCTGCCATCTTTAGGCCCTGTTTGGGAGAGCTCCAGCTCCCAGCTCCAACTCAGATCTGAAATTTATAGACTAAAATAAAGTAAATTAAGTTTATATTTTTAGTCTAAAATGTAAACAAGATGATCTACCAAAACACTCTTAATGTACCTACAGCTCCAGCTCCATAAATTTTTGAAGCTAGAAATACCCTGCTCCACCAACTCCACAGATTTTGGTGGAGCTGGAGCTGTCCCAAACACCCCCTTAGTATATAGTGGTCCTTTCACTAAGGATCTACGATTTTTCTAAATCGAAAGATCTTTTTCATATAAACAGCTAAAAGGATCTAAACATAATTACGTATTTTTTATATTTATCTAGAGTTTTTTTATGAAGGATTTGCAATTTTGCTAAATTAAAAGATTCTTTTTATAAATTAAAAAACAGTTGAAAGGATGTAAATATAATTATACTTTTTCTAAGGGACTTTGACGGAGGGATGACAGTGGCTGTCCTCTTTAGACAGAAAATCTGTAATCTTTATTATATAGTATGATTACTAGTACGTACCTGAACGTACACTTTGTACGTGGAGTCGGGCAAGGCCGCGTCCAGCACCCGATCCACGTCCAAGCTCACCGGCCGGAACCAGTAGAGCTCCTCGCCGACCATCCGGTCCCTCCTCCGGAACCACCTCCGCAGCTCTAGCTTCACTTCCTCCGGCGACGCGAACACTGCCTCCGCCGCCTCCTCGGCCGCACGCACCTCGCTGTCCTCGACCGCCCCGCCCACGCGGAACGCGCCAGCCTCCGCGGCAGCGCCGACCGCCGTCCGCGCAGCGGCCGCCTCGCCCGACAGGAGGGCCTTCGCGGGGACGTCCGGAGCCAGCGGAAGCTCGGGCAAGTGGAAGCCCTTCTTCCGGGGCAGGGTGAGGTCCGGGACGCGGAGGGAAGCCTCGAGGAACTCGGCGAGGACGAGCTCGCCCGCCGCGGCGGAGCGTGCGCCGCGCGCCGTCCGGATCGGGGTCGGCGGCGGCACGCGGGGCCGCCCCGGGGCCCTGGACGTCGCCGTCATGCCGGTGAGGGGATGGGGGAGACCTTGTAGCGGAAGGTGCTTGAATCCCGATTTCCAGCTGCTGGTGGCGGTGGTGTGAGTTTTAAGGAACGATGGGACGGGGAGGGGTCGTGGAGCAACCGCGGCCGTCAGATGCGTCGCGTGGACGGGCCCGATGGAGGCCGTGGTTCGGAAAAACAGGGGAGAAGACGAGAAGTGGAGGCACGACGACTTGGACAAGCGAGAATGGGAGGAAGGTGGCGGCGGTGTTGCAACGTTGCGTAGCTTGGGGGAGTGAGTACGTACGCGGTACGCGGTGGGTGGCTGGGGCGACATGGAGCCGTCTGATTTTACATGGACCGCTGGATCTTACCAACTTGGGTACGTGGATTGCGATGATATCATGTAAACGGTAGAGAGATCAGAGAAGACGAAGGACAAAAATCCCTATCCGTTCTGTGCATCGGAAGGAATGTCTTTCCAAACCTATGGCTCTCTACACTATTCAACTCGATTTGGATCGTCTGTTATAACAACAACAATTTAAAATGGGAGAAACTAGCACTCGGATGTTCGATTTCTGTTCATCCCATTGGACACCTCTTGCAACATTTTTTTTCTACGTTTACAACATTTTCTGTCGACGCGTGAAACATTTTTTTTTAAACGCTTGCAACATCCGTTTACTGTATCGAATTTTACTGTTTATCGAAGGAAAATATTACACGCGTTGTAACAAAATGTTACACATAAAGGAAAAAAATGTTACAGTGCGTTCGAAAATTTCATGGTTCATAAAGGTTAGACCATAAGCAGATATCCCTATATGCGTACGTTTAGTGACAAAGATGAAACTTTCTATCACAGATACAGGGCATCATTCTGATATGCATATGACGATTAAGGCAGCTCATCAAGCAATGTGGACAAATAAGCTAAATTAGTATGTCAAATGTGCTACCAACTAAACACTACAAACTAACTACAAAACGAAAGGAAGCTGATTGGCATGAAGCAAGGCAAGGAGCACATACCCTGCGGCTTAAGAAGCGTTCTGGCGGCCTGCGGTCACTCCGGGCCTCATGGGAAGCGGAGGCGACGGTGGCTGGTACGGTCCAAATTGTCAGAAAGGATTTTAGAGTCACGGAGTTCATATGCCAAGGCGATTTTCCCCTCTGCATCGCGGCAGAGGCGGAGTCAGGCCTCAGGCCAGCTGGGCCTGAGCCCAAGGCCTAGCCCAAAAATCCTATATAAATGGGTTTGAAAATTTAAAAAAAAATCAAAATTTGGCCCAATAACCTATGGGCCAGCCCGAGGCTTAGACGTGGGCTGGCTCGGCCCCTGCATCGCGGTATATGCTATCCATCTGGTAAGGCACGAATAGCCGACGAATGTATTGGGACTTTGGGAGAGGAAAATCCTACCGAGGAAGTGAGGAACAGACATTGCAGCATACAGATTTCAGGCATCAAACAGAGCATCTTATTTCAGAGACCAAAAATTCTCTATATTATAATAGTATGCAAATGTTTTTGTAATTCTTTGTCATGATAGTCACTAATGACAGTATACAAGATGCACTTTAATGGAAACTCAAGAGTTCAGAGCTGAAGTAAATGAGCACGTTGAGTATCTAGTCTTTTTCAGTGACGGGGACAAAAATGCTACTGTAATCTGCTCTGCTTCTTTTGCTTCACGTAAGCCCGAGGTCCACAGACATCGAATTGACATTTGTCCTTCTGTAGGAGCGGTTGCTTCAGATCGAAGCCCATGTTAATGCCGTCAGAACAGTGCGGTGTACCGTAAATGCAGAGGATGGTCATGCATCCAAATCTCTTTTCGAGATCCAAACCGGTCCTTTAGCCACAATACCATCGGCAGCTTTAGCGAACCCATTCTGTACCAGGAGAAGAGCGTCTGCTCCACCTTCTTTCACCTGCCATGGACATGGTTGATGAGCCAAAAGTGATTTAGGAAATGCGTAAGGACTGAGGAGCTACGCTAAGAAAAGTTTAGCGTCCCTTGATTGGAAATAAAAGGGAGTGGTAAACATGACTGAAAGTCTGCAATTTATCATTTTGATGGCCAGGTGGATAGCATCAGAAGGTATGATAACCTGGGTATGAAACAGCGTAGCTGGCAATTCGAGGGCCTTCTGTTGGCTCTCCATCAAGCAAAAGTAAGAATACATGATCATCCCTAGCAAGGCAACAAGAATCCCTGCTATGTTCCTCCAGCTAAATGGATCGTGAAGTAAAACATATCCAAAACCAAGGACAAGGCAAGTTTTCAGATGACCCAGTACTTGGTATGTTACAGGAGATGTTTTCCCGATCACAAGAAATGTACTGAAGTTCACAGAGACAGATATGAGGCATGAAAGAATGATGAATACCTGTCAAAAAAGATAATAAATAGATAAATTATTGGATAAAAACACATTAGTAATTCAGAAAAGGAGTGTCGGCCTGTCAGGTAAAGAAATGCTCACAAGGATTTGGCGTGTGTACTTGAAAGTGAATACATTCTGATTAGTAAGAAGACCATCAAGAAATGGACCAATGAGAAAAAGAGTCAGCGCTTGGTATGGGCAAGATTGATATAGAAGTTGAGTTGAAGAAACTTTGAATTTCTTCTGAATTGTGTTTGTCATCTGGCAGAATTGGTTAAGTTCTTATAGGGAAGAAAAATAAAATAGCAGAGAAAAGATGTATACAAACCTTAATTCAATAGACAGCAATGAATCCAAACAAATTACAGTTGATTAATAAAATGGAGAGTAGATTATCATATAAAGTTTGTTACTTGAATTTGAGGAATGAAGAATGTTTGAGGAATTTGGATGAGACAAGCTAATGCAAATTAATCCAGTGGTATTATGACAAGTTGGCAACTACGGTACTGAACTGCAGGAAGAGTCTAGATTATCTAACAAACAAAATGGCGCTTAACACCGAAGTAATGTCCTCTGTGATGTCATTGTTGATATAAAGAAGAAAGTTTCCACACAAAAAATACCTTGTCATGGTAATGACCAAATATCTTTACCTAAAGTTATGCCTGACACTGATATAGGTGTAGGCATATGGATTTCAAAATAGAAAACAGAGAATGACAACTATCCATCTCATCAATCAAATATCACCTCACAGATGTTATGAGTTAGTACCATGAGTCTGCTTTTTTTATCCATAAAGAAAATAAATCAAGTGTTATTTTATTTTCTAGTAGAAAGAACACTAAATTGAACTTCATGATCATTGTTCAAAGGATACAATCTGTGAAATACATGTAGTAAGAACAGCAAGCAGAGACAACACAGATCCCAAACGATTTAGTTGAAGGTCTGTCACTGTTGCAATACCCACACCAAACAGAAGAATTGCCAGTGCCATTTGGATGCTCCGGCTGCATCAAGGACAAATATCATTATAATCTGTGATCTAAATCATGGAATGGCGAGAATAATGGCTAGGGCTGCAGACCTGCGGCCTGTAGGTGTTCAGCATTTCAAATATTCAAAAACCATGTACTAGTTGATGATTTTGTCATATTTCTCATGAGTGCCAACAAGGATCAGATATTTACAAGTTGATGATTTTGTCATATGTGATATGATAAAGCAAGACTTGGATACAACCTGAATGTCTTCCCGAAGAATAGAGTCTCCAATGTTACAGTACAAGGAATTATTGCCAGCTTGGTCACCTGATACATTTTTTAGAGTGAGACGGCCAATACAAAGCAGAGAACTAGTGACAACACAAACACTTAAAATCTGTAGACGAAGAACATTTTTAAAAAGCTTGGTTGCATGCATTTCTAGAAGAGAATAAATTTTAAAGCAAATAAGATTAGATCAAAACAAGTGCCAATTAAAGTGGTGTCATGCCATCCCCTAATCAAATCAGGGGTACATTAAATTCATCATCATTTTATTGTTTGGAAATTGGAGTAGTATTGTTTTGTAATCAACTGTATTGTGTTGATATTCGGATGAAACATACATTAAAGTCAACTTCTAAATTTCCAGCAGAAATTTAATTGTGAAAAGTCCAAACAGGTAACATTTGCAGAAGATGAATATTGTCATCCGAAATAGAAAAAAGCAGAAAGATGGAAGATTGGTCTGAACATCAAAAGGTAAACCAACCTGGTAAAAGCCAACAGAATTGAATCCAAGGCTCAGATTAAGCAAACCAATAGATATGCCATTTAGTATTCCAAATCCGATGACTGCCTTGGGATCAAAATCCTTGCTCTCGAAAAGTTTCATCTGAAGAGCCACATGGAGCGAACAAAATGTCACCAGGAGATGCCAGCTTGTCAGCGTAGTAGCTGAAAGAAATCAGAACAGTTTTGTCAATTTTGCAAAGTCATATGTAGTGAAAGTTTTCCATTAAAAAAAAAACTAGTGAAAGTTCAAGTTCACTCGGGCGCCCAATGCTCATCTTTCATTCAAACTAGTCTGCACTTCGCTCAAGCAATTCCAAGAACACCTGGTGTGCAAACTCATTTCTATCCCTCCGAATTGTATCAGCATCTACGTTAATAACAAAAGGATCACGGTCGCCGCTAGTACGTCGCACGGTCGCAGGCAGGAAGCTCGTGGTGTCAAACACTCCCTAGTTCCTACCTTGATTCCGTGTACAAACTAGACGCAAAAGAAACTAGAGCGCGAGAAGCTAGGCGGCGCTCACCGAACGTGAAGCCGAGGGTGCTCATGAGCGCCTTGTTGCAGATGACGATCGACACGGAGGACACCACCGACAGGGCCAGCGCCCCCACCGTCCCGGCCGTCCCGCCTCCCCCCATCCTTATGCACCACCGCCGCAAGAGAAAAAAGACGAAACCGGTGACGCTTCTGAGAGAGGCGGGCGGCGGAGGAGGGTGGACGGGAGGCAAAAATCTGTAGCGTGAGAGCTCTGCCTCTGCGGCGTGGTGGTTATACGTCTGTTGTTTGCTTCGCGTAGAATTGGATGGATTTGTTCCGGTCCAATTTACTGTGGCCTGGCCCGGCGCAGACAGGCAAGTGTCTCTCAGGCGCAGCGGCGTGGGTGGCTGCTCAAGCAGTCGCCATGGCTCTGCACGGGGAGGAGCACGCCGGAGGGCCGGCGCGTCGTCCTGTCCAGTCCAGGTGTAAAAGGCGCACACAAATTGCCGAGCTTGTATTTTCCTACTACGTGCGTCCTGCCAAATCTGCACTGGACATAAATGGGATCTTGGTGGCTTATTAAATAGGGAATCTAGCCATATCTGGTAACTACCTAGGAACCTGCTGTGCTGTTGTTTGGTTTCTTTTTACACATTTGAACTGCAAATTAGTTGAAAGCGCATGAAGCCAGACTCTGGCTGCCAGAGCCGCCTTTCTAATTCTTTGTCAGCCATTAGGATTGCCAATCATAATTCATAGGAGGCTAGTACAAATTAGCAATGGCTAGAATGCTAGATGGATACTGCTCTGACGAAGAGTAAGAGTTTGGTGGAGTGGTTGGAAGCTGCGTGTCAGACTGGAAACTCGCTAGCTGATCAATCAAAAGTCTGTGTAACCTAACTGAACGCTGTACTCTCGAACCATATAGCTGAACTGCTGAAGTCAATTTCACCGTTCAATACTTCGAACACTTATTATCTTGGAATTTGCACTGGAAAAACGACAGATAAACTAACATATTCAGACGACGGTGACGACTGACGACCTACCAAACATGCGGACTCCCACGCCTTTGAAAGGCCCAAATTAGCATATCTCTCCATCGTTATTCGCACAAACGGCCTAACTGCAACGACAATTCGCCAATTTGGCAGCGCTACAGCCAAATCTGAACCAATCAACCCTAACGGGCCGGCCAACGGACACCCATATCTGTGTGAGCGGACTGACGGATTAGTACATCCTCGAAATGGGAAGGTGCTGTTTCTTAGATGGTTTCTTAGGGCATTTCCAATGGATCATTTCTTTGATCGTTTCTTAGAGGAGAGATAGTGTATTAATTGATGTTTAGAAACAATGGCTCTCAATGCATAGTTTCTACCTCTTAGTTTCTAATATTAATTAATGTAGTTTTTCTGGTTAGAGTTTCTTAAACTAGAAATAGTGTATTAATTAAATGTTTAGAAGAAACGATAAAAATCGAGCACAATGCAGTTTTTATCGTTTCTTAAACATCAATTAATACACTATCTCTCTAAGAAAACTGCAAAAAACCTTGGTAATTAATTTAGAAACTTAGAAACTATGCATTGAGAGCCATTATTTCTAAACATCAATTAATACACTATCTTCCTCTAAGAAACGATAAAAGAAATGATCCATTGGAAATGCCCTAACAGAGTTAAACCTCAGCTATCCTGCAGTGCATTAGTCAGGAGTCGCCATCAATTTCAGTTAGAAGTTTAGAATTCATTAAGGCTACTAGATGACATCGGTGCTGCTAGACCGTGTAAAGTTCTTTTGTTAGGTCATAATTGAGATCGGTCGACTGGCGTTTATTTAGCACACCTGAGACAGAAGAAATCTACTGGAATTTTTTTTAAATAAATGGCAGGAGCTCTGCCTTTTATTAAAGATAAGGGGGAATTACACCAAAATGCCAACCCATAATGAGAATCCCGAGGATCTACTGCAAATTCAAGCTGCCTTTTACGATCACACTTCGCAACCCCAAACTCGGAAACATAGGAAGTCAGCAGAATGATGCCAGGGGCGAATCCAGCAAAAAATGTAGCTGGGGTCAACACCAAGTCACTAACTTATAGCATGGCCATATAATAGACAAATAGCATGTACAGGCAAGAGAAAAAATTGTACAAAAATATAGTAGATAACAAAAATAAATACTTTCTACAAAAGTGGTTACCTCAATTGCTCTTTTATAGTTGTTCCCTTCGTTCTTTCATCTTCTGAAAAAGATCTATCACATCGCCATTTGAAATTGTGGATAGAAAACCTTGCTCCACAAAGCAAATTATGGAGTCATTCATAAACTGATCGCCCATACGATTGCGTAACACCGTCTTCACAATTTTCATCCGTGAAAAACACCTTTCAACTTGATGCAGTTGCAATTAGTAGAACTAACACTAGCTTGAGGAGCTTATAAACTAAAGGAAAAGAAAGATGTTTCTTTGTATCCACCATCAATTTGGCAAGTTCAGAAATAGTGCTCAAATTGGCAAATCTTTCATCTGCTCTCACATTATCAATGTAGATAGGAAGCTCAAGACTAAGATCCTTCAACTGCATTGAATTGAAATCATCTGGATAGGATCTAGCCAACTCCATTAAGCTCTCAAGGCTAAAAGCAAGAAACGAATCACTGGGACTGAAAGCAGCCATTTGTGTAAGCAAATTAGAATTAATCTCATTGAAACGGTCATTAAACTCTAAAAGTTGCAAGTCCATGACAACATTCAAGCAATCGTATCTATAATGTTGATAGTTAGTACGATTGGTCTTTTGCCTTGGTTTATGTCTATCTACAAATTCTTCTTCCATATCCAACTTTAGAGTACCATGTTCATCACAAAAGGAGTATACTGTCTCCAATAGGGATTCCCAACCATCATCTCTAATTTGCTGAAATTTTCGTTTAGTTTTCTCCACCTCCAACATAGCCTCTAAGATATCTTGATCTTTCCTCTGTAAACACAATGATAAAGCATTTGCATGTCCTAAGATAAGCAACATCAAATGCAAATGAAACACAAAGTCAAAATCCTTTAAATAATTTAAGAGTCCACGGGCTTGCTGTTTTTTCCCATCATTTGGGCCATCTTTTTCGACATATTGGAGCACTTCAATAATAGAAGGAAACAGATTGTTGATGCTCTTAAGGGTTTTATAGTGAGAACACCATCGAGTGTCTCCGCCCTTTGAAGAGATTGCTCTTGATTTAATCTGCTCCTTCGCTAAGTGACCACTTGCCAATGGCTTTTCTCACCGTCTCTTGTTGACTTTCTCTAATCATATCTTTCCGCTTGCAAGAAGCTCCAACTATATTAAGCAAAAGATTCACCATGTCAAAGAAGTCACTAATATCATCATTCTTTTTAGCTATCGCCACAATGACTAGTTTGAAGTTGATGGGCAAAGCAATGAACGTAATATCTTTGAGCTATTCTCTCTCATTATCAAAGCTCTCAAGCCATTAAACTCACATCTCATGTTGCTTGCTCCATCATAACCTTGGCCTCTAATTTGTTTTATGCTCAATCCATACTTAGAAAAGAGATGATCAATATTAGATTTGAGACAAGAAGTCGATGTCTCTTTTACATGAACAACACCAATAAGTCTTTCTTTAATTAATCCATGCTTGTCAACATATCGCAAAACAACGACCATTTGTTCCTTATCAGAAATATCAGCAGACTCATCGACCATCAAACAAAAGACATCACCACCAATTTCGTTGATGATAGATTTCACTATAATCTATAGAAAACACAACAAATATTATTCAATCTCGATACTAAGATTGGAAAAATTGTAAGTAGAATAAAATAAACAAGACTATTTTTATTTTATTACCTCAACAAAACAATTAGCGATGTCCTTCGAATTGTTGGAGATACCATTTGTTTATTTAAAGGAGCATTTCTCAACACAACTCTCTTCACCTTATCATTTTGTTACGCCACAAGTTTGACCAACTCCAAAAAATTCCCTATTATTAGAGCCTTCGATTCATCGTGGCCACGAAAAGCTAAACCTTGATGCAACAAATATCTAGTTGCATTAATGGAAGTATTCAATCGAATCGATGCTCCTCTCTAGTGACTTGACTCGCTTGTTGAGAGCAACAACAATCGACCGGTCTTGTTTCAACAAACCGTTAGCTCTTTTGATCCTAACGCTGGAAACTATTACACCGACCAACATGAGTTTGAAGCCGATCTGACTTGTTCCATCCACAAAAACCTTCTGTTATAAATGCATCATTTCCACCTTGACCTTTAATGCAATCTCTGAACAAGTAGCAATATAAACAAAATGCTTTATCGATTTTCTCGCTGTACTCAAGCCAATCATATTTGGTGAACCATTCTGGATTAAACCGACGTAAATGGTTTGATATGCTTCTTTGTGGATACATGAAACCATCTTGTGGCCTATACGGACCTCTAATCAAATATCTTCACCTGATCTCATCTTGTAGTTTTGGTCCTATATATTCTGATATTCTCTTCCTATCAGCTGGATCATATGGAAGGTCATCTAAATTTACCTCTCTGGATGACAGCGGCAAAGAGGGAGTGTTGCTATTTATGTTAGATCCCCCTTCATCTCTACTTGATGCTCCACCATCATGATCATCACTATCTGCTGCCGGTGGAAACTTTCTTTTTAAATATCGTTCCATAATTATTTTACTACCTGCGAGCCGGTATGGACACCAAGTCAGGTATGGACACCAAGTCAAGTAAAAAATGAGCACATCATGGGAAGAAAAGCAGGCATAGTCGTTTTTTTCATCATATTGTCATGCAAGTACACAAATAGGAAGGCTTCACATAGAACAAAGGAGTATCTATAGATGGATTAAATGATGCAACTATAGATGGACTAAAATATTGAGAACAGAACACAAAGATGAGCCTAAAATATTGAAGAGAAAAACAGATTGACTACCTTGTGAAGTGCAATCTTTTCGTTCAGTAAATTCAGTAAAACTCAACACGACAGAAATAGTTGTACCCTACAGAGCTATGAACAAATCAACTTCTCAAGAAAGTATCTTGGATAATGGATGATCATCGGTTAAGCTCTCCTCAAAGGACATGACGTACTGACATGTTGTTTTAATCAGTGCTAGTTAAATTAATTCTTCTCTTAGGGACATGTCACACTGAACAAATTTCGAATATAAATATCTTAGGAAAAATATGTGCTAACAAATCTAACTCAATAGCAAAGACAAGCAAGCAAGTCTAGAACGAATGAATAACTCATAAGTCATAATCGTCAGATCGTGAATTGTGATCGAGAATCTGAAAAATGCAAGAGAAAAGGAGGAAACAGAAAGGATGAATATGGGTGATGAGAATGCATAACCAGCCTTCAGAAGAAAAAACGCCTGGAGGTGTCGATCAGTCGATGCGCCGGCGCCGCCGTCAGGGGAAGAAACGAAACGCCACTACGCCAGAACTCAGACCAAAATGAAACGAAACGCCTGATGCCTGGCTGAGGAAGAAATGAAACGTCACGCCAGAATGCGTTGCAGGCTTGCAGCGTTGGGGCCTCCGCCTTGGGCCTCAGGCCCATGATTGGGGTCATCCAAAATTATTTGGTGGGGTCATATACTAATATACCCAGCTAATTACATGGTGTTAATTAGAAGGCACTGGTGTCAGTTGACACCAGCCATTAAACATTGGATCCGCCCCAGCCAGCATCTCGGAGATGCCTCGGCAACAAGATCAGCAGCAAGTTCCCTGCACGCAGAAACAAGTTCACATCCACTGCATTTGACGAAGAAATTAGTAATTCCCTTCGCTCCAGAGTCCAGACCACCAGACGGCATCAGAATAGCATTTGTCGACACATGTTCTGATGGGCTGAAAATCCAAGCCGAAACTTTGCTCCGTGTTAGATATGTACCACTTATATGACTCGTTCAGAACTGGCCTGCCTCAAGTTTTGCAAAGAAGCGGACGGCTGAAATTAATAACGTCTCGTCCCATGTTCCAGCCGTGTAGCCCATGCCCCATAGGCTGCCCATTTCCGATTTTTGCCTGCAACTTCTCGAAATCTCCACCATAAAAGTTCAGAAAAAGAAAATCTCCAACATAGAGGAATTGACAAAAATTTGAGTGTTTTCTAGAGCAATTGACAAAAGTTTAACCAGTTGTGAAAACTTCGCCTTCTACAGAAGATCTACTAATACTCCCTCCATTTCAAAATATAAGGCACGCACGCATTTCAAGATTCAAACTTTAAAATCTTTGACCAATGATTTGTCTAACTATATAAAAATTTTGTGATATAAAAGTGATACCATTGAATTCATATTTAAAAGTACTTTGTAATGATAGTGATTTTGTTTGTATGAATGATATTGGATAAGAGAAATCAAAGATCAAAATATAATTTAGGAGACCATGCCAAGTCCAACCACGCCTTATATTTTGAAATAGAGGGAGTAAAATCTACTGCCCACTGAGCAAGAGACCTACAGGCTACATATGTCACGAGTTGATAAGGCGACAGAGGAAAACTGATAATCAAATCGCAAACTTAATCATATGCATACACCATAACCAAGCATAGTTCATGGCCCCAATAGCACAAGAGTACCCCACGAAGATCTCCCACCCCATGTGGCCGGATTCGGGGGCTACCATGTAACAACAAAAATTACAAG
The DNA here is from genome assembly GCA_036346375.1 of Guadua angustifolia. Classification (NCBI taxonomy): domain Eukaryota; kingdom Viridiplantae; phylum Streptophyta; class Magnoliopsida; order Poales; family Poaceae; genus Guadua; species Guadua angustifolia. The sequence continues at coordinate 41,167,752 of CM070501.1, read as the reverse complement.
ACTGTCAAGACATCACTCCCTCTAGCCCTACAGTATCCTTAAACTGCCTTTGCAATTCTTAAAGCAAGGATACAATGATGCAGAAAATTCACAACTCCATAACTTATTTATCTCTACCGTCCTACGAGAGAAAGGAAAGGCCTAAGCGGGTGCTAATAAGCAGCCTCAGAATAGCCAGAGCCTCTTTACTATAACGACGAGGTTTCCTTCTCTTGCCCAAGCTCCAAACGCGATTCACGGACAATTCTCCCAGTGGGGAGAGAAAAACTCATCACCACCCTGCAGAATCAAAGCTAGAACTGTCCCCCTTCGAAGGACTGACCGAACTGCCAGCCCGCCGGCACGACGTCGTTGCTGGTGATGGTTCGGCCGTCGCTGGCGGTGACCTGGAAGGAGAGGTTCTGGCCGTCGAGGTACGAGTTGCTCTGCCAGTTCTGGCCCCAGTTGCGCGACATGGGCTGCCAGCCGGTGCTGGAGCCCTTGATCGAGACGGACTGCACGTCGCCGGCGCCGGCCACGTTGGTCACCAGCACCAGGTTGAAGTAGGAGTGGCCGTTGATGGTGAACCTGATCCCGCCCTTCTTCACGCAGGGAACCCTGCAACGCCATCGGTAAAAATTCAATGCTCAGTGAAACTGTAAAAGTTCAGGCATATGAGTATATGACAGCCAAAGTTACGCAGTAGTGATTCGATCGTGCAACTCGCAAGATCGCCTTCGAGTCACATGGAAGTGAATGTATTGTTTGGGTTTTTCCAACTACTTAAAAACTAAGGCTTAAATAAATAAGTAGCTTTTTATTTAAATTTTTTAAAAGTTATAAATCTCTATATAACTAAAAATCAGAACCATTAAAGATAGATTTTTTTGTTTATTGAGGGTTGGTTTTAGACTAATATCACTAAAGTTAGGATAAAATTAAACATTTCTACTATATGTAAAAACCGATAACTTTTAAACTGTTTAAACCCAAAAACTAATTTGAAAATATAAAAAAAAACTTAAGCCTAAACAAACACAACCTTAGAGACTATTCCCAAATAGCAAATCAAGTTGCCGCCAATCGTAATCATCGTGCATGGCTATGAGCCTACAGCGGAAACAAAAAGAGACCCAACCAAATCTGCACGCTGGCCCACCTAACATGGCCTGACCCGATCGATCGAACATGGTGGAGCCCGGGTTTGTCCAGACCGACACGGCCCAAAGTTTCAACTTGCAAACAGTTGCGACTCGTGACAAGTTAACTGGCTCACCTTCTGTACGCGACGGGCACGATGCCGGCGCGGTACTGGGCGATCTGGAGGAAGGCCGGCTCGGCCATGTCGAAATGCGGGCGCGGCGGGTTGCACCAGCCGCCGTCGTCGTTGGGAAGCGCGTAGTTGGGCGGGCAGAAGTTGGTGGCGGTGACGGTGATGGTGCCTGGCAGGCACCACTGCCCGTCGTTGTCGCACCGCAGCTCGTAGCACGACCCGCACGCCGCGCCGTCGTTGAACAGCGCCGTGCTCAGCGCCGCCGTGTTGGTGCCGTACCCGTTGCTGTACATGTTCCCGTAGCCGCACGCACCGCCTGCCAAAACGCAGCACATCACGATACGCGCGCGTTAATTTATCAGTTAATGCAGAGCGTGACGGTGAGGTGGCCTACACCACATGTCAGCCTGCTATTTGTTTCTTTAGTTTTGATCGCCAAGTGTTATGAGCTCACCCATCGTGCCGGACGCATCGCCGCCACCGTAGAACGTCGCGTGGGCGCTCTGCCACGAGCCGTAATCGCCGGCGGCTCGCCGGGCAAGGAAGCAGAAGGCTGAGAAGAGGAGGAGCAGGGCATTGGCGGAGGCCATCGCAAAGAGAGGAAGCAAGCTGATGCGTCTTACACAGCCTGTCTAGCTATCTGGCTAAAGCGACCAGCTTAGGAACCGATGGTTGCTTGGCTGTGAAGCGAGTGGTGCGCCCGGCGCAGGAATATATAGGCGAAGCGTCAGTGCTTCTGGCGGTTGGAATCGTTAATAATTTTGTGGAACGGCAGGGAAAAAGAGACAAATGAGAGAGGGACGATGTGCGTCTCCTCCCCTGGCCCTGAGCCACCGCCGACCACGAGCCACGACTTCAGTTAAGACATACAAATCACTGGAATCAGGCGCACATGCAAGTGCTCGTCGGACGCTGCACACATAACACAAGGAGACACCAACTGCTCGTGTGTGAGCAGGATGGGGTCCAACTAATTGATCACGCGCTGCATGCCCACATGGCTCTCATAAGTCACAAGCTTACAGGCCATGAATTTCGCGGTGAGAAGGGGGGAAAAATGGACATATATCTTAATGATCATGTGATTAGGTATGTGAACCAGATGGACATACGCACCACGATACTCTGCCTATGGATTACTGGAGATCCACACGATCACACGCCAGCATGGGCTGTCTGGTGGATTCATGTACGTGAACGCATGCAGGCAACGCAAGACCGACCTAACCTTACGTGCCATGACAGGCAGGTGGCAGAGGTCTTACAGTTGATTTAATGCAATGGCTCTAAAGTAAACCACTATAATTTAGTGATGGTTGAACAAGCTGCATGTAGATTAATGTGAGAAACGAAAAGATAGCGAATGACAACCAACCGTTCTAAAGTGTTCGCCGATGCTTTCCCTTTCCAACGGTAGTGAGAGCTGATATTCGAAACTTGCATTCCTCAGTTAAGCACTTTTCGTTGGATAATGTCCGAGAGCCGGCCGTCGATTTCCTGTAAATTAAAAGGCTTAACCGTCCCTACTATTGTATGCTAGAAAAGAGTGCATTGAAGATTGAGCCATCGGATAGAGTAAACCACATATCTCTGTGTCGGGTATGAAAAGTATGGAAGAAACATCCGATTAGACATAAAACCAGGGAATCCTCAAGGCACTGCTACTATAGTACTACATGCCAACATTACTAGTCCAGTTCCCGATGATTAGTTCGGATTTGTAAGGTATGCAAATAAGGTACAGCGTATTCATGGGCGCCTGTAAGGGTTTCACAACTTCTAAACTTCACATGCATCAACATGGCCACGTAGGGAGGCGATAGATCGAACAAAAGTTGTATAAAAATCGAACTCTTCAGACAAAACTGCAGGCATACTGCATGCGCACGCAGGCATATATGTCCAAGATCTCGTTTGCTCTGACAGACCTGAGGGGCATCTTTTTGTTCTGCCTCACTTGATAGTTCATACGGATTACTGTTCTTTCATCGATCTGCGCCATGTCCATGTGGCAAAAAACAGGTGGCTGCAATATTGCATCTCTTGCTCCAAACCTACCCTAATTCTGATATGCCAATGTAACCATCATCCTCTAAAAGAAGTGATGACTTCTGTTGCCCTCTGTCTCGTTTTTTTCTCAAATCTAGCCCTCCTTCACAATCGAATTTATATTTCTAGTCTCTTTCACCGTGCTCCCGCACCTCCCTACAACGGGAGCCTGCTTGCCGCGTCCTGGGAGCGGGCGGGACCTGGCGAATGCGGAAGCCAGGCGACGGGAGCTCAGGAGCATGGCAGTGAGGCACGGGAGGTGGAGGCAAGCGAGTTCAGTGCTGCCCCTGTCGCGGTAGCCAGGCATGGGAGGCGACCTGCTATGGCTGGTGAGCACGAGATGCCACCTCTCACAGTAGAGGAGTATGGAAGTACGTTGAAGAGGATTAGATTTATAATTTCACTTGAAAAGAGATTAGATTTAAGAAAAAAGAGACAGAGGAGATAGAAAAGTTACCGCTTCCGTGTAAACAAGGGCGGACCCACGTAGGGCCCAGTGAGGCACAGGCCCCCACTCATCACGGAGGGCTAAATTTTGCTGTCTATACCAACCCAGCACAAGCGAGGCCAAGTTCATAAGCAGCCTAGTCATTGTCCTGAGTCCTGAGTGACCCACCAATTTCTGCAGCCTGCTTGCTCTACGTGTCTTGCGGTCGGCTGCTCTGCTCCTCTTGGACTTCGTAGCTCTAGCCCAAACGATGCAAGTGTTGAAGAGCTGTTAAGCTCTTTGCTTTGTCGATGGCTTGACGGCCAGCGTGTGTGGCGGCAACGGGAAAGGGGAAGACGGTAGGGCGCTTGCATGGAGAGAAGCTTCTCTTGACAATGGCGCCAGCGCGGTGCCTTCCTTTGCCCGCACGAGCTCGCCACGGCCGCCTACCATTTTGCACCATGTCTACCGTCGTGGTACGGAGCCCCCACGCATATTTTCTTCTGGGCCCGCCCCTGCCTGTAATGATCGGCCTGCAGGAAATGTTGCTTAGTGGCTCGCCAAATGGGAGAGACTTTCGGTGCCTTGCACCGGTTTCCATGCTATTCATGGTCCGCACGTCGCAATGCATTTTGTTTAGCTGCTTTTAGTCTAAGCATCTTTTCTTTTGATCGACGACAATCACACTGTGTTGTGTGTTTCATGCTTCCCTTCTTAATACAGAACGTAGCTAAGTCATCAAAGTAGTCGTGCCTAATAGTTCTACATTAATTAAGATTGCAGGTACAGAGATACCCTCTTGCATACGCTGGCTGGACAGTCAAGCAATTGCTGATAGCTTCTAGGCAGAAAGAACAAGTAAACGCTTCAGAATCGTTTATGTTTTCTGAATCACGTACAAGATAACAAGATTGCGGTTAGTTTTCGTATCATAACCAGTGCCTTTGAAGGATGACATGCATGCCAAGCTTCACGCTTTCGAAAAGCAACAGTGTCGGTGACTAGTTAACCATCCAATTCGTGGCCCCACGCCATGTTAGTTGCACATGGCCGCCCGGGCATTACGGCCAATCTCCTGTCATTAGCTGATTCACCTCATCTTGGAATCATTCTGATTCCCTGGCAGCTTCACGCTAAAAATTGCTTTTTTCTAGTATGATGATGTAATCTAACTGCGGTGTTGTTTTCCTCTGGTCGGTAGGGTTGTTCTTATTCGTCACCTGTTTTGCTTGGTCAAACGCTACGTCGTTTCACCTTTATGTAAACTTTGGACTATCTTCTTCTTTAATGCAATTGGCAGAGCTCCTGCCCATTCATTCAAAAAAAAAAAAATTTGCTTTTTTCTATTGATCGGGTAATCCCATGCTCAAATGTTCCGTTGTGATGCTGGGTAGTGGTGGCTTTGTGTTTGAGCTAGAGCGAGCCCTGTCTTTTTGCAAAACAAACAGTTGGGCTTGGACTTTCACAGTGTACAGTGTTCGATTTTGATAAACTCAACGTCATCGAGTACTGCAAAATTATGATTTAACTATATATTGTCAAACGTGCTCGCTATGTAGGAAGTATATAGGGTGCGTTAAATGTATGTTGATCTTGAATTCTAAGTCAATACAATGTTTCTTTTCCTAAATATTGTACTGGCTATTCGATTACTGTGACACAATATGTTCCAGATTTAAAACTTTGTACTTTCCCAACCTTCTTTAATTTGTGTCCTGAACAGTTCCTCTTCTTCTGCGGATGAGAACAGAACAGTTTGGAGCTATTCATGCCATGCACCGAAGATGTGATACCTGCTCGAAGCAGGAAGAGAGAAGCCATGTGGGGAGCACGCCAAAACGGATCACAAAATTTTGCCGTGATGGTGACTTAAGCTCAGGAAACTAATCTGCAGGTCGCCCCCACCACACACACACACACAAACGAAAAGAGATTTCTGTAAATCCCGAAAGAATGAAACATCATGCCTACTCTAAAGAGAATCTGGTAGTAGTACCATGCATACCTTCTTCTCCAACCGCCTCGACACCATCATGGTTGTTACACTAGCTAATGCTCGAAACGTTTCAATGTCCATCCGGTGGTTGGTTGTTCATGATTGCCTGGGAGAATAATGTTCGCTTAAACATGCCGTGAAACGACAGGGTTCAATCATGTGAGAAACACAAACATTAGGCGTCTCGCTCAATTTTCTAAAGAAAAAAGGAAAAGGAGCCAGGAAGTAGCTAAGTAGTTATGTAACGTCCAAAAGCTAGGTAGGATAGATCGATCGCGAGGAAAAAGGTAAACAAGAAACCGAAGAGAAATCGATGGCGTGTGGTATCCCGTCGCGCGCCAGTGGCTGTGCCGGTGGTTTGTTGGAGCCTGCACGTTGCGCTAGCTGCACGCGCTTCCGCCCTCTCCGTCCCGACTGATCGCCGCGCCGCGCGCATGAGCGGGACAGGTCGCGGTTGCCCACCCCACCCTGTTGCTGCCATGTGCCAAAGCGACACCGATAATCGGGTCAGGAGTCGCTAGCTCTGGGCTAAGGGCCTAGAGTAGATCAGTAGAGGGGAGCCGAAAGTACGTGCAGCGAGGTGTCAGTTTCGATCGTTTGCTGTTGCAGCGCTGAAGAAACAGCCTGTACGGGTTTTCCTGGCGACCTGGCCGGCAAAGAGACTAGTACGCTTTCGGCTGATTGGGCCTCAAGGGCGCTTTTGTGCCGCAGGGCTATGTTCAAGGAACCGAAGACCATTGGTTACGCTTGGGTGCTAAGAAAGGGCCCTGTTTTGTGTGTCGGGGTATTAAGTCAGTAAGTTTCTTTAAACTATCCAGCTTTTTAATGATTTTTTACATAAGTTAGAAGTCATATATAACTGGTAAAAACTAAAAGTTATGTTAGACCTACTTTTATAGCTTATTACTAAAAAAAATTTGTTATATATATATATATATACACACACACACACACATGGTGATATTCGTGGCACCTCCTTTGTTTTGAGGGTAAGAAAATCCCATAATAATTCTAAAATTCTTGAAATTCCCACATTAATTGAAAGAAAAAGAGAGGATCTCCGCCACTTATTTTGGTAGGATCAGATTATAACGGTACCAATTAATTATATATAAATACTAGAGTTATATAACAAATACAATTATATCTCAAGTAGAGTTGTATATCAAGGAAAGGATCTCCGCCACTTATTTTGGTGGAGTTAGACTATAACGGTGCAGATTAATCATATATAAATAATAGAGTTATATAACAAATATAATTATATTTCAATCATTGAAAGTATAGTCGTATATTAAAGACAATTGTATCATAATATCTAGATGCGCAATTGTGCATGTAAATTTGCTAGTTCATCAAACTATTTCTTATAAAAAGCTACGACTGTTTTTTAGCCTAAAAAACTAAAAGGCATATTTATAAAAAAGCTATAGCAAGCACTGCATGCGTTTTGAGTTTTGTTCGAGTGCTAGCTGGTAAATTGTACTACTCAAGAGAATAAAGCATTGCCAATTAGCCTTCCAGTGACAACACTTGCTATAGTAATCAATGTTTACGATTCAAGGGCTCAGGCCAAACTACTGCAGTGACAACACTTGCTCTAGTAATCCTTTAGCAATAGACGATAATCCGCAGAAATGAACAGTAATAGTATTTTCCAAAGCGTGTTTTACAATAGTATTTTCTTAAAAAATAATTTAACTACGTTTAGAGATAAAATCAAAGTGCTACAAATTCTGGTAAATTAACAATCTTATTTGAAAAGGATTCAGTGCGAAAGCCTCGTCAAAAGAACTGTCTTAATATGCCTTCTGGTATTTTTGTCGTGTAGCTTGGAAAGCAAAATATCATTTTTACATTAAAGACTGATGAGATTTTTTACCATTCTTAATATGTACCAAAATTTACATTAAAATAGCACCAATATATATCAAAATACTCTCTTTTTATATATTGTTCTATTTTTGATTTTGTACGAGCGCTAAATGAAATCTAATATTCCTTAAAAATTTTATGTGAGGTCCAGAGGCAATGTTAATGATTCTACAAAATTTTTAGATGATGATCAGATTTGTGTATTTTTTAATTATAACAGTGTTGTTGTCTTTGTGTATACACTTCTATTTTGATTTTCTAGAGAAACTAAATGAAGCCTAATATTTCTAAAAAAATTCTATATAATACTTGGGAGCTCTTTATGATACCATTAAAATTTCAAAGCATAACCAACCATGTAATTCTTTTATAAAAATCTGACAATGTCTCTATTCCTTTTCATTAATTGTTTTTTTGATTTTTTAGAAGCACTAAATGATTTCAAAAATTATTGAAATTTCATTGAGATGTTTTATATATTAATTTATATATTTTTTAATTTGTTTGAAATTTTTTCATTTTTTAAAAAATTCCTTCAGTGCGAAAAAATCGAATAAAATCGCTCAAAATGGCTTGAAAATGGGTAAAATAGCTTGTGTTTTTGTTTTTTCACTGATATTTGACTGTCGAATTTAAACTTTTTCGGTTTCTATCCATTTTAAAAAATCCAAAATCCTTCGAAAATCAAATTTTCGATTTTTTGAACCTGCCGTGTGCTCTCACCGTCTCACGAGTCACGCCTGATGTGCGAGCGGGCGCACCGCGGAATATGCTTCAGTGCCTGCATGTGCAACATCGTCTCGAGTCTCAGCTAAAACTAGGCAGACATTTTTCTCTCCGAAACAAAACAATTGGCGTTCTAGACCGAGGCCCTATTTGGTTCGCTACCTCACCTTTTGCCACTCTATCAGGGGAAAATTGATATAATGCCACCGCCAAGAGTGGCGCGAGCCAAAATGCCACTCTCGACGTTGCCTTTGTTAAAATGCCACTCTCCTCGTGCCCCTTCTCGCCAAAATGCCATTTCCGATTTTCTAAAATGAATTCCGACTTTGGGCGATCCTAGCCACGGAAATGACGGTCGTGCCCCGACCCAAACCAACTTCTTCTTCCGTGGTTCCACCGAGCCACCGCAAAGACCCTCCCGAACCAAACCTTCATCTAGGGTGCCTCCTTCCCGGCGACAACGACAAGGACAAGCGGTGGCCACTCCGGCAGCGGCCTCGGGATGTCGCAGAGGAGCTACTCGCTTCATTCGGTGTCGCCCATTCCCAAAGCTTGAATCCGGTCCGAGGGGCGCCCTCGTGGAATGCCCTAGGTGCGGTGGCCGGATTCTCGAGCTTGTGTCGAGGTCAAATAAGAACCAGGGAGGACCTTCTTCAAGTGTCGGCGCAACGAGCAAGATGTATATGAGTTGTATCTTTTTGTTTGGAAATTTTGCTTTGGGTTCATTCATGTCTAGGGTTCATGTGGTGTACATTAGCTTATTGTGATATTTTTTCAGAATCCTGGGAGGTGTGTATTCTACATGTGGCGTGAGGAATATGAAGAATTTGTCACTTCACTGTCTGGTAAATGTGGGGATAAATGTGTGATCCCTAAAGCTGAAAAAGGGAAGGCCAATGCTTGGTATCAAATTGGAAGTGTCAAAGCTGGTGAAGATGGGCCGCATCCTGGTTGTTTGCAACATGGTGATAGCTGCAATGCTAACAGTATTGGTTCTATATGTAATTGTGAAATGATGTAGTGATGCTTCTCCCTTAGTCTGTGTTTTGTAATGTAAGCTACAAATCTGCATGTTTTGCAATTTTTGAAGTGTGTGGATTCTGGTGCCTGTGTTTTGTACTGGAGTATGGAAATGAAATGATAAGGAATTCTACAAATCTGTGTGGATTATGGTGCCTGTGTTCAAAGATTGTGAATGCAGATAAGAACTGTCATAAAATGTAGATAAGGAAATGCTTCTATAATCAGTGCCATGCTGATGAACTTTTCTTGCAGTGTGCTTACATTGAAGAATCTGTTCTACCAATGTTCCTTCGACCAGTGTTGTCACTGAAGTTGATGACTATTGAAAAATGGTTTTCTGACTAGTGTTGTGGCTGAGAGGTGTTTTGGTCATAACATTATCACAATAGTCCACCAATTGTATATTACATGCACTCGAAAAAAACAAAAACACTCCGAGACAAATGCAAATGTGACAAATGCACTCCAGAGTTGTATATTACATGCCACCAGAGACAAATGCATCACGGTTCAAATTCACAGAGACAATTGTATATTACAAATGCATTTGTATACCACCAGAGACAAATGCATCACGAGTTCAAATGCATCACATGCCACCAGAGACAAATGCATGTATACCGGTGACATCACATGCCGAGTTCAAATGCATCACAAAAACACTCCAGAGACAAATGCATCACATGCCACCAGAGACAAATGCATCACCGGTTCAAATTCACAGAGACAATTGTATACCGGCCAGAGACAAATGCATCACAGAGACAATTGTATATTACAAAACACTCCGGACAAACCATCCAAGTAAACAACAGGTTCAAATTCATAATGTTCATACAACAGAGATGTAGATTAACCATCCAAGCAAACAACTTCTGATTCATTGTTCAGATTCATTGATCCAAGCAAACAACAAAAGAACAACAAAAGATTCATTTCCTAGCAGCTTCAAGTCTCCTGGTCCAACAACTTCTGATCCAACAACAAAAGAACAACTTCTGATCCAAGCAAACAACAAAAGATTAACAGGTTCAGATTCATTGTTCAGATTCATTTCCTAGTAGCTTCAAGTCTTGTTCTTATTCTTCTTAGGAGTTAACTTCTTCTTTTGAGGAGTGGACTTCTTCTGAGGAGTTGACTTCTTCTTCTGAGGAGTGGACTTCTTCTGAGGAGTTGACTTCTTCTGAGGAGTGGACTTCTTCTTCTGAGGAGTTAACTTCTTCTGAGTGTTCGATGAGCGTCCTTGCTGCATGCTGCAAATGCATCGAAAAGATTAAATTAATGGAAATGGAAAAAACCATAAATGCATCAATCCAAAAGATTAAAGTAGCAATGTCAAACCTCCTGGTGACCACCGTAGGTCCGCTCGCACATTTTCATCCTCAAGAAGGTCGCTTGTAAAATTTCTACGGACTTCCTCTTCCTCTGTATAAAGTAGCAATGTAGCATATTTAATTTTAACATGTAATATCAGATTACATGTAGTACACATGACTTACCATTTTTTAGTGCCATTAAATGGACATTTGTAGCTTGATTGTCTATGACCAACCTCCCCACATCTCTTGCACTTGATAGGGCCTCGGACCATTTTTTTAACCTTACTACTCTGCCCTGCCTTCGGAGCAGAGCTACTCCCACCTTCCATGCAACCTTTTATCCTCAATTTCCTTTGCCTACCAACTGGCCTCTTGCCCAAAGGTGCTGCCACCTCATACAGCAAGTCAACTTGTGGCCATTGTGCTTTGTCAGGCATAGGCTCAATTCTTCCTGAATATGCGTCCCTAAATCTGGCAACTGAATAGTATTCATTTACATAATCTGCCATATCAAATGTCCTATGTGTAATGACACTAGCCAGAGCATGATCACATGGCTTGCCCGTGTGTTGCCATTCAAAACAAGTGCATTCATGGGATTGCTCCTTAACCACATGCCTTTCACCACAGGTATTGTCCCAAACCTCCGCACATACCCTATCAGCTTTGATAACTCTCAAGTGCCCAAGACCTCTAGTCCTTGCCTTGATTTGAAGCAAGACCGCAGCGATGATCGCACCATCCAATCTCTCCCAATTCTCTTCCTTTTTCCCATAGCACCATGATCCTCTCTCTTATTTTGTCTCGCTAGGTCAACAACAGTAGATCTTTGATGTCTCTAATCCAATTGTTGAAACACTCGCTAAATTATTATTTATGTAATCGCATTTCACATCTGGATGAAACATACTCCTCATCCACTTCAACGAATGGTACCTAGTCAAGTAGTCCAAAGCCCTAGGGCATTTCTCAAAAATTGACGCCATGTGCTTCTCATGCAAGTCAACCCTATAGGCCCTTGCTGTAGGGTACAATTCAGTGAAGGTACCCCCTTGAAATTTTTTGAGGAAATTTTGCATGAGATGCCTAAAGCACTCTCTCTTTTCTGCATGAGGGAAAACTCTACTAACTGCATTTTCTAGACCTTTACATGCATCTGTACATATGGCTAGCAAAGGAGATCTCCTCTCGCCCTATGTACCTGACTCATGAACCAATGCCAGTTATCTTCATTTTCACAGTCAATAAAACCAAACGCCACTGGGTACATCTAGTTATGGCCATCTAAGGCTGTAGCAACTGCCAAATGCCCGTTCCACCTACCATTTAGGGCTGTGCTGTCAATGCTGAGATAAGGCCTACACCCACTAACAAACCCATCAGTGCATGGCTTAAGTGCACAGAAAAACCTATGGAAGTAAACAGTTTCATCTACACATCTTGTGTCTATTTCTACAACACTACCAGTGGATCTCCTTAACACCTCTACCTTCCACCTATACAATAACTGGAAGCTTTCTTCCCAACTACCATACATATCTTTTAATGCTCTCTGTAAGCCCTTCCACACAGTATCATAAGCAACGGTAACGTGGTAATCGTCCTGGAGTTTTTTCTGCAAGTCCTTGGCACCAAGATTAGGGTTACCTCTCAGAATAGGCAAAGCCCTCTCGGCAACCCATACTCGGGTTGCAGTTGTACCTCCAACACGGCTACTAGATGTACACGTGTGCTCCTCCACCAACACGGACACCTGGATAAAAAGAAGAAGATAAACAAACATTAGTAAAAGCATTTAATTCAAACAAAAGAAATATTTTAAGCAAATACCATTATGGTTCTCATATCACTTCGCCTGTGCCCAACTATCCTCCAAGGACAACCTTCAGCTTTGCAATAACCCCTATATCTTTTCTTATCGGTCTTCTCGATCCCCAGATCAAACTCTTCGTTGATTGCAAATTGCCTCACAGCAAGCCTGAATTCTTTCATTGACGGGTATAGGGTGCCTAGCTGCATAGATGGATGATCCTTGTCATAATGAATACAAATTTCATAAGGATCCGCATCATCAACATCTAGGGCAGCACCCTCTACATCACCATCATCCATAGCGGCCCTCTCCTCATTTGCATCTGTAGGTACCCCTGCACTTGCCCTCTCCTTATTTGCTCTCGCTGCATCCTCCTCCCTTAAACCCAGAAGCACGTACATTTGATCCTCACTCATCTGTTCAATCCTACCTTCCTCATCCTGTGACTCAACAATCCTAATATTATCCCAGTCAATTCCAACTCTACAACCATCTCTGGCGCCCACATCATCATGACGCGGACTACATGGTAGAGACCAATCCACTGTACTTTCCACCCATTCAACTAGTCTACCAACCATTGATTTGATGAACACAGGCAAAAAAAAATAAACTTCAGTTAGGGTACACTACCATTTACTTTACTTCGGTTCATCAAGAATTGTGAAGAAAAAAAAATTACCCCAACGCGTCCTTTCCCACTGGGTTCATCCCGCCGACCACAAATGCAATCACGCGAGCACCGCCGTTCCTAGACTAAGGGTTCACACAAAACAAAGAACACGGCACACATATCAAACCCTAGAATCGCCTCGAGATTGGTATGCGAAGAGAGGATTCTCACCTTTCCTTGGCGACATCCGTGCGCCGCCGTTCGGGGTCGCCGCCGGTGCTGGTCGTCGCAGGTGGGTCGCCTCCCAAGCCGTCGGACCGCCGGAGGATTCGGTCTGATTTCAGCTTGCCTTCTTCTCAAATGCACTCGGTCGGGTCTGCTTTTCTTCGGTTTGGGTCGGGGGCACGACCGTCATTTCCCGTGGCTAGGACTGCCCCCAGGTGCGGAATTCATTTTAGAAAATCGGAAATGGCATTTTGGCGAGAAGGGGCACGAGGAGAGTGGCATTTTAACAAAGGCAACGTCGAGAGTGGCATTTTGGCTCGCGCCACTCTTGGCGGTGGCATTATATCAATTTTCCCCTCTATCAGTGGCAAGATTGCCACAGATTGTGCCGAAAAGAATTATCTGCTACAAGTTTGGTGGAAAAAAATGAGTAGGATTAAGTATGATAAATCGCAAGTATCGGGATATCAGTGTAGACCACGTTTACTGTATAAACTCTGTAAAAATCATATATATGGCTTTTGAAAAATTCTTAAAAAATTATCATTTGTAAGGGATGTGAGCTTCTACAACTCCGTAAAATTTCAAAACCAAACTCCATCGCATTTAAAAGATATAAAATTAACAAGCAGTAATATAAATAAGATTAACACAATGAAAATCACTATTTAGGATGAATTTGTCTTTTTAATATCTTTCAAATACGATTGAATTTGATCTTGAAATTTTACAAAGTTATAGAAACTCACCTTCCTTATGTACGGTGATTTTTTAAGAATTTTTAAAAATTTTTACATATAATTTTTATAGAGTATTCACAGTTAAAATTGTTTACACCGGACATTGACCCACAAGTATAGCAGTAAACTAAACATATGCCACGGGAAACAAGCAAATCTAACTTAGGACATGTTTGTTTCAGCTCTGGATTCTCTAAAAGCTGATTCTGGATTATGGTTGTAGAGAAGCTGATTCTTCAAAAGCTGGAATCCAAAAGCACATATAAAGTGGATTGTAGATTCTAGTGTATATGGGTGGGCTGAATTGTGAGAATCAGATTCTAGAATCAGACTGTTTGTTTCTAATTCTACTTTTGGATCAGAATCCAAAATCAAAAGCTAAAACAAACAGGGCCTTAGATTTTCGTTTTTTAGAAAGTAAAGTAATCTTAGACAGACCAATCCTGCCCCCAACACACATCTCGTCCTCAGAAATATGTTGGGCCTGACATAATAACGGGCCCAATGAACTCTATCCAAAGTGGGTAGTGGGCTTTTTTCAGAGAGAAGATACAGCCTCCTAGAATTCTCCCGTCTTCCTCTAAAAAAAAGAAAAAGAATTCTCCCATGCATTCCCATTCTGGTTTCAATCCAACTGTCCAGTGAGAGAAAGAACAATACTATCAAACCTTCGCTAGTCACCATACGCTGGCTCCTCTAGCTGTGCCAATATGCCATACCATTCGTCATTTCGTCGCCATACAGTAACAGAGTCTACAGCACTAGTACTAAGAGTACGTTATTGCGTCCAACATTGCGGCTGAGTACGAAACGCAGTTAAATCAAAGCTAAGCAGGGCCTTATCTGATCAGTGCAGCAACAGGGATTAGCGAGTAGGTCCCAGAGGCATTTACGCCTCCTGCCGCGCGCCACGCAGACCGAGCAACAGCCGCTGTAAATGTGATCAAGTGGCTCTCACATGGCCGCTGCTCGTAGCTTCATAATTTCTTGGCCACCTACGGCCAGCGATCAAAATTTCGCCGAAATTCAGCGAAATTTCGGATTTCGAAGTAGGGCGAGATTTGAACTATCGGCCGAATTTAAAATTTTATAAAATTTTGAATTGCTACAGTACTACTACATTAATTTCGGTAATTTCAGCGAAATTTCGGGTTTTTAATCCGGATTTTGATATTTTAGGGCCGGATTTGATCGGAATTAGTCCAATAACCCCTAAGAAAGTCATCTTACAGAAACACTGCCAGATTTTTTAAAAAATTACAAGCTTGATAATGTTCTCAAAAATTTATGGTATCATACATAGTAGTGTAGGATCATAAATAAAAATTTTAAAAATAATTGAACATCATTTGTTATCTTTAAAAAATCAAAAACAGAATGAACATAATTGGGACAGTAAACTTGTTAGATTTTTCTAAATTTTCTCGTGTGTGATCATGATCTAAAATTTTTATGACAGATTAATAATTTCCTAAGTACCATTATATAAAATTTTAAAAAATTTAATTTTTTTGTTTGGTCAATAAAATCTATCAATGCAATAAGCACTGAACTTAATTTGTTGTATTATATTTCAAAAATCAAACAGAGAAAGAACATAAATGGCACTGTGCCTTGTAAGAATTTTATAAATTCAATAGAGCATAATCATAATTCAAAATTTTTATGAAATATTAAGAATTTCCTTTTCACCCTTATGTAAACTTTTGAAAAAATATAAACCTTTTTTATTGCTAAAGTAAATCTATGTATTGATCATCGGGTTTTTATCAGAATGTAGCACTGTCAGAATTTTCAAAAATTATTTATGCATGATCATCATCTAAAACTTTTACATAACCATTAATGCTACATCATTACCATGCACAAAAAATTTGAAAATTTTATAACATGGTTTGGATAATTTTTCATTTCGTTCAAGTTTGCCGGTAAGCCTTTTAACAGGATAGTAATACTATTCAAATTTTTAAAAATTCATGACATTTGATCATCATATGAAAATTTTATGAGAATATTATGGATGTGTCAGGACCATCTAGCAAAATTTTCAAAATTTATAACCTTTTTTGTTATAATTTTCATTCGGTTGAAACTTGCCGCTCAGCGCTTTACCAGGACAGTATCAATGTTTGAATTTTTAAAGATTCCACAGATCTAATAATCACCTGAAACTTTTATGAGAATATCTTTAATGTTTCAGGAACCTCCAAAAAAAATTCAAAATTTTTTGACATCGTTTGAACCA
The DNA here is from genome assembly GCA_036346375.1 of Guadua angustifolia. Classification (NCBI taxonomy): domain Eukaryota; kingdom Viridiplantae; phylum Streptophyta; class Magnoliopsida; order Poales; family Poaceae; genus Guadua; species Guadua angustifolia. Next base: position 41,151,449 of record CM070501.1, on the reverse strand, counting down.
TCTTTTGATCAGTGCAATTTTGGCAAAATTCGGGAAATTTCGGTGCCAAACGAACCGAATTTGAATTTTTCTTTTTGAATTTTGAACAGATTTTGGCTGAAAAAAAATGAAATTCGGCCAAAATTTTGGATTTCGGGCATGTCCGATTTTTTTGCTAAAACAAAATTTGGAACCCCGCCTACGGCTACATGTATCCCTATCTATCTAAATTTATAAGACATATTTTTAATATTTTTATTCATAATTATATTACGTATTTCATATTTTAGTATAAAATTAGTTATTTTTAATGTCTTCTTAGTTTACTTAGAAAAAATATACCTTATAAATTTAGACAAAGGAAGTGTTAAGCTTGGCAAATCCAAATCTGAAGAAAGGGCAACATCTGAGGCAAGCCAACAGTCGCCTACAGCCATGATATGCTCGAACGCAGAGGTGCAAATGCGTAACCAAGGATTGAAATATCGTTTCACTTGAAATCTTGGATGTGGCTGGAGAACGAAATCTCGGTGAGATTTATAATTTTTTGGCAAATTTTGGACGAACCACAAAAATAAAAATTCAAATCCAGAATTTTTTCTACCGAGAAAACCGAGATCTCGGCGAGATTTGCTGATGAAAAAATGGCTCAAACAACGTAATTTTTTTTTAAAAAATATTTTTTGGAGGTTTTTGACACATTGATGATATTCCCATAAAAATTTCATATTATTATCAAATCTGAGAAATTTAAAAAAAAATCAAAAATTGCTACTATTTTGATAAAACGCTGACTAGTAAGTTTGAACCGAATGAAAATTTAAACAAACCATATTAAAAAATTTTGAATTTTTTTGTGAATGGTTATTATGCATCACCAATATTCCCATAAAATTTTTAGATGATGATCAAGCTTCATGAATTTTTAAAAATTAGACAGTGCTATAAAAACCTTACTGGCAAACTTCAACCAAATGAAAAATAAAACAAACCATGTTAGAAAATTTTGAATTTTTTTTGATGTTTTTGTTGTATCATTAATGTTTATATAAAATTTTTATATGATAATCAAGCTTCAAAAAATTTGACAGTGCTACATCCTGATAAAAGCCTTATGATCAATACATAGATTTACTTTAATAATCAAAAAAGGTTTAAATTTTTTGAAAATTTTGCAGAATGGTTACAAGGAAATTATTAATATCTCATAAAATTTTTGAATCATAATCACCCTACAGTGAATTTATAAAATTCTTACAAGTGCACTATATCATTTATGTTTTTTCTGTTTTTGATTTTTGAAATATAACAAATGAAGTTCAATACATACATAGATTTGATTGAGCAAATAAATAAAATTGATTTTTTTAAAATTTTATAGATCAGTACTAAAGCAATTATTAAGCTCTCATAAAAATTTTAGATCATGAGAAAAATTTTAAAATTTTGACAAGGTTACTGTCCCAATTTTGTTCATTCGGTTTTTGATTTTTTAAAGATAACAAATGAAGTTCAATTATTTTGAAATTTTTATGTATGATCCTACACTTTTTAGGATGGTACCATAATTTTTTTACATCATGATAAAACATGCACAATTTTATAAAAAACCGAGAGCGCTTCTGCAATTTTTTAAAAATATCTCAAAAATTCGGTTTTTCAATAAATTTTCATAGGAGATAACTTTCTTAAGGGTAATTGATCAATTTTCGGTCAAAAGAGTTAAAAACCCCCCCGAGATCTCTGCGAGAACTCACCGAGATTTATAAGATTACTATAGTAATTTAATTTTATTTGATTTTTTTTACTTCGACCAATATGTCAAAAACTCATTCAGCACTGGTAAATGAGATCTCGCAAAATTTCCGAGAGATTTAAATCCCTGTGCGTAGTCCCAAGCCGGCTATTAAAGAAAACTACTCCATGCTCATTCACGGGCTAGCTGTAGGTGTGACTTTGCATCAAATCAGTCCAGAGAACGGGCTAAGAATCTGGCTCTGTACCCTTCTATGAGTCTATCCTTTTGTCGTATAGTCGGTGCAGTTTCACACGTACCTCCCCCCCCGGGTCCGTCCTGATATGCCCTGACTCGTAAAATCTACATCTGCTTGGCTGCGTGTCAAAATCTGATAATTAGCAGCTAAGAGAACACACAATAGGACATGTATTTCTGCAGAGCTATTAACAAAAGGAATCAGTTTCTCTACGACCACAATCCAGAATCAGTTTTTAGAGAATCCAAAGCTGAAACAAACAGACCCTAAAGCATGTACTCCACTGCTCATGTATTCCTGCAAAGTTGTGACGCAGAGCAGTGCTCCGCTGCTTATCCTACGGATCGCATGGGGGCGTACGTACAGGTTGATCTCGGACACAAATGGCCCGCATGCGCTGGTCACTCGTCACAGCGGGCGACCCCTACCCTACCGGCCGGACCTGTTTGCCACTAATCAGACCTGAAATAACTCATTATCTCTTCATCACAAAAGTTCTGTACGGCTAGAGCGATCGAGTGTGGTGCATGCGCATGCAAGATCGATTCCTTTTGTTGGGTACAAGCTACCCGACATAGTATAGGCCCAAAAGTTCCAACGAAAAAGCGCAAACAGCCAGTGCAGCACCAGTACGTACTCCCTCTGAAAAAAATATGTACATGACATATTTTTAAATAATCTTGTTCATAAATAAAAGACATACTTTATATTCTAGTACAAAATTAGTGTGATGTTCTTTATATATCCCTAACTAATATAGAAATACTAAAGAATGGTATACCGTTTAGAATTGTTTCAACGGTATACCCATTTATCTCTTTCGACTTCTCCATGGCTGGCTAGCTAGAGCTCTCTCACTCACTCTCTCTCTCTCTCTCTCTCTCTCTCTCAAGAGGTCCAGAGAACAGTTTTTGAAAAAAAAAACCGCTCGAAATTTGAAAATCAGAAATATCGAGTCAAAAATCGCTCAAAAGTCGTCAAAAATTATGGAGTTAAGAAATCAAAAATTTTGAAAAAAAAATAAAAAAAAGAAAATTGTTCAGTTTTCAACGAAAAACCGCTTGGTTTTCACCGAAAACCAATCCGACCAATTGAATGTTCCTTAGAACGGTTTTAAGCGATTTTGCTCGGTTTCTTTGAAATTCGAGCGGTTTTCACCGATTTTCAACCGGTTTACATAAATTTTTTCATTTTTTTTATTTTTTTTGAACTATACTAATTTACCGACTGATTTTGAATCTCGAACAATAGCTGTACGATCAAAAACCACGGTTTCGAATGGTTTTCGTTAGTTTTTCGGACCCTGCTCTCAAACGAATGTCAAGCAAGAGAGGTGGTTGCAGGTGAGCATAGCAGCATGGCGTGATTGAACAGTAGTAGGCAGGCATGATGACACGCAGTGAGCGGTTGTACGTTTGCAAGTGCGGCCAGATGGGGCGGCCCCCTACGAGTTGTTGCATGTGAGTTGTATTAGCAAGGCCAGAGGTGAGCGAGTCAACACCCAGGAAACAGTGGCTTAGCGAGTGCAAACCTGGCCTGGGGCAGGGGGAGGAAGAGGACACCGGCGATAGGATCCACCGGATCCCGTCGTCTTCCTCGTTGCTAGTAATAAGACCAACCAGATCCCATGACCCTCACCTCCCTCTTCATCTGGGCTACAGATCAGTATAACGCTGACTCTACCCATGCCACAATCATGGCTCAACTTCGCCGCCGTGAGCATTACAGGCAACTTCGAACTCTGGTTTCACCTCTTGAATGAGCAGGGGAAGAGGTAGTGGTGCTAGTGAGTGGAAAAGATGGAAGTGCTAGGAATTTTTTTGCTCTTTTTTGTGTTGTTTTTTCTGATGAAACCTGTTGAAATTTGTTAAAATTTATTTAAAACTTTTAGGTTGAAACTTGCTGCAAACTCATCGGTTGAAACTTGAGTTCCACAACTTGAAGCTCATAACTTTAGCTTGGAATCTTCTAGAAACTTCTAAAAATACGCGAAACTCACTGAAACATAAAACTTTTCGAACGTTTTCTTAAAACTTGTTGTCATACCGTTGCAACTGTATACCATTATCTGGTCGCTCAACTTTACTCTGTATGCATGTATGAATTGAATATAGTGCATAGAGATAATAATTATAGATAGTTTAGTTGTGTTTAATATTTTATTGATCTAAGTGTTAATAGAAAATATGATTTATAAATTTAGACGGAGGGACTGTTCAGACCAAGTAAAAACGTCCGGTAAAAAAACAAAAGTCTCACTCCTACATCTTCAACCTCAGTCCAAAGTGCGAACCACACAGCTACCTACTAGCTCGCGCTCTTAACTCCTCTCCTAAATGCACTCAACTACCGCAGAAAAAGTCACCTTCCTTCCACTATATAGACCCCCTTGAACCTTTCATTTTCTCCACACAATTGAGCCAGGGCACGCACAACACTTCACGTAACACTCACAGCTCAGATAGCTAGTGATCGAGGCATTGCGTGAGATCGATATGGCTCCGAGGAGTGCGATGCTGGCGCTGGCCGTTGTGCTCGTGATGGCCGTGGTGGCGCCGCCGGCCACGGTGCGCGCGGACATATCGTGCTCGACGGTGTACAGCACGTTGATGCCGTGCCTGCAGTACGTGCAGTCGGGCGGGACGGTACCGCAGGAGTGCTGCACCGGCATTCAGAGTCTGGTGACCAAGGCCAACAACACCCCGGACCGCCGCACCGTCTGCAGCTGCCTCAAGAACGTCGCCAACGGCGCCTCCGGCGGGCCCTACGTCACCCGCGCCGCCGCGCTGCCCGCTAAGTGCAGCGTCCCCCTGCCCTACAAGATCAGCGCCAACATGAACTGCAACTCGTACGTCTCCATGCATACTAGCTAGTAGTGTATATATATTTAGAGACCCCGAAAGAGATTGTATAACTCTGTATTTTGCACTAGAAACGCAAGTAGAATTTTCGCAGTGATCGTTCTGCACGCGCTGTTCTCAGTTTTTTACAACCTTTTTCTTTCTTGTGCAGGGTAAACTAAGGTGCCTTGTGCGCGCCTCCCGTACGAGGAATCATTGCCGGAGAATAAAATGATGCTAACTAGTATGTAAGCTTGCTGCTTGACTAGATCCATGTCGTACTAGCCGTCGTTTGTGGTGTTTAGGCGTCGTACGCCTACAGTTCCTAATGTTGTAGCTCGGGCGCCGGTAGTTTCCGCGAACAGAGTGATGAACCGATCGAAGTGTACTTCGCAATATACGTGACTATGTAATATGCGTGCTTTGATCCAAATGCATGATTTCCTCGTGAAACTGTCTTATTCCTTTCAGTATGCGGTGTGATTTTATCAGCCTGAACTTCTGACCACGTCCGGTTATTCCACCTCCATTGCTGGCCCTGGCCAGGCAAAAATCGCTTTCTCACGCTAATCATTTCCCAGCAAATTGTTGGCGTTTCACAACAGTGGCAAACCTTCGAAATTCCGAAAGTAAAAATGCGTGTGTTACCTGTTCCAACAAAAACAAGGGATATTGATGGGCCGACAAGTTCTCCTCAGGCGTTAAAGCCCAATCGACCGACAGAAACAGGCATCATCTGATGTTTATGGTCCACGTAGGCCAATCAGAGCCACCAAAAAAATGTCTCAACGGAAGCCTCGGACGCATGGGCTGCATCGCTAAAGTTGCACTGATATTAAATAAAAGTATGAACGAAAGGTAAAGAATGATTATTCAACCTTTTATTTGCTTTAAAATTACTAATAGAGTGATGCACAGAAGTAGTGCTCTTGGCTGACCGATCTGGATTATAGCATTGCCCGATTACCCGCAAGTACGGCTCGAAAACCGGAGATTTCTCTCCTTCTCTGCTCACGTATGGTGCAGCTTCGGCTCGCGCTGCGCTCCTTGCGTCGTCGGGTCGCCACCGTCTGCACCGCGTCCTGTCCTAGTCCTCTCATCATACCACCCGTGCGCCAGTCGCCGCCAACACGGGCCAACCAGCTCCACGGTGACTTCCGAGGTGGGCACTACACTCCACTTAGCTCTATTGAATTGACTGAAATGTTTTCGCGGCGTGACACATCGCGCGTATCCGGAGTCACGCTAAAACGAAAGGTCTTTTTTGCAAAAAATAATCGGAATGATCTAAACATAATTACGTTCTTTTTTTTTGCATTTATTTTAGATCCTTTCATGAAAGTTTAGCGATCTTTAAGGTCCTTTCACGAGGCGTGCGATGCCGTGTCCGACAAAAAAAATTTGAAATTTTTTTAATAATACTTTTTTTCAAAAATTCAAAAATATATGTAAAAAATTACATAAATATACCCCTGCCGATTGTTGGCTGGGCGATACACAAATATCGTCTAATTAACGGGCGACAGGAGGCCACGTCGCACAATGAACGAGAGACAGAGCGCTACGTCACGAGCGCGAGTCTCTGTCGCCCGTTGGTTGGGCGACGAGCTAAAAATCGACCACCCGACGGACGATAGGGGGAGCATGGCCACGGCCCTGTCGTCCTACCAATGGGCGACAGAGAGGGCTAGGGCTATAAAAACTACTCGCGCAGCACTATGCTCACTCAACCAGTTAGAGAAGAGAAGAAAGGGAGAGGAGGAAAGAAAAGAGAGAAAAGAAGAGAGAAACGAAGGAGAAGAGAAAAAAAGATGCTAAGGCGTGCAAGTGGAAAGGGAAAAGGGAAGGCAAAGGAAGAGGGAGGCGTTTCGGAGTGGCCGCGCAACGTCGTGTACCAGGACCTCTTTCTACCTCGTGGGGCTATCCCACCGATGTGTGTATGCGGAGATCCTTGCAGGCTTGTGCACTATTGAGAAATTCTAACTTAGAAGAGAAGGTATTGGAAGTGCCGCAACTATGCCTTCGACCTGCCGGAGAAGAACCTGAAGAATCGTCAGATGGTAACAATCATACGTGTTTCGTAATATTTCTACATGAAACTTTGCTAATTTATATTTCATGCAGTCGCCTCCGCCACTGTGTGAATTTGAACAGTGGTTTGATATGGAGATCAACCCCGAAGACCAAAAACTCCTTGATCAAGTCAACCGTGACGAGGAGTTCAGATGGCAGCTTCAAGAGCAGCGTGACGCTGCACGCAAGGAGGCACGTAGAAAAAAAGCGGAGGAGAAGGAGGCCGAGAGAGAGCACGTTGTGCCAGAGAAGCCCCACCGGAGGCATGGGCGAAAGGGAAGTGGCCTCGATCAACTCAGTAGACGTTAAGTTGTAACTATTATTTTCGTTATTCGTGATGCTTCTCCCAGTTTTAAGTTGTAATAAAGTGCACAGCCTACCTTATTTTCCGCAGTAATTTCTGATTTGTGAATTGCCCTCCTTGTAATGTCTCTCTCCCACCCATGTTTGCGAAAATCGGAAGAGGCACACGCGGCCATAAAACCCCGAAATTGTGACCACTTTACGGTTTTCATAGCCTCGCGGGGACCACGGCCTAGAAATTATAGAAAAAATCACGAGGGATCTACACAACGCAGGCTACAAGCGTACGTGGTCATCGGTGAGGTCGTTTCGGTTTGAAAAACGGGCTGCAGCGTATTGTCGTTTTAGTCTGAAAAGCAGGGTGCAACGTGTTCTCCGTCGGTCTGAGATGGCAAGTGTTTTGTCGCTTGGTGGTGTGCAGAGTGTTGTCCAATCATTCTGACAAAACTGTTAGGTGTGTGTTGTCCAATCTGCTAAGTGTGAGAAAGCTGATGGAAGGATAAACTAAGTATATAAGATTAAAAGTACCAACAATCCAAATACAATAGTTCGTACAACATATTTGGAAGGATTAACTAAGTACATAAAATTGAAACTACCAACAATCAAAAACATAAAAAAACTATTGCTGGCCCCGTTTCTGGGCAGCTCCTCGCGGCTGAGTAGGCCTCCTTCGAACCTAGCCCTGCGAGTACGTCAACTGCATCGGCGCGCGGTGGGCCCTCTGAGGTCTAGCTGGAGGTGTGACTACTCCGACTGAGAAGACTGCGTCGGTGGTGGTGCTCCCTACAACTGTGATGATTCAGGTTCATCTGGATCGATGAGGAACCTCGACACAGCATCTTGCTTATAGTCCTCATGATCTGAATCATCAATCTGCTCCTCGTAGTCATCAGGTGCAGATGAAGCTGTAGGCGGGAAGAACCGTGCCTGTGAGCCTGTAGTAAATGAAGAATTGTTGAGAACATTCAAAAAGTGATTGTAAAACATGAAAAGTGCATTTCAGTACTCACCTCTTTCTTTGCTTTCCCCTTTCCCTTTCCACTTGCACGCCACGGCGTTTTTTTCTCTTCTCCTTTATTTCTCTCTTCTTTTCTCTCTTTTTCTTTCCTCTTCTCTCCCTTTCTTCTCTTTTCTGGCTGGTTGAGTGGACACAGTGCCGCGCGAGCAATTTTTATAGCCCTAGCCCTCTTTGTCACCCGTTGGTAGGGCGACAGAGACTCGCGCGCGTGACGTGGCGCTCTGCCGCCCGTTCATTGTGCGACGTTGGATGGTCGATTTTTAGCCTGTCGTCCAACCAACGGGCAATAGAGACTCGCGTGCGTGACATGGCGCTCTGTCGCCCGTTCATTGTGCGACATGGCCTCCTGTCGCCCGTTGGTTATGCGATATTTGTGTGTCGCTCAACAACAGCCGACAAGGGTATATTTATGTAATTTTTTTCGACGTATATTTTTGAAATTTTGAAAAAAAAAATATTATTAAAAAATTCAAAAAATTTGATCCGAATTTTTTCTGAAAAAATATAATTTTGTTTTTCTCGGCGACGTTTTTTTTTAAAAAAACTAGTCACAACTGCGCGAAATTGAAAGGTCCTTTTCGCGAAAAATAGCTGGAACGATTTAAACGTAATTACGCTCTTTTTCGGCATTTACTTAAGGTTCTTTCACGAAAGATTCGCAATTTTGCTCAACTAAAAGGTTCTTTTCATAAAAAACCGCCGAAAGGACCTAAACGTAATTGCGCTCTTTTTCGGCATTTACTTAGGGTCCTTTCATGAAAAATTTGCGATTTTGCTCAACTAAAAGGTCCTTTTCGTAAAAAACCGCCGAAAGGATCTAAACGTAATTACGCTCTTTTTGGCATTTATTTAAGGTCCTTCACGAAAAATTCGTGATTTTACTGAACCAAAAGATCCTTTTTCGTAAAAAAACCACCGAAAGAACCTAAACGTAATCACTTTTTTTAGGGGCATTCGTGGAAACACAACACGTGGCATAGGTGAGCATCTAGGAACTTTGCTAACTTTAATATAGGGATGATTTGTCCTTGGTCTATGAATCTTAGAGAAGCGGACAAGAGGGATGACAAAAAAAATCACGCAGGGCAGGGAACTTACAGGTTAATGAAGGTAGCACTTGACCATTAGCGATGCCCTTCTGCGCTATGAGCAAAGGATCGTTCGCGATTAAGAGGAGACGATAGGCCGGCCTGTTCTTTCCGGGTAGCTAGCTGTGTACTCGGAGGCCCGACGATCTCGGTGAATTCGCTGGTGCTAGTGCGGATGGTTTGGCGCCTGGGGGCAACAAACGCCGAATGGATCTCGGCGAAGATCCGTGTTTTGAAGAACAGAATAAGGTCACATTGAGCGTGGCGTCTTGTTACATCCGACATATTACGCGTTGTGTGCAAGTTCGCACGCGCGATTTTGGAACCACCGTTGGCACCGACAACTCGATCATCATGCCTGGGTTGATGTACTCCTCCATAAGCCATCCATCGACGTCCACAAAACCGTGGGCGAGCCTTGTTTCCGAGCTACTGCACCAGACCTAGCTCTTGCCACCGGTTGCCACGTCCGCCAGCCGCAGAACGCAGTAGTTGCAGCCACGTTCGAAAAATCGACGAAAATTGCTGAAAAGTCACTATTTCGATCGAATTGGTCCGGCTTGAGATTTAGAAACAGTTGATAAACCGGTTCAATTTAAATTTAAATTCAAAAAATTCAGAAAGTTTGGAAAAAATTATCCAAAATTTCCCTAAAAGTAGTATTAATAGCCTTTTGACATCTGGCATGATTTTTTTTTTTTGAAAAACCGAATTTGGGAGGCATTTTTCAGCACATCCGAATATAGATAATAGAATAGAAAAGAAACTTTCATATATATGGATACGTATACTGTATACATTCTAATTGTACATTTTAAATGCAACAATATAGGCCCTGTTTAGGAGAGCTCCAGATCTCAGCTCCAGCTCAGATCCGAAACTTATAGGCTAAAATAAAGTGAATTAAGTTTATATTTTTAGTCTAAAATGTAAATAAGATGATCTACCTAAACACTCTTAATATACTCACAACTCCAGCTCCATAAATTTCTGGAGCTAGAAATACCCTGCTCCACCAACTCCATAGATTTTGGTGGAGCTAGAGCTGTCCCAAACACCCCCATAATTTTTGGTTCATGGTATTGATTTGGGATGTTTTTACGAATCGAAATTATGTCTTTGTTTCTAAGAAATGAAAGGGGATAAAATAGATGGGCTATTTTTTTAATATAAATGTGGTACCAGATGTGATAAAAGAATCTGTTGTTATTAATACTATAAAGTGGTCATTAATACCCAATAATATCAAGAAGAGACTGGTGACCAAAAAGTGGTTATTAATACTAGAAAAGTGGTCGTTGTTTCTTCATTAATTATAGTACACTATCTCGTTGTTAAAAAAATTGTATGTGATCATTAGTACTATTAATTGTGGAGCGTTTAATGACGGCTAACAAACATAATTCTGTGGTTGTTAGTGAATTTTAATGACTACATCTCGCATCATTAATACTCCCTCTATTTTTTTATAAGGCGTATTTTGATTTTGCACAAAAATTAAGGTTGCGTTGAAATTAAGAAAGATACAAGAGAAAATGACTTAGATGCCCGTACTTAATTGTCTTGGAAGATGAAAAATATACTTTATGTGGGTGGTAATAAATAAATGCATATGGATAAGAGAAAATAAATCGAGGTATAGAAGGAAAGGTCTCGTTAAATCTACATGCAAGCCTCACATTTATAAACAAGATCATTCAAAAAATAAGCCTTATAAAAAAACAGAGGGAGTAATTATTTTTCTAGAAGTGCTAATCATTCATTGAATATCCTTGATTGTCCTACAAATGCTCTAACCTTTTCTTATGTCATCACAAAACAGAGTTTTAGTATAAGAGGTCATTATTTTGAGTTCTCACATTACTTTTACTTGAATATCCATCATTTTCTGCAATGTTTTTCCAATTTTCCTTGAATTGTTTCTAATTTCCGCTGAGTGCCGATTTTCGATTTAAACAAGTCAAAAATTGGTAAAAATTGTTGTAAAATCGATTGATTTTTGAATTATTTCCGCCAATATTTGACCATTGAGTTTAAAAAGTTTGATTTTGAATTACATTCAGTTTCTACCGATTTTTGACGAAAATCGATACCTACAGGGGGGTGATTTTCGAGCTTGGTTTGGTAATGTAAACTAGAGGTAGGCATATATAAACCAAAACTAAAATGAACTAAATTAACTGATTGTTTTGGTTTTCAGTATTTGGTTCGATTTTTGTTTCAAGACTATTCAGTTTTCAACTTCCGTTAATTGAAAAACCAAACACTGAGTCTCTCCAAGAAAACAACTCCAAGGCCTAAGCGAACCCTCTGAATTGGGACCAAATCTCTCATGACCTCGTCTCCTCCGACCTCAAGTCCTCCCTCGTCCGAACCCTAGTTGTCAGCATCGCTCCTCATCCCAAGCCACCGGCGAGGAGGGCGCTGATGAGGGTGAAGGAGGTGAGTGGGTGGCCCTCGTCGAGCATGGCACAGAGGCGGCGAGGGCATGGTCCCAATTGCAAAAGAGGCAGAGTGTGGTGATGAGGAAGTTGAAGGAGATAGTGTCGCGGGGCGGTGGGGGTGTAAGTTGAAGTTTCTTTTAGTTTTGGTGATTGGTTTTAGTCATTAATATTTAAATATTATTTAACAATAAATCTAATTATTGTGAGAGTGAGATTAATCATTATCGAGATTATCTTTTATTAGCCTCAATTGGATGAAATGATGAAAACCAAGGTCTCATCAAAATGAAAAATGGAGATCCAAAAGGTATGTATGTAATGCAAATTTAATATTTCTAGGTACATTCCTTGTCTCAAAATGAAGGGTGAACTTCACCATAGTTTTAATTTTAAGATGTGCATACTGTTTCAATTTCATATATACGTGAATGCACACATTTAGAGGGTGTTTATACTTTTTTTGAAAGATTGGTAGGGCCCCGCCTTTCATTCGAAGAAGGAGAAGAAAACATCTAAAAACTTGTTCACTGGAAACCAGCCTTGGGCGAGCCCAACATCCCCGAGGGGAGTCAATTAAGAACCGGGAACATCACAGGAACTAAACAACACCTGGGAAGCAAAAAAAGGGAGTTCATACTTTACCTTAATGTTTCATAAATATTGATCACTTTTTATATTGTCAAATAAAATAAAGATCGTTACATTGAAATAAATCCTTGAGTATATATAAACTTGTGTAGTTTTTGTATACTTATGGAAATATAGGATAAACTCCAAAGCAATTTAAAATTGAATATGTGCATATTGATTCAAAGTCAATTATTTATATTTTCACATTTAATGGTGTTTATTCTATGCTTGATGGTCACAAGAGTATTGGTCCCTTTCTATCACTCTATATAATTTGGATCATTGCTTAGAAACCATCAAAATGAGTATGTGAAACTTATGTAGTTGATATATACTCATGATAATTTAAATTTAATTTACCATAAAGTTTCCTATCATATGTTGATGGCATGCTTTATTGATTAAAGGACAAGCAAAAGTCTTTGAGTGTATGAAGCATTAGTTGCATCAATACACTCAAAACAGATCAATATTTTTATTCAATTTGATTTGGGTTGTAGTCAACAATCAGGGAATAGATCGAAGGATTTTGGGGCATTCATTATCTGTTAATGAAGTGCATTGATGATTGAGATAACCGTACTTATTGGACTAACAACTTTCCATTAGTTGTGAAATAGGTTAAATCTAATAGTGATGACGATTTGGATGGTATAATGTGTTGATAGCCATCAAGTTGAGAATTAGGACAAAGGACATTATCGTGTGTTGATGAGCATCAAAAGAAAATTCTAAAAAGAAGAGCAATGGAGTTCGTGTTGACGAATAAGATAAGATCTCGACTTAAAGAAAAGGATGATGGTTATCATAAAGACTCTAAGTGAATATGCTAGAGGCAAAAGTACAACTAGTTAGGGTTAATGATATGTTTCTAGTTTTTTATCAGTCTTGGAGTTTGGATAGAAGACCGGGTTGCTAGTTAGATTGTTGTACTATTAAGAGGGGTTGACTTATTTAGCTTGAGTTTCATCTTGTGTTGATGAACTCAATCCGGTTCGCTCTAGCTCACTCTTTTAAGTTGGTTTCTGCATGATGCTCGTATTTGTATATGTTGCAAATAAGGGAAGCTCATACTTGCTTCTTAATTGATTTAAATTTTGCATGGAGCTATTGATTTATATGTGTTGCAAATGAAGATAGCTCATGCATTCGGTTTAACGGTTGTTCTTTGCATAGAGCTAAGTATTTATATGTGTTGCAAATAGTGATAGCTCATGCATTGGTTTTCTTAGCTTATGACTAGTAGGGTTTGCAAATGTGTTTTGCACATTGCTAGAGATCATGTATTGATTATCACAAGACTAATCAAGTTTATTGCTTGGTGTTTGCAAAATATTGATGTTTATACTTCTTATCTTGAAGAATGAGATAAGCATTCACAAATCTATTTTGCAAAGTGTTGTGATTATATGTTGATCATCTCATAGCTCAAGATCATTATTATAATTGAAAGAATTTATTATTTGTAAATATGTTTTGCAAATAAGCTAAAAGTTTGTGAGATGGACTTGGAGCATGTGTTGGCATTTGCAAATGTGTTTTACAAAGTGTCGTGATCATATGTTGAACATTACATGGCTCAAGGGTTGATCTTGTAGACTCTTGATTTATTAGTTGGAAATAGTTTTGCAAATAAGTTAAGCTTAATGCAATTCTTAGAACATGTGTTGAGGATTTACAAATGTGTTTTGCAAATAAGTTAAGCTTAATGCAATTCTTAGAGCATGTATTGTGGATTTGCAAATTGGTGTGATCATGTGTTGATCACCACATGGCTAAGAGAATTAACCTTTATTGGTTCTTGATTTAAAAAAGATTGATTCCTGTGTGAAATCATGTTTTCTCTGAAAAGTAATGCCGCCTCCTGAGAATGGTAGTTATTTTTTCAGAAGTATGGATTTTGCATGTGTTGCAAATCCAGCACTACCGGGGTTGTAGGGCGGTATTGCTGGTGGTCGACACCACTAGCAGTACCCGACGCCTAGTAGTCGGTAGTTATTTTTCAGAGAAGGATTTCTAAGTGCTTTTTTGAGACTATCACTACCGGGCCCTAGAGTCGATACTACCGCTCGGCCAATAGTACCGCTCCTACATGGGCGATAGCACCGAATTTTCTGTGCAAATGGCTAGTTTGGGTGCAAAATCCGACCGTTAGCCTGGAGACTGGTACTATCGGCCCTACATGGGAGTAGTACCGAATTTGTTGTTTTTTCTCTAATTTGTCTCCAACGGCTAGTTTTATTTGGCTGGCTATAAAATGATGCCTTAGACTGGTATTTGGGGTTTACTGAGTTGATTGCTTATTTTGGGAGAGTTGCGCATGTGTTGCCTTCTTCTCTTTGCTTCTTGAGCTAGAGTGGAGCTTCTAATTTGCATGTGTTGCAATTAGAAGTGGATTGAGTACTCCTTGTGTATGTGTTACACTTGGAGAGGATCCTTGTGCATGTGTTTCACTTGGTGATCATCATTGTGTGTGTGTTTCACTTGGTGATCATCATTGTGTATGTGTTGCACTTAGTGAAGTTCAAGTTAGGAAGCTTGACCTATTACTTTTGATGTTTGCCGACACCTAAACGGTGTAGCGGCATCATGCGTGGTGATCTTCTCAAAGAAGATTTGTGAGAAGGCACGACAAGTGTGTAGGGTTGGAGCTCGCCTATTCGGAGGGGGAAAGAGCTATCACTAGTGGGTTTGAGGTGGGTGCTCAATTTGTGGAGCCGGTCCAATGTGTTTGGGCTAATCTTAACGTGGACTAGTGGAGATCAGCAAATCTCCAAACGTCACGATAAAAAGTATTGTGCCTCATTGTAGTTTGCTTTCTTGTGCTCATTTACATTTAAGAAATTTATATTCATAGAATTAAATTGATTGATTGCTTGTCCTTTAGAATTGCAAATAATAGTTGGAGACTTAGTTTATTAGTGCACTTAGTGAACCGAGTTGATTTAGGTTTTAATTGTCAAAGTCTTAGAATTACATTTATGTATATTATTTAGGTTTTGACATAGACGTTGATTCGTTGGCCATAAATCGAAGAGGATTTTTAAAATCGCCTATTCACCCTCCTCTAGTCGGCATCCTCGACCTTACTAGGGGTAGAAGGGAGGCCACCACAACGGGCGTAGGTGGTGAGGTGGGTGTTGGCAACGGTGGGGGTGGGGTGGTGGAGGTCCCGGGAGAGTGTAGCCTGGATGGCACGGGCGATACGAGAGTCGCAAAGAGCGGCGATGGACTTAAGAGCGGCCGGGAGGGCGAAGTGGTCGAACGGGACAAAGGGGGAAGCACTGATGGCCATGGAAGAGAGCGCGTGGAGGGCGGTAGCAGTGAGGGAGTGGATGGTGGCGGAGGGGGGGGGAGTTGAAGAAGAGGTATGGATGCCGGTGGGGTGGCGGGTAGTGGGAGTGCTTGGACTCTTGGAGAGGGTGGATAAGCAAGCAATTGAAGGGGGATATTTTGTTATGTTAGTTCAGATTAATTGAAAAAACAGAAAAACTGAATCGAAATATTTCAGTTAATTCGGTTCATTTTTCATTTTGGCTAGAGAAATTTGGCATATAGTTTTTAGAAATCAAATTATTTAAAACTAAAAAAACGAACTGAAAAAAACCAAATGCCCACCCCTAATGTAAACCCTGGTTGTAGTGTTCAATTTATGCACGTAGGTGGTGACAAACAAGTCCGCAAGAGGTGCAAATGTTGACGATCTGTTCGGTTGGTGTGAGGTACGTACATCGATTGAAGGAACACGTCCAACTGAGCTGCGCCTGGTTAGTGCCTACGCCCCGCCAAGTTGGCTCGATCTGATGGTAGGTACCATGCGTATTACTCCCTCTGTTAAAATATATAGACTATATTTTTTAATGGTCTTGTCTATAAATGTAAAACTTTTTTTATTTTAATATAAAATTAGTGTGATGCTCTTTATGTACCTCTAATAAATATTCAATTTTACTCAACATAATGCTTTGAATATAGTGCTTAATAATTAGTGATAATTTAATCATATTTAATATTTTCTTGATCTACATGCTAATATAAAATATAACTTATAAATTTGGACATAGTAAGGAGCAGCATATAAAGAGACGAGATGAGGCCCAAGGGTAGCTTGCTTCTCGCTCAATGCCTGCCGACGTCCAAAGATTCACCAGTTTGCTCAATAATCCATCAGAGCAGGCATGCAACACTCGAAATCATCGCTTTTCTAGCCCTTCTCATCTCGTTTTTTTAATCTAGCAGCCATATGAAATTCTTTACAGATTTAACCCCATTCTCACTGTGAAAGATGCTCTTGCACCCAGGAAGTGTGATAGTCGACGAGCCACGAGAGCAAGCCGGGGAGCGTAGGACCCACAGCTCCCGCGGCCGGGCAGCGCGACAGACGGGCAGTGCCGTGGCCAAGGAGCATGGCAGTGGGGCTGCCACGGCCTAGGGTGCGGGAGGCTGCCGAGATGCATGGGAGGCCGGCTACCATGGCCGAGGAGTACTACAACGGGTTTGGTGTCTAAGGGCGTCGGAGGTGGCCGAGATGCACGAGAGGCCAACTGCTGTAGATGTAAAGCATAGGAGGCTCCTTACATGGTAGAGGAGTGAGGAAAGCGATACGTGTCATCGGATGGCGCTTTCGCAGTTGGAAACAAGATCGATTCTATAAATACGTACATGAAAGGGCTAAATTTGCAAACCAAAGAGAGGAGGCTTTTCGAGATGATTTTGCGGCACTCCCTGGCACCCTGTAATTTTCAACCAGAGCCTCACGGGCACTGACGCCGTCCGGCACACAGAGATCATCACGTACATACGTGTTCTGGACCCGTTTGTTGTTGATCCGACGACATACACGCACACCTGCATGACGTCCAGATAGAATTAATCCCGTTCCGTCACGTAGGGGAACTGTAACCAGTAACCAGCAATGATCATATTCCGTGCCAAAAAGCTGACGCCTGGCGGGCCCATGCTTAGCCTGAAGCTCCCTTTTTTTAAAGTGAGAGCTGAGTGGGAATTTACGTAACACAAGAATGGCCGACAACAAAGGATCGGAGGAGAGGAGCTTCCCTACCTCTGTTAAGCCGTGCTAGTGCAAGGCAGTCTTTCCTCACACAGGTTTTTGATGAGATTGTGAGCTTTTGGGGTGATAAGTTTTGGCATGGATAGATTAGCGAGAGGATATCGATAAATGGGATGCGACATGGGATCGAGGTGAAGTTCGTGAGCTCAGCTGAGAATGAGATGGCCATCGATCCACTGGCCTCAATCTTCAACCTGCACCACAAATTAATCTGGTGGATTTATCTGTAATCCAAATGGATTAGTGGATTACCGGAAGTTGGGCCTCCTTGACCCACCCAAAGTACGGGCGCAAGAACTGAAAATCTGACAAAGATTATATTCGTCTGAATTCCACTCTCATATGTGCAGAATATTCCTGGAAGAAGACGACCTGATCGTGATCCTAAAACACACTCATTTCGGATCTCGAATGAATGGATTCGTCCATCAGAGATCCGTTCTTTTGCGCACCTTTGTTAGTCGGTGATGCCAACGTGTCTGGCGATCCAGACAACCTATCGACCTCTTATCTCTCGGTATCTTCACTATATTAGAAAATGGAGTACATCGGAAAGACAGGTACGCCTGTGCGGGAGGAAATGCAGAAACTCAGGATGACGCAGATGGCATCCTTATTTAGTTATTTTCCTACGCGTGCTGTCGTTTTTGTTGTATTTGTCCTTATTTAGTAGACTCAAGAGTTCTTCCATGCATGATGCATCAAAAGTTTAGGTGATTTTGGAGTCAAGCAAGATCTCCATTGGCAGGTCGACACCCAAGTTGCGCATCAAAAGTCGAGCAGAACTGCTCTACTTTATGCCTACTTCACCTGCTGAGGTGCAAGGTTCTGATCGCTCGGCAGTTTCTCCTCTACAAACATGGATTTTCTATATTGCCAGGGGAGCCTAGCACAGGATATTTTTCACTCCATCTCGGGTAAAAGATAAAGAATCCAAGAGGTGCGGTTCCATCTGAAATATCTCGCAGTCACAGAAGCCAGACCTAGAGGGGTAGTTAGAACAGTAGAAATCTGTATCTTATATACATAAAATCTATTTACGAGGACCAAAAAGGTAGAAATTTTGAAACTGCACTGGGATTGAGCTGTTTCAATTTTACTTATTTTAGGGTCCTGCATAGGTCATTTGTATTATTTGAGAGGGCTAAGAAGCTAGTCACATAGGAAAATATATTACAATTGATCTTTTCTCACATGCAACAATAAATAATCTTGTTAGCCCTATAGATATAATTTTTACATATTATGCATTGAGTAGTTGTATCTAGGACAAGGTACCGATGCAGTCCCAAGCAGTCGTGTGCACACCATTTGATGGAAAAGCAATGATCCAAATTAATCCATGGATTTGGAAGATCCGGGCCGTTCGTTCATTACCTGTGGAAACTACTTAAGTTGCCCCTATCCTTGTATCTAAGCATCTATTTAATGCATTCTAAAAATAGTTTTATAAACAATTCATAAGATGAGAGTACCCTAAATCACTGATCAGTTATGCAAAGCTGCCACGCTGACAAAAAGCAACAGTAGAGTTTCAGAAAAGAACAGACAAAAGAACATGATGCGCAATTACCATTCCAGCTGTAGTCATTGCAAATCTTAGGGCCTGTTAGGTAGAGCTCTAGATTCTAACTATATCTGAGATCTGAAACTTGTAGACTAAAATAAAGTGAATTAAGTTTATATTTTTGGTTTAAAATGTAAACAAGATGATCCATCTAAACACTCTTAATGTATTCGCAGCTCCAGCTCCATGGATCTGGTAAAGCTAGAAATATCTATTTCCACCAGATTTACGGATCCAGTGAAACTGGAGCTCTACCAAACACACCCTTAGCGACACAATTACCCCAATGTGCACGCAATGACCATGAAACGAGGAAAAACCATATAATTAATTCAGAATCCTAGGAGAGGTGAATTTGGTGTGGGTGTGTGTGTGGGGATATGCATGGTAAATGATATGTGTTTCTTTTATTGAAAAACGTTATCGACTGAGAGATTAACATAAGAATTAAATCCAGACCACCTGTCAACAAGATATTCAATGGTATTTTTCAAACTATGTAAGGTTTTTCCGCTGCACGTACAGTAAATTATTGCCCTTCAGGAAATGAGAGCAAAGTCAAGTGTTATGGGTTAGACTTGAGATATCGCGAAGTTCGTACTATGAGATTTGCATTTGCCCTTTGCTACGTGGGTGCACGGTGTGCCATAAGTCCGTGAGTGATCTGGCAAATAGGTTGAGCAGATGTACCACACATGAGGTACGATTGAATTAGAGTTTGCTTGGTTCATTGTTACGCTTGTGATAAGATTCTTTCTTTACCATCTAGAATCTACATGTTAGTTATTTAAAAAAGTGTCGCGAATTTTTTTTTCTAACCAAAGTATAACTTTAATTTTAATGAACTAATCTTAGACAAGTTTAGCTAAAAAATATAACAAAATACAATAACCTTAATATATAAACCACACAGACCTACAATTTGCAATGAGAAAATAGTTCTTACCATTTGTCACATACCGCCTAATTCACTGCAAAGCCTTTGACAAAACGCGCACAAAATATTTAAATGCCAATGTCTTGTAAATACGATTAATTTCGTATCTTTTAAATACGATTGAGTTTAGTCTTCAAATTTTTTAGGATTGTAAAAGCTTTTATCGTGTAAACTTCATAAAAATCACAAGTACAAGTTTTCAAAAATTCTTAAAAAATTACCACACATAGGGAGGTTAGCTTCTTCAATCCTGTAAAATTTAAAGACCAAAATCGATCACATTTGAAGGATATGAAAAGACAAATTCAGCCTAAATAATGATTTTTCACTATTTACCTCGTTGTTTATCAATTTCATATCTTTCGAATGCGATTGAATTTGGTCTTCAAATTTTACAGAATTGTATAAGCTAACGCTAATATATATGTGTGTGTGTGTTGTGTTTGGTCTTCAAATTTTACAGAGTTGTATAAGCTAACGCTAATATATATATGTGTGTGTGTATATATATATAGGAAAATGGTTCTATACTCTTGGGAGTACGTACTCCCACTCTAGGTATACCGTTTAAATGATGTTGTTGTATACTTCTTTATCTTTTTGAGCATATTCTACTACTGATTATAAGATACTTCGAAGTGACTTCCATGAAAAAATTCATCATAGTCCACTCTTTATAGCATATTTTTTGTATACTCCTTTTACATATGGAAGTGTATATAGCAAAAATATAAGGCTTCGATGAAATTTTTTCAACCATGCTGTGTTGGAGTAACTTAGAATTATTATTGAAGTATACCGAAAGTGATAAAGAAGTATAACACATTCGTTTAAGTGGTTAAGTGCAGTCTACGCGCCAGCTAATTAACGCAGACTGACCGAGCCCAATTAACATAGACCGACCGAAGCTGGCTTTTCAAAAGATATTCTAAAGCTGGTTTTTCAAAAGCTAAAGCTGACTTAAAGCCTCACAAACAGGGATTAATTGTTATTACTAGGGATTGCGCTAGAGATATTGCTGATGCTTGCTTCCAGCTAGTTGAACCTCAAGTTCAAAATTTGGATAATTCAAGTGCCTGGATCATTGGGATTGATTTACATGTCTGGATGACGATGATGAACCCCCGTGCTCTTGAATGGGGAAATAATTGATAAAAATTGTGATGCCATCTTATACAATGTACCTGCAATCTTCATGGCGTGTTTTGGTTAAACTGTGCTGGGGCCAAAGGCAACAAACTAACGGACGAATCATCCTATAATCTAAGATAGTGTTTGGTTCAGATTTTTCCGCTGTAATCTGATTACATTGTAAATGCATTACGTTAATAGTACTTCGTTACCTGTGTTGTCCGAAACCGTGTATATCCATACCGGCCCAATCAGACCTAATACATCTCCCAATACAGCATATGTTACCTTAATTCATATTCCTTTAGAGTGTGTTTGGTTGCTTATACCAAGTAGTACATGCATGAGATGGTTCAAGAAAAATATCATCTATGTATTTGATTCCTTGAATGGAATCATCCCATCCTGAATAGTATGATACAAATTTGAAAAATATCCCCAATAGATGTTAAACCATTCTATTCACCAAAAACAATGGAATCAAATAGTACAGAACCATCCCATCCCATTCAACCTCATCCCACCAACTAAACACACCCTTACAGGCCCACAATCCCACCATGGCGTTCCTTGTTCCTTCTGAGATCTCCTCCATCTTGCCCTCGCCTCTTCCCTCCCGATCTCGTCTGCGACCAGCCCCCACCGCCTTGGCGCCTCTCTATGAGAGTGTGTGTAAGTATTTATGTTCGAAATTTCAGCGATTTATATGTTTTGGTAATTAATGATGTTTGATTGTCAAGACTAATCATATTTCAAGGTTTCAATTTGAGTTAGTACTAGACTTTTCCATAATATGAGTCCTTGGTATTCATGTATCTACAAAAGGTTTCATTTTCAGCAAAGCATGAAGATTAAGGCATGAAGATTAAGGACCTTATAACTATAAATTATTCGAGGAGTTGAGTTTGAATCATTTTAAAGAGGTTTAAGGCTAGTAGTTTGAATATTAAAGAGGTTTAAGGCTAGTAGTTTGAATTTAGCGAGGTTGGGTAGCTAGTTGTAATGCACACTAGGTATCTCTAGCACATACTCCCTCCGTTCCATAATATAGGGCATATTAGAATTCAGAAAAGTCAAATTATATAAATTTTGACCAAGAATTAGTAAAATTATGTGCATGTTTAATTTACAAAAGATGTATCAATTGATTCATATTTCACTTATCTTTCAATTATTGTTGGTTTCATAACAATTCATTATATATTATAACAAAAATTAATAGTCAAAGTTTACTTCAAAAGACTTTTTTGAATTCTAATACGCCCTGTATTTTGGAACAGAGGGAGTATATAGTAAGAGGAAGCCAAGAATTTTGTTTGGTTAGGTAATTCAACCCATTCAGATCATCAATTGGATCAATTCAACATAGAGTATGTCTTAAATTTGCCTCCTTTGTCTATAACCGAGACCAGGAACACAACCAATCCCAGGAACACAACCAATAACAGATCAAATTAATAAGATTAGTGGGTTCAAAAGGTAGCTTATTTTCAAAGCAAGCTGCATTACGACTCCACCAAATCACCCAAAAGACAGATGCCACACCAACCATGATCACCTTCTTAAGTTTACAATCAAAGATTTTCATCCACACACCAAAAAATTGGTCCATGTCACTAGGAATATTGGTGAAACAAAAAACACATCCCACCACATTCCAAATAAATTTGGCCACAGGACACACCCGAAATAAATGGTTTATACTTTCATTAGAACCACAAAAATGACATAAAGACCCATTCCATCCTCTTTTCTTCAAATTGTCTTTGGTCAAAATACTTTTTTTTTTCATCAATAGCCATATAAAAACCTTTATTTTCATAGGAATCTTTGTTTTCCAAAGAAATTTGTGGGGAAAATCCGGCCCCCCTCATCATCATAGCCAAGTAAAAGGATTTTAGTGTGAATTGACCATTAGAAGTTAGCATCCAAGTAATACTGTCTTCCTCCTCCTTTAATTTAAATCTTTCACATTCTTCCAACAACTGTTTCCACATTATTTTGGTTTCTCCCCAAAGCGTTCTCCTAAATCTTATTCTCCCCCACCCATGATTGTAAACATCAGCCACAGTGACATGTTGGCTAAAGGTAATATTATACAATCTAGGATATTTTTGAGCCAATGACTCATCACACAACCAATTATCCTCTCAGAACCCTGTTCTCTCCCCATTCCCATCTTTTTTCTTACAAAATTGGTAAAAGAGATTCTGGATTTTCATTAACCCAGACCAAAAGTGTGAGTCCCCAAACTTAAATCATGTCTGACAGAAGGTTTTATTATGTAAATACTTCTTTCTCAAAAAATCTTGCCACACCCCTTTTCCTGTTTCTAACTTCCAAATCCATTTACCCAATAGGGCATCATTCATAGTCCCTAAATCTAGGACTCCAAGCCCTCCTTGCCCCTTAGCTAAGTGCCAACTCAACAAATGATATTTTTTAACACCTTGATCCTCTTGCCATAACAGCCTGGTTCTAAAATAATCCAGGCATATGACATGGTTGCTGATCTTATCTCTGGCTTTTACGACTTTCCATTACACACGCTTTGTAACCTGGGACATGCGTTTCTGCATGCAGGCTTTACGTAAGTTGTTTTAAGTTGGGGTTTAGATGAACACAACCACAGCTGCGTAGTCAGGCGTTCCATTTTGAATTGGCGCTTTACGTTAGGAGTGTGACAGCGGGAGTTAATTAAGAGATAAGGTTGCGCTGGGCCGTGTTCTACCTTCAGAAAAGTATCCTACCTGTACACACGATCTGTCACCGGCATATTGGTAGGTGATTGAATAGAGGGCAGCTTTTCTTAGTGCATCCTAGGAGGCAAAAGACGGATCAGACAAACTTTGCTGTAGATCTGCGAGGTGTCAGGAGCCGATAGGATGATGCAATGCTGCGCACTATCTAAACGTACTAACCTTCGACGAAACGAACTGCACGGTGATATACGTATAGAAGCGGCTAACAACCCCCCAGTTAGCATGCAGGGTAGCCGGTCTGCCCTGTTTCTGATAACCCGATGGCTTCCTGACCGGGCTACTCTAGGACACATCTGTTCCTTTTTGCATTTCTTCCACATCAAACATGAATAGAAGGCACAATGCGTGCACTTGTAAAAGTTGCTCGAGTAGCAACGTTCCTTTGAAAAGAAGTACGCTGGCAGGGGCAGTTCTTTGGATGAAACTTTTTTTGGCAAAAAAATAATTTTTTCTAGTGGCTCCAATAGAATATCAATTGGCAGAAATACGCGTGTTGACGCTAAAAACTTGAAGTTGGGTTTCCAGCTACAGCATACTAGACGAACACCTGGTTCAGAGCGTGCTAACCGATTTGATCCTGCAATCGGTAAGGGGGAAAATATGAAATTTGATCAGCCGATCCTGCGTGACGATCAGCTTAAATCCGATCAGTCGAAAGCCGATCAGATCAAAATCGGTAATTAGCCGATTAAGGTTAATCTAAGGGTAAAGGTAGATCGACTTTGAAAAGGCGATGCACAACAAAATCAGAGCAAATCAAACTTGGGGCGTAATTGATGAAGACCAATAATCGGCGATGCACAACTTTATTGATCAGGATCAAATTACAAAGCTAAATTACATAACTAAAAACTAATTGACAGAAAGGTAAAAGTAGATGAAAGTTTGGAATTGTGTGTGTTTCTTAGCCACCCTGATGTATCTTTTATACTCGTTAGCCGATTTGAGTCCTAACACAACACGTTGCCAAGCAAAATCCGTATCGGCTTATGTTTCCTAAATATTCCCTTTTCTATCAAAACATCTTCAAACCATGTCCTGTTCGTAATCCATCGACCCAAAACTGCTGATCTCGACGCTTCTACCAAATTTAGGTGCAAACAACGCGCTTTCACAGTTAGGCGACAACCAAATCATGCATATATGAAAGTTCTCTTAGTTCAAGCAAATAGCTTGGGAACCACTACGCAAACACTTGCTTACCGGCGGATCCGATGGGTGACCACCTAGGCTACACCGCACTTGGTCGTCACAAAAACAGGAGTTTTTTTTCCGGATAAGCCTTCGCGCTGAACCATCGAGTTGTTAGGTTTGCCTGGACGCTGAAACTTTGGCCTTGCTCGAGCTTGTGTGCATCTTAACGCACTGCGGGAGTATCATAGTGCGGTCTCTTTGGCCCTGTCTCCGTTTAGGAGCTGAGCTGAGGTCCGACAATTTGGAGTCCGCCCGGTCCCCGCTGGCCGAGCTAAAACAAATCAAAACACGGCGAGTTTGCATCAGCACACGCCGCCACGCCTGTGGCTTGTCTCATGTGCATCGCATCGTACCAACGCTCCTGAGCAGGCAGCCAACAAGCGCGTGGCACTGGCACAGGGAAGCGGGCGAGATATTTCTCATGTGAGGGAGGCGTAAGCTTTTGCAGGGCCCACCGTAAAGTGACCCTCTGCCCTCTCCGGTCCATCCGCCGGCGAGCGGCCCTCCTCCTGGAGATCCTTATATACAGTCCCTTGGCCATTTCTCGGCAGATCAAACACTACAGCCCGAGCTTGATTTTCCACTGCGCGCACAGCCGGCGCGCGTCCGATCGAAATCCTCGCGAGGCCAGAAAAGCTCCATCGCACCGGTAACTCACACACTCATAAGCTCCAGCTTTTTCCGACCGTAGTAGATGCGGGTTAGTGTAAAGTGTGAGCGCGCCACACCACACTGGTAGCGGCAGTCGCTACTACGTCCACATCCTTTTACAAGTAGGATCGCACAGACCTGTACCCCCGGTGCATAATTGCCGGGGAGCGGGGTTGTATTGGTTGAGGTTAGGAGGAAGAGGGAGCGAGCCGGAATGGGTGCGCAGACCAAGTCCATGAGCTGGTACATGGGCCAGCCGAGCTCGCCGGCGCCGGGGAGCACCGGCGAGGCACAGCACGCGCTCAGCAGCAGCAGCGCGGGGGGCAGCGACGCCAGCTTCGACACCAACATGGTGATCATCCTGGCGGCGCTGCTCTTCGCGCTGCTGTTCGCGCTCGGGATCAACTCGCTGGCGCGGTGCCTCATCCGGTGGGCGCGGCGCGCGTCGGCGGCGTCCGGCGGGGAGGCCGAGGCCGGGGGCGCGGCCGGCGGGCTCAAGAAGCGCGCACTCCGGAGCATCCCCATCGAGGTGTACGGCGCGGCCGGGGCCGCCTCGGACGTCTGCGCCATCTGCCTCGGCGAGTTCGCGGACGGCGAGAAGGTGCGCGTGCTGCCGCGCTGCGGCCACGGCTTCCACGTCCGGTGCGTCGACACCTGGCTCGTCTCGCACGACTCCTGCCCCACTTGTCGGGGCTCCGTGCTCACCGGCGCCAAAGCCGCCACCTCAGCCGCCCCCGTCCCCGGAGGTAGCCGGCGGCCGGGGAGCGAGGCTGCCGCCGTCACGGTGGTGATTGCGTGAGGCCGACAGGTGGGGGCGGCGCACCCATTGGCCATTGGTTTGATGCGATATTTT
The DNA here is from genome assembly GCA_036346375.1 of Guadua angustifolia. Classification (NCBI taxonomy): domain Eukaryota; kingdom Viridiplantae; phylum Streptophyta; class Magnoliopsida; order Poales; family Poaceae; genus Guadua; species Guadua angustifolia. Next base: position 41,124,911 of record CM070501.1, on the reverse strand, counting down.
CCGACGATGGTGCGGTGAGAGGACGGGTGGGCCCGCTTGTCGGTTCCGTGCTTAGGTCGCAGTCAAGCTTGCACTTGCGAGGCCCTCCCCTTCCATTCCTCCCGTCGTCGTGTATTGGCTTTTGTTCATTGTTGTTGTGTATATACTGGCGGTGGTGGTATATAATAATATAATAGGACGCTAGACTTGTTATAAGACCGTATATCCTCATATTTGTACATGCTGGCTTTGCAGCGCAGAGTTTTGGAGGCTCATTTCCCCTCTATTCGAGATCATTTATCTGTGAATATTGAAATGATCTAGGATCACCAATCGTGCGTTCTGAAATATGGTCCCCAAAGGCTCAAACAGTTATGGAGCCTGCATTCGGGTTAATGCACTGAACTGGAACTAATAACTGGTAACGATCCTTCATAAATCAAAGGGAGTGTCTGTGCTTAATGCTTCAATCAACCGACCTTTTTTGGACCGGCTCCCCCATCCCCCACACCCATACAGCCCTAGCTAACCGCCGAGCTGGTCTACTGCTATTGCACGCTAGGCTCCCCGTGTGTACTAGGTGTTGGCCTGTTGGGTGCCGGTCAGCCGGCTTCAATGGGTGTCTATGGAAAATATTAGTGTTAATTTCGAGTTTTAAATCTAGATTTAATGGAAGAAATCAATTTGTCTCATCTCCTTCCATCCAAGTACTATTTTATCGATGAGAAACATTATTCTTTTATGCGTAGCCTTTTTACATTAATTATATACTAGTTTTACAAAATTAAATTATGTAAAGATTATGTGAAAGTTTATAAAAAAACATTACTTTTTTCTGCATTGCCTTTTTTACATCAATTATATATTAGTTTTACACAAATTAATTTTGAAAAAAAATAACGTGACAATTAATCGTGAAAAAAAATAACGTGACAAATTATAATGAACACAACAAACAAAAAGGTGGATCACAAAGTCAATATGATAAAGTACCATACGGATCACAAAGTAATATCTAGTAGACAGAATATATTAAATGCTCTCAAACAAAAGAAACATCAACATCTAATAGGCACAACAAAATTGAGTGCTTATAAACTAAAAACACTCAAATACCATTTAAAAATCGCCTAAAATAAATTGACGCACGCATCCGTAGTTCCGTTAAGGTCATGGTTCTCCTTTTATCTTTACGGTCATTTCTCCGGAACGACTGGAGTATTGAACGTGTGGCATCTACTTCTGGCTTCCGTGACCGCCCTGTGAATAGACAACGTAAAAGCAGCTAATTTAAGTGTTTGACCTAAGCGCAGATGACATAGGTTTTGTTTTAGTTTTTGATTCTGGATTTTATTTTAAAAATAGAATAAAAAATAAACAATCTGATTCTAGAATCCGATTATCATAATCCAGCCTACCCATATATATTAGAATTCATAATCCACTTCATATGTGCTTTTGGATTCAGTTTTTAGAGAATCAACTTCTCTACAACCACAATCTAGAATTAGTTTTTAGAGAATTCAAAGCTGAAACAAACAGGCCCTGATACTCTCTCTAATCGCAGAAGAGTTACGTCTAAAATATATGTAGTTAAACTCTATTAACTTTGACAAAATATATTGTCTAAAGCAACTCTATTAACTTTGACAAAATATATTGTCTAAAGCATTCGGCTTGGATATATGTAAATGATACAAGTGATTTGTTATAAAAATATATATTATTATAATTTTGCACCTTTATAACTTTTGTCAAATATATGTGATAAGAGCATTTAATCTTTTTAAAAGTTGCACAAATATTAAAACACGAATGAAGAGTAAATAATGATTACTTGTTTTATTTACTTGCTTTATTTGTGCAACTCGTATTGACTGAAAGTACTTAGAAGTACCTCTCTTTTGGTAACAATGAAATGTAAAAAATGTTTCTCTTTTGTGATCGAACGAAATATTAACTTTTTTAAAAAAGAAAATTCTATTGTAAAATGAGTTTTCGCATAAATGGCATTCTAACGCAGAGCGCGGTTTATAAGTGTTTCTAAGTGCGATTGGTCCATCCTTCTCTTTGAAACCGGCAAGCAGCAATTGCAAATGACCTTACATTCTGACCCCATTCCTGACGGCAATTAGACTTTTAATTCTGGGAACTGGGAAGTACGTGCATAGGAATGTATTGAGAGGGAGTAGTTGCTATTTCATAACATAGGGGGTATCTCACATAACAGAGAATATGTATATATATAACATATGATTATCCTAAGTTATCTAGGTGGTATTTACAATTATTCAGATATAGTATATACATTATTTTAGACATACTTCTTTTTGCGTGCGTATATGAAGGTATTTATAAGATACGCTAAAACTATATAATCCTTTGCAATTTCTTCATGTGGTTCACATTAGAATATTTTATAATTAGTACTATATGAGTATACCTAAAATGATAAAAGAGTATTTCAAATTCATTTAGGTGATATTTCAGAGGTGGAAGTAACTATTCTCAGGAGTAGAATGTGTGTGTATATATGCAACATATCCAGTGAAAACCCTTTTACCGTGAAACCTCCGTAAAATCCATGTGTACAAGTTTTTGAAAATTCTCAAAAAAATATCATACGTAGGGGAGGTGAGCTTCTACAATCCTACAAAATTTAAAAACCAAATTCAATCGCATTTGAAAGATATGAAAAAGACAAACAGCGAGACAAATAGTGTTAAACGGTGAAAATCATTATTTAAGCTGAATTTGTTTTTTTCATGCCTTTCAAATGCGATTGAGTTTAGTTTTCAAATTTTGCAAAATTGTAGAAGCTTACCTTTCCTACGTATGTTTTTTTTAGTTTTTTTTTAAACTTATACACATAAGTTTCACGGAGTTTTCATTAGATATGTTGCCACACACACACATATATATATAAAAGACTTTTTTCATACTTTTGGGAGCACATACTCCCACTTTCAATCCAATATGCTACTTAAACTAGCGTATTATACTTCTATATCGCTTTTGGTATAATTAAATACTAATTTTAAGATACTCTAATGTAAAATGGTTGAAACAATTCATTGAGACCTTTATTTTGTTTTATATATATATATATATATATATATATATATATATATATATATATATATATATATATATATATATATATATATATATATATATATATATATATATATATATATATATATATATATATATATATATATATATATATATATATATATATATATGTATGTATGAAAATTGTTCTATACTCTTAGGAGTACGTACTCCCACCTCCAGTATACATCTTAAATAATATTATTATACCTCTTTATCCCTTTGAGTATATTTTAATACTGATTATAAAATACTCCAAAGTGAGTTCTATGAAAATTTCATCATAGTCCACTCTTTATAGCATAATTTGTTTATATATTCCTTTCACATATGTAAAAGTGTATATTGCAAAAAATAAAATGCTCTGATTTTTTTTTCAACCATGCCGTATTGAAGTATCTTAGAATTATTATTAGAACATACCGAAAGTGATAAATAAGTATAACACTTTCGTTTAAATGGTATATTGGAGGTGTGAGTTTGTACTCCCGAGAGTACGGAAAAAGGCTCCATACACACACACGATCCTAACAAATTTGAAAACCAAAATCATTCTAATTTGAAAGTTACGGTTAAATCAAAAAAAGATTTATATATGAACAAGAAGTAGCATTTATTAGTCACTAGGACAGTTTCTTACGTTGAAGGCTGTAATAAGTGGTTTGGTCGGTACGTGTTAAGTAGTTGAGGTCCTTGAGGAGTAGAATAGTCCGTTCTCTCTCTCTCGGACTACGTGTGTGGGCGCGCGCGCATGCACTACTGATATCACCAGGCTTGCGGAATCCAAGAATGTAACGAACTAATGCAGCGAAATATTATACCTGGATATGCTTATGGCCCGGTCCAAAAATAAGGTTGTTCTCGTACAAAATTCCGACCAGATTCCACTTTGGGCTAATTGATCTTTAGTTTCTCGTTTTTATTTTCTTTCTTTTTTTGCGGGGGGTTCGTGGTTTTCGATATCGGTCCAGTGCTAAAGCATGAAGCCCATGGGTTGGCCCACGAAATCTTGTAACTGTTTTCAGCCATGCAAAAACTGGTCGAACCTAGCGGAAAATCAATTCTACGTGCACGTAGATTTACATGCATCAATCCATCCGTCCATGTGCATCAAGATTCGTGCTACTCCTTCCCAGCTTTCCTCCCTCTTCTAAGTAGAGTTTGCCGGATGCCGAAGCCGCTGCTGATCGGATGAGCCGCCAAGCCGGAAACCCCACGCCGCCGCTACAGCGCTCCGCCGGAAACCTCACGCCGCCACGTACCAAAAACATTGCGGGGTTTACGGCACGTGGCAGAGCGAGGTTTATGGCGGAGCAGGGTCTCCGGCACGCGGCGGCGGTGTTTATGGCGGCAACGGCGGCTAGGATCGCCGGAGCCGGCTGGGAGGACGATCTTTTCGGCGGAGTACGTAGAGTCTCCAGCAGCGCGGGGTTCTGGCAGTGGCGTGGCTCGCCGGAGCTAGCCGAGAGGAAGAGGTTTCCAGCGGACCGAGGTCTCCGGCGGGTGGTGACAGGGTTTCCGGTGGCGGCGTGGCTCACCGGAGCTACCGGAAGGGAGAGTAGAGAGAGAGAGGAGCACGAATCTCGGAGTACAATCCAACGGCGCGTGAAGTGCGTGGTGTTACATGCAGACGTAGGAAAGACTGTCCGAAACTAGCGCTGTTTGTTTTATTTTTTTATTTTAGATTCTGGTTAGAATTAAAAATAAAGAATCTGATTTTAGAATTCAATTTTTACAATCCAGTCCACCCATATACACTAAAATTTACAATCCATTTCATAGGTGCTTTTGGATTCCAGTTTTTGAAGAATCGGTTTTACTTTCATTCAATCCAAAATCGTTTTTAGAATCCAAAATTTGAAACAAACGGTTTCAGAATCACATTCCATTAAGACAAGAAAGAGATTAGAATTGCTTTTTGGTGATGTATAAAACAAGTCCTAATCGGCCCAAAAACTTTTGAATGGATCGTTATTTTCTCATGGAAAAGTTCCATTCCATCCCCCCTTGAGAAGCGCCATTTGCAAAATGGAACGCTGGCTAGTCAATCAGTCAGTCAATCCTGCGGTTCTCCTATGAGCAAGGGAGGAAAATACCAGTCTTCCACTGAGACTTGTCGCCTGTACTACCATTCTTCGGGCATGCATCCTGCTGGATCAGTTCTAGTCTCCGCTCTAGATCGCGAAACATGCATCCCCAAGCATGAATTGCAAGTGACCAATGTGAACTCGATATACCGCTCATGGCACTGAAACGAAAAAATATACTGCTACTGCCACGTTAGTTTTACACCGTGCCGCCTCTCTAGTCACCACCCACTGCAGGTTCCCTTTCTTTCACACCGTATGATACGTGTAAAACACTTGCGAATTGCCTTGCCTCGCCATGCATCGTTGGACAACTTAACTAAATGATTACACGCAGGAGAGTGAATTAAACAGGGGACTAATTAGGAGAGATGAATAGGGAAGGTAGTATAGTAGTATGATCTACCTGTCCTCTCGGACCAGAGAAACTTCATGTTCATGTTGCAGTCCAAGTGAGGTGATTGGGGTTTCGTTTCAAAGTTTGCGTCGGATTAATATCCTTTGGGCAGTTAGGTTTGCTACCTGCTGACCCGAGGACCAGAGTTTGGACGGCCTTGGTTTTGTGCGTGCTTATCTTCATCTTATCGCCACAATATTATTTGTGGCTGTGCCCCGCTGTTTCGTTTCAAGATTTGTTTTGTACTGCTGATTTAGAGAGAGGTGAGGTCAGAGACTTTGATTACACGTGGCACCAGTTTACCTGCACGCACGTCAGACGGTCAAGAGTTTCGTACGTGCTACAAGGATTCTGAACTTGTGGTTCTGCTTTCTTTAATTTATAAGGGAGTCTGAGCTTGGGCGGTTCGGAACTTGAGATTGTAGAATGTAGATTGCGTACTAACGCGAACACGTCGTCGTCATGGGTGCTCTCTTTCTTTATTTTCTATGTAAATTTTATAAAACAATAGATAGACATTATAAAAAAAAAACTGCATATTTTAGTTTCTATTTTATAAAAGCGTAGATTTTACGAGAATTTATATCACAAAGTTATAGATTTTAGAATTGACTGTTTCTTATAATAGGTCTGATGGTATGGACCTACATGATCAATTGTAAAACATATAATTTTGTAATATAAATTATTTTTAAATCTATAGTTTTGTAAAATAAAGCTAAAAGCTATAGTTTTCTAAAAACTTGTATAAGAATTACTCTGGTTTCCTTGGCTACTTGAAAGACACGACTGTGAAACAGTAAATGCGAAATGGGCGTATAATACTGTAATTGTGGTACTCGTGCACCAAACAACGCCATATAAAACCAGACGCGTAGCGCTACGTAGACCAAAGACATGGACCATCTTGGAATAGCACTAGAACGCAGACAGAGCAATTAAGTTTGTGATGTTACAACATCCAACACGTAGAAAGAATGATACAGCAAGCATTATGATAGTTGTCAGTTGTCACACGATTACACAACACTTGACACCGTTCACATCTTTATATAATCTCTCCATTTAGAAATATAATATTTTGTAGTTTGAATGATTTTATTAAAAATATAAAACTTATATGTAGATAGTTTTTTTAATAAAAGTCAAGAGCTCTACCATGCATTAAAGATAAAGAAGTCAAGAACAATAGGTGGTTAACATAGAAAGAGGAATAACAGGCAAAAAATTTAGATCACTGACTCTGGCTTAAAAAGCGAGTCCTCCGCTATGACACTAGGAAATCAACGTCGTCGATGCGAGAACCCTATAGTAAAGTGGCCTCTCAGCTTATGCGGCATCACCGGATAGTCATGATATGGAAGCACCGTCCTAAAGCGCCCTCCTTCTAGAGTTCACATCCTGTGCAATGTGAGCAAGGACCGCGAGAGTAAGATGATAGATATTGTCGAAAATTCTCGCATTCCTTTCCTTCCATAGGTTTCATAAAGTATAAATAACTATCCCGTCAGCCTGCTTTCGAGATGGAGCATTCACCATCTGAGGGATCAGATGCCATCAATGTGAGACCGAAAGCCATGAATGTGGGATGGTTAAAGTTAGCTACATTTGAGAGAAGATCTTTGTCCATATTTGATTGGCAAAGGGACAACGAAGAAAGGTGTACCGCCGATTCCGGTTCCGAACCGCAAAGAGGACAATAAATGGAGTTTGGCCAGCGCCTCGCCGCCAACCTATCCGCTGTGAGCAACCTGTCGTGGATGAATAACCACTACATGTAGATGTAATGAGGCTTTTTCACTATACTCCTGTTTATTTTCTTTCAACTATATGCATTTATTCATGACTATTACACATAAAATATTATCTCTCATCTTTTAAGACAATTAAGTGGGGTATCTACGTCATTTGCACTCATACTTTTCTTAATTTTACCCTGATCTTAATCCTTGTACAAAGTAAAAATACGTCTTATATTTCTTAATGGAGGGAGTAGCACACACAGGAGGTTAAAATTTCAATATTCACCGCTGTGGGTCAGGTTAATGCCTCCTGAAAAGAGCGGGTTCAATTCCAGCTATAATATAATTTTCCCTTAGAAAAAAAAACTTGGGTATCACCGATCAAAGATCGCTCCATATAGTAGCAATTGTCGTTTTGATGATTCCATGTGAAGAACACCTGGTCTTGTGAAAAAAAAATGGCAACAAGGGTAGGTATGTAACTCCGAACAAATAAATTTGCTTGATACTTAGCATATGACATGTTTTTGTGAGGTGAAAGACAGAGGGAAGAAAACGAAAAAGCTTTACGCTCATGCAAGTATGAAGCGCTTTTTAGAAAATCAATAAATTAGTGAGGACAACTTCTTCCAAACTCGTCATTCTCTCTAATGTAAACATAAACTTTAGTCAAACTACAATATCAACCTATCAAATGGTTGTATCTGAAATATCATTTAATTTAACCATTCCCCCCTCTCGTCTAGTACTTGCTCTGACCGGACAACGACGCCACGAATACAGCCAAGGAGCCCGATAGCTAGCGCCACAGAATGCGAAAACGCTTGTCGTTCCTTCTCGTTTGCAACGCGCTTATCATATCCAAAGTTGTACGTCATATGATATTATAGAAGATACATATCCCAACGTAGATTATGGATTGTTTTTAGTCCTACAAGATAATTAAATCTAAATGTGTATGAGAGTATGAATTGTGGGCCACTTAGATGATTCAAGTTTCAATGTCTCGGTATCTTCCTCGAGATCAACTCTCTTCTGCATCATCAAAATCTATGTGCGTCGTTAAATGGGTATATTCTGTACGAGAATAGCCCGGCCTCATCAGCCATCGGCGACGGCGACGAATCCAAGGGATGGTGCCCGAACAGCGTCACAGCGACGAAGAAAAGGATCCGGAAACCACTGGCGAGTGCCGAGTGGCGACCAACCGATCGACCCATCATTCATTGCACACCCAACCTCCTCCTGCCGCAAAACACGTTTCACGTCCGGACCGGACGTGTCAGCAAAACACCACTTTTGTTGTGTAACGAAATTCTGCGAATCTTTCTGGTTTGTTTCGTACTACACCACCACCTTCTGAGCTCTGACCAACCGATGGGTAGATTCGCAGGTCACCGACGACACTGAATTCATGTGAAAAGGGGTAGCGTTTTCCGAGGCAGAGGCAGCAGCAGGTGCATTGCCGCGATCGAGCCGAGTCCTGCCAAGCGGCGGAGGGAGAGGCGTGAAATCGAGCGTCAGCGTGCGCCACACACGAGCGCGACGCCCGTGAACTGTGACACCAATCGAACGAGAGGCCCAGCGGGCCTGTTTATAACTAACCACGCACGAACAAAACGAATGGTCCCTGAGCGCAGTGACGTGATGCATGTCAGCCGTTTGTAAATATGTACTTTATAGGGGGCGTTTGGGGCCAAATCTGGAGTTACTATATTTAATATTTATGTATTTTAGGATAAAGAGTGTTTAGGTAGATCATCTTATTTACATTTTAAACTAAAAATATAAACTTAATTCACTTTATTTTATATAAGTTGCGAGATCTATATTATGGGAGCTGATGCTCCCAAACAGACCATAATATATAGTATTTTAGGTAAAGAGAATGAGAAAGAAAATTATTATCTACATTTGATATGTTTCTTTATATTATGTGTAGTATTTTAGAGACAATCTCTTAATTGTATAAGAGTTTATTATAAACGATTATATAGACAATGTATTGTATGGTTTATGTTTAGTCATATCTATATATGATATCTATATGTATTATAGGCAATCATCGTTTATACCTTTTTGCATGTTCTAATCACACGCCTAAAACAACAGATCCATGTCATACGTACGTCAAAAAGAAAGAGGGAAAAGAATTCCTTAGATGGCACGGCAATTTGGCATGAAATGCACGTACCTTTTTGTTTGACCATGAGATGCTCGAACATGTCCTTCAGAATTTAGATGATTTCTACTCCATATCGTAATTAAGATGCGCCACGTAAAAATGTATCTCAGAGAACGCGGGGATTTTGATTTCAATCATGAAAAGAATCTAATTAATTCATTTCGTGGATGCACCTCACTAGCCAGCATCTGGTAAACGAGTTATACGTCTACTGTTTTTCTCGACTGATGACGTGAAGAAGTTTTACTAGTATCTATCTTTCCGTTCGGTTCAAATAACACTATAATCTTAAAACATATGGTTGGAAAATAGTGGTAGATAGCTGAAACTATGAAACTCGCTCCCTCCTGCGGAATGGCCACCCCAAACAGGAACCCACTCAGCCACAGGCCTGAGGGAGGCGTCGCTGTTGTGTGTGCCCTCGCTGCTCAGCTCACCACGCGACGCCTCAAGATCCGTGCGCCCGGGAATACACTGGATGATTGCCCAATCATGCCCCGGCCCCCAGGCAGCTCCATCAATGCGCGTGGGTGGTCCTCCCCGAGATTTACTCCTGACCGACCGGTGGGGCCGTGCCACACGCGGCGCTTGGCTGAGCCCGGCCGTCCGCTTCGCTGCTGCGGACGCCCCGACGGCCGCGATGCGGTCAAAGGCCGAAGCCCGTCGTCCCCTTCCCTCGTTTGACTTCACCTACGCCCCCGCGCCCCTTGGAAAACTGGGCACCTCCCCGATTTTTTTTCCCGTCTTTGACCGGGCTGTCAGCGTCGGGGTGGGCCCCACAGCCATCGCAATATATCTATGACTATGCTTGCTATTGGAATTGGATATTCCCTACCCTGGCCATTCTCTTTGACTAATTTAAGCGGAGAGCCTTCTCCAGCCGCACATTTGCATCCCAGCCCCTGAATAATTATTTGCTTTTCACCAGTCATCTATAGTACGTGCACTATATATATACACACACAATTGGTGATATTGAAAGCACTTCATTCGTGTTAAGAGTAAGAAAATCCTATAATATCTTAAATTCTAGAAATTCTCACGTTAATCAGAAGAAGAAAAAGAAGAATCTCCACCACTTATTTTAGTGGGGTCAAATTATAACAATACAGATTAATCATATATAACAAATATAACTGTATTTCAATCATTGAAAGGATCTCCACTATTTGTTTTGGTGGGATCAGATTATAACGGTGCAGATTAATTATATATAAATAGAGTTATATATCAATATAATTGTGTTTCAATAATTGAAAGTAGAGTTGTATATCAAAAACAATTATATCATAATATCTAGACACGCAATTGTGCAGGTAATTAAGTCTACTAGTTTTTTAATCTAGGACAGCTTATTGGAAAATTCTTCTTCACGAACTGAATTTTCGTCGTCTAATTTTCTACATAAGCTATTCCACTCTTCATAACCTGTTCCAATCAAATTTACCTTTGATTCCTTCCATCCAACTATGACCTACATTTTATTAGATTTTGCCCATACACCCTACGAGAAAAGAAATGACATGCATATACTGCTCCCTCCGGTCTCACAAGAGTGACGTTTTTGCACACATAGAGTCAAATTTTATAAACTTTAGCTATGAATATTTGGGTGTGTTTGGTAGGGATTTAATTTCACCAGATTCATGAATCTAATGAAGCTGAAAATTCTAGTTTCATCAGATTCATGAAGCTGAAGCTGTGAGTATATTAAAAGTGTTTAGATGGATTATCTTATTTATATTTTAGACCAAAAATATAAACTTAATTCACTTTATTTTAGCCTACAAGTTTCAGATCTCAAGTGAAGTTAGAATCAAGCACTACCAAACATGCCATTTATGTTGGATACTTGAAACTCGTATGTGTATATCTGTCTCAAAAATACCTTTATAATATTATAAACTTACCATATTTATAAAATATACTATGATAGAATTTTTTGATCAAACTGTAATTTTGAGGATGGAGTCAATGTTAAAAACGCTATTCTTTTGTGATCGAAGGGAATTGCTTAGAATTATGTTTACCTGACCGATGCCTTAGAATTCGGAAGCCAAAGAACAAATGACTGTAGATTGTAGAATCACCATCTTGTTCTCGTCGGAAACACTCGATTGTTTTCTCTTGCTTCTGTCGTACGGTTAGTTCCCATCATCAAGCAATGCAGAATGTACCTCAAAACTAGCAGCACTAGGCAGCCGGTCAAGCTTAATAATTGCTGCTAAAGCTCACTCCAGATCATACACCAGCGTCAATGTCGGACTAGGACCATTGGTTCAATAACTACGAACATTGAACGGCAGGAATCACCGATCTTTGAACGGCACTTCATGCTTGCTGTTCTCATACAGGAGTTGTATACTTGTATTTTATGAGTATTTTACTGCAGTAAGGCCCAGGTCATTCCGAAGGATTTCTAGAAGAAGAACAGTGTGTTCCAAGGATTCTTTTGTTCAATTCAACAAGGAGGCAAAGCCAAATCGATTACTTCAACAAGAGATGCCGATCCTTTTCGTAGATGGCGAGGTAATCTCCTGTGTTCCATCGTCAATAGTTCAAAGTTTTTTCTTGTTTTCCTTTATGTAAAGAAGCATAAACAATGAACTGCAGATACGAAGAAGAAGAAATCAATATACTTTTTTAGAAAAAGGAAGCTTTTATTAATTCCAAGAGCAATACATCGAGAAGATACAAGTTCTTGAAATTTCTTACCTCTAAACAATAAACACACACCCAAAGAAAACAAATATCACTAAAAAGGAAAAAGGACACACACACACTCTAGTGGTCATCAATCACGAAGACTACACCGCCACCCATGTGCTTGGGAGAAGAAATCCTTGGCCACTGTGTCAACCGGAGCGCAGTATCCTCCATAATAGCCATAAATCCAACTTCGTAGCATAACCCAAGTCACGTAACCAATGGGAAGTAGCATAAATAACTCGCAAAGGAGATGAATTGGATTTCTTATGGAATACAATGTCATTTCATTTAACCAAATAGACCAACAAATGGTTGCGGCCCTAGTAAAACAACATTTTTAATATCCTCCATAAAACTACAAAGCCAAGCGCCAAACATGTTAGCAACAACCGAGAGGTCGAGCAATACCCAAAGCAAAATACAAGAAACCCCGGACCATACGAGCAAAGCGACAAGTAAAGAACAAATGCTTAATCGTCTCCGTTTAAGTGACAAAAGCAACATTTGGTACTACCTTGCCAATTGCGTTTGGCGAGATTGTCCTTAGTCGAATAACCCCTTCAAGATACCATAAAAACACTTTGATTTTCATTGGAGCTTTTAACTTTCATAGGCGCTTATTTAGATTAGGAACATCACATTTCATCAACGCCAAGTAATGAGACTTCACCGAGAATTGCCCGAGATGGATACAAGCTCCAACAAAACTCGTCTTCATCATGTGTGAGCTGTAAATTGGCGTACGTGCAAGCAAATCATTCCACTCCACCAACTTAGTTCCAATCAATGATCTTAGCCACGAAATATTTGGTTGGGGAGACACGAGAACCTCGGCAATAGTTATGTATTTGCTCCTAGCGATACTATGTAACCGGGATATTGATCTTTTAAAGCGCAATTACCAAGCCGTTATCTTCCCAAAATCTCACTTGTGATCCATTATTAATTTTGAAAGAGCCAAAGCGAAAAATCACGTTTAACCATCATCAAACCGGACCGAAATCACGAATCTCCGGTTTCCACTCAACTTGTACCAACGGTTTAGACCCAAGATACTTATTTCTAAGTAGTCTGCGCCATGTGCCATCCGTTGATAAAAGCTTAAACAACCACTTACTCGAAGCATAATGTTCTTAATATTTAAGTCATGAATCCTAGTCCCCTTGGTCTTTGGGTGACAAAGAATATTCCATTTTGCAAGGCGATATTTTAAACTTACTATCATCCCTTGCCGGAAGAAGCGAGACCAGGAGTAATCAAGCTTCTTAAGGACACCTCTAGGAATCCTAAAGAAGGATATCATATACATCGGAAGACTACTTAACACTGAATTGATGAGTGTTAGTCTTCCCCCAACTGAAAGGTGTTTACCCTTCCAACTACTGAGTCGCTTTTCAAATCGCTCTTCCACCCGTTTCCAATCAGAATTGCGCACTTTCTTAAAATGGATAGGAATTCCTAAATACTTCAAAGGTAATTCCCCTTGTTTGCAACCAAACAAATCCATATATTGATCTAAAGAATCCTGAGCCTCACCCAAGCAGAATAATTTGCTTTTATGGAAATTTATTTTTAGACCCGATATCTGCTCAAACGCACAAAGCAATAGCTTCATGTTGCAAGCTTTATCCAGATCATGTTCCATAAATAAGATTGTGTCATCAACGTATTGTAAAATAGATAAACCGCTATCAACAAGATGAGGTATTACTCCACCAATTATCGCCATCTCCCTAGCTCTTCGAATCAACACAGCCAACATATCGGCAATAATATTGAACAATAACGGTGATAAAGGATCACCTTGACGAAGCCCTTTTTTTGTTTGGAAAAATAACCCCACATCATCATTAACATTAACCGCCACACTACCTCCCGAAATGAAGGACCGAATCCAAGAAATCCACTTGGAAGAGAAGCCTTTCATTCGTAAGGTCTGTAACAAAAAGGGCCATTTAACTTTGTTATATGCTTTCTCAAAATCAATTTTGAAAATAACCCCACTAATCTTTTCCTATGCATCTCATGTATTGTTTCATGCAGAATGAGCGACTCCTTCTAAGATGTTTAGTCCCTTAAAACGCATGTCGTGATGGACTAACTACCTTGTCATAATCATAGTCAATTTGTTTGTAATAACCTTAGTAAATATCTTGAAACTCACATTTAACAGACATATTGGTCTATACTGTTGTATAACATTTGCTTCTTGAACTTTCGGAACAAGAGTAATTATGCCAAAATTCAAACTGTAAATATGTAAATCTCCCAAGAAGAACTCCTGAAACATCAACAAAAGATCACCTTTGATAGTATCCCAGAATTTTTGGTAGAATTCCGCAGGAAAACCATCTAGACCACAAGCTTTATTATGTTCCATCTGGAAAACAACTTCTCTAACCCATCTCGATGGCGAAGCGAGCAAGAAGAAGTGTGTTTTCCTCTTGAGAGACTTGCGGAATATCCTGATTAACGTCCTCCTCTAGGGCTAACAAACTCTCCTCCGGTTCCCCAAATAGTTCTTTATAGAACTTGGTAATGTACCGTTTAAGGTTAGCCTGGCCCTCAATCTTCCCATCCTCATGTTCCAAAAAATAAATCCTTTTCTTTCGGTGTTTGCCATTGGCAACCATTTGAAAATATCCCATTTTGCGATTCCACCTTTGTACAGAGCTATTTCCTCGTACCGGCTTATTCCAAATTTCGACCACCCTATCATGAAAACCTTCTCGATTAAACCAACTAAGCTCAAATCTGAGCCTTAGCATACCCGAGAAAGTGGGACTCCGGTATCTAACAGAAGGGGAGTATGATCCGAAATGCCCCTGTCCAAAGCTTGAGCGAAGCGTGTGGAATTTAAACTCCCACTCGGTAGTCATAAGAACCCTATCTAGTCTCTCATAAGTTGGAATGGGTAAGGAGTTCGCCCGAATGGCGATGACCGTGAGATCAATCTCTCAAATCCAAACATCAATATGACATTGAATAAGAATGGCGGCGAGAATTGAATCTAGAGTTATTCTTGTGCGAACTTTTCCGCATAATATTAAAATCCCCAATAAGAGTAGGTAAATGGTGTGTTGGCAAGATCGCACCAGTTCGGAAATGCTTCTTTAAAGTCATCTGAAATGGACCATAGACCGCCATTAAAATCCACTTAAATTTATCGCTCTTATTGCTTAGATGAAATCGATAAAAATTCCCTTCCTCAATAAGAGACAGGTTCAAAACCACCGAGTTAACCGCTAAAAAATTCCACCGATCTACCTCTAGGGAAGGCGGTGCCAAACGAAATCCGCACCTCCGAGCCGTGCGGTTCGATTTAGACATATCTTGCCTCCTGTTTCCAATACATGCAATAAATTCAGATTATTATCTTTATGACCTCTGCAATATACCTAAATTTAGCCAAGTCGAAAGACCTCTGCTATTCCGAAAAAACCTTTCATAGTAACTTATTTTTTGCTTGGATTTCTGTTCCTCGAGACTTCTGACGGAGGCCATTAGATCACAAATTCTCATGTCTAGATTCTCCTGTCTAAGTCCACTTGAAATTTCTTTAGTCAAATGCGTAAGTATATCTCTATCCGCATTAGTAGCTTCATCATCACTTGACTCGAAGGATTAACCACCCTCTTGTGCAACACATTTTTAGTATTAACTGTTGCCTTCTTGTTTGGGTCAACTTTAATCGATCAATTTCCACCCGTTTCAATGCTTTAATTGATGATTGGAGCCACTACTATGCTTTTCCAACGAAAAGCCTATGTTGACTAGATTTGTTGCACACATTTCATCGGCATATCCACAAAGACAAAGATTTAGGACGGCTCGGCGTACCGGTCTCATGTGGTAGAGGACTCAAAGGCAAATAAGTCCTCTCGATGGAAGAACCCCGTCTTGATCCCTTTATCAACATCCAAATTCCGTCATGCATTCACCTCATGGCTCTACATAAGCGCATCCCCATCTGTCATAGATGTACCGTCAATGACTTGAACATTACATCATAGGCTACTGACGGAAACCATCAATCAAATGAAAATTAACGGTTGCATACCACAAAAGGAAGAAAAGCAGAACACCTTCTTCGGACATCATACCCACTTCCTTCACCTTGTCCACACTCTGCGACTTCACGAATATCATACCCAGTGCCCCATTTGGATCCCTTTACAACCATCCCTTCTTGACATGGAGTGACTTGATTATCTATTTGAAAATTCAAGTTGGGCCTTTTAAAGAAGGACCCGAGGAACCTCTGTACACAATCCCACACGAGGGCTCAAGTCACCTGCATGAGACCACCACCATCATTAGCTATCTGGCTGGAGCTAAATTCTCTGAGAGGAAGAGCATACCTTCAGGAAGGTACCACCGGCATGAGAAGCACAGGAACCCCATTCACCAATTGGTATATGTTCGAGTGCATCCCCTTTAAAATCTCCTCTTTACTGCATGTGCGAATCCACCATACATGGCGTAACTTGGTCATTCAGCTGCAGATTCAACTTGGGCGCATGCAAAGAGGCTGGAGTAACCTCTCACACAAACCCACTTGTGAGCTCAAAGTTCCTGCATTAAATCACCACCATCATTAGTCAGCAACACTGGGCCGAAATATTCGGGGAGGAAGAGCATACCATTCGCAAGGGCTACCATCCTCGGTAAAACACAGGAACCCCCAATTGTTCCAGGTGTCCGAACCCAACAAATGTTCGGTGTGCATCCCCTTTATAATCTCCTCTTTACCGCTTGTACCGAATCCTCCATACATGGCGGGCCTTGGTCATTCATCTGCGGAGTTCAACTTGGGCACATTCAAAGAAGAATCCAAAGTAACCTCTGCACACAAACCCACTTGTGAACACAAAGTTCCTCGTCATGAGGGGCTACCATCCTCAACCGAACAACTGGAGCAAAGACTATGGGTTGATACTCGTGTTCTGGATTAAACAAAGACCCAGCATCTCTCTTAATAACCTCTTTATCACACAAAGCATCAGACTCCCCATAAGTGGTGCTGAAGCATCTGATGAACCTCCTCACACTTTTCTACTTGTGTATTCAAATCATTCTTCCCATCCTGTTTGGCATTTTAGTCACCGAATGTTAGGCAACAAAGAAAAGCTCTTCATTTTTCTTGAACACTCCACGACCTACTCACGCGAAGGCGACCATTTGCATAGGAACTAGTGTAAGTTCAACCTTCATCGATTATGGTTTTGGTGTTAATGACAAATCTAATCTTGTGTTAATGACAAATCCAATATTGAGCTTATCCCTAATGCGATATTGTTATAAATGAAATATCTTATATCGAGACTAACTTGTTTATTTAGAATATCTTTGATTAGTCTCATCGCATTGAAAAATGGAAACCCCGAGGTATGTATGTGTATTCATTCTAATTAGTTGCATACTTTGGAGTCAAGTTGAAATATGAATGTCCCAGATTATATTAACCACAAAATGTGCATTATGTTTCTCAATCCATATATTACATGGATGCACATATTTAGGGGGAGTTTGTAGTTTAACTTGAAAGTCTCTTTGTATTGATCTATTCTTTATTTACACATATAAGGATCAAGACAAAGAAACTAAATCCTTGAGTATATATTTGAATTGCCTAGTTAAAGTATACTCATGGTAATATAGGATATACTCCAATATGATCAAATCGAATATGTGCATATTATATCCAAGTCAATCATGTCTATGCACATATACATGTGGAGTGTATTCTATAGTTGATGATTTAGAGTAATGATCATTTCCATACAATCTACAAATTATGGATCATTACTTCTCATCAACATGAGTATATGAAAACTTGTGTAGTTAATATATACTCATATCAATTTAAATGATAATTTAAATTGAGTTTATTTGTCTTGTTAATTATTAAAGAACACTTCATCATGTGTTGATGGTGTTTTGTGATTAATTGAGGACAAATGACTAGTTCTTAAGTATAATAAAGCATGAGTTGCATTATTGTACTTAAGACACACTTTAATCATTCAAAATTGATTTAGGTTGTGCTCAATTGATCTAAAGGCATCCATTATGTGTTAATGGAGTGCAAGAGATAATTGAGACAACCATGCATCTTGGACTAACCATTTGTATGAGTTGTGATTGAGTTAGGTCCAAAGATGAATGAGATGATGAGAACGGGACAAGGACGGCATCATGAGTTGATGGGCGTCAAGAATGGATCCCAAGATAAAGAAGAATGCGATCGGGGGGAGTATCAAAGTGATGATCATAAAGACCCCAAAGGGGATTGCTTGCGCGCGGCTGCGAAGGTATAATTAGATAGGCTAAGGACTTTATAGTCTTTGAGTCTAGGGTTTTATCACCGTGCTATTAAGAGGGGTCGTTCCCTTCGCTTGAGCTTCATCATGTGTTGGTGATCTCATTCCGCGTTCACTCAAGCTCAAATCTTATTCGATTTGGTTTTTGCATATAGGTTAACCATTTGGCATGTGTTGCGAATGGGTTAAACTTATGCTTGGTTGCATTTGGTTTTCGCATAATGCTTTGATTTGCATGTGTTGCAAGAAGTGATAAGCTAGTGCGTTGGCTTTTGCGTGAAGTTCACTTTTGCATGTGTTGCATTAGTTGAAGCTTCATGCTTTTGGTTTCGCAAAACAATCTTTCTAAAACTCATGTTTGCTTGGAGCTAAGTTTTGCATGTGTTGCAAAAGGAGAGAGCTCAAGCTTGGCTTTGGTGTTTATGGTTGTGTATGTGCTAGAGGCTGCATGTGTTGTGAGTAGAGAGCACATATGGTTGATTTGGTATTTGTGTGTTTGTATGGAGCTAGAGGCTTGCATATGTTGCAGTAAAGAGCTCATCGTGTGATTTGGTTTTAGTTGAAGTTTGGTTTTGGTGTTGCATGGGACTAGAGAATTGCATGTGTTGCAATTAGAGAGTTCATCGTCTTGATTGATGTTGCTTGGAGCTAGACTTTTGCATGTGTTGCAAAGAGTAGTGCTCAAGCATGAAATGTGTTTATTGCGTTATTTGCAAGTTCGTTGTCTTGAATAAACCGAGGTTTATGAGTCCGAATTCGAGAGCATGTGAGTGGGGCTTGCAGCGGGTGTTGGCAAGTTGACCGGGTCTTGTGTTGACCTTCACATGGCTAGGGGATTAATCTCATAAACTCGAGTTTGATTTGTATCGTTTTGCAAATAGATCTTGAGTTGGTTGCGAAATGTGTTTTCGTGATTTGGTTTGAATTCTTTGAGTATGAGCTAAGTTAGTGCAAATGTGTTTTGCACGTGTGTATGATCATGTGTTGATCATCTTTGTGGCTCAAAGAATAAGTTTGGTTTTGGAGAAATGGATTTGGAGTTTGAAATTTGGATTTTCTCTCGTGGCTTAGGCACTCAAGCATATGCTGGAGGCGGTAGTACTGCAAGGCTGATACTAGGTATTTGTTTAGCGGTAGCTTTTTGCGATCTTGGCGTTTCTTTGTTGAGTCTTTGGCGGCACTACTTCTTTGTGGGGAGCTGAGTACCGCTATGGTATATTACCTAGGGCCTAAGGCACCGAGAGGTATTTTCCATCTTGGTGATTTTTTGGTGGTGAGGCGGGCACTACCGAGGAGGAGCAGTAATACATGAGTCGGTACTCTAGGCCCTCGAAAAGCGGTAGTCTGCTAAAAGTGTCCGTTGGCCGACCGTTGAGGCTGCAGGCGGTACTCACTACCCATAGAGGCGGTACTACAAGCATTCTTGAGTTTTGCCCATTTCGCCCCCAAACGGCTAGTTTTCTTGTGGGGGGCTATATATACCCCCTTGGGGGACTTGGGGCAAGAGTTGCTGCATTGGTTGAGTGTGTGGGAGTTGTTTGCATGTGTTGCTCTTCTCCATTTGCTTCTTGAGCTTAAGAGTGAGACTAATTGCATTTGTTGCAATTAGGAAGTGGTTTGGGTACCTCTTGTGCATGTGTTGCACTTGAGGAGGCCTTGTGCATGTGTTGCACTTGGTGATCACCGAGGCGCATTTGTTGTGCCGGTGAGGTTCAAGCGAAGGAGCTGCTTGTTACTCTTGGAGGTTGCCCCCTCCTAGGCAGGCGTGGCGTCGTCTTGAGAGCTCTCGAGGTGTGAGAAGCCCCGACGAAGTTTGTGAAGGTTCGGGTTGAGCCTACGCCACGGCGTGAAAAACCACGACTAGTGGAAAGAGGCGGTGCTCGGCGGGAGCCGGTCCAAATGTGGGCTAGCCTCAACGTGGACTAGGGAGACCGCAAGTCTCCGAACACCACGAAAAAATATCGGTTGTCTCTTTTACTTTCAAGTATTTACATTTATTGTATATTGTCCAATTGCTTGATTGTAATTAGAATTGCTTAGTGTTAATTAATTGATCAATTTAGCAATTCTAGTTTAGAGACATAATTTAGTTAGTGCACTAGTGAGCCTAGTTGATTTAGGCTTTAATTGTCAAAACCTATTTATCGCTTCCGCATATATATTTGATTAGGTTTTGACATAGGGGTTGATTAGAGCGAATTGTTTAGTGAGCGATCGAATTTCTTAAAACGCCTATTCACCCCCTCTCTAGGCGCATCCTCGACCCTACAACTGGGCCACTACCTGTCGTATCCGAACTAGAGGGAGCAAGATCAAGTGTACTTTTCTGTTTCTTCACATCTGGATCACCATCTCCCCCTTTACTCGCCCCTTCTGACCCTGAATTGCCATCCTCTTTGTTTTCAGAGCCATGAAAATTTGGCAGAGGCAAGGTTGGCTCAAAAGAACTATCCTCAATTGTAAACATAATATCATAGCCACCTTATGAAAGACCAAGTCCGTTTTGAGAGGAAGTTGACTCCTGTTAATCATACCAACCAAAATCCGAATGACACCCTTCTTCCTATATGTATACATATCAACTTCTAGGGTAACCCCAATCAAGGATCCTAGCACCCAAAAGCCCAGGTAATGTCTCCAAGCATGTGGCACCCCCGAGACATGCACCCAAACCTCATCAAGATGATAAGCAGGTGCAACATCCCCACTAAACTCCCATTCAGAAACCGTGAGTGTGACTTGATGATTCTTCAATTTATATTCTATGTCCGCCATCCGCTGTAACTCCTCAACAGAAGGAAAAGCAACTAAAAAATCAATATACTTGTGCCTGTTTTCTTTTATCCGGTTTCTTTAAGAGTTTAGACGGAAGAAGACACTAATAATCAGTGGCTTGTCAAACTTTCAAGGCCATCTCGAATGCATGCATTTCTCGCTTTTTTTCCCTCCTAGCAAGCAAAAGAAGGTAGCTAGAAATAAATAAACTGGAGAACTGCATATGTGGCATCCTCAAGTTCGAAAATTCCAACACCAAAGTATTCCTTGTCATCCCAAATAGTTTTCGGGAGAATAGCTAATTTAGTCTTTTTTTTCGTTCTGTTTTTATCCTATGCTACGTGGACTCGGATCCTTATTTCATCTAATAAGAAAAATTCGAGGATCGCCCGAAATTGCTGAAATCTTAAGCAAATTTCTATCGAATGAAAAATGGTTCAAACGATATTAAAATTTTTTGTGGTTGGTTTTGACACATCAATAATATCCTCATAAAAATTCAGATGATTATCAATTCTGAGGAATTTTTAAACATTCTAACAGTGGTACTATCGTGATAAAAGGTTAACTAGCAAATTTGAACCAAATGAAAAATAGAACAAACCACGTTATAAAATTTTGAAATTTTTTGGATAGTCCTGATGCATCAATTATATTTTCATAAAATTTTTAGATAATTATCAAGCTTAAAAAATTTTAAAAAATTCTAAGAGTACTACTGTCTTGATAAAAGCCCTATCGACAAACTTCAACCGAATGAAAAATAATTCAAACAAAGTTAGAAAATTTTGAATTTTTTTGTATGGTCCAGATGCATCATAAATATTTCTATAAAATTTTGAAATAATGATCAAATATTAAGAATTTTCAAAAATTCTAACAGTGCTACGTCTTGATAAAAGTATAATAATCAATACATAAATTTGCTTGAGCAACAAAAAAAGGTTTAAAATTTCTAAAAATTTTACAGAAGGGAGCTAAGAAAATTCTTAAGTTCTCATAAAAATTTTGGATCATGATCACACTCTAGTAAATTTATAAAATTCTTACAAGGGCATTGTACCATTTATATTCTTTCTGTTTTTTATATTTGAAATAATAACAAATGAAGTTCAATAATGAGATAGATTTGATTGAGCAAATAAAAGAATTAAATTTTTTGAAAATTTTAGAGAGATGGTACTGAGGCAATTCTTAAGCTCTCAAGAAAATTTTGGATCATGATCATGTTGGAGCAAATTTATAAAATTCTGACAATGTTACTGTCTCAGTTATATTCATTCTGTTTTTGATTTTTTTAAAGATAACAAATGAAGTTCAATTAGTTTGATTTTTTTCTATAATTCTACACTACTAAAGATAGTACCATAAATTTTTTAGATCATGATCAAGCTTGTATAATTTTATAAAAAATTGATAGTGTTTCTATCAAACTTCTGTGGAAAACGACTTTATTAAGAGTTATTGGACAAATCTGGTCAAAGACGGGGAATTTTTAAGATTACTGTAGCATTTTAAAAATTGTTTTTTACCCAATTGGTAATTTTTTTATCCCGTCCTAGCCAAAATCCAAAATCCCAGACGAGATTTCTAAAATTTCAACAAATTTTAGAACCTTGATGGTCATAACCTAGCTATCTACTCGACGGAGGACTAAAATCGTTCAATTACATTTTGTATACACAAAAATCATTGTTAGGGCATGTACAAAGCCATTTAATATGGCGTCTCTTAGTGATGAGGTGGACATACTTCGCTGATGTGGCAGGGGGAAAAGTGAAAAAAAATGCTAGAGTCGACTCTTGGTGAAGAGATGACTCTTCATAAGGGCAGTTCCAACCCTCCACCTCAGCTAGTGTCCATAGAATTAATTACACTGCCAACTAAGCAAAAATCTGACGTGGCATATGAATTAAGGAAGGGAGAGAAGGAAAACCAAAGAAACCGTGTCTCATGCGAGAAACTGGGTTGGCGCGGGTACCAAGACACAAGAAACGAGCAAAATCGGGGTTGGACGTTTCTGCGCGCTTACCAAGCTATGTTTGTGGTGCATGCATTGGTTTATTACTCTCTCTCTCCTCTAGACACTACTCATAGAAACCACGGGTTGAGAAACTATGCATTGGTTTATTATTTTCTCTCTCCTTTAGACACTGCTCATAGAAACCATGGGTTGGGACGAGTAGGGAGCGCCCATGGTTGGGTGAAGTGGAGCCCATCGGTAGGCGCTTCGACAAAATACCCCCTCCGCGATGGTATTAGTCCATGGCCCATACGCGTAGCACAGAGATAGTCACGCAGGCCAATTCATCCGCGTAGTACAGAGGCAAGCAGGTCGGTTCGTCTTCAAATCAAATCGCGACGTCGCGTCTCGCGTGACTCGCGTCACGGTCTCATGGCATCAGTTCGTCTTCCGCATCTCGGCGTCTTCCTATATTTTACAATATGTCGATAGTCATAGTAGTTGATTTTGGATGTATCTTTTTTAAGCCCCCCTCTTTAGAACTTTCTGGCTCCGCCACTGGTTGGGATCGCCCTAAACTCCTAGGCAGAATTAGAGAGGAGCAGTATTAAATAGCATGTTGGCTCTTGTGCATATCCTTAATACATGCTTATCTTTTTTGTTTAAAAGAATGTGCTAAGAGACACTCTTAACTCTCCATTGTACATGCCCTTATTGTTCCGTTACAGTTGTTTCTCGTGGCAACCACAAACGGGCTAATTTGACATCTCACAGCAATGTTATATTAGCTCTATGGTGTGTACAAGATATGATACCACGCAAACTATGCACCAAAAGTTGAGGTGGAAACCATTTTATAAAACATTTTAGATTTTTTAGAACAGCTGAACCTGCAAGTTCGTAAGCAAAGCACAGTGGAAAAAATTGTCATTTACTGCTTAGGATACTGCTTATGGTAAGTGCCAAAACTCTAAAATCGCACCGATCCATTTGCCATAGAGATAGTTATATATTAAGCTGTCGCTGCATAAAACCTTAAAAAAAACTGCAGCAAATGTTGATCTGATCAAAAGAGCCCATCTACCTCTCATTCCGGGGTAGAAATGGCTAAGGGGCTACTGGTAGTAATCTAGTTTTACTATCTCCAAATTGTAAAAGACAAATATATATATAAAAAAAACAAACCAGCAATTTGGGCATATATTCCTTTTAATATGAAAAAGGTATGTAGTAAAAAAATAAAGGCCCTTAAGAGCTTAAAATTATTATTAGAATATACAAAGTAATAAAATCATTTAAATGGTTATTAGAGGTGGGAGTACTTCATCTTCTATCCATATCATCTAGAGTAAACACTAAAATCAGTTTATACAATAATTATCTCTAAAGTTGGCTCTAGATGCTGCCCATTAACTATCTTTTCTCTCTTGTATATAACTAATCTATCTATACTCTCGTGCAATACTTACTACTAAATTAAAGCCAGCTCTCTTCTCTCTCCTCTTTTTCTTACTCTTCCACGTAGGATAAAAATGATGTGAACATGTTAAAAGTAAGCTGAGTGACCTTAGGCCATTCTCAGTGGAGAGTTTCATTTCACGGTTTCAAGATTGCTATGTTATCTAAAGAGATTTGAGTAGATGAATAAAACAAAGGCCACAATGCACAATTTTATTTTACGGTTTCATATGCTAACCATCGCATTTAATTGCAAGGCACAAGATTGGGTGAAGTTGGATGAAATGAAACTCTATAGCTCCTAGTGCTAGTTTCAACAAGTTTCATAGTCTTGGAAACAGTGTACACCTAGTTTTATCCTGATGAAACTCATTCCCTCTCTCTCTTCATAATTATCATACCGTATCATCCAAATTACTGATGTATTACATCATTTAATGGGAATAAATCCCTCATGAAACCTCTACGGGGAATGGCAGTCCCAACCCATAGTTTCCATAAGCAGTGTCTAGAGGAGAGAGAAAACAATAAATCAATGCATAGTTTTTCAACCTATGATTTCCATGAGTAGTGTCTAGGGGAGAGAGAGCAATAAACCAATGCATGCACCACAAATACAACCGTGGCGGGTAAAAACGTCTAACCCGATTTTGCTTTCGTTTCTTGCGTCTTGGTACCGACCTAGTTTCTTGCATGAGACATGGTTTCTTTGTTTTTCCTTCTCTCCCTTCCTTAATTTCTATGCCACATCAGATTTTTGCTTAGTTAGTAGCGTAATTAATTCTATGGATATTAGTTGAGGTGGAGGGTTGGGACTGTCTTTATTGTATATACTCTCACGGTGTGTTTATCCGTTGCAAATTCCGATGTTTAAGAAGGGAGTTTGGAAAATGCCGCATTAACAGGGCGGAATATAAAATAATGCCTTGGAGTTGCTATTGCAATATCTCTTGGCTTTGACCAGTGCCGGCCTCTTCTTCTTACTCTCTCTAGCCTCCATTTACTTTTCTTCCCTCCGCCCCTATATCCTCGCCCTACCATCAGCTTTCTTCTCCCCACGCCCTCCTCCTCCTCCTGTCCTCGATGCCAATCGCTTCCTAAGCAGCGAGCAAATCTCCACCATTCGCAGGTGCCGACGCAGTTCCGCGGTGAAGTGTTTGGTCCAGGTGCGATCTTGCGCTCTTGGTTCTTCCTTTTCCTCTTTCTTCTCATGAATTATTTGCTGTTTTTAGGTGAGGTTTTGAGCTTCGTCTTCGTTGGTCCTGATATGAGTTCCGCCGCTGCTTGGATCTTTCTCTCATTTGGTTAATCGCACGCTGCTCGGTTCAGAAGTGCTTTTTTGGGGACCCTTTTTGTGCCTACCCCCCTTTCATTATAGATTTCGCGGAATGGAATGAAGGTTAGGATTGGGCATATAATCCTGGGCTTAAGCTTTACATTTCGCTCCCTTCTTTGTAGCGGCAAGTAAATTGCAGCTGCTAAGGCCCAAAATGTTGGAAGAAATGAGGGGGGAAATGATGCTTTGAACATTTTAGCGGTGCTCCCTTAGCAATCCTTTGTTTTCCGACCATGAAAATGCAACTGCAATTCATATGCTGTCATGTTGGTGAAGTTTTCGTTTTTTTTTTTTGGTGGGGAGAGGGGGGTGGTGGTGGTTCTTGGTTGGTGAGGGTCAATTACATAGTTGAGCAAGGTTGCTAATTTTAGTTGATCTCTTGACCCAAAATGTTTATTTGGTTTGGTGAGGATCTGATTATTCAACTCCACGCCCGCCTTAACGTGGAAGTTGTTGCAAGCATGCGCAATTTCTGTGAAGTTGCATCGGAAACGAGCTAATAATGTGTTTTAAAATCGAATGTTGCGTCTGTGGACCACTGCATCAAACCAGCCGGTTCCTATAGCTTTGATATCTCTTTGAATTTTGATAGATCAATGAATTGATTGAGAAAAGGGAGTAATTTTAGTAATTTAGGTATCTCCTCTTCTCCAGTAACGGTTTGGAAGTTTGGATTGTTCAATTGAGAAGTGTTGTACTGAGCCAGAGAAATCATAGTTAAGTTGGTTGCTCATGCAAGGCTTTGGCACCTTTTGCACCGTCTGTTCTGTTGTACTGGATTTGGCTTTAACAGATGCAATACATCACCGCTTTGTTGTTTTGCCAACGACTAACTGCTGTAACGCAATGCAGGACCAGTTACTTTTGTGATATGAGCTAATTCTGCAGTCCTTTTGAAATTCTGCAGCAACTTTTCGCGGTGTACAGATGATGGGTTGCTTCACTGTTCTGAGATCCAAGAAGAAGAGAAGCCCTCTTGTTGCAAGCAAGAAACAGGCTGGTGCAAGGGAAAGTACGTCTTCTAGGCTTCCGGAGCCAGAAGCTCATGTGCCATCGTTGCAATCAGCTCCTCCTAGTTTTAGGAACAGGGCTAAAATCTGCCAGTCGGCAAATAAAGCTTCTTACAGCCGAGCGCGCGTGTTGTCTGCCCCTTCAAGCCTAATTGTGGTTGATCAGGATGACCTTTCATATGCTGAATTTGATGATCAGGACGACCCCAGGGGTAAGGGAGGGTCGATGAAGGGACACCGTTTTTCAAATCCACTGCCCCTTCCTCTTCCCTCGCCAGAAGGAAATTCCCTGAGGAACTTTGGTAGCTTCAAAGTCATCAATGGTAGCTTCAAGGCCATCAATGCAAGTGGACCACTTGAGACTTCAGGCCCTCTCCCACTGCCTCCAAAGAGGTGTGATGGGCTTAGGAACTTCTCTTATGAGGAGGTTTCATCTGCTTGCCAGTGGTTTTCCGGTGATCAGCGCGTCGCAGAAACTCTCACTTCAAAATCATACAGGGCATCCTTCAGGGATGATTTTGTCGACCCAAAGTCCACAGAAGCAATAGTAGCTCGATTACTTCCCTCCACTCAGGTACTGTTCTCTGTACAGTTCAATTGTGTATTTCCATATTTTTTTGTTGTTTTTTTGGACGTAAGGTGATAGGTTTGCAAATTGCTTGCTAGAGAAATTTTAGCCATGAGATTGCCTCCACAATTTGCTAGGCTGGTCAGTTTGCCAACGCAGATGGTTGTCATTTTATAGCGCACTTCTAATTCTTTCTGGGTGGTGACTTGGCGAATTCTGCTTATCCACTTCGCAACATTTATTGTGTTAAGAAGCTGAACTTAACAGACTGTTTTCTAGGCATGTGATCTATGCTTACTTGTATACAGTAATATTATGCTATACTTCCCCAGCAGAAATAACTAGCTTTCTATTTTTGAGAATTCCAATTAGGACCACAACATACGTGGGGTTAGGTAACATGCTTTGAAGGCAGACCATGTGTTTGATTTTCTTTCTTCTCTTTACTGCAAGATGTTTTATGTACTCCTTCATAATACAATCTTGGCTTTATCTCTTTTGAGCTGTTCTTTTCCCAATTGATGTCTATTTCGTATGCGATATCTCATGCTTTATATTGCATGCGGTTTAAAGAGTGTGACTCTCTCTGATGTAGCCAAGTTTTGTCAATGATCCTTGGCAATGTCCTGTTCACCTTTATTAAAAGTCGATATGTAATGAACCTCCAAAAACACCCTGGTGCTAATATGTAGCTCTGAGCCTGCAATATTGTTTAGAACTTCTTAGTGTCTGAATCAATTTGGTATTTTTACCTTTTAGCGTAATGGCTATCTGATGTGCCACTCTTTCTTGGATCATCCTGATGTAATATTGACAATTTAACTGGTTAGGGTACTGATGCAACATGTTGTTTGTTACTCTGCAGAGTTTGAAAGAGTTTAAAATACAAGTGAATACATTAGCATCGCTTCAGCATCCCAATTTATGTAAACTCATCGGCTTTCATGCAAGAGAAGATTCTAATGAAAGGATGTTGGTCTATGAGCGGCTCCACTATGGAAGCTTAGGCAAACTACTCTTTGGAAGACCGGATGGTCGATTCATGGACTGGTCTACACGTTTGAAGGTTGCCCTGGGTGCTGCTAGAGGTCTAGCTTTCTTACATGATGAAGGACCCTTTCAGGTGATTCTCCTCCTTAAAACTCTTTTAACATGACCAAAAAAGCATGGTTTTCATTTTACATGTTTTCTTGCACCTTGATTGATAGTATGGTTAATTTTTATTAATATTTCTAATTTTTCACAGGCAATGTATAATGAGTTCTCAACTTCAAACATCCAAATAGACAAAGATTTCACTGCAAAGCTGTCAGGATATGGATGTGTTGGCTTCAATTCTGAGGAGGAGATACCTAATGCATCTGCGGTAAGTTCCTTTTTGAAAAATATCATACGAGTTCTAGCTATCCTTAAGAGTGGGAACACAAGTACACAACTCATTGCTTCATTCCTTTCTATAGGTTCACGTAGTCGGTTTACATGAATTCTGCCTTGTGTGCTTTTAACTTCGATTAATACAGAATGATATTCAGTTCTCATATACCTAATAATATGAGATATTAATATTCATTTAGTGATCAATATGTCATATTGTTTACTGGAGATGTTATTCTTGTTCAGGCTGCTGCAAACCTCTCAGTAGAGACACTGGAGAAAGGTGTACTGACTCCCAAGAGCAACGTATGGAGCTTTGGAGTTGTCCTACTGGAGCTAATAACAGGAAGGAAGAACCTTGATGTCCGTTCCTCAAAAGAAGAACGTAATATTGTCAAGTGGAGTAGGCCTTTCCTCACTGATGATAGTCGTCTATCCCTCATCATGGATTCCCATATAAAAGGACGCTTTCCTACCAAGGCTGCTCGGATTGTAGCAGATATCATACTAAAATGCCTTCATAAAGATCCATCAGAGAGGCCGACCATGAGGGCTGTCGTGGAGTCCCTAGCAAGCGTCCAGGACATAAAGGTTCCGTGCCGATATCCTTTGCAAGAGCCATCTGCTGCCCCAAGAAAAGTGATGTTAAAATCTACGAGTCTCAATGGCATCGTTCCTCAGCATCCTGTCATAACCTTCTCTCCGTCGCCCCCTTCGCGAAACCAACACTTGCTCTCACCAAGATCATCCACATCTGCACTGCTTCCTTCAAGGACCTGTGCTTCCACTATTACTCTGGATGACCCCAGGGTAAGCTCTATGAAGAAGTCACAACCCCCTATTCTGCGGAGGTCTGGTGTTGAAGGTTTTTGATTGTCCATATTGTTGTTTTCTTTTCTTCATTTTGATTTATTTGTTTTTTTGTTAGCCTAGTGTTTTTAGCGTTATCTGATATATTGCAAGACAGATGGCCTTCTGTACTTCCCTTCAATAATAACTAGGAAGGGCTGAATGAACTGTAGATAGAACCAGATTGTATATACTTTTCGTTCTCTAATTAGATGGGACCTGCGTGTTGAGTGCGTCTTGTAACCTCAATTATGCAATAAACGTTACTCAATTTTTGTTTCCCGTCGAACATTTCAGCTATTTGCCTATTTCTGTTGAAAAAGAGCCAATCAGCACACATGAATGCGGAGTTAAGGTTTGAGGTATGTCAACTGATTTGATTCTGCAATCGGCAAGATAGATTGAGGTATCTGCTTAACCGAATTGACCAGCTTAAATCAAAATATAACGAAATAAGTACTCAATAATTACAACCAATAAGATGATAGTAAAGATCTGTTTTCTTCGAAAAAGATAATGTGCAACAAGATCGGTGTGAAAACAAACCTGAGATATTTGGCGTAAATCGAAGACCAAAATCAACGATGCGTAACTTTATTGATAAAAAATGAATTACAGGAAGATTTAAAGTCTAAAAAAGCTACTCCTAATTGACAAAAAGAGTAAATAAAAGTTGAGCATATAGACCGATCATGTCCTTATCTAATTTCTCAAAATTCACAATTCGTATCCGCCTATCTCCTAATGTTAAATTCTGTTTTGATCTAATAAATCAGTTATATCTCTCTAAATATGGACGCCAACAGTGCCAAGTGGGGGTGTTGCTTGTCGGCAAGTACTGGTTTGTTGAATGTTCCATCCACATGCTGATACCATGTCGCAGCCGTTACAGTGATCCATTCATAATATTTGTTGCGTTAGTTAGAGCTGTTGAATTCCTGTCTGTGGAATGTTCATTTGATCGTTGCAATTGTTGACTATGACCAGCCCTGCTTCCTAGTTTATCTAAAGTTTCTCAATTGCCAGTCAAACTTGTCTCTTGCTTATAGTTGCGTTCCATTCTTAATTTCTTATTTAAGAACGTTTTAGTAATGTCTGCTTTTAATCGTAACGTTTTAGTGATGTCTGATTATGTAACGGTTGGTATAATCAAATGCTACAATAATGGCAAAAAAAAATGTTGTATTATCATTTGCCAAAATGTTGGTTTTGCTAGTTCCCACTCAGTCACATCCGCAGTCTGCTGTTTATGTATGAACTAGAATGCTTTGGAACCATTTTTTTTCAGAATTTTGCGACTGCAATACTTTCGAACATTAGTTACAGTTCCAACTATTATTTTGTTTCTCCTAGCGTCAGAAAAATCGGTGCACCCAACGCCTTTTTTCTTTTATGTTTCTTGTCCGTCGGTCGTAACCATTGAGCCAGTAGGTAAACTGCTCTTTTTGACTAGTTCCGTTTTAGATTGGGATGTGAATGACCAGAACAGTGAATCTAACCTCTGACTGCCGTGAGCGCAAATGGCCTAATCCAGTGTACCGGCTGTTAAATGATGACTTGATTTTTCAACTGAAATCCTCCACAGTTTGTTTGGCCTGATCCAGTGTGACTTTCTCTCTTTTTTGCACCAAGGTTGTAAAGGGCATGACTGCATGAGAAGGTCCCCACACTCCAAAGGCCTGATTGGATCCAGCCTAACCAGATCAGATATAATTGATCCGGTCGATCAGGTCAGACATATTTACTAGATCCACAAAGAAGAGACTTCAACCTGATATCACCGCGTTACAGTGTAGATAAAAGGTGCCTTGCTATCTTATCAGTTAGTATCGTACACCGTCCGTCCTCGTTCGTCAACATTATGCGTCTTACTTGTTTAGTTCCCAACGTACTCAGACTGCCGGCCGGCTGCCGTTCCATGCCCGCGCCGGCGCCGTGCGTGCACCGACTCGCGGCTTCTTGCGGTCGTGCCTGAGCTTCGCGGCGCACCACCTGCCTGCCGCCACGCGCACTGCAACAGCTTCCTACTCGGGTCGGGTGCCCGCGCGCGCGCAACGCACCGCGCTGCCGTCTGCCGCCCGCTCATCGCGTAGTGGGCCTTCCACATGCTCGTGGTAAGCTACTACTTGCGTCTTAGCCAGTCAGCCTCACGCACCCGCGCCCCACACGCGTAATAGCTCACTCGTGCCGTCATGCGGTCATCCCGTGCAGCCACCGCCTCATCCGTCACGCAGGCGTGCATTGGCACCCCGCGTCTGCACCATCCTCGGACTGAGAGGCGAGTATTTCGTACCTTCTGATCGACGGTAGGCGAGACCATACTGAAAGTCTAAGCGTGTTTGGATTAGAGATGTTTCATTAGAATATTTTATGATCTAATTTGAATTTGAAATAAATTTAAAAACTTATAAGGAATTATCACTCATTCAAACAAGACCTAATCCTAAATTTTCTACTCATAATAACAACGGTAATAATACGGCATGAAAGTCCGATCGAAAGGAAATACATCCTTCTTCCGACGCTTTCCTCCCACCACTCGTTACTCATGTCTCAATAAAGCTAATCTCCACATCTCCGTTCTCTGTGCCATCCATTCCTCCTCCTCCTCCTCCTTCCTTGGTGACAGCCGATACCTAGAGCCGTGTCTCTCTAAATGTGGCTATGGCATTCTTTCACCAACGAGGTCCGTGCATATCGAATGGGGCTTTACAGTGGATGGCTAGCAGAGGGTTAACGACGATGGATATGGCCATTGAGCTTGTGCTCGAGGAGTTCATTCACCGTGGTGAGAGTTCATGTGGAGGTCTCTGTTCATTCACCGTGGGAGCTCAGTGGAGCTTCCCGAGATCTAGCGGAGCTTCCCAGATCTAGCGAGCCCGAGGCCAGAGGAGACGCGAACGACGGATGACAATTAGAGAGCTGGTGATGAAGTGGTAGTATGGGGTGGAGCGCAGAGATGAGGTATCGGGTTAGTCTCCATCGCCACCACACACACACCCTTCTCTTTGATAGACATGTTGCAAATGTTTTTCTAAATTGTTGCGGCACTTTTTGTAATTAATGTATGAAGTGTTTGATTGTGTTGTAACATCTCTATGTAAATTTTTCAAAAGAGGCATTTGTTGCAATCTGCATTAACATTTATTTTTGTTGCATTAGAGATGTCAAATTGTTGCATCGAGGAAATTGATGCATCTCTTTTTATTTTTGTTGCAAATGTGTTTTCGATTTGTTGCGGTAGTTATTACTAATTGTTATATATGGGATCTTATATGTTTCATCATAGTAGAAGCGTTTTGTTACCGTAATGTTTTTTGTGCCTAATATTTTGTTGCTGCAATGGGCTGCCATTTTGTTGCAACTTTTTGTTATATGGGTATTTGTTGCACGACCAACGAACCAATGTTACCTTTTTTTTTGGCACCTGACGGTTCAAATGGACTCTCAAGTGCGATCGAGCGGCTAAGGAGGTTGTACAATATAAAGTACCATCGTACTCTTGAGCGCCAGTAGCTCCCTAATAACAACCCAACAAATGTAATCAGTTTGTGGTAAGTTTTTTTTTATTAAATTAAACTAGACATTTAATTTATTATCAGGTAAATAATAACGGAATGACTTGTGATCGGACGTCCAATTTTTCCGAATGCTGCAACATTTTTTCCATGCGTAAATTTTTTTTCTCGCGTGCAATATTTTCCTTCGATAACAATAGAAATGTCGATTCGGATCACTACAACATTTTCTTTCTATATGTGAAACATTTTTTTCCTACGCGTACAACATTTTCCTTAGATAGCAGTAGAAATATGCACGTGAAAAAAATATTGCGGCGTTGAAAAAAATATTGCAAACGTTGCAAAAAAAATATGTTACACCGATGCATCTGAAAAAAAAAACATTGGCATCGAAAGTTCAACCGGTAGCACTCGCCAAATAAGGGCAATCCCAATGGGATGACTAGGATAGTTTTCATAGCATTAATTAGGTTGCCATGTAAGCAAAATGGTGATGTGGAGGTAGAGTTAATGATGAAAGAGAAGGAAACTATTTCTCATGCAGGAAACCATTTCTACACAAGTACCAAGAAAGGGAAAAAGGGGATTGTGTGAGAAAATATGAGAAAAGAGGAGATTGGAGGAGAGTTTATTTTGAAGAAACTATCCATTGGGAGCATAGTTTCTACATGTAGTGTCTAGATGACATGGAAGTTATAGAAACTATATGCATTGGGACTGCCCTAATAACTCTAACATAGGGCTTATTACGTGGTTGAGTTGGCGCACGCCTGGGCGAGGGGAGCGTGTGGCACCGCGTGGTCCTCTGCATGGCACGGGGTGCGCGTGGCAGCGGATTAAGGAAGAAGTTGAGCGCCAGCAGTTGCCAGTTGGTAGGGCATGCGGTGCTTGGCTGCTGGAGCACAAGGGCAAGCGAGCGGTGTCCCCGCAACTGGAGCGTGGGCGCAAGAAGGCGGCGGTACAAGACAGAAAACATGAAAAAGAGATTTAGTTGGTCAAAAATTGATTTTAAGCTCAAGAAAAATGCGTGGAACTCAGAAAAATATATAGCCAATTTTGATAAATTCAGGAAATTTTGGAGATTATTTTGATGATGAAAACTTTTCAAAAATTGGAAACATTTTATGCTAAAATTTTGGGATGTGACGGTACACCTGGCTGCGCAAATTTAGTCTTAAAAGGGGCCACCACATTCGCTCCAAGGGCTAAGAATTTACCACATTAATCTGGGTGAAATTAACAAGATCTACGTCACTAATTTTAGTGAGGCAATATTAGTCATGTATCTTAGGAATATGAAGAAAAAAACCCACCAATGCGAACGAGGCTAGAACTTGGATATTCAAATATGTATAAGGATCATAGCCTTTTATTAAAAACCCACTCAAAAGAAAAGAAAATTGTCATGGACGGCATCAGGTGACAGGTAGCCCATGTCATCGAGCCTGAATCAAACCCCTTGACTCTACATATGAAAGAAAAGAACTTATCATGGTTACTGCGAGTTTGGTCGGCATAGTCTTTAGACGCCCAAGTTTGGTGGTGGCAAAGGTGTATGTTTGGGACCTCTCGATACAAGAGCATCCAAGGGCCTAAAACTCCCCCCTCTCAGATTTTGATACGGATCCCCCCCTCTCACAACTGATCCTATTTCTTGTAATCTCTGTAGTAAGGCATCTACTTCAAACATGCATTGCATACTTGCATTGTGAAATTTGATCGAGAAAACGTCGTGCTTATTACTGTTTTGATTCCAAGAGTGAATAGTGATATATAATCCGCCGTCTCTCTATTACAGATACTTGAATTAAGGAGAGAGAGAGATGCGGCTGGGATGCTGGACTAAAGTTATGTTTGTTTAGGCTTAAGCTTGAACTTATTTGGCTTCTAGATCTCTATAAGTCATAAGTCAAAACAAACAGTATTTTTCTAGCCAGACGGCGAGAAGAAGCTCTAACCCAATTTGCACTACGCGAGAGAAATAAGGAAAACGATACTTCTCGGGCTGGCTAGAGCTTATGAAAATCCCACTTCCCTAGTACCCTTACAACTTAACTGTTATTTACGAAAAATTGCCATTCTCATCTAGCTCCAACAGGCTAAATAGCTTCTTCTAGCTCCAGCAGCTTCTCTTCCAGCTCCAGCCTAAACAAACACAACCTAAGGCATGTATTACAAATTATAGATCCACTAATCCAAGTTCGGAAGAACAATAAAAAGGGAAAATGCATAGGCCAATGAGGCTATCAGGGCAAAATAACGTTGTCCTTCAATGGCGCGCCAGCTGCTGGTGCGTGCACAGGGGCTCAGAAGTCAGGACTAAAGTCTCAGGCATGAGTTTTACAAAAATTTCACATAAACTAGTTCAACTCCTGCAAGAATCGGTATTCCAAACGGGGCCTAAGTATGCACACGATAACATTTGATTTAACTTCTTTTCGCGCTGAGATAACAAACAAAGGGGCTTCAGGGCTTGGTTTAGATTTGTGATAGAATTACATTTACTAGCTCCGTGCAAATGCACAGGCTACGCACTCGGATAGTTATCTCTATTATATAAAGTAATAGTTTCTTTCTAAACAGGGCCTAAGTATGCACACAATAACATTTGATTTAACTTCTTTTCATGCTGAGATAATAAACAAAGGGGCTTGGTTTAGATTTGTGCTAGAATTACATTTACTAGCTCTGTGCAAATGCACAGGCTACGCACTCGGATAGTTATCTCTATTATATAAAGTAAGAGTTTCTTTTTGCGTTACTTTATCAAAATTACCCACTGTCGGCGTATTCCACCTGACAGGCCCGGAGTCGACAGACCGGGTTTTGTTCGGAAGGAGGGCGTCTTCGCAGCTGGCTAAACCTAGAGGCGAAACCCTAGGGACTCTTACGCTGGGGATCCCGGCCCATGAACTGCGGATGACACGAAGATTTTACCCAGGTTCAGGCCCCCTTTGGCTCGGGTAATAGCCTTACTTCCTGCTAGATTGTTTCTTTTGAGAAGGTGTGAAGCTAATACAAAGCTCTTGAGTTACAAGTTCTTTCCTCTCGAATGCCCGTCCCCATTTCCCATGCATCCGGGGCCCTTATATAGGCCAAAGCAAGGGAGTAGGTAAAAGGGAGGTCATCATCTCGATCCTCACACACTTAATACGCCTTCTGTCTTGCCGCTTCCTCCATCCTCATCAAATGCCCACGCGTTTTTGCCCGTCACGGATGGGACACCTTTGTGATGTAGACGAGATGTCGAGGAATGGGCTTGTCGCAAAACCCTTGCAATGACGGGCTCGACACCATTGCCCCGTGGCCCGCTCAGCACGACAGGGAAGGAGCCGAGGTGAAGCCACCTCGCTCCACCTTTTTATGCGGCGCGCGAAAGGCGTGCCCTTTACCGCCACGTGGATCGGGCGCCGGGCGAAGTAGCGCGTTTCGCCACCGCCGCCGGGCGCCACGTGGACCGACGCCAGCCGGCGGCCGTGATCGCCGCCGGCTGCTGTGCCGCCACGTGACCAAGTATGTTGATCGCTTGGTTGACCGCTTTGTGCGACGGAGAGGGTACCCAAACAAGCAGTACGCCGACAAGAGCCTGCCCGCCTCGAACACACGCCAAAGGCTCTTTCGTAACCTTCATTAAATGCCGAGTGCGTTCGGTGGGGCCACCACTATGAGGATACGACCGCCTTGCCTCCCCAGATTCACGGATTTTTCTCGACCCGAGGCGACGACGATCTTGCCCCTTCACAACCGCTTGTGTGGGCGCATATATAGTCTGGTTCATCTGATTAGGTGGTTTTACGCTTTCTTCTTTGCGCATTCCAACCTTTACCTCCTTCAACTCTTTGCTCGAAAAAGCCTTCGCCTTCTTGGCCTCCATGGCGCACCCCATCCTCGCTTCGATCGCGGATACTCGCGTAAAGAGGATGGTCATTATAGCACCGGAGGGCACCTTCGCTTCGGGCGGGGACCGCCACGCCACGGTGCCTTTCGAACGAGATCATTATACACACTTATAATCGATGGCGGTCCGGTCCCGCCTTTTCTCGATTTTTTTTCACCGTACTCCATTTCTACGGATCCACCATCTTCACCTTACCCCAACTCCATCATCTTTCTCTCTATCGTCGATACCTTTGTGAGATGTTCGTGGGGTGATGCGAATCTTCCTCTCTTCATATTTCTTCCTCCTCACACGCCTCCACCGATAATGAGGTAGTGGGAGTTGCTACCTTCGATCCCATGGCGGTGGTGACACCGACGTTGAGGGATGTTTGCCAAAGTGAGGCGCAGGGGCAAGCAAGCACGAACACATGGCCGGACTCATCGTGTAGACCACCCGATCATGGACGCCTCCACCCCACCCGGCGGCGAAGGCGAGGGCGACGACGAGCTCGACCTTGGCGATGATGACCGATGAGCCGGGTCGCTTTGTTGCTCTTTTTGTTTTATCTTCATTTGGTTTTCGCTTTTTCGCAAGCATCAAATAACTTTGAATATTTCTTAGTCAAAATTACTTGCATGCTTTGCTTATTTCGCATGATCAGTTTCCCTGGGCTAAATCGCCAAGCGGCCAATCTTCTAGCTTAGCGGAAATGCTCGAGGAATGCTTAGGTTAGGGTGGCGTTCTGAAGCTTCGCAAACATTAAATGTGTTTGCCGCAAACGCAAGTAAGGATCACACAAGTCATACGGACTCAGCAGTAAAACGGCCTCGAGTCCCAGAGGAGATGCTAGATGTAGCTTGGTCTCGGCGTTTGGTTTTTGCGCGATTGTCACTTGATCAAACTCTTCCGAACTTGGACCCGATGACCGCCGAAGGGCGCAGTCAGAGTGTGGCAAGGCAACAAGCTTCCGGAAGTGTATTTAGACCGGCGGCTCTGACGGTGACAACCACGGTGCTTCAGAGAGCCAACCCAAGCGTCGAGCCGTGTTTGAGCACCACGCCTAACTTGCACCTCGTCGCTAAGCGCTTAACGTTAACGCTTTTAGCGCACTTCTTCAATCATGAGGGGCCGTTAATTTTGGCACTTAGACAATCACGCTAACTTGACCCATCTTAGCGCATGCACGTAAGGAAATGGTCAAAAATGCGCAAGGAGCACTTATCTTGCTTTTTATATCATCGGGCGATCAAATTCAAGTGTCTGAGCGACCACGGAGATATTTCTGGCGGCAGCAACTCAAGCACTTTGGGCGACCACGAAGAAGCTTGGGGCGACCACGAAGGAGCTTAGCGACCAAATTTCCGAGCTCTTACTGCCACGAGAAGCTTGGGGACACAATTGCTAACGAATGAGTAGGCATACGCAAGAAAAACCGAATCGCGCCCTCGGCTTCACGATTGTGGAGGATCTCTCGCAATGGGTAAGCCATGACCACGGTAATTTCCGCCTTGAAGTAATGGCGCTAGCTCGACGCCACCAGATCGGCATACAAGATCTTCTCGAGCTCTGGCGGCACTGGTCTCTACTTGCAAAGACCTTGGTCGATGTAGTACACCGCCTTTGGACGCCTTCCTCTCCAAGAATTCAAAGACTCGCTCACCACCTCCGGTAGCAAAGAACGCATAAGAGCATAGCTCACCCGGCCGGGGAAACCAAAGACCGGGAGAGGAGAGGTACCGCTTCAATTCTTCAAACGCCTTCTGGGCTTCTTCAGTCCACTCGAAGTGGTTCGTCTTCTTTAACAACTTGAACAGAGGCAGGCTTCGCTCTCCCAAGCGGGCAATGAATCGCCCCAGGGAGGCCAGGCGACCAGCCAGGCACTGAACTTGCTTGAGTCGCACTGGCGGCTTCATGTGCTCGATGGCCGCTATCTTGTCAGGATTGGCCTCGATGCCCCGGCTGGACACCAGAAAACCCAACAGCTTGCCGGAGGGCACACCGAACACGCATTTTTCCGGGTTGAGCTTCAAGCAATTCTTCCGGAGGTTAGCAAAGGTTTCCTCCAGATCTTGGATCAATTCATCGCTCTTCTTAATCTTCACAACCAAGTCATCGACATAAACTTCAAGATTTCGCCCTAGCTGGGGGCGGAAGGTGATATGCATGGCACGCTGGTAAGTTGAACCGGCATTCTTTAAACCAAAAGCCATTCTTACATAGCAATATACACCCGTAGGGGTTACAAAAGCGGTCTTCTCTTCATCTTCAAGCGCCATGTCGATCGGTGGTACCCGAGTACACATCCAAAAAGCACAACAATTCACACCCTACCGTGGAGTCTATGATGAGGTCGACCCGCCAGGATAAGGATCCTTCTGGCAGCCTTGTTGAGGCTCGGTGAAGTCGACACACATGCGCCACCTCCCGTTGATTTCTTGACGAGCACGGGTTGGTGAGCCACTCAGGTGAGAGACTTCGACTATTCCCAGCCGCCAGCCTTTCTACCTCCTCTCGAATGGCGTCCTGCCGCTCCGGCGCCTTGACCTTCTCACGGATTAGGCGACGTCGGAGCGTTGCAGGTCGGGTGCTCGACACCTCCTGGGGACCCCAAATATGTCGGACGGTTGCCGTGCAAACACGCCTACGTTTGATCGAGGAAGGTGACGAAAGATCTTCCTATTTGGCGCTGAGGTTGGCGCCAATGTTGACGGTCTTTTGGGGTTCGCCCCCACTCAGGGCTGTAAGTTCAACCTTCATTAGTTATGGTTTTGGTGTTAATGACAAATCTAATCTTGTATTAATGACAAATCCAATATTAAGCTTATCCCCTAATGCGATAGTGTTATTAATGTCAATCTTATATCGAGACTAACTTTTGTCTGCTTAGAATATCTTTGTTTAGTCTCATCACATGGAAAAATGGAAAACCCAAGGTATGTTTGCATATTCATCTTAATGTTAGTTGCATACTTTGGAGTCAAGTTAAAATATGAATATCCCCGTTATATTAACCACAAAATGTGCATCATGTTTCCCAATCCATATATTACATGGATGCACACACTTAGGGGGAGTTCGTGGTTTAACTTGATAGTTTCTTCGATTGATCGATTCGTATTGACACACATAAGGATCAAGACAAAGAAACTAAATCATTGAGTATATATTTGAATTGCCTAGTTATAAGTATACTCATGGTAATATAGGATATACTCCAATATGATCAAAGTAAGTATGTGCATATTATATCCAAGTCAATCATATTCATGCACATATACATGTGGAGTTTATTCTATAGTTGATGATTTAGAGTAATGATCATTTCCATACAATTTACATATAATGGATCATTACTTTTCATCAACGTGAGTATATGAAAACTTGTGTAGTTGATATATACTCATATCAATTTAAATGATAATTTAAATTGAGTTTATTTGTCTCATTAATCATTAAAGAACACTTCATCATGTGTTGATGATGCTTCGTGATTAATTAAGGACAAATGAATAGTTCTTAAGTATAATAAAGCATGAGTTGCATTA
The DNA here is from genome assembly GCA_036346375.1 of Guadua angustifolia. NCBI lineage: Eukaryota > Viridiplantae > Streptophyta > Magnoliopsida > Poales > Poaceae > Guadua > Guadua angustifolia. The sequence continues at coordinate 41,084,096 of CM070501.1, read as the reverse complement.
TTGTACTTAAGACACAATTAAATCATTTCAATTGATTTAGATTGTGCTCAATTGATCTAAAGGCATCCATTATGTGTTAATGGAGTGCAAGAGATAATTGAGACAACCATGCATCTTGGACTAACTATTTTATGAGTTGTGATTGAGTTAGGTCCAAAGATGGATGAGATGATGAAAACGGGACAAGGACGGCATCATGAGTTGATGGGCGTCAAGAGTGGATCCCGAAGAGGAGTCGAGTAGAGATCCCGGGGGAATATCAAAGTGATGATCATAAAGACCCCAAAGGGGATTGCTTGCGCGCGGCGATACAAGCGAAGGTATAATTAGATAGGCTAAGGACTTTTGTAGTCTTTGAGTCTAAGGTTTTATCGCCGTGCTATTAAGAGGGGTCGTTCCCTTTGCTTGAGCTTCATCATGTGTTGGTGATCTCATTCCGCGTTCACTCAAGCTCAACCATTTGGATTTGGTTTTTGCATTTGGTTTAACCATTTGGCATGTGTTGCGAATGGGTTAAACTTATGCTTGGTTGCATTTGGTTTTCGCATAATGCTTTGATTTGCATGTGTTGCAAGATGTGATAAGCTAGTGCGTTGGCTTTTACGTGAAGTTCACTTTTGCATGTGTTGCATTAGTTGAAGCTTCATGCTTTGTTCAAAAACAATCTTTCTAAAACTTGTGTGTTTGTATGGAGCTAGAGGCTTGCATGTGTTAAGTAGTAAAGAGCTCATACTTGAGATTTGGTTTTGGTTTGAAGTTTGGTTTCTTGTTGCATTGAACTAGAGAATTGCATGTGTTGCAATTAGAAAGTTCATGCACCTTGATTTGATGTTGCTTGAGCTAGACTTTTGCATGTGTTGCAAAGAGTAGTGCTCAAGCATGAAATGTGTTTATTATGTTATTTGCAAGTTCGTTTGTGCGAATAAACCGAGGTTTATGAGTCCGAATTCCGAGAGCATGTGAGTGGGGCTTGCAACGGTGTTGACAAGTTGACCGGGTCTTGTGTTGACCTTCACATGGCTAGGGGGATTAATCTCATAAACTCGAGTTTGATTTGCTTAATACGATTTGCGAATAGTTCTTGAGTCAATTGAGAAATGCGTTTTTGCAATTTGGGTTGAATTCTTTGAGCATGGGCTAAATTGGTGCAAATGTGTTTTGCACGGGTGTTTGATCATGTGTTGATCACCTAGAGGCTCAAAGAATTGCATTTGGATCTTCGGAGAAAAAGTTTGTGAAAAATCCAGAATTGTGTGGTGTGACCAACCTTTGATTGGTGTGACCAACCTTAGGGCTTCGGTGTAAATGGGTGGTGCGACCAACCTTTGAGTGGTGTGACCAATCTTTGAGTGGTGCGACCAATCGTCAAGTGGTGCGACCAATTGTCGAGTGGTGCGACCAATCGTCATGTGGTGCGACCAATTGTCGTGTGGTGCGACCAACCGTTGTGTGGTGCAACCGGGCCTTAGGGCGGTTGGACCGGCCGGCGAGCGGTCTGACCGGCTGTGTGGTCAGACCGGCCTCCCTCCAGCGCAATTTCTCCAGTGGGCGGTGCGTGCGGCTGGCTTGGGGGCGGTGCGACCGGCCCGGGTCCGGTCGGACCGGCCGGGCGGTGCAACCGGCCCCCGTGCGGCGTGTTATTTCCAGAGTGAGGTGTTTTGCTGATTTTTGCTGGTTTTGCCTGGCGGTCGGACCGGCCGAGGGTCGGTGTGACCGGGTATGTGCAGACCGGGCCGAGAGCGGTGCGGCGATCGTGGTAACGTCGGTTTTCCCGACCGTTATTTTATGAGGGCTTGGCGGACGGGCCGAGGTCCCATCGGACCACGTTTTGTTGATTTTTGAATCTTGCCCCCAACGGCTAGTTTTCCTTTGTGGGCTATAAAAGGAGACCTTGGGGGGCAGTGGGGAGGTGTTGGTATTATTGAGTGTGTGGGAGTTGTTTGCATGTGTTGCTCTTCTCCATTTGCTTCTTGAGCTCAAGAGTGAGGCTAATTGCATGTGTTGCAATTAGTGAGTGGTTTGAGTGAGCTCTTGTGCATGTGTTGCACTTGAGTGAGGTCCTTGTGCATGTGTTGCACTTGGTGATCGCCGGAGCGCATTTGTTGTGCCCGGTGAGGTTCAAGCGAAGGAGCGGCTTGTTACTCTTGGAGGTTGCCGACTCCTAGACGGCGTAGGCGTCGTGCGCGGGAGCTCTCAAGGTTGTGAGAAGCCCCGGCAAGTTTGTGAAGGTTCGGGTTGAGCCTACGCGCGAGCGTGAAAAACCACGACTAGTGGAAAGAGGCGGGTGCTCGAGCGGGAGCCGGTCCAAGTGTGGGCTAGCCTCAACGTGGACTAGGGGAGACCGGCAAGTCTCCGAACACCACGGAAAAACATCGGTTGTCCCTTGTCTCTTTACATTCAAGTATTTACCTTTTGCATATTATTGATTGCTTGAATTAGAATTGCTTAGTATTAATTGTTTGATCAATTTAGCAATTTATACATAGAGACATAATTTAGTTAGTGCACTAGTGAGCCTAGTTGATTTAGGCCTTAATTGTCAAAACCGATTTATCGCTTCCGCATATATAAATTGATTAGGTTTTGACATAGGGGTTGATTAGAGCGAATTGAATTAGTGAGCGATCGATTTTTATAAACGCCTATTCACCCCCCCTCTAGGCGCATCCTCGACCCTACAAGGCGACCACCTTTACCTCACCCATGAGAGCCGGTGAAGACGGTCCGGCCCGAGGCTCCCGAGGAAGTGACGCTCGGTCTGGCCGACGCAAGTGGCACCGCCAGATCCCAAGCCCGCTTGGGCGTATAGCAGGCCTCCGACCTATCCACATTGATGACAATGGGGCTGGCCCCGCATCTTCACCATCATGTAAGCATAGTGGGCGATCGCCATGAATTTGACCAACGCCGTCGGCCAAGCAAGGCGTTATATGGGAGGTCGAAATCGGCGACCTCGAAATCCACCATCTCGGTGCAGCGGTAGTTATCTTTTCCCGAAAGTGACGGGAGGCAAACTTGACCCAAGGATCAAGCCCGATTTGGGGCTACCCGAAGAACGGCAGGTCGGGCGCAGATCTGTCATGATCTGCAGCCGTAATGCCGACGCGACAGAGGTTGATGGAGCCGCCTCCGTCCATCAAGACCGCCCCCCACCAGACATTCCGGACCGTGGTGCCACCACGATCGGGAGATGCCCTAGGTCAGGTGCCATCAGGTGGTCGGCCCGATCAAGGTGATCGCTTGTTCGACCATTTCATGTCCGACCCGGCCCTCGAGCTCGACGCCGTGGCGATACCTCCTTTTCACCGCTTGTAAGCGGCGTTGGAGGAATAGTGGATGAACCACCATGGATGTACGCCACAGGTGATCCGCTTGGTCAAAGATGGCGGATCTTCCTCTTGATCATCATCGTGGCGGCGCCCTTGAGCCGCTTCCACCATCCGCCCACGACCCGATAGTTGTCCGTGTCATGGGTATTGGTTTTATGTATTGGGCAATAGGGCTCGCCTTCCTTGATCGCGGGCGGTCGTTTCCACGGCGCATGGCGATCATCGCGCCGATCACGGCGATCGCTACGCCGTCACGACGGCTGTCGCGCCGGCCACGGCGGTCATCACGCCGGCGCGGCGGTTGCGCTCGAGGCGCGGGTCTTCGTCGTCGTTCGCTCGGCGGCCAGACTGCCTCGCCTCCCGCTTCGCGCTTCGCTTTTTGCCCGCCGCGGCGGAACCTTTCGAGGTCCCGGCCGTCCTGTCTTTTGCCACCCTTGGGGCCAGCGCTAGCCCTCGCCTCAGAGGCCGCGCGACACTTATGTGCGAGGGAGAAAAGCTCAGAGGTTGAGCTGATGGTACGGGTGGCCATCTTCTCCTTCATCTTGCGGTCGCGTACGCCCCTCCTGAAAGCGATGACGACCGATTGCTCGGAGATGTGGGGATGGTGTTGCGACAAGGATGTAATCGCCGGATGAAGTCGCTGGTTTACTCCTTCTCTTGCTCGAGCGTGGAGGTCATCCTCCACACCGGTTGCGCGAAGAGCCTCAAAATTGGCGATAAAGATGTCGACAACATTCCCACGAGTGCACCGACCTCGGGAGATTTAGCACCAGAGCGGGCGAACACGCCAAGGCCGTTGGGAGGTAGTTGGCCATGACCTTTCAGATCCGCCACCGCCCGCACCATCGTCATGTAGATTTGGAGGAACTCCTCCGGGTTGGTGGTGCCGTCATATTTTTCTATGGTCACGGGCGAACCTCGTCCGGCCAGCCACACGGCGCAACCGGCCGGAGAAGGCTCGCACCCGACGTCAGAGAGGAGCCGAGCTCATCGAGAGGTCCGGTCCGGAGACCGTTCATGGGAGCGCGAGGAACCGGAGGAGTGGACCTCCTCCCGGTCCCGAGGGTGAGAGCCATGAGGGGGACTCTCATTGCCAGCCGCCACCTGCTTGCCATGGCGACGCTCTTGGTCCGGGTGGCGCGGCAGGCGACCACGGAGGTCGTCACCGCGCTGCCGGCGGCTCTCATCAAGGTGAGAGCGGAGGTCCCCGTGGTTCCTCGATGAACCGGGACCAGGATTGCGTGCGCCCCTTCTCATACCCTGGCCCCCCTGGCCGGGGCCTTTATCGTCGGGGCGGCTGGAGGCCTGAGAGCGCCCTGCCGGCGCCTTAGGCGTCAAGGTACGGTTGGTACCTGACTGGCCGGGGAGCCCCACCCGGAGTTGGGCCGCATCCACGAGGCCAGCGATTCTCCGTAGCCACGGAGTGGCGGGGGAGTCTCCTGCGAACTCCACCGGAGGGTGGTCTAGGAGAGCACGAGCGGCGTGCAAGTTCTGGGCAGGAGTGGCCGCCTCCAAGGCCAGCCTGCGACGCACGGACTGCTCCTCGGCTCTTGCGGGAGCAGCTGCGCCGCCCTACAGGGGCGGGGTGAGACGGTCCCCCAACCGGCGTGACGGCCGGGAGGCGCCTTGGTCGTCGCTCGCCCCCGCGATATCCTGGTGCTGAGGATCCGCCATCTTCTAATGCACGAGCCTGCTTCTGAACCGCGAACACCGAAGTCCGCCGGGGAGTTAGCCGGAAAAGCCAACCACTAGCCCCTACTCGGCGCGCCTCGCCGGCCAGATTCCACCGACAGCCCGAGTCGACAGACCGGGTTTTGTTCGGAAGGAGGGCGTCTTCGCAGCTGGCTAAACCTAGAGGGCGAAAACCCTAGGGACTCCTACGCGGGGGATCCCGGCGTCCATGAACTGCGGATGACACGAAAATTTTACCCAGGTTCAGGCCCCCTTTGGCTCGGGTAATAGCCTTACTTCCTGCTAGATTGTTTCTTTTGAGAAGGTGTGAAGCTAATACAAAGCTCTTGAGTTACAAGTTCTTTCCTCTCGAATGCCCGTCCCCTTTTCCCATGCACCCGGGGGCTCTTATATAGGCCAGGCTAACGGGAGTAGGTAAAAGGGAGGTCATCATGCTGATCCTCACACACTTAATACGCCTTCCTGTGCTGTCGCGTTCCTCCATCCTCATTAAATGCCCACGCTGCGTTTTGCCCGTTCACGGATGGGACACCTTTGTGACAGGTAGACGAGAGATGTCAGAGGAATGGGCTTGTCGCAGAAACCCTTGCAGCGGACGGGCCTGACACCGCTGTCCCCCGCGGCCCGTAATCTGCACGACAGGAAGGAGCTTCGAGGTGAAGCCACCTCGCTCCACCTTTTGCCATGCGGGCGGCGAAGCAGGCATGCCCGCCCGCCGCCACGTGGATCTGGCGCCGGGCGGCAGGCGTGCTCACCCACTGCCGCCGGGCGCCACGTGGACCGACGCCAGTCGGGCGGGCGCGTGATCGCCGCCTGGTTGCCGTGCCGCCACGTGGACCAAGTATGTTGACCGCTTGGTTGACCGCTTTTGTGCGGCGGAGAGGGTACCCCAGCGCAGAGTACGCTGACACCCACCTTTATCACTGCTCTTTAGTTACCCACCTTTGCCACTGTTAGTGCTCTTTGCAAATAAACTTTTTATCGCAAATTGAGTTTCCGTTGCAATACACGGGCACATGGCTAGTCGTATTAAAGCAAAAGAAAAAGAAGTCACCATATTCGCTCTTAATGACTAAAAATTCCCATGTTAATCAGAGAAAAAAGAAATATTTACATTGTTGATCGTTAATGGTCTAGGTTAAAAAAAGAGTACATGTCAAGTGTAGCACAAAAATAACTAAAATTCGAAATAAAAATAAAATAAAATAAGCAATTTGATTTCCATACTAATTCAAAGAAAAATCACTAAATAAATATAATTTGGAATAAAACTTGAAAAATTAACAATTGTATTTGTATACAAATTCCAACAAAAAATAACTAAAATTTAGAATAAAGAGAAAAATAACAATTAAACAAAATTATTAATTGTATTTGTATACAAATTATAACAAAAATAACAAATTTATGAATAAAAATAAAATAAATTACAAATTTGATTACAAGATGAATTGTAAAGTAAAAACATAAATAAATATACTTTATAATAAAAAATGTATTTGTATATCAATTCCAACAAAAAATATTCGAATAAAAAAAAGAAAATTTTCAATTCGATTTCTACGTGAATTCCAAAGTAACATACCTAATAACTAAACTTCGAATAAATTAAATAAAATTAGCAATTTTATTTGTATAAAAACTTTACAAAAAATAAATAAAATTTTAATACAATTAAAAGTTATAATATGAATAATACGAATGGTGTTGGAGGAGATCACAAAATGAGTACAATGGTATTGATCTATTATACAAGAAGACAATTATTCACGGGAAGCAAAAAGCCAAGACGACAATGGCGAAGAGGAGGACAATGCCGTGTTGCTCACTAAAGTTGTTGAAGAGAAAGACCAGAGTTGAAGGAGTCAAGGGTTGCAATGATGAGTGGTGAACATGGCATTGTTGAAGAAATCAGTGGTCAGAAGCACAATAATGATGAAATCCTATCAAAAAGGAGATGAACCTTTGCATTGGAGACGAGCCATGAATGATATGATGCTATTGGGTAGTTATGAGCGTGCCATCATTGGTAGGTCACGTTGTAACTAGAAATGGCGACAAGATTCTCCATATTGTTAGACAACCACTAAAGTAGACATGTCAGGATTGGTGAGGAAGTCATAGCGTTGGAACAACCAACGTCGAAGAAGTGGAGTGACCGACATAAGAGAATTTATAACATCATTCATGTGTATATGCATTGCATACATTCGTATGAATAGAAGTATGGACATACGGAGGTAAAGGAGAAAAGAGCTTGGAGTAGAGATGGGATAGCCAGAGGGAATAGGCTCGGGGCTATCGAGGAGAGCATGACGAGTGTTCCCAGTAAAGATCGATGATAGTTGCATGTATATGCATGTTGATGCTGTAATGATCAACATTAAGTAATAGAAGTAGAATATAATTATACAGTAAAGTATTGTGTTGGAAGGGGTAGTAGTTGAGAGTAATCGATCAAGAATTAGACTTGCCATTGGAGGTTGAAGTAAAAAAAATGGCAGTGAGAAGAATTATAAGACATACGATTCGGTAAGGACAACTAGCGTGTGAGGAAAGATCGGTTCAATGTAGGTTACCTATGGTTCATCAGTGTTTGTGCAAGTAAGGTGCTCTAATATCATGTAAAATAGTGTGGAGTATATGGACCCGGTATTCTGCATGGCAGTCGTGAGGACCACCCGAGAGGGATAGGCCAAGCCGAGTACATGAAGATGGATATTGCCCAAGAGGCAGTCCGCCATGCGCAAAGAAGGAAACCCTAAGATGGAGACCGACCTGCTTAGGAGGATACAATTGTAATCCTATCCGCTATCATGTTTAACGGATAAGGAAAGAGATACAATCTCCACCTTGTAACCGATTAGGACTCTTCTTTGTAACCGCCTCCTCCGCTATATAAAGGGGGGTGGGAGAGGAGAGGAGAACAACAAGACAGAACATCTTATCGGCAATCAACTAGCCACATATAATTCTAGAGCACAGACTAGGTATTATCTCCACCGTGAGAGCCCGAACTCAGATACATCGGGTGTTCTTGTGCTACCATCGAAGTTTGGGTCCAGCCACAGAGCCCCCTTTTCATTATTGTCGGTAACAAACATCGACAGTTGGCGCGCCAGGTAGGGGCTGCGCTAGGATCAATCGCAGCAAGCTCGATGGCGATCTTCAGCAAAAATATGGCTACCTTCACGTGCATCACATTCATCGTGCATCACGTCGATCTCCTCTGCGCCGGTCTCTGCGTCGCATCTGCTCGGCATCAGCGCAGTCAAGCTAGCAGCCGGGCCTCCTTCGCTCCACCGACCGGCGGCCATCCCGGCGCCGTCTTCTCACCGTCCCTCTTCGGGTCAGCCTGCGCCAGATACTTGCGCCATCGCCCTCGGCCTTCTCGGCGACGTCGCGCCTCAGATCGGCAACCACCACCGCTGCTGTATATCTGCGTGGTTCCTCGACTCGTCGCTCCTCGGACGCCGATGCCTCAACAGACTGATGTCCTCACACATTGCCACGGTAAGCGCCCGGTGCTCTTCGCTCCGATGCTTCCACCCTCGGCCGACCAGCCCGGCCGCCCCAGAAGTCATCGCGCTCCGCCGAGCCCAATGCCACTCCGGTCGCCTTCGGCTGCAGGCGCCGTCGCTGCTTGTGCCTGAGAAGTTCCTTGCGCGTGAAGAAACATCACCCGAGAATTGCTAGTGGACTCCTGTAGTCCTATGAAACTTCAGAAGTCTCAACCGACTAGAAGTGCATGGCTTCTTGCATGCATATGCTCTGACGTAATTTTTTGCTGGCGTTTGGCTTTCTGATGCAGGTGGCTGGAGTATTTTCTAGCGGCTAGAAGTGCATGCATGCATGTTCTTGGCGATGACTAGATCACTCAATAATCCATGGCTCCTGTATTTGCTGGCGGCGGATTGCATTGCGGCTGGACAACTTTTTCTAGCGGCGATGGCTAGGAAGCGACGATTTATACTGAGGTTTTTGTTTCTTGCTCTCAATGCATGCATGCATCATTACAACTAAATATTTTTTGTGCCATTGCAAGCATACAAGGAAAAGGCAAATCACGGCTAGAAGTTTGATCGTGCTTGACCGTGCATGCATGCATGACTAAAAGTTTTCTAGTGACGTAAAGATTGCTCCCGGCTAGTTTTCCTGTGTATTGCGACTAGATAATTTTGCTCTGGCGTCTTTTATTCCTTGCGGTAACCAATCCTGGAGATTGCTTTCTTGCGACTAGAGAACTTGCGGCTGTTCGTCTTGTGCGGCAAGAAGGCGGCTGAAAGATTTTTCCGAGAAGCTGTGTTCACGCGGCCGAAAAGAAAAAGTTCCTGGCAACTTGGTTCTAGCGACATGAAATTTTCAAGTCAACACATCTCGGCACGAGACGTCCTGGCCGACCACTAGAAGCTGCGCCAGAAGTTCCTGTTGGCGACTAGAAGACTTGATTTCCTCGGGCATCTTCTGGCGGCAAGAAGATACTGCAATCATCTTGCGAAGGAATATCTCGGATGCGGTCGTCATAGCGGTTTTTTCAGAAAGAAGTCAACGACGCCAACTTGATCAAAAAGATGTCTCGGAGGCCGCCAACTACGATAAAGGAGATGTTCGCATTAGCGGACCACTAGCGCCTGCACCATGAGCGCCTGCGCCCCGAGCGCCACCTTCGGCACGGCCCCGAGCCACGCCGAGCCGAAGCGCCAAACTTGCACGACGCCATGAGTTTACGCCGCGCTTCGAAGCGCCAACTCGCACGCCACGAGTTTACGCTGCGCTTCGAAGCGCCAACTCAAGACGGCCACGAAGCCACGCGCTTCGAAGGCGTCAACGGCACGACTAAGAGCTACGCTGCGCCTGAAGCGCCAACTCGGCCGCACGCCACGAGACTCGCTGCGCTTCGAAGCGCCAACTTCGCACGGCCACGAAGCCACGCTGCGCTTCGAAGCGCCAACTTCGCAGACGGCCAAGAGTTTCGCCGCGCTTCGAAGCGCCAACTCGCGCGGCCAAGAGCCACGCTGCGCTTCGAAGCGCCAACTCCAAAGACGGCCACGAAGTTTACGCCGCGCTTCGAAGCGCCAACTCCGCGACGGCACGAGCCACGCCGCGCTTCGAAGCGCTAACTCGCAAGACGCACGAGTTTACGCCGCGCTTCGAAGCGCCAACTCCGAGACGTTACGAAGTTTACGCCGCGCTTTAAGCGCCAACTCCGCACGGCCACGAGTTTACGCTGCGCTTCGAAGCGCCAACTCCGCACGGCCACGAGCCTACGCCGCGCCGAAGCGCCACCTACGACTCGATCAGAAACCTATGCTCGCGCCCACGAGCAAGGGCGGCGCGATCGTCGCAACACATGGAGCATAGAGCAGCTAAGTCATTGTTTACTCAAATTATGTCATTATAAATAAAATTATTGGTTTTTGACTTACTACTTAGTTGATCCTCAACTAAGCAAGAAGTCGGGTCAAGATTTAATAGTGTTAGCATGCTAACACTCTTTGGGTCATTTATTGTTTCCTACATTAAGAAATACTGTTCGTTTGCGACTTTCCTCTTGACTTGCTACTTAGTTGATCCTCAACTAAGCAGTAAGTCGGGGGCTACACCTAATAATGTGTGCATGCGCACATCTTTTTCTGAGTTGTATTTTTCTTCTTTTACTTAACGATTGCAAATGAATCCGAGTGCGTTAATTCCAAGTTGTGAAGCTCTGACCCCATGAACGGTGAACTTTAGTCACCCAAAACGCATGCCTGGGAAAAAGGGCCATGAGCCGACTCCCGACGCTCGGGGGCTAGACTAGTCGGGCAGAGTGCTTAAACAAAAAGAGTCAAACCACTAGGATAAATTCAAAATCAATAAGGAAAAGAAGTAAAAGCTCTAAAATTATACACAAACCAATGGACATCACATCCGAGTGAGTTGTTTTACACGCCTAAGTTCTCGCACATGCATGATTTCATTTCAGACTAATAAACTTGGATGCGACGCTGTGGGCAAATGCTTCAACGACGACACCAGCAACTTCGGTGACGAATTTAAAAGGAGCGGCGCTGAATTTCGCCATGAGCGGGAAAAGCGTTTTTTAACTTCTGCATATCATTTGGGATACGGTATGCCCCATGATGGGCTACCAGCTGTACGCCACGACAATCGGATATAATTCAACGCGTGGGGCTCTATTGAGTCCTTCACGATCTCTTTGCCTACAATGGGCACTCTACCGAAGGAAAAACCACGGAAAGTCGCATCAAGAATCGAAGCACTTTCGTGAAGCATGACTCGGTTGGTCATGACTCAGAAGGCGGCAACTCGATCGCAAAGCACTCGGGGCTCTTGTGGAGTATATGGACTCGGGTATCGCATGGCGGTCGTGAGGACCACCCGGAGGGATAGGCCAAGCCGAGTACATGAAGATGGATATTGCCCAAGAGGCAGGCTGCCATGCGCAAAGAAGGTAACCCTAAGATGGAGACCGACCTGCTAGGAGGATACAATTGTAATCCTATCCGCTATCATGTTTAACGGATAAGGAAAGAGATGCAATCTCCACCTTGTAACCGATTAGGACTCTTCTTTGTAACCGCCCTCCTCCGCTATATAAAGGGGGGTGGGAGAGGAGAGGAGAACAACAAGACAGTCTCATGACAGAACATCTTATCGGCAATCAGCTAGCCACATATAATTCCAGAGCACAGGACTAGGGTATTATCTCCACCGTGAGAGCCGAACTCAGATACATCGGTGTTCTTGTGCTACCATCGAGTTTGGGTCCAGTAGCGTAGCCCCTTTTCATTATTGTCGGTAACAAACCTCGACAAATAGTAAGATAATTTGCCATATATATATTCAACATATTTCTTGTGATTAAATAGAGGCACATGCATATGCATATATTTTGAAAAAGAATAATTAATAGAGGATGGAAGGGTAATGATGTGCAAAAGCTACTTTATTCATATATGATAGAGGGCGGTTACGTTCCTAAAAACCCAACAATTTATTATACTCAATGATTTTTTCATCAAAACCTATATTTCAATTACATTTATTAAATTGTATTTTTCTTCTGGCTTCTATTATAAATTTTATTGTTCATGATTTTCAAAATCTAAATAATATAAAAATATGAAAATATATTATTAATCATTTAAGTTACATCATTTGACATGATACATTTTAAAACAAACTTACGCTAGTTAAGACAATTTTGGTCGTTTACATATCACAGAAGTTAATTACAGCGCATCAACTAGCGAAGGTCATTGAGCAACTGTACCCTTGTCGCCTGTCCCACCCGCTATCGAGCCAACATAAGAGCATATACAATGGTATAGAGGTAGCTGTCTGTGATATATCTTCATGTCATCTATATACATTACTAAAAATAACTCATACAATAGATCATTTATATAATTATCTGTAATTGTCTCTTATCTAATTAACAGACTGTCTATACAATAGCACACAAAATAGAAAGCTATCTATAAGACCGTCTATTAAATACTCCATCGTTCATTTTTATAAGGTATATTTTGATTTTGCATAAGGATTAAAGTTGCATTGAAATTGAGAAAGGTATGAGAGAAAATGACTTAGATGCCCTCACTTAATTGTCTTTGAAGATGAAACATATACTTTATGTGAGTGGTAATGAATAAATGCATATGGTTGAGAGAGAACAATAGGGGTATAAAAGGAAAGACCTCATTAAATCTACATACAGGCCTTATACTCCCTCCATTTATTTTTATAAGGCGTATTTTGACTTTACACAAGAATTAAGATTGTGTTGAAATTGAGAAAGTAATAAGAGAAAATGACTTAGATGCCTTCACTTAATTATTCCCTCCGTTTACTTTTATAAGGCGTATTTTGACTTTGCACAAGGATTAAGGTTACGTTGAAATTGAGAAAGATACGAGAAAAAAATGATTTAGATGCCCTCACTTAATTGTCTTGGAAGATGAAATATATAGTTTGTGTGAGTGGTAATCAATAAATGCAAATGGATGAGATAAAATATTTAGGGATATAGAAGAAAAGGTCTCATTAAATCTACATACAAACCTTACATTTGTAAACAAGATCATTTAAAAAATAAGTCTTATAAAAATAAACAGAGGAAGTATCTTGGAAGATGAAAGATATACTGTGTATGGATGGTAATAAATAAATGCATATGATTGAGAGATAATATATAGGGATATAAAAGGAAAGGTTTCATTAAATCTAAATGCAAACCTTATACTCCCTCCGTTCCTATTTGTAGGGCGTTTTAGTTTTTATTGGAAGTTCCGTTTTGTAAGGCGTATGCATTAACTAGCGCATGCATAAGCAGATTAATTGGCCAGCAGTAATTACCAACCGCATGCATACATGGGCGTGGCCAATAGGTGCTCTTAGGAGTAATTACCAACTGCATGCATGCATGAGCATGGCCATTGGTCGCTGTATGCAAAGTGAACGAGGCATAATTAATCACGGTTAATTAGAGAAAATCCAGAAAATAAAACGCATTGTTGATTTATCTTAGTCTTCGCAAAAAAACTTATACGTCCTACATATGGGAATGGAGGGAGTATTTGTGAATAAGATCATTTTAAAAATAAGCCTTATAAAAATGAACGGAGAGAGTATTTGTGAACAAGACTCTGCAAAAATTAAGCCTTATGAAAATAAACGAACGAAGTAGTATGTAACAGTTTTCTCTCTCCATGGCAATGCTGCCGCTGCCGGGTGGTCGCACCGGCTCCAGTAACATCGGTGGTGATTGTTAGGCAGACACGGGGAAGAGATGGTGTGGTGTTTCGGCATCCGGTGGCCATGGCGTGGCCGGATTGAAGTGCTTTAACGCCGTTGTTCGCGTTTAAAAGTTGCGACGTACGAGTGGGAGTTTGACGTTGGGAGCGGCTGAGCTTTATTAAGGTCGTTTATTGCACTAAACATCTTCTGGTACAGGTTTGTGTTTCTTGTTGAACTCCTTTACCGGCCGCAGAATTTCGAAGTTCTTTACTGATCCATCTAAACTGTGAATAATTTTGAACTGCAAATGTAACTAGTTTGGTGTAATGCCACTACGACTTCGAATTTAGCGTTCCAACTCCAAGAGTGTCACAGGAATGTCTTCACAACTTATGGGAACATCTAAACCTGCGTTAGATTTGATTAACGTGGTAACCCCACTTCAGAAAGAAAAGAAAAGGCTCTTCGAAACTTCATCCACCAAAGATGATTTCACTTTATTTACTTTAAGGCAAAGTGCAATCCATGACAATGTAAATCTGTATAAATACAAATAACAGGTGATATTTAAGACATATCTTTCATTTTAAGAGCAAAAAACCCACAATAATTATAAAAAAGAAAAGAATACTACAAATTCTTGCATTAATCAAAATAAAAAGAGAAGGATCTCTATCACTTATTTTGACGGAGCTAGATTGTAACGATACATATTAATTATATATATATATATATAACTGAAGTTATATACCATTACAATCGTACTTCAATTATAATAAATACAGTTTGATATCAAAGATAACTATATCAATGTCCAGTAAATACAATCGTACTTCAATTTACCATTTATATATCTAGTTTTCAAAATCCGACTGCTCCAAGCACTTTGCACTTGCAGGCGCGGGTGCGCCTTTCATTTGGTCCTTCACGCCGCCTCGCTCTCCATCGCTAACACCCGAATCACGCGCCGGAACCTGCCGCCGGTGGTGCGGTCTCATTATCTCCCGACCATCAGAATCGACCAATTGGCACAGGATTCTCTGGATTTTCCTGTGCAAATTTGGCTGAAATCGATGGCTCGCTGCAAGTCTCTCGGGCTCATCTTGCTATTGCTTGCCCTGTTCCAACTCCCAAGCCTGCTTCGCCTAGGCATCTGCTAGATGAGAAGCCCAGCTCCCACAAGGTTTTGGTTCAGTTTTTCACCACATGGATTCTGCTAGGTTTCGCTAATTACCCTTGGGGGTTTAAGAGAACCTCGTGTGCACGGCGATCGACACGCCAGGCAACTCCGCGGCTCAAGAGACGAAGGATTCGCCGCCGCCGAATACGGCGGAGGCCAAGGAGCATGCCTCTCCCCAACCCGGACCCAGCGGTGGAGGGGGAGCGAACAAGGATGCAAAGGGTGCGCAACAAACGTTGCAAACCAGTGGCAAGGGGGAGCAGAATACGACTGATAAAATTCGGGAAGAGGCGGAGAACTGCGGCGACCGGTCGGAGACATGCCATGTTGGGAAAGTGTTGTTTGCCTGCCTCCATGATTCTCAGAATGGTAAATCTAACTGTCTTTGCAATTGTTTAATGTTGGTTTTAGTTGTTGGAGATCGCGTTTGCAATCGCAATATTAGGTGTTCGAAGATTTCTTAACCAAAATCGACACTGCAATGTTTGAGTTGTTTTGGGTAAAGGTTAGTGCATATGTCTGCAAATTGTTCCATATATTTTCTAATGCCGGCCGCATTATGTAGTGCTAGTACTTAAATTACTGGGTTTTGTGAAAGGGAACATTGGTGTAGAGGTTGACAGTTTCTACAGAACAAAAAAAAAAGTATTGCTAGCTGATAATCTTGGCTTCTGCTGCTATGGTACAAGTGTTTTTTTAACTGCTATAGCAATTGTGCTGCCGTGATCGTTATATGAAAGGTGATGTCAAATTATAAATTGCATTATGTAGCATGCATATTCTGCGCAGTTCTATGAACCTGAAAAGGTTTGTTTTGTCGTTGCAGCTTCAATTGGATTGTTTCTTATAGTCCAGAATAAGGGGCAGGACTACATATCTGTTGATGTCGAACCATCATCTAACATAAATGCTGACAAGAAGAAGCTAGAAGTTCCTCAAGGTGGCTCTAAGAAGGTATGCAAATTAGTAGATTGTTGTAATATTTTTTTTTCTACCATGTTACTAGTGTAGTACCACATTGAAATCGATGGCGCGCATTTTGCAATACAGCCGTAAGCCCAATTCACGACCATCACAGCTTTTTCTTGGATTTCTTGGTTTTGTGCAAGAGTTGCAATACGAGTTTGGTTTAGGAAATTAGTCATTATTGATTATCCCCAAACGTGGCTCTCACCTGAGCTTGTGTGAGGTGAGTATGCAGAGCAGCAGAAGCACGTCTTTGGGTTGAGTTTTGCAGAGTGCAGAGAAATGACCACACAGGTCAGCACTAGAATTATGGGCATGTACTGAAGTCACAGGCCAGGTTCTCTGCGGTATCGGGTCTTCAAAGAGTGATTAAGATGATGCCAAGTCCGTAAAGATCACTGTTCCTCTAGGCAGCCGTCTAGCCTATCTAGGCGCTAGGCTACATACACCCTCGGGCCTAGTTTGTTTATCCCGCCTAATCGGTGGTTAGGAACTAGAAGTTGAGCGCCAAGGTGAACACTGGTAAAGATTGATTAACATGATAACCCCAGATATAATGGGACTTGATTATATATCGGAATTAGCTGGTTATAGACTTACAGTGACTTCCAAACTACTCTCATAAGAAAACTTCACCAGTCTATCCAATTTGTTAACCTTCCTTTCTGGGAGTGGGCTTCAAGGTGTTGAAATATGAGTATCCTCAATGGCTTTGATGCCACGTTGAGTTTCATAAACAAACCAGTAAGCCTAAAATGTTAAAATCTACTCACACTTCTACATAGGGCATTGCAGGTTCTTCTAGAAATTTTATACAGTGAATTTCTCTTTAAGACATGGTGCAATTAACATGGAGTACTTGTTGGCGGAAAAAAATCCTATGAGAGTATGAGACCTCACCTTAAGCCCTTGGTTGGGTCTCTTTTAAATCATGGCACGTGGCAAATAGCATTAGATGTAAAGAGGTGGTTAATTTATTCTGCCATGTGTCATGAGATTGAAAGGGTCCAACAGGGGTTGAAACGTGATGAGGTCTCATAGTATTTGGCTATCGACCAATCACTATTGCTGTTTATAGTATCCAGTTACAAGCAAAGAACTGGTTCAGGTGTAAACAACAATTATTCTACTTCGAAACATAGAGCATCACTATCTGAAGTTTTATATCGGCAATAGAATTCTAAAATTGACACCAGAAACTGCTGACATGATTTGCAATTTTGCATCTTGGATGGCATGAATATTGAGCATGGGACATATTCCTCTTGTCGTTTTTACTCGCAGGACTTGATATTCATTTATGCAGGCTTATGAATTTATGTGGATCATATCTATCATTTTAAATTACATTATGGCCTGTTCACTTTCTGGAACTCTCCTTCTCATTGAAGTCCCTGCAAGGAGGCTTTAGTGTTCTATTTCAAATTTTCCCTGATAACAAAAAACTTAGGTTGTCAGTGGTTTGAACTTGAAGTGTTATCTAACGAAATGGTGACCGGTGAGAATTGGAAGTCATAGATATTGTGTTGCTGGAGAAAAGCTAATAACTTGATCATGCGGATGATGGTGCTGGGTGTTACCATATAATCTTGCGACTTACCATGATACCCTTTGTCCTGGAGCAGAAGTAGAGATTTGTCGTATCCCCTACAGTCATTCCTTACAAATGCATGATTATCGTGATTTTGTGCTTAGGTTGGTTCTTTGTTTGCTGCAGTGATCATTTGCTAGATTCTTACTCGGGTATCTGTTTGTGTTTTTAAATTTTGTGCTACCATTTTTATTTACATAGTCATACTGATATATTTTTTTTGTTATTGCTATGTAACATCTATTGCCAGGTGAAGCTACAATTGAGCAATAAAAATGCTGGGAAAGTTATTTCAAGTGCTAGGACTGGAGACTGTGTCCTGTGTGTTGTGCATCCGGCTCCTAATTGAAGACAACAATATCAACAGATCACAGCCTCATGCTGCATGGCTAAATCCAATATATGCTGCCTACGTCTTTGTTTTCACTGTGGTTTGGGTGGGGACTATCTGTTTGTGTTTTTAAATTTTGTGCTACCATTTTTATTTACATAGTCATACTGATTTTTTTTTTTTTTTTGTTATTGCTATGTAACATCTATTGCCAGGTGAAGCTACAATTGAGCAATAAAAATGCTGGGAAAGTTATTTCAAGTGCTAGGACTGGAGACTGTGTCCTGTGTGTTGTGCATCCGGCTCCTAATTGAAAACAACAATATCAACAGATCACAGCCTCATGCTGCACCGCTAAATCCAATGTATGCTGCCTACGTCTTTGTTTTCACTGTGGTTTTGGTGGGGACTGTTTGGGCCTGTTGCAAATTTAGAATGAGAAGGGTTGATGCTGGAGTCCTATATCAGCAGCTTTAGATGGGAGCTAAGGATCCCAGATCAACGGTGGCAGACCAGACCACATGCACAGTAGATGTCTGGGAGGACTGCTGGGATGACGATTGGGATGGTGAAGTAGTGTCGAGATCATCAGACAAAAAATTGCTCACAGTTTTAAAGCAAATGGTCTTTCTGCAAAATCTCAAAATATAGATGGTTGGGATGTAGATTGGGATGATTAGGTTTCGGCAAAATGTGAAAATCTTGTTGTTGGTTATTGTGGAATGTGAGAAATGCAAGCCAGTCCAATTGAATAATACCCTGCACAATGGGCCTTGGATTAAGCCTGACATGAAGGACAAAATTGCTTGATATTGAGAGCTGATATCCTGAAAGAGTCTATATGCTGTCGTTATCATGCAGTTTGTACAACAGCACGTTCCACTATTCATTTTGCTTCAGAACTGATACATAACTGTTAGTGGCACAAAATCTGGTGGTGCTATTTAGTTACAAATAGTTTAATACTCCAGCGCTGTTGCTCGATGGCATGTAAAAATGTGGCACTTTTTTTGGAAGGGCGTCCAATGTTTTGTACGACAATTTTCATTTTCAATGGACTCCTGAGCTCCAGACCGCAAGGTTCTTCATTTTGTCTCTGAGGATTTACCAAACCAGGACCTATTGCAGTGCCATTGTAAGTACACTTTCTATGTCTTGTATTAGTTCTTGAGAGATCGTGACTTGCCTGTTCCTTACTGAACTGGCCAGTCAAAGAAATTACTCTGCAGTTCTATACTTCTAAATACAAGCAGATCTCTTATGAGCTTGGTCTTTGACCGTATTAAGCCAGACATTACGGACTCACTATTTCAAGTTACCAGATTGGTATTCTAATGGGTCCTACTTTTATAATTCTCTGTTGTAGATGTGCTCCCCGATCCCCATGTGCCCGATAAAAGCTTGTGAGAGTCTACATGATGCTGCCACTTGAGAGGTGAGGAGAAGCAATGCTGGCCCTCGCACTCTGTAGGTCACCACAGGTCCACACATTCCTTTTCCCTTTGTCTGTTTCTCCTTTGCATGATTCCTGCCCCTATCATCTTGCTTTTGGGCTTTTTGTTCATGTAATCTTAGTTAAGATTGTTAGCATGAACTAAATTTTTGTAATGCTAATGCTACCCGGATACTCTTCTCCACATTATGCCCTTGGTTTTACATGTCACAATCCTCATGCAATTATTCGTCATTGTGCCATTCTGAAGTTTAGGGATTTATTGTGCAATTCACTCTAAAATTAGTGTTTGTTTAGATGAATTTTGTAATTGCATTTTTCACTAATTGTAACAACTCAGATGTGATATTTCATAAGTTCCGTCACATTAATTGTCGACGCTCCTCTGTTCTATTGAATATTTAAGAATTAAGAAATTGTCATTGAGTTCTATTTTGTATGGCTTGTCTTGTTGAACATTTTAATCTTCAATGGTCTCGGCCATCACGTCCTTTATAACGCTGTGTAAAGCATGGTGTCTGCTGGATGTAACAAGTGTGCTCTCTTTTCATGATGCCTGTCTGTAGACTTCACTTGCCATGGTCTATTTGCAACAATAATTCTTTAGTGCCGATTGCTCTAAGAGGATCTATATGCATCTTGTTGTTGCTGAATATTTCTATTTTATTTTTGATATTTTCGCATGTTCAGTGTTACAGCATTTAATCAACTACTGAAACTGTGGAACATTTAGATAATCTTAGATAAGATTTGGTGAAGGGCATGGCCCTGTCTGTATTATATATTTATATATAGTAGGTAGTTTATGGCCCTGCACAACAAGAACAAAAGGAGACATTCTTAATAGAGATGGCCCAGGTTTGCAACAAAGAATCTCTACCATATATTATTGGTGGGGATTTTAATATTATGCGTTGCTCTGATGATAAAAACAAGGGTAACTTTGCTACAAAATGGCCGGATCTTTTTAATATGGTTATTCAATCTCTAAGTCTCAAAGAGATTAATATGTCTGGTCGTCAATATACTTGGGCGAGTAGTGGGGATAATCCAACGCTTGAAAAATTAGACAGGGTGTTGGTTTCTACTGAGTGGGAGCAAAAGTTTCCACTCACTAGGGTGTATGCTAAAGATAGATGTATTTGGACCATTACGCCTTGTTATTAAATCTGGTGCTTCTTCCCATAGTAGAAAGAAACCTCTATTTAAATTCGAACGGGTCATTTGGTGATTAGAAGGTTTTTATGAATTGGTTCAACGATAAGTGGCAATCGAGTCAAGAGGAATAATGCTCTCGATAGATGGCGAGAATAAGATAAGAACCCTTCGTCAATTTTTTGAGAGGTTGGGCCAAAAATACACGTGGCCATAACAGAAAGGAGAAGAAGAAGTTAATTTCAATGATTGATGACCTAGATAAGAAGGCGAATGTGTGTTCTCTCGGATCGAGAATTAAACTCAAGCATTTCCTAAATGAGCGACTAGTTCACTTGTTGAGAGAAGAAGAAATCAAATGGTATGAGAGAGCAAAAACCAAAGACCTCTTAGAAGGAGATGATAATACACAATACTTCCATTTAGTTGCTAATGGTAGACAAAGAAAACAACACATCTTTAAGTTGGATCAAGAAGATGGATTAATAGTGGGTGATGTTGAATTAAAAGCGTATATCACTAACTATTACAAAGGGTTGTTTGGACCATCAGAAGAAAATAATTTCAGCCTGGTGGAAAATCAGAATCGAGATATACCTCAAGTAACTCAGGAAGAAAATGATTTTCTCATTGATTCTTTTACTGAAAGAGAGGTTAAAGAGGCGGTATTCCATATGGAACATAATAAGTCGCTTTGGTCACGATGGTTTCAATGAGAATTTTATCAGTGTTCTCAGGACATTATAAAAGAGGACCTTATGGCGCTGTTCACTGATTTTTATTATGACCGTTTACCTTTGTATAGCCTTAATTTCGGAATAATTACTTTACTGCCTAAAGTTAAAGAGGCAACAAAAATTCAACAATACAGACCAATATGTTTGCTAAATGTGAGTTTTAAAATTTTCACTAAAGTGGCCACAAACAGACTTATGGGAGTGGCTAATAAAGTGGTACGTCCTACTCAAACAGCTTTTATGCCAGGGCGGAATATTATGGAGGGTGCTGTGATATTACATGAGACCATTCATGAATTGAATTCTAAGAAGCTTAATGGAGTGATTTTGAAGATCGACTTTGAGAAGGCCTATGATAAGGTCAAATGGTCTTTTCTTGACAAACCTCCAGTATGAAGGATTTTGCCAAAATTGGTGCTCGTGGGTTGAAAAGTTCGTTGTTGGAGGTAGTGTGGGCATCAAAGTTAATGATGACATTGGACACTATTTCCAAACTAAAAAAGGACTTAGGCAAGGGATCCCATGTCACCCATTCTTTTTAATCTTGTGGCGGATATGCTCTCTATCTTAATTCGAGAGCAAAAGAAGATGGTCGATTAGAGGGTAATTCCTCACTGGTTGAGGATGGTTTATCTATTCTGCGAAGATGCGATGATGATCTGATATTATTTATGGACCACGATATTGAGCAAGCTAAAATATGAAGTTGTTGCTCGGTGTGTTTGAGCAACTATCGTGTCTAAAGATCAATTTTCATAAAGTGAGATCTTTTGTTTTGGTGAAGCCAACGGTATGAACATCTTTATACTCATTTGTTTGGATGCGGGTTAGGATCATACCTGCTCAGTACTTAGGTATCCCGATGCACTTTCATAAACTCATGTAATGGATTGGAGTGTTATCGAGGATAGATTTCACGCAAAACTAAGTACATGGAAATCCAAACATCTCTCTTCTGAGGTAGACTAGTTCTCTTAAATTCGATTCTAAGTAGCCTTCCTATGTTTATGATGTCTTTTTTGAAATCCCCAGGCGTCTGTCGAAGACTGGATTTTTATCGATCCGTGTTTTTTGGCGGGGTAATAATGATAAGCGAAAATATCGCCTTGCAAAATGGGATATTCGTGGTCGTCCCAAAAGATCAAGGAGGATTAGGAATTACTAATCTTCAAATCAAAAATAAATGTCTCCTCGATAAGTGGTTATTTAAATTAATAAATGAGGAAGGGACTCAGCGGACTTTGCTTAGGAATAAATATCTAAGTTCAAAATGTTTATCTCGGTGCATATTAAACCTAGAGATTCTCATTTTGGAAAGGATTCTTAAGGTTAAGGATACTTTCCTAAGTTGTGGAACATTCAAAATACAGGATGGTTCACAAACAAGGTTTTGGGAAGATAAGTGGGTAGGCTCTAAACCACTTAAAGAACAATTTCTAGTCTATTTAACATTGTCAATTACCCACATAGCACGGTGGCAAGTGTCATGACGCAGATACCACCAAAGATTACCTTTCGGCGTGCTTTAGTTGGGGACAATTTAACATTGTGGCATAACCTTGTAGCAAGAGTTGCTAATGTCCGACTCACAAATAGAAGGACACTTTAAAATTGGGATCTACATAGCCATGGTCATTTCTCAATTCGGTCTATGTATATGTATTTAATGAACTATGGTGCTCTTTTCACTTGAAATTTATTTGAAACATAAAGATTCCTTTGAAAATCCATATTTTCCTTTGGTATGTTCAGCAAGGTGTTATCTTAACAAAAGATAATCTTGCTAAAAGGAACTGGATTGGGAGTCATAAATGTTGTTTTTGTAATAGTAATGAAACTATCAAGCACTTGTTCATTGATTGCCACCATGCCAAAAATATTTGGAGAATTATTCATATTGCTCTTGGGTTAATTTCACCAAGATCTATTTAGCACATGTTTGGAAATTGGTTATCGTGTTTTCAAAAGAAAGAAGAGATTGATTTTCTTGGGATTGCGGACTCTCTTGTGGGCTATTTGGTGCACTCGAAATGATATACTCTTTGAGAAAAAACAATATACTTCTTGTTTGCGGTGGCTATCTTCGAGGAAACATCTTGGCTGCGATTTTGGGCACTTTGTTGCTGACATGAGACCTCAAGGAGACTTTCAGGTTGGCGAGTAGAGCTCTGGAAGTCGTCGATTAGAATTCTTTGCCCAGAATGGATGGCGAAATAATAATAGACTATGTCTTTGATTTTTATTTCGTGATCTTTTCCCTTTATTGAGTCTGACTTGTTAGTCAAGACTTTGTAAATTGGTCATGTGCTTTATGCAGAGACCGGAACTTATTCCTTTATCTAAAAAAAATATATAGTAGGTAGTCTTCTTGTGACTAGCACGTTCTCAGTTAATCAATGGTATGTACAGTTATTAATGCAATTATTCTACATGCTCAAACTGTCATTTGGCTTGTAGTTCACTGGCCATTAGCCTGCTTAAAGTCGGTTCACAATAGTCAAATATACTCCCTAACATTAATTCTTCACAGTGTGACTTGGAAAGGTGCTAGACTGATGCTCGTATCTAACAATTTAGACGTTTCTTTTTCCTGTCTTCTGCGTGACAAGGTGCGAGACCTCTCTTGGGAGAGGCATCTGGTTAAAATCACTTCACTGAAAGGCAGCTCTCCTGCCATTCGTTCAGGGGGAAAAACCCTTCACTGATAATCTTGCTTTGCTGAAGAAAGAAGATGCCAAAGGTGCAATCTGTCACGATGAACAAAGCATTGCCAGGTGAGCTTGTAATGTGATTTGCTTTTATCCCCGATCTAATCATGGTAAGAATCGCAGGAATGGATAGGCCTTTTGCTATCTAAGCTAGAAGAAATCATTGTGTTCTACTTTTGTATGTTGTGTAGAGGAACTTTGGGGCATGTGCCTGGAAAAGGAATTCAACACTTCAAGTGGTAAGAATGCAGTGATACACTGATACTGCTCTTGAGAGTAAAACAAACTTTAGGAAGGAACAACAAGATATTAGATTCTTTTTATTTCCTCTAGATTCTTTCTCTTGCAGAGTTGTTCAGGTTGTTGCAATTATCAATAATTAATTGTTGCTGCTCTTGCTTATTATGTCTCCTGCCTACTCTCTCTTATAGAAACAAATAGAGAAAATCCTACTAGTTGATATCTGCAATGTAATGCCTTTTAAAATACAGTGCAACCTTTTCAGAGCTTCCTACATACCTGTGGTCGAATTCTTTGTGAAAGAAAGCAAAAATTGATAGCAGTTTCCGTTAGAAACACATTTTTCTGAAGGAATTGTTGACTGGGTCCACCAAATTGGAACAAACACTCCCAGTCCAGTTAACAAAATGCCCAAACAAATTTGTACATGCCACATCCTCAGACAAAGCAGCTACAGGGAGTGTGACCTGTAAAGTCAATTGGTAGAAAATCTGCTGGTAACATTAACAATTGCATGCATTGTTCGAAGCAAGGATGC
This sequence comes from Guadua angustifolia, assembly GCA_036346375.1. Taxonomy (NCBI): domain Eukaryota; kingdom Viridiplantae; phylum Streptophyta; class Magnoliopsida; order Poales; family Poaceae; genus Guadua; species Guadua angustifolia. Next base: position 41,059,434 of record CM070501.1, on the reverse strand, counting down.
AGATTATACTAATGGGAAATATGATTCTTTGGGGAAAGCTACAGGCATCTGCATGTGGGTGTGGATCTCAGAAGGTAACTTGTGCAGAAAGACTAATTGAGATTGCATAATGAAAGGCAGCAGTAACATAAGCTGCCTGTGGGGGACACCATCAGCAAGACAGCAAGACTACATGATTCTTCCTTCCCCCACCGCAAAGCATTGCGGTTTGCACTCCTGCTTCTCATATTATATATCTTGCCTTTCTCCTCCTCTGTAACTTAACCCCTTAACTTAAAATATTGTTGCAACTGCGATACAACAAGGACGCCGTAGCTGGGATCCACATGCCAGTAAAATAGCATTGCTGTAAACCATACTAGCCGGCTGTTAATTAACTGTCGTTGGCTTGAACCCTTCATTTACAAATGCTTGCTACTAGGAATTTACAATGACAACGGCACGAATGAGGTGACAAGGAATCTGATTTCAATCGCATAGTTTTAAGTCTCGATTAAAAAGAGTCAAATTGATTAGCGAAGTAGTATATGCTCCATCTTGTTTACCAGCAGTGTCGCTGTGCCGGTAAATTTCAAACTTTGAAATGGCTGCACCGCACATTGCTCACCAACCAAACCGTGTGGATGTACCTGTTTGCCGTGCTGCGGTGCCGCTCATGCCTACTCTTTCCTTTGCTGCTCCAGATCGCATTAAGTTCGCCATAAATGCTCCCATTCGGATCAAAAGTGGTCGGCGTAAATGAAGGTTGTTGCGACGCAATGAATACAAGCAACCTTCAGACACTGAAGACAAGCGTATGCCAGGAATCAGGGACTTTAAAAACCCCAGGAGGCCTTTAATCGGGAAATCGTCACTTTTTCTAATCGATTGATAAACTTTTTTAAAAATATGGTTTTCTTTCGAATATAATTATAAAAATAGTCCTATCTCTAACCACAGAGACATTGGCAAATGATACGTATTGTCTACCGTGCTCCCGAAACTTAGAAGGAGCTACTGAGCTCTTCTAGCTTGCTAGCTCCTTTCGAGCTTTAAGAGTGTAGTAGGTGCGGCGCTTCTTCAGTCGAAGATAAGACTATTTTTATAATTATGTTCGGAAGAGAACTAGATTTACAAAAAAAAATATCAAGAGGTTAGAAAAGTGACATAGATCTTTACTTGGTCACAAAAAAATCTTCAATCTTGGCACAGGTAAAAATAGCTTTAAGATGTATGCCAGTTAGGGGCGTAGCCACCAGTGAAGTTCTGTTGGACTCGAGTTCACCCTCTGCTGGCGCTGACACCCTTACGCGAGGTATACTTTCATATTTATTTTGTTTTTTGTTTTGTTTCTCTTCTATTTGCTTATGAATTTAGGTTGCATATGACTATGTTTGCCTATAAATTTGGTTTGCATAAGACTATACTTGTCTTAATTTAGCTCGGTCTGTTTTGGTTTTTTTTTGTTAAAAAAAGTACCTTAGCCCTTTATACCCTCTCGCTTTTTTATTTTAGCTTCGCTACTGACTCCAGTGATATAAAGCTATAAAATCGAGTAATTTAAGGAGAAGATTTGTATTCGACACATCATATGTTCGACATATGGAGAATCCGGCGATCCGAGGTAGCAACAATGGAAGAGACGCTATTACACGTGCTTTATGTCGTTGAGTCACACTGTTCATCCTCAGGAATGAAGCGCCGGAATTTCTGCGGTGATCAATTCAGAGCATTAATTTATAGGGGTGTCTAAGAAGATTCTCATGTTTTCTTGTTAAATAGCATTTAAATTTTAAGCCTTTAGATTTAGATCTAATGAATGAAATCAATTTACTCCATCTCCTCTCATGGAGTAATATCTCAATTTTTTAATTTTTTTTTGTTATTAGATGAGGAATATTATTCTTTTATTGCATGGCATTTTTGCAATCAATTATATACTAGTTTTATATAAATTAAATTATGTAAAAATGATATGATAATTTATAAAAAAGGACATTATTTTTACTGCATTGCCTTTTTTACATGAGTTGTATACTAGTTTTGCATGAATTAAATTATGTAAAAAATATGCGACAATTTGTAAAAAAGAGGAACAAAACAAACTTTAAGAAACATAAGAAACAAAAATGCGATCACAAAGTCGAATATTGACAAAATCAAGATGATAAAGCACAACGCGACCATAAAGCAATATCTAATAAAAAAATAATAATTATAAAAAAACACTGATATCTAATAGAAAAAACTGAGTGTTCATGAACAAGAAAAATCGATTGCTATTTAGCAACTTTCTTAATTTATTATACGACCGTTTTGTCGTCTCTGCTATGCTGTGAAGTGTGAACTAGCACCAGCGAAATTGAACTTCAACTGATACTAGTCCTCGCTATGCTATGAATAACAGCAGTCGCTGGGGTGGAATTTTTTTTCCAAAAATGCTCCAAATATGCAGCGTAACAAGAAATTCAGGAGTTTCTTTCATAAGATTCTCTTGACCTCAAAACAAATCAAAGTACCATATTTTCCCTAAAAAACAGAATTCTTTGTACAAGAGGAGTAGAGAAATTAGAGAGTGAAAACAAATCATTTTGTCGATTCCGATTTGTTCTTATCGAAGCACATTAATAGCACTATGCCACTGCTCCACCGCACGGCTGCAGCCTGCACCACCTCTCCCTCTCCTCCCCTCCCGGCCCGCACGTCTCCAACAACTGCTCCGCGCAAATGGACAAGGCGCCGCTGTGATACCTCCTCCCGCTTCCCCTCCTCCGCCGCTGCAATGTCTGCCACCGCCGCCTCCCCTCTCGCGCTGCTCCTCGCCGCCATCCTGCTCGTGGCGTCGGCCACGACGACGACAGCGCTGACCGACGACGTGCTGGCGCTGGTGGTCTTCAAAACCGGCGTCTCCGACCCGCTGGGCCGCCTCGCCGCGTGGACGGAGGACGACGACCGCCCCTGCTCCTGGCCGGGCGTCGGCTGCGACGGGCGCACCGGCCGCGTCACCTCGCTCTCGCTCCCGGCCGCGTCGCTCTCGGGCCGCCTCCCCCGCGCGCTCCTCCGCCTCGACGCGCTCCTGTCCCTCTCCCTCCCCCGCAACAACCTGTCCGGACCCGTGCTCCCCTCCTTCGCCGCCCTCCCCCGCCTCCGCTCCCTCGACCTCTCCTCCAACCGCCTCGCCGCCCCCGTCCCCGCCGAGCTCTTCGCCGAATGCCGTGGCATACGTACCCTCTCTCTCGCCTACAACGAGCTCTCCGGCTACATCCCCCCCACCGTCGCTTCGTGCTCGTCGCTCGTGTCCCTCAACCTCTCCTCCAACCGGCTTGCCGGCCCCATCCCTGATGGACTCTGGTCGTTGCCTTCGCTCCGGTCTCTGGACCTCTCGGGCAATGCGCTCTCCGGGAGTGTTCCTGGCGGCTTCCCCCGGAGCAGCTCGTTGCGAGCGGTGGATTTGAGCCGTAACCTTCTCGCCGGGGAGATACCGGCTGACGTCGGCGAGGCGGGGCTGCTCAAGTCACTTGACTTCGGGCACAACTTGTTCACTGGTGGGTTGCCGGACTCACTCCGGAGGTTGTCCGGGCTCGAATTTCTTGGCGCCGGCGGCAATGCGCTCTCCGGGGAGGTGCCTGCGTGGATCGGGGAGATGTGGGCGCTGGAGCGGCTTGACTTGTCGGGCAACCGCTTCGCCGGCGCCATCCCCGACGCCATCGCGAAATGCAAGAACCTGGTGGAGGCCGACTTCAGCCGGAACGCGCTCACCGGCGAGCTCCCCTGGTGGGTGTTTGGCCTTCCGCTGCAGCGCGTCTCGGTCGCCGGCAACAAGCTCTACGGGTGGGTCAAGGTCCCAGGCGATGCTGCGTTGGCGTTGCGTGCGCTGGACCTGTCTAGCAACGCATTCTCCGGCGGGATCCCGCCGGAGATTACAGCCTTCGCGGGCTTGCAGTCTCTGAACCTGTCCTCGAATTCCATATCGGGGCAGCTGCCGGCCGGCATTGGCGGGATGAGGCTGCTCGAGGTGCTCGACGTGAGCGCCAACCGGCTCAATGGAAGCGTGCCGACGGAGATTGGCGGTGCGGTGGCGCTCCGGGAGCTGCGGATGGGGAGGAATTCGCTCACCGGTCGCATCCCGGCACAGATTGGGAACTGCAGTTCCCTCGTTGCACTGTACGTGAGTTCTTTTTTATTATTTTTTGGTCGAATTAAAGTTGACGTCATTGAGATTGGATAGCTTGTTAGTGAAGTTGACTAGGTCTATTTGTTTTTTGTATTCTTTGCATGCCTTCGATTGCTTTCAGTTTCCTAGGTTGCAGACGCGTTGTAGAACGTGATAGGACAGTGATGTCTTATTTTCTGCTTGGAGCCAAAAAAAACTCGCAAAATATGGGTCTCTGTCACCTTGTTTTGCCCGCATCCCATCGCCTGGGTCCTCATTTTTTTGTACGCTCAAAACTGAAGTCAGATGTACATGATTAGTACTTAGCACACTGATCAATTCGACCCAAAAATCAAGAATAGTTGGTTCTGACTGAACATTAGAAATCGTTTTAATTGATACAGTGCTGGGTTGTTCAATGCAGGGATTTGTCACACAACAACCTCACGGGGACAATTCCTAGCACCATGGGCAACCTCACCAGTCTCCAGGTTGTCTCTCTCTCCCAGAACATGCTGAACGGGACCCTACCAGTGGAGCTATCTAATCTGCCCAGCTTGCACATCTTTGACGTCTCCCACAACTTACTATCAGGAGATCTCCCGGACAGCCGTTTCTTCGACAGCATTCCTGATTCCTTCCTATCCGACAATTCAGGCCTTTGCAGCTCGCGGAAGAACAATTGCCGCAATGCGGTCATGCCAAAGCCGATTGTGCTCAACCCCAACTCCTCATCAAATCCCTTGTCTCAAGCTACACCAAGTGCCCCTAGCAACATGCACCATAAGAAAATCATACTGAGCGTCTCCACCCTCATTGCCATTGCGGGTGGGGCTGCCATTGCTATCGGAGTGATAATCGTATCTGTGCTCAACCGTCGTGCCCGTGCTGCCGCCTCCCGCTCAGCGCCCGCTACTGCATTATCCGATGGTTACCTTAGCCAATCCCCGGAGAATGATGCCAGCTCCGGAAAGCTGGTATTGTTTGGTAAAGGCAGCCCAGAGTTCAGCGCCGGTGGGCATGCCTTGTTGAATAAGGATTGTGAGCTTGGGCGAGGAGGCTTTGGTGCAGTCTACAAGACAGTGCTCAGGGACGGCCAGCCGGTAGCCATCAAGAAGCTCACTTTGTCTAGCTTGGTCAAGTCGAAGGATGACTTTGAGCGACAGGTGAAGTTGCTTAGCAAGGTTCGTCACCACAATGTTGTCACGCTCAGAGGTTTCTACTGGACTTCATCACTGCAGCTCCTCATCTATGATTACCTGCCTGGAGGGAATTTGCACAAGCACCTGCACGAGTGCACGGAAGAGAACTCACTCTCCTGGATGGAGAGGTTTGACATCATCATCGGTGTTGCCAGGGGCCTGACACACCTGCACCAGCATGGGATCATCCATTACAATCTCAAGTCAAGCAATGTGCTGCTGAACAGCAATGGTGAACCTACGGTCGGTGACTATGGTCTCGCCAAGCTGCTGCCAATGCTTGACCGGTATGTGCTGAGCAGTAAGATCCAGAGTGCACTTGGGTACATGGCACCAGAATTCGCATGCAAGACAGTGAAAATCACTGAGAAGTGCGACGTCTATGGATTTGGGGTGCTTGCGCTGGAGGTCTTGACGGGCAGGAGGCCCGTCGAGTACTTGGAAGATGATGTTGTGGTGCTCTGCGACTTGGTCAGAAGCACGCTGGAGGAAGGTAGGCTGGAGGATTGCATGGATCCACATCTATGCGGTGAATTCCCAATGGAAGAGGTCCTGCCGATCATCAAGTTGGGCCTTGTTTGCACGTCGCAGGTGCCATCGAACCGGCCAGACATGCGCGAGGTAGTGAGCATACTTGAGCTGGTAAGGAGTCCTCAGGACAGTCCAGGGGATGAGCTGGTTTAAGGTCTATTTTTGAACTCTGTTCCTAAAGTTCCTGAGCATTTTTTGCTTCGTTTTCTGAGATGCATATACGATGCTCGGTGGGGGAAAAGTGAGAGGAAGCGAAGAGTGGTATGGATTGTGGAACGCTTGTAGTTTGTTTGAAACTTAGGGCTGCAAGGCTGTTTGTTGCTTCTCTGCAATTATTTGGTCCATTCTTGGAAGAAATTGTAGCTAGTCTGCTCGTGTGGGTATTGCCTCAATGCCACATAGCAACCCAGGTTTGATGGCATCCAAGCACAACTGAATGACTCTTGCTGTTCTTAGCTAGTTCTGCTGATAATGTGAACAACTTTTGCTTTAAAATGTGTGGTCATTTTGGTTTTGCTGGCTGTGTTAATGCCGAAAGGCCCAATGGTACTACAGCAGGGAGCGCTAGTAATACTTATCTTTTTTACTGCTCCGGTGATTATCCTATCACCAATGCAAAAGAACTAATCAAAAGATGTTAACAGTAACAACTGTTATGATTCCATTACTTCAAGCTATTATTTGTTGGATGATCTATGTGCATTCACCAGACTATCCGAGTGGCCTTCTGGACTAGTACTAGTACTACTATCAACCGACAGACAACCTGTAGCATTTGCAGCCGTTGACTTTGGGGGAAAAATTAGGAACAGTAGGCCTTCAGTTTTCCCTCCAAAAGGGCCGCTGGAGGGGCTCGTTTGAGCAAAAGAATCCATGAATGTCACCTGTCCTTTGAAGCTTCCGAAAAGGCATGCAATGACTGATTGACTGGCTCCCCACACCAGACCGGTGACCACCACCATAGGAATTGAATAGAGGCCTTTAATGGCAGCACCTACCCTTTTGGTCCTGCACTGCACTGCACCTCGTGCAATAATACTGCAGTAGGAGGCAGCATTTACTCGCTCTTCTGCTGCTGCCCCCCTCATCTGTTGATCATAGGAGTAGCAAACTAGCACATAAACATATCGGCAAGCAGAGCCTACGCTACCAACCAAGGTTTGAAAAATCGTTTAGGGATTGCTTTTCGGAGCATTGAAAACTATGAAAAACCATTTGAAAATCTTGAAAAATTGAACAGTATGACAAGTCAAACCAATTAGAAAACTGGTCAAACCAGTAAATCGCCACAAACCGAACCAGTTGGAAAAAAAATAGGGGAAAATGTAAAAAAAAATCAGGTAATTTGCAAAAAAAAATGTTGTAAAATTTGTAAAAATCTAGTGAAGGCCAAAAAAAGGAAAAATGTAATAAATATAAAAAAAATTATGTAAAAACATGAAAAAATTTCGATACGATCTTTCCTAAATATGGAAAATTTTGACATGACCATTGCTATATTTTAGACAATTGGAAGCTGTAAATTAGACATTTAGCAATAATATATCAATAAATAATTTTTTATTGCAATATTACTCATATATCAATCAAACAATGCAAAATTAGGTATTTACATAATCACATAATAATATCATTCACAATTTCACTACCATTCACATGTGAATACCATTTACATTCTAATATCTTTCAATTGAAGTTGTCGAGTGGGTATAGGCATAGCTTCGTCGTTCTTCTATTGTCGCGGAATTGTCTTATTCGACCTACATGAATGGAATGTTAGTAAAAAATTGACTTGCAATAAAATGAAACATACAAATAAAATGAAATTTTAGTATGACCTTTGCTACGTTTTAGACAATCTGAAGTTGAAAAGTAGGTATTTGGCAATAATATGTGAACAAATAATATTTTATTTCAATACCATTCACACATCGATCCAATAAGTGCAAAAAATAAGCATTCAAATATCAATACCAGTCACATTTAGATATCTTTCATTTGAAGTTGTAAAGTGAGCATATTTTCGTCGTCTTTGCCACATGAATGTCATGTTGGACCTGCATGGATGCTATGTTGGTATAATATCAAGTTGCAATGAAATAAAACATTACCTTCGAGGCTACGAGTATTATTGTTGCTTGTAGACTTGGTTGGCCATGTCATATCCTCGCTGGACATCAAGGCTAATCCTCGTGTAACTGCAACTCTACCTTGTAATCATGCCAGTTTTGTCCTATTCATGTACTTGTCATTTGCCATTGTTGATACAACATGACATAAAACTCAGGGTCGTGCCACTCATAGACTCATTGGGTTGGAGGTTGTACATGAGCATCAAGGATGGCGTAGTCATAGCTGCCATATGAGTCATAGCTCTCTTGCATATTAGCGATGCCAAAGGAGCCAGAGCTATCCTGTGATGCGCACTTTTCCTTTTCCTACCTGTTAGTAGTTGTCCTCTGTGATTGAGGAGCACCATGGTATCTGTCATGTATTACATGTTTGAACTACGAGGAACTCCGAAACATCTTTGACAACAGACCGCCGCGATCTCCTCTAGCCCCCTTGGAGGAGCCAATGCCACCATTGTGCTCGTACCTACCACTTGCCCCGTTTTTAAATTCTGCCTTCGCCTCCGCCCTAGAGGCAGTTATGGCACACTCAAGTTGGTCATCCTCATCAGTATCACCCTTGTACTTTGAGTATACATTTTGCCTCGACGGGGAATCTCCAGCTACCCCTTCTTTCCTCAACCTCTCCTTTCTCTTGTCTTTCTTATTATCCCTCATCCTACCTAGCTTACTCTGAAAGTACTCACGAACGTCTGCAGGAACTTTACTACAATAGACGACACTTGCGCCATGTCCTGCCAAATGTTGCTTCAGCCGGGCCGCACCGCCTCCTTTTTTCTCTTTGAGATAGTGCTTGCATCGAAATCTAACACAACTTCTCAACGTACTCCCACACCACGTCGACATAGTCTGCCATGTGCTAATGAAACACAATAAAAGTAAGCATACATACAAATATCGATACTTGATCTAATAGTACTGTCGGCGTATTTCACCGGACAGGACCCCGTCAACGGACAGGGGGTCCTCTGAGGATGGAGGTTATAGTTCGGTAGAGGTCGTCTTCGCGGTCAGAAACCCTAATGACTCTCGCGCGGAAGATCCAGGGGATCAACAGATCAAACAACACAGCGATGTATCCAGGTTTAGACCCCCAGTGTGGGTAACAGCCATGCGTCCTGCTAGATCTTTGTTGAGGAAATATAGAGGCGGTTACAATGGCCCTTTGCGATTTGTTCTTCTTCTCTTTTTTCTCTCTTGGTCGATCGGCCTCCTTCTTCATGCACCAGAGCTCCCTTATATAGACTGGGCCGGCTCGGGCAGGTGAGAAAGTGGCGTCATACTGACCTATGACTCATTAATTACACCCATCACTGTAGTCTTGTCCTTCAAACCCCATTTAATGTCGCTGTATAGCTTTACCCAGTCCGCCCGGGATGTGACATTCCTACGACGGGTTAGGTGTGAGGCGTCAGAGGGATGGACCGTCGCCGTGTCGATCGTAGAATTCTTCGCAATCAATGGCCCTAACACGCATGTCGAGCTCGACACGGTAGCGTCGAGGAAGGAGACTTGGGCGACCTCCCTCTCATTCTTTTAGCCGCCCGCGTGCCAGGCCGCCACGTAGGCCGATGCCCAGTGGGCAGGGCCTGATCGCCCACCTGCTCGCCAGGCCGCCACGCAGACCGACGCCCGACGGGCAAGGCCTGATCGCCCACCAGCTCGTCAGGCTGCCACGTGGTCTTACTTATCTGCGACGGAGAGGGTACCCTGGCATAAAGTACACTAACAAGTACCATCTGTAACTGTCATCCATTGCTACTTCACATATATCAACAAATATTGCTACTTGGCATGCTTGAACAATTATTGCTACTACATACAAGTATACACCAGTGAGCAAATTTCATTATATGTGCAATCGGTACCATTTGAGCACATACTAGCTAAAGGGTTCACACTAGACATGTTATCTACTTACGTAAGATTTTCAGTAGCAAAAAATGATCAGAACATTCACATTCACAGCGTTAATAATTAAAGCATCACAATCACCACACATATCAATTTTTTTCACCTTTGCCATCATCTACCATCCAATGGTAAGTAGCAAGTTTAACTACACGGCAAACAATAAAATCCACGATAGCATGCCAAAATGGAAAGCCAACACAGACATGTTCATTCAACTGCCAATCGATTTTCACAAAAAAACTGAGCAAAAATCACAGGAAACGAGAGAAAAATTACCTGAAATCGGGAATTTCATTCGCATGGTCGAAAATCGTTGCCTTATCGGCAAACCGCAAAAAACTGCTCAATTTTCTCGCAAAACCAAGCGAAAACCGCTACTTTGCCGGTGGTTTGGTGGCACAGCGAGGCCAGATCTGGGTGGCGGAGGTTCGGTCGGCACAAGTTGGGAGTGGGGAACGCTCGTCTGCAATAATTGAGTTGCTGCGAGCTCTTCCTTCTGGTCGGGACGTCATGCCCCTTCGGTGGGCCATTCGCCCAGGGTGGGCCAGGATGGAATGGCCGGCCTACAGTGTGGGCTGAAAGCCCACAGGCCGACATTTTCTCTTTTTTTTCTTTTCCATTTTCAACAATTTCAATGGCTCAAAATGTCTTTAAAATTCTATTTTGCAAAAAAAAAATCATATCGAAGGCCATACAACAATTAATACTAATTTTTGGAAATTTTTAGTTATTTTTTTCTAATTTTTTTTGAAGAATTTAAATTTCATTCCCACTCGAAAACCGAATGGTTTGAGATCTCGAGCCGGCGCGGTTAGCTCGAAAACCGCGGTTTCGCTAACCCTGCTACCAACGGCTCAACAACACTCAGAGCAGCACGAGTGTGGTGTTGCCAGGGGTGAAACCACTGAATTGGATAACAATGGATATTGTTTATCTTGTATCTTAATTTATATTTTTCGTATATTTAAGGACATGTATTGCTTATCTCATATATTAATCCATATTTTCCTAAATTCGAAGCCAGATATGGACAAGTCAGAAACAAATACGAAATTGGAGTACTCGGACATGAGAAATTGCTCTAGGATTTTTTATGCGTAGGGTTAATATGTAGGCGTGCCAATGTACTAAAGTACACAAAATAAATAAACTGAAAAGAAAAGTAGAGAAACGAGTATGTTATTAATCTTTAGAGAATAACACAATAACAAGTCCTCTTTATATGAATCCATTCCATAGTCCACTGGTGAGAGGTGGATTTGACTCGGTGCTACTCTCCTGATTCTCAGGGCCTCGGAAGACTCCTGATTAATTATTTCCGCGGGTTAAACCCACGAGATACATCTGATTAAGCTAAGCCTTTGGTCGTCGGATTCGATCTTCGCTTTGCATTATCCATCCTCGCTACTAGTTGACTATAGTAGTATCTGGATAGAGCTCTATATTGGGAGTATGAGAAAGAAACGGCGCATGGTAATTTACTCTCTCTCTCTCTCTCTCTCTCTCTCTCTCTCTCTCTCTCTGAATCGTGGGCAAAATTTCAACTTAAAATATTGGTTAATTTAGCAGACTTTTCTTTGAGGGGATCTGGGGATGTATAATAGTATAGGCATCTGCTGACAATATTGCACTCTATATCCTCTATGGGGGCATATCCAGTAGAATCAGCAGTTTAGTGCAATCATCGTACAATCCAACTAAGAAAAGTTTCAAAAAATTCTGAAAAACATCATGGATGTACATCTCATCTTACCCCATCTACATATAAAATTTCATGATCAAATTCGTCCTATGCTATGAGTAATAAAAAAGACAAATTTCTGACAAACTTGAATAGTTCAAATGCACCTCAAATTTGTCTTTTTTGTAACTTCTAGCATAAGACGAATTTGATCATGAAATTTTATATGTAGATGGGGTAAGATGAGATGTACGTCCATGATTTTTTTTAGAATTTTTTAAAACTTTTCTTAGTTGGATTGCACGATGATTACACTAAACTGCTGATTGCACTGGAAATGCTCCCATCATCTATAGACAAACAGACAGACAATACGTACATTATGTTGTCTTTAAGTTATCTATACATGATCCCACAATTTATAGATACAGTATCGATACAAGCAAAAATACTATTATAGACCGTCGGTTGTACGACAGATGGCTTCTTTGCAGATCGTCGTGTTAAGCAAATCGTGGTTGGCCTGTGGGGTCGCTGGGACAGCTTGTCGTGTTGCTGCTCCGAAGATTCAGAGGGGAAATCGATTTGCTTGCCCTCGTGCACACACACCAATGCCTCCGAACTTTGTCGACCACTACCACTCAGGGTTCATAAAACCGTTTTTCATACGAATTTCGCTAGCCCGGCGGTACCGATTTTCACGAAAAACCACGCGAAAACCGCGAAAAACCGAACTGTTTGCATTTTCAAACAAATTTGAATTCGGGTCAAATTCACAAGAGAAAACCGCGGTTTTTGGCGAAAAACCGCTCGGTTTTTGCGGTAAACCGCTCGGTTTTTGACCGAAACCGCGCAAACCGAAACCGCTCGGTTTGGGTGAAAAACCGATCGGTTTCGGCGAAAAACCGCGAAAAATGAGAGTGAAAACCGCAAAAACCGAGAAAATGAGGAAAAATCACTAAAAATAGGGGAAAATGCAAAAAAAATCTGGTAAAATTTGTAAAAATACTGGGAATGCTAAATTTTATTTAAAATATAATAATTATATAAATAAGGTATGTGAAGACATGAAAAAATTCCAGAATGATGTCTCCTAAATTTGGAAAAAATTCGACATGATCTTTGCTTGACAAGTAGACAAGCCACTTTCTTGAAACATATGAAATGGGATTTCAGGAAACTAAAGCAGAATGTGATCTCATGATTAATAATTATTTGTGCAAGTTTATCTTTTCTATTGTTCTTCTCCTATTGAACAATAATTAAAAGTTTCCTGACAGTGCAATAGATGGCGCGATGGCATGAATATCAGTAGTCATGAAGTGCCTAATGCAAAGAGACAAAAGGGGGTTCGTTAGCTTAAGGATTGGTAACCGATTATTCTCTGTCGAGAAGGCATGAACAAGTAGTTCTAGTGGTCTTTCTTTCGTTGCCCAAATCACATTTTCGAGATCAAGCGATATTTAATCGGGTCAAATTTGACATAAGCATGTGTATAGTTCCACGGTGCCAAGTGCCAAACCTACTAATTAATATATCTAGTGTCTTTTATTTAGCAAGGATGCACTCTTGCCAAACCTTGCATCTTCCATTTCGAGCAAAGCAATAACATAATCTGTGTGAAATCAAAGCAATAACGACCTATATTACGTATATATATAGTACATACAACTACCTTAGCGAAATCCGAGAGTTAAACCGATCGAAATCCGAGCTAAGCAGAGAAAACCGAGCTAATCGAGCTTTTTCTATATTGAAGACTTTGAATGTATTAAAAAAGTTATATACATTCATTTTTTCAAAAAAAATTTACACCAGACCTCATCAAACAATTAATACTAATTTTAGGAATTTTTTGGACAAATTTTTCTAAATTTTTTGAATTTTTTGAACTTGCATTTGAATTCAGGCGAGAAACCGATCGGTTTCTACTACCGAGCCGCGGCGAGAGGGGCGGTTTTCGCGGTTTTCGCGCGGTAAACCGCAAGAAGCTGAACCCTGCTACCACTACTCAAATAAATCTATGATTCTCTACCCGAAACGGGTGTTTGTCTTCCGGGGACGCATTGAAATTAAAAAAGATACGAGAGAAAATAACTTAAATGCTCCCACTTAATTGTCTTAGAAGATGAAAAATATACTTTGTATGGGTGGTAATGAATAAATGCTTATGGATGAGAGAAAATAAATAGAGGTATAGAAGGAAAGATCTCATTAAATCTACATGCAAACCTTACATCTGTAAACAAGATAATTAAAAAATAGGCCTTATAAAAAACGAAGGGAGTACATTTTTTTTCTGGTTTCTGAGTGCCTCTGCAGAGGTGTCTGGGCAGTGCTTGTGTCTTCAGAGTAAGGCCATTCTCAGTGGAGAGTTTCGTTACATGGTTCCGATAGTGCCACGTCATATTTAGGCCCTGTTTGTTTGGACTTTTTTCTAGTTTAAAAGCCAAAAAGCTAAAGCCTAAACAAACGAGTAGCTTTTTATCTGGGCTTTTCAAAAACCATAAGCCTTTATATAACTAAAAGCCAAAAGCCACTGGAGAGAGGTTTTTTTGGCTTATTGATAGTTGGTTTTAGACTAATAACACTAAAGTTAGATAAAATTATCCACCTCTATCATGTACAAAAGCCATTAGCTTTTAAGCTGTTTAAGTAAAAAAACCTAAGCCGAAACAAATAGGACCTTAGATGTTTGGGTTGATGAATAAAACAGTCTCTCTCAATGCACAGTTTCATTTTTCAGTTTCATAGGTATGACATAACATTTAATTGTTGCATGGTGTTGTGATCAGATATGCCATATAAATTGTGTAGCCACTTGCAATTATATCTAGCACACTATAATATGGCCACACGGGATCCAGAAAAGGTGTGGAGATGAAACAAATCGCTCTCAGTGGGGTTTTATCCCAGTTTCAAAGCACTTGGTTGTAATATCGCGAAACCTCGCCCCAACCTTTGTGCCTTCAGTCGGGTGAGCTGGGGCCGTCTGGCAGGTATTCGCAGGGGTGGTTGGCCCATCGGGGAGAGTTGGGGTTAAAGGATTTAGGCTTGGGAGGGGGTTTCTGGAAATTTTCCCTTCCCACCTACCTTTTCACCTAATCTTTTCTCTCATTCCTTTTGAGTGGCTACCATTTATTTCCTTGCCAGATATTTTCCCCCCCAGGCCAGTCATCGATTTTTGCACCCCGAACCTTCTCTGTGGCTGTCGTCGCCTAAGGCTTGAGCTCATCCCAGCGCCTCTCCCTGCCCCTGCCGATCGCAACGCCTCTCCGTGCCCCTACCGATCCCAGCGCCTCTCCCTGCCTCTGCCGATCCCACGCCTCCCTTCCTGCTCGGCGTCCTCCCTCCTCTCTTGGCTGAGCGCCTCTGCCGTTCAAATTGGCAATAAAATGTAATGCGAAGAGCCACCGGCGCTCCCCTTCCTGCTCGATGCAGCCACCGGGCAGCAGCGGCAGTCGACAAGCGAGAGCGGCCGGCGGTGCCTTCCTTCCGGCGATTCGGCGCCGCCTCCTCCCTCCGGTGACCTTCCCTCCCTCCGGCAAGTGCCGCCTCTTGCCCCTTCTTGTGGTGAGGACTCAAGCCTAGAGTTCATTGAAATGTTTGATTTCTAGTATGCATGCAAGGTGTTTGATGATATGCCTAGCTAGGTTTTCTTGAGATGAAATGTTTGTGCATGCCATGTGTTCGATGAAATGGTGTGAGAATGCGTGTGTGTAGTGGCTCGATGGGTGTGATGTTTGAAATAATAGCTGTTTTGTTGAATCCATAGATGGAAATGAATAATGTGGATTTATTGAGGGGTCAGGCTTAGCTGCTTTATTAAGCCCTTTTGGTTTAATTGGTGTTGACTGTTTCATACAATCAATACGAGGTTTGACTTCAGATAGATAATGCAGGCTAGTTTGGCATTGGATATCTTTGTGTTGCAATTATAGTTAATTCTGATGAGGCCATTAGTGATTCTAAACTTCTAGTAAAATGTTTTTGTTTTGGGCCTAGAAAGGAGGTCATCAGGTAGTCAATATATCAAAAGGTAGACAAGAAAAGTGTTTTTAAAATCCCATTGAAATGCCAAACTCACCCTTAGAAGGTTCTTCCCCACTTGCTAACTGGATTATTTCAGAACTTATATTCGGATTGCGAAGTGCTTACTTATGAGCCCAACTGATAGGCATGCATGCTCTTCTATTACTCAATTCTTTTGTCTTCATGGATATAATATCCAGGGATTTAGTTGTGATGTTTGAGTTTCTATGCTACTCTGGTTTTCAGATGAGGCATAGATTATTTGTCACATCTTGGCATGCAGAGGGTCTATGAATTTGTGGATTTTGCTTGTTCTGCTCCCCCGAATGAATTTGGGGTTGAGTCGCTATACCTATGTTATGCAAAAGAGTTGATTTCTTCGGTCGCTTGTATTGAGTGTGCCTGAATTTAAGTTGGATGGGTATTGTTTATTTGCAGGGAAGGTTCTGTCGGGAGTGGCCTTATCCGCATGCCACTCCATTCTCCATCGGTAAAGGCAAGTACATCGAGTCGTGTGCTTAATTGAGTTATTCATTGTTATTTATCAGTTCATGGCTAATTTCTATTGATTATGGCAAGTGTTAGTTTTATTAGTGATCGTCCCTTCGAGGACATGATTAGCTATTGGATTCGAGTGGTCACTAGTAAGCCTTAATCTCGGTGAGTTTATTGTACCTTTGTTAATATTGCAGTGATTAGCGAGTATGGGATACGTGGATACTTGTGGTTGATTTACAAGAGTTGTACTTAACTGTGCCCCGTCTGGGGAATGGAATAGAGTATGTGTGCGAATCAATTGGATGATTATGAATGTAGTTTGAAATTGATTGCGTTGATTGCATGTCAGAATCACTGTAATGTGTTGCCATGTCTGATTGTTGAATCTGATTAGATTAGTACCGCTGGCAACTTATGAATGTGAGAATTGGCTATGTTTATGTATGTGATTATGTTAGGGTTGGCAATGAATGAAAGGTTGCATTTCATTCACGTAAATTGCATTGTGCATTCATTAAAGGAAGAGGCGACCCATTCTGATGCGGGGCTCTGTGTTCACACGTAGTGAACATGAAAGTCCTACCTCGTAGTCTCATTCATCGAGGTGAATGGGAGCGAGACAATAAGAGTAGGCACCTTCCACGGGATGGAAGGGACGTAAGGGTGCACACCGACGGGTGTGCACTTTCAGCGATCTGCGATGCGTGCATCGAGAAGAGCATTCATGTGCATTGCATCTTTAATAATGAGTTTTGTGGTGATGGTATGTCAGGAGAGATTGATTTGAATTTGATGATTGAGTGCATTTCATTGCCTTGCTAATTAGGTTATATGATTATCGTGGAGTGAAGTTGAGTTATGAACTCGACTTAAATTGATGAAAATGATTTGGGTTGTAAAAAGGGGTGGTCGAGTCGGGAGACGTTGTGATTTAGCGTTAAGTAACGGTTCATGGAAGTTGATAGGTTTTATTATCAAGATGATGGCTTGATTGTAGTAATTTTTGGTATGGTCAAGTTATTGCTTTAAATGGGTATAAATGCTTATTGTCCGGATATTGTTTTATTTGCATTACTTGCCTTTATGGTTAAGTTCTTGTTTTACTTACGATAAATTGGGTTTATTATTCTCGTGTACTTTGCTGAGTTTGAACTCACGCTTGTTATCTAATGTTTGTAGGTGTACTGAAGCCAGCATGCATGGATGGGGGTAGTAGCACAATCACGTTTGGATCATCACATTTCCCTCATGTTGAATTATAGTTTTGATTTTAATAGCTCGTGAAAATTCTTGTAAGGGGCTGTTTGCGGTTATGTTTAATGGGTCCCGGTCCTGTAATAATTATGTGGTGGTGAAAGGACAGGGGATGTCGCCTAGAGGGGGGTGAATAGGCGAATTATAAATTTAAACTAAATTGCAGCGGAATACAAAACTTGAATGTCGAATAATACTTGATTTGTCGAGTGGTTCGGATAGTCCGAGATTATATTCGGATAGTCAGAGATTATTGAGTATCCAAGTTCTATTCGGATATTCCGAATCCTCCAGAGCACATAGCTCGCAAATGATATCTAGGCTATTTGGGGGATATTAAATACACCAAATTAAACTAGTTAGCCTAGAATACTTGAGGCAAATAAATATCTAGCCGAAAACTCACTAGAAAAGTAGATCGGGCAATTTCAAGATTCAAAATCAAATATTAATGCAAGAGTAAGAATCAAACTTGGAGACGAAGATTTTTCACCCGAAGTTCGGATCCTTGAGGGGATCCTACGTCTCCGTTGAGGCGGCTCGGTCACACTTGAGCCGGGGTCTCTTTCAACCCTTTTCCTCCCGGTGTTGCACTTGCACTCGCCGGCGGCCCGGTCACACAAGACACGGGGGTCTCTTTCAACCCGCTAGCCTCCCGGTGTTGCACCTTGCACTCATGGCTTCACTTCTTGATTCCTTCCCTTGCGGAGGCGGAATCGAACCTTCACAAACTTCCTCTGCCAACCACACGAAGAACCGGTGGCTCGTGGCGACCTCCTAGCCGTCTAGGAGTCCTCAACCTCAAGAGTAACAAATGCTCACGAAGAACAAGCTTGGAGATGAAATCAAGTGCTCAAACAACTCAAATCTTACTCAACCTAGCACCTCACTCCTCACTCTTCCCTACCCTTCTCACAAAGGGATCACTTAGATCTAAGGGCAAAGAGGTGTTTTGGGGGCTCAAGAACAAGAGGATAGCTTCTCAAATCAATGGGGTAAGAGCCCTTCAAAATGGGGAGGATGGGGCTATAAATAGAGCCCATCAAAAACTAGCCGTTTTTCTCAACGTTCAGGTCAGTTCGGACAGTCCAAGCTCAAGTTCGGATAGTCCGAACCCATCAAACTCGAAGTAACAGAGAATTCACTTCGGATAGTCCGAAAATATGTTCGGATAGTCCGAAATCTTCGGATAGTCCGAACTCACTTCGGATAGTCCGAATCGGCAGCGAGCAGCACGGCAAAACGGGCATAACTTTTGACTCGGACTCGATTTCAGTGATTTTGGACTCTATTGAAAGCTAAGAACATGGGCTACACAACTAACAAGGTCTCACTACCCAAATCTCAAAGGATAAATCCAGATTTCACAAAGAATCCAAGAGAGACCTACAATTCTCACTTTCCGGTACCACCAATACCACTCTCTCTCTAAATTTCACAAGGATGGATCATTTGAGCACTTGACACATCTAAAAGTCATTCAATGGAGCATCCCTCTTAATAGTACGGCAATCCTTAGACTCAAATTCAAACGAGAAATCTAAGTCTTACATTCAATCCGCATCTTAGTCTTCTCCGTGGATGCAATGTGCATGATGTCTTTTACCAAATGATTGATGACGTCTTCGCCTTGTCCAACTTGACTCGATTCACCTCATGAGACTCTCGTCCTATCAACCTTGACTTGATCATCCTCTCTGACGATCTCCACGCCAAGTCGATCTTGACTTAGTCCTCAACTCTTGGTGACACCGCCGTCTTGTTGACCTCGGCTTAACGATCATCCTCCACGATACCTTGGTTATCATACACACACGGGACCTAATTCTTTCCAAACCACTCATGAAAAGCATTAGTCCCAAAAGCTCAATAGATATGAAGAGATTGATATTTATGAGCAGTTGATTACAACAAGTGTTTCATATGAGGAATCACAATATAAATGGAAACACTTGACATAAGAAATGTTCTCTACTAAGTGCATCATGATGAATATGTAATTGATCTATATGCACTAGAGAGATAATTGCCGATATGATGAATCAATTAAATCATGGCAAGGATCACAGTCTTTACTTAAATGAAGCACATGATGAATATACACGAATTGTACATGTGCAACTAATATTTGGAATAAGAGTAAATATGTGATCCAACTCTAGATTAAACTTCACTAAGAGAAGTGCATGAGAAGATATACAACTAAGACATGCATGCACCAAATCAATCTATAGCAATGTGAGGTTTAATTCTAGTTAATACATGCATACTAAAAGCAAAGCACATAATGAACTCAAATTAATATATATATGCACAAATAAATATGACATGAACCAATGTGCATATATATAATCAACATGCTACTTGGAGTTCATCATGCATTTGCACAAAAGGAATGCAATAACAAATATAGAAGAGATATCAAAATTGCATACCTTATCTTTGCTTAGCTATCCCACTTGATTTTCCTCTAAATAGATGAGACTAATACTCAACTTGGCAATAAACATTGTTAGTCTCATAGCAATATAATCATATTAGAGGTTTGTCATTTGTTAAGCACTAAGTTAAGCATTTACACAATTATATAGATTGTCATTATATGCGTTTGTCATTAATCACCAAAATAACATAAGTGCCTAGATGCACTTTCAATCTCCCCCTTTTTGGTGATTTATGTAGGGATGAAAACGGATATCCGAATTTCTGAACAAATTCGACATTTTTAAATAGATATATAACGATTTTGGTTTTCATTTTTTAACACTTTAGCAAGCTCATTATAAAAAATAAGATTATAAAATTAGATAAAAAAATTACGCATTATTTGCTTCCCATAAATAAAAAGGTGAAAAAATATCCGAATCCGTATCCGATTGATATCCGAATTTTGTTTCTATCATTTAAATAAATATATAATGAATTTGAGGTTCAATTTTTATGAATTTGAATAAGCTCAACACCACAAACAAGAATATGAATTCGGATAGAAAATTCTATATCCTATTTGTTTCCCATTGAAGAACAAAGACAAAAAAATTGATATCCGAATTACTATCCGTTTTCATCCCTAGATTTATGACAAACCTATTATCAATTGCACCAAATGACAATATTAAGATATTTAGCATTAAAAGCAAACATGAATAAACAATAAGAGACCATACTTACAAAATATCCTTTTTTTTTGTCGATCGATTAGGGGACAATTGATAAATCCATAAATTCTCCCCCTTTTGTCATTAATCCCAAAAAGGTGCTTAAGAGATCCTTATTGTTCATTCAATAAATTCTCCCCCTTGATTGCTCACTCAATAAAAGGATTAGGGAGAACAAGATAAAAATAAAAATAAGGAGCTAGGAATAGGACAATAATATTAAGCTCCCCCTAAATCTAGGCAAGATATGATACCAATTATATCCAAGATTTAGGTAATAGATTTTTCGAAATGATACCAATTTAAATGTAGTCATGATTCATAATATGTAAGTGATGCTTAAAGCATGACATATGAATATGATTTCATATGGAGAATATTCATTCTTTAAACATTAAGATCATATAGCAAATTTATATATCTTAAGCACATGCTTATGATCCAATTAAATTCTAACAATCAAGATCATGAATCAACATTGTATAATTAAAATGCACTTTCATGATCAAGAATTTCATAAATTTATCAAGGGTATACCTCTTTGCAATGTGTCACCCATATGTATCTTTTAATTCATGATAATCCCAAATGCAAGTTAGATGACAATTTTAAAAGCAATTAGACTTAGAGAATACCTCTTGAAGAATACTAATTAATTGATACCAATTGAAACTAATTACATATACCGATTGATGATACCAATTAAAAGGAACAACACCATTTAGAATAAGACAATTGAGCATAATGGTGTGCAAGGACATTATTAACTATGGTCAAAACAAAATCGTCCCTTTGTCGGTTTTTGTCCACCGCATGCTCGAATCGGTCATGATCACTGCGCTGACCTTAGATCCATCGGACTATGGAGCTCTTCTCCATTTCCTTCATCCCACCGTCGAAGGTGACCCCTTTTCCAATTCCTTGAACATCAATAGACAAGCACACGATTTTCGGGAACAAATATCTCTCAATTTGACCCAAGTTAGGTTGATAATGTCTAAGTACAACATGCATGATATAGATGATAAACATGACAATACTATTTGCACGCAATTTAAAAGGTTCAAGATATCAATTGAAGATTTCATTATACCAATTTACAATGAAAATATTTGAAACTCATTCAAATTCAATCTTGACATCCACTTGTAAGAGAGACAATGGGTAAAACACATTCAAACTCACTCTTGAACTTACAAGGGAAATTTTCTCTTTTCCATAATAATTTCTGAGTTATGCAAGAGAGGAAACATTTTGAGGCTAAGATACAATTAAATCCAATTTCTAAAAGAACTTAGCCAAAAGATGCACTTTCATTGGAATGAAAACTTAAATGGATATGCTCCACTTTGAAGCTTGAAGCAATGAATAAGTTCACTTAGTTTTCATCTTGAAAGGCTTGCCAAGATTGCAATTTAAAACTCTCAAAATCTTAAAAGATTCAAATAGCAGCACAAAATCGATTATAGCTTTTAAACCATTGCTCAAATGCAAAAATCATCAACGCGGAAAAGATCCATCTCGAAATTCTCTTCGAGGGCTATGAAGTCCGAAAATTCATTTGAGCAAAGGAAAACCTCGAAAACTTGAAAATAGAGAATGCTGAATCGAAGGTTTCGGGAAAAGAAATCTCGCTTTGAAATGGTCCTGAGGATGAAAACAACAGCAAATGAGCTCCCAAATAATTTTAGATGAATCATAGAGCAATAAATTGAGTTACTTTAGTTTTCATCACAAGGGAGTACTCAAATCATCTTAAAGGTAGGCAAGATTTCAAAAATACAATGTGCTGAAAAAAATTCAGTTTTAACATTCCATTTAAGCTTTTTGACAAAGCTGAAAGAAGGTTCAAACAAGGTTCATAAATTCTGGAAAAATTAGACAATGAATTCTAACTATAGAGGATCAAAACATGTCATAAGACTTTCCTCTGATTATGAACCCATTTGGAGATACAGAAATCACAAAACAACCCCACAATCAGCCTAAACCTCGGAATGTCCGAGCTTTACCTCGGAATGTCCGAGTAGACCCTCTCTGTTGGAACTAGAAAATTTTCATTCGGAATGTCCGAAGAAATATTCGGAGTATCCGAGATATACTTCGGACTGTCCGAACACATTTTCGGACAGTCCGAGTTCCAACTGAGCATTTTGAAATTGGGTCAAATCTTGACCAAATGAAGTCCAATAGCTATAAGATTTTGCAGCAATAGTCCATGGACATACAAGAGACTTCTCCAAAAAGAATTTCCCAAATATCACCCTCCATTCAAAAATTAGGTCATTAGGAGTATTGGAGGTTTGATTTTGACACAAAGTCAAAAGAAGTCAACATTTTTGCAAATGAGTTCAAATAAATTTGAAAATATTCAGATATGAACTCCATATGCAAGAGAAGGTTTTCCAACACTATATGTCAATTAAAGATCAATTTAATACAATGCCATAACCAAAAGGAGATTTTTTTTCAAACATACAAAACTTGATTAAACAAGCTCCAAAAAGATTATAAGGTATATCATGGAGCTAATACATTTAAATATACTCAAGTTTTGTTTTGAGAGATTCTTCCACCTTGAAACCAATTTAAAGATATGAAAACCACAAATATTCAATGAACTAGAATTTCAGATTTTCAGTTTTTGACATTTCATTTAGGCTTTAAAAGAGGGCTGAAAAACTACTCAAATGAGGTCTAAAAAATTTGATAAAATTTGACATGGTAGAATAACTATTGAGGATCAAATTTTACATAGATGTTTCTCTCAAATTATGCTCTGATTTGGAGATACAAAAATCACAAATCAGCTCAAAACCATGCAAAAGTCTGAATTTTCAGACTTTTGATCAAAGAGAGAAAAGGCCATAACTTTTTCAAATGAAGTTAAAAATATTTGAAATTGTGCATAAATATACTTTAGACTCATAAGAAACTTTTCCAAGAAGAATTTTCCAAAAAGATGTCTCCAATCAAAAGATATGCCAAATTTTGTTTTGTAGGTATGATTTTCAATCAAAGAGAAGAAAAGTCAAAACTTTTTCAAATAAAGTCAAAATTTTTTGAAAATTTCCAGAAATGAACTTTGAACTATTTAGAAGGTTTGTAAAAAAGAATTTCCTCAAAAGGAATTTTCTTTCAAAAGATATGGCAGATTGCGCGTTGTAGGCAAAAAGAGAAGTTCAATTTGCACCGAAAACTCAAAATGCAATCCGATTTGAATTTCATAGAGATTTGAACTTTCATGGCTTTATATGAGTTAGAAATACTATTTCAAGCCAAGAAGCACAAAAAAATCCATCTCAAATATCAAAATCTACAATATGCAAGAATTGGTCATTTTGGGTCAAATAAATGATTTTGGCCAAATTCAAATAGCTATAACTTTTGAACGGTTGGTCGTTTGGAAAAACTTTGAACTAAAGAAATGCTTGAAATGACCAACCCTACGAGTTTTGTATTGACCACTTTTTCAAAAACTCAATAGATTTTAATATATGAAAATATTTCATTTAATCCAAAAACAAGATCCTATAAGATCCATTTGAGGCCAAATTTGCTAGTTTGTTTCTAAAATAGAAATTTTTACTCTGAAAACGTTGTAAAACATTTGAAATACATATTTGAGAACTTTTATAAAAATTTTCACAAATATTGGCCTTTTAAACAAAAATTTTGACTTTTTGACCAAAGAGGCTCATATGAAGGATATGAATGCATATGCTTTCAACATTAATCCAAAAAGTATCAAATGAAACAAATGAGAAGATATTTGATTGAAATCAGTATGTATGAGTTTGAAATACTATTTTGAACCAAGATATGGCTAAGAATCCGGTCCAAACGGAGAAACTCACTAAGTGCAGTAATATGACCATTATGGGTCAATTATAGTTTTTTGGTGAGTTTCAAAATCAAATAACTTTTGCTAGATTGGTCTTTTGAAAATCTTTTGAACACAAGAATTGTTAAGAATGACCAACTCTAGGTTTTTCATTTTGGAATTACTTTCAAAATCATTTTATATATAGTTCTATACAAATTATAAGTTTAAATGCAAAACAAGATACTAGTAACTAGATTTTGATCATGAAACTCATTTTCTTTTCAAAATAGATTTTGTGAAGCCAAAACCTTTGAAAAACGTTTCAAATACATTTGTATACATTTTACAATTAGTTTTTCACAAGAATACTAATAGTATATAAAATTTTGACTTCGGCTAAATGGCTTGATTTAGAAAATATATATTAGCACTTATATAAATATGGGCACATGTAGGGACATGATATACATGATTATGATTTAGCACTCCCCCTTAATGTGCCACTATCCCAAACTTGCTCAAGATTGCAATCAATACAATTAATAAGCATGAGCAAGCATACAACAAGCATTCTAAATTGATTTTCATTAATATTAATGCATCTAAACCTACACAAGGCTAGAAGCTAAATAGTAATCAATGTAAATGCTTGTTACCGAGATGGCATTGGCTCATGATGGATTTGATTATCTTCAT
Source organism: Guadua angustifolia (assembly GCA_036346375.1). NCBI lineage: Eukaryota > Viridiplantae > Streptophyta > Magnoliopsida > Poales > Poaceae > Guadua > Guadua angustifolia. The sequence goes on along the minus strand of CM070501.1, from coordinate 41,034,378 downwards.
ACTTGGTTCCCACTTGTAATTGATGAAGTCCTTGTATTCTTGAAGAGGCCAAGCGTCCAATCCATCTCATATTGCCTAAAAAATCTTTTAGGCGGTTTTTGGTACCCAATCCTTGTTGGGTCCGGCAATGTTAGTCACAATAGATTTAGGAACCCAAATGGTCCTAACTTTAACATTATTGACATGACTAACTTGACTAGAAATAGGTTTGCGATATTGATTCCTCTTAAGCAAATTATTTGCATTGTAATAAGAAGGCTTAGGAGGACAATAATACTTTGCAAAACTATTTCCAGTTTGATTTCTTCTAAGCATATAATAATCATTATAATGCAAGGGCTTAGAGGATCTAGCATATCTAGCAAATGGTTTGCTATTGTTATTTTTCCTAAGATCATGATTAACATGATTTTTCTTGGTCTTAGGAAATCTAGCATTTTGAGCAAACAAATTTCTAGATTTATATCTTCTAAGCAATTGATTGTCATTGTTATGCATAGACTTTGAAGAATCGACAAATTTGGCAAGCACATTACCATTTTTGTCCTTCCTAAGCAAATAATCATTGAAATGATGAGTAGGCTTAGGGATTATACCTTTGGGACAATCCTTACCGATATGCCCCTTTTCCCGACAATGGTAGCAAGTAGGCTTTGAGCGTCTATTCTTCTTCTTGACTTGCTCTTTGTCGGTTTGCCTCATTGTTGATGGTGTGGCCTTGTTATCCACTTTGTTGGGGCACACGGAGGCGAAGTGGCCCTTCTTGTTAGTCTCCCTCCTGGAGATGTAGCCGAGTCCTCGCTTATCTTGAGGCGCCCTTGGCTTGCTCAAGATCTCGTCAAGGATGGCTTTTCCCTTAACGCACTTCTTCAAGTCATTTTTCAATCTAATGACTTGGGCCTTGAGCTCTTTATTTTCCTCTACAAGGTTAGTCTCAACAAGCATAGAGGAAGTAGTAGCAATAGAATTTGAGCAACAAGGTAAATAATCGCTAGAGATAGACATGCTATTTTTAGATGAATTGCATGAAGTAGAATTGGAATTTAAGCATGGCAATTCATCTACTGAATCACATTGGATGGCAACATCCATTCTAGACTTAATGATTTCCTTGTGAAGGAGAAGTTCATGATTTTCTTTTAAATCATTGTAAGAATTTTGAAGTGAGGTATGTTCCTTCGTCAAATTTTTGAATTTCTTCTTCTCCTTCCCAAGATGCTTAGTTAGCTCCTCTAGCATATATACAAGTTCATCATAGGAGAGCTCATCATCATCATCGTCACTTACCTCACTCTTACCTTTCGCCATAAAGCAACGGATTTGTGATGGAAGTGAATCTTCATCATCACTTGAGGCGGAGGTTGAGGTCGATGGAGATGTCGGTTCTTCATCGCTTGAGCTTGAGGTAGAGCTTGTGGTTTCACCTCCCGACATCTCTTTCTTGATGCAATCCTTAATAGACGTGGATGATGCAAATAGTTCTTGAAGCTTCATCCACATTTCATGAGCGCTTGAGAGATTGCATATTCTATCAAAAATTTCATCGCTCACAACATAAAATAAAACAATAGCAGCTTGAGCGTCGAGATGTATGCATTTCATCTCCCCTTCAGTTGGATTATCTTCATTCAATGGAGACGAAAAGCCGACATTTACGATCCACCATATTTTGGGGCTCATAGATTTAAAATGAGAAGTCATAACTAATTTCCAATGAGCATAATTTGAACCATCTAGCACAGGTAAAACGTGTGATTCCTCTAATTCTCTAGTCGACATCCTTTACTCTCTAGGCGGTTAAGTCTAATAAAATGAGAGACCTTGCTCGATACCAATTGAAAGGGCGGGGATGTCGCCTAGAGAGGTGAATAAGCGAATTATAAATTTAAACTAAATTGCAGCGAATACAAAACTTGAATGTCCGAATAATACTTGATTGTCCGAGTGGTTCGGATAGTCAGAGATTATTCGGAGTATCCAAGTTCTATTCGGATATTCGAATCCTCCGAGCACATAGCTCATAAATGATATCTAGGCTATTTGGGGGATATTAAATACACCAAATTAAACTAGTTAGCCTAGAATACTTGAGGCAAATAAATATCTAGCCGAAAACTCACTAGAAAAGTAGATCGGGCAATTTCAAGATTCAAAATCAAATATTAATGCAAGAGTAAGAATCAAACTTGGAGACGAAGATTTTTCACCCGAAGTTCGGATCCTTGAGGGGATCCTACGTCTCCGTTGAGGCGGCTCGGTCACACTTGAGCCGGGGTCTCTTTCAACCCTTTTCCTCCGGTGTTGCACTTGCACTTTCATGGCGGCCATCACACAAGACACGGGGTCTCTTTCAACCCGCTAGCCTCCGGTGTTGCACCTTGCACTCATGGCTTCACTTCTTGATTCCTTCCCTTGAGGCGGAATCGAACCTTCACAAACTTCCTCGGCCAACCACACGAAGAACCGGTGGCTCGTGGCGACCTCCTAGCCGTCTAGGAGTCCTCAACCTCAAGAGTAACAAATGCTCACGAAGAACAAGCTTGGAGATGAAATCAAGTGCTCAAACAACTCAAATCTTACTCAACCTAGCACCTCACTCCTCACACTCTTCCCTACCCTTCTCACAAAGGGATCACTTAGATCTAAGGGCAAAGAGGTGTTTTGGGGTCTCAAGAACAAGAGGATAGCTTCTCAAATCAATGGGGTAAGAGCCCTTCAAAATGGGGAGGATGGGGCTATAAATAGAGCCCATCAAAAACTAGCCGTTTTTCTCAACGTTCGGTCGATTCGGACAGTCCGAGCTCAAGTTCGGATAGTCCGAACCCATCAAACTTCAAGTAACAGAGAATTCACTTGGATAGTCCGAAAATATGTTCGGATAGTCCGAAATCTTCGGATAGTCCGAACTCACTTCGGATAGTCCGAATCAGCCTTTGAGCGGCCGAAGCAAACGGGCATAATTTTTGACTCGGACTCGATTTCAGTGATTTTGGACTCTATTGAAAGCTAAGAACATGGGCTATACAACTAACAAGGTCTCACTACCCAAATCTCAAAGGATAAATCCAGATTTCACAAAGAATCCAAGAGAGACCTACAATTCTCACTTTCCGGTACCACCAATACCACACTCGCTCTAAATTTCACAAGGATGGATCATTTGAGCACTTGACACATCTAAAAGTCATTCAATGGAGCATCCCTCTTAATAGTACGGCAATCCTTAGACTCAAATTCAAACGAGAAATCTAAGTCTTACATTCAATCGCATCTTAGTCTTCTCCGTGGATGCAATGTGCATGATGTCTTTTATCAAATGATTGATGACGTCTTCGCCTTGTCCAACTTGACTCGATTCACCTCATGAGACTCTCGTCCTATCAACCTTGACTTGATCATCCTCTCGACGATCTCCACGCCAAGTCGATCTTGACTTAGTCCTCAACTCTTGGTGACACCGCCGTCTTGTTGACCTCGAACGATCATCCTCCACGATACCTTGGTTATCATACACACACGGGACCTAATTCTTTCCAAACCACTCATGAAAAGCATTAGTCCCAAAAGCTCAATAGATATGAAGAGATTGATATTTGTGAGCGATTGATTACAACAAGTGTTTCATATGAGGAATCACAATATAAATGGAAACACTTGACATAAGAAATGTTCTCTACTAAGTGCATCATGATGAATATGTAATTGATCTATATGCACTAGAGAGATAATTGCCGATATGATGAATCAATTAAATCATGGCAAGGATCACAGTCTTTACTTAAATGAAGCACATGACGAGAATATACACGAATTGTACATGTGCAACTAATATTTGGAATAAGAGTAAATATGTGATCCAACTCTAGATTAAACTTCACTAAGAGAAGTGCATGAGAAGATATACAACTAAGACATGCATGCACCAAATCAATCTATAGCAATGTGAGGTTTAATTCTAGTTAATACATGCATACTAAAAGCAAAGCACATAATGAACTCAAATTAATATATATATGCACAAATAAATATGACATGAACCAATGTGCATATATATAATCAACATGCTACTTGGAGTTCACCATGCATTTGCACAAAAGGAATGCAATAACAAATATAGAAGAGATATCAAAATTGCATACCTTATCTTTGCTTAACCATCCCACTTGATTTTCCTCTAAATAGATGAGACTAATACTCAACTTGGCAATAAACATTGTTAGTCTCATAGCAATATAATCATATTAGAGGTTTGTCATTTGTTAAGCACTAAGTTAAGCATTTACACAATTATATAGATTGTCATTATATGCGTTTGTCATTAATCACCAAAATAACATAAGTGCCTAGATGCACTTTCAGGTGGTCTCTTCTAATTTCTATTGGATATGTGATTGGCTAACTAAGGACCTGCTAGAATGATATCATATATCTGCTATTGTTCTTTTGTCTGCTGAGTGGATGTCCTCTGTTCTAGAGAGGTCATGCCGAAATTTTGTAAATTTCGGTGGCTTAGTTTTATTAGTGGTTTAAGAGTTTAGAGATTGAGTGCCGTCTCATTCTTTTTCTTAGAGGTGTCATTCGTTATTTTGAGTTTTGGTAGCATCCGTGGCGCGTTTGGCGTCGGGGTGTTACATTGGTAACCGTGCACACCAGGTTTCATCCCCATGAAACTCAACTCTCCTCTCTCCTCATAAATTTATTGTCATGTCATCACTTTTGCCTATGTGGCATCTCATTTAATGAGAATAAAACTCCCATAAAATCGATTTGCTTGCCCTCGTGCACACGCACCAATGCCTCCGAACTTTGTCGACCACTACCACTACTCCTATGGAAATGCTTCCCTACAAATAAATCTATGATTCTCTACCCGAAACGGGTGTCCGTCTTCCGAGGATGCCGTTAACGGTACACCTGCTTTCCTTTGTTTTTTTATAAGACGTATTTTAATTTTGCATAAAAAATAAGGTTGCATTGAAATTGAGGAAGATACGAGAGAAAATAACTTAAATGCCCCAACTTAATTGTCTTAGAAGATGAAAGATATACATTGTGTAGGTGGTAATGAATAAATGCATATGGATAAGAGAAAATAAATAGAGGTATAGAAGGAAAGGTCTTATTAAATCTATATGCAAACCTTACATTTGTAAACAAGATAATTAAAAAATAGGCCTTATAAAAAAACGAAAGGAGTACTTTTTTTGTTTCTGAGTGCCTCTGAAGAGGTGTCTGGGTAGTGCTTGTGTCTTCAGAGTAAGGGTGTTAAGTGTGGTTATTGTATCTTACGATGAATAGTGATTGTGTCGGTTGAATAGTAATTACTAGTGTGAAACAGTGTGTCGCTTGTTCGGTGTTGGCAACAAAAGATTGAAATGGATATTCTCTGTTCTTCTTGCTTCTTCCTCTCTCTTCGATTCTTTCTGATTTGAGTTCGTCACTCATGTCATGGTGATCACCTTAGGCTACGGGCATTACATTTGATATCAGAGCCGATTGGTGGACATTCGGGAATACATGCAACGTACCAATGTGTCAAGAGACTCTTTTACTGGGAAGGGCTGAAACGAGCAATTGAAGATTTTGTCAAACAATGTGCAGTTTGTCAATAGGACAAAGGGGAACACACAAAGATGGCTAAGTGTTTGTAACCGTTACCAATTCCATCTAGAGCTTGGAGAGATATCACCATGGATTTTATAAAAGGGCTGCCAAAATCCGATGGGTATGATGTGATTATGGTGGTTATAGATAGATTCTCTAAATATGCTCATTTTGTTCCTACTCAGCATTTTTTTACTGCTCATAAGGTAGCTCAAGTGTTCATGGCCCGTATTGTCGAGCTACATGGGGTGTTGATATCTATAGTGTCTGATAGAGACAAGGTGCTCACTAGTAGATTTTGGAAGGAATTATTCAAAATCATGGGCTCTAAATTACAGACGAGCACGGCGTATCACCCACAAATTGATGGGCATAGTGAAAGGGTAAACCAATGCTTAGAAATGTATCTTCGATGTGCCCGGCAAAATGGAGAAGTTGGTTGCCTTTAGCTAAGTTTTGGTATAATACAAGCTATCACACTTCTTTGAATGCTTCACTTTTAAGGTCTTATATAGGTATGAGCCAAATTATGGGTTGTTGCCTGACAGTTTACAAACTGACCAACAGTCGGTACAAGAAATGTTAACAGAACGGCAAGCACATACTGAGCCAGAATTTCAGGTTGGGGAGAAAGTGTTACTGAAGCTGCAGCCAGATGCTCAGAATTCAGTTGAAAATCGCCTATATCCGAAGCTTGCCTTCAAGTTCTGTGGACCTTACTCGGTGTTTGAGAGAATTGGGAATACTGCTTACGGTTTGGAACTTCCACCGGAGGCACAAATCCACCCGGTGTTCTATGTGTCTCAATTGACAATGTTTACACCTGACTTCACACCGGAATTTAAAGACCTAACGAAGATTGCTGAGTTAGATGCAACAGCTCCAAAACTTGAAGAAATTTGGAGCGCCGATTGGCCAAAAAAAGGTAATGTGGTGATTCCTCAAGGATTAATCGAATAGTCAAGCATCCTGTCCGAAGCAGCTACTTGGTAAGACCTTCATGTCTTGCACAAGAGATTTCCAGCGGCAGTTGCTTGGGGACAAGCAAGGTTTAGTAGGAGAAGACGATGTCAGGGTAGCGCCTATGTATTCAAAGTAAGGATGTTAAGCATGGTTATTGTATCTTACGTTGAGTATTAATTGTGTCAGTTGAATAGTAATTACTGGTGTGAAAGAGTGTGTCACTTGTTCGGTGTTGGTGCGAGAGTCTTTGGTAGGGTCCCACCTGTAAGTGTCTGGGAGGGACTCAAATAGCGCTGCGTCTGTATTGGCAACAAAAGATTGAAATGGATATTGCCTGTTCTTGCTTCTTCCTCTCTCTCCTATTGTTTCTGATCTGAGTTGGTCGCTCACGTGACCGTAGGCCAGGGGCATTACAGGAGGCTTCCTCTCTTAACCAAGGAGTATTCTTTTGAGCTTCATGAGCCCCCTAGAGGGAATTTTTTTATTTAATATTTTTTAAAATCTTTTTTGCAAAACTAATCGGCCGAACGAAAAAATTTGAAAAATACCCTCCTTCGCCCGATGCAGGCGATCGCCTCTTCGGCGATCATCGCCTTGCCCTAACGGTCGATAGAACAGCAGCTCTCGATCCGCTTGTTGCATGGTGCCCACGTGCCGTACCGTCGCCCATGGTCAGGCGATCAGCGCCATTTAAACGGCCTCATGAAAGATCTTGTGCTCATTTCGACCGAGAGCGATGATCGCATGACCGGTAGCGAGGAGAAAGGGAGAAAGGAAGAAAAGAGAAGAGAGGAGAAGGGAAGGAAGAAAAGAGAAGAGAGGAGAAGAGAAGGGGGAAGGAGAAGAAAAGGAAGTCTCTAAGATATATCTGTTCATTTTAGGTCAGGATCAAGGCAAAATGCCGAGACGTGCAAGTTCAAAAGGAAAGGGCAAAGCAAAAGAAGAGGGAGGCTCTTCGACCTTGCCGCGCACAGCGTACCAGGATCTCTTCCTACCGACTAGGGTTGTCGCACCGATGTGTTTATGCGGAGATCGTTGCAGGGTTGTCCGCTCATACGAGTTTCCAACTTGGAAGAGGCGGTATTGGAAGTGCCGCAACTACGAATTCGACCCGCCGGAGAAGGCCCGGGAGCTTCGCCTTATGGTAATAATCATACGTGTTTCCTAATATTTCTACATGGAACTTTCCTAATTTTTGTTTCATGCAGTTGCCTCCGCCACTGTGTGAATTTATGCGGTGGTACGATGAGGAGATCGACCCGGAGGACCAAAGGCTCCTTGATGAAGAGTTCGGGCAGGAGTTCGAGGCGGCTCCAAGAGGATCGTGGCGCCAACGCGAGAAGACACGTATTAAGGAAGCGGAGGAGAAGGAGGCCGAGAGAAAGGAAGCGAGAGAGGCACGTCGTGCGGAGAAGCCCCACCGGAGGCATAGGACAAGGGAAGTGGCCTCGATGCACTCGATGAGCGTCTCGTTGTTCGTTGTTCGTAATGCTCCTCCAGTTTTATTGTTCTTCATGCACTATGTAGGCTCTTACTACTTTCGTTATTCGTGCTGCTCCTCCCGTTTGAAGTCGTAATAAAGCGATTCACCTACCTTATTATCCGCAAAAAATTATGAGCTCAAAGTCCCCATTTCTGCAAACTCCCCTCGCACCCCATCAACATTATCACGTACGGTGTTCGCGAGTGCCTTTTCCGATTTTCGCAACTTCCTGCCGGGGCAATGTCTGGCTATCTCGCCCATACATAAGTGGTAGCCCGCGTTGCGTAGGTCGCTCTTGATTTTTCTCGTATTTTTTGGGCCGCATCTGGTCTGTTCCGCGGGCCTACGAAAACCCTTAAGTGGCCACGATTTATGTGGTTTCGTGGCCGCGAGTGCCTTTTTCGATTTTCGTAACTTCCTGCCGGGGCAACGTCTGGCTATCTCGCCCATACGTAAGTGGTAGCCCGCGTTGCGTAGGTCGCTCTTGATTTTTCTCGTATTTTTTGGGCCGCATCTGGTCTGTTCCGCGGGCCTACGAAAACCCTTAAGTGGCCACGATTTCTGTGGTTTCGTGGCCGCGAGTGCCTTTTTCGATTTTCGCAACTTCTGCGGGCAACGTCGCTATCTCGCCCATACGTAAGTGGTAGCCGCGTTGCGTGGGTCGCTCTTGATTTTCTCGTATTTTTGGGCGCGTCCGGCACGTCCCATGAACCTAAGTGGCCACGATTTCTGTGGTTTCGTGGCCGCGAGTGCCTTTTTCGATTTTCGTAACTTCCTGCCGGGGCAACGTCTGGCTATCTCGCCCATACGTAACTGGTAGCCCGTGTTGCGTAGATCGCCCGTGATTTTTCTCGTATTTTTTCGGCCATATTCGGCGGACCTTACGAGGCTACGAAAATCCCTAAGTGGGATGCGTATCACTAACAAAGCAAATCATTTTTTCCGGTTCAATACAATAAGAAGTTTTTTTTTATTGGTACTTCTTCCCGGTTCAATACAACAATTATTGCACAAACAATTTACCACAAAAATTGCAAAATAAAAATAGCTACAGTAACCGATCGCCCCAGCCTGGGGCGATCGGTCTATTTTTTTTATTTTCTCCTCTGCCTGCCGTTAGATTTGAAATCCTGCCGTTTGCCGACGCACCCATCGCCCCAGTACCGGGCGATCGCCCCGTACTGGGGCGAAGGGAGGGTATTTCTCAAATTTTTTCGCTCGGCCGATTAGTTTTGCAAAAAAGATTTAAAATAAATATTAAATAAAAAAATTCCTCCTAAAGGACCCACTACAAAGATCAACCAGCTGAATGGCAGATTGGCAGGCATCTAAGCCCACTCGATGGAAGGACGGACGGTAGCAGAATTTGCAATGACGTGGCAATCTCCGATGCTGAAATTTGCACTCGACTTTTAAAGGAGAGGTCTCATCGGAAGCAATTCATTTTCTAGTGAAATTAACGAAATCAGTGCCGGCACTCCGCTGATGTAAGCATGCCCACTGTGTTCACATATCCGAGAGACCGAGACCAAGTAGAGTAGTGTAGAATATATAAACAGGAGTAATATGAAAGCTCTAGTACTCCCAAGTTTTCCATTTGAAAAGAAGGGTCTCCCTGCCTGGTGTCGTAGCCTGTAGGGCGTATAGTATCGTGCTATTAGGAGGACTCGAGAGTGGTAGGCCGAGCGGAATAGGGAGGTGCGGGCAACGCACAGCACGGCACGGGACGTCGCCGCGCCCGCGCTTTTGGTCGATGGATCGGCCGAGCCGGGTTCGGTTTGGCAGGCGGACGCAACGCTGGTGGCTGCAACGATCGTAGCAGTAGTAGCTGCTAGTTGGCCTTAGACGAGGGTATATTTGGTTTGGAGTTAACTTTATGATAATTAATCTTAAGTAGATTGCTGTATTTTATGTTAATGAAATTCAGCGTTGCAACTGTAACGAAGTTTGGTAAACAACTGAATCTATAACATGTGGAATGCGAGACTAAAAAAGTATAGCAAGTCATCGTTGTAGCAACAAATTATATATCCATTTAAAAATTTAAGGGGAATTCGGGATATACCACTTCATTTGCTAGCGCTTTAGCAAACATTACTCGCTATCTCAATGATTGTGGCCCAAAGTACCACAAATGAAGTGATGTAACCTAAATTTTTCCAAAAATTTATAGCATGCAGAGTTTCTCTACTATAATTATAAAGCAAGAGTTTCTTTCCATATCACTTCATCAAAATTACCCATCTTTACTATTACTATTTAATTATCTACCTTTGTCACTACTAATGTTCTTTATAAATAAATCTTTTATTATAAATTAAGTTTCTATTGTAAATACACATGCACATGGTTAGTTTCAAACTAAAGAGACGCTTCCCTGTCTGGACTCTGGCGCACATGCTCGTAAGCGCGTTGGTGGCGAGGCACCAACCGCGGCTTTGTGCTTTGGGGAGGCTTATTTATGGCGGCTCTGTGCGACGAGGACACGCGCTGGTGGGCGCATTTATGGCGCTGCCCTACCACATGCCCCCTGTCGCCGTCGCGTCCCAGTCCTCACCGGTGGCCAGATGGAACCTCGTTGCCGTCGTCTCCTTGCTTTCGAGCCTTTTCTTGCTTCGTTTTGATTCATTATAATTGATCACACCCGTGAGGTTGTGTGGTTTGACTTGATTTTTGCCTCGCATCTCCAGTTTTGTAGGGAAGCTTGGACGCACACATGCCGCTACAATGCCAGCTGCACAAGCTTCACAGATTAAACAGTACATAACGCAAAGTTTGCACTCCTCGCAGGAGAAAACACACAAAGTTTGTGCTTGAGCAGCAGACGCACGGAAGAGTTGGCGTCTCACTCTGACCTCTGAAGTAACCAAGCAAGGATGCCTCCGTGTTGGCGTCTCACTCTGACCTCTGAACTAACCAAGCAAGGATGCCATTGGACCAGAGCTAAGGATGGCAACAGAAAAAATCCCTACGGGAGCGTTCTCACATCTCCGATTCCTGATAAGTAAAATTTTCTTGCCCCCGTTCCCGTCCGTCCCGTACACGGGGTTTAATTCCCTCTCGTCCCCGATCCCCGACGGGTTTGCGGGGCCCGATGGGGACTAATCCTCGAAAATGTTATATAAAAGATCACATGCTACATGAATTAATTACTAAAGTAATGGTGAAATGTGAGTGAATCACTAGAGTAATTCAGATTTATCATATTTATTAATAATGACCTCACGTATATTATTTCTTTTGAGAATGATCATTTACTTCCATCTATTATTGATAACGCGGAGATTGTAAACGGTGGAACGTCTCCATCCCCATGATAAACCTTTTGCGAGGGAGAGATTTTCCTATTCCCATCCTTAATAGAGGATTTCTCCACGGAGAAACGGAGACGGAGGCCATTGCCATCCCTAACCAGAGCCGCGGCGCTCAACCTCACTTCGTTTCTAGCGCTGCACCTAAACGAAAACGAGGGCCCTAAACCGGATACCGCATGGTACAATTGTCCTGGATCAAACGAACTAGAGCCTAGAAATAAACTGCACGTCCCATCTCGGCTAAGCAAGCACAGGCCCAGCCCATCCTATCTCGGCTAAGCTAGCACAGGAGGCCCAGCCCAAACAGCTACAACCTCAACAAATTCCAAGCGCAAGTGGCCTGGAGCTTTCGCCGCAGGAAACCGGCAGTCCATTGGTCGCTCCCATTTGCTCTCTTCCACTTTCCCTAACTCGACGCAAAGACCTCGACGTGCTAATGGCGGCGGCGGCGGCGGACCTCGCGCAGAGCAAGCGGGCCATGGCCAACGCGCTCTGCAGGCACCTCAACCTCGATCCGGTAAGCCCCCGGCCGTTCACTCCTAAACCCTGTGTTCCGATTTTTTGTTGATTCGAAGCGATAGCGTTCGATATTTGCTCTGTACGCGTCATGTCATGCAGGCGAGTTTGTTTTTGTCTTACTGGTGCGTGCCAAGATTTTCGGATGCAGATTCGTTGGGCTCTGAGCATGGTTTCGTTCGTCGATAGTCAAATTTGAATACTCTCGCCGGTTAAATCTCATGTGTTACAGTTATACTGTGATCTGGAATTTAGGGTATGGTGATTTCGTGCGTGCTGTGTGGTTGGGAAATGTGAAGATATGTAGGTGCTGTTTGGTTCAGCAAAGGGTGCTGTAATGGTAATGCAATCAGATCACAGGGTAATCCATTACGGTGTAAGGGAAAACGAAATTTGTTTGGTTCACTTATGTAACGTCTTCCATTTCCTTAATCATGTTTGGTTAGGGACAATGGTAACAGCTTACACATTTCATTTCATCTGAGGATTCTAGTCATAACGACTATATATAAACTTAATCATGATAGTCTTGTGCTGCCGGTAAGTGGTATGTTCATTTCCCATGTACGCATCAACATTACAGCATCAACATTACAGCATTCTGAGGATTCTAATCAAGCAAATGAACTGGTAAACTGAATAACAGAACATGTCTTTGAGCTTCCAAAATTCAAGCAAATGAACTGGTAAACTGAATAACAAGTATTAGGTGCTAGATACTAAACTGGTAAACTGAGTAACAAGTATTAGGTGCTTGCAAAATTCAAGCAAATGAACAATCAAAACAAGGTCGATCTGGTACATTGGCTTGTCAAATTCCAAGATAGCAGTGTAGTTGCTTAGGAAATACGAAGTTATAACAGAACATGTCTTTGAGCTTCAATTGCTTCTGAGATGAACACTGGCTTGTTAAATTCTCAAGTGAAAAAATTGCTGCATCAAACAGGACTCATTTCCTCTTTTGAGCATCATCTAATGAAGGAAAAAAGTACAAACATAAATACAAGTCATATTTGCATATATAACAAATGCAAGTACCATTATCTAATCAAAAAGGAAGATAACCAAAGGCACAAAACAGCGATCAACCGCCCAAACAGACGCGAGTACCAACTAGGCAACTATCAACTAAACAGGAATATATACACCTTGTGAACAAGACAAAAATACTCTTGACTAATAAAATAGGTAGATAGCATATGTGAAAAATGATTGTTGAGAAAACCATAATTCACTTGGCAGTTAAAACTCAACTGCACATTCTTCTCAAGTTGGTCTAGCAGGAAACAAGTTCAAGCGGCAAGTAACACAACATGATTAGAAATATAAATTTGCAGTGAGTGCAAGTATCTTATCAGTATAACCATGCGTCTCAATTCTAAGACTGCATTATTATAAATATGCATTTATATTTCTCTAAGCAATGCGCAAACTCTTTTCAGAACCAGATAGGCAGAACAATGGGAAAGTATGCATACTGGGTGACACTACACGAATACCAGATTTACTTTCACAAGTGCAATCTCTTGGAAAGGAGAATAGGGCACTGAAGATTTGGTGAATCCACACCAGGATTTGTTATACCTGTACAAGATTATTTCCTGATGAAATTATCTTTGGAAGGATTTGTTGAGATCATGATAAGATCTCCAAGTGCCAGTCTTCTTGTCCTTTGATCTTTTCTTTAGGTTATAAGTCCATTTCAGACAAGCTATTTTGCATCTAGAGGACATAATTTATGGTTGTATATCTGACCGGTCTAAAAGCACTAGTACATAGTAGTGGGTAAACGTTAATGTTCGGATTTTATTGTAGTGACAGGGATATCTAAGCAACAAGCCAACAAGGTTTACAACTGTCTCAAAAACAAAGATAGTTCAAAGTCTGAACCCCAGTCAAAAGAAACAAAGCAGCCACAAGAAATGAACCTTGACCAGACCAAAACAGACAGTTAACCTTGACCATATGGCCAGATCAGATCCAAAGGATTCGTTAAATATCACATCCAACATATTTTCAAATGTATCATGGATGAGTAAAGGACTTAACTGATGCACATTAAATACAAAATTAATGATCCTGATTGAGGACAAAACAAAGAATGCAGAGAGTAAAAATCATGTGAGCTTCATGCCAATCGAATAGTGAAGATTTTGCTGGGCCCAAACTTATCCACCTGACACATCCCAATGGGAGAGCCATCAAAGGTCCTAGTGATGAATTCACATGGGAGACAAAGCTCCAGAAGGGTCCTTAATATCAGATTTGTTGAGAGTTGAGACTATGTAGTTGCAGCATCTAAGTTACGATAAAATTCTGTGGCTACACAAGTTGTAGCTCACAATGTCATAATGCATAACTCTGAAGAAAAAAGTAACCCATACAAAATAAGTGCAGGGGATCCTTTGCGGTTACTATTAACAGAACAAATGAACCTTGACCAGACCAAAACAGACTAGTTGTTAACCTTGACCATATGGCCAGATCAGATCCAAAGGATTCCTTAAATATCACATCCAACCTATTTTCAAATGTATCAACTGATGCACATTAAAACTGAAGACTGACAGGACTTGTAGTTCACATATTTACAATCTTTCAGCGCTAGATCTTGTGATGGTTGCTTACATAAATCAGACTGGTTACTGATGTTAAGTTGAATGGACTTATATACCAAAAGATTGAATGGAGAAAAAAAGATGGGGTGGAGACGGATGGGAGGGAGAAGAAGAGGAATATAGGGGAGGGAGGTCCTCACCGGCGTGATGCGACGGGAGAGGGAGGTCCTTGCCGGTGTGATGCGGCGGAAGCGCAGACCTGTGCTGTGGATTGCAAGGGTTAGGGTTTGGAGAAATGGATAGGGTGGAGAGGGAGAGGGAGAGGGAGAGGGAGAGGACGATGGGGGTAGGAGATCCTCACCGGCGAGGATGCAGTGGCCGGAGGCGCGGCGGCTGCTGCATCGCGTGAGGTCGCGAGGGGAGGGGACGACGAAGGGTATCGGATAACGCTGGCTGGGAGCGGTAATGAGCTTGTGAGGGGGCGATATCTGATAACGCTGCGATGGATTACGGAGTCGGCGAACCAAATGCGAATCAACGCTGTCCGGTAGCGCCGTTATCCGTTACGGGCAAAAAACGCCTAACCAAACAGCTCCGTAGTTGCCTACGGTACAACTGTTCGATTTCTTTGGGCGTTGTGAACTGTGGAGTGTCCGAGTGTATGCATCCAATGATGACAATCATGCCAATCAGGAATAAACGAGATCATGTGTGCGGTTGATGAATTGCGGAGTTTTTTTGCATTACGCTAAGCACCGCAAAGGGGCTCCTTTGCTTGCCAAGAGTGTATTTGAGATGAGCTTGCCGCATAGCTAGGACTTGGGTATGGTTTAGTACTTTAGTCACATGGAAATGTAGCTGGCAACATTAGTGCTCCAGTAGATTAGATTTACAGTGCCTTTGACCAAATGTAGCATACGCCCTTGGCAGAGTCTCTCTTACTTCTTAGTTGTTACTCGTGTTTTATCTTGTTCAAAAAGTTTGCATATGCGTTGCCCATATCTTCAAATGGTGCCTGATCATGGGTTGGTACAGCGCTAACTGTGTAACCTTGTGATGATGTGTATTTTGGATACTTACCGACTACGGACTTTGACTTGTCCAGCATACAATGCACATCCTTTGATGATTAGTATGTACTGCATTATTTCTTGTGGTTCGCTATTTTATCTGAGCAAATTTCACCCAACACACACTTATCAAGCTGGACTTGTGTATGTGAGTTGTTATAGCTGGAAACTGATACTAATGTCTGTGCTGAATATTACAGAATACCATATCCAATACAATTATTGAAGAGAGTGATATTGTCAGCCTTTTCTCACATATTGTGAACTCATCTCAGGATGAGGTAACTGTTTTTCCATGTCTCTACACTAATTCCACTTGCTAATGCTTATCTACTGACACATGACTTCCTTTTCTTCATTGATAGGTAATGAAGTGGGTCGAATTTTCCAGCAATTTTGTTGGAAATGATGGAGAACAGCTTGTATTGCTTGGCAATCTGAATCAACATTTGTCCCAGAGGTCTGTACTGTTGGCTAGTGGCTTTAAACCATCGGCTGCTGACATTGTTGTGTTTGCAACTGTACAAGTTCTCGTGGTATGTATGATGTAACTTTACCCATTTGTATGACCACCATTTCATTTGCCAGCTATTTTGTACTCCCTCTATTACCAAATAGATGTCTTTTCACTTTACATGGTTTTGAATGCATATATTAGTAAAACTTTACAAAACAAATAATATTTTGGAAGCATTTTCAGTGACAAATCTACCAATATTATTCATGTGGTTTATCTAAAAACTTTTGGGCACATTAAGCTGAAACTTTGGCTTCATGCATTCTAAAATCTCAAACAACATCCATTTTGTAACTGAGGGACTATTTGCTGAAGCGGAATTTATGGGCTAGGGCTACTATTTGCTTCTTTATTCTTATATCTGCTGTTATTAAGAAATACTATAAATCTATAATATCTCTTCCATGATTTTAACTGTTTATTGCTTGTTTCAGAGTCATCTTAGTGACAGTGAGTTGAAGAAATACCCACATATATTGCGATGGATGGACTACATTCAGGTTTAAAATGAATATTTCTGTTTATTTTACTAAATTATTCCTACCTGTTTTCTTAATTTGTTCCTATCTGTTGCCATCATGAACTATATATGCTCTTTTTTTCTGAAATAAAATGATCAAATGCATATAATTTCTCTTCATGGTTCCCTATGTGTATTATTGACCACAGAGTTGAATACACATGGTTTTCTTCTTGTTTCTTATCTGGCTCTGTGGTGGTATCTGAAGATTGTTGATTTACAATATTATTCGTCATTTCAAAGATTCATTTCCTCTTGTTTCTGAACTTCCACCAACTTTTGGAACTAGCCATGTTTGTGAATTATTAACTTTATCTGATATCCAAATCTGATTCAGGCATTTGGCTTCACTCTTATAGAGCTAGCTTTTACACCTTTCCAAATCAACTAGTGGTTTACATTGTAATTTGTATGCAAGTGCTGAGTCAGGCTGTCATTCTAGTGTCATTACAATTTGAAAGTAACTGCTTGTTGCCTTCATACCTGATTTTTAACTATAGCTTTGTGCTGGTGGGAGTCTCTTTTCAAAAATAAACACCGTATGGTAATTAACAGGATATCATATTGGCAGTTCATTTAGACCATCTAATGTGAATCTCTACCATTTTGTGCAGAACATCGTCGATTTTGGTACAACACTGCAAAAGATAAACATAACCAAGTCTATCTTTGATCCACCATCTGTAAGTAAAGTTTTTTTTTTTTTTTGGTGAGCTGGAAATATTTTATATTTTGGGGGTACCCATTTTGTTTAACATCTTTATTATATGTACTTCCAGATACAATAGGAATTATCGAAAATTAACTCTGTCGATATGCTATTTCTATTTACCATGTTTACAAAATCACGTTCGTGTTTGGTCTGATAAACCTTGTATGTGTTAGCATTGCTTAAATTTAGGATCTGACTGATACAAAAACTATTGTTAGTGCTGGAAAAATTTATCCACAGAGAAATAATAAGATGATGATACAACATTTTTCTTTTCCAATTATCTTCAAAATGTTCTTTTAAAAGTGTCTATGTTGAGATCACGAAAGTAGTCATACCATTTCCTAATTATATATGACAGCCTCCGAAGAAAGCTGATAAAGGAGATGCTGATCCAAGTTCAAAGAAAGCTGTTTCAGGACAGAAAATTGTGGACGAGTCAGATGGAAGTGCTGACTCCAAAAAAGCTGCAGAGGTAGTTTATGACGTAACTGTACCGATCTCATTAGTTATAGGCACTTCTGGACCATTAGTTATAGGCATTGTCTAGCTTCAGTATTGCATACTCAAAATTCATGGTAAATTTTACTTGTGATTCATGTAGCCACATGTGCAATACATCGTAAAATTAGGTGGACTGTAGATCTCCTATTATTACTCTCTTCAATTGGCATATAATGCCATATAAAATATTTAAATGTTTAATCATGGGTTTCACATAGCAATGTTGATTTTCATATTTGAGCAGCATTGATTTACATTTCTTTATTGTACAAGATGTCTTCTTTTCGATTGGTTCGTGAGTTCTTTTGTTGGTTGATACTTATCAGAATAAGCCTCCTGTGGACAAGGCAGATCCTACTTCAGCAAAAAACAACAAACCTTCTGGGGATAAAAAGAAAGTCCAAGAGAAGTCCGCAGGAAAAACCAAAGAGGGGGCTGCAGAGAAAGCTCCAGAGAAAACCGCAGAAAAGGATTCAGAGTGCAACGTCAGTATCCTGAATATACAGGTTGGCCTTATTCGCAAAGCGTGGAAGCACCCATCTGCTGACAGGTAACCGTTTTTTTTTCTACGTTTACAACACTTCTAAAAGGTCCCACTAGTTGTATTGCACTCCTCCATCTAATATTCTAACTTATTATTTTTGCAGTCTTCTGGTGGAGGAGATAGATTTGGGAGATGGCAATGTGCGTCAAGTTGTTAGTGGTCTTGCTAAATACTGCAGCCCAGATGAGCTTGCTGTGAGTATTTGACAGCAACTAGGAACTTGAATTATTCTTGTTCATTTTGCTCTCTCTGAAATTGTTTCATCCATGATGCTGTGTTGTGTTATAAACATTGCCTTTTCCTTTCAGAATCGTCATGTTGTCTTGATCACGAATGTGAAGCCTGGGAAGCTGCGGGACGTAATGTCTGCTGGATTGGTATGTTCTGTTCAACTTCCATCTATTGTAGTTGTGTTTGTGTACCTCAACAAAGCATCTTGAAATGTAGCTCTTAATTGGTTTGTCAACTATTTTGCAAAATACAATGTTCAGGTGAACCTTGCTGTACACTGCAAAATCATTAGGCCATGTGTATGTTACTGAACTTCATACTAATAGATACATCTAAAATAGGCAATGTAACGTGAAGTCCTCACCATGTCCTTAAAGCATCTGAAGTGAAACACTTATTTAGTCATTTATGTCTCACCATGTAATACCATTGAACTTTGTGAAATTTCTAACCCCCAGTCCAAACTGTAACCACCCTTTTGGTTCTAGGAAGTTTTCTTTTTTATATATAATAATAGGATGTTTTCATTTTGAAATGTTGTTTTTACATTAAAAAAATGCCAGGTCCTGTGTGCTTCAAATAAAGATCATACAATTGTGGAGCCTTTGATTCCTCCGGAAGGAGCCAAGCTTGGAGAACGCATTTCATTTACTGGGTAAGAATGATATCTTGTAAATGCAATATGTATTTAAAGGAGTGTTTGTGCAGTTCTATACACTATGTGTTCTTACCAATTTTTCCTATCAGTATTCATGGCTATGAATTCGAAGTTGTACAAGCTGATATGCTATTTGATATGCTTTTGAGATTGTTATGTAAGTTGTTGCACAATATATTGGTCATAAGTAAAATATTTGTAAGTGCAATTTGTATGAACTCATGTGATGAGCTTTATGTTGTTATTTTAGGAAAATCTGTAATTTAGCATGGTTAGCATTTTGGTGGTAACGAGTGGTGTATAAGAGTATAGATAATTCGTGCGTTGGTGGGCCACTTCTGAAGTGAAAAGAGCATAGTTTAATACTTTCAGATTTTGCTGGGTTCCTCTGGAGTTATTTGATTTGTATTTGGCCTGCATCATTTGCAAAGATTTTTTGTCCACTAATTTTCCATCTTTCAATTGTTTTCAACTGAATTATTCACATGTAGGTTTGCCGGGAAGCCTGAAGATGTTCTAAATCCAAAGAAAAAACAGCTGGACAAGATCACACCGGTACACATTTATAATGGCCTATTTCGTGTGATGCCCTCTCACCTTTTTCCTTTTGCTGATCAAAGGTTGTCCTGGCCTTTCAGCGTGATTTGGGCAAATTCAATCAGTTTTGTTGTTAGTTAGACAAATTACACGTAACATATTCAATGATCAGATACAGATAATTCACATGCCATGTTTGTTAGCGTATTTATTTGTGTAGATAGCATGAGTAAAACAATAACTTTGCTTTATTATACATCAAGGATCTTCGTACTGATGAGAACGGAATTGCGACATTCCGAGGGATACCCTTCACCACATCAGCTGGTCCATGTAGATCTTCGATTCCTAATGCAGACATCAAGTGAGCAACTCATTAGGCTTGCGGATTTGAAACATTGATGTGCGAAAACACATGCTAGGTGGCTGTAACATTTTGTCTTACATCTTGTTATGCCCATATCAAGTGTTGCTAAAAGGTCAGCAGAGTTGTGAGTTGATCGAGTTTAATATCTTAAAGCAAATTTTGACTAGTTTTTGTGCGAGGAATTTCTGATACTATGTAAACTATCGCGCAAAAAGCAGAGATCTTTCGTGCACACAGTTCTATGTTAGCTATGAGAGCTGTGATGGCTCAATTGTTTTACACTTATTTTCAGTTAACCAGCGTTACTCTGGTTGGCATATTGAAGGTATTTTCAGGAATCAGGACCTCCTTTTATCTACTACTGGATCATTAACATCTTTAATAGAAGAAGCAATACCTTGCTTCGTTGCAGAGTTAGCATGAGGCTATGGGCATCGATTTGTGTGGAGCCCCTTTTTGCCTGTCCTGCAAGTGTTTCTCACCTGTAACAGTTCGCCAGAAGCAACGTTTGTTGGGAATCTGTTTCTTTGCGGCACAACTGTGGCCACATTGACATTGCCCCGGGAGGAGGGCGAATGAATGCCCCTTCTCTTGGGAAGTTGACATCATGCTTTTTTTCCGTCGACAACCTTGAACCTTTGAAATATCTTCCGAGAACTGCACCAAGAGGAATAAATCGACTCTGATTCTAAGTTTTGACCTCCAAGCATCATTGAAGGTTTAGCCCGGAAGCTCGATGCGTCTAAAAATGGCCTTACTTTGATTCCTCCGGTTTGGTAGTTTTGAGATTCAGCAACAAGACTAGATATTCGAGATCCGGCTAGGGGATGAAAGTTTGGCTTAATTTCTGCTCTCTTTTTGTTGCAGTAGCTACATACGCGAATACGCGATACTATCAATGGCTTGATGATGAATTGAAACTTGCAGTAGCTCATATTTTAGATATATAATGTACACATTGTACAGTTGTGATCTTTTGCCATGGTGAAGCAACCAGCAGTCGGCACGATCACCTTTGGTATGCGGCCTTTAAGCAAAGAGGGTACGTCTATACTTGTATTCTTTTGGTGTTTTCAAGCAACCGGCCGTTTGCACCGACGTTTTAGAAGATATTTCCCATATGATGCTTACATGTGTGTTTTTAGTGGATGGTGCTTGCTACGAAATAGTTGTAATTTTGAAACATTGACATTGATCTTCAATGTATACAATTGGTAATTTTTTAGTAAGATGTAAGTAATACTCATTAGAAAATATAGCATTCTAGAAAAACTTATGATGGCATCATATATCAATATCGTTCTTATTTAGCAGATCTAGTTGTTTTTATACCAATAGTTGTAACAAAAGCTTTAATTGCATGTCATAAAAATATTTCTACATTGAGTTTTTTCTACTCTGTTTTGTTCCTAAATCGGTGGGAGGAGAGTAGACAAACAAGAAAACCTGGTCCTAACGAAGGATTGATCAGTTTAAACACACACAAACGCCGGGTTTATTTCTGGTTCGTGACGTGCCAACCAATTTGATATTACAATCAGTAAGAATATCGAAGAATAACGCTCAAAAACCAATTAAACATGACAATCGGCAACAGATCTGAACAGCTTCTGAAGCCGATTGAATAAAAAATAATTGTCTAAACAACTTTTTAGGGCTAATTAGACAATAAGATAAAGATAGATTTTTTTTCAAAAAAGACGATGCGCAGCAAGATCGAAAAAATCAAACCTAGAAAATTGACATAATCATAGAAGATCAACAACCTACAATACGCAGCTTTATTGATCAATCGATGAATTACAAATATTCTAAATTACAGGACTACTCCTTAGTGACAAAAAGGTAAACAAAAAGTAGATGCGAGTTGTTAATTGATTGTTGGATGGATCTCCAGCTCGCCCTTGATCGCCTTTTATGCCGTATAGCCGATTGTATCCTGTTCCACACATCACTGAACATGATTTGTATCGGCTTCTATTATAGATAAAATTCCATCTATATCGGCTACGATTCCAAGTTTAACTCAACTATCCTTTTCTAAGCCGATATCAGCCAGACATATTCACTTTATCCTTATCCTAACAAATCGGACACACGTTGCTAAATTTTGGTGCTAACGCCTACCAAGTATAAAATCCTAAACCCAAAATACATCTTACTCTCATTCTTGACCTGTACCCCTCACACCTAAAAGTTATTATGAAAGTCAGGCTGCCAAACATCAAATCTTTTCAAACCAGCCATTCAGCTGTGCAACCCTTCAACTATACAACCCAACCAAAAATTACTTTTCAGAGAAGCTACAGTCATAATAAATAGAACCATAGAATGTTCACTCCATCACTGGTCAGAAAGATTGACATATGGATGATGTACATATAGTGAGGAGGAGATTTGTCATTTGACGGAGCAGGTTCTTCTTGGGACAAGCATAGGAAGGCAACGAACGACGCTGGTAAGCTCCAAGGTTGCGAAAACTAGTGAGGTTTTAGAAATCTTAGTCAATGTCTCGGATTTAGGTCGGGGACAAGATTCAAAATACTCGTAGAATAAAAAAAATTGGGAAAAAAAATAAAAAAAACTATAGTATCTCAAAAATTTTAGCGAGATTTCATAAAATCTTGAGTAATTTGACTAGATTTTGACTTTTATTTGACTAAATTTGGTCCAATAACCATTAAAAAAGTCATCTTCCATAAAAGTTTGTTGCAAATTTGAATTTTTAAGACATTTTATAATTTTGCAGAAATGCTGCCAAATTTTTATAAAATTGTACAAGCTTGATCATGCTCTAAAAAAATTATGATACCATATATAGAAGTGTAAAATAATACATAAAAATTTTCAAAATAATTGAACTTCATTTGTTATCTTTAAAAAATCAAAAACAAAATGAACATAACTAAGATAGTAACCTTGTCAGAATTTTATAAATTTTCTTGAGTGTAATAATAATCCAAAATTTTTAGGATAGATTAAGAATTGCCTTATAAACCTTCTATAACATTTTCAAAAATTTTAATTAAGAATTGCCTTATAAACCTTCTATAACATTTTCAAAAATTTTAAAAAATTTTGTTTGCTCAATCAAATCTATGAATACATTGAATTTTATTTGATTTCTTTCAAAAATAAAAAACACAAGAAACACAAATGATATAGTACCATTGTAAGAAGTTTATAAATTTACTGAAGTGTGATCATGATCTAAAATTTTTATGAATTCTTAATAAATGCCTCATCACCCTTTTCTAAAAGTTCCAAATATTCTCACCTTTTTTGTTTGCTCAAGAAAATCTATGTATTGATCATCAGGTTTTTATTAGGATGTAGCACTATCATAATTTTTGAAACTTCTTGAAGCTTGATAATCATATGAAAATTTTATGAAGACATTGATGATACATCAAGACCATCAACAAAAATTTTCAAAAATGTTCTAACATAGTTTGTATAATTTTTCATTCGGTTGAAGTTTGCCAATAAGGTTTTTATCAGTACAATAGCACTGCCAGAATTTTTTAAAATTCCTTATGGTTGATCATCTTCTGAAAATTTTATGGAAATATTATTGATGCATCAAGACCATCCAAATAAATTTCAAAATTTTATAACATGATTTGTTCTTCATTCAAATTTGTCGGATAGGCTTTTATCAGGATAGTACCACTATCAAAATTTTTAAAAATTCTTCAGGCTTCATCATTATCTTAAATTTTTATAAAAACATTAGTGATGTGTCAGAACCATCCACAAAAAAATTCATATTTATTTCATTTTTTTGATGTTGTTCGAGCTATTTTTTTGGTCGGTTGAAATTTACTGAGATTTCGAGAATTTTGGATGAAATTTCTAAAATTTTGCCAAAATGTCAAAAATCCCAGTTCAAAAAATTCTAGATTTAGAATTTTATTTTTGTATTTCATCTGAATTTCATCCTAAATAATGAAATTTTGCAAAAAAAATTAGATTTAGGAGGGCAATGAGATGTGAACTGAAAACGAATTTTGAAACCTTGGTAAGCTCAACCTCTTTAGTAGTGTGAGATTTCGTCCAAGTGCAGACAAGAAATGATCCAATTCAGAGCCCTCCTTGAAGAAAGTTGAAAAAGAAAGAAACAAATTCATTCCAAAAACCCCAAATCACCGAACAACAGTTAGCCCCAACATATTTTTATCGCAGAATTGCCCCCTGAGCGCCTGTATTAGCTCTTTTGGTCTCTAAATGTCTCTTGTTGGGCATGGTATGTAGGAGGTTTGTATCAGTATGGCAGCAATCATAAGCGCAAGAGGATGACCTAGTAGAGTGATAGGACGACCTGATGCGGTTGAATAGTAAAGGATAACACAGCAGGTCACCTATCATGATAGACTCATCTAAGTTGTCACGTTACTATTCGTTATTGCACTGCCATAAACCTCCCATGGTACCGAACATCGATAGAAGACATATATCGCCTGTCGTGGTAGAGATAAGGCTAAACATATAAAAATGAACAAAAGAGGCTGCATCCAAAAAAACAACTGTGAGATGTCAAATCCGAACTGGCTTCCAACCCTAGCTCTGTTTGAGTCCGATCCAAACCAAAAGCCCCAAAGAAACCCGACCGAAGTAGACTCGTAAACGAGCCTAGTTTGAGCGAGCCTAGCCTACAAGGCTCGAGCTCAAGAAAAGCTTGAGCTAAGCTCGAGTCGAGGTTTGAGCCTGGACCCAGGCTAGTGCTTGTCTTGGTCTAAACTTTAGTAGGCTCGATAACGGTAAACAATTCAATATGCATTATTTTTCAATAATAAAAAAATGTTCCATCTCAAACTCGGTTTGAATAAGTTCGGTAAGAGTTAATATATAGTAGCATTTAATAAGTAATTTATAAATTTAACAGGTTCACAAGCTATTCGAGTTTGACTTAGTAAAGCTCGTGAGTTCGGAATCAAACACAAGTTCAACTTGTTTGAAGCACAAATCTACTTAAGAGCAGGGTTCAAAATTTCACTGAAAACCAATGAAATTTCATTGAAATTTCAGATTTTGGGCTACCACAAAATCCAAATTACCTGCTGAATTAAAAAATTTGAAAAAAATAAAATTGCTACAATAATTTCGTTTTTTCAGTGAAATTTTGGCTAAATCGGC
This sequence comes from Guadua angustifolia, assembly GCA_036346375.1. Classification (NCBI taxonomy): domain Eukaryota; kingdom Viridiplantae; phylum Streptophyta; class Magnoliopsida; order Poales; family Poaceae; genus Guadua; species Guadua angustifolia. The sequence goes on along the minus strand of CM070501.1, from coordinate 41,009,144 downwards.
CAAATTTTTTAGATTTTAAACTGGATTTGACCATATTTAGTCCAATAACCCTTAGGAAAGTCATCTTCTATGAAACTTTATTGAAAAACTGAATTTTCGAGACATTTTAAAATTTTAGCAGAAAAGCTGTCAGATTTTTATAAAAATTGTACACGCTTGATAGTGATCTAAAAATTTTATGGTACTATCTTTAGTAGGGTAGGATCATAAAAAAAATTAAAATAATTGAACTTCATTTGTTATCTTTAAAAAATCAACAACAGAATGAATACAATTGGGACAATAACTTTGTTAGATTTTTATAAATTTTCTCGAGTGTGACCATGATCTAAAATTTTTATGAGAGATTAAAAATTTCCTCAGTACTATTCTATAAAATTTTCAAAAATTTTTAACTTTTTTGTTTGATCAATCAAATCTATGCAAGCATTGAACTTTATTTATTATATTATATTTCAAAAATCAAAAAGAGAAAGAACATAAATGTTACTGTTCCTTGTAAGAATTTTATAAATTCACTGGAGTGTGATTATGATTCAAAATTTTTATGAGATCTTAAAAGTTTCCTCTTCACCCTTTTGTAAAATTTTCAAAAATTTTAAACCTTTTTTATTGTTAAAGCAAATCTATGTATTGATCACTAGGCTTTTATCAGGATATAGCACTATCAGAATTTTTAAAAATTCGTTAGGCATGATCAGTATCTAAAAATTTTATGAAAATATTAATATTACATCAGGGCCATTCAAGAAAAATTTAAAATTTTCTAACGTGTTTTGGAACAATTTTTATTTTGTTCAAGTTTGCCGGTAAGCCTTTTAACAAGGTAGTAGCACAGTTCGAATTTTTAAAAATTCATAAAGCTTAATCATCATTTGAAAATTTTATGAGAAAATTAATGATGCATCATAATCATGCACAAAAAATTTGAAAAGTTTCTAACCTAGGTTGAACCACATAAAAAATTTCAATTTTTTTTATATTGTTTGAACTATTTTTGTTTAGTTGAAATTTACTAAAATTTCGGCAATTTTAATTTCGTCTGAAATTTGATTCAAAAATTCTAGATTTAAATTTTACTTAAATTTTATCCAAAATAATGAGATTTCGCCGAAATTTGGAGATCAAGCGTCAAGTTTTTTTTTTTTCAGCCCTACACCGAATGGCCGAAGTTCCAAACCCTCATTTCCTTCGTGCCTTCCGCCTCCGCTCCACCCCGTTCTACCACTCCACCCTCGCCACCCTCCCTCCTCTACCTCGCCTCCCCATCTCCCCTTCCCGAGGGGCGCAGCCACAGAGCGCCTCGCCTCCATGGCCGCTTCTCTCATCCACGCCGTCTCCTCCCCTATCCCGAGCCCCAGCTCGCATGCCCGCGGCGCCTTCCACCCCCTCGCATCCTCCCCATTCCTCCGCCTCGCGCGTTCCTCATCCTCCCGCCGCCTCGACGCCCCGCTCCGGGCGCTCTCGGCCGGTCCCCGACTCACCGCCGGAGGGGTCGCGCCTCGGGCTCGCCGCGTCGTCGCCGCCTTCGCGGGGGAGGAATCCGTGAGTAGCCGCCCTCTCCGAGATCCTTGCGCTTGTTGCTGTTTTCGGTGGTGGTATCTTGTTCTGATTTCTGAGGGGTGTTTCTTCTGTTCCTGTCTATCTGACCTGCGTGGTTTCACTTGGTCGCCTCACCTGTTTTTTCTGTGCGTGATGCGCGGCTGAGATTGGTGCGTTTTTACAATTTTTTCTGCGTCATGTGCTTTGTTTGACTATTCTGAATGTAATGCGTGGAGTATTGTTCTTCTTGCCAAATGGGCGATCCTTGTCGTATGGTGATGTTGATTTCTGTCAATGAGTTGCTTGAGGTGTTTTGATTAATTCTTTCTGGCAAATTCCATATTTTCGTGGCTGAACTGTGGTGCTCAAATTATCTATCTAGACTTCACAACTTATGTGATTAAGTTTTTTTGTTGAATTCAGAGGGGTTCAGAATTGGGTGATGACAAGGAAAAGGCAAAGGACGAGATAAAGCCTGAGGAGGCTCAGGAAGTGTGGAGTGAAATGCTCAAACAGTTCAAGGCGGAGGCCCTGCGAATGCAGGCCCTGGCAATGCAGGCATATGATGTCTACTCCAAGAGGACGGGGGAGGTGCTGTTGGAGGCCTCAGAGAAGCTGAGTATCCAGGCAGACAAAGCGCAGAAGGACCTAGGCATTATCGCGGCAGAGATTGGTGAGGAGGGACAGGAATATCTAAAGTTGGCAGCTCAGAACTCCCCAGACTCGATCAAAGATATCACGGAGACGTTCAAGGCTCTTGGCAAGTTGAATGGGCTATCAGGGTGCCAGGATTATCATGTGGGCATTCCCTTTGGTATGTAAATGCAATATATTGGTAGAATTTCCGATGATAATTAGTTCCCATGCTGGGAGTTGACAAACATTTTACACATCGAGAAAATGGCTTTGGTAGATCATCCATTCTATAGGCAATTTGGTGTTGCCTTGTTATGTAAATGATGAACAGTAGTTCACGAGCCTGCTTTATTTCTTGTAGGTACTTTTCTTACCGTAGGGGGTTTCCTGAACTTCATGCTTACTGGAAGTATATCTGCAATTCGCTTCGGTTTCGTTCTTGGCTTTGCACTGTTAGCTCTGGGTATCTCAAGTTTGAGATCACAAAGGGCAGGTGGTCGTCAGCCTCGTCTTCCGCTGAAAGGGCAAGCTGGTTAGTCCATTTCTACTCAGTTCTCACCATCTTTTTCTTGCTTGAGTTTGTTCCTGCTTTTCAATTACTGAAGTGGCAGAGGAGTAGCATACCCATGGTCTATAACTTGCGTTGATACGGATGTTGTGCATTTTTATGTGATATGTTTGTAACGTTTGTGACCTCAACCAAAAGAGTGAAGGAAGAGGAAAAAAAGTAAAATAGAAGGAAATGGTTTGTGATGTATTGAGAGCTCAGAAGATCACTCTTCCAAAATCCTATTTGTTCCGTCTATTTAGGAGCTATATGGTCTTGTATGCCAATTTATGTTGAGTTTTATGCTCTCTGATGACCACCACTAACCTACCACAATTTTGACAAGCATGGCTTACTTAATGGTTCCTTTTTACATATAAATCTTGTACTGTCAGTGAAAGTTCCAAATCTAATTTTTAAATAGGTTTTATTGTTTATTGAGGTCATATGAATCCATTGTTCCATTGTGCATACTAATCGGATCTGGCATAACTCCACCAAAAGTAAATTCAGCAACTGCTTCTAGATATGAATTGTTAACTGAGTCTATCGCTAATTTCTGACAATTTCCATTTTTATTAAAAAATTTGTTTTTTTTTCTATCTGGTGTAGCTCAAGTTTATTAGACCGGACTTCTGTAATAATATTTTTGAATGTCATAAGACATAATAATATTGGTCATAGGCACATTGCGTCCAAGCTTTCAGCTGCTTCAAATTGAACATGCAATATACTTCTAGTATGATTTCATATTTGTGATTGTTTACATTAACTTGTATTGACTCCTGAACTCTATTGAGGCTCAATTTACCATCATGGATTGAATAATCAACTCAAGATATAAGTTCTCAATTTTTTTGTTAGAACTCTGATAAATCATTGGATTTTTATCCTTTTAACTTGCAAATTTCTTGACATTCTTGCCTGGTGGCATGCAGCAATTGCAAGTGTTATCTTCCTCAGGGAATTATTAAATTTCTTTCAGGTAAAGTTTATAGCTTTGTTTGTAATTGTATTGCTAAACTATGGTGTTTTCCCTTGTTATCACCGTCAGAGTTTAATTTGACTTTTTTCTTTGTGTAGTATGGGTGGTTTCCAAATATTTTCATGGTTCTACTCAGGTCAGTACACATTTAACATTTGTTCTTGCTTGGAGTATTTTCATTCTAGACTCCCAGAAACACATTGAGATATATAAACAGTTGTCACGAATTATGGCGCTCCTTACATGTTTATGGTGCATTTATCAACAAGACTGCACAAAATGGCTTGTTTCTGTGGCTGTGAGGATTAAGGGGTCAATTTTGGTAAACCGTTTTTTCCTTGGTGCATGTAATGATTTTCCCACCCATAGGCATTTGACCTTTTCTGTCAAGCCATGATTTTGTGATAGATCACCTCTCATTTACTGCACTCCACAGTCCACAGTTCTTCCGAAAACCATATTGATCACCTGTGCTGCAGACGAACATGACAGTGCGGCACTTCTTCATTAATCTGTTAGAAATTCCTTTTTTTCTTGAATGTCACCGTAGAGTGCTTTTTCTTAATTTCACACATAACTGCTAGTGTTATATCCGAAAACTGTGAATTATAAGCTGAGGATTACCTAGGCTAGACTGGTAGGTAGATTATTTTGTTTTTTGTGTTCCTCAAATTTCCTTACTAATGATTACCTAGGCTAGACTGGTAGGTAGATTATTTTGATTTTTGTGTTTCTAAAATTTCCCTACTATACATTGCATGTGTCTTATTGTACAAGTTTTACACTATTATCGACTCAAAATGTGACAAATGTTTCTTTAAATGCATCATCTGTATGACATCAGGAATCATAGTTGGCCATGAACTATTTTCCATAATCTTACACGTCTGCTAGCTTAAATACTAGATTTCATTGTGGAGTTTTTCTTTCAATAATTAAGCTATATCTCTCTGTTTTCTTTTGTTTAGGGGCCATGTTACAATTCATTTTAAAATGAAACAAAAAATTGTTGTAGATATATGAGAAACATCATCAATAAGTAATTTTGAATTGTGCTGCAGTGGAATGGTGTCAGCCTTTTACATTCATCGCATTGTGACTGGTGGCCACAGGGTCCAAGCAGCTGAGGGTAGTTCACAGAACTAATGGTAACAGGCATTGATTTACGTAAAGATATTTCAGTTATATGCCATTTTCCAAGTACATTGCACAAATAGGACTATTACAATCTATGCACTTTGATAGCTGAACTGGTTATATGATGGGTACCCTTAAATGATTGAAATCAATTACCTTTCATCTCACGGCATAACACTTCTCTAGGTTATACAACACTGCAATGGATCAGTTGATCACTGAAACTTGGGTTTGAAAGATTGATTGTGGCCCTTTGCTTTTCCATTCCCTTCAGCGTTCAACTCAAGCAACCCTTAGCTTGTCTGTACTCTGTAGCCTTAAGTGGCTCTGGAGTCTGGACGTTGACGCTGAGCCTTGGATTCAGAGGACTCGCCTGCATACTTTCCCCTCACAGTTGCGCTCATTTGTTTTTCTCCTGATGTAATATATACACAGGCTTGGAACAACAATAAGAAATGACCCTCCAAGGTCATAAGATGTACCTATCTGTTTATTATTTCTGTTGTTTATTGCATGCTTGATAGACATAGCTGTGCTGTAACACATTCAAAATTTAGTGAAATCTAGCAAAACTGTTGACAATAATCGTATCAGTGGGTTGCTGTTTGGCCTCAATTAAATATGGTGGACGACAAAATTTGGTGGACTAATTTTGCAACGTTTGTAATTTGCTGGTTACATCAATTAAAATTTTTAGCTCATTGCAAAATTTCCACTGCAAATGGTCATCCTTTGACGGTTAACGTAACCATTTATACTTCACTTTTTTACCAGGCAAGCTTTTGCTCGTGAGCTACTACTGTTGCTACCATTTTTTTTCCTAGATGTTACTGCTTGTTACCATTATTAGCCACGAGGAGTGAATCGAGATCGGTCAACGCGGGACATAGTCATCGTTTTTAGGTTTCCATGTGAGATATGCGCCCAATCAATGTCTCCACGTTTTCTTTTGCGCCTCCTCTTCTGGGAATTGAATTGGGTGCGAAGTTGCATCAAGTCTGTGTGATACCCTCCTGCTCAGCTACGTCATCTGTTTCTCTCCTCTACTCCATTTTTTCTTGCGCAAGTTGCACTTCCCCCCTTGAATTGTCGACATGTTTAACCATTCGTTACGTGATGCTTTGTCGATCTTATCCCTTTGCTGAAACAAATTATTAGTAGCAACTAATTGGCTAACTCTACTCTCTACATCGCAGCCTCTGACCGGCCTGACCACTGCCTGGCCAGTCTAATGTGATCGCAATTACACGGAAATTTCATAGGATTTCGGCGGGAAATATTTTGTTTCCCGCGAAATTAGGTCCTAAACAGTGCACAAGATGAGATCTAGTGCAGCCTCCGGCAGCTGCTACTGAAGCATAGCGATGAGATCGAGACCACCGAAATCAAGGGAGCTGATGACGGATTCCCAGTCGAAGCTGCCATCCAGAAACTCCGACACCGGATTAGCGTAGCAAGGCTCCTCAACTCCGGCCACGCCAAACTCCTGCACCTCCAGTTCCACCTCTGACGGTGAGGAGATGGACGACCATCCCTGCGACGTCTCGCTGGGAGGCTCGCCGTCGTAGCACTTCTGCTCGGCGGAGAGCAACGGCAGAGGCGACTTCCTGTTCGGATCGGCACCGACGCCTCCCCAAGCGTTTGAGCTGAAATCGACGACGGTAGGAGGCAGTAGTGTCCCTTGCTGACACACGGCGCCACCTCTGCACGTGTGCTTCCCGTAGTAGGCGATCATGAACGCCGCCGGCTCCTCCGACTGCTGCACCCGCCGTGTCGCTCTGCAGCCCTGGTCTCTGTACGCGCAGCGGTAGTAGAGCCTGCAAGAAACGGACCATCAGGGTCTGATCAGCCACACACGTGTGCAACACGTTTCTCTCGATTAATTAGCACACCGGAGTCGAACAAAACGGAGACAGATTCTTCTGGAACAGCACGTACCTCGGATGCTTGCATCCGTTGATGTCCTTTTGCCCGTACTTTCTCCAGATGAATTCGTCCGCCGTCGTGCTGCTCTTCACCTCTCTAAGCGCCTCCGCACCACGCGCCCTGCGAAATTAACGGCAACTTGTGTTACTACCACTTGCCAGACACTCGTACAAGGCTGTAGTGTACGGTTCACCCATCCGAACTTCCCCTACCTTTTCTTTGACGGCATGACAGGAAGAGAACAGGTTGTGGCGCCATGCTCCTTCATCTTCCTCTTCTTGCCGGTCGCCCTGCTCAGCGCGGCGATGACACGTTCGCAGCAGCGGAGGATCTCCGCGGCGAGCTCCTGGTGCTCGCCCGGCAGCCGCGGGGACGCAGTCCGGAGCAGCTCCCCGAGGTGCGCCGCGGACTGCTGACCCATCGTCATCAGCTCCAGTACCACGGCAGTCGGGGTGGCCAGCGCCATATTCTTCCCGCTCTTGGCACCAGAGCGGGACTCGGACCAACCGACCAACTGCCGCTGCGTTTGTCTGGTTTTTCGGTGGCGAGCTGTGCGTGCGTGCAGGAGGCAGTAAATCACCGCATCATGCCATATCAGCCATCAGGTATTTGTAGAACATACGACGAGGGAGCCCGCGCGGAAGCAGCGTGGAAGCGGCCAGCAAGCCGAGCGTCAGGCGACAACGCAAGTTCACTCTGTTTCTGACGCACATGGCCCTAGTACTAGCAGTACTATTGACGAGTGGCGACTTGGCGTTATCTCACTAGCCACGTGCCGTCTTTTCTTGGATCCCTAACGCAAAATCCCGACCGTAGAAAGATACGGACTCGACACGTGGTACATCTTGTGGACTCCTAGAGCACAACACGTCCGTTGAGTTGCTCTATTCTGGGAGCATGGTAACTCTTGCCGGGCTCTCAGTCTATGAGATGTGCCACGTGTTACGTATGTGTCCTTTTGTAGCCGAGCAAAGGACTATTTTTATAATTTTATTCAAAAGAGACTAAATTTACTTTAAAAAATTTACTACGAAACTAAACAAGTGATGACGTCCTTAACCGCTGCATTCCGCGGCCCAACCCTTCCTTTGCAGCCGATCGAAGAGACTGATCAACTATGGCAAGATGAGATACGCAGGGCGACCCGGGGTCCGAGTACGATCGAGGACGTGTAGTAGTTACCAAGACATGTAGCGCACTTGTTTATTGTACATACGATGAATCGTCACATGGGTTTAGTTCAAACATGTCAAGCCCTCTGTGTCTTGGCGAATTAAATAATTTCTCCATTCCGTACCATTCTAGTTTTCAAATTTTATTTTAAATACATATCATTATATAATATTACGTGACTTTTTATCATTTCTTCCTTTAGCATATTTTCTCTTGAGCTATTTTCAACATCATTTACAATTTTGGACTAGAGTAAGACATACAATCAAAAGATATAATAAAAAAGGTAATACAGTCTTTTTGTAGATGTGAACGGTGGAAGTAAAAAAAAAAGAATGACATCTAAATCGGGAACAAAGAGAGTATGGATCTATTTTGTTTGATGATAAATTTGCCATACTAAACCTTATCAAAAGTACCAAAATTTAGTCACCAAATTAGCCACTAATGTTTTAGCTAAAGATTGGTGAGAAAATGAACTAGAGAACCAAGAGAGAAGGAAATTTTACCAAAATTCGGTAGTAAGCCAAATACTTGTCAAATTTAGTCAAGCTACCAAAATTTAATAAGATAAGCATTAGTAATCATTGGAATCAAGAATTTTTTTTAAATAATAGATTTTTTATTCAAATTGCAAAAATGTACCTTGATCTAAAAAAATTGCAAAATTATAACTCTGTCGCCATATGGTTGGGCAACAATAGCGCAAAACGCAGAAAAAACTGAGTCAACGCTGATGTGGCCTCTCTGTCGCCAAATAAAAGGGTAACAGGCCTCTGTCGCCAAACCATTTGGTGACAGGAAACTGTCTCCACTTCAATTGGCGACGGTGAACTCCTCACGCTAAACTTAACCGCTTTGCGATCTCTGTCACCAGTTGGTTTGGCAACAGAGGCGTGCGCCCCCTCTGTCGCCAAATCAACGGTCAATTTTTGCAGTGGAAGGCTTATGTTGCCATTTCATTCGGCGACAGGGAGGCCGACCGTTTTTTTCGTCTACGTGGCGCTGACGTGGCTATTTCTCGTCAGTTCAAATGGCGACACAACTCTTTGTGGCCATATCATATGACGACATTTCTCTCTCGTCGTTTCAAATGGCGACAGATGTATAGTTTTGTAATATTTTTCAATCGAAATATATTTTTGCAATTTGAATAAAAAATATATTATTTTTTAAAAAATAATCCTTGGAATCAAACCAAACCGTCCCTATATACCATAACATTTGTTTACGTGATAATGTGACGCGCTGGGATCGATACTAGCGATCGATTCCGCGGTCTTCGTGGCAAGCACAATCCTAATACGACAAGCACAATCCTAATCAACGCTTAAAGCTAGCAGTCACTCACACATGCATCCGCGCGCACGGAGAGATGGAAGGATAAAAAGAAATGCAAGTGCCACGAGAATCGCTTGTGTGGTGTCAACGTGTTCCCCTGAAGACTCGGATTGAAATTCAATGTACCAGCAGGTGCGCGAAAACCCACCGTTCGAGACCTAAACAAAAAGATGCAAAGTAGCCGTAAACTATTCTCCGACGTCGTCGTCTTCATTTTTTTGCGATCGAGGAACCGTGTGCACTGTTCTTTGGGCCCCGTGCTTTGCACTGCACCCCCTTTCTGAAACGAAACAAACGCCAATAATTGATCTTCACTTCAGTTCATTCATTCATGTCTATCTTCATCGCGCGCACAACCGGCAGCACGAGAAATGTAACTGAATCTGATCGACCGGGACGTGAGAACACTGAGAGTAAACAGTCTTCCATAAGTCTAATATAATGGGGATAATGATGCTTAAGTAGCGTGATTCGGTGCAGGCGTGTGGTTTGGTGGTGACCAGTGAGGCCACGCTTTCTCACTAGAACCACCAACATGTGCTGCAAGCCTGCAATAGTTCTTGCCCGGATTTTAAAATTACAATATGCTCTTTTTCAATTGAAAGAACTGGCCTTTCTAGTCACTGCTCACTAGTGTACTCTCTCTCTCGTCAGTACTAGTTTGACATGCAGAAATGTTCGGTCTCCAAGTTGACATGAAAACAAAAAACATTTTCAGACACCTTGCTGGACAAGTGTTTGGGATTAGGGTCAATACCAAACGATAATGCATATGTTACGGTTACGTACGTTGATGCTGATCAGATGATGTTTTCTTAGATCAAAGGCCCAGTCGGCAGCTGCATATGCTGATTGCCTTTTCTTTGTCAGATAAAGGCTGTTACATCCAACAAAAAACTCATCCAGGAGACCCAGCAAACCTGCATGCATAACGCCGGCAAGTCTTACACGGTAGCATCATCGATGGTTGGTTTTCTTCACAGTTCACACCCCCTCCTTCGAGCCAAAATCTAACCATCCTGACATGCCTCAGCTTCAGCTATCGGCACCTATGACCAACCTATACATGCGTTCCTTCGAGTGAGAATTGATACCTTGTTCATCTAGTGGCAGACTATATATAGTACGAGTAGTAAAATCAATTTCTTTTGTAGCTAGGATTACTTCATATCAGGCTCTACTACTATTCAGTAGTCCAGGAATTACTTCTTTCTTTAGGAAGCTCTGAGCTTTCATTCATACAAGGCAAGAGTGTGAGCCACGCGGACGCCGTGGGCGAACGGTGAGGCAGCCGTATGCACACGGGCGAGCGTTTCACTGTGCGCGCGCGAGACGCGGCCGGCCAGCGCGCAGACACATCGTCAAAATGGTGACGTGGCGCGCTGAGCGTCGTGGAATCCTCCAGCACTTATATACGGTAGTATAAGAAACGTTCTTGTTACAATCAGCCCTTCTTAGGATTGAAACTAGAAACTGGGAACTGGAGTTCGGCCAAATTTGCGGTTCGCTTTGCGCGCAAGCAAATTTAGCACAACAATGGGCCACAAATTTTGCTGACCTTCTAGCAAAGTGAACTATGAAAGAAGAAAAAGCAGAACTGAATTCAAGACTTCGTTAAGAATCCCACCAATAGATTATCGACTCCTCTGCCAGCTCTCCCCCATAGATTCACTGATTGATTGTTGGCAGTCCGTCTCAACAATAACTTGACTGTAACCCCTTCGACGAGCGAAATCAACGCCGTCGCCAAACGCCAGTGCTTCGACAATCAAAGGATCTGCAATCCCTCGGTAGGGCTTACTCCATGCGCCCATCCAGGAATTGCGTACTCGTTTTTGATGCCCGGAAAACATTATTTAGCGAGCGAGTCTACGTATGATCTCAGATTCTTGGTCCAGAAAGAGAATGTCCAAAGACCTGTGCGCGCGCGGCCTCTCTTTTTCTTCGACCAGCAGCATATTGACCAGAGTAGTTACCATCGAACTTACGGTCAATTTCTATGTCAACTTGCGCAGATCGTAAGACCATCAAAAGTATATTTTAGAACGTTCCAAATTCACGCATGCGAAAGAAACGGTTCTCTTTAAACAAACAGTTTAGTTTCACGCATGCGAACAAAACTGTGATCAATTGTGCGTGTGTGTGTGTGCGTGTTTTTTTGGGTATAACAACGACGTAGTTCGCGGTCTCGGCAAGAAATTTTTTCTTCCGGCTTCGTGTTTGACCGATCCAAGATCGATCGAGGACTACGGTTACAACAACTTTAATTTTCAACTAGATTTAGCCACGTTGCTGTTAAGTAATTACATTTGTCTGTTTAGACGTTAGGTTGGCTGTACTAAAGATTCTTACATGATAGTGTGAAATAGATGTATTCTTTATTTAATATGTTTTTAGTGGATGGAATCATCCTAAAATCTGAGTATCAAGCATGCATACATTTAGGCATAACACTTTCAGAACCATGTAATTCACAGGCAGGGGGTGGATCTACGGGGGCACTCAAAAAATTTCAGAAACGCTGCAAGATCACATCTTTAATAAGCAAGCAAAATTTATTAATTGAATTAGTTTCGATTTCGATAGTTTGAGATTTTTAAAACCATGGAACTACTTGTATTGTACTTTTAGCAAAATTAACATTTATGTGTTGAATCTACGATGTTGCGAAATCATTATATAAGACTATAGAATTGTACACATGAAGTGTGCACCTATAAAAAATTTAAGTTTCACCGGTGCTCACGGGTATGCACCGTCCATCCCTTTACAAGCATCCATCACTGCCCATCATGAGCACAGCCGCCAGTACATTGGGTGAGGGCCCCACCATCGGAGTTGCCGAGGTGCTTGGCACCTCGCCATCTCGACTACGATGGTGATGGCGTCGAAATGCCGCCGACCTTTGGCCAGGGTGACAGTGACACAAGGGGCCGGGCGTGGCCCCCAAACAGGACCAAAAGGGGGATGATACAGGGGGCGTCCACGGCGGGGAGCCAGAGCCGGCTCGACGATGCGGGAGCCTAGAGGAATCACGAAGAGGCCATTAGAGACCCATGAACTGGCGGCGGTGCCGGATTAGTAGGGGAGCCCTTAGGCTAGGGCTCGACGTGGCGATGCACTCAAGTGAGAGGAGCTAGCCAGCGAGATGAGCAGTCGTTGGTGTTGGCTGGGAGGTCCGGCCGGGATAGCTGTAGTCACATAGAACCATAGTATCTGCATATGTATCACGTTTTCATTTGGTGTTAGTCCTTATTGGACTCTGTTTGTGTTTTTCCTTTTACCATAATCGAAGCAACTCGGGGATCTGTCGTTTAAGTTTGAACCCTCGGTCTCCAAATCTCTTGGTCGTCAATTCTTCTGGGATCTCAGGTAAGTCCAATCCTTCGATCATATTGTCTTATTAATTTTTCGTATCAAGTAATTGCAACTTAGTTTACTTAATATCCACCTACATGGTAAAATTGGACTTGTTTAGTATCACTTAATGTCCAATTTAGAAAATGTGTTAATGGTACTAGCATGACAGCTAAGACCTATATATTGTCTATACAGGAGGTTCTGCCTTGTGGTATCTTATGAACTATAGTTTTCTAATAATTAAACTTGACCCTTTTACCCAAAAAAAAAGTCTTTCCAAAGACCCAAGTCCACCAAGGTATTTATGTGTCCAAAGATGCATAAGACCTTGGTGGGTCCTTGATGGTTTGGTTTAACAATTATTTATGTGTTGGATTATGGGCATTTAATGGCTGGTTTGCTAAATTGGACTTGTTTAGTATCATTTGTACTCGTCCCTATATTGTATTAATCCTTTTGTTAGGTTGCTAGCACGATAGATATCCAAGAATACTTCACCGAAATCAAGATGAAGAAGATGACTGCCTTCAGGTAACACGAGATTGAACTAGAAGCATTCGTCAAGATGGTGATGAATATTGAAGCAACATCAAGACAGTATCAATCATGAGTACTGCTCTAGATATTTAGGCGAAATTCATGTTGTAAGCTGGAATTATGTTAGTTGTTTGTCATCTATATTTTGTAAAACTATATTTCCACTGCTTTATTTATCGAATCCATTGCAATTGCTTCTGCTTTGCTACTATGCTGTGCACATTTCTCGGTAAAATAAGTCTTTGCTGAGTAATAGAGGCGGAAGACTAATTCCATGCTACCAAATTAAGGTAATGGCATGTGGGGTACGTTGTCACAGCTACAAAGTGCAGACGTATAAACAGCGTACACGAACCAATAAGAATTTCTCTTACGTATTTTGACCCAGATGTTAGGGTTTGGTAGTACCGGCCTGGAGCTAGCTCAGAGTCGGACCGCATGCACCACTTGGCGAGTTGCGACGCGATCACACGCGGTAACAAAAGCGACTCCAGTTGATTGGCTTTAGCCAGCTAAGTTTAATGGTCCATGCACACACGCTTCAAAGTTCAAAGCGGCTAATGCTTCCGATTGGCAATTACCGAGCAAGAAACTAACATTACTCAAGGACAACAAACTAGTTGTATATATGTCGTTTGCGTGCTGGACTCTTACTGTCTTTGAAATGGTCCGAATGGATGTCAAAGCTAAGTATGCAAGAAATTGCTATTAATTAGTACTCCAGTTTCTGTAGCACTACTAATTAACTACTGATTTGGTAGATTGCTGTAAATAAATGTAGTACGTTCTCATGGAGGCACAGGCAGCCGGCAGAATATCACATCCATGCATAAGTAGCGCAGATAATAGTACTGTGGATCAGTAACTGACTTTGGCAACGCACGTGAGATTTTCCGAAGAAATCAAATTGGGGACCAATTGGTGAATGATTGCATCGGGCCGGGTGCATTCTGCCATCTATAGTCGCCAGATATCTCCATCTGAAACATGGAAAACTTAATTTCATCCATAGACTTCTCTGGCATGGCTGGCTGGCCGGTGGTCTTAGTTGATGGTCAAATTATGTGGTAGTAATACGTACATGCTGATGGAAAGCGTGTACTGCATTGAATGCATGAACCTAGCTACTCCATATGATCAACTGTGCCGCCCGGCCGGTAGATCGTCAGGTGGTGCATGCGTAAGTATATATCTAGCCGCACCTGTAGCACGATTAGCCGAGTGATGCGTAGTTGCTCTTCTGGCTAATGGAACTCTATACTCAATCTAGCGATCGAATTCTTTCTGAATGATGACCAGGGGTCGGGTTCAAAATAGTGGAAGAGAAAGACGATGACTAACAAACTACGCAATAGGACAAGTAGCAGCTGGGAGCTAGCTGCGTAACATATCGTTACTACATTGAAGATGTCAATGTCGCATAAAGGAAAATGTCAATATATAGAAGCTGTATATATGTAGTAGTACGACACGGACTGCAAATTCGAACTGTTTCTAGGAAGAGCACTGAGCGCTTAACTATATATTCAAGAAAAATACTGCACTTGCACGAAGGAATAAAGTAACGATTAGGAGTTTTTTTTTTTGTCTAAATCGTCCATAGCACTATTCAGTAAAACACTACAGCAACATTGACATTGTATCGAATACACTACATCTGATATTATTCGACGATTTGGATAGTTCGTTGTTTAGATCGAACGGTGCTTAAGAACAGTAACCACTTATAAATTACAGTTTCTTTACAAATCACACAAGAACTCTATCGCTCGTTTGGGGTATATATAGGAATTGCAGTAAATACAAAAGCTAAATAACACGACCGTGTGTGTACGTAGAGAGAGAGGGGTTATATTTTGCAATTGATCTGGTACTAAAATTGAGAAGAATCACTTTAGCCGAGTTGTTTTCATCCGTGTTTTAAGAAGCAATAGTTCCCCTTAGCCTTATGTTTAGAAAAATGATCGCAGAGAACCCTAACTCTGGTACTTGCCGTTCTTAGCGGAATTGGGAGGATGGAAATACAATACTCAATCCGGTCATAAATAGTTGTTGTTTTGGATATAGATATAGTCAAACTTTCAAAGATTTGATTATCAATATCTTTTTAAATATTTAAATTGGATATATGAAAATAATACATGTAGATTTGTCACAAAAAGTACTTTCATAATATTATAATAGAAATTAATAGTCAAAACTATGTTTTGGAAATCTTGTCGATGTCCAAAATGGTAATATTTGTGATAGGAGGGAATAATATATCTATTATACGTGAAAAAATCCTCGCGTAGGGAGGTCAGCCACATCACAGCTTTTGTGAAAAAGCCCTCCGAAAAATCCGAAATAGTGGAATGCACTACTATAGGATTGTATATCAAAATCGGTTCTTTTTTGTCATTACAGTCGGTTCTAATGGCGATACAAAGTCTTTAGATAATGATGAGTAGGAGCTATCACAGTCGGTTTTAAGCCGATTGTGATAGAGCCTCATCACAGTCAGCTCTTTTGCCTTCATCAGAATCAGTACTTATATGGAACCGATTCTGATGAGTGCTCTCACTCATCAGAATCGGTTCCATATAAGAACTAACTCTGATGACTATTATCACAATCGGTTCCACATAATAACCGATTCTGATGATGTCGTTATCAAAATCGGTTCCACATAAAAACCGATTGTGATGACCCTCATAGGGTGTGCCATTTTTGCATATTCTCCAACATATTAACAGTATGCGCGTATGTGTGTGTGTGTGTGTATATATATATATCACATTCACAGGACAAAACACAGAATGTACATATCACATTCATAGAACGCAAACACTTAAATTACAACATATATATCACATTCGGTGATAATATACAACACAAACATACTTAATAATTAGTACACATACGTGCATATATCACATTGACATATATAATTAACATTGTTCACATATGGACTAGCAGGAGCCTTCACGATCTCTAAACCTGCCATTCTCTGATATAACTTCTAACCAGTATCACTAGTATAAGTGATCTTGTATATAGTTGAGTACTTTGCTATCTATGATCCTCTGGGGGATATTGATTTTCTGCAAAATAAAAATGAGTACACTAATTTAAGTTTTAAAATTTGTATGTAAAAAGCTAAGTGTGTTATTATGCATGTACATATACTTTAGGGAAAAGATACAAGTCGCCAACCACGATCAGCTTGTGCTGCGTGACGTAGAAGCCACGCGGGTCATCGCTGCCTTGTTGATGACATTGCGAAGAGAGAAAGAATTTTACACACGAAGGTTAAATGTCAGAAAAAATTAATTGTATATATGCTAGGCACTTGTACCTTAAAGTGTTTATACTCCAGCTTCTTGCCCTTTTCATCATCGTGTGTCCCTCCTTCATTGACATAGGCCGAGAAACCCTACATACATTGAAGAGATGCCATTGATTCAAAAAAATGAATGTAGTTAAATTCAGAAAGTGTTAGATTACAGTAATGTACTTATTGCTTCAAATGAGACTTGATCGCATAGGCCATCAGTCTCTTCTCAATTGAGTTAAAAGTGTAGACTATGTTTTCACTTGGAACAAGGACGAGTAGAACCCAATGGTTGTTTATTAAATGGTATGCAATGCAAGGAAATAAGTTCGCATAGGGTTTAAGTGCGTACAAGTAATTAAAGGGTAAAGTACTACTTACTCCTCGTGGTACGAGAATAGAACAAAGTCTCTCTTCAACTCAGCATTCAATGCCCCCTTGATGTAGCTGGCAACGAAGTCCAGTTAAAGCCTAGCCATGGTCGCAGGCATAAACTCGGGGTTGACAAACCCAACTAGGTGTTGATTCATCACGGATCGCTGCCTCATTGCCCTACAACTCATGTTGAACGTTAGAAAAATATAATGTGAAATCCTACGAAAGTTGTCAGCTCATGTTGTATGGTGCGTTACTCACAGCGTCCAATATCATGAAGTAAAAATATTGATGACTATGAGTTGGTATACATGGAACAGATCCTCAATACTGATTGGGAATGTTCCATGCTCGTCGCGGTGGAAATGTCCACTTCTATACCTCACATTGAAGTCGACTCGATGCTCTTCCTCATTGATCCTATCAATGTACTATCCATGGAGCTGCGAGTAAACTTGCCTAGATCATCCAATAGGTTGGATGTAATTAGAAGTTTTCCATGTACATAGGCCTTACAATCCTGAGGGGTCTTCGTATTATCTACCAACTTTCCTTTCTGCGTAGAAGGAGCCTTCGAGATCAGGGCAAGGGGCTTTTCGTGTGTTCGAGGGGGCGCTGTGGCCTCTATTAGCTTTATCTTCTTAGAAGGAGTCTCCGAGACCTCCTATGGTTCAGTGGCTGTTGCGCTAGCCCTTTTTACGTGCGAGCTCTGCACTTTGCGTAAGACTCATCTCGATGTTGGGAGCAGGAGCAGCCGTAGGTACGGTAGAAACCTACAAAGCACGCGCATATATAACTTGTTGCAATATTACTAGAATAGTAGAGAAGATGCGGGGGATTTTTACCTTGACCAGTACGACACCTGTCGTGGGCCACTTGATGAACGACATGCATGCCTGCCTAGAGTGGTGATATCTTCATTGGGAGGAACTCCAGCACATGTGATACGAAGTCTTCGTGTACGTAGTACACCTGCACCCTCATGTAGCCCTTCCCCAAAGGCTGATCATGCACAGTGTCGGTCCCCTTGCATGGAAATGCAACTCTGCGTGCAGCCTCAACGGGAAATCCGTCTTCCGTCAGGGTGAGCTGGCACTTGGTAAACGCTTGCAAAAAGTGTGCAACTTAAGAAAAAATATTGTGGGAGTTACACTCGTAGTTTTAAGTCAGGAAAAATTAATTATTACCTTTAGCTAGGACCGGTCTTATCATTTTTGGAATCGCTTGTGGTGGGTCGGGGCACAAGCTTCTCTACGAGAGGCGAGGGCATTTGGCTCTAACTTTAGGAGATCATCGCCATCATCTCGTCTCTCAAGAACTTCTCATATGTCATCATCTTCTCCTTACGTGACATCATCTCCTCTTTGATCTCCTGCTACAGCTGCTCCCTGAGCGTGTCCTTGAGACGCTCCGCACGTGCCTCCCATGATCTTGATCTAGCACTCGCAACATCATCTTAGAAGTAGGACTTCTTCGTATACCCCACCCCTGCGGCAAGCACCCGATCCTTATGGTCGAGCTTCCCGATCGCAGACGATAGGACGTCATTCGACTCTTTTCTTTGAAAGGTCCCATACTCTTTCTATTGGCTTACCTCCTCCTGCAATAAGCGAGTACGAATTAGATCTGAAATATAAGTTGGGTCAATTGCAATATACTAATTAAGTTAGATGTCTTACGATGGTGGAGACGACGTACGCGGTAGCGGGGTTTGCAAATACAAGCTGCTTGTCGACGGTTTTCTTTGTCTTTGCTAATACCTAGTCGTGTGCTCGTTCCTCACATACGAGGGAGTAAGGCATCGCCATCCCGGAGTTCTCGCACTCCTGGGCTAGTCGCGCCCACTCTATCTTCTTTCTCTCATAGCTGCCTGTACCGAGATGGTGCGGGTGTGTGTTATGCCTCTAGATAGCGGCGTTCCTCTCTCTCAGCTACTCTACCTCGAGCGTACCCTTCATCCTCGTGAACTCCCCTCAAATATCAGGAGTTACGAACGGATACCTCTCGAATGGTGTACGATCTTTTAGCACGTACTCACTATGCATGAAAGACCTTGAAGTGCCTCAAGACACGGATGCTGGTTCTTTAAACTCAGAAGATTTAGGATTACATTTAGGTCTGATTGTTTTACAAAAAAAAAAATGATCCCGCACATTCAACACCGGCGCCGGTTCTTTAAACACGGGCGTCGAGTAATTAACTTAAAACTGGAAAGACATGCACGCTGATACAGCAGCCACCTCTACGAGTGTTTGGTACCTATCTGCAAATTTCGATTCCAGAGTTGTATTAAGAAACGACTTTCCAAGTCCACGACTCCGCGTGGAGTGTCGGATGGTGACCAAACCACTTCCAAGTTCCAACTTGGGCTGAGCTGTGCAGATGCCACGACGCTTCTCGCCCCGGGCCCATCTCATCCCATCGCAGCCGCCTATATAACAGCGCCACCACACCTCTTCCTCTACTTCTGCCCAGCCACCTAGTCAAGGCTTTCAGTTCGTCCGCCTCCGCGCGCGCACGAGCTCTGAAGAGTCTCTCAACAGCAGCACAGCTGCACAGGCCCAGGAGGCAGAGCCACCATGCAGGTGCCGTCTCGTCTCAGCGTGAGCGGCGGTAGCACCAGTAGCTTCGACTCCGCGGACGAGCACGAGGCGGTGGTCAGGGAGCTGACGCACGGGCACGAGCTGACGGCGCGGCTGCAGACGGAGGCGCGGCGCGCGCTGCGGGGGCAGGGCCAGGCCGAGGCCACCGCCGCATTCATCCTGCAGGAGGTGTCCCGCGCCTTCACCGTCTGCCTCTCCATCATGGCCGGCTCCACCCCGGCTGGCACGCCACGCCCGGAAACGCCCCAGTCGAGCGTCTCCGTCGGCGCGCGCCGTGCTAGAGATGACAGCGCCCCCAGGAAGTGAGTTATCTGCTGGTAGTACGTACGTGTAGATCTGATCCGTCGAGATTAGTAAAAGGAGCCACTCTTCAACACAATTAAAAGTAGCCAGTCAGTACGTACGTGTAGATCTGATTCGTCGAGCGCATTGTTTGTTTTGTCAGGAAAACAGTGACATCCACGCCGCACTTCGACGGGTACCAGTGGAGGAAGTACGGCCAGAAGAGGATCATGAACACCAACTTCCCAAGGTTAATTAATTTCTCTCCCGGCTCTTAGTTTATCTTAATATCCCATAAATTAATCAACTGCCCTTCTCATATGTCAAATTAACCCGCCGCTCGTTCCAATAATTATGCACGGCGGCTATAGCAAAACATGTAAGTTGCCATGTCGCTGTAAGAGAAAAACTGAGGGTAAGTTTTAGACGGTGACGCTTCTTGAGACAGCGTACGGGGAAAGGTGCTCTTCCTAGCTAGATGTAGGATTTGGATAGAGATGCATGGCACCGGGAACACAAGGGACAAACACAAAATGTTTCTTGAGCAGCCGGTTTGAAAGGTAGGCCTTTGGGGAAAACAAAGCTAAAGCCTGTTTTGATGCTGACGCCTGTGTTTCTCTTTTTCTTTCAGGAAAAACTAAATGCTTTTGTACATTTGCTTTCTTTGACGAGCTTTTTGTCCCCGAAAGTTATGTTCTGTGGCGCGCGGAATCCTCGTGTGCTTGTGTGTATTACTGTGAACTCTGGCCTGGGTAGGGTCGGGTTACTGGCTTGTAGCCCCCGTATTTTATTATAGGCATCTTCTTACGTCACTAGCCACTAATTGTACTTCGTTTGAAGCGACCTCACCAGCTAGTTGCATTTCTTTAGACGGCGCGCGCGATGCTATGGGTCTGTCTGGGTTTTTTTTTCTTAAAGTTGGTTTTTGTTTTTTGTTTTTTAAAAAAGCTATAACTTTCTGTAGAAGACCGTTTAATAAATAGCTAATTCTCTTAGTAATAAGCTGTAAAAAGCATGTCTAACTTAGCTTTCAGTTTTTTGTTTTTATTGGTTATATATAGTTTATGTAAAAAAAACTGCTTAAAAATCGAATTGTCTGAATGGTTTACTGGTTTTTTAAAAGTTGAAACTGGCTTAAGCTCTAATCAGAGTCAATTCCTTCCTAACCTTACCCGCCATGTGCTAAGATTAGATTACCTACTTGTGCATACTGAACGAATTAATAATTTTAATTCTTACCTCCCTCCCTGTGTTCTGTATATACTCAGGTGCTATTACAGATGCAGTTACCACCGCGAGCGCAACTGCCCGGCCACGAAGCAGGTGCAGCAGCACAGCACCGGCGACCCGCCGCAGTACGTCGTCATCTACGTGCGCGAGCACACGTGCCACACGTCGGCCTCAGAGCCCGAGGCGGCAAATAGCGCGACGAACCCGCTCGACTTTTCGGGGCTATCACGGCGCAGCGTCCACGTCCTGGACCGCGGCGCCAAGGAGGAGGAGGACGAGCGCGCGCTCGTCTCGTCCCTCGCCCGCGTGCTGTCCTGCGGCGGCGTGCCGGAATCATCGCAGGGCCGCACAGGCGGCGCGTCTGCCACTTCGTTCGATGCATCCGATCCGCTGCCGAGGCTCGGCGTTGACGAGGGGTTGGATGTCATGGACTACGACGTGGCGGACACGATGTTTTTGGGTACTTCGTATGGGCTTCGTGACGATGACGCGCTGTTTTGAGGGCCCTGACGTCGTCCATGCTATACATAGATCGAGTTCCCATGTTCCAGAGTACACTACTAGCTAGGTTGGATATACTTACGTACGTACGGCCCGTATATACGTACATAAAAGTATATACCGTCTTATAAAACCGTTCCTGTTTGTGCAACTAATTAATTGCACTAGCTTACGGTGTGCGTTTTTGCGGTTAATATTGATCAGGCTTGCGTAATTTATCACGCATATACGTCGTTGTTAACTATACCTACAGATTTTTTATTAAAAAAAGGTTGTCGGCGTGATGCCATGTGCACTTGTAACACTCCTTTTGCTATTAGATGTGTACCGATCTTTCTTTTGATATACTAATTGAATGTCCACTTAGGAACTCACGTTAACTAAAAAATACTAAAATTTTTCACGTTAATTAAAAAAAGGAAAAATTGCTAAAAAAACCCCCACATTATTCTTAAAAAAAAGAAAATTTTAGTCGTTCAATCTCTCTAATCACTACTACGGAAAGGGCATTTAGTCCCGGTCCAAAACTGCCTTTAGTACCGGTTTTTGAACGATATAGAATATCCGGGCCCGATGCTCAAGGGCATCGATCCGGTTCACTCACCCGATCTTGATGGAGTATCGATGCGGTTCGAATTCACACGTGGCGCATTTGGGAACCCTGAGCCCCTCATCGATTCGGGTTGGTGTCTCCAACCGATCATCGATGAGTTTCATCGATCAGTTAGTTTCTCCAACCGGTACTAATGTTTTGTATATATATAGGTCTATTTCTCCGTAGCTATTATATATATGTGTGTGTTAAATCACAACTAATTAAAAGCACGATAATCAATCATGCACTTTGCCTGATAATTAAATCACTGAACATTCATTAATAAATTTAATTACATCTAATGTATTAAAATATGTACACATATTTGTTCTTCTAATGTATTACAATATATATGTACACAACTTTATATATGTACACAACTTTAATTACAACTTTAGTCTTTCTTTTCCTTCTATTGTTGTCCGCCTCTTCTTCTTCTCCATCTTCCTGTATAATCTCTTCTTCACCGTGCTTGGTCCAGCAGGTATAGTTTGACATGAAACCTCTTGTGAGCAAATGAAAGTGAAGGTGGCTGGATTTTGGCCACTCCTTCTCATTCTTGCAGTCTATGCATGGACAGCATATGTAGCCCGACGTCGTGTGTGCATCGGCCGCACGAAGAAAATCTTGCAAACCCTGCAAGAACTCCGGGGAGCGTCGATCCATGTACATCCATCGCCGGTCCATCTACATTATGTTACATCAAGATAACTGTTAGCTCATTTTCCAATAATGTATTGTTGAACCAAAACCTAAATATTAGCTAGATCCACACCTTCAATCCGAGCTAAATAATAATCCAAGCAAAATATAAACCCACACAACAAGTTTTTGCAACCTACAAAAAGAATTGGTCGATCAGAGTCTGGATTCAAAATTCTGAACAAAATTCACGACAGCTTTGTTTGCAAATTCTGTTAAAATTGTAACACCTTAAAATTTTCTAAATTATTATTCAATCATTTATTTTTATTTTTTTCTAAATCTCTAGCACTTAATTAATGATGTTTTCAAAAATAATTTGCTGATGGAAATTAAAACTAAAATTATACTAGAAGTAATTTTCTAAGTTTAAAATATTCCAAAGTATTTTTGAAAACTTTTCTCAAATATTGAACTCATTTTATATTTTCTATAAAGCCATTCATATTTCTGATATTATTTTAATTCGCAAATGAATTTAAATTTCTTCTTTTCCACATAACCATTGCCATTTGAAGATCCCAAACTCCATGATTTCCATGCACCATTCTCCCCCCAACTACGTGCAACCAAACCTCATCCTTCATCGATCGATGGAACTAAAACCTAAATTTAAGCTAGATCCACACATTAAATGCGAGCTACATTATAATCCAAGCAAATTCTAAGCTTACACAACAAGTTTTTGTATCCTATTTGAAAAGATCAAGCTAGATCTCTACATTCATATTAATCTTTCATCAATCATGGGAAAAGATCAATTTTTTTCATAATTCAAGCAAAAAGAGACTCCATTTAACACCAAATGATGTGAGGAATGATGTTACTAACCTTAGTTACCTTGGTTGCGAGTAAAATGACCAAAATTTTGAAATTTGGGCAGCACCTCCCTCTACATTCATAATCTTTCATCAATCATGGGAAAAGATCAAATTTTCTTCATAATTCAAGCAAAAAAGAGGCTCCATTTAACACCAAATGAAGTGAGGAATGATATTACTAACCTTAGCTACCTTGGTTGTGAGTAAAATGACCAAAATTTTGAAATTTTGGGCAGCACCTCCCCTCCCTTCAAGCTCTTGGCCGAAGCTCCACTGTTCTTTTCGCGCACTGGAATGATCTGGGTCTGGCAGAGAGCGGGAGGAGGAAGAAGTTTAAATTGGGGAGATCAGTACCGGTTCAATACACGAACCGGTACTGATGGTATAATATCAGTACCGGTTCGTGTCACGAATCGGTACTAGTGAGCTCCCGCTAAATAGTACCGGTTCAATACATGAACCGGTACTGATGTTATACCATCTGTACCGGTTCGTGTATTGAACCGATCGATCTCCCCGCAGTTCGTAGTCGTTGAATCGGGATCGATCTAACTATCGGTTCGGTTAAATCTGAACCGATCTTGATGGGCCGATAGCAAAGGTCGATTCTGTAGTAGTGAATCATTCTTATCCACAGCTTAATTAGATCTAGTTATTTATTCATAAGAGGTATATGGTAAATCAGAGGAGTGCTATATCAAAGGAAAACTTTGTTTTCTTTATCTACTTCTCATCTTTAAGAGGTTAATAAAGGAGTAATGACCTGAAAATAAAAAAGAAGATAAAAAGATGTTATTATATATGTTATGGATTAGATCTATTTATAGATATTGCTAGGCATGCATTGCATGGCCGATGACTAGTATATAAAAAGAGAACCAATATTGCGATTTGCAAGTGAAAACGAATTCACTCCTCACAGACAGGGGCGGAGCTAGGCTACGGGCCATTGGGACCTGGGCCCGAGGCCTAGCTCAAATGCAACATGTAACCCTAGCCGAATGCCGATCGCCCCTAAATCCCAATCCTCCCGACCAGCTGACACCCGAGCAAGGCGGCGCCGCCATTCCGAGTCCCGATCGCCCCCACCGACTGGCCGACACCCGAGGTCCCGAGCAAGCCAGCAAGGCACCGCCGCTCCCGGCTCTCGCCTCCCGGGCGAGCCTCGGCTGTGCTGTCACCGACCTGGCCTTCCCGCTCCTGCCTCCCAGGCGAGCCTCGCCGCTGTTCCCAGCCTCCCGGCTCCCGTAGTCCCGCGGAGACCGAGCCGAGGCCACGCCGGCCACTGCCGCCACCGCTCCGCCTCCCAGCGTCGCCAGGCCGTCGCCGCCGCCGCCGCTTTCTGCCGCCCTCGCTCCTTGACCACCGCCTTGCCGGATCCGCTTGTTCCCAAGCTCGCGCTGTCGCCCCCCTCCCCGCCACCGCCGCCCCGACCGGCCTCGCTCCGTCGCCTCTTGCTTTCGCCGCCATTCGCCCAC
Organism: Guadua angustifolia; assembly: GCA_036346375.1. Taxonomy (NCBI): domain Eukaryota; kingdom Viridiplantae; phylum Streptophyta; class Magnoliopsida; order Poales; family Poaceae; genus Guadua; species Guadua angustifolia. Next base: position 40,984,060 of record CM070501.1, on the reverse strand, counting down.
AACCCACTCCCGCCACCAAGACTGGCAATGCCTGTCTGCCGCCGTCTCTCGTCTGGTATTGTTTTGTATTGCCACACCCTTTCTGTTCCTGTAAGCAGTCCCAAACTCCCAGTTAATTTTGACATGGCCTAGTATTGGAGTTCTGCTGCAAGAACTCATTTCTTGCTTTTTGCATTTTCCCAAGAAGCGTACATGGCAATATAGAAGCTACTAATAAATGATGATGCAACGTTGAACTAAGCTACTTGTAGCATTTTCTAAAATTTAGATAACGTGATCAATTTGATCTTATCCTTTATATGGACTATTTAAGTAAATAGTACTTTTAACTTCTCCCTTTGCTCTTGTTGATTTGCAGCCGTTTTGATTCAATAATTTTTTTTGGCTTCTTGGATCGACAAAGCTATCGTAAATAATCATCCATTATGCAAAGCACTGATTAAATCTAAATTGGTTCAATTTTCATTGGCCTTGAATAGTAAGTACTTCATTCTAAATCTTTTATGGTATTGGGATTTCTAATTCATTGTTTTACATATTTATGTTACTTGTTCAAGTATATATATATACATCATGGAATTCAAATTTATTTTTAATTGTGTATTTGTCTTTATCTTTTGTCGTACCTAAATGTTTGTAATCTTTAACAATAGTAATAGTCACTTATTTCCGGTGTTAGGCGTATAAAAATCTTGGCTCCACCACTGTTCACAGAGGCCTCCTCCGATGACACATGGCAGATGTGGGCGTCATATCGTGTTGGCACGTGTGCACATTAGTTGATTTTCTCGAGCGAGTAGCCTCGCGTGCTCCACCACACTAGCTCCCCTTCACTCCCGATAAAATTCAAACTGAGAAACCTTGAAATGGATTGTGAGAAAAATTGAACTGAAGAACTTTCGAATCTGATTCTGATTGTAAAAATTTCAAATCGTAACTTTCAAATTGGAATGCAGTCCAACTCACAAGCCCCACCCCTCACCCAAAAATAAAGTCAAACTCTGACAAGTTGCGGTCAATATAATCAAGCCACCATCAACGCCAATGAGCAGCCATGGCAGCAGATCCGTGCGATCCTGTTTGGCTTGCTTGCTGCTCGCAGCAGCGATGGTCGCCGCAAGCAGCCAGGGCGGAAGGATTCAGCTTACCTCCTTGCTTGCATGCTGATCACGCGCGGCGGCGGCGACGAGGCGCCTTGGCGATGTGTCGGGTGGGGCTGGGCGTCGAGAGAGGGAGTATACATATTTACCCAGCTGTAACATATTTTTATTTTTTATCTTTAATGTTATGTATAAAATATTATTATTATACACACAATACTACATATGAGCGTAGAATAAGTTATTCCACGCTTGACCACCTTTTGTGAGTTAAAAGTTAAAACCTAAATCTCACCTTAGTATGATAAAAAATACGGACCATATCCCACTCCCATCAACCCCACGTCTCCACCCACCTTTTGTATGCTTTAGACGATAAAATAATTGACTAACTTGGTAACGTAAATTCAAACTTTTGGTATGGTAATTTTTTTTATAGCGTAAAAACATTAATCGTGAATTTCTTTTTGCTAAGCACATTTTTCAATAAAATATTTTAAATGGATTGTAAATAGGATAAATGGTTTAAGAGATCGTCGCTCAAAGTTTGCAACCAACTCATATTTCTCTCTCCTCCTGCCCCTTTGTGCTTAGCGCGGTAGTAAATCTACTGTAAAGACGCAAATATTTTGCAACGGTGTTGTAAACATGGAAGGTGGTTGAAGTAAATATGTTGTATAGGTTCAGTAAACGCGCAATAAGGTCACAAAGATCTCTTGTAAGGTGCAGTAAACACATATGGATGTTTCAATAAACTCTTTAAGTGATTGAGTAAAAATAGAAATCACATCAAGCCGTACAGTAACATGTATATATCTAGACACCATCACACAACGGTTTCATTTTTTCATCTAGCTGTAAGTGTGAATATATTGGAAGTAAATGTGGTATCTATTTTTCCACCGCCATCACAAGTCCATTTTTTCATCTAGCCATAATTTGGATTGTATTTGAACATAAATGTGAAATCTATTTTTATCATCGCCATTACATAGCGGCTTTATTTTTTCATCGGATTGTAAATTAAAATGTATCTTTTCAGTAAATGTGGTATCTATTTTTGCTGCCACCTTCACACAACGATTCAATTATTTCATCTGACCATAGATTGGAATGTACTTGGACGTAAATGTGGTATTCATTTTTACTACCGCTATCATATGGCTATCATGTGCCACGGTTAGGTGTGGTAGTAAACTCTAACGACGCGTGTGGTAAATTGATGTAGAAGCTCATTCATCTGGCATTTCTTAGCGATACTTATATCATTATGTTTCTCTCATCATTAATAAGCTGCCAGTGAAAACCGTTTGTAAATCAGAGCTGTTAATCAAAAGTTTTATATAAAACAAGAAAAACATTCTAATACTAATAAGTGAACCTATATTTGTTGGTTGTTGGTTACGTCACTGGTTAGCTTGGCCCACGTACAACGTGGGTGCACGTGAGGTGGGTTGAGCGTGCTCGTTTGACCGTCGTGTCTCATGGGAGTAGAATTGTGTGTCCGCATGTGTGTGCGCATATATAGTGTAATGGTTTCATACTCATAGAGGTACGTACCCCCACTTCTCGTATATCACCTGAATAAACAAGTTATATTTTTTATCCTTTTAAGCATACCATAACAATGATTATAAGATACCCCAAAAGCGAGTTCTATGAAAATTTTCAATGAAATCCAAATGAAATTTTGAAATTTTGGCAAGACTCTCCCTCCCTTCAAGCTCTTGGTCAAGCTCCACCGTTCTTTTCGCACACCGGAATGATCTGGTCCGGCGGAGAGCGGAGGAGGAAGAAGTTTAATTGGGGAGATCAAGATTGGTTCAATACACGAACCGCATCGATGGTATAATATCGCACTGGGTTCGTGTCACGAATCGGTACTAGTGAGCTCGCTAAATAGTACCTGCTTCAATACATGAACCGCATCGATAAAGAGACCATCTCGCACTCGTTCGTATTGAACCTGATCGATCTCCCTCGCAGTTCGTAGAGTAGTTGAATCGGGATCGATCTAACTATCGCTCGGTTGCACTCAACCGATCTTGATGGGCCGATAGCAAAGGTCGATTCGTAGTAGTGAATCATTCTTATCCATGCCTTAATTAGATCTAGTTATTTATTCATAAGAGGTATATGGTAAATCGAGAGAGTGCTATATCAAAGGAAAACTTTGTTTTTTTATCTACTTCTCATCTTTAAGAGGTTAATAAAGGAGTAATGACCGAAAATAAAAAAGAAGATAAAAGATGTTATTATATATGTTATGGATTAGATCTATTTATAGATATTGCTAGGCATGCATTGCATGGCCGATGACTAGTATATAAAAAGAGAACCAATATTATGATTTGCAAGTGAAAACGACCACTCCTCACAGACAGGCGGAGCTAGGCTACGGCCATTGGGACTGGGCCCGAGGCCTAGCTCAAATGCAACATGTAACCCTAGCCGAATGCCGATCGCCTAAATCCCAATCCTCCCGACCACCGACACCGAGCAAGGCGGCGCCGCCATTCCGAGTCCCGATCGCTTCCCACCGACCGCCGACACCCGAGGTCCCGAAAGAAGCAAGACAAGGCACCACCGCTCCGGCTCTCGCCTCCCGGCGAGCCTCGGCCAGGCCACCGACCGCCTTCCCTGCCTGCCTCAAAGCGAGCCTCGCCGTTCTCAGCCTCCCGGCCCTGTAGTCCCGCCATGGAGATCGAGCCAGAGGCCACGCCGCTGCCGCCACTCGCTTCGCCTCCCAGGCGCCAGGCTCGCTCGCCGCCGCCGCTTCTGCTCCTTCGGCCCTTGACGCTGCTCACGGATCCGCTTGATCCCAAGCTTGCCATGCCGCCTCACTCCCGCCACGGCCGCTCCCGACCGGCCTCGCTCAAGTCGCCATCGCTTTCGGCTGCCATTCGCCCACAACCCACTCCCGCCACCAAGATCGGGTAATGCCTGCTCACGCCTCTCGTCTGGGTATTGTTTTGTATTGCCACACCCTTTTCTTCTCGTAGCAGTCCCAAACTCCCGCTAATTTTGACATGGCCTAGTATTGGAGTTCTGCTGCAAGAACTCATTTCTTGCTTTTTGCATTTTCCCAAGAAGCGTACATGGCAATATAGAAGCTACTAATAAATGATGATGCAACGTTGAACTAAGCTACTTGTAGCATTTTCTAAAATTTAGATAACGTGATCAATTTGATCTTATCCTTTATATGGACTATTTAAGTAAATAGTACTTTTAACTTCTCCCTTTTGCTCTTGTTGATTTGCAGCCGTTTTGATTCAATAATTTTTTTTTGGCTTACTGGATCAGCAAAGCTATGCAGAAATAACTGTCCATTATGCAAAGCACCTGATTAAATCTAAATTGGTTCAATTTTCATTGGCCACTGAATAGTAAGTACTTCATTCTAAATCTTTTATGGTATTGGGATTTCTAATTCATTGTTTTACATATTTATGTTACTTGTTCAAGTATATATATATACATCATGGAATTCAAATTTATTTTTAATTGTGTATTTGTGCTGTACTTTTGTCGTACCTAAATGTTTGTAATCTTTAACAATAGTAATAGTCACTTATTTCCGGTCTTAGGCGTATAAAAATCTTGGCTCCACCACTGTTCACAGAGGCCTCCTCCGATGACACATGGCAGATGTGGGCGTCATATCGTGTTGGCACGTGTGCACATTAGTTGATTTTCTCGAGCGAGTAGCCTCGCGTGCTCCACCACACTAGCTCCCCTTCACTCCCGATAAAATTCAAACTGAGAAACCTTGAAATGGATTGTGAGAAAAATTGAACTGAAGAACTTTCGAATCTGATTCTGATTGTAAAATTTCAAATCGTAACTTTCAAATTGGAATGCAGTCCAACTCACAAGCCCCACCCTCACCCAAAAATAAAGTCAAACTCTGACAAGTTGCGGTCAATATAATCAAGCCACCATCAACGCCAATGAGCAGCCATGGCAGCAGATCCGTGCGATCCTGTTTGGCTTGCTTGCTGCTCGCAGCAGCGATGGTCGCCGCAAGCAGCCAGGGCGGAAGGATTCAGCTTACCTCCTTGCTTGCATGCTGATCACGCGCGGCGGCGGCGACGAGGCGCCTTGGCGATGTGTCGGGTGGGGCTGGGCGTCGAGAGAGGGAGTATACATATTTACCCAGCTGTAACATATTTTTATTTTTTATCTTTAATGTTATGTATAAAATATTATTATTATACACACATACTACATATGAGCGTAGAATAAGTTATTCCACGCTTGACCACCTTTTGTGAGTTAAAAGTTAAAACCTAAATCTCACCTTAGTATGATAAAAAATACGGACCATATCCCACTCCCATCAACCCCACGTCTCCACCCACCTTTTGTATGCTTTAGACGATAAAATAATTGACTAACTTGGTAACGTAAATTCAAACTTTTGGTATGGTAATTTTTTTTATAGCGTAAAAACATTAATCGTGAATTTCTTTTTGCTAAGCACATTTTTTCAATAAAATATTTTAAATGGATTGTAAATAGGATAAATGGTTTAAGAGATCGTCGCTCAAAGTTTGCAACCAACTCATATTTCTCTCTCCTCCTGCCCCTTTGTGCTTAGCGCGGTAGTAAATCTACTGTAAAGACGCAAATATTTTGCAACGGTGTTGTAAACATGGAAGGTGGTTGAAGTAAATATGTTGTATAGGTTCAGTAAACGCGCAATAAGGTCACAAAGATCTCTTGTAAGGTGCAGTAAACACATATGGATGTTTCAATAAACTCTTTAAGTGATTGAGTAAAAATAGAAATCACATCAAGCCGTACAGTAACATGTATATATCTAGACACCATCACACAACGGTTTCATTTTTTCATCTAGCTGTAAGTGTGAATATATTGGAAGTAAATGTGGTATCTATTTTTTCCACCGCCATCACAAGTCCATTTTTTTCATCTAGCCATAATTTGGATTGTATTTGAACATAAATGTGAAATCTATTTTTATCATCGCCATTACATAGCGGCTTTATTTTTTCATCGGATTGTAAATTAAAATGTATCTTTTCGTAAATGTGGTATCTATTTTTGCTGCCACCTTCACACAACGATTCAATTATTTCATCTGACCATAGATTGGAATGTACTTGGACGTAAATGTGGTATTCATTTTTACTACCGCTATCATATGGCTATCATGTGCCACGGTTAGGTGTGGTAGTAAACTCTAACGACGCGTGTGGTAAATTGATGTAGAAGCTCATTCATCTGGCATTTCTTAGCGATACTTATATCATTATGTTTCTCTCATCATTAATAAGCTGCCAGTGAAAACCGCTTGTAAATCGTGAGTCATTAATCAAAAGTTTTATATAAAACAAGAAAAACATTCTAATACTAATAAGTGAACCTATATTTGTTGGTTGTTGGTTACGTCACTGGTTAGCTTGGCCCACGTACAACGTGGGTGCACGTGAGGTGGGTTGAGCGTGCTCGTTTGACCGTCGTGTCTCATGGGAGTAGAATTGTGTGTCCGCATGTGTGTGCGCATATATAGTGTAATGGTTTCATACTCATAGAGGTACGTACCCCCACTTCTCGTATATCACCTGAATAAACAAGTTATATTTTTTTTATCCTTTTAAGCATACCATAACAATGATTATAAGATACCCCAAAAGCGAGTTCTATGAAAATTTTCAATGAAATCCAAATGAAGGGTTCCGATATTTTTTTTAATAATATCGCATTAGAACATGTTAGAATTAGTATTTAAGTGTACCAAAAGCGATACAGATGTTTAACACGTTTGTTTAAGTGGTATATTAAAAGATAGAGATATGTACTCCGAAAGTAAAAAAATAACTCATATATATAAACTATTAATGGTCTATTTTAGCGGCAACCAAGGCGATCTAGATCCTTAAAAAAAACATAGCCAAAGTAGATCGATCATATATAGTCCGATTGCGTTGGATTGTAACTAGATATGTATGATCATAGCAAGATGACCGAATTTCCGCTCTCCGATGATCGCGACCGTCGCTATAGTGACCTCGTCGATTTGACCAAAGAAGTCTGCTTCGCTACCCACAGTATTAATGTTTCCGCACAGACCAAAAACGAAGACAAAGGAAACTCCTTCGGGGAGAGGTGTGTGAACCCACGCTCGATCGAGCACTGGAGCCCGTGCTTACGTGAGTTAATTATCTCGAATTCTCGATCACGCGCGCATATGCTAATAATTAAGCTTTCCCTGCTTTTCTTCCTGGCGATTCGCCAAGTCAGTAAAAAGTTGTACATAATGCAATAATGAGCCGGATCTGTCGTTGACTCGGGCCTCTTGGGGCTCCTTCCGTCCACCCGCTGCGCTCGCTAGATGCCGCGCGCGCGGGGGGCGGCCCCGGCTGATGGTGATATCACGACGCGCACGTCACGCTGCGCCGCTGCGTCGACGTCATGCGTGTGTACGTGCGTCGATGGCGAAGACTGCGGATCGTGAAGCGCGCGAGCTCCCTCTTCCCGCGCGTGCAAAACATTGAACCGCTAAAGCAACATCTTTATGTGTGCTCCTAATCCTGCCTCTCGCGATCAGGCGGATACGTACAGACATGGATCATATGGGGGGTAAGTCCAAGGCTCCAAGCTGGCGTACAACGTACGCAGGGGCAGAGCTACCGCCCTTTAAAGCAGGAAGTACAATTAATCAAAATTTCCCGCTATAATAAATACTAGATGCGTCGGCAGGGCACACGTCGTATCAGCAGCCGCATGCCCTGCAGGCAAAAACCGCTCCCCTCGCAAGAAAAAAAATAGTTTTAGAATTTTTTTGGGGTCTACTCGCAAAGAAGGCCTGGATACAATATCGGATGTAATCCCAAAATTATCCGTGGTGGGTTTCTCACAAAAAAGCAGACCTATATGGAATTTCAGAACTTTTAGATATAATTTCAAAAATTTTCGAGAGGGTCTTATCGGGAAAAGTTGACACAAATGTAATTTCAGAATTTTCAGGGTGCCTACGCGAAAGGAAAACAAATTTGTTTTTTTAGGGCCTTTCTGAAAAAAACTTGGATTTCGGGATTTTTGGATGGCCTGTGCGAGGAAAAATGAATTTCAAAATTTTTACTGTTTTGGCACTATTCTTTTTGCTGTTTGTCTTTTTCATATCTTTCAAATGCGATTGAGTTTCATCTTCAAATTTTTCAGGATTGTAGAGGTTCACCTTCCCTACATATGGTAATTTTTTGAGAATTTTTCAAAACTTCTACAGGTGGTTTTCACGCAGTTTTCATGGAATTGGTGGTTTTCACCAAATATTTCGCATATATATATATATATATATATAATCATTTAAAGGAACATCCATGCGCGCACTATTAAAGCAACCAGCGGTGAATCCCACAAAATAGAGTTGGATTGGCACCGGGGCTAACGGAGGTATTGTAGCGGTAAAACTGCATGATATGAGTGATGATAGGGGAGAGAGGATGCATGCGTGAGAAATATGATTGCTTCTCACACAGATCAATCGGTGGCGGCCTCTATATCGCTACAGCAATAGTGCCCATTCTACCATGAGTTATCACCTGATATCTCCTGTGTGTACCAAGCAAGCTAGGTTAGTCAACCATCGTGGTCGCAGTCCGAGCGGGCCATCGTCGAGCAGGACGTACGTACGTACACAAGTGCTGTGCCCATCATCATGAACGAACAGTACAGACGCGTGTTTATCAACGATTCAAACACCCGCTGATGCATCTCTTCTGTGCGGCTTTGGTCTGGTTCGGTTGTCTAGAAAGAATGAAAACCGCCACCTCGAGAGGACGCTAAAAAATCGCAATGAAGGTGTGTATGGACTATGGACTGGTAGAACTTATGTAATGCATGACCACTGGACTGGACTGGACTGGACTGGACGTCCCTTGCACAGAGGAACTTGTACGGTCCTACCAATCAGCCTTGGGCCAGCCCGTCCAAGTCGTTTTTGAGGACTACCACAAAGGACCCAGGAAAATGACGAAGCTGACGCTGGCTGCCGACATAATCTATCACTATCACGCGTCTCCTATGTGAAAGCCCATGAACGCTGGGCTTTGGCCCATCAGGAGCTCCATTATTTTATCCGAATTGTGCCTGCTACTTGATAACTTTCTGATCGGCACCGTAAGATATTAAGGGTATGTTTGGCAGGGATTTTAAAGCTGAAAATTCTAGTTTCATCAGATTCGTGAAGCTGATTCGTGAAGCTGAATCTATGAGTACATTAAGAGTGTTTAGATAGATCATCTTATTTACATTTCAGACCAAAAATATAAACTTAATTCACTTTATTTTAGCCTACAAGTTTTAAATTTCAGGTGAAATTAGAATCTGGAGCTCTACCAAACAAGTCCTAAGATGCAGCAAGGTTTTAAATCTTGTTTTCGGCTGACATTTCGGAGGTGGTTGGAAGGTGAAATTTCGTTGAGATTTTAAAATTTGGATAAATTTCAAACGAAATACAAAAACAAAAACCCAAACCTAGGTTTTTTTTTAACCGAGAAATCCGAGATTCCAGCTGGAATCACCGATCTTAGTTATTTTGCATCGAGCGAAAATGGTTCAAACGACGTCGAAAGTTTTTTAAATTTTTTTTGTGGATGGTTCTAACACATCAGTAATATTCCTATAAAATTTTCAGTTGATTACCAAGTATGAGAAATTTTTCAAAATTCAAACATTGGTACTATCCCGATAAAATACTGAGCAGTAAATTTGAAACAAATGAAAAATATAGCAATCGATGTTATAAAATTTTATTTTTTTGGTGCATGGATATAACATATCACTAATATTCCCATAAAATTTTCAGATGATTTAAAGCTCAAGGAATTTTAAAAAATTCGAACAATAGTGATGTACGCATGGAAAATACTTGAAACCACGTCAGAAAATTTCCAAATTTTGTTCGGATGGTCCTGATGCATCATTAATATTATCATAAAAATTTTAGATGATTATTATTACATAAAGTTAGAAATTTCAGTAGTATTTTGACTGATATTCGGATTTTGAAGGTTACAATTGGAAACAATAAATATATATTGGTATCACAAATAATATGCATAAAATAAAATTATTACATATGATAATTCATCACATATACACTACAAATATGACCATACAGGAGTACGTGAGAGCTATCTGTGAAAGCACCAATGATGCTAGAATGCAACGCTTTGCCTGAAGTCCCGAACCACCTACAAGAGCCATGATTGAAGAATGAGTATGTAGTATGAACATATATTACAAGAAAATACATAATTAAAGGAGTAGGATCATACAAAGTATGGACAACAATGTGTTTACATACCTATGAATAGTAGTACGCATTGGTGCAAACTCCATCTCCTCGTTATCAACAATGACCTCGTGATACCTTCTCTCGTACTGTTGCTTGTATTCTTCTTAAGTCATATCCCGCAGTAGCCTGACAGACTACCAATATTCATAATGAGCTATCCAGTTTGTATAATTCTCTGATTGGTAAACATACCTGACAGATGTGTCTCATGCGAATGGATCAATGTAGGGATTAGTGTAGTCAAATGGCCAAGAGATATTCGATCCGTCATAACTCTGTTTGAGAACGTACACGCCCTAATCCTATCCGTAGGGCATCGAACTGTACTCAAGAGGCTCAGTTGGGAAGCCCAAATGGCTGGAAGACTGGTTGCTACTCCATAAATCTACGTCATCTTGAGGCTATGCTACTTGTCGTCCACTCCCACCACTCGTCGCACCTTTCCCCATAGTACAAGTCTGCCTTTGTGAGTCCCTCGGACACTTCCCCCTTGTTGCGATCCTCTCTAACGATTGTGACTGTGAACAAGGCCGAAGAGAGTAACGAGCAGCGTCCGTCCCATTGTCATGAAGCATCTGAAATATTCTCATAAAATTTTTAATCTAACGAATTCCCAAAAATTATGACAGTGGTACTTCATAGTTTTTGGATAGAGCGTAACTTGTACAGTTTATAATTTTTGATTAAGTAACCAAAATAGGTTTAAATTTTTTGAAACTTTTAAACAAAGGTTACGAGGAAATTCTTAAGCTCTTCTAAAAATTTTAGATCATGATCAAACTTGACAAAATTTATAAAATTCTAACACGGTTACTAGTTCATTTATGCTCATTAAGTTTTTTATTTTTTTAAAGATAACAAATGAGGTTAAAATATTTGAATTTTTTTGTATGATCCTAGACTTCTTAAGATGGTACCATAAATTTTTCATAGTATGATAAAGCTTGTACAATTTTATAAAAATCTGACAGTATTACTACAATTTTTTTAAAATATCTTAAAATTTTGTTTTTCAACAAATTTTCATTGAAGATCACTTTGTTAAGGGTTATTGATCAAAATCCAATCAATTGAGGTCATCCAAATTCAAAATTCAGGCAAAAAATATGAGATTCCGGTCGAAAATAGCGAAATCTCGTAGAAATTACTAAGATTATGGAAGCATTTCAATTTTTTTTAATTTATACAATCCAATCGGCATTTTTAAAACTGTCTAGGTCTGGAAACCGAGATCTCGGTGAGATCCCACGAAATTTCGGTGAGATTTTTATCCTTGAGATGTAGTAAGAATGAAGCTGAAGGGTCCTGCTGAAAAACAGGAGGTTGATGTTGGATGTGATCTTCAGTTGAATGGGAAAATCAGGGTGAGTTTGTGGCATGTTATGAGGCTACTGAGCAGGCTGTATGGCTTAAGAATTTTATCCCGGGATTAAGAGTGGTAGACAACATATGCAAACCACTACCTATATACTGTGGTAATTTGGCCGCAGTATTCTATTCGAGTAACAACAAGTCGAGTGGTGCTGCCAAACACATTGACATAAGTATCATGTTGTGAAAGATAGAATCCAGGATCAGACTATTGAGGTCAAGCATATAAGTACTAAATCTATGCTTACGGATCCACTTACTAAAGGCTTACCACCCAGTCTCTTTCGAGAGCATGTTGCCGGCATGGGTTTATTGGAAAGCCTCTGATTCTGAAAATGAGGACCATAAGAATAAAACCAAACTCCCATCAAGAATAAGTACTTATCCTATCGAGATAGAATGATGCACTATAGATTCTGGGGTTGCAGTGGTGCTTAGGTTAATCACTGTAATACTTAATCTTGGTGTGTTGTTTCTGTTGAGAATGGACTTATGATATTAGCTTTCGATCAAGTGGGAGAATGATGGATGTGATCTTCAATTGAATGGGAAAATCAGGGATTAAGGAAGGAGATTCGAAAAATCAGGGCTAGGCCCACCCTAATGCACGTACGCGCTCTGATCGGAAGCGTTCCAACAAGTTTTTGGTTCGGTCCCGTTAATCAGCGCTATATAAAGAGGGAGAGGTCGGCGCTTGTGATAACACAACAGAAATCACGAGTTTGCTTACTCCCAAAACCCCATCCGATCTGGGATTATCAAGCGCGAGATTAACGAAGAACTGAACCCCAAACCCTCAAACCGAGAAGGTCTCGGTGCACTTCTTTCTTCTTCATCGCGCTCAGGTTACTGAAGGTCTTCACCATCAGCGAAAGGATTTCGGTGCTACTTCATCACCTTCACGCATCTACGGTGCTACCTCTCCATCATCGACCTTCATCTACTTCACCGACACTCAGATCGCCGATCGAACCATTAATGGCCTCATCCTCTTCACCGGGTTAGTACTTCATCTAATGTTTACTTCCGCATTACGATTTATGATCAAGACTTAGGCTGGTTCATGTATTAGCTAAACCTAATTCTATCAGTTGAGAGTGCAAGTGCAAACTTTTTTATTTGAACCTCTGTTGAGACCGAAAACTACAGGACAAAAATATGTCACCAACGATCAGCAACAGCAAAATATAGTGAATATTCCTCGGAAGCCCGAGAGGACAGGCCGGGACGACCGGAAAAAAATTCTCTGGTGTCGTGCTGCACACGCGCGCCCGTGCAGCAAGACACCAGATACTCCCACGTGTTCCCTGCGGCAATCTTCAAGCGAACGAAATCCAGCCCCGAGCGAGCGAGACGCCTCCACGGCTCCTCCAAGCCAAGCGAAGCCGCGCTCTTCTTCACACCTCCATGCGAAGGCTCCTCCGCTTGAACTCCAGCGGCGCTCTCCTTTCCATCGCCTCCACGCGATCTTGGCGCACGAAGCCTCCGGCTGCTATTCCTCATCTGCCATCGTCGACCGTAGCTTGAGGAGGAATTCGGCGCCGGGGATGATCCCGCTGCTGACCGGCCTCCTCGTCGGTGCCAACACCGTCGCCGGCGGCGCGCTCACTGAGTTTGTAATCCCTTACACCTTTTGCACATACAACAATTCAGCCATAAACAACCACATTTGGCTCAACGCCTGACACCTTCATTTCATTGTACAGACTTATGGCTTCAGATACCAAGTTGGATTCTTCAGAACACATGACCATTGTATGTCAGCTAAAAAAATAACACAAGTGACAGACCTGCTCGTTTGCTAAATGTTCGAAGAACAATCAAATTATCATGCTTTTTAACCCATGCCATCCTTGATTGCAAGCTTGAAAACTCAATACATGCTACATCCAGCACTACAAGTAGATCAAGTTGGATTCTTTAGAACACATGACCATTGTATGTCAGCTTAAAAAAATAACACAAGTGATAGCTGTATCATTCACCGGCAATGCATTATCAATCATCTTGATTTTTATTGTACAACAGGAAAATGAACAACAAAAATGTACTAGACAGAAATCCTTAAATATCATCTTGTGTCAACTTGTGATTCAATTGCACTTGTGTCAGCCGGCAATATCATCTTCTGATTCAGTAGCACTTGTGTCAGCTTGAAAATCCACAGAACCAGACAAATCTATATTTTCTGTTAATGAAGACCCCTCATGTATATTTTTGCTGCACCACCACCATTTCCTAATGTCAGCTATTGAAGCCTTGTATCCCTGATGTCAGCTCCTGAACTGTGAGAAGTGATGTCAAGCTTGCAGTGTAGCTTGCCGTTTAGTTTTGCTGCAGAAGATGATGAACTTGATGACCCATGAGGCTTCTGAGCCCTAGGAAATAATAACAGTTGAAGCATTAGCAATTGTGCCTATATGTAAGAAGAACCAATTATCTATAGCACATAAGCAAATAGCATAAGGAATTGATTGGTGTTAGCTTCTTTTCTTTGTGAATTTTTGTGGCTGCCTTCTCAAGTTGGTGGATTGATTTGTGCAGTGCAGTGAAGCTGACGAGACATCCTGCGCATTCACCTTCCAAAGATTTCGTGCAATTCTGCAATAAACAGGACGGCAGGTAATTCATGTCAAGCATTTATTGGAGCTACTCCTACCAGTGTTGATAATTTCATAACCAAACGTCTACCAATCAACATGGAGTGAATTTTATACCTCAATTCTGTTTCAGCTTAATTGATAAAATGGAATTGGGGCTTTGCCCAGTGATTCTAAATTGTATGACTGTATCTCAATTGCAAAAAGGAAAAAAAACCTCCAGTTCGGATGCGTAAGAGACATAATTGAAGGGTATGATCTCATCATCTGCAAGTCTCAAAGCAATCAGACCCCAAACGCTTGCCACTACATGATTTACAAGGAAAATGGATTAGTCAGCACTTGCATGAGATGGAAAAGCTTTTGAAACAATAGCTGGTTCAGTACATGCTACATGTCTGTGGAACAATGGATCTCCAAACCTCTCCATCCAAATATAATCATCATACAGTGAATAGTAAACAGGGTACTCTTTAACTGCAAGAGCAACAACATTTAGAGCAGATTGAGACAAGTTGAGGGAGCCCTAACAGAAGTGCGAAGGCGAGCTCCCCACTCGCCGGGCGCCGGGAGAGGGCGGCGCACTGGGGCAGGAGCTGGAGGGCGGCGTGCTCGGGAGGGTCGGGAGGAGGCCCAAGCCAGGCGCTTTGCGCCCTAACAGAAGTGCGAAGGAAGCGCCCGGCCTCCGGCCGGGGAGAGGGCGGCGGGCGCACTGGGCAGGAGC
This sequence comes from Guadua angustifolia, assembly GCA_036346375.1. Classification (NCBI taxonomy): domain Eukaryota; kingdom Viridiplantae; phylum Streptophyta; class Magnoliopsida; order Poales; family Poaceae; genus Guadua; species Guadua angustifolia. The sequence goes on along the minus strand of CM070501.1, from coordinate 40,968,937 downwards.
GAGAGGGCGGCGGCTCGGGAGGGTCGGGAGGAGGCCGAGGCCAGGCGCCAAGATCGCGTGGAGGCGATGGAAAGGAGAGCGCCGAGTTCAAAGTGAGGAGCCTTCAAGGTGGGCGTGAAGAAGAGCGCGGCTTCGCTTGGCTTGGAGGAGCCGTGGAGGCGTCTTGCTCGCTCGGGGCTGGATTTCGTTCGCTTGAAGATTGCCGCAGGGAACACGTGGGAGTATCTGGTGTCGGTCAGACGGGCCATGCAAAGACGACACCGTGAGAATTTTTTTCCGGACGACCATGGTGGTCACAAGACTCACGACACTACTCGATCGCAACTTGCGAGTCAACTCTCAGACTCGCAAGAACGCAAGCAACAAACAGGGACGGAGCCAGGAATTTTTTTCGCAGGGGGCCAATAGAAAACTAATCTATTGAAATCAATATATGTAAAGGATAATTTAGCCATGTATTACATTAAAATCATCCATAATCATATGTAATTAGAGGAATTAGGAAAGTAACACACCGCAAGAGTTTAGTTAAACCGTATCAAATGACACTTCTTTGCAATGAAATCATCTATAAGTGCTTCGTTTTAAACTCTAGAGCCATATCCTCTCAATATAGACTATTAAGCAATCTCTCGAAATTCATCTTCCATTTTATTTCAAGTCTTGTCTTGACGAGTCTCATGGCGTAAAAAGCACGCTCGTTGTTACACTTGAAACAGCAAAGTAAGGACAAGTCGAATTAACTCGCAAATTAGAGACGATGGGATTAATATATAGAAAATAAGAGTGTTGAGGACAATTATAGTTTAAACACAAGTAAATAAAGATTATCTATCTATCAAATTATAATCTTTAGATTTTTCCGTCTCTACAAGTTTTTGGCAAAGATCAAGAATATTTGATAAGTCTTGAACTCGATTTCAGAGCACATCAAGCTCATAATGTTGCAATTGATGCCTCAAGTTAATCCTTTCCTGTTCTAAAAATCTAAAGGATAAAACTTTGTAGCTAACAAGCACACATTGTCAATGTTGAATGACCTATATGAGTTCCTTGGATCCAAAAAGCTACAAAGAATAAGTAATTCAGTTGCTTGTTCACGGAATCGCTATTTAACTCCTCAGAATCGCTGGTCAACAAAGAATCGTAAAAATATCATATTGATAGTGATGTTGAACCGTCTCATCCCGCTTCACGCGATCGAATAAAGTCAGCATAGAAACTGCTCATATCAGGAATAGAAATCTCATGCTTATTGCAAAATGCAACAACATTACTTAAGAGTTTAGTCCAACCATTATCCCTTAACTTTTGAATTAGTTCTTTTGTAGTAGCAACATCATGCATTGAGCTGAAAGATAGAGAGGGGTAATTAAAAAATTTTTACATGGGGGGAGCCATGGCCCACACTAGCCCCCCCTGGCTCCGTCCCTGGCAACAAACTACTGGCGCCCTAGCTAGCTACAGCCTACGGTGACCCACCGTTTGTCTGCTGGCTGGCCGGGGCTGATTAACGTGTGGCAGGTCGTCACCGTACAACCGGTCGATCTGAAGTCACTATCTTCGATACAGTGATACACGCAGCTTCCATGCATTATACTAGTTAATTTGTACCTGACCGGCGATGTCCCGAATGTAAAGTCAGCTTCAGCGCCATGCACATCAAGTACTGTGTACTGTGGCCACACCGTGTCCATGAACCGGACGGCATCCATGGGCACATCGCAGTGGCCGATCAACTCAGCCGCGCGCCTCAACATGAGAAAAACGACGGATCATATCGTACGAGAAAATCCATCTCCGGCGCCGTCGTCATCTCACACGCCATGCTCCCGTCCAGGCTCGGCGAATGTCCGGCCGGCGCCACGTACGCGGACGGATCACTCAGGCTTGCTTCCGCGCCCGGCGGCCAGGACGACGACGACGACGGAGCAGCTCCGTTGATGACCGCCGCGAGGCACGAAACGATGGCCTCGTTTTCTTCGACGCTGCCGCCGATGTGGCCGTGGGGTAAAAGACCATAGGCGCCGTTTCTTGTCGAGTCCAAGACTTTGGGGGCGTACTGGCCCGTGGTCGTCTTGGCCAAACTATTGCCATTGGAAACAGCTTCTTGGCACGTGTGCTCGTTCACGTAGGTGACCTCAAAAATCGGAGGATCGCTGCTGTTACCCTGCTGTTGCACTTGCTTCTTCGCCATGCAACGGCGATCTTGGCTAAACGTGCATCTGTAGTAGTACCTGCATAGGCAGAGAGGTGACTGGGTGGAGTTAGGAACGGGGTATACCGTATACGTTGTCTTGGCGTTTGCAAGGACAAGGGACCCATCAAAATTAATTATTATCTGGTTCCGATCGAGTTATGTACGAAGAATTGAAGATTGGGTGTGTCTAGAATTACTCGGATGTTTTCTCTAAAAAAATCACCAAATTTTGGATATTGTACGCATTGGAAAAAAATATTGCAACATTTTTTCTCTACGGATGCAACATTTTTTTCAATGCATATAACATTTTCCTTCGACAACAGTAGAAATGCGGCACAATAAACAGATGTAGCAAGCGTTGAAAAAAAATGTTGCACGCGTCAGAAAAAATGGTTGCAAGAGTTGAACAAAAATGTTGCAAGAGACTCCCAAATTTGGGTGATTTTAGCAAAGAAAACATCCGGATGATGTTTATCAAAACCCTTGAAGATTAAGCTAGCTTGACCGTGTTGACGACGCAAGTCAAGTCATTTGGCGCATGCATGCGTGTTGTCATTGTTCCAGAAAGCATACCAGCAGGATGGCCAATTGACTCAGTTTGTGGTCCCGTGAACTCTTCTAGTTTGTATTCTGAAATGGCTAGGACTTTACGTCGCAGGCGACCAGAGACCTAGATGGCGCGCGCGGTACTAAAAAACACATGATCTTCACAGAAGTTATAGTATTTCCTGATTAATCTACATAGCTATAACTCAAGTGCACTAAACAAACGATCCTGTTTCGACAAATTGACCCTGGAGCGAAGATAGTACTAACTCTAATTCGATGAACTAGCTAGTCCATTGGCCCGCACAATTACGCGGCTGGTGTGCTATAGTATAACTTTACGCAATTTTAAATTTTTAAAATTATATGTTGCAATCTAAATTTGAATTTAAGGTATTTGATTTTATATTTAATTAGCAAATTTTATTTTGATATCTCGCTTTACGTGTGAAGGAGAGGATTGAGAGGGAGGTCCACATATAAAATTTGCACTCTCAGCCTTTAAAAATTACACATAGTGCTACCTATTTATTTTTATATATATATATATACACTATTAAATCTAAGCCTTTAAAATTAGAGTCCACCAAATAAAGGGTTATATATTTTTATATCCTTTTCAAATTAATATATCCCCAAGGCAACGATTCAATCTAAACCTTTAAAATTAGGGTTCTTAGTTTTGTTAAAAGGAGACTATCAACTACTGTATTGTACAGTATTAGATTAGATTTCTTGATTTAACCATGCACACTACTTACTATTTTGGTTCTTGCTAGTGATATTTTTATGAATTAAGTTGGGGGCATGACCATGCATATTCGAGAGAAATGGGATAAGTCGGCATCAGAAACTATAACTTCACCTTGCGAATTTTCTGTTCTTGATGTTCTTCTGCCCGTATTTTCTCCATTGGTAACCATCCTTGTGTGGCGAGGGAGTATTCTCTTTCCTCGTAACCACCTCTTCTCTACCCTTTCTGAAGGGAGTAACCTCTTCTCCACTATATTGTTCCACAGAAACAACAGAGTAATTAATCAGAGCACACGCTAAATCTAAGCACCCAAGTGAAGAAACCACACACCAGCCACTAGCCAGGAAAGTACTAATTAAGATGGTGCAGTATTACTAAATTAGTATACCTAATGCGTTTATCTTTCGTCGTAGTGCGCAGACCAATGCTGTCGTCGGTCCTCTTCTCCGTCGCCGTCCTCACTTCATCCACTCTATTGTCGTCAGGCTTCAGCATGAACAAAGACACCATGAACACTCGAGACAGCTCTTGACTCATCGCCATAGCCTCCTCCTGGCCACGGTTATCCAGGGGATGGCCGAGCGATGCCAGGAGTTTGGCGTTGAGATTGTAGCCGGCGACGAGCTCCTGGTACAGTTGCTCTGCAGCCTCTTGATCAAATGCCATCTTGAATTCTGAGTTGCTGACTATAGCTAGCAATCAAAGTATTGTAGGAGTTAAAGAGTTGGTGGAGTAGCTAGCTAGGGTCTTGGTGAAGCTAGTACATTTATATAGACAAGACTGCAGCGATCAACATCCTTGAAATTACTTGAACTCTGTTCACTTTTGGGTCTGACCTGCTCAAACTCTGTTCATTTATTTATGTTGATCATTGATGTCAACGGTGGGGGCACTTGATTATGGTCTTCTGACCGGCGGATGCATTGGTAGATTATCACAGATAAGTTGACTGGTGCTGTGGTGCATGCTCTCTCATGATACATGTAGGAGAAATTTCGATCTCTGTTTCTGGCCGTCAACCCCTTCGTTTACATATAGTATGTGAGATGTCGTAGTACTGCCAACTCTACAAAGTTGTTGCAAACTTGCAATATATTACGTGATTAGCGCTGCATTTTCAAACTCTTTTGTGCTGATTTTCTAACTTCACTCCCAGAAGAGACGTTGGACAGGGACGACTCCGCGGCAAAACTGGATAGGAAGATCGGCATGGCATGAAACACATGCAGCGCAGGTCAAGAGGAGACTGGACCGTATAAACCTTTGATCCTGCAGGAATATTGTACAGGTCAAACGCTTATGCCCAATCAGAAGTTTTTAACTGTCACCAACTTTGCTGATCGCCTGACAGCAGTGGCGGCTAGAAATTTTTGAAGGAGGGGGTCTAAGAATGAAATGAATCTCTACTAATGATTGATTCATTGATATTCAAAGTTTAATATATAGTAAGTACAATATGTAACACTTGTAGCTTGCAAAGATTTAGAGAACATACTACTTAATATAGTAAGTACAATATATAAACGCTTTGGAAGGTATAGCTACAGCTTAAGAATTGGACTCTTGTGTGATCTCACTAACGTTAACCCTGTTACATTCTATATGAGACTTTTTTAACCAGAGAAAACAGAGGATACATATACCTACATATCTACATACCCATACTATCTATTTGTAGCCTCAAATTCTAATACAAATATATACCAGTCCAAATGTTCTTAAATTAGCCTACCTATATTCGCTTATGCCAGCAAATATTCTAAACTAGATTCTTTAATATGAGAAATGGAGCAAAAATATATGCTAGGAGACATTCTTCTTGGTTATCCTTGTGATTTGTTGGAACACATCGATTCAGTGCTGTTTTATAGTCTGCTCTGATTATCACAGTCATTATGTAATTAATTAATTACTAATCGATGGAGTATGTATATGCTAGAAGTAAGCAATTAAAATTTTGTTGTGAGTTAATCAACAATCTTTATAAGCTATACAACCTAGCAAGTAGCAAATGCCGACCGGGGGGGCCCAGGCCCCATCACGCCCCCCCGGTGGCTCCGCCACTGCCTGACAGTCAAGGAGAGTGATCTCTGCGCTTGATCGCATGTCTATTCAGACGAAGCATCGAGGTCTTGTTCGAGAAATCTGTACGAATCTATGCCTCTTAGCTCACCAATCAGCTAGTGTGCCTCTGATTAAAAATAGGAGTCCTATCTCATCACTAGGGCTGGAAAAAAAGCTCGGTAGTGGGGCTCGTTGGCTCGGTTCAAAATTGCTCCAATTACACTTGTTCATTGGTTAAATATTGAAATGAGTCAATTTCGAATGAAATTAGATTTTGTTTTGGCTCGGCTCGGCTCGGTTCGTTGGCTCGATCCTAAAAATATATCCAAATTATAGATAAAATAATATTAAATCAAACTATGTCAATTTTGAAAAAAACTCGAAAAAACGAGGATTATCTCGATTTCCACCCCTGCTCATCAGCAATTAGAAAAGGCAGCGACTCAATCTAAACTGTTCTAAATTCCAAAATTACGTGAGATGCTTCTAATCTCACCCGCCAAGAGTCCAAGCCTAATTCTATGTAGAACTATAATAGATTAAATCCTTGTTTTATGTATATAATACCTCCATATACAGTATTGATTGTGGCTGCGGTAGAGCCACATGAGAAGCTATATATGACCTCGAACAATATTTTTTTTTACGAGAGTAGACCCTGCAACCAAAGTACCAAGGGTTAATGCACTTTTTGGTCCCTCAAGTTTCAATTGAGGCTAATTTTAGTCATTCAATTATTAAAGGTGTCAAATTGGTCCTTAAGATTTAAAAAATAGATTAAATGAGGACATGTAGTGATGTGCCTTGACAAATAAGTAGTGACGTCACTACTAAGTGGCGTGACGGAGGTAGGTCCTGTTTGGTTCAGGGCAAAAAGTAGATGGTATAGGACAATCCATTTTGATAGAGATGGAGTCATTTAAGTTCATATTTGGTTATAGGGATGAGAAATGGATGTGGTGAGTTAAATTTTTGTTGTGTAGAGAGATGAGAGATAGATGGTGGATAAGATGAGTGTTCATATTTGGTTAGTGGGATAGAGTTGGATGATCTCATCTAGCCAATTTTATTGGATAGTCTCGTTCAGTATCTATAAAAAATATTTTTTCTTAGTTACTCTCATCCACTCATTCATTGAACCAAACAGCGGGATGAGTACAAAAATATGAATAGGATCATTCCATCTATCCTTTGCCACAAAGCAAAGGGACGAAGCTATGGGTTCAATAGAACCCACAATTTCTTGAATTAGGACTTATTACTATCCAAACTCCAATGCACCGAAAGGTTTTGAGGCCTGTTTGGTTGCTACCCACAAAATGCGGTCCGCTTGTGGTTGAATGATTTGCTTATGACAACTGTGACAATTTTTTGTAAACAAACGATTGCAGATACGAAGCAAGCGGCAGCCTCATTTGGTGAAAGCTTGTTTGTGGTAAAATTTGGCTCCTATGACCAAACACGCCTGGCTCCTAAATAGCCAATAACAGAACAAATAGCGCTCATTTTATTTCATTTTCAATCAGGGAAACAACGGGATACACGTAACAGTCAACTCCACCTTCAGCTCCGAAAAACCCTTGGTTCCAATTAGAAAACCTTCTTCCCCTGCTCAAATGAGCAAGTAAACATCCATCAGTACGTCTTCCACAAAGAATATACTACAGCTTAATTCCTGATCAAAATGATGACAGCTTTAAGCTCCTGACTCGTGTGAATGCGTACATGTACCGTACGTTACACACTGGATCAGCAATTATCGTCACCACCATTACCGTTATCAGGGAGATACACGTGGTCGCCGAAGTGTACATGATCATCCAAACCATATCTGAACGAGTCCCACGTCGAGAGCATGTCACCTCCATCGGTTGTCGACGGCGGCAGCGCTGGCAACGCCTCGGCCGGCAACGACGACGACGCTGCCGGCGGCAGCTCAGAAGGGAAGGCAGGCTGCTCGTGCAGCTGGCTGTTCGAACCAAAGCTCAGCATCAAGAACGGCCTCCCGGGCGCAGGTTGGTAGTGCCGTTCTTGCTCCAGCTGTTGCGCGTCGCCGTGGCCGCTGGTGGAGTCGAACCTGAGCAAGAACGCGTCGCTCGCGGGGGCCGGCGGCTCGGCTACGACATCGGGAGTCGGGACGGGCACGGTGTTGCACGTGTGCTCGTACGTGTAGGTGACCTTGAACAGCGGCGGGTCGTCGTTGGTCGCCTGCTGCACCAGCTTCGAGGCAAGGCATTGTTTGTCTTCGCGGTAAGAGCATCTGTAATATAACCTGCAATGCCATTGTGCCACAAGCATGCATGAGTTTTATTTGGCTCTGTGCATTTTGCGCTAGTGAACCTCCTGATTTAGTTGGTTTTGATCTCTAAACTTGTGTTAGCACCATTGTGCAATGTGGCCTAACAGTACACGATATTTCAGTAGAAATATTTATTATATTAAGGGAATCAACAAATTAGTTTGAACAAGTCTACTAAAGCTCCATTTTGCATTTTGACTCCTTTTTAAAAGTAAATAGCCGATTGGTATGCTTTTTTTTTGACAGCTATGTAAATATTAAAGCATGAATAAAATGTAGATGACGATTACTTACCAATTCGGTTGTTGCAAGATTTATGCAACATGTATTAGGAGGAAAGAATTGAATCTCTACTCATTGATGAAGTATTGTATAACTTTATGTAATTCTCAATTTTAAAATTATATTTTGCAATCTAAATTCGAATTTAGGATATAAAATTTCATATTTAATTAGCAAACTTTATTTTGATATTTCTCTCACCCATCGAGCAAATTTATATACTCTCAACCTTTGAATTAAACGTAATGCCTATTTCTTTTTTTTTTCTTTCAAATTAATATATCTCCAAACCAACTATTGAATCTAAGCTTTTAAAAGTAGGGTTCACTAAGTTAAGGGTTACATGATTTTTTAGATCTTTTTCAAATTAATATATCTCTAAGACAAGTATTAAATCTAAGTCTTTAAAATTTGGGTCCATCAATTTAAGGACTGGATATTTTTCTTTTTTGTGAGAATTTCCAACATATTTTTCCTTACTGGCTGTAAAAGTCATGTCATCAACTTTTAATATATATAATAACTAGACGATTGTTGCGTAATTGCGCGGCTTGGTGTAGTATAGTATAACTTTACGCAATTCCAAATTTCAAAATTTATAATTTGCAATCTAATTTGAATTTGGGATATTTGATTTCGTATTCAATTAGCAAATTATCTTAAGATTTCTCTGCTTGTGTGTGGGAGGATTGAGATGTAGGTCCATCGAGCAAATTTACACTCTCAACCTTTAAATTAAACATAGTGTTATCTAACTTTTTTTAAATTAATGTATCTCTAAACCAGCTATTGAAGTTGAGGTTTTAAAATTAGGATCCATCAAATTAAAGGTTTTTTGATTTTTTAATTAATATATCTCTTGGACAACTATCTAATCTAAGTCTCTAAAATTAGGGTCACCAATTTGATGGTCGGATAATTTTCTTTTTTGTGAGAATTTCTAGCACATTTATCTTTGTTTCCCTTAGCTTTTGTAAAAGACATGCCATCGGCTTTTAATATATAATAATATATAAATTTTTTGTCTTCTATTTTTTTGGTAAATAAAATGATTAATTGGAAGCATTTTGTATCAAAATATTTCTGGAATCGGTAAAAATTACATAACTATTTTTTTAAAGCGCAGCACAACACAAAACACACAAGTTTAAAGCAAATTTCTCCCAATGAATGTGAATACCTATGACTTCACCTCACTGCTAACAGTCAACAGTTAAATTACCTAGGGAAGGCAGAGTCCTTGATGTTCTTCTGGCCGTACTTTCGCCACAGGTGACCGTCAAAATGAGGTGTGAACGTATGTTTGACCCATGAAGGTCTATCCTTCCTGCAGCATCAATATTCCAGAACTATATAGGTCAAATAGAATGAATTAGCTAGGATTTGCAGGTGTTCCTGAAATTGTAGGGCTTGTGTAGGATGCAATAAGAACAATATAGGAAAATATTTAAATAGTATAGTAATGTAAAATAAAGACTGAAACAACACAGCGAAAAAATAGCAATCAGTATTTAGGTGGTTGATAGGAAATATACTTCAATTTGAACAGAGAGATACCGCATACAAGCCTAAAAGGAAAATTATATATGTGAAATTAGAAGTCATGCATGCATGTTAATTTCCTCCAATTCTTTTTGAAGATATACACTTCAATTTTTTAAAGAGCCGTAGGACGTAAATTTTGTAGGAGTTCTAAAAGGTCAGTCATTTTTCTTCCAAACACCGGATACGCAAATTTAAATATGATTAGAATATCCTCCAAAATTCTTCTCATTGGTGGTTTATATATATATTGGAACCAAGGTTTCAAATTTTGGTTTAAAATTTTTTCAGCACCCATTAAAATCACCAAATTAAATTCAGTAGTTTCAGAAATTTTGGTAGAATTTTGGGATACAATGGTTGTCCAAAAATTTGAATTTTTGATAAAATTTGACCGAAATTTGATTTTTTGGACAAAGTTCAAATGAATCCACCGAAATATAATTGGATAAATATATTTTGGGACCCACCGAAATGACCGAATTTCACAAAAAATTAGGTGAAATTTTGTAAAATTCAAACCCTGATCCGAACCACACACATCTGCATTGGGAACACTTGAGCTTTGAAGTGCATCTGAAGTTGCGAGGGTTGTCTCTTGTCTGCATTGCTGGAGTATTTGCTAAACTTAAGAAAAAGAACGACACCGCGTGTATGGCACAAGGACTTAAGGTCAATTATACAGGGGCAATACATGTAAACTCTAGAAACGAACGAATTGAAGGGATACATGTGTGTGTGTGTGTGGATGTTTACATAGAAACGCAAATCTACACAAATGACCCAAAATATTATTCATGCGGTGAGAGAGACAGAGAGATAGAGGGAGATTTCAGCATTTTAGTTGGGAGTATTGTTTTTTCAGAAAAAAAGATATTTATGTCTTATATTAGTTAGTTGGTAAATGTCGACGTATTGGGTTCCACAAACGCGTCCATGTTATAGGGATGAGAAATGGATGTGGTGAGTTAAATTTTTGTTGTGTAGAGATGAGAGATAGATGGTGGATAAGATGAGTGTTCATATTTGGTTAGTGGGATAGAGTTGGATGATCTCATCTAGCCAATTTTATTGGATAGTCTCGTTCAAGTATCTATAAAAATATTTTTTCTTAGTTACTCTCATCCACTCATTCATTGAACCAAACAAGGGATGAGTACAAAAATATGAATAGGATCATTCCATCTATCCTTTGCCACAAAGCAAAGGAGAAGCTATGGGTTCAATAGAACCCACAATTTCTTGAATTAGGACTTATTACTATCCAAACTCCAATGCACCGAAAGGTTTTGAGGCCTGTTTGGTTGCTACCCACAAAATGCGGTCCGCTTGTGGTTGAATGATTTGCTTATGACAACTGTGACAATTTTTTGTAAACAAACGATTGCAGATACGAAGCAAGCGGCAGCCTCATTTGGTGAAAGCTTGTTTGTGGTAAAATTTGGCTCCTATGACCAAACACGCCTGGCTCCTAAATAGCCAATAACAGAACAAATAGCGCTCATTTTATTTCATTTTCAATCAGGGAAACAACGGGATACACGTAACAGTCAACTCCACCTTCAGCTCCGAAAAACCCTTGGTTCCAATTAGAAAACCTTCTTCCCCTGCTCAAATGAGCAAGTAAACATCCATCAGTACGTCTTCCACAAAGAATATACTACAGCTTAATTCCTGATCAAAATGATGACAGCTTTAAGCTCCTGACTCGTGTGAATGCGTACATGTACCGTACGTTACACACTGGATCAGCAATTATCGTCACCACCATTACCGTTATCAGGGAGATACACGTGGTCGCCGAAGTGTACATGATCATCCAAACCATATCTGAACGAGTCCCACGTCGAGAGCATGTCACCTCCATCGGTTGTCGACGGCGGCAGCGCTGGCAACGCCTCGGCCGGCAACGACGACGACGCTGCCGGCGGCAGCTCAGAAGGAAGGCAGGCTGCTCGTGCAGCTGGCTGTTCGAACCAAAGCTCAGCATCAAGAACGGCCTCCCGGGCGCAGGTTGGTAGTGCCGTTCTTGCTCCAGCTGTTGCGCGTCGCCGTGGCCGCTGGTGGAGTCGAACCTGAGCAAGAACGCGTCGCTCGCGGGGGCCGGCGGCTCGGCTACGACATCGGGAGTCGGGACGGGCACGGTGTTGCACGTGTGCTCGTACGTGTAGGTGACCTTGAACAGCGGCGGGTCGTCGTTGGTCGCCTGCTGCACCAGCTTCGAGGCAAGGCATTGTTTGTCTTCGCGGTAAGAGCATCTGTAATATAACCTGCAATGCCATTGTGCCACAAGCATGCATGAGTTTTATTTGGCTCTGTGCATTTTGCGCTAGTGAACCTCCTGATTTAGTTGGTTTTGATCTCTAAACTTGTGTTAGCACCATTGTGCAATGTGGCCTAACAGTACACGATATTTCAGTAGAAATATTTATTATATTAAGGGAATCAACAAATTAGTTTGAACAAGTCTACTAAAGCTCCATTTTGCATTTTGACTCCTTTTTAAAAGTAAATAGCCGATTGGTATGCTTTTCTTTTTGACAGTTGCGTAAATATTAAAGCATGAATAAAATGTAGATGACGATTACTTACCAATTCGGTTGTTGCAAGATTTATGCAACATGTATTAGGAGGGAAAGAATTGAATCTCTACTCATTGATGAAGTATTGTATAACTTTATGTAATTCTCAATTTTAAAAATTATATTTTGCAATCTAAATTCGAATTTAGGATATAAAATTTCATATTTAATTAGCAAACTTTATTTTGATATTTCTCTCACCCATCGAGCAAATTTATATACTCTCAACCTTTGAATTAAACGTAATGCCCATTTCTTTTTTTTCTTTCAAATTAATATATCTCCAAACCAACTATTGAATCTAAGCTTTTAAAAGTAGGGTTCACTAAGTTAAGGGTTACATGATTTTTTAGATCTTTTTCAAATTAATATATCTCTAAGACAAGTATTAAATCTAAGTCTTTAAAATTTGGGTCCATCAATTTAAGGACTGGATATTTTTCTTTTTTGTGAGAATTTCCAACATATTTTTCCTTACTGGCTGTAAAAGTCATGTCATCAACTTTTAATATATATAATAACTAGACGATTGTTGCGTAATTGCGGCTTGGTGTAGTATAGTATAACTTACGTAATTCCAAATTTCAAAATTTATAATTTGCAATCTAAATTTGAATTTGGGATATTTGATTTCGTATTCAATTAGCAAATTATCTTAAGATTTCTCTGCTTGTGTGTGGGAGGATTGAGATGTAGGTCCATCGAGCAAATTTACACTCTCAACCTTTAAATTAAACTTAGTGTTATCTAACTTTTTTAAATTAATGTATCTCTAAACCAGCTATTGAAGTTGAGGTTTTAAAATTAGGATCCATCAAATTAAAGGTTTTTGATTTTTAATTAATATATCTCTTGGACAACTATCTAATCTAAGTCTCTAAAATTAGGGTCACCAATTTGATGGTCGGATAATTTTCTTTTTGTGAGAATTTCTAGCACATTTATCTTTGTTTCCCTTAGCTTTTGTAAAAGACATGCCATCGGCTTTTAATATATAATAATATATAAATTTTTTGTCTTCTATTTTTTGGTAAATAAAATGATTAATTGGAAGCATTTTGTATCAAAATATTTCTGGAATCGGTAAAAATTACATAACTATTTTTTTAAAGCGCAGCACAACACAAAACACACAAGTTTAAAGCAAATTTCTCCCAATGAATGTGAATACCTATGACTTCACCTCACTGCTAACAGTCAACAGTTAAATTACCTAGGGAAGGCAGAGTCCTTGATGTTCTTCTGGCCGTACTTTCGCCACAGGTGACCGTCAAAATGAGGTGTGAACGTATGTTTGACCCATGAAGGTCTATCCTTCCTGCAGCATCAATATTCCAGAACTATATAGGTCAAATAGAATGAATTAGCTAGGATTTGCAGGTGTTCCTGAAATTGTAGGGCTTGTGTAGGATGCAATAAGAACAATATAGGAAAATATTTAAATAGTATAGTAATGTAAAATAAAGACTGAAACAACACAGCGAAAAAATAGCAATCAGTATTTAGGTGGTTGATAGGAAATATACTTCAATTTGAACAGAGAGATACCGCATACAAGCCTAAAAGGAAAATTATATATGTGAAATTAGAAGTCATGCATGCATGTTAATTTCCTCCAATTCTTTTTTGAAGATATACACTTCAATTTTTTTAAAGAGCCGTAGGACGTAAATTTTGTAGGAGTTCTAAAAGGTCAGTCATTTTTCTTCCAAACACCCGGATACGCAAATTTAAATATGATTAGAATATCCTCCAAAATTCTTCTCATTGGTGGTTTATATATATATTGGAACCAAGGTTTCAAATTTTGGTTTAAAATTTTTTCAGCACCCATTAAAATCACCAAATTAAATTCAGTAGTTTCAGAAATTTTGGTAGAATTTTGGGATACAATGGTTGTCCAAAAATTTGAATTTTTGATAAAATTTGACCGAAATTTGATTTTTTGGACAAAGTTCAAATGAATCCACCGAAATATAATTGGATAAATATATTTTGGGACCCACCGAAATGACCGAATTTCACAAAAAATTAGGTGAAATTTTGTAAAATTCAAACCCTGATCCGAACCACACACATCTGCATTGGGAACACTTGAGCTTTGAAGTGCATCTGAAGTTGCGAGGGTTGTCTCTTGTCTGCATTGCTGGAGTATTTGCTAAACTTAAGAAAAAGAACGACACCGCGTGTATGGCACAAGGACTTAAGGTCAATTATACAGGGCAATACATGTAAACTCTAGAAACGAACGAATTGAAGGGATACATGTGTGTGTGTGGATGTTTACATAGAAACGCAAATCTACACAAATGACCCAAAATATTATTCATGCGGTGAGAGAGACAGAGAGATAGAGGGAGATTTCAGCATTTTAGTTGGGAGTATTGTTTTTTCAGAAAAAAAGATATTTATGTCTTATATTAGTTAGTTGGTAAATGTCGACGTATTGGGTTCCACAAACGCGTCCATGAGACATGAAGAATCTAGCATAAGTACTAAAGGTTATTTGATCAGATAGATTCAGAAATGCTTCTTTTATGCGATCGAGAATGGATCCACATGGAGGCATTACGTGCAGCGCATATAAGCATATTTATGCATGAATCGCCAAGATTTTTCTCCAACTAAAATGCATTGTTATTGGCTACATTCTACATAAAATTGATAACTGCTATATATGATGGCTATGATGGGTTTGCTTGCATGTGTCACAACTTGTAACAGGCTTAGCCATGCAACATCTTTTATGGAGATGGTGATTGGTTTCTGACCTACATGAGTACAGCAGGCTATATATGTATGGGATTTTTTTTCTTTTTGAGAATCTCTATGTGTGGGATTCAAAAGTAGTTCTGTGGGCTAGGTTAATTGGGTGGGATGCTCAAAATGAGTGTATGAGTTAGCCAGTGATTAGAGGAGTGATTAACACATATGAAGCATTTGTAGTATTGACTTAAAGATTGTTAAGCTAGAATAAGGACACTAAAGTGCAGTGAGATATATAGCTTTAAAAATGTTTTCCAAGTCTACGTTTTCTTCATGCATGCATGCAACCAAACAATATACCAAATAAACCCTACTTGCATCACTCATCTTTTTCAATCAAAGAAACCAGGCCCCGGGTAGTATTCATGCGTGCCTGTGTATTTTACGAGTGCATAAGCCTATATTAAGCTACATGATAACCATAGTAGACAATGTTTGACATAATATCAGAGCATTATATGATGAAAATTGATACGATCATTATTGCACTAATTGTGAATCTTGGCTGAGGACAAAATGATCAGTCGGATTATTATGGAGCTAGCGATATATAGACTACTAATAGATAGGTTACGTAAACAGATAAATAGAGAAATTTATAGGAATTTTATGCCGCTAGCTCTACGTGCTTACTCTCTTGCTTTACTCTTAATTTGGACTTCACAGAGGCGCTCAACAAGTCAATATAGGATGGTAATCAAGCGTATCTTTTAACTATTGTCGGCTATATACATACACCGATACATGATATACTAACTCTTCCCAGAAAGAGACAGTTAACTCGTCGGGAGTCTTCTTAGTATAATTGTATCACCTTGATGTAATTTACTAAGATTTATAAAAGCTTCCTTTATCGAAAAAAGAGACAGTTAACTCATGTTAATTTGGTTGGGTAATGAAGGACATGGTGCTTCAAAGTACTCATAGTAACAAACTAAGAAATCAATTAACAGTAGAGAAGGAGAGATGGAGAATCACAAAACTACAATCAAGGTATCGATGGATCAATAGGGAAATGACACCATCACTACTACCTAATTAAGGAGATACAAATGATAGGACGTATACATGTGCTTGGAAACATCTTAAACTAGAAAGGAGATGGTTCACAACATGTTTAGGCTGCATGAAAACTTCGCTGCCGAGTGCCGACCGTGCATATGCTTGAGGTTAATTCTGTCCTTATTTACTCTTTTGAAAAGGAATTAAAGCTTATGCTTAAGTCATAAAATACTAATTATGTACTTTTAATTGGAAGAAAAAAATCACATGGATACAGTATATTGATACAATATGACAATATCACAAATGGGTATGGTTGAGCCTTTGTTTTGTTTCTTATAAGCTAGCATGCTTAAAATGTGCAGGAAGCACTTCCATTTAGTACTATTAATCTAGGGTTCTCGAGCAATGGAGCCCTCCACCATGACAAAAGATAGAAGTATAGGTAAAGAAAAGGGGAGAAATATGACTCCGGGTTCCAAAGCCTCGGAAAGAAATGGCCTTTATTGAAAGGAGGAGAATGTGTGGATCTTCTTGGGAAATTATGAAGAAATTCCACAAATGGCTGGCTAGCATATACTCCAACATGACAGCAACACGTTTTCTCAACATCCGCGCGTGGTTGTCCTTTTACTGTTGTAATGCGGAATCTCCATACAAACTTTGAGCAAAATCATGTCATGTGCATTTCGGCTTTTACCTCAGCCCATGAAATATAGCTCGACTCAGAAATAGGACTACTCACAGAAGGAAAGATGAAACGAAGGAAAAACTAATAGGCCTTGTATGCAATTATGCATTCGTTTAATTGACCTTTTTCATTCTGTTGATTTAAGTTCTGCAGACGTGCTAGCTATCACTTTCAAACATCAGTGTTTTGGGCACGAAGACTTAAAATTTCTAGAGGAGTTGCATTTCTTCTTAGTAGTAGCTAGTTCATGCATTAAACCCAAGTTGTAATATAGTACAGCTAGATCCTACCATCGCCTGTTTCGGACCATGTTAATGTTTCCTTTTTATTAATTTGCCTTGAACTTTTCCCTTATTGGCATACAATCGAGGAAGGCAGAAATGCCTCTACACTTTCTGACATATTTAGTACACGAGCAAGAGAAAATGTATCTCTAAACCAGCTATTGAAGTTGAGGTTTTAAAATTAGGATCCATCAAATTAAAGGTTTTTGATTTTTTAATTAATATATCTCTTGGACAACTATCTAATCTAAGTCTCTAAAATTAGGGTCACCAATTTGATGGTCGGATAATTTTCTTTTTGTGAGAATTTCTAGCACATTTATCTTTGTTTCCCTTAGCTTTTGTAAAAGACATGCCATCGGCTTTTAATATATAATAATATATAAATTTTTTGTCTTCTATTTTTTGGTAAATAAAATGATTAATTGGAAGCATTTTGTATCAAAATATTTCTGGAATCGGTAAAAATTACATAACTATTTTTTAAAGCGCAGCACAACACAAAACACACAAGTTTAAAGCAAATTTCTCCCAATGAATGTGAATACCTATGACTTCACCTCACTGCTAACAGTCAACAGTTAAATTACCTAGGGAAGGCAGAGTCCTTGATGTTCTTCTGGCCGTACTTTCGCCACAGGTGACCGTCAAAATGAGGTGTGAACGTATGTTTGACCCATGAAGGTCTATCCTTCCTGCAGCATCAATATTCCAGAACTATATAGGTCAAATAGAATGAATTAGCTAGGATTTGCAGGTGTTCCTGAAATTGTAGGGCTTGTGTAGGATGCAATAAGAACAATATAGGAAAATATTTAAATAGTATAGTAATGTAAAATAAAGACTGAAACAACACAGCGAAAAAATAGCAATCAGTATTTAGGTGGTTGATAGGAAATATACTTCAATTTGAACAGAGAGATACCGCATACAAGCCTAAAAGGAAAATTATATATGTGAAATTAGAAGTCATGCATGCATGTTAATTTCCTCCAATTCTTTTTTGAAGATATACACTTCAATTTTTTTAAAGAGCCGTAGGACGTAAATTTTGTAGGAGTTCTAAAAGGTCAGTCATTTTTCTTCCAAACACCCGGATACGCAAATTTAAATATGATTAGAATATCCTCCAAAATTCTTCTCATTGGTGGTTTATATATATATTGGAACCAAGGTTTCAAATTTTGGTTTAAAATTTTTTCAGCACCCATTAAAATCACCAAATTAAATTCAGTAGTTTCAGAAATTTTGGTAGAATTTTGGGATACAATGGTTGTCCAAAAATTTGAATTTTTGATAAAATTTGACCGAAATTTGATTTTTTGGACAAAGTTCAAATGAATCCACCGAAATATAATTGGATAAATATATTTTGGGACCCACCGAAATGACCGAATTTCACAAAAAATTAGGTGAAATTTTGTAAAATTCAAACCCTGATCCGAACCACACACATCTGCATTGGGAACACTTGAGCTTTGAAGTGCATCTGAAGTTGCGAGGGTTGTCTCTTGTCTGCATTGCTGGAGTATTTGCTAAACTTAAGAAAAAGAACGACACCGCGTGTATGGCACAAGGACTTAAGGTCAATTATACAGGGGCAATACATGTAAACTCTAGAAACGAACGAATTGAAGGGATACATGTGTGTGTGTGGATGTTTACATAGAAACGCAAATCTACACAAATGACCCAAAATATTATTCATGCGGTGAGAGAGACAGAGAGATAGAGGGAGATTTCAGCATTTTAGTTGGGAGTATTGTTTTTTCAGAAAAAAAGATATTTATGTCTTATATTAGTTAGTTGGTAAATGTCGACGTATTGGGTTCCACAAACGCGTCCATGAGACATGAAGAATCTAGCATAAGTACTAAAGGTTATTTGATCAGATAGATTCAGAAATGCTTCTTTTTATGCGATCGAGAATGGATCCACATGGAGGCATTACGTGCAGCGCATATAAGCATATTTATGCATGAATCGCCAAGATTTTTCTCCAACTAAAATGCATTGTTATTGGCTACATTCTACATAAAATTGATAACTGCTATATATATATGATGGCTATGATGGGTTTGCTTGCATGTGTCACAACTTGTAACAGGCTTAGCCATGCAACATCTTTTATGGAGATGGTGATTGGTTTCCTGACCTACATGAGTACAGCAGGCTATATATGTATGGGATTTTTTTTTTTTTTTTGAGAATCTCTATGTGTGGGATTCAAAAGTAGTTCTGTGGGCTAGGTTAATTGGGTGGGATGCTCAAAATGAGTGTATGAGTTAGCCAGTGATTAGAGGAGTGATTAACACATATGAAGCATTTGTAGTATTGACTTAAAGATTGTTAAGCTAGAATAAGGACACTAAAGTGCAGTGAGATATATAGCTTTAAAAATGTTTTCCAAGTCTACGTTTTCTTCATGCATGCATGCAACCAAACAATATACCAAATAAACCCTACTTGCATCACTCATCTTTTTCAATCAAAGAAACCAGGCCCCGGGTAGTATTCATGCGTGCCTGTGTATTTTACGAGTGCATAAGCCTATATTAAGCTACATGATAACCATAGTAGACAATGTTTGACATAATATCAGAGCATTATATGATGAAAATTGATACGATCATTATTGCACTAATTGTGAATCTTGGCTGAGGACAAAATGATCAGTCGGATTATTATGGAGCTAGCGATATATAGACTACTAATAGATAGGTTACGTAAACAGATAAATAGAGAAATTTATAGGAATTTTATGCCGCTAGCTCTACGCTTACTCTCTTGCTTTACTCTTAATTTGGACTTCACAGAGGCGCTCAACAAGTCAATATAGGATGGTAATCAAGCGTATCTTTTAACTATTGTCGGCTATATACATACACCGATACATGATATACTAACTCTTCCCAGAAAGAGACAGTTAACTCGCCGGGAGTCTTCTTAGTATAATTGTATCACCTTGATGTAATTTACTAAGATTTATAAAAGCTTCCTTTATCGAAAAAGAGACAGTTAACTCATGTTAATTTGGTTGGGTAATGAAGGACATGGTGCTTCAAAGTACTCATAGTAACAAACTAAGAAATCAATTAACAGTAGAGAAGGAGAGATGGAGAATCACAAAACTACAATCAAGTTATCGATGGATCAATAGGGAAATGACACCATCACTACTACCTAATTAAGGAGATACAAATGATAGGACGTATACATGTGCTTGGAAACATCTTAAACTAGAAAGGAGATGGTTCACAACATGTTTAGGCTGCATGAAAACTTCGCTGCCGAGTGCCGACCGTGCATATGCTTGAGGTTAATTCTGTCCTTATTTACTCTTTTGAAAAGGAATTAAAGCTTATGCTTAAGTCATAAAATACTAATTATGTACTTTTAATTGGAAGAAAAAAATCACATGGATACAGTATATTGATACAATATGACAATATCACAAATGGGTATGGTTGAGCCTTTGTTTTGTTTCTTATAAGCTAGCATGCTTAAAATGTGCAGGAAGCACTTCCATTTAGTACTATTAATCTAGGGTTCTCGAGCAATGGAGCCCTCCACCATGACAAAAGATAGAAGTATAGGTAAAGAAAAGGGGAGAAATATGACTCCGGGTTCCAAAGCCTCGGAAAGAAATGGCCTTTATTGAAAGGAGGAGAATGTGTGTATCTTCTTGGGAAATTATGAAGAAATTCCACAAATGGCTGGCTAGCATATACTCCAACATGACAGCAACACGTTTTCTCAACATCCGCGCGTGGTTGTCCTTTTACTGTTGTAATGCGGAATCTCCATACAAACTTTGAGCAAAATCATGTCATGTGCATTTCGGCTTTTACCTCAGCCCATGAAATATAGCTCGACTCAGAAATAGGACTACTCACATAAGGAAAGATGAAACGAAGGAAAAACTAATAGGCCTTGTATGCAATTATGCATTCGTTTAATTGACCTTTTTCATTCTGTTGATTTAAGTTCTGCAGACGTGCTAGCTATCACTTTCAAACATCAGTGTTTTGGGCACGAAGACTTAAAATTTCTAGAGGAGTTGCATTTCTTCTTAGTAGTAGCTAGTTCATGCATTAAACCCAAGTTGTAATATAGTACAGCTAGATCCTACCATCGCCTGTTTCGGACCATGTTAATGTTTCCTTTTTATTAATTTGCCTTGAACTTTTCCCTTATTGGCATACAACCGAGGAAGGCAGAAATGCCTCTACACTTTCTGACATATTTAGTACACGAGCAAGAGAAAGCTAAATCTGTGCAAGACACGGAACTCAAATCCAACAGGCGGTTTCAGGATCTGCTCCAGAATCAACCCATCCCAGGGCAAAAGAGAAGTAGTAGCTAGCTAGCTAGACTCAAACGACGAAATCAAGCAAGCAAGGAGGCAAAAAGGTAACAAACAGCTCGGAATGTTGTGTATAAGTAGGACTTCTCATATAATCTAGACAGAAGACAGTGTTGGTACATACCTTCTTTTCCGGCCGTCGCGCGGCCACGACTCCGGCGGGGAGAGGCCAAATACGCCTCCGGGAGGGCTGTAAGACGCGGACGCAGATCCCATGGCTTCTTGTGGGCCAGGGTCCTCGAAGTCAAAGGACTGCTCCCTCTTGAGGCGCGGCGACGCCATTCGATCGACTCCCCAGCTATGTAGCTAGCCTGATCTTAGCACTAGCTAGAACGAGATAGCAGGACAGGAGTAGCAAGAAGCAGCAGGTGTGTGGGAAACGGAGAAGGAGATGGGGAATCCACATATGTGGCTTTCGAGCTGCTCACCGCAGGAGGACTTTTAATTTCGAGAAGCAAGATAGCTAGCTCAACGGCGTGCAGTACAAACACCGTCAGTACTTTATGGTTTCGTTTTGTTGTCAAGTCAAGAAGCGTTGCTGGGTCTTTTGATATGTTTAATGTCTACAGGTAATATATTCGAGCGGATGGATCTGCCACCAATAAATCATGTGCTTTTTATATGGCCTCGAGATGACGAGATGGGAGTTCTCGTTTTCTTTTGGGTCTTTAATTCGGTCAGTATGGATACAGGTATTTGCTCTAAGTTCAATGTCATTTCATTTCATTTCTTATTTCTGAAGATGGCTTTCTCTAGTACTATGATTGTACTCTTGTTTGCTTTCTTGCCGAGCCTCGACCTTAAATACGCGCCCGGGGTGCGATGTGTGCGTGTTTGTTTATAGGCAAATTGCAGCAAAGCACACAGGCACTGGATGCCAGCGGATTAGATGTATTGCCAATTGGGATTACAATAGTGAGGCCATTGTTAATCAGGACAGTGGGGGCTACCAATCTCGCGCCACTCCCACGTTTCGGTGCAGTTTGCAACATTTTGTTGCAAATTTCTGAAAGTCTGACCATTTTATCAAAAGAGAATTTCTGAAAAAGACTTCTTCACCTGATCTGATCTGACACACGAATACCATACATATATATTCGCTCTAGTCTGACGGTTTTGTCAGGGGTAAGGGTAGATTTATAATTTTCAGTGAGCCTCTTATCCTATCCAGCTCATTGCAGATTAATTTTGGCAGTAAGTAAATTGGAATTCAGTCTTTGTTACTGCTTGTTTTCTGATCTAACCCTTGTTTCTTTTTCATATATAGGTTTTGTTTAGGAGTATGCACGGTTGTGTTCTTGAATCATGATCGTTGTAAAGGTACGTGTGGCTGTATGATTCATAATTGATTAGGGTAACATTCAAGAATCATTTTTTTTGAATTTTGGCTAAGAGCTTTATCATTCAGTATAAAAGGAAAATAACACCGATTACTGTGACATAAATACACGTGTGCACACACACCACACGCTACGCCCGACTCAAACTGCACATCCGAGCGAGACCGAAGTCTCGATCCTGAGCGGGCTACATGCGCACTTGCGCTGCTAGCCGCTCGAGCTCTCGCTCGAGCGCACATTCAAGAATATACTTATCTTTAAAGCCGAAGGGATTGGGCGTCAACCAGCCTAGCCACGTGTCGCTTTTTTACGAAAAGGCCCTCTGTAAATATTTTAATTACGTTTAGGTCCTCCAGCCGGTTATTTTACGAAAAAAGACTCCGTAGTTCTGTGTATTCGCGAATGGGTCCTCCACAGGTAATTTTGCAAAACAAAAAAATACATCTGGGTCCTTCTATCGGTAATTTTGCAGAAAAGACCCTATGATTCCGTATATTCGCGAATGGGTCTTCCAACTTTCTTTTTCCAAGAAGAACTAGCGAACCAAATTTTGCACCGAGCGGCGTAGCGCGAGATCCTATCTAGTCAATATGAAATTGGCATAGTTAGGCTGCGACCTGAGCTAGCTCGATCCATTTTTATTAGCCGAACAGTAAACAGAAGTGAAAACCCTACATCATGGGGGTGCATGCAAGAATTAGCTAGGTCCTATAGCTGAAAAAATCAATTGGACACGCGTCATGGCTCAAGAGGAAGTAATGTTGGTGCAACAAACGAGAGGTACAAAAGTACAATACCATCGTTTGAGCAAACGAAAGCGTAAAAACAAATCTGATCTTCAGTTAAACTAGTACACTAGCTAGCACCCTGATCCAGGGTGTAACGTGTCGAGCAGGAGCGGCATCTATTCCGTTTGCTTAAGTTTTGGTCTCGTCACAAGGTCACTAGCTCACTGAAGAGGAAAAGGCCGAAATTAAGGTATTGATCGAGTAGATGATGTGGGCTGTGGATGCCTAGAGTAGAGTGCGCGCCACGGCGGGGGTGGGGGTCGGTGCCGCGCGCGCTCGGTGGTGAGCAGGGAGCCGAACGAAGCAGCGGCGCGCGTGAAGAGGGCGACGCCGATGCATGGTGCCGACGTGCCGCGTGGGGGCGGTGCCGTGGGGTGGCGACTGCTGACCGTGCCGTACGTGGGTGGGATCCAGGGCGCCCGCCCGCGCCGCGGCCACAACCGACGGGGGGCGCGAGAGGAAAAGCCGGGGCACCGAGCCCGCGACGCGCGTGCGGTTGGGGAATTCGGGTACACCACGGTGCCGACCTCAAATGCTAGTAAGAGGTACAGCGATGGAGTTCGTGTCATGTCATTCTATTTTTTAAAATTTGTTTATAAATAAGTATCATTCTAAAATTTTGAGACAACTTTTAACTACTTTTTTATTTATATATCTCTATCATTCATTATTTTTAATTTTATTTCTTACTTTGGAATAAAGTAACACGCAACATCTAAAAGCAATTACTAAGCTAATGAAGGAGATGATTTGATCATTTCTACACATGCCTTGATTGAAGTGCAAAATCCTAAAACGTCATCTATTCAGGAATGGGGAGAGTAGTAGACTAGTGGTTACTGTTCTATGTCTGGCAACCCTTGGGGGGAGGGGGGCAGTCCCTTGGCCTTGGTAGGCCAGTGCGGTTTCAACTTTGTCTCGAGAAGAGATGTGGACCTGTACCGAAAAGAATATTTAGACTAGCTGACTATAAATATAGAAGAAAGGCTATCTATTTTGTGCGTAAGTCATACCAATAAAGAAAATCATCCAATTACTCGCTCTCACATCTTTGCCCATTGTTCATCTACTTCCGCTAGTACTAATTGCTTGTGTTGCTTGCTAGTTGTGTTGATTGGCAATTGGATTGCTTGACAACACTAGTTATTCAACACGTTATCAGCATCAATTGCTCTATAGGCTAAAAATTATAGTTTCACCAGATTCGTGAAGTTGGAGCTGTGAGTACATTAAGAGTATTAAATGGATCATCATGTTTACATTTTAGACAAAAATACAAACTTAATTCACTTTATTTTAGTCTACAAGTTTTAGATTTCAGGTGAAGCTGGAATCTGAAACTCTACCAAACAGGCCCCTAGTTTGCTTTACTTTCGTTTGGGCACAAATCAATGTCACTCATGATTGGTATATATGATCTAGGGTGGTATAACTTTGGTCGATGCAACCGGTCGGTGAGTTAGTGGCTCACTTCTCTATGCACGACATGAGCATGGAAATGGTCTGTGCTAAGCGAGTTTGAACACTGGCCATGCGAACCCTAGATGCATTGGTCGTTTTTTGTTTCAATATATTGGCTTTCGTAGCCATCACCGTCACCCGATCAACACGCAAATGCATTCACCGCTCCTATATGTGCGGCGCCCCTGCAAACCACTGCTAGTCTGCATGCCACGCATGATTTTAGATAAGATTGGTCCAACTTAAAAAAGGTAGCAAGACAATATATAATATAAAATGTATATCAAAAGCACAATATATATGAAGATAATAATAAGGTTTTGTAATAGTTCAGAGAATATTCTTCTTTATGTCAGGCTTACGCCTTTCTACTCAGCAGGTCGGAACATTGGTTGTATCATGGCTTAACTGTGCCAACCATTGGCTCCGCCCCTACCGCGCATGGCTCTCGACCTCAACAGCGTTGAATTACCACCACTCTCGATAGCAATGGCACTGCCGCCCCCGCATCCCCGTTCTAGCTGTACCCACTTGCATGCGCATGTGTCGTCATCCCGAGAGCTTTAAGCATACTTCAGCTTCTGAAAAACTAGTAAGCTCCCCCAAACAACTTAGCTTATAAATGGTTTTAGCATAAGCTAGAAGCCAAGCCAAAAGCTGAAAGTTAGACTGAATCTGTTTTTGCACTTTATTGCTAAGAGAAATTAACTATTTGTTAAACGATCTCTTATAAAAAAAACTACAGACCACTTTTCAACCAAGAAAGCCTTGCCCGAACGCATGAGCACCATTGTCATCAACTTCACTCGAACCAGTCGCGCGCTGCCAATCCCATCCACACCGCTTCAGTTCCATGTGAGGAGCATGCTACCGTCTTGGCTCCTCTTCCATCGATGTCATTTAGCCTCTATATATCCACTGCCTTCTCACATCATGTTGTGTTGCCCTTTGTCACTACTCGCGCGTGCGCCACCGCATCGTTCACATCTCTCGCGTGAAGCGTAAGCCGCCAATCTGCTCCAATCACAACCACCGCAAGTGCCCCCATTGTTGCTTTGCCAATCTCCACCGTCGTAGCGCTCACACTCATTGCCACCACTATTGTTGGTTATCTGCGCCTAGGCATGCCAGATTCCATATGAGAAGACGGATCGGATTTTCTGACCCAAAATGGTGACACACTGATTGGATATGGCCCATATGGAAATTGGACCAGAATGGGAATTAAACCTGGTTGAAAAATTTACATGAACTCCCTCAGGTTTTTAGTAATTGCGACCACTTCTGCAGAATAAGGAAATTTGCATAAAACCCATTGGACTTTCGAGAAATTATAGAGATTTAGGATATTAATGTATTCTTGTAGAAAAACCCTTTGAGTTTCTGGTTTTTGCACTGAGATAGTGATATCCAAGGATTTTATAACTTAGACCCTTTAGTTTGGGGTAATTACTTTAACAATATATTTAATTTCTAAAATAACCATAAATAAACCTAAAAACTTGGTTTTTAGGCATATGAGATTCTATAAATTGTGAAACCTTTGGCATAGTACATATTCTTGAAGAATCATATTTTTTTATGATACTTTTCCTACCGTTGTGTGTTTGGGAAGTTAGTTGTGGGGGTTTTCAATAATTTTGATTATTGTTGGAATGCATAATTAATTGCTCCTGAATGCATGGTTAAGAGCATTCTCTGGTACATAATCCCAAGCGTTCTCAGGCACGAGGTTCTAAGTATAAGGATGATGCTCAGAAAATTCTAGGAAAAATTATGAAAATTAAAATACTAAACTTAGGTAACCATGTCTTTACTATTTGCACACAATATTATGTTCTTTGAATATTGTTTACTCGCAGTAAATTTATGAATTCTACATTATTTATGTAGGATATGCCTGACATCACCAAAAAAGAATTCACTAAGCTTGCTCTGGATGTAGCAACTACTTTACTTGGGCTATTGATGTGGAAACCACCTTTGGATGCATAGTCTCATCTCAACCATTAAAGATTGCTAGTAGTAGCACCACTACCATTGTTGCATCTATACTTCTTTTGAAAGGAGTAAGGCTTTTCACTTTTTGAGACGTCTTAATCCAACTCAAGAATGAATAACATGGCTAATAAAGATCCAAAAGTCTCATGTGATTCCCTAAAGGAATGTTATGAGCAAGAGAACGATCGACCACCGTCCACCATGCTCCCTTTGGCGAAGCATGACTAGTTAAACTTACATTTCCAAGACTACAAGATTGTGGTTGATTACAACTCCAATCTGACCCTATTGTCACTCAATTGAAACTATGTGGTAAGGAGATCACATATAGGGGTGGCAACGGGCCATTCCGCAGGGAGTGCCTCCCGAATCTCATCCCCATGATCCAAAATTTTTCCGTCCCCTGCCCGTTCTCGCCTCGGAGAAAATCCCGTCCCCATCCCCGTTCGGGTATCGGGGCCCCGTCGGGACCCATCTCCGCAAAAATTTCACAAAAGAGAAGAGTTCCTATAGCCATTTTAACTCTAAAATCATATCAACAGACAAGAAAAAAAAGAATGCATGCATTCATTGAAGATTATGTTATCTCGTTTATGAAAATGTGAATATGATGGGCTAGAGAATATGTTTGCAATCTAATAACTAAATTGGACTAAACTAAATTTGGATCCCCAATCGGTCCTCATGGGAAAAAAATTCCCCCGTCGCCCCCGCCATCCCCGACAGGGAATAATTTTCTCGTTTCCATCCCCACGAGGACAATTTCTTCCCATACCCATCCCTAATAGAGAATTCCCAGGGATCGAAACGGGTCCCCATTGCCACCCCTAATCACATATAAAGATGTGATTGATAAGGCGTTTTTCACACTAACAAGCAAAACCAGCATCGTCACTTAGAGTACGAGAAGTACTTAGAGCTGATTGGTGTGTTGCTTATTGTAGAAAGTGATGGTAGAAAGTGATGATCAGCTGGTCATGAAAACTACTCACTTGGTCCTACTGGAAGCATGACTACACCTGAAGCTCATGCCAATACTTACAAGCTAGAAAGGGAACAAGCAGAACCATATGAAAGATTTTGCTCAAAAGGGTGGAAAGGGCATAAGGCAAGTGCTTTTCAAGAGAAAGCATATACCTCAGGGAAAGGAGAAATCCAAGAAGAAACCTCAAGGTGGTAAGTGTGCGGAATAGCAACAAACCTGCTTTAGACATGGACCTGTGGGACATTGGTCTTGCATTTGCCACACTCCCAAACATCTTGTTGAGCTCTATCAAGAGAAGAATGGCAAGAAGAACATGCATGGAGATTGTGAGACACACTTTTCTACTAGACAAGCGAAGGATCAGGAGTCTGATGCTATGGCTCTTGATGAGAAGATTGAAGAATCAGCCATCAAGGACGCCAACGAAGATGTCTAGATGGAGCATGATGACAATGATGATCTCCTTGGTGATGACTATGAGGATCTCTACTGGGACTCAATGTAGTCTTTCAATTTGTATCTTAGCTATTATTAGACATTTACATTTATCCATTAGTAGTATGTGCACTTAGTGTAGATTTCCTTGATGAAGAACTTTTGGTTATTATAAGTGCTATGAGATCATAGTTATGGTGTGCATGTAGACTTATGCATTTATTCCCTAGATTATTGATGAATTGAGTTCTATTTTAAAGTCTTATATTTGCTAAAAATTAATTATTATTAATGCTTTTTCATAGAATCTATGTGAGATTCAATGGTGGAGGAAGAGTAAATACAGTTATACCACTAACACTATTCTGAAAGAAACTTAGTATTTTCAAACACCGCACAAAAAGATAGGAAATATCCTTGTAATTGCTAGGAGTGATGTTCACATAATAGGCACGAGAAGAGCCATTATTATTCTACATATGGGTACCAAACTAATAATAGAAGATACTCTGTTGTATCGTGAATCTAAACGCATTCTCTTGAGGTTTAAGGGTACCCATGCAAATAGTTTTCATGTAGAAACTAATGCAGAACATGGTATTGAATATCTGTTCATGACTAAGGTTGATGGATATGAAAGAAAAGTGGTTGAAAAGCTCCCTTCCTTCTAATCAGGATTATACTACACATATATAAAACCAACTAAAGAATATGTTGCCATGAAAACAATTTTTGAAATCCGAATCATTTAATTTTGGCATGGCAAACCGAGTCATCCTAGGTTGATAATGATGAGAAAAATCACAAATAGTTATGATAGACATGATCTAAAAACTAAGGATTTCCCTAATCAAGAAGACTTTGTATGCACTACATGTGCAAAGGGAAAATTAATTATCAAACCTTCTTTCCTTAAGGTTAAAGATGAATCTCTTGCTTTCCTAGAAAAAAATTAAGGATATATGTGTGGTCCAAATCAACCTCTCTTAGGCCCATTTAAATATTTTGTGGTACTAACAAATGCTTATACTAAGTGGTGCTATGTATGCTTGTTGTCTACTAGGAACCATGCTTTTGCAGAGCTCATGTCCCAAATAATTCAATTGAAAGCCAATTTTCAAGATAACAATAATAAATCCTTGATAACAGATAATCTTTGGAGAGTTCACCTCAAAAGCATTTAATGATTATTGTATGACATTTGGAGTAAAATTAGAGCATTTAGTACCACATTTCCACACAAAAAGGCATAGCAGAGTTGTAATTAAAAGAATAAAGTTCAATGCTAGGTCACTTCTCTGAATTGTGAATTACCAACTAGTTGTTAGGGTCACATAATATTGCATGCTCTGACTTAAATTCAACTCAAATCAACTCATATCACGCTTTTTCCCTATCCAGTTAGTAAGTGGTAAAGAACCAATTATTTCTCATTTGTGTAAATTTGGTTGTGATGTATACTTGTTGATTTCACCACCACAATGTACATCCATTGGTCCTCACAGGAAATTAAGGATCTATGTAGGTTTTGAAACTCCGTCAATAATTAATTATTTAGAGCCTATGATTGGGGATCTTCATACGGCTCAGTACGCTAACAATATTTCTAATGAGGATCATTTCCCGATGTTAGGGAGAGGAAAGGACCTAGATTCAAATGAATGCCATGAAATAACATGGGAAACCACGGGGATCCGGGCATTCAACCCATGTACTAAGGAAGGTAAACAACAGGTTCAAATGATAATTAATTTATAAATTTTAGCAAATAACCTGCCAAATGCCTTCAACTGATAATTAATTTATAAATTTTAGCAAATAACTTGATAAATGCATTCACTGATCACAAAGGTATGACAAAATCACATGCACTTATAGTTAATGCATCAGAGATAGTAGAAACACCATAAGAAGAGGTTACAATTACCACTCTTGCCCTTAATCCTAGGAAGAGGAGGATAGCTCTATTAGCACCAATACAAGGTTCTCGGAGACGTCTAAAGAAGCAAAAGACTGAGTACAAAATTTCAAGATCTAACCTGAATGCATGGTTAAGAGCATTCTCTGTACATAATCCCAAGCGTTCTCAGGCACGAGGTTCTAAGTATAAGGATGATGCTCAGAAAATTCTAGGAAAAATTATGAAAATTAAAATACTAAACTTAGGTAACCATGTCTTTACTATTTGCACACAATATTATGTTCTTTGAATATTGTTTACTCGCAGTAAATTTATGAATTCTACATTATTTATGTAGGATATGCCTGACATCACCAAAAAAGAATTCACTAAGCTTGCTCTGGATGTAGCAACTACTTTGCTTGGGCTATTGATGTGGAAACCACACTGGATGCATAGTCTCATCTCAACCATTAAAGATTGCTAGTAGTAGCACCACTACCATTGTTGCATCTATACTTCTTTTGAAAGGAGTAAGGCTTTTCACTTTTTGAGACAACGTCTTAATCCAACTCAAGAATGAATAACATGGCTAATAAAGATCCAAAAGTCTCATGTGATTCCCTAAAGGAATGTTATGAGCAAGAGAACGATCGACCACCATGCTCCCTTTGGCGAAGCATGACTAGTTAAACTTACATTTCCAAGACTACAAGATTGTGGTTGATTACAACTCCAATCTGACCCTATTGTCACTCAATTGAAACTATGTGGTAAGGAGATCACATATAGGGTGGCAACGGGCCATTCTCCGGGAGTGCCTCCCGCCTCGTCTCCCTGATCCAAAATTTTTCCGTCCCGTCCTCGCTCTCGCCTCGGGAGAAAATCCCGTCCCCATCCCCTCAGTATCGGGCCCGTCGGACCCATCTCCAAAAATTTCACAAAAGAGAAGAGTTCCTATAGCCATTTTAACTCTAAAATCATATCAACAGACAAGAAAAAAATGAATGCATGCATTCATTGAAGATTATGTTGTCTCGTTTATGAAAATGTGAATATGATGGGCTAGAGAATATGTTTGCAATCTAATAACTAAATTGGACTAAACTAAATTTGGATCCCCAATCGGGTCCCCGCGGGGAAAAAAATTCCCCGTCCCCGTCCCCGCCATCCCTGACAGGGGAATAATTTTCTCCGTTTCCATCCCCACGGGGGACAATTTCTTCCCATACCCATCCCCTAATAGAGGAATTCCCCGCCGGGGATCGGGGAACGGGTCCCCATTGCCACCCCTAATCACATATAAAGATGTGATTGACAAGGCGTTTTTCACACTAACAAGCAAAACCAGCATCGTCACTTAGAGTACGAGAAGTACTTAGAGCTGATTGGTGTGTTGCTTATTGTAGAAAGTGATGGTAGAAAGTGATGATCAGCTGGTCATGAAAACTACTCACTTGGTCCTACTGGAAGCATGACTACACCTGAAGCTCATGCCAATACTTACAAGCTAGAAAGGGAACAAGCAGAACCATATGAAAGATTTTGCTCAAAAGGGTGGAAAGGGCATAAGGCAAGTGCTTTTCAAGAGAAAGCATATACCTCGGGAAAGGAGAAATCCAAGAAGAAACCTCAAGGTGGTAAGTGTGGAATAGCAACAAACTGCTTTAGACGTGGACCAGTGGGACATTGGTCTTGCATTTGCCACACTCCCAAACATCTTGTTGAGCTCTATCAAGAGAAGAATGGCAAGAAGAACATGCATGGAGATTGTGAGACACACTTTTCTACTAGACAAGCGAAGGATCAGGAGTCTGATGCTATGGCTCTTGATGAGAAGATTGAAGAATCAGCCATCAAGGACGCCAACGAAGATGTCTAGATGGAGCATGATGACAATGATGATCTCCTTGGTGATGACTATGAGGATCTCTACTGGGACTCAATGTAGTCTTTCAATTTGTATCTTAGCTATTATTAGACATTTACATTTATCCATTAGTAGTATGTGCACTTAGTGTAGATTTCCTTGATGAAGAACTTTTGGTTATTATAAGTGCTATGAGATCATAGTTATGGTGTGCATGTAGACTTATGCATTTATTCCCTAGATTATTGATGAATTGAGTTCTATTTTAAAGTCTTATATTTGCTAAAAAATTAATTATTATTAATGCTTTTTCATAGAATCTATGTGAGATTCAATGGTGGAGGAAGAGTAAATACAGTTATACCACTAACACTATTCTGAAAGAAACTTAGTATTTTCAAACACCGCACAAAAAGATAGGAAATATCCTTGTAATTGCTAGGAGTGATGTTCACATAATAGGCACGAGAAGAGCCATTATTATTCTACATATGGGTACCAAACTAATAATAGAAGATACTGTTGTATCGTGAATCTAAACGCATTCTCTTGAGGTTTAAGGGTACCCATGCAAATAGTTTTCATGTAGAAACTAATGCAGAACATGGTATTGAATATCTGTTCATGACTAAGGTTGATGGATATGAAAGAAAAGTGGTTGAAAAGCTCCCTTCCTTCTAATCAGGATTATACTACACATATATAAAACCAACTAAAGAATATGTTGCCATGAAAACAATTTTTGAAATCCAGAATCATTTAATTTTGGCATGGCAAACTGAGTCATCCTAGGTTGATAATGATGAGAAAAATCACAAATAGTTATGATAGACATGATCTAAAAACTAAGGATTTCCCTAATCAAGAAGACTTTGTATGCACTACATGTGCAAAGGGAAAATTAATTATCAAACCTTCTTTCCTTAAGGTTAAAGATGAATCTCTTGCTTTCCTAGAAAAAAATTAAGGATATATGTGTGGTCCAAATCAACCTCTCTTAGGCCCATTTAAATATTTTGTGGTACTAACAAATGCTTATACTAAGTGGTGCTATGTATGCTTGTTGTCTACTAGGAACCATGCTTTTGCAGAGCTCATGTCCCAAATAATTCAATTGAAAGCCAATTTTCAAGATAACAATAATAAATCCTTGATAACAGATAATGCTGGAGAGTTCACCTCAAAAGCATTTAATGATTATTGTATGACATTTGGAGTAAAATTAGAGCATTTAGTACCACATTTCCACACAAAAAGGCATAGCAGAGTTGTAATTAAAAGAATAAAGTTCAATGCTAGGTCACTTCTACAGAATTGTGAATTACCAACTAGTTGTTAGGGTCACATAATATTGCATGCTACAGCTTAAATTCAACTCAAATCAACTGCATATCACAGTTTTTCCCCTATCCAGTTAGTAAGTGGTAAAGAACCAATTATTTCTCATTTGTGTAAATTTGGTTGTGATGTATACTTGTTGATTTCACCACCACAATGTACATCCATTGGTCCTCACAGGAAATTAAGGATCTATGTAGGATTTGAAACTCCGTCAATAATTAATTATTTAGAGCCTATGATTGGGGATCTTCATACGGCTCAGTACGCTAACAATATTTCTAATGAGGATCATTTCCCGATGTTTGGGAGAGGAAAGGACCTAGATTCAAATGAATGCCATGAAATAACATGGGAAACCACGGGATCCGCATTCAACCCATGTACTAAGGAAGGTAAACAACAGGTTCAAATGATAATTAATTTATAAATTTTAGCAAATAACCTGCCAAATGCCTTCAACTGATAATTAATTTATAAATTTTAGCAAATAACTTGATAAATGCATTCACTGATCACAAAGGTATGACAAAATCACATGCACTTATAGTTAATGCATCAGAGATAGTAGAAACACCATAAGAAGAGGTTACAATTACCACTCTTGCCCTTAATCCTAGGAAGAGGAGGATAGCTCTATTAGCACCAATACAAGGTTCTCGGAGACGTCTAAAGAAGCAAAAGACTGAGTACAAAATTTCAGTATCTAAGTGTTGGCGTATTCCACCAGACAGGCCCGAGTCTACAAACTGGATTTGGTTCAGTAGGAGGGCGTCTTCGCGGCTGGCAAACCCTAGCGAGTGAAAACCCTAATGACTCCCGCACGAAGGACTCCGGAACCTATGAACTAAGATGACACACAGATTTTTTACCCGTTCAGCCCCTCCACCCGAGTAATGACCTTACGCCCGCTAGATCCTTTATAGAGTGTTTGAAGCTTGTCAGAGCTCTCAAGTTACAAGTTCTTCCTTAGGCTCTCATCTGAACTCTTGATCCTTCGATCCCTTCCCATGCACCAAAGGGCCCTTATATAGCCCAAAGCAACGGGGTAGGTAAAGGGGTCATCATCTGATCTTCATACATTTATTACTCCTTCCGTCTTGTCCGTCTCCTCGCCTCATTAAATGCCGACGCATGGCTTCGCCCGGTCCGCCTGGTATGTGACCCCTTTGTGACGGGTAGGTGAGAGGCGTTAGAGGAATGGGCTTGTAGCAGAAATCCTCACAGTCAAGATACCTGACACAGTAGGCCTACTTCTGGCAGGGTATGATAGGGGAAGGAGACTTCGAGGTGAAGCCACCTCGCCCCACCTTCTTGCCTGGCGGCGGGGCGAGCACGGTTTTTTGCGTCGGAAAGGGTACCCCAGCGTAAGGTACGCTGACACTAAGATAGTTGAAGAAGCTCATCTAGAACTTGAGAAAATACCATATTTGAATAATCTTATATATGAACAACCCATCGAGACATTGTGCACACATATGGGTGCTAGGATAGGGGAGATATATCTAACTCTGTCTTTATGGGAAATTACGAAGAGCATGAAGACTGAATAGTTGACAAAATTTCCACTAACTATGTGGGTTCAGAAGAATCATTTAATAGAAAGACTACCATTTTAGACATTTACTTTGCCTCAAAAATTGCTGATATTATTGATCTAGATTCAGAACCAAAGTCCTTAGTATAGTGCGAGAAGCACTCAGATTGGGTCAAATAGAAAGAAACAATTGAGACAGAATTACGCTTACTAAATAAGAGAGGAGTGTTCGGACCAGTAGCTCATACTCCTCTCAATGTATTCCTAGTGGGATATGAATGGGTATTTGTTTGCATGAGAAATGAGGAGAATCAATGGTGAGACATAAAGCGAGGCTAATAGTACAAGAGTTCATGCACAGGCTCAGCATTGATTACGATGAGACTGCTCAGCATTGATTATGATGAGACTTAATCTCATATTATGAGTGGAATCACTTTCTGGTACTTAATATCTATGGAAGTGAATATGAATCTAAAAATGCAGTTGATGGATGTAGTGACAGCATATTTGTATCGGGTCTTGACATGATATTTACATAAAAGTTCATGAAGGAATTAAAATACCAAAACCTAATATAGCAAATTGTAGCATGTATATCATCAAACTACAGAGGTCATTGTAAGGGTTAAAACAATTAGATAGGATGTGTTATAACCAGCTAAGTGACTTTCTCCTAAAGAAATATTACACAAAGAGTGATGAGTGACCCTACATGTTCATCAAGAAGTCCCAAGACGGATTTTGTGTTAAATCAGATATGTTGATGATTTGAATATCATTAGAATCAAAAAGACATTAAGGAAGCTATCTCTTCCTTAAGAAGAGTTTAAGATGAAAGATTTAGATAAGAGTAAATTTTGCTTAGGCTTGCGTTAAGAAGGTATCAAAGAAATTCAACATTGCTAAATCATATCCATTGAGAACCCCCATGTTAACTAGATTTCTAAGTAGAAAAGATTCATTTAGACCGAGGAGGAAAAGGAAGGATTGTTAGAACTTGAGGTTCCATACTTAAGCTATAAAGCACTAATGTATTTTGCAAATTGCATCGGGCCTAATATCGCTGGCAATTAAACTATTATCAAAGTTCATAGTTGCTCCAACTAAAAGATATTAGACTACCATTAAGATAATACTATAATATCTCTAAGGAACTCAAGATCTTGGATTGTTTTACTAGAAGAACCAAGAGTTGACCATGGTGAGATATATAGACAATAGGTATCTTTCTGGTCCCCACAAAGTGATATCCTAGATTGGATTTTGTATTTTTATATGGTGGAACAAACATCTCTTGTCGACCAACAAAACAAAGCACTATAGCTACATCAACGAACCTCTAATAGATTATTGCTTTGTATGAAATCTTATGTGAATGTGTTTGACTCATATAGATGATTAGTTATATTCATCATCATGTTGCATGACCCAACAATTATCTATGAAGACAATGATGTATGTGTTGCACAAATGCAAATGTGTCATGTTAATAGTAATCTCACAAAGCATATTGCTCCTAAATTATTCTTTGCTCACGAACTCCAAAAGGAAGATAAAGTAACTATACTACACACTAAGTCCCGTGAAAATGCGAGATTTATTTACTAAGTTCCTTTTAACATCTAGCTTTGAAAGATATGTTCGTGGCATTGGAATGAGGAGACTTAAAGATGTGCATAATTTAGGGAGCACTTCGTGAATAAGAAACCCATATGTATTAGGTCTTGAAGATCAATACATATTCTTTAATCTTGAAGATTAAATGTGATCATGGATATCAAAATATTGAACTTTTTTTCCTTAGTGAGTTTTTTGTTATAAGTTTTCTCATTTTAACGATACAACTAGTGCAATAGGTCTTGCGGTGCAATGTACTCCTTTTCTATTCCTTTTTTCAACTAGATTTTTGAAGGAGTTTATAATGATGCATGCACATGTCATGATATCTGCTCAAGGGGAGTGTTGTATAACGCACCCTTAGAGGTGCGTGTCGGCCCTAGTGGGCCCTATGGTGCCAACTTCGTCTCCAAGAAGAGATGTGAATGTATATCAAAAGGACTCTTTAGGCTAGTTGACTGTAAATATAGGGGAGAGGCTATTTATTTTGTAGATCAAGTCATATCAATAAAGAAGATCACCAAATTGCTCTCTCTCACATCTTTGTCTATTATTCATCAACTTTTATCATTGCTAATTGATTGTGTTATTGTCACTTGCTAGTTGTGTTGATTGACTATTGGATCACTCGACAACACTAGTTATTCAACGGTTAAAATAAGTTTGAACCCTTAAATCGAGTGTGTATCCGTGAGCTAGCATTAGAAACTTATTAAGATCTTGATGAAAACTAGTTTAGCCCGATCTTCCAATAAGAGTGATAACTACGATTGATCGATATGGCGTTGATTATGAGGCTACTTGACCGAGACAACCAAGTCCGTCCTGCAATAACTACACCACACCCATTGTCGTTATCAACCATGTCCAACAGTTGATCTTTCCGCAAGCAATCGAGAATCAAGCAAGAAAGAAACAAGTGCAATCGAATTGGAGGATGAAATATGAAGTTTTATTTACTAATGGAGAGGTCGAAATTGTCGTAGTTGGTCTAGTTGATACAAGTACACAACCGATATTTTCTGAATGAAAACTAATCTAAACAAGTCTAAACCCTAAAAGTGGTAGCCATAAAGGATATAAAGGAGTCGGCATGCTCCAACACGAGGGTGCACACACACAAGTGGAGTCAATTCCAACTCTATTACAAGGCCTAAGTTGGTCCAACGTGGCAGATATTCCTTTGATGATTATGATGAGTATACAATGAATCTAAAGGTGGGGCTAGATCTTTGGAAAGGTCTCATCGCCTCTTCAATTCAATACTTGAATGCTTCAAACGGACTCGATGTAAATGTTATAATTAGTTTACTCGGGGCTATCAAGCTAACTTAGAATTGGTCTAGAATTGAAATGGGCGGCCTGGACTTGTTGTGGTAATAGTGTTGCTTCACTCACCTTGGTTCTGAGTAGAATAATATCAAATGACTTAGATAACAATCAATTCTCAATAGAAAAATTATGAACTCCTAGAAACGAGTTCACCTAATAATTTAATTGTTGTACACGTTGCCTAGCATCTTGTGGAGGATTGTTGTGCGATCCAAAGAAGTGATGTCCTCATCAGATTTGATCCGTGATGCATCCCTAATTTTAAGACCCAAGGATGCATGTATCCAAGCTAGCCACCTTACGTTTTTTTTAATGAAAAAGTGGTTCAAATCTCATTTAAGGATCAGTCTTAGGTTTGGGCGAACAACAAGGAGTAAGGGCCAATTATTGGTTGAGGCTATGTGTTGCGTTGTGAATCTAATTAGTTACAATAATCTTTACTGATTCTAGTAAAATTTTGTTGTTATAGCTCACAAAAGATGTTTTCAACTCACTTTCATATCAAAAGTGAATAAGTGCTTTGGAAAGCCACTACAATGCCAAACAGAGCATGAGCAGCTCTCCAGAGAATGCATCCCAATCTTAATTAGTTGGTTAATTAGACAAGGCGATGCATGGTGCACCTAGCTAACACACTCGTGTGTGTGCGTGTGTAACTCATGAATAAAAATAGAATAACTCGCCAAATGCCTTCAACGATAATTAATTTATAAATTTTAGCAAATAACTTGATAAATGCATTCACGATCACAAAGGTATGACAAAATCACATGCACTTATAGTTAATGCATCGAGATAGTAGAAACACCATAAGAAGAGGTTACAATTACCACTCTTGCCCTTAATCCTAGGAAGAGGAGGATAGCTCTATTAGCACCA
Organism: Guadua angustifolia; assembly: GCA_036346375.1. Classification (NCBI taxonomy): domain Eukaryota; kingdom Viridiplantae; phylum Streptophyta; class Magnoliopsida; order Poales; family Poaceae; genus Guadua; species Guadua angustifolia. Next base: position 40,930,070 of record CM070501.1, on the reverse strand, counting down.
ATACAAGGTTCTCGGAGACGTCTAAAGAAGCAAAAGACTGAGTACAAAATTTCAGTATCTAAGTGTTGGCGTATTCCACCAGACAGGCCGAGTCTACAACTGGATTTGGTTCAATGAGGAGGCGTCTTCGGTGGCAAACCCTAGCGAGTGAAAACCCTAATGACTCCTACGAAGGACTCGGAACCTATGAACTAAGATGACACATGATTTTTACCCGAGTTCAGGCCCCTCCACCCGAGTAATGACCTTACGTCTGCTAGATCCTTTATAGAGTGTTTGAAGCTTGTCAGAGCTCTCAAGTTACAAGTTCTTCCTTAGGCTCTCTCTTGAACTCTTGATCCTTGATCCCTTCCCCATGCACCAAAGGGCCCTTATATAGCCCAAGCTAACGGGGTAGGTAAAGGGGTCATCATCTTGATCTTCATACATTTATTACTCCTTCCGTCTGTCCGTTCCTCGGCCTCATTAAATGCCGACGCATGGCTTCGCTCCGCCTTTGGTATGTGACCCCTTTGACGGGTAGGTGAGGCGTTAGAGGAATGGGCTTGTAGCAAATCCTACGATCAAGATACGACACAGAGGCCTACTCGGGGTATGATAGGGAAGGAGACTTGAGTGAAGCCACCTCGCCCACCTTCTTCTGGCGGAGGCGAAACCGGTTTTTCGTCGGAAAGGGTACCCAAGTAAGATGCGACACTAAGATAGTTGAAGAAGCTCATCTAGAACTTGAGAAAATACCATATTTGAATAATCTTATATATGAACAACCCATCGAGACATTGTGCACACATATGGGTGCTAGGATAGGGAGATATATCTAACTCTGTCTTTATGGGAAATTACGAAGAGCATGAAGACCGAATAGTTGACAAAATTTTCCACTAACTATGTGGGTTCGGAAGAATCATTTAATAGAAAGACTACCATTTTAGACATTTACTTTGCCTCAAAAATTGCGATATTATTGATCTAGATTCGAGAACCAAAGTCCTTAGTATAGTCAGAAGCACTTCAGATTGGGTCAAATAGAAAGAAACAATTGAGACAATTACGCTTACTAAATAAGAGAGGAGTGTTGGACCAAGAGCTCATACTCCTCTCAATGTATTCCTAGTGGGATATGAATGGGTATTTGTTTGCATGAGAAATGAGGAGAATCAATGGTGAGACATAAAGCGAGGCTAATAGTACAAGAGTTCATGCAGGCTCGGCATTGATTACGATGAGACGCTTCGATTGATTATGATGAGACTTAATCTCATATTATGAGTGGAATCACTTTCGGTACTTAATATCTATGGAAGTGAATATGAATCTAAAAATGCAGTTGATGGATGTAGTGACGATATTTGTATCGGGTCTTGAATCTGAATATTTACATAAAAGTTCATGAAGGAATTAAAATACCAAAACCTAATATAGCAAATTGTAGCATGTATATCATCAACTACAGAGGTCATTGTAAGGGTTAAAACAATCAGATAGGATGTGTTATAACCAGCTAAGTGACTTTCTCCTAAAGAAATATTACACAAAGAGTGATGAGTGACCCTACATGTTCATCAAGAAGTCCCAAGACGGATTTTGTGTTAAATCTGTATATGTTGATGATTTGAATATCATTAGAATCACAAAAGACATTAAGGAAGCTATCTCTTCCTTAAGACAGAGTTTAAGATGAAAGATTTAGATAAGAGTAAATTTTGCTTAGGCTTGCAGTTAAGAAGGTATCAAAGAAATTCAACATTGCTAAATCATATCCATTGAGAACCCCCATGTTAACTAGATTTCTCTAAGTAGAGAAAGATTCATTTAGACCGAGGGAGGAAAAGGAAGGATTGTTAGAACTTGAGGTTCCATACTTAAGCGCTATAGGCGCACTAATGTATTTTGCAAATTGCATCAGGCCTAATATCGCTTGGCAATTAAACTATTATCAAAGTTCATAGTTGCTCCAACTAAAAGATATTAGACTACCATTAAGATAATACTATAATATCTCTAAGGAACTCAAGATCTTGGATTGTTTTACTAGAAGAACCAAGAGTTGACCATGGTGGGATATATAGACGATAGGTATCTTTCTGGTCCCCACAAAGTGATATCCTAGATTGGATTTTGTATTTTTATATGGTGGAACAAACATCTCTTGTCGACCAACAAAACAAAGCACTATAGCTACATCAACGAACCTCTAATAGATTATTGCTTTGTATGAAATCTTATGTGAATGTGTTTGACTCATATAGATGATTAGTTATATTCATCAGTCATGTTGCATGACCCAACAATTATCTATGAAGACAATGATGTATGTGTTGCACAAATGCAAATGTGTCATGTTAATAGTAATCTCACAAAGCATATTGCTCCTAAATTATTCTTTGCTCACGAACTCCAAAAGGAAGATAAAGTAACTATACTACACACTAAGTCCTGTGAAAATGCTGTAGATTTATTTACTAAGTTCCTTTTAACATCTAGCTTTGAAAGATATGTTCGTGGCATTGGAATGAGGAGACTTAAAGATGTGCATAATTTAGGGAGCACTTCGTGAATAAGAAACCCATATGTATTAGGTCTTGAAGATCAATACATATTCTTTAATCTTGAAGATTAAATGTGATCATGGATATCAAAATATTGAACTTCTTTTCCCTTAGTGAGTTTTTTGTTATAAGTTTTCTCATTTTAACGATACAACTAGTGCAATAGGTCTTGCGTGTGCAATGTACTCCTTTTCTATTCCTTTTTTCAACTAGATTTTTTGAAGGAGTTTATAATGATGCATGCACATGTCATGATATCTGCTCAAGGGGGAGTGTTGTATAACTGGCACCCTTAGAGGGGGTGCGTGTCGGCCCTAGTGGGCCCTATGGTGCCAACTTCGTCTCCAAGAAGAGATGTGAATGTATATCAAAAGGACTCTTTAGGCTAGTTGACTGTAAATATAGGGGAGAGGCTATTTATTTTGTAGATCAAGTCATATCAATAAAGAAGATCACCAAATTGCTCTCTCTCACATCTTTGTCTATTATTCATCAACTTTTATCATTGCTAATTGATTGTGTTATTGTCACTTGCTAGTTGTGTTGATTGACTATTGGATCACTCGACAACACTAGTTATTCAACGTTAAAATAAGTTTGAACCCTTAAATCGAGTGTGTATCCGTGAGCTAGCATTAGAAACTTATTAAGATCTTGATGAAAACTAGTTTAGCCCGATCTTCCAATAAGAGTGATAACTACGATTGATCGATATGGCGTTGATTATGAGGCTACTTGACCGAGACAACCAAGTCCGCTCCGCAATAACTACACCACACCCATTGTCGTTATCAACCATGTCCAACACGTTGATCTTTCTCGCAAGCAATCGAGAATCAAGCAAGAAAGAAACAAGTGCAATCGAATTGGAGGATGAAATATGAAGTTTTATTTACTAATGGAGAGGTCTGAAATTGTCGTAGTTGGTCTAGTTGATACAAGTACACAACTGATATTTTCTGAATGAAAAACTAATCTAAACAAGTCTAAACCCTAAAAGTGGTAGCCATAAAGGATATAAAGGGGAGTCGGCATGCTCCAACACGAGGGTGCACACACACACAAGTGGAGTCGAATTCCAACTCTATTACAAGGCCTAAGTTGGTCCAACAGGTGGCGCAGCATATTCCTTTGATGATTATGATGAGTATACAATGAATCTAAAGGTGGGGCTAGATCTGTTGGAAAGGTCTCATCGTCCTCTTCAATTCGAATACTTGAATGCTTCAAACGGACTCCGTATGTAAATGTTATAATTAGTTTACTCGGGGCTATCAAGCTAACTTAGAATTGGTCTAGAATTGAAATGGGGTCGGCTGGACTTGTTGTGGTAATAGTGTTGCTTCACTCACCTTGGTTCTGAGTAGAATAATATCAAATGACTTAGATAACAATCAATTCTCAATAGAAAAATTATGAACTCCTAGAAACGAGTTCACCTAATAATTTAATTGTTGTACACGGTTGCCTAGCATCTTGTGGAGGATTGTTGTGCGTATCCAAAGAAGTGATGTCCTCATCAGATTTGATCCGTGATGCATCCCTAATTTTAAGACCCAAGGATGCATGTATCCAAGCTAGCCACCTTACGTTTTTTTTTAATGAAAAAAGTGGTTCAAATCTCATTTAAGGATCAGTCTTAGGTTTGGGCGAACAACAAGGAGTAAGGGCCAATTATTGGTTGAGGCTATGTGTTGCGTTGTGAATCTAATTAGTTACAATAATCTTTACTGATTCTAGTAAAATTTTGTTGTTATAGCTCACAAAAGATGTTTTCAACTCACTTTCATATCAAAAGTGAATAAGTGCTTTTGGAAAGCCACTACAATGCCAAACAGAGCATGAGCAGCTCTCCCCAGAGAATGCATCCCAATCTTAATTAGTTGGTTAATTAGACAAGGCGATGCATGGTGCACCTAGCTAGACACACTCGTGTGAGTGGTGTACGCGCGTGTGTCTAACTCATGAATAAAAATAGAATAAAACTATGTCCATAGTGTGCATGTGCATATGTCTGTATAGTGGACTTGATTTTTTTTAAAAAAAGTACGGCTGCTCCGAGTTTTAAACTGTGAATACCAATTAGGCGATGTATTAACTGATATCATAGTGCTAGCTGTCTAGAAAATCATTTGTAGAATATGATTTGCATATAAGAGTAGTTAGTGGTTAGGGATCTAGAGTCGTAAATATATCAAGTGCTAGCTGAGAGGTAGAGTACTAATATATGCGCTCTTCATTTGTAGAATGTGATTTGCTTGTAAGAGTAGATAGTAGTTAGGGACCTGGAGTCATAAATATGGACCTGTTTGGGACTTAAAGTCAGTTTCAACTTCTGAAAAGCCAGTAAATCTCTCCAAATAGCTTAGCTTTTAAGCAATTTTTGATATAAACCAAGAGCCGTATATAACTAACAAAAACCAAAAGCTAAAAGCTAGGCTGGATCTAATTTTATAGCTTATTGATGACAGAAACTAGTTATTTATTAAATAGTCTCTTATAAAAAAAAAGTTACCGTCGCTTTTTAGCTACAACTCCCTCAAATAGGCCCATCAAATGCTAGCTGAGAGGACATGCCATGTTAAGAGTTAAATTTATCATAGGCGGCATCTCTTCAGCCTGTCCCAATACGTTATGCTAATGTAGGAAGGAGACTTGAGGTGAAGCCACCTCGCCCACCTTCTGGCCGGGGCGAAAGCACGGTTTTTGTCGGAAAGGGTACCCCAGCGTAAGGTACGCTGACACTAAGATAGTTGAAGAAGCTCATCTAGAACTTGAGAAAATACCATATTTGAATAATCTTATATATGAACAACCCATCGAGACATTGTGCACACATATGGGTGCTAGGATAGGGGAGATATATCTAACTCTGTCTTTATGGGAAATTACGAAGAGCATGAAGACTGAATAGTTGACAAAATTTTCACTAACTATGTGGGTTCAGAAGAATCATTTAATAGAAAGACTACCATTTTAGACATTTACTTTGCCTCAAAAATTGCTGATATTATTGATCTAGATTCAGAACCAAAGTCCTTAGTATAGTGCGAGAAGCACTCAGATTGGGTCAAATAGAAAGAAACAATTGAGACAGAATTACGCTCACTAAATAAGAGAGGAGTGTTCGGACCAGTAGCTCATACTCCTCTCAATGTATTCCTAGTGGGATATGAATGGGTATTTGTTTGCATGAGAAATGAGGAGAATCAATGGTGAGACATAAAGCGAGGCTAATAGTACAAGAGTTCATGCATGCTCAAGATTGATTACGATGAGACGCTTTCAAGATTGATTATGATGAGACTTAATCTCATATTATGAGTGGAATCACTTTCTGGTACTTAATATCTATGGAAGTGAATATGAATCTAAAAATGCAGTTGATGGATGTAGTGACCGCATATTTGTATCGGGTCTTCAGATACAGATATTTACATAAAAGTTCATGAAGGAATTAAAATACCAAAACCTAATATAGCAAATTGTAGCATGTATATCATCATACTACAGAGGTCATTGTAAGGGTTAAAACAATCAAATAGGATGTGTTATAACCAGCTAAGTGACTTTCTCCTAAAGAAATATTACACAAAGAGTGATGAGTGACCCTACATGTTCATCAAGAAGTCCCAAGACGGATTTTGTGTTAAACTCAGATATGTTGATGATTTGAATATCATTAGAATCATAAAAGACATTAAGGAAGCTATCTCTTCCTTAAGACAGAGTTTAAGATGAAAGATTTAGATAAGAGTAAATTTTGCTTAGGCTTGCGCTAAGAAGGTATCAAAGAAATTCAACATTGCTAAATCATATCCATTGAGAACCCCCATGTTAACTAGATTTCTAAGTAGAGAAAGATTCATTTAGACCGAGGGAGGAAAAGGAAGGATTGTTAGAACTTGAGGTTCCATACTTAAGCGCTATAGACGCACTAATGTATTTTGCAAATTGCATCAGGCCTAATATCGCTTGGCAATTAAACTATTATCAAAGTTCATAGTTGCTCCAACTAAAAGATATTAGACTACCATTAAGATAATACTATAATATCTCTAAGGAACTCAAGATCTTGGATTGTTTTACTAGAAGAACCAAGAGTTGACCATGGTGGGATATATAGACGATAGGTATCTTCTCGGTCCCCACAAAGTGATATCCTAGATTGGATTTTGTATTTTTATATGGTGGAACAAACATCTCTTGTCGACCAACAAAACAAAGCACTATAGCTACATCAACGAACCTCTAATAGATTATTGCTTTGTATGAAATCTTATGTGAATGTGTTTGACTCATATAGATGATTAGTTATATTCATCAGTCATGTTGCATGACCCAACAATTATCTATGAAGACAATGATGTATGTGTTGCACAAATGCAAATGTGTCATGTTAATAGTAATCTCACAAAGCATATTGCTCCTAAATTATTCTTTGCTCACGAACTCCAAAAGGAAGATAAAGTAACTATACTACACACTAAGTCCTGTGAAAATGCTGTAGATTTATTTACTAAGTTCCTTTTAACATCTAGCTTTGAAAGATATGTTCGTGGCATTGGAATGAGGAGACTTAAAGATGTGCATAATTTAGGGGAGCACTTCCGTGAATAAGAAACCCATATGTATTAGGTCTTGAAGATCAATACATATTCTTTAATCTTGAAGATTAAATGTGATCATGGATATCAAAATATTGAACTTCTTTTCCCTTAGTGAGTTTTTTGTTATAAGTTTTCTCATTTTAACGATACAACTAGTGCAATAGGTCTTGCGTGTGCAATGTACTCCTTTTCTATTCCTTTTTTCAACTAGATTTTTTGAAGGAGTTTATAATGATGCATGCACATGTCATGATATCTGCTCAAGGGGGAGTGTTGTATAACTGGCACCCTTAGAGGGGGTGCGTGTCGGCCCTAGTGGGCCCTATGGTGCCAACTTCGTCTCCAAGAAGAGATGTGAATGTATATCAAAAGGACTCTTTAGGCTAGTTGACTGTAAATATAGGGGAGAGGCTATTTATTTTGTAGATCAAGTCATATCAATAAAGAAGATCACCAAATTGCTCTCTCTCACATCTTTGTCTATTATTCATCAACTTTTATCATTGCTAATTGATTGTGTTATTGTCACTTGCTAGTTGTGTTGATTGACTATTGGATCACTCGACAACACTAGTTATTCAACGGTTAAAATAAGTTTGAACCCTTAAATCGAGTGTGTATCCGTGAGCTAGCATTAGAAACTTATTAAGATCTTGATGAAAACTAGTTTAGCCCGATCTTCCAATAAAAGTGATAACTACAATTGATCGATATGGCGTTGATTATGAGGCTACTTGACCGAGACAACCAAGTCCGTCCTGCAATAGCTACACCACACCCATTGTCGTTATCAACCATGTCCAACACAGTTGATCTTTTCTGCAAGCAATCGAGAATCAAGCAAGAAAGAAACAAGTGCAATCAGAATTGGAGGATGAAATATGAAGTTTTATTTACTAATGGAGAGGTCTGAAATTGTCGTAGTTGGTCTAGTTGATACAAGTACACAACTGATATTTTCTGAATGAAAAACTAATCTAAACAAGTCTAAACCCTAAAAGTGGTAGCCATAAAGGATATAAAGGGGAGTCGGCATGCTCCAACACGAGGGTGCACACACACACAAGTGGAGTCGAATTCCAACTCTATTACAAGGCCTAAGTTGGTCCAACAGGTGGCGCAGCATATTCCTTTGATGATTATGATGAGTATACAATGAATCTAAAGGTGGGGCTAGATCTGTTGGAAAGGTCTCATCGTCCTCTTCAATTCGAATACTTGAATGCTTCAAACGGACTCCGTATGTAAATGTTATAATTAGTTTACTCAGGGGCTATCAAGCTAACTTAGAATTGGTCTAGAATTGAAATGGGGTCGGCCTGGACTTGTTGTGGTAATAGTGTTGCTTCACTCACCTTGGTTCCTGAGTAGAATAATATCAAATGACTTAGATAACAATCAATTCTCAATAGAAAAATTATGAACTCCTAGAAACGAGTTCACCTAATAATTTAATTGTTGTACACGGTTGCCTAGCATCTTGTGGAGGATTGTTGTGCGTATCCAAAGAAGTGATGTCCTCATCAGATTTGATCCGTGATGCATCCCTAATTTTAAGACCCAAGGATGCATGTATCCAAGCTAGCCACCTTACGTTTTTTTTAATGAAAAAAGTGGTTCAAATCTCATTTAAGGATCAGTCTTAGGTTTGGGCGAACAACAAGGAGTAAGGGCCAATTATTGGTTGAGGCTATGTGTTGCGTTGTGAATCTAATTAGTTACAATAATCTTTACTGATTCTAGTAAAATTTTGTTGTTATAGCTCACAAAAGATGTTTTCAACTCACTTTTATATCAAAAGTGAATAAGTGCTTTTGGAAAGCCACTACAATGCCAAACAGAGCATGAGCAGCTCTCCCGAGAGAATGCATCCCAATCTTAATTAGTTGGTTAATTAGACAAGGCGATGCATGGTGCACCTAGCTAGACACACTCGTGTGAGTGGTGTACGCGCGTGTGTCTAACTCATGAATAAAAATAGAATAAAACTATGTCCATAGTGTGCATGTGCATATGTCTGTATAGTGGACTTGATTTTTTTTAAAAAAAGTACGGCTGCTCCGAGTTTTAAACTGTGAATACCAATTAGGCGATGTATTAACTGATATCATAGTGCTAGCTGTCTAGAAAATCATTTGTAGAATATGATTTGCATATAAGAGTAGTTAGTGGTTAGGGATCTAGAGTCGTAAATATATCAAGTGCTAGCTGAGAGGTAGAGTACTAATATATGCGCTCTTCATTTGTAGAATGTGATTTGCTTGTAAGAGTAGATAGTAGTTAGGGACCTGGAGTCATAAATATGGACCTGATTGGGGACTTAAAGTCAGCTTCAGCTTCTAAAAAACCAGTAAGTTTCTCCAAATAGCTTAGCTTTTAAGCAATTTTTGATATAAACCAAGAGCCGTATATAACTAACAAAAACCAAAAGCTAAAAACTAGGCTAGATCTAATTTTATAGCTTATTGATGACAGAAACTAGTTATTTATTAAATGGTCTCTTATAAAAAAAAAGTTACCGTCGCTTTTTAGTTTAGAAAACCAAAAACAACTTTTTGAAAAAAAGCTACGGCTCCCTCAAATAGGCCCATCAAATGCTAGCTGAGAGGACTTGCCATGTTAAGAGTTAAATTTATCATAGGCGGCATCTCTTCAGCCTGTCCCAATCACGTTATGCTAATGTAAGACCCAGTTCCTCGTCATCTAATCGACACGGTCTGGATCAATTTGGACGACCATCAGCAGAGCATCATGTTGAGAATGGTCCCAAGAAAATCTTGGTTTCATTTTATCTACTCCAATTGATAGATCCAACCATATTTACGGTTGCTTGCTGCGAATTAATAGTGGCGAAGCCAGAGATTTGTGAAAGATAGAACGAAGTTGCAGCTAGCACATGTACATACCTTTGAATTAGAGAGAAATATGGGTGAATACGTACGACAACTGCCATAAGCATTTCCTATAGTCTACTCTTCATCAGCGACGAGATCGGGCGCCCACCCCACCAGCATCAATGTTGGCTACGTCCCTGGCTGGAAATAGCATATAAAGTGGCCGAATGCTGTTTTATATAAACGTAAAACATAGTATTCTCTTTTTTATATAGGAAGATGCTTGGTTGAGCAGGGGCGTGTTCTCGCCTTTAATGATAGACACTTTGCAATGTTTCAAATATCATTTTTTAAAAAAAAAAACTTTGGAGAAAATGAAGATCTTTGCATGGCGTCTTGCGAATGATGGCCTTGCCACGAATGTGAATAGATGGCACCGGAAGATGACATTGACTAAAACCTATGATATTTGCGACATGCCTTATGAAACGGGTTTTCTTGTCGTGGTTGAATGTCAACACGCACAAAACCTTCGTGTTGCTCTGAAGGCGTGTGGCTGGCCGCTACCGGATGAACCCTGTCTTGTTTGTTCTGGGCCTGATTGATTGCTGCTCCTCTTAAACAGTCTGTCACCGGAGGAAAAGGATAGGTTCATCCTGATGCTCTGTTGTCATGGCAGGTCCGAAATGATTTAGTCCATGCATACAAGGTCCTACAATATCCGACAAGAAGACCTGGTTCCTGGTCGATGAAGCCGATGGTTATGCCCAGTATTCAGTCGTCAGAATTCAGCAGAAGCAAAAGGAAAGATCGATCGATAGCACCCTCTTGACCCCGGCTGGGTGAAAATCAATGTTGATGGCACCATCTCAGAGCAAACTGGTCAAGCAGGTGTGGGAGTTATTGTTCGGGATGAGCATGGAGCGGTGCTACTCTCTTCTTAGCGCACGATTCATTTGTGTAGTGATGCTGAGGAGGTTGAAACTTGGGCGTGCCATCGTGCCATCAATGGCGAAGCTAGAATGAAAATAAAAGGTAGGCTCAAAGGACTAAACTAAATTGACACAAATATAATCTTGTACTGTCTGCAATCTAAATTTCACATAATCAATATATTTGCCTCACCTGATAGGCAGATCGGTAATAGTTTCATTAGGATTAAATTATAGTCAAAATATATTTGGTTGAGGTAGAGAGAGGGAGAGGGGTAGTAGGAGAGCATATCTAGTACATCCCAACTTCTCATGTGCCCATACATCCTCTTCGAAATACGACACAGATGATTATGAACAATTTAAAAAATTGACAACATTGTGGGTAATTTTGAGCTTAAATAGTTTAAAAGTTATCAGATTTTATACGTGATAGATGTGGGTAATTTTATCCTAAATTTATTGTTATTAGTCTAAAACTAATCATCAATAAACTAAAAAAAAATTTCTCTGGTGGCTTTTGGCTTGTAATTATATAAAAGTTTTTGGCTTTTAAAAAAGGTCAAATAAAAAACTATCCATTTGTTTAGGTTTTAGTTTTTTAGTTTTTAAAACAATGAAAAACCTCAAACAAACATGACCTATATTGTGTGCACTTACTTTTCTTACGTAACCATGACAACATTGTCAACATAGTACTAGATACAATGTACCAATAGTTTTGCTGCCATTATATAGTATCGGTCGTTGCCATTACACTCACATTTGCTTGATCAAAAATTAAGTTAGAATGATACTAAATGCACAATAGTAATTATTTTGTCTATAATCTCCATTGTTTTCCTTATTGCATGCTAGATCTCCATCGCTTGACAATCTGAGCTGACAGGCTAACACCACTAGGTAGGGAGCGCAGAACATGAGATGTGGCCAAGAGGTTGGGGACATGCTGACGAGGACAACCATCTACTTTAATTAGATCCGAAAGGCTACTAATCTAATGAGTCTAATCTAGTTGCTACCTTGGCTTATCGACTCGGGGTTGACACAGGAACAAAATAATGCAACTGGCGAACTAAGCAGCTAGCACGGGTATCGGACGTCGACGAGGGTGGGTTAGCTCGTCCGCTGAGTACGACAGGGCATTTACTACCCTGACGAATTCGCACATGGTTTTGGGAGCAGAGCCAGGGACCCTGAAGAAAATGCCAGTGGCAAGTGGCAGCAACCACGAACAAATTTTGTTGCCCATTACCCATTATTAAAGATACTAGATGCATGGTTAGATCGAGAGGATCGAGGCCGGGTCGAACACCACAATCCGGTGTTGAGGCACGGATCTAGTGGCCGGTGTATCACTAACACCTGACTCCAGCTATGTCAGCGATGCAACCTAGTGGCAAATCCTACAGTGCTAGTAACTGTTGAGGTGACGAATAATGGGGATACCTTACATCTAAAACAAAGTTGTATATATCCATGGCTCAAAAGTCGACGTGGTTAATCCAAACCCAACTCACAAGGGATGCTGACAGGGATGTATCTGGGATGTCGCCGGATGGGAAAGCCGCGTACGTGTTAGTTGGCATATGCCTCACCTCGCGCTAGCTGTCGGTCGTACACCACGCTGGGAACAGCGACCAGCGGCGTGCCTACGCAGCTGCGCCCACCATGAGCGCTGCCGATGCAGGAGCACAACTATGTCGATGTGCGCACTAACGGCCGCGCGCGCTGTATCGTCTTTCGCCCAGAGAACCGCCGAACGTCCGAACCGAGTGTATCGTCCCGACCCCACCGGAGGCGCTACCCACTACCCACCCGCCCAGCGACCACATGCCTCACCATCCCCCGACCCGAGGCATCAAGATGCTTGCAGCAGCGGCTGTTTGCGTATAGAGAGGTTATGCCATCTTTTGCTGCATCTATTGATCACGATTGTACGTAGGTGATGCAATCAATTAATGCACGTAAGCAAACTTTTTCGAATTTCTTTAATATTGGAGAGAAACAACGCATATATACAAAATTCCTTCCTGAAGCAACCAAGAGATCACGCGATAAACTCCTAGAAAATTTACAGATAAATCCACATAACTTGTAATCAGTAGGACTCAAACATTCACTGATTAACCATTCATTACTCAAACATGTATGCCACACAGGTTAGACATTTTTAACAGCATGTTGTCTAAAGAGAGAGAGAGAGAGAGAGAGAGAGAGAACAGAGGGGTGTATGACGTTTTAATTACTTCTGAATTTTTAGGTGAATGCGTGCGTACTCGACTCAACTGGTGACGTGTGCGTAGATTATTTGAACCAACCCAAATCCAAAGGCTCGGACCAGTGGGACTCCAGTGACTCCATCAAGAAGTCCATTTTCAGATCATCGGATGCCGGCAGCGCTACGGGCGAAATCGAAGAGCTACTACCCTCATGGCTACTTCTGGCCACCGTCTGTGACAAGTTACAACAGTTTCTTGCCAACAAGGTTGCGGTATTCTCATGCACAGCGTCAGGCTTTGCAACATCACAGCCTGTGATGACGGTGAGCAAGGAGGAGACGATCGCATCTTTCTCTTCTTTTATCACCGTGGTGTAGCCACCACTGCATTGAGCCTGCAGACGAGGTGGTCTCTCCATCTCTACCTTTTTCAAGGAGGCGTCGGCGATCTTCTGGATATGCATAGATGAAGCCATGTAGTCAGAGGCAGCAGCACTGCTGCTGCATGTGTGCTCATTTGTGTAGATTGCTCGAAACAGTGGCGGGTCCTCAGAGTTGTGCTGCTCCACGTGCTTGCTTGCCGGACAGCCATGATCCTGATGGTACGTGCACCTAGAGAGAAATATGGGTGAATACGTACGACAACTGCCATAAGCATTTCCTATAGTCTACTCTTCATCAGCGACGAGCTCGGGCGCCCACCCCACCAGCATCAATGTTGGCTACGTCCCTGGCTGGAAATAGCATATAAAGTGGCCGAATGCTGTTTTATATAAACGTAAAACATAGTATTCTCTTTTTTATATAGGAAGATGCTTGGTTGAGCAGGGGCGTGTTGTCGCCTTTAATGATAGACACTTTGCAATGTTTCAAATATCATTTTTTAAAAAAAAAAACTTTGGAGAAAATGAAGATCTTTGCATGGCGTCTTGCGAATGATGGCCTTGCCACGAATGTGAATAGATGGCACCGGAAGATGACATTGACTAAAACCTATGATATTTGCGACATGTCTTATGAAACAGGTTTTCTTGTCGTGGTTGAATGTCAACACGCACAAAACCTTCGTGTTGCTCTGAAGGCGTGTGGCTGGCCGCTACCGGATGAACCCTGTCTTGTTTGTTCTGGGCCTGATTGATTGCTGCTCCTCTTAAACAGTCTGTCACCGGAGGAAAAGGATAGGTTCATCTTGATGCTCTGGCGTCATGGCAGGTCCGAAATGATTTAGTCCATGCAAACAAGGTCCTACAATATCCGACAAGAAGACCTGGTTCCTGGTCGAAGAAGCCGATAGCAAAAGGATTCAGTCGTCAGAATTCAGCAGAAGCAAAAGGAAAGATCGATCGATAGCACCCTCTTGACCCCGGCTGGGTGAAAATCAATGTTGATGGCACCATCTGAGAGCAAACTGGTCAAGCAGGTGTGGGAGTTATTGTTTGGGATGAGCATGGAGCGGTGCTACTCTCTTCTTAGCGCACGATTCATTTGTGTAGTGATGCTGAGGAGGTTGAAACTTGGGCGTGCCATCGTGCCATCAATGGCGAAGCTAGAATGAAAATAAAAGGTAGGCTCAAAGGACTAAACTAAATTGACACAAATATAATCTTGTACTGTCTGCAATCTAAATTTCACATAATCAATATATTTGCCTCACCTGATAGGCAGATCGGTAATAGTTTCATTAGGATTAAATTATAGTCAAAATATATTTGGTTGAGGTAGAGAGAGGGAGAGGGGTAGTAGGAGAGCATATCTAGTACATCCCAACTTCTCATGTGCCCATACATCCTCTTCGAAATACGACACAGATGATTATGAACAATTTAAAAAATTGACAACATTGTGGGTAATTTTGAGCTTAAATAGTTTAAAAGTTATCAGATTTTATACGTGATAGATGTGGGTAATTTTATCCTAAATTTATTGTTATTAGTCTAAAACTAATCATCAATAAACTAAAAAAAAATTCTCTGGTGGCTTTTGGCTTGTAATTATATAAAGGTTTTTGGCTTTTAAAAAAGGTCAAATAAAAAACTATCCATTTGTTTAGGTTTTAGTTTTTAAAACAATGAAAAACCTCAAACAAACATGACCTATATTGTGTGCACTTACTTTTCTTACGTAACCATGACAACATTGTCAACATAGTACTAGATACAATGTACCAATAGTTTTGCTGCCATTATATAGTATCGGTCGTTGCCATTACACTCACATTTGCTTGGTCAAAAATTAAGTTAGAATGATACTAAATGCACAATAGTAATTATTTTGTCTATAATCTCCAGCTGTTTTCCCTTATTGCATGCTAGATCTCCATCGCTTGACAATCTGAGCTGACAGGCTAACACCACTTGGTAGGGAGCGCAGAACATGAGATGTGGCCAAGAGGTTGGGGACATGCTGAGGAGGACAACCATCTACTTTAATTAGATCCGAAAGGCTACTAATCTAATGAGTCTAATCTAGTTGCTACCTTGGCTTATCGACTCGGGGTTGACACAGGAACAAAATAATGCAACTGGCGAACTAAGCAGCTAGCACGGGTATCGACGTCGACGAGGGTGGGTTAGCTCGTCCGCTGAGTACGACAGGGCATTTACTACCCTGACGAATTCGCACATGGTTTTGGGAGCAGAGCCAGGGACCCTGAAGAAAATGCCAGTGGCAAGTGGCAGCAACCACGAACAAATTTTGTTGCCCATTACCCATTATTAAAGATACTAGATGCATGGTTAGATCGAGAGGATCGAGGCCGGGTCGAACACCACAATCCGGTGTTGAGGCACGGATCTAGTGGCCGGTGTATCACTAACACCTGACTCCAGCTATGTCAGCGATGCAACCTAGTGGCAAATCCTACAGTGCTAGTAATTGTTGAGGTGACGAATAATGGGGATACCTTACATCTAAAACAAAGTTGTATATATCCATGGCTCAAAAGTCGACGTGGTTAATCCAAACCCAACTCACAAGGGATGCTGACAGGGGATGTATCTGGGATGTCGCCGGATGGGAAAGCCGCGTACGTGTTAGTTGGCATATGCCTCACCTCGCGCTAGCTGTCGGTCGTACACCACGCTGGGAACAGCGACCAGCGGCGTGCCTACGCAGCTGCGCCCACCATGAGCGCTGCCGATGCAGGAGCACAACTATGTCGATGTGCGCACTAACGGCCGCGCGCGCTGTATCGTCTTTCGCCCAGAGAACCGCCGAACGTCCGAACCGAGTGTATCGTCCCGACCCCCACCGGAGGCGCTACCCACTACCCACCCGCCCAGCGACCACATGCCTCACCATCCCCCGACCCGAGGCATCAAGATGCTTGCAGCAGCGGCTGTTTGCGTATAGAGAGGTTATGCCATCTTTTGCTGCATCTATTGATCACGATTGTACGTAGGTGATGCAATCAATTAATGCACGTAAGCAAACTTTTTCGAATTTCTTTAATATTGGAGAGAAACAACGCATATATACAAAATTCCTTCCTGAAGCAACCAAGAGATCACGCGCGATAAACTCCTAGAAAATTTACAGATAAATCCACATAACTTGTAATCAGTAGGACTCAAACATTCACTGATTAACCATTCATTACTCAAACATGTA
This sequence comes from Guadua angustifolia, assembly GCA_036346375.1. NCBI lineage: Eukaryota > Viridiplantae > Streptophyta > Magnoliopsida > Poales > Poaceae > Guadua > Guadua angustifolia. The sequence continues at coordinate 40,913,315 of CM070501.1, read as the reverse complement.
TGCCACACAGGTTAGACATTTTAACAGCATGTTGTCTAAAGAGAGAGAGAGAGAGAGAGAGAGAGAACAGAGGGTGTATGACGTTTTAATTACTTCTGAATTTTTAGGTGAATGCGTGCGTACTCGACTCAACTGGTGACGTGTGCGTAGATTATTTGAACCAACCCAAATCCAAAGGCTCGGACCAGTGGGACTCCAGTGACTCCATCAAGAAGTCCATTTTCAGATCATCGGATGCCGGCAGCGCTACGGGCGAAATCGAAGAGCTACTACCCTCATGGCTACTTCTGGCCACCGTCTGTGACAAGTTACAACAGTTTCTTGCCAACAAGGTTGCGGTATTCTCATGCACAGCGTCAGGCTTTGCAACATCACAGCCTGTGATGACGGTGAGCAAGGAGGAGACGATCGCATCTTTCTCTTCTTTTATCACCGTGGTGTAGCCACCACTGCATTGAGCCTGCAGACGAGGTGGTCTCTCCATCTCTACCTTTTTCAAGGAGGCGTCGGCGATCTTCTGGATATGCATAGATGAAGCCATGTAGTCAGAGGCAGCAGCACTGCTGCTGCATGTGTGCTCATTTGTGTAGATTGCTCGAAACAGTGGCGGGTCCTCAGAGTTGTGCTGCTCCACGTGCTTGCTTGCCGGACAGCCATGATCCTGATGGTACGTGCACCTATAGTAGCACCTGCATAAAACGATGCTTGTACTTGTTTAGTGCTCACTTTTCCATGTCTTGAGGGTAAAAAATGATCAGAAAATAGGTCATGGACATGCATGTGGCAGCCAAAAACTTGCCACATGAGGACACATGGCAGTGTACACTTGGATCAGAATTGTTAACCTTGCCGACTTGCATTATTAGCTCCAAAGGAGTATTCCCATGCACGCATGCTTGGGAATTGGGAATTTGGGATATCATAATGTGGGGAGTATCCCCAAACATGGGATATCACATTGACATGCATCCAAACACCGAAGAATCAAACATCCTACCTATTGCTGATGCTAGAACTGCCTCCCATATCAATACATTCGATGTCAGTTAATGACTTAACTGATGTATGCCATGGTCTACAAGATTGGCACACATACGGGATATACATACACGCGCCCAATCTAGTCCTTAATTAGTTACCCACCTTTCAGAGAGATGGAATGCTCTCCACCAGAATTTTCGTCAATCTGAGTTTTGAGGTATTTTTGACGTACATCTTTCCCCAGATATTAGTAATGGAGTACCTGTGTAGTCTTTCTCGTGCGCATATTTGGTGATTTGTATCGGTTTAAATTCCAACGGTTTTTTACACTTTTGAAGCGCAAAAATTCCTTTCGTTTATAATGCTCTAACACCAAACAAATTAATATAGCAACAATGATATTTACCAACATTAGCCCGAATTTATAAATCTGCCTATTGATATCTATTATCTCTAAGGGTTTTGTTTTTATTTCGTCCTTAAAGGTTTTAATTCATACTGAATGTAGCCATCTGTAACGTCCCAGAATTTTGCTTATGGAAATAAAAGATTTATTATTAAAAAAATATATATTATTTTGTTGGCTTCAGTGGAATTTCTAAGAATGATTCAATTTCCTATATTTTCTATTAATTTTCCTTGAATTTTTTATTTTTTTAAAGAAATGCATTTTTCCTATTTTCAGAAATTTAGAAGTTATTTAAACAAGGAAAAATATTTTAATTTGAAAAAATTATTAAGATCAAAATCTCTCCAGAAATTTTTTTCAAAACTTTTGAACTATATTTGCTATTTTCTAAAAGATCTTTCAAATTTTAGTAATTGTTTAAAACAAAAATTATCCAAATATAAAGTGGAAATAATTTTAGTAAGTTTAAAATGCCCTAGCGAATTTAATCCGAAATTTTAGTTGAAAATTAAATGTTTTCCAAAATTAATTATTTTAGTACTATTCATCCAACCTGATCTGCTTCTCTGGCCCACCTGTCAACTACAGTCAGCCACTAATTCCAACCCGCGTTAATTTCCATCCATTATTAACTTCGACGATCTCGATACTATTCTAGCCAAAACTTCAACGAGTGTTTCCGAGTGATTCTCTGATCCGATTGCCCTATAAATTGAACTACAGGTTTCTCTCCTCATTCCTCACATCCTCAGCTTTGAGTTGTTCCAATCCATCCACTAGATCTCCCTACAAAAGCCATTCTTTTCCAAACCCCGACGAACTTTTGGTGTGCTCTCCCAACCACTCCCAGCCTCCATTTGGCTTCTTAATTTTTACTGGAGCTTCCTCTCGGTGTATTCTACATCATGTAAAAATAGATTTTGAAAACTCTCACCGGAGCACCGCTAACAACCATTTCTTCTTCAAGTCCGGCAAGAAGTCAATTTTTGAATTCAAAAGGTCTGATCTCCTTCATCTTAAGTTCGATTGACCTCATTTTTCTTCCTAAATTCATATAAAATTATACTATACTTATTTACGCTAGTTTGATATTTTATTTGAATTTATTTAGATTTTTTATTTGAAACTGGATATTCTTCACCTATAGTTTTTGGAGAGTCAGAACGGTTCCCTATTGACGATCTCGAGCATAAACTCTATGACTATGGCAAATTACACATCCTTGAATATGTTGATCTTAATTTTTAAATTATAATTTGAATTTAAATTATTGCATGCAAAATTTTAGCAACATAATTTTAGTCCCAGTTTTAATTAAAGTATCTAATCTCCTAATTGATTAAAACCATCTTGAAAATTTGATTACCTTATTCCGTTGTAACCTAAGACATATTTAAAATATTAAAATGATTAGAAATATCCTTGAAGAAATATCCTGTACAATTAAGTGATATGGAGCACCCAATCTATATCCAACGCTGGCTGCTGTTTTTACGTTTAAACCCTCCCACCTCACCCTCCATCTCTTCTCTCCCTGCCCCTGAAATTTGTTGAACACCTCTTACCAGCAGCCAGCGTTGGATATAGATTAGGTGCTCTAGATCGCTTGATTGCACGATTGCATACATATGGGTAATTGCACAGGATATGGCCCCAATATCCTTAGTCATACTTAGAACTGAGATTAGGACCTTTCAGGGATTTAAGCTAAATATAGTTCTGTTTAAAGGCTTCATCATTTTATTTGAAATTCTATGCCATCAAGTTAAAAGTTTAAATGGCTTGGACTAAGTAAGAATGGTTGACTGGTGAGTGCATGAGGTACGAGGGTTGTGGAAAGCCCGTCTAATTAATTAAGGACAGACCTATGAGCTGTTGAATGTAAAGCGTTACCGTACTACCACAAAACTGGAATGGGACAGACCTGACTATCCGTATTGCGACATACTATGGACAGTCATGCCATTAAGATGAAAGTGGAAGTGGGTGTAAGGCTGCCACTCGGCGCAAAAGGGGGGCTTCTAAACTGGACAGTTTTAACTCTACCAGTGGTGAAATCTTATCCGGTATGACTACGTAAATAAAACTTTATAGAGGCCTTGTCATGATTTTCTCTACCTACATACCAAAGGAAGTGTGTTTTTGGGCAAAAGAAAATAATCATGTCTTGTGGGTAAAGTTATACAACCTCTGTAGAGTGTAAAACTAATTTCAGAAAAATGGTTTATAAGTGGACATAAGTGGAGAGAGTCCACGTAGGAAAATTTGGAATAAAACTCTGGGTTGGAGCCTATATTAAAAGTTTGATTATAACTCGATTTAATTATATCAATTATACATTAAAAATTACTTATTATATTTAAAATATTATTTTATGATCAAATTAACCATATTATGCCTTCCTTTGTGACTCTTCATTAAAACTGCATTTACTGTGTGACTTGCTGAGTACTTTTGTACTCACCTTTGCTTACTCTGCTGATTCAGAGGAGGGGTTCTACGATGGTGAGGATCAGATAGACTAGGCCGCTTCCCAGTCGATTGCTTGTGGCAGATTTACAAGGCCCTGCTACTTCTTTGTCTTCCGTTGTGTTAATTTATTTAGCCCATGTGCCGTTTTTATTGTAAACTCTGATTATTAATAAAAATATACAGGATACATAGAAGATTTTGAAAGTATTTTTCCGGAGTTCAATAAAGGAAAAAACTAACATGAGACTGGAAATCACATGCACATATGTTGAAGTCATCACATATTCATGTGACAAAACTAAGACCCTGTTTGGTAGTGCTTCAGCTCGTGCTAGCTCCTCCCTGGTTCTGCTTCGACTCCTTCGGATTGTGATCTTCTGAAGAATCGAAAGCAGTGTTTGGCTACCAGATTCTTGAGGCGGCGGCGCTGGAGGTGGGGATGGCAGCGCTCTAGGCTACTGGTGACTAAGCGACTGGGACAACGACGCCAGAACGAGGCGACCGTTCGGTTCCAGACAGGGTCGAAGCGACCAATGACTGAGCGATGACAGCACGGGGTTGAGACGACGAGGACGGCGAGCGGGGTCAAGGCAGCAAGGACGGGAGCAGGGTCACTTTGGCTAGGATGGTGAGCGTGGTGGAGGCGGCGGGATGGCAAACGGGGTCGAGGCGATGGGGATGAACGAGGGCGACGAGCGATGGGGACAAGCGAGATGGGGACGAGTGATGGGGAACAATGGATTCTTGTGGGGAGCAAGGTCTCAGTCTCTTCTCGCACTACATGCGCAAAACCAAGAATCACTCTATGGTGATTCCTATTCTAACGACTTGGGACTTGGGAGCGAGGCCGATCGGTAGAGCTCCGGCTCCTCTAGACGAGAATCTGAGAACCAGAGCTCTGCCGAACGGGGCCTAAATCTTTGCCTAAATCTTCCCATGATGTGATGATGTTCAATCTACATTTGCAACTTTTCCCCTTGCAGAAGTTGCAACTGTATCTAAACAAAATGCTTGCGGTAAATGTTGAGTGAGGTCTTTTCTTCTAGAGGAAAAGATTGAAGTACTCCTCTCACAACGAGATCTACGGGGCAAAGACAGCTACCCAAAGAACAGCTTAAACCTTTTTCTGAGGGAGATTCTTTACAAAATGATGGTTGGCTCCAAATTAAGATCAAGGTGATTCTTGGCAAACAATTACTTTTGTCTCATTACAAACTTATGCATGATTCACACGCGCCTATTATAGTCCACACAAGTTTTAAGTTACTCTAGCTATTTTTTAAATAAACATTTGACATAACCGGAACAAATCCATGACGTACATTGCTAGTTACGCTACCTCATGCTCCTCTAAAAAAATTGGCAGTGGATCGTGCATGTTGCACGTACCACTTCATTATTCGAAATCGTAACTATGATACAGTATATCACCAATCATATATAAAAAAACAAATAAAAAAGTATGGTTTAATCAACGGCAAGTTGAGCTGAAGAGCAATTAAATAGGTAATCCCCAGTTCATGCATGTTTAGGAAACTAAGTAGCATCTTTTATACTAATAAACAACCCCCAGTTGAGTGCACAAAAGCTGAGCGTGACGATTCCCTCAATGTGTGATGGTGCTTAGCTTCCTTTTTCTTTTCCCTATTGGTTCATGGATCATCACTTCATTGCGCTTTTAAAAATTCCCGTTTAAGCATGTGATTTTTTCGATACACGACAACAAAAAGGTCTACGTTACAACCTGATGCGAGCTACAGGTAGCTACCGGTGAAGGCAGTGCAATCTAAAAACCATACATGCAGCTGATTTCTTTTTGCTTCCAAACACACTTGCACTTAAACTATATATGCGACCGGAAAGCAAGGTTTGAGACTATTAATTAGTTAAGAACTCCCGCTGGGTATTTTCTCTTGGCACATAGACGGTAAAGGTATTAAAAATGACTAGACTAACCCAAATTATTATCTTTAATTAAGCACTATATTCAATACATACATGTAGAAGATATCAATTAATCTAGATATTTATTAGGGATATAAAGGAAACATCACATTAATTTTTGTACTATAATATGAAATACACATTATATTTATAGATAAGATCATTCAAAAAATACAACTTGTAAACATGGATGGAGGAGCAGTACTTAAAGCCCCGAAATGGGATCAGTCACATGTATACTAAACTAATATATGGGAAAGCCTTGAGACGAGATCAATCACATGCACTTAATAACCAATAGGGCAAGCACCCGCTATTTACAGCTAGTATGTGTCAGTGATATTTTGTACTCTTTTCATCCAAGTTTATAAGACTTATTTTTTTTAATGATCTTATCCACAAATAGATGATGTGTTTCATATATCAATGCAAAATTATTGTTACATATTCCCTCTATACCCTAGTAAATATGCATCTTTACTTTGTATTCTATACTACGTTGAATACATAGTGCTAAGTAATAATAATCAGGAGTAATCTAGTTATTTTTAATATCTCTATCCTGACTAATTACTAGATTCTTATGTGAGATCCCAACCGAAAGAGTGTGTGTCTCAGTTGGGAGCGTGTACATGATTTTTTTAGGCGATACTTCACCTTTGTTTTTTCAAGTGGTGCTAGCTTGGTGAGAATATAACGAGAAGTGGAGCCAATTTGCCTAGGTAGTTTTGAGTGTATTTTTTTTCTAAAACGTTTCTAATACTGTACGGAAAAAGCACTACTGTCCTATACCCATTTCTCTATTAATATTATTCAGCTTTGGCCTAATGCACAAGCTAGATCTATATCTGCCCTATAATACACATCCATCAATTTAAGCAAATATACAGATAATTGAATAATTTGCACACGCGCACCTTGGAAAGGCATTGCCCCGGATCACCTTTTGCCCATATTTTCTCCACTGGTAGCCATCGTGATACGGTGCGTATGTGTACTCAGTTCTCGTGCATGTGCGAACCTTCCTATTTGAGGAAACAACTATTAAACAATTGAGACAATATTAAGCACAACAAGAGGAATGTCACATGCAGCAAGAACTAACTATGAACGTCCTATGGATTATGGAAGAAGAACAAATCAGAGCAACTCATTACTCCATCCCTTGATTGCAATTCGATCGCACTTTCATTCACATATATATAGCTAACTTAGTTTAGGCATGAATGTACATGAGATGAATAGCAATTCATATATATAATATGACATGAATCATACTTACTTCTTCGCGTGCTGCTGGGCATAGCCACCAATATCCTGCAGCATCCTTTTATGGGCTCCATTAGAGCAGCCACTTGAGCTGATCATGTTGTCACCCCTCCTAGCCATGGGGGCCTGATCGATCTTGAAACGTCCTGAAGCCGATCGAAGACGATGCGCGTCGTTGGTGCCGGCAAAATACCTTGAAGTTGCGGAGCGTCTGGCGGATTCCCGACAGCCGGCGCTGAACCCTTCGCTGGCCTGAAGTGGAGATGATGAGTTTTATTCTCCTTGTCTAGTGCTGCAGAGAAGCGCATGACTGTACACTCGTATATATGCTACGCAGAACCTGGCCGGACGCATGGAGCAGGTGCCTGCAGCTTGCTTCTAGAATATTAAATCTCGGGCTTCGCCACAAACGCGGACTTCGAAACTTCACCTACGTATGCAACGTGACATGCGTTGTTGCAGTGTTCGGTAAAATCCAGTCAAAGAAACGATGGGCTTACTATCAGTGGCACCAGTATTCAGTAGTATGTTACAGACTTGTTCTTTAGATAGGAAAGCGCCGTAAAAGAGACGTGGTTCAGCTTTGTCTAAGCACTTGTATTGCTCCGTATGTACACTTCATCGTATAAACAGAGTAATCGTTTGAAGGACTAGTGTTGATGTACTATAGGTTCTTCTGCTGTCACAAGCTGCTACAAACAACCTCTGACGGAAAAATACCTTTTACTTTCGGGTGTAGGTACTTTCACCTCTGATATACTATCTAAACAAACTTAACATATTTCTTAATTTATAACTTTAGGTACACTTATATACCAATTATAATTAGACACTTCAATGTAGTACATACAAAAAATTGTATAGGAGTCCATGATTTTGAACGTATTTTGTAAATCGTCCGGATTAACACTGATCTAAGATTTTCAATTTTCATGTTTCGGGCAAATAGCACTAGAAAATCTTTCAAGGGACGCATACGGGCCTTAAACTTCTATATATGTATACTGCGCAGGATCTAAGCTTAGCTTCTCAGTTTCTTGGTTCTCGTCATTGTGGTGGAATAAGTTATGCTTCCGTGTTTGCCTTTTGAATATAGTTAGGTGTTCGCTTTCCTTAAGTAGGTGCAAAAATAATATCTACGCGTAGATATACGAACCACGTGAACACATGGGACAATTGTCGGTACGTAATAGACCCCAAATGATGATAATGTTTAAGAAAATTAGATAAAAGTTTTATAAAGTATTATATTTCCCTCATTTCTCTTAATTTGGTGGTTTTCGCAAGATTTCAACATATTAGACAAAATAGAAGAAAGAGAGAAAAATTACAGGAAACGTTGCAAGTAATTATGATCAAAGAAAGTAAACTAAAACAAACATTTTAAGCAGTACCATAGCAGTTAATCGAAATGCATGGAGCTAGCTAGCTTCAGGCAAAGAAAACTATTGGTTCTATACAACTAACAATCAATTGGTCTTGTCTTCTATGTCGACCAAGGCCGAATGGCTAGTCTCATTAGTTCATGCATTAGATAAATCTCAACGTACGTTAGCTAGCATAATCTAGATTAATTGGCAGAATGATAATGTAATGTTGTTGTCGATGACAATTATGGCTATGTTATACACCAAGTAATAAACTTAAATCATCTAAACACGGCAACTAGCACAATACCCTTCTTCCTTTTTACTATATAAAATACTAGGTATGTTTACGCGGCGTGATACGCCGCATGCGTTGTTTTTTTAGCCAAAACAATTTTGTTTTTTTCGGCAGTGTTTTTATTTAAAATCGTCGAGAAAACACACGAAACGATTGAAAAGGATACAAGCGCAATCACATATTTTTTTCGCATTTATCTGGGATCCTCACGAAGGATCCGCGATCGCACTAAATCGAAAGGTCCTTTTCGTGAAAAATAGCTGGAATGTTTTCGCGTGATACGCCGCGTGCGTTGTTTTTTTGTAGGAACAATTTCATTTTTTTCGGTGGTGTTTTTATCTAAAATCGTCGAGAAAACGCGTGAAACGGTTGAAAGGATACAAGCGCAATCACGTATTTTTTTCACATTTATCTGGGGCCCCTCATGAAGGATCCGCGATCACACTAAATCGAAAGGTCATTTTCGTGCAAATAGCTGGAATGATCCAAACGCAAGTACGCTCTTTTTCGGTATTTATTTAGGGTCATTTCACGAAAGATCCGTGATTTTTCTGAACAAAAAGATCCATTTCATAAAAAACCACGAGAAGGACCTACACGTAATTACGCATTTTTTAGGGACCTGCACGCGAAAAAAACGAGCCAAGCTGGTCGCTGCGGCTCGGCTCCTCACGACGTGGGCAGGCTGGGAGGCGAGGAAGTCTCCCGAGTTTAGTATATGTATGATGTGGCTTAAAGTCTAGATTTCCCCCTCCTGGTTTAGCTTTTTCCACCCAGATTCATATTAATTATATGTGACATTAGCAATCTTATGTCGTTTAGATTATACGTATGGTGAAAAATTACGAATATCCATATTATAGATGAAAATTTGCAAAAACCTCAGAAATGCAAGTAGCAATGTGTTGTATTTCTGCATTCAAATGAGCACACCAAGGGATACATGCTGATAATGTAACAAAAGCAGTGAGCCCATCCATATTGTTTTTCATTAATTGAAATTATATATATCAAGTGAAATGTGATTCATGCTGTGTGGTTGGTGTGGGACTTTCTTGATACGAGATCTATGACCTTTTGAAAACAGGACGCAAAGGTACCTCTCATGAAACATCCAGAGTCGCTGTCTTCTCGATCAGTGTATCAATCCAAGTCATCTATACTCTATTTGACCATCTTTTCATTGTACAAATGTACAATTAGTGTGAACCCTTGATAAAGGACTACTCGTTTGTATTGTCATTACCATCCATGACTAAACAAACACTAGACAATAAACAAGTCTTTCCCTTGTCTCAATCACATATACATACGGTTCCCACTATTTTTATCTACCTTTGAATTCCAGATCCAAAGTAGTTCAAAAATGCTTCTCACAAGTTTCAGGTGATCTGTTCTTCTGGAGACAGTGAAGTAGGCCCATTGTGAGCTTAATCGATCTTTGAATATTGCAAGATGCTTTCCCAGCTTAATTTTAACGTGCAAAAGTGGTGGTGTTTAGTTGGTTTGAGAAGGAGAAGGGGGAGGGGGGCGTGGAGGTGACGGCATTCTTACATGTTGCGGGTGATGCGAGCACGGTGATGAAGGTACTGCGGGACAGGCCCCTTCGACAACCAAAAAACCTCTTCCTGATCATGCCTTCAGATAACTTCTCTGAAAGTTGGGCCGCGGAAAGTGGGATTTGGATTTGTTGCAGAGCCACTTTCATTGATGCATATCCAGATTGCTACTCCGCAACAAAATTATCAAGGACTTCCTTGTGCGTATTAATTTTCTAGCACAAGTGACAAACCGACGGTTAGAATTATCATGGCACACGCGCCATATTGGTAAAGATTAATTTACGAAACCAGAACGATTGACTCATTGACATATCATCCCACGTGGTCATACCGTCATATAGTATTGTTCATGACAATATTTGAGATGAAAGTGATTCAACGCTTTCTTTTCTAAAAAGAAAGCTACATAAAGGGACAAGGATTCCCTGCAATCCCTACGGGCATGGTAGGCGCGGACTGTCCGATAGAGATAACCAACAATCCGAATCGGTAAATAGTGTGTTGCTACAGTACCTAGTGTATTTTCATACAGTAAAATAGTATAATATTTTCGAAAGATTTGGACCATCGTTTTTCAATCGAACGGTCCGTGCAGGACTACTTAAGTTGCGGTCCACTAGGACTGCATGGGATCCATGTCCTATGTAAAGCTATGCCATTCCCAAAGTAAACTGATGCGAAATAGTGACCATCGGTACTTCAGCAGTTCAGCGCTCCCAAGTGCCTGTATCTTGTTTTTATTTATTTAGAACAGTTAAGAACCACACATCGTTAATTACTAATCTACTAGTATGAAGTAGCATCCCAACATTTGAACATTACTTAACATCCTTTGATAATATCATGTCAAATCTACACGACTAATTACCAAATTTTCAAGGCATGTATACTTATGGTTACCTCATTCGACGTAAAATACACAGGTTGCCTGCGATGACATGAATATTTCATCCAGGATTTCAGCGTCAAGGTGGACTGAGTAAGATGATCTGATTTTCTCGTCTGAAATTTTAGACCCTGAAGTTGTTAAAACGAACATTTTGGGCCAGAGTAATAGCACTACCGTGGAACGGGCAGGCCGGTGGGCTAACAGAAACAGGATACAGAAGCAAGGAGAAAACCTGAAACTCCCCCGTCTCCGACGACTGCCTCGGCCATGTTTACGCCGCGCCGGATCCCGCTCGTGGGCGCATATCCGTCGCAAGCCCCGGCCGACCCCCGTGGCGGCCTCGCGCGATCAGTCGGCGTATGCGTCCGGTCTGCCTCGCGAGTCGAGCGGCGTCGGTCGCTCGCCGCCTGCCCGCGTTGTGCCGCGCTGCCGTGCCGCTTCGAGGAATTTGTGGTGGAGAGATTTCGTGGGCTGCACCACCAAGGCCTCGCTGCGCTAGGGAGTAGGGAGCAGGATGTTTTGTTGGGCTTCCTTCCCACGACTACCTGCAACGGGGTTTCGGAAGTTTAGTGGGCTTGCTCCTTCAGCTGGGCTGTTAGAACATCTTTGGTTGGCTATGAAGCCTTCTAAGACATATTTTGTCTTGATTTGTAGGTCAAAAAGAAATTAAAAATAATTAGACCACTCTTAATTAGTATGTTTAGTCATTATATCTAATACATGTATAGTAAAGAATATAGAGTAAAACTGAGTATTTATTAGAGGATAAAGGGAACATCGTACTAATTGTACATTAGAATATAAAATGTACTTTTATTTATGGATAAGATTATTAGAAAAGATGTTCTGTAAATTTGGACGGATAGGTAGAGTATTCGTGTGTGTATAGGTGTATGTTTACGATCGAATTTACAAAGGCATCATGTCTAAGCAAGTGTCTAACGCTAGCAATGTATACCATTATATATAACTGGAAGAATCCGAGCTCAACCAAGGGTGTCATATTTTCTTTCCTCGCGAAAAGGTCCTTCGAAAAATTCAAAATTATATTTAGATCCTTCATCGGTTTTTTAACAAAATGGACCCAAGAAAAACTGAAATTACCTTTAGATCCTCTCCCCAATTATTAACAAAAATAGATCCGAAAAACACAATTACGTTTAAGTAAAAAAAAAACGGTTTTTAGCAAAATGGTTTGAGAAAAAGATGAAATTATGTTTCGGTCCCTCCGCGGCCCGCGATTCTACAAATTCGCCGACAACTTCTAGCAACATATTTTTTAAAAAAAACAAGAAAGCCGGAATTACGTAGAAAAAAAGAGCCTATAGTTTCGCATATTTGCAACGACTTCTAGCAGCCCATTCTTTAAAAGAAACCAATATTTCATTGAGGTCCTCACACAGATTCGCCGACGACTCCTAGCTAACGCATTTTTAAAAAGTCCTTAAGAAATACCGAAATTGTGTCCAAGTCCTTATGACTTTTTCCCGGAGGGAACCATCAAACCGAGTTTCGCACCTCACAAAGAGGACTCATAGAGACACAAATTCGCCGATAACTCATAGCTAATACATTTAAAAAAAACAAGAAAAAATGGATTTACGTTTACATCCTCATAGTCTTTTTTCTAAAATAACCATGGAACCAAATTTCGTACAACGCAGCGTCGCGCGACCAAAATCACACCATTCACACGACGCAGCGTAGCGCGACCAAAATCGTACGACACAGCGTAGCGCGTGACCCTAACCAGTTTACTTCAACGACAAAAGCACTGGCCACTGGCCAGTAGCATCGTCGCAGACTCGCAGCGAGAAAATCTTCGTACGAGCAGAGCATGAGTAGAACCCGCCCGGGAGGGAACACGGAGAAAACGACGCGTGCGTTTGGTAGTCCTGGTTAGCTTAACTACTTCGGTGCGGCGGTTGTGGCGTCCGTTCCCCGATCGACGTCCGCGTCGTGGTGGTAGGTGCAGTACTGACCGCTGTTTTGTAGTGCGCGAATAATTTTGCCGAACACACACTAGACACTAGGTAGGATTAGGAAAGCCCACGCGTGCTGCTAAAACTCAAGCGTGGAATGTTCAGTTTGGGGCGGGAAACTTTACTGATCGTGCCCGTGGTCAGTGCATATACCAGCGTTAAACTAACCCTTGTCTATAACTCTAGATAGTGTGCATTTTACATTACGCGCTGGTGATGTTTCAGCCCAGCCCAACCACGGACCCCTTGTTTTGGACGATGGGGAAACCTACCATGGTCGGACATCGGTTGGTGTCACCTACCAAAGAGACGGATGATCAACCGGCCGGCCATATAACCGCGTAGAGAAGATCAAGAACATGAACATGAAGCTGTACGTTGGTATATTTCGCAAGGCGCATCAGTTGCCACACAGGTCTTATCTATCAGACGTCATGGATGATTACAACGACGATTCGTAAGCAAAGTCACTAAACTGGATTCGCTTGCTCAGCATCGAACATTGTCACCTTTTGCCAAATATCACATTAGCTTCGTCATCTGCCAGACAAAGCAATTACCATCAATCTACCATCTTCTAATACGGGCCAGCATACACAAACACAAAAGTGCACGATACACGTACACAAGCAACAAAAGGACGTGCAAATTAATTAGTGCATCCCGGCCTGATCTAGATGACCCAAGTTCGCCGTGAACCATCTAAAGTGTATACTACTAGTACAAAATAATACAAAATAAATCAAGTTGCCCAACGTCAGAGAGAGATCAGTCACGATCTACATAGCCATATATCATAGCAACAAGCAATCACACCCAGCTCGGATTGTTATAGCGCCTAGCTCGTGCAACCCAACCAACCACAACACGGACGTGCAGATAGAAGAGCTCTCGATCGATATGGGCCAGATCAGATATGGACGTGCTTGCAGAATTGCATGGCTGCAAAAACAAACGGCGAGCAAAATTAAACTGCAATAAAGGGACCTTTGTGGCTGGCCAAGGCGCCACTTGGCTGTGCTCGTGCCCATGCACAATGCACCACATATTGAGTTGCATGCACTGTCAGTTCAACTAAAAGTTTAAGTTGACGAAGAAAGGTGGACAATTCACTTATACTTCAATACTCCTCCTCACGTATAGGCTCGCTCAGGTCTAAGACGTGGAATAGAAATGAGATGCAATTATTTCTTTTAATTGTGCCAACCGGATCTTGAACTCAAGACCTCTTGGCTCTGATACCATATAACATTGGAATGAGGAAGAAGAAGTTGCATTCCCACACACCAACCGGAGAAAGGACCTAGATGTAAAGAGTAAGGACCTGAATGTTACGTTTTTGGACATGTCCGCTATCCTGAAAAATTAGAAAAATGCTTGTTCGCGATTTGAATTTAACGGGAGTTTTTTTTCGTAAAACGGCGCACGAGGGACCCAAACGTGATTTAGAAAAAAATATCTTCCTCTCACAAAAAATCACGAAGGACTTATTCGTAATCTATAGGGACCTATCCGTAATTTCAAAAAATACAGGAGGTTTTTCGCAAAATCGCCAAGAGGGACACGTGGAGGTGCTCTCCTCCCGGGAACCTTGCAATCTTTAATTGAGGGATGATTCGTTTGTACATTGTAGTTGATCTATGTCAGGCGTCATCATTTTACAACAGTATGCACCATGCCATGATTGCCTCTGCCAAGTGGCATGCACTGTACAATGCCAAGGGAAATACAGAATCTTCCAAACAAAAATTACTGGATACGTTTGTGCCAGGCATGTGTGATGTGTTCAGAATATAAAAAACTTAAGCCAATACGTAGTATTTCGTCCGTCAACGATATAAGTCCACTCGAGATCCGCACGGTTAAGGTTTTAAAATTTTGATCATTAAGATATGTTAAAGTATATAAAGTGATTATATAAAATTAATGTAATTGAATTTGTCTTGAAAAATACTTTCTAATATATAACTTTTATTATTCTTGCTTGTATATCATGATACAAAATCAAATTCAAAGTGTTACATTGGAGACCGTAAAAAGTTAAAACGAATTTGTATTATGGGAAATTTTGGTCTTAGGACACCAAAATTTTTTGGTGGTTTCTTCGGGACATCGAAAATTTGTGGCCGTACTCTAAGAATATCAAAATCTGATCCTAAAAACATCAAACCCAGTTGAATTTGTATCAATTTTTGTCAAAAAAACACAAAATTTCATTGAAATCACTGTAGCAATATAGATTTTTTTTTTACTTTTTTTGTCCCACAAAGATTTGAAATCTCGACCCCTCCAAAATCCGAAATCTCGACGAGATTTTGAACCCTAGTCCAAAACAATGGAGTCTGATCTCAGTTGAAGGGGTGGATGAACTATCAAGCGTATTGTAGGTAGGGCTATCAAAAAAATCTCGAGGATCACAAGCTGCATAAGCTCGGCTCACTCAAGGCTCGATTCGAGCTTCAAACAAACCGAACTCTAGTTTGATTCTGAGCTCACGAGCTTCATCAAGCCAAGCTCGAATAGCTCGCGAGCCTGATAAATTTATAAATTACTTTTTAAATATTACTATATATTAACTCTTACTGAGCTTACTCAAGCTAAACTCGATCTTGAACATTGTTTTATTATTGAAAAATAGTGTATATTGAATTGTTTATCGTTATCGTGCAGTCCGTGCTTATTTGAGCTGAGCTCGAGCCTAAGTCCAAATTAAAACCCCAACTCAAGCTCGACTCGAGTTTTTACCGAACTCGAGCTTAGCAGGACCTGACTTGCTAGGCTCGCTTGAGCTCGGCTCGTTTACAACCCTACTGGTAGGATGAGTTCGAGGTATACAAAATTACCTACATAAAACCTTTTTAGGAAAAAAAAAGTTAAAGAGAGGTCAGCAAATATCTCACGCAAACACATTTTTTGATAATTACTTGGTAAGTCCTTGTGAAATCCGTTAACAAGATTAAAGTGTTTTTTTCATGAGCACTCAACTTTTTTGTCTATTATATATTGGTGTTTTTTTGTTTGTGAACATTATTTTTTTGTCTATTAGATATTGCTTTGTGATCACGTTGTGTTTTATCATTTTCACTTTGTCAATATTTACCTTTGTGATCTACATTTTTGTTTGTTGTGTTCCTTGTAGTTTGTTTTGTTCCTCTTTTTTACGAATTGTTACATTATATTTTATAGTTGATGTAAAAAAGGACATGCAGAAAATTTTTACATAATTTAATTTGTGTAAAACTAGTATATAGTTGATGTAAAAAAGGACACGCAAAAAAGAATATCGTTCTTTTTTTACAAATTGCCACATCATTTTTATATAATTTAATTGTGTGAAACTAGTATATAATAGATGTAAAAAGACCATGTAGAAAAAAATAATGTTCTCATCCAATACATAAATAGTTGAGTACTATTTGATAAAATAGTACTCAAAAGGGAGAAGATGAAGCAAACTGATTTGATCTATTGGTTCTAGATTTGAAGGTTTAAAATTTGAGTACTATTTAGCAAAAAAAAAAAAACACTATGATTCTCCGTAGACCCCATAAATGATAGGACAATTTATCAATGCCTCATCGATCCAACAACCTATCAATGATGAAAAGGTCAATTTCTCCATTAAGTTTTTCTTATTTTGTCATTTGCACCGTAGCATACCAAGATAGCTTGTAATTGTAAAAGGGTCACATATCGAGTGCTAAGTCTTCACTAAATTGGGTTGGTTTAAAGGATCTTTCATCATTTAAGAGATGAATTAATTCACGAGGTAACTCTAACGAAATAAAGTACTTTTTTGCATGACTTCAAAAAAGATAAACATTATCTAAAGTCTCGGTTGTTCCGTCTCTTGCCAACACCATCACAACCTATCAGAAGAGAAAAACATCATTACGGCCATGTTTATCTTGGCACCGAAACTGCCACGCCTCATTGTAACTGGTTTTCAGACTGTAAAAAAAAAGCACAAGTTTTGCCTGTTAATTCGTAGTACGTCCGTACTATACATGACATCTACAGAAAAACAAGTGTCAAAGATCCACCAAACTTTTGGAAAAGAGTCAAAATACTACTCTCCCTCAAGCCTCACTCTCGACTCTCAAGTCTCAACAACCCACCAACACACTTTTCTATGCTTTTTTCCTTCTCAGTTTCAACCCCAAAAGCATGGAGGCCGCAAGCCTCTGCATACGTCAACGTACACCCACCCTTCAAACAACTCCTTGCCCAAGAGCACCAACACCCACTACCAGTCTGCCAGTGGGCCGCAGATGTCGACTCACTTAACGCCGTCACTAGTCACTACCGTGGAGCTTTTGCACGTCCGCCATCCATTCAAACAATCCACATGTCACTCGTGCCCCCTGATCCAATGTTTATCTGAAGAAGGAAAAGAAAGATGCCTCAACTTTTACTGTCGTTTAATTTTGATCACTTAAATGCAATACTGCTCATAATAAGTTCGTCATTGTTCAATATGATTTAATTTTGGTCCCCCAGTCAGTCCGTAAAATGGTGCTTTGACCAGCGCTGACCCACATGGCATGCTAAGTTGATCCGAACTGGTCGATAGGGGTTATTTTCCTAGTGTCTACGGAGAACGAGCGATTCTCATCCACTACACAACAGGTGCATAGGTCAGTGCCAGAAAAATCCATTCTTCACTTCTTTGTTGTATTCTCTCTCCTACCCACTTGCCATGGCTAGACTCGAGGTAATTGAGATTTTGCCACTCCATACATGGTGCTTCGCCAGAATGCCATTAGTCACGACGACTTCGCCATAATGCCATCCCGAATGAGAGTCTCACCGCCAAAGTGCCATTTTAGATTTATCCTTTCCTTTTCCCTCATTTTCCCACGTGAGCTGACGGTTTAGCCCCTCCCCCGCTTCCTCAGTCTCTTCACTCTCGGTCACAGCCACAGCGCACTCCACTCTCACCTCCTCTCACTCCATCACACTCACTCTCACCTCCGGCCCCACTAGATCCGGCCACCTCGGGCGCCCCCCAGATCCGGCCCGCACTTCTCCGGCGTCCCCAGATCCGTCGCCTCCCGACGGAAGGAGGCGGAGTCGGTGCTATGGCCATTATATAAAGAGACGGCCCGTCCGTCAGCCGAGGAAGAAAGCTCCACCACCGCCGCCGCCAGACTACTCTACTCGATCCAAGGTGAGCATCCGTATCCCTTCCCAAATCGCTTGCAGATCCGTATCGTGGTTTAGGGTTTAGCTGTAGTTTAGCTATGAAGCTCCAGTCGTTATGAAGTGGAGTACTCTATGAATGAAGTGTTGCTATTAGCTGTAGTGTTGCTATTAGCTGTAGTTTAGCTGTAGTGTTGCTATTAGATGTAGTTGCTATCACTGCCATATGAATTGGAGTACTCTATGAATGAGTGAATGCCAAGTTGCCACTGGTTTAGCATCGGTGGCATATTGAAAATGTTGTTTACCTGTAATTTGAATTCGTCCTTATTTCCTTATTGAAAATGCAGTATGGAACCTGAACCACTCTCACGGGTGGATTGGGATACCTTGATAGTAGAGGAAAGGCATGATGAGGAAGGAAGGGTAGAAATGCTAGGTGAAGATGAAATGTATGTGTTGTTGGGTTTATGGATGAGGATGAAAGGGCAAGACCGAATGCATCGATGGGTACCGAGGAGCATGTTGAAAATACAAGTGGTGACAATGTTTTTGTTGTGGATGAGGATGGAGCGATTCATGTTGAGGATGGAGCGGTTCATGTTGACGATGATGTCCTGATGAGAGGACCATGATATATGACAAGAACAATCCTTCTATGGATCTTGGCACAAAGTACCCTAGCATGAAGGAGTTTAGGTTGGTCAGAGACAGTTTGCCATAAACAAGGAATTTGAACTACACATAGAAAATCGACAAATCAAGATATATAGGCCATTGTCGTGGTGGAGGATGTCCATGGCACATTGTTGGGAGGACGCACCGATAAAAATGATCATTATGGTACTAACTTGCGACCTTTCATTTTAAATTGTTTTAGTTTGTCAATTTGTGTTTATGACTATCGGTTTCATGTTTTCATAGGTCACGGTCTTGATCGATGAGCACACATGCACATCCAAAGGCAAGAGGAGGACTACCACCCTACAAGTGCATGGGTTCTTGATAAGGCTATTCCTATCCTTAGGAAGACTCCTCGATGGGTGCTAAAGAGTTGCGTGCCAAGTTGGAAGGTGATCACAAGTGCACCATTGCGATGATACTGCTTTGGAAGGGGAAAGAGAGGGCTTTAAAGGATTTGTATGGTAGTGGGATGAGAGTTTTAAGTTGTTGTTTAGATGGAAGGCAGAGGTAGTGAAGAGGATGCCAGGTAGTGTTGTTGAGATTGACACTAGGGTGGTTGATGGAAGAGTACACTTTCATAGGTTCTTTTGTGCACTGGGTCCATGCATTCAGGGTTTTTTGGCAGGATGTAGGCCATACCTGATTATACATTCCTCTGCACTCAATGGTAGATGAAGTGGTCATCTAGCTTCAGCTTGTAGTATAGATGGTCACAATTGGATGTACCCTGTTGCATTTGGATTCATAGACTCGTAAATGATGATAATTGGGTATGGTTTATGAGGCGATTGCACAAAGGTATTGGAGATGTGACTCCTCCGGCTATTTGTACAGATGCTCGCAAGGGGTTAGAGAAGGCGATGAAGGAGGTGTTTCTGCAGCTTGAGCAAAGGGAATGCTTTAGGCATCTTATGCAGAATTTTATCAAGAGATTTAGTGGGGAAACCAATTCATATATGTTTCCCTCTGACAAGGGCATATAAAGAGGATGTCTGCTTTGAGCATATGGCAAAGGTTGTAGCGGTAGTAGAGAAGTGGTTGATGGCTCAACAAGTATCATAGCCTAAAGTGGTACAGATGTAGCTTCAACCCAGCTATCAAGTGTGATTACATCACCAATAATCTGGCCGAGTGTTTCAATAACTGGATTAGAGACATAAAAGACATGCCTGTCACAGAGCTCGCTGACCGTATAAGGGATATGGTAATGACTATGTGGCAGAAGAGGAAGAGGCTAGCAGCAAGGCTGGAAGGCAAGATACTACCTGCCGTCATTCATCAGTTGAAGGCAAGAACTAGAGGGTTGGGACACTTGTCTGTTATGAAGGCTGATTGTGTTGCTGCAGAGGTTTGGGATAATAGCAACAATTTGTCGAGGCATGTTGTTAAGGCAGATTTACGTGAGTGCAGTTGTGAGGAGTGGCAGCATACGGGAAAGCCGTGCCAGCATGCTTTGGCATTCATCATTGCACAACAACATATATAGGAATGTGAAGATGGAGGACTTTGTTCATGAGTACTATTCCGTGGAGAAGTTCAAAGAATGTTATCAGAAAAGGATAGAGCCACTTCCTGACAAGTCACAATGGCCTGATGTCGATGTAGATGTAGAGGTACCTCTTGGGAAAAGGACTGCCGGAAGGCAAAGGAAATTGAGGATCAAGGGCTGCCTTGAAGGTGGTGGTGGCTCTAGTACAACGAGGAAAACACATCTAAGAGGCCCAGCGAAGTGCTTGAGATGTGGAGAATATGGTCATAGGCAAGCTAGCTACAAATGCCCACTGAACGGGACAAAGAAAAGGCAAGCTTTTTAATTTAACCAAATTTTCTTGTTAATTTGTTTTACTTCTCTTGATGTCTCAGCTTACAATTGAATTAAACTTGTAGGCCGAGAAAGATTAGGAAGAAAAAAGCCAAAGCAACAGTGAATGCAACACCGTCTGGGCCAACCAATACTCGGGAAGCAATTATACAAGGAAGCCCCGGAGTGCTCACACGAAGGCGCCTTGCTATGTTGTTGGGAGAAGGCAGTTGTAGTCATTGACTTTGTCTTCATCTGTGTGCACTATGTGGTTTAAACTATGTTGGCACTAATTAAATTTGTATGTTGATGTTCGCTACTATGTGGTTTAAACTGGAATAAGATGATGTATGTTGGCACTATGTGGTTTAAACTATGTTGGCACTATGTGGTTTAAACTATGTTGGCACTATGTGAATTGAACTTGTATGTTGTGTTTGTGTCGACTGGAGGTAATTGGTATCTGGGTGTTGTGGGTGTTGTGGGTGTTCTGGTTTTGTGTGTTCGACTTGTATGCACTATGTGGTATGAGATGTTGGTATGAGATGCATTTTGCTGTGAATTGAACTATGTTGGCACTATGAGATGCAGTTTGGCAGTAATGCACTTTTGTGTCTGTCGACTGGAGGTAATTGGTATGACATGTTAGCTGGTAGTGCTGCATTTTACATGCATTTTTACTTCTGGTAGCTGTGTCTGTGTCGACTGGAGTGATGCTGCACATGATTTTGTCACTCCACATTTGGTATGAAATTTGTAAGCATATATGCATATATGACAACCCAGCACTTGTCTCCTGTGTTGATGATGAGCGTCTGGAGTTCCAGGATGGCGATCTAGTTGTGTTCTGTGAAGTTCCAGGATTTCTCCAAGTTAGAGCGCCCACCTCTTTTGAACAAAGCATATGGACAGAAAGACCATTTGAACAAAGCAAACATCAGTGTTGTGAACATGCTTTGTAAATTTGTAACTTCCATCCACTAAATGTTTCAGTTGGTAACTTCAGGCAATTTGTAACTTCAGTTTTTTGTAAACAATGAAATGTATACTTACATCACTATACTTCAGGCAAGTGTTTACTTCAGTTCTCTGTGAACAATAAAATGTATACTCACCTCACAATCGAGAGCAAATCATGACCATAACCAAACAATGTAATGTATACTCACAATCGCACTGAACCAAACAATAAGAAGTTTGCATATATTTCATAAACCCTATGTCCGCACATACATGTCTTGCCCATGACCAAAGTTTCAAACTAAACAATACCTTATTACACAGTGAAATCTGCACAAACACAAAAGCTTGCTCATTTCCCACCTACATGGAGTACTTTTACAGTAGCATGACAACAATATTACAAACAATATCACTTCACAACAGCTAAAAACATACACAACACCAGAACGAGAATTGCAATGTTTATCGCCACCAACACTTTCCCGACCTTCACCGCACTCACTACTTCCATCTTCAACATGTGCAAGTGCTGCTTCAATTCATCAACTACAGCCGGGCTTGCAAATTCTCCACTCTTCATGGCTTCGTCTTCACATTCTATCAAATCATACTCCTCAAGCAATCGACGATAATCCGGAAGCCATTTGAAAAACTTGCATCTTCCGCATCTATTAACAAAAATTATGCAATTTTAGCCCTAATCCATACAAAGAGACCAACAAAACAAAAATCACATTGAGATAAATATTACATCAATTTCATTCTGCGACACTTGAAGAAAACCTTGTTTGGGTTACATGCGAATTAGACCTAAGCTCCAAAACCCGTCTCATGCGCATCTAGGGCAAGGAACAAGAGGCAAACCACTTGGGCCTATGTCGGCAAACTTCAAGCATTCAAGGCTCGACCTCTGCCTTGATCGAGACATTGGGAGGAGAGTCGGGCAGAGCTTTCAAGGCACGGGGACGACGTCGGTGAAGGCCACTGGAGGAGATGAAGGCGGCCGGTGGAGGAAGGCGGCCGGTGGAGGAGATGAAGCCGCCGGGTTCTTGTCGCCGGAGGGCAGGGACCGGGTGGAGAGCGCACGGATGTGGGTGCCGGCGACTCGCGGCAGGGATGAGGGCGAGCGCACGGATGTGGGAGCGAGTATCTGAGGAAGGAGGAGTATCTGAGGAGAGTACAGTACAGGGGGGCAAAACCGTCAGTTCAAGTGGCGAAATGAGGGAAAAGGAAAGGATAATACCAGTGAAAATTTAAAATGGCACTTTGGCGGTGAGACTCTCATTCGGGATGGCATTATGGCGAAGTCGTCATGACTAATGGCATTCTGGCGAAGCACCATGTATGGAGTGGCAAAATCTCAATTACCTCGCTAGACTCGAGCATTGCCCAGGTTGGATTCTGACGAAGGGCCACAAATGAAGTGGTGATGGTCCTCCCCTCTTGATATGGGTCTCCTCTTGAGACTAGACTTGGGCAATGGGCCATGTCTTTTGAGCTATCCCTCAACACGACCTACTTAGTACGTCACGGATGTCTTCGAAGCAGGCAAGCATGACAAGAATGATTGATCATGCCTAACCTGGGAACTCAGCACAATGAGCATGTCACCCTAGTACAACTTATTGGGCCATGTCTGGGGTGGCATGGCACAAATGTAGCTCTTTCGCAAAAAACACCCTATTTACAACTCAGCCTATTATCCACTATCTTACTCCAACAGCCTAGCCTATCATCAAATATTACCTCTCCCCTTCGTCTTCTCCTGTGACCTATCTGATGTAGTCACCGTCTCCTCGTGCCTTCATCGTCTCCTCTTGCCTTCCTTTGCCCCTACTTCTTCCCCGCGCCATCTCTATGCAAGGGCGAGAAGCGGGAGGTGGAAGGGGAAGCCTCTGCTATGATGTGATATTCATGGATGTGGTGTACTAGGTGGTGGCACTTGCACACTTGTATAATTTTATAAAATTCTGACAAGATCATTGTCTTAATTAAGATTTTTCTGATTTTAATTTTTCTGAGATATCAAATTATGTTCAATTCAGTTGGAAATTTTTTTGTGCAATTCTAGGTATTTATATATGACACTATGTAATTTTTAGATGGTGATCAAACCTGTGCATTTTTATCAAAATCCGATAGTATTATTGTTGTTTTTAAATTACTACTATTTTTTATTTTCTAAATGTATTAAATGCTTTCAAATTTCTTTAAGACTTTTTAGGAACATTATGGAGGTGGATTAGAGTTTAACTAAATTTTCTTCAAATTTTATTCTAGCGTGATTTTGAACTTCAGAAATTACAAATCATAGATTAAAGAAATTTAAAAGCATTTAATACATTTAGAAAATAAAAATAGTAGTAATTTAAAACACCAATAACACTGTCATATTTTATAAAAATATATAGATTTTATCATCATATAAAAATTTTATGGTGTCATATTTAAATCCTTGGGATCATTAAAAAATTTCTAATTGAATTGAATATAATTTAATATCTAAAAAATCAAAATCAGAAAACCTTAATTGAGACGGTGACCTTGTCAGAATTTTATAAAATTGTATAAGTGTGATCATGGCCTAAAATTTATATGGGAGTATAATTATTGGCTTCGGATCATACGAAAAAAGTTTCAAAAATTTTGAATAAATTTTTGTCATAATTATATATAAAAGATGTAAAATAGCTAAGGAAAACCACTCTAGGGTGGGATTTAGTCTGATATTATAACATGAGAATTTTAAATAGCCGGTTTTATCGTTTGGAAGATGATCTACACATTTTTTTCATATAATTCGAGAATGTAAAATGAACTATTTCTCCGCGAACCCCCTCCTCACCAAACTCCCTCCGTCTCGTTTTTTTACCTACCCCACTGCCGTCAACTCTAACGGCAACTCCCCATTTCGGCATTTCGATCTCCTGACGTCCCCTATATATGCACGCGGACACCTCCGTTCGCCTCTCCACGAAACAACTAGCCACCGTTAAACAGCGCGAACACACGAGAGCGAACAGGCGCGTTCCCACCCCCGGCCGCCGCCATGGACCTTCTCTTCCTGGAGAAGCTCCTCGTCGGTCTCTTCGCGTCCGTGGTGATCGCAATCGCGGTGTCCAAGATCCGCGGCCACAAGCTCAGGCTGCCTCCCGGACCCCTCCCTGTGCCTATCTTCGGCAACTGGCTGCAGGTCGGCGACGACCTCAACCACCGGAACCTTGCGGCTCTGGCCCGCAAGTTCGGCGAGATCTTCCTCCTCCGCATGGGCCAGCGCAACCTGGTGGTGGTATCCTCCCCGCCGCTGGCGCGCGAGGTGCTCCACACGCAAGGCGTGGAGTTCGGCTCCCGCACCCGCAACGTGGTGTTCGACATCTTCACGGGCAAGGGCCAGGACATGGTGTTCACCGTGTACGGCGACCACTGGCGCAAGATGCGGCGCATCATGACGGTGCCCTTCTTCACCAACAAGGTGGTGCAGCAGTACCACCCAGGGTGGGAGGCCGAGGCCGCCGCCGTCGTGGACGACGTCCGCGCCGACCCCAAGGCCGCCACCGAGGGCGTCGTGCTCCGCCGCCGCCTGCAGCTCATGATGTACAACAACATGTACCGCATCATGTTCGACCGGCGGTTCGAGAGCATGGACGACCCCCTGTTCCTCCGTCTCAGGGCGCTCAACGGCGAGCGCAGCCGCCTCGCTCAGAGCTTCGAGTACAACTACGGCGACTTCATCCCCATCCTCCGCCCGTTCCTCCGCGGCTACCTCAAGATCTGCAAGGAGGTCAAGGAGACCCGCCTCAAGCTCTTCAAGGATTTCTTCCTGGAGGAGAGGAAGTGAGTTCTTTCTTGACCTTTGTCTTCAATTCTTCTTCCATTGCATTGATTAGTTGGGCCAGCAAGTGAAAGTGAGAGGCCAACCAGAGGCAGGATGAGTCCATGACCCGCCTATCTTGTTGGATTCCTTTTGCTTATCTTTTATCGAGAAGTACTGGTGAGTTCATGAGAAATCACGGGGACGGCATGATGTGCTCACATGGTGGTTGCCTGGTGCGCGTGTGTGCAGGAAGCTGGCGAGCACCAAGCCCATGGACATCAACGGTCTCAAGTGCGCCATTGATCACATCCTGGAGGCGCAGCAGAAGGGGGAGATCAACGAGGACAACGTGCTCTACATCGTCGAGAACATCAACGTCGCCGGTACGCTTAACTTGTCTTTAGTTTTAGTTTTGGCAAAGATCGCGTCTGCATTTTTGTTTCACGTAACAACAACACACGTGTGACAGCGTCACATGTTGACTGTGGTGTGGTCGGCTATTCCCAGCGTTTCATTTCAAGAGTGTTCAATTTTTATCTGACACAGATGTTTCATCTGATGTCTCTTACCTCCCATGAAACTCTCTCTATATCTCTCTTCATAATTACTTTGCTATGTCACCAAACATGATGATGTGTCATATCATTTAATGAGAATGAAACTCCCATTGTGAATGGCCTTATGGTAAGTCTGGAAGGTTGTTGAAGTATTTGTCTGTACTAGGAGCACTTGTCACCCCGCTGATCAACACATACGTTTGCAAACATCCGGGCCAGCCTAAGTATACGGATTCTAAGCTTGTTACCTCTAACGAAACCCTTCACAGCTTACGAATTTTAAAGTAAATCCAATACTTTATAATGTTGATGTTTTTTATCTAAGAAAATATCCAGGTGATGTTTATCAAAACTAGCCTTCATCCGGATGTTTTTTTTCTTAAAACATCCAAACTTTGGACCCTTAAATCAAAATATACGGATCCTAAGCCTATTACCTTCAACAAAACCCTTCACAGCTTACGGATCTCAAAGTAGATCCAACGCTTCATAATGTGGATGTTTTTTATCTAAAAAATATCTGGGTGATGTTTATCAAAACCCATAATTCAATTCTCACTTTCGGTCTTCGGAACAGCTAGCTGATCACCTGTAGTCCCGGAACAGATTTGTCGTCGATATTATTTGAGTTGCTGTTTGATTGGCCACCATTAATTTGGTTCAACTATATGGGATTTAGTCCGTTTGAGTTGGGTAGTACTCCTGGATTTGGTCCCATCTGGCAGGGGCAGTTCCACCACACCAAATGCGCACGGCGTCACGGCAATGCAATGCATCACCGTCGCCGCGCGCGAGAAATTTCGCTCATGCCGCGCGCCAGTGGTTACGAGCAGCTGCACTGACGGTACCCATTGTCGGTGGAGAATTATAGGTTTGTGAGCTCGTCGGTGACAGCTTTTGCCGTTTTCTAATCTGTAACCTGTCGCCCGTTGCGCGCAGCGATCGAGACGACGCTGTGGTCGATCGAGTGGGCGATCGCGGAGCTGGTGAACCACCCGGAGATCCAGCAGAAGCTGCGGCGTGAGCTGGACACGGTGCTGGGCCCGGGCCACCAGATTACCGAGCCGGACACGCACAGGCTCCCCTACCTGCAGGCCGTCATCAAGGAGACGCTGCGGCTGCGCATGGCCATCCCGCTGCTGGTGCCCCACATGAACCTCCACGACGCCAAGCTCGGCGGCTACGACATTCCCGCCGAGAGCAAGATCCTCGTCAACGCCTGGTACCTCGCCAACAACCCCGACCAGTGGAAGCGGCCCGAGGAGTTCCGGCCGGAGCGGTTCCTGGAGGAGGAGAATCACGTCGAGGCCAACGGCAACGACTTCAGATACCTGCCCTTCGGCGTCGGCCGCAGGAGCTGCCCCGGCATCATCCTGGCCCTGCCCATCCTCGGCATCACCATTGGCCGCCTCGTGCAGAACTTCGAGCTGCTGCCGCCGCTCGGGAAGGACAAGCTCGACACCTCCGAGAAGGGTGGGCAGTTCAGCCTCCACATCTTGAAGCATTCCACCATCGTGGCCAAGCCGAGAGTGTTCTAACTCTGAGCAGCGCCACGCTGTGGAGTGGAGTGTTCTGTTCCATCTTTTGGCTCGATGTATTTTTATGTTTGTTTGTCTTAGTTACTCAATTATAGGTATCTATCTCCTCTAAAGAGTAGATACATGTTTCGTTAATGTTACTAGCTACCATAAAAAAGACAACTCTACTTTAAATTTCAAGTAACTCATTAGTAAACTAATCATCCAAAAAAAGTTCGAACTTAGGAAATACGTACCCGCTTTTTAGATCATATTGCCCACACGCCACGATGTCCCAGTTACTGCTCTATATATATATTCTGTGAAGTAGTGAGAGGATGAGCAAGGGGCATGGCTAGTTGGTCAAAACACGCTTAGAACTGCTGACAGGTCTTTCATGGCGTCTGGTCTTCCAGCAGGGCAGGATACGTAGTAGATCTACTGGACTACTTGACGTCTGCCGGCCATATTTTTGACGAATGGAGCGCAGAAGCTTCCCGGAAAGCTCCTACCTTCGTTCAGATGTCAGTATAACTAGTAGAATACTAAGTCGTTTGCCAAGGCCAGTGGCCATGAGACGCTGGGCCGGTGGTGTCTAGCTGGGGAGTGGTTCACAGGACGCTACTCGCTTGTGACCACAAGCACGACGACGTAGCCCGTCAGAGTGGCGACATTTGTTAGCCGACGCGGCTCCTTCGATCATTTCTAGGGCGCCGGACTCACCGGATCGATCCTGCTAAAAAGCCAGTAGCTGTAAACTCTACTAGGCAGGGTAGCGTGCTATTGTACGCCGTGCTGTGTGGGCGTGTGAAAAAATCGACGAAAGGACGTAAACACGATTTTCAACATATTTCTCACTCCGGAAAACAGCAGAAACTGAGTTACGGGGGAAAAAATAGAGAGTAGCGTGCAACTGCACGCCGTGTTGTGTGGGCGTAGGGAAAAAATCGACGAAACGCGCAAACGCGATTTTCCACATATTTCTCACACCGAAAAACAGCAGAAACCGAGCTACGGGGGAAAAAATAAAGAGCTAGAGCTGTAGAAATATCTCTTTCGACGAATTATCTGGGAAATATCGGAGACCGAGGTGGGAAAATAGTCTAGAGGGAAAAGAGCGAAGAATTATTAGCGACGACAATTTTTTTTGAGTTGCACACATATTTCTGGTGACGAAAACATTTTTTCCGGCTAAAACGAAGAAAGGACCTGGCGTGATGACAGCCTTCTTAGAGATGCACACATATTTCTGGTGGCGAAAACATTTTTTCCGCGAAAAACGGAGAAAGGACCTAGACGTAAGGAGCGAGGACCTATTTGTTACGTTTTTGGACTTATCCGCTATCCTGAAAAATTAGAAAAGGGCATATACGCGATTTGAATTTAGGGGGGGTCTTTTCCGTAAAGTACCGCGCGAGGGACCCGAATGCGAAAAAAAAATAAAAATCTTCCTCTCACAAAAAATCACGGAGGACCGATCCGTAATTTCAAGGGACCTATCCGTAATTTGGAGAAACAGAAGGACTTTTTCGCAAAAAAACCGGAGAGGGACACGTGGGCAGCGCCTCCATCCGGCTAGCCCAGGCGGCATTAGAAGGAATATATATATATATATATATTTGCAAGCTACAGAGGAAATATCAACAGAGGGGATGAAAAGACTGGACTTCCATCGGTTGTATGAATCTGAAAGCATGCAATGCAGCGTTGAATTAAATTCTCAAAATGATGATCTTTCAAAAGAAATTCTCGAAATGATCATTGTAAATTTGTAACGATGGCTTGTGAAGGGCTTCACGAGAATTCCCCACTGTAGTAGAGCTCTACAGGAAGCAATGCAGCCTTTCTTCTCCTTGGAAGTCCAGTGACTAGTGTAGTATAGAATTTTTACCATCTTTGAGAGATATCATGAGGTACCACTAAATTACCCTTAAACTCTTGTAAATTCATGTATCTCTTGATATCTCCACAATTTAAACCTTTGAAAACTCTTAGTACTAACTTAATGTATATTTTGGTATGTCTAGGGAAAGTAAAAAGTCTCATTGCATTGTTGCAATTTTCTTCCGATTCAAGCATAGCTACTGTGGTCACATGTTGCAATTGGTGGAGATATTTTAGTTTCTCCTAACGCCTGTTTGGTAGAGCTCCAGATTCCAGCTTCTCCTGAAATCTGAAACTTGTAGGCTAAAATAAAGTGAATTAAGTTTATATTTTTGGTCTAAAATGTAAACAAGATGATTTATTTAAACACTCTTAATGTACTCACAGTTTCAACTTCACGAATCTGGTGAAGCTAGAATTTTTAGCTTCTGAATCCCTGCCAAACACACCCTTAACCTTTTCTTCGGTTCGGGCTGCTGAATCGGTTGCCCCTTGGGGCTGTTTGGTGCTTTACCCATTTTGTTGGCCAATTTTAGCTAAGATGGATTGGATATAAAAGTCGGTCTAAGTTGGGGCTCTTCTTAGATCTCAACTTCCAGAGCAAGGCAACTTTTGGTTGGAAAAGCAAAATACTTTGGAGGCAACATTTTAGTTAGGTAGTCCCAGTAAGATTCTTGGATTAAAAGAGATTTAGGGATATTTGCCGACCACAAGTTTTATGTGTATTAAGAGTTGGATTTGGTAAAGATAGAATGTTGAGTTCAGTCATGTGGGTTGTATAAAACCTCCCATAGATCAATAACAATAAGTGTGAAAACTTTGGGTAACTTTTTTAGTGGCGTATTTAGTGTAAGACAATAGTACGAGAGTTGTTATGCACGTGTTTGTCTACATATGTGCTCGATTTCTTAATGCTATCAAAAACTACCTTTTGTGATCATGTGCTATCTACACTTCTACTATATAATACACAACAATTGTACTTCTTTTAAAAAGAGATATATGTATACTCTTAAAATTGTCTTGTCGTTCAACAAGTCTCATAAATAAAAAAAATAAAGAAAAAACCACTACATCCGTAGGATTGATCCAACAAAGTTGATGGTGGATTACATAAATTTTATAAGCAACTAGATGCGTGGGTGCGGCGCACATTGCGTCAGCCGTCGCATGCCCAGCGGAGAAAAACGCATTCCATATTTAATGCGAGGAGCCTTTTCGGGGAAAATTGGACCTAGTTATGATTTCATTATTTTTTAGGGACCTTTGGGCAAAAAAACTAATTTCGAAATTGGGGGGCGCAAAGAAATGTACTTGGATATAATTCTATAAATTCAGTATTTTTGAGGGGCCTTTGGGCAAAATTTTTTTTGGAATTTTCGAGAGCCTTCCCACAAGAAATGTACCTAAATGTAATTTTTTGAGGGCCTTTTCATACAAAAGGGAACGTGCAGCACGAACGCGTTGGCAACAAACAACATGCATGGCGCGAGTGAACCAAAAACCTACGAGATATAATATATAGAGTATTCATTCCAGCAGCCCTACGGTACCAATTTTACTATTTACATCACGCGTGCGCATTACAATCTTTTTAATGTAAAACTGTGAAATAATAAGATCCAAGGCAACAGTGATCCATTTCATGCACTCAATCCATGCGATTTAGGACTCCTTCAACATCATGTAATAACTGAATGCAAACACATTTGCTGATCAGACTCGTAGCCAATCCGCTCTTGGGTTTAAAGAACTGGTATTGATGATTTTGATCTACGAATGTACATAACAGGACACATTGTACATTACTATTTCTAAAGATTTGCAGAGCACAAAATTGTGATTACATTAGCAACAATCTAAGACCAAGATAGCATTATGTATGGTGCAAGTATTGCAGTAAAGTGCTGCTTACACTTAGGATCAATTCTTCGAGGCAGCATGTCGAACCATAGAACAACCGCTGAGAAAAAAAATAGTTTAGGAAAATTTACATACACAATCACTGGCGCCCCATCGTAGGAACTCCAACTCCTAGCAACGACGTGTAAGGCTCATCGGCTGACCTTGGTTATGAACTTATGATGTACTAGCCTTTCTCCATGTCGAATATCGTCCTCAGATGAGGCCTTCTCTTTAGGATGAAGCACGCCGTAAATACAACCATGGTAGCAATGAAGAGAAGTGGAACCAACCTAGAAGAGTCATAGTTGCTTAGACACGAAACTGATGAATCTGAGCATTTTGTCTGGTTTAACGTCTTCTGCATAATGAAAAGACCCAAGGCCCACTAGCCCAATCAATAGGTATATCATGGATTTGATTTGTAACATCAATCTAATTTGCGGATTTCTTACTTTTAGAGAGTGTGTTTTATCTTTTCTTCTGGGTTGTGTTTTTTGTTTTCTTTTTGGGCTGTGTGCTTCTTGCTAAGCAGAGGCCGGAAGAAGTTTCAAGGTCTTGTATCATCTCGATGTAATGCCTTTGAAATTAATAAAAGCTTCCTTTATCCAAAAAAATCAATCCTAAAACAGAACAAAACATTATAAATCCTAAAGTTTGAAAAATAGAATGTAAATATTAGAACAGGACAAAGGGGTTCACCTCTTATGATCCATTGGCATTTTGAGAGTATTATGCAGCAAGGCAACAATATATGCAGAGGAGAAGCAAAAAAGAAGCAATTCCCCCTTGCTGAAAGAACGGTACTTCTTTTTTATCTTTGACCATTCCCCATGGCAAAATTGCTCCCCATCCAGCACTAGGTCAGAAAGGAAGGACTTTGAACGCAGCCCAAAGAACTGTTAAGTGATCACAATCCAAAATGACATATGTAATAAAGATGGGTGAAATATTAAGCATGGAAAAAATGTGACAAAAGCTATCACTTCTAGCCTTTTGTCTGCCTTGTGTGTACCAAATTCAACTTTCTGAAATATCTGAGTACCTACCATGTTTACTCAGCAAGCAAAAACACACGCCACAATATGATCAGTGTGTTCCAAAAAAAAAAAGTCATTAGTAGAGTCACCTTTTTGTTTTTTTTGTGTCCTGTACAAGAATAAGCTGAAGTTCAGAGAGCTTTTCTTCTGTATTCAACACAGTAAGTTTAGTAGTTTACTCCTCAAAACACTACATCTTAAAAGTCAAGTAGCCCTTTTTACAGTAAATAGTTTTCGTCTGCAGATACGAACATATGTTCTTAAGTCTTAACCAAAGAAAAGAAAAAAAGGATAGATCTTGATGCGGTATAAAAGTAGATGGCTACCTTTTCATTTCTGCAATAGTGTTAATATTGCTGATCTACACTCAGAGAAGTTGCCAACAACATAGCAAAAGGTCTGTATTCAACCTTTGACTCAAAAAAACTAGCAAGAAGTTTATTGCTCCCACCATGCGTGAAAATCCCCTTGGAGTGTAAGGATCTCTGCACATAGTTTGCGGAATTAAGGCCCTGTTTGGGAGAGCTCCAGCTCCCAGCTTCAGTTCAGATTTGAAGCTTGTAGGCTAAAATAAAGTGAATTAAGTTTATATTTTTAGTTTAAAATGTAAATAAGGTGATCTATCTAAACACTCATAATGTACCTACAGCTCCAGCTCCATAAATTTCTGGAGTTAGAAATACCCTGCTCCACCAACTCCACAGATTTTGGTGGAGCTGGAGCTGTACCAAACACCCCCTAAATGCGTGGTCACTACAAAATCTAATCAAAATTTAAGGACAAAGACTTTAAGAATTGCTCTATAATTACCCTTTCCAGGGTATTTGGCCTAACATCATACACAGTGCGCGGAGCCAGGAAGTTTTAAAGAGGGGGGCTCTGCGTGTCTGCGTGAAAGCGTGACTGCAGCGAGGTAAGACCGTCATGGTATGAAAAACAACCTGCTATGATGTCGCTACAAATAACCAATCTCATATATATATATTCTTGAGAAGACAAGGTTGATGCAGACCAAAATTGAAGACTTTGTCAAGAAAATGTCAGACCTTCTTCCCATAGAAAGAGATACAGAGTTGAAATTCACTCAGGAAGAATTGAATGCCACCTTATCAATAGATAGTAAGTCGAAGCAGCTGCTCAAGCCAGTCGAGTACTTGGTGACCCATGGTCAGGCACAATAAGAGCAGTGCGACACCATTTGCAATCTAAGTGTTATAAGTAGTTCAACTGGTTAGTGTATTTTACTTTTTATTATGTTGTAAGCCGGGTTAGTTATTACAAATATGATTGTGAGGGAAGTGATGTTTGTCAATAGAGTTCTTTTGCTAGGCACCTGGCTGGGAGGGGCCGGGTGGGCTCCAGCCCCACTCAGCCCCACCAGCAGCTCCGCCTCTAATCATACAAGTGCAACACATGGAGAGAGAGAGAAGAAGAAGAAGAAGAATAGAGAAGAAAAAGAAGCATGATAATACTAAAAGAGCTCTAGGATATCATCTAAGTCTTAGAATAGAATGCAAGCAAGGCAGCAGTAGAAGAAGCGTGAAGGCGGACGCGACGAGGAGGGTGAAGGTGCGTCGGCAAGGGTTTGTTGCATGCGGTGCACGCCACGTAAGGGAGCGACGGCGGCCAAAAAATGCACCAAGGCCGAGCGTGGGGTGAGGAGCTGAAAGCGGGAGGGGGAAGGCCTAAGAGCTCGGCGGGCATGGCCGAGGAGGAGAGGGCGAGAGCGAGAGTAGCATGATGGGTGGTGATTCATGCAAGGGGAACGGGCGGAGGAGCTGAAAGCAGGAGGGGGAAAGCCTAGGAGCTCGGCAGGCATGGCCGAGGAGGAGAGGGCGAGAGTGGGGCGAGGGGCGATGATTTCTGCGAGGGGAACGTCGCGAGAGGGACAGGGACTCGAACGCGTGACTTGGGCCCTATTTGTTTGTGCTTTTTTACCGCCAGTTTAAAAGTCAAAAAGCTAAAATCTAAACAAATGAGTAGTTTTTTATCTAGGCTTTTCAAAAGCCATAAGCCTCTATATAACTAAAAGCCAAAAGCCACTGGAGAGAGATTTTTTTGGCTTATTGATGGTTGGTTTTAGACTAATAATACTAAAGTTAGATAAAATTACCCATCTCTATCATGTACAAAAAGTCATTAGTTTTTAAGTTGTTTAAGTCAAAAAGCTGGTTTTAAACTATAAACAAAAAACTCTAAGCCTAAACAAACAGGGCCTTGGCCGACGCAGGCTAGGCATGTTACCACCGCGTTTTAGATGAAGAATGCCGTTAAAATATATAAGCTGTACGAGCGGGTGAGCCACGCCGACGACCTGGCTCACATACGAGCCAGCTGTACGCATGGCAAAGCGTCCAACCTAGCGTGCGCGATGAGACGTGAGGGCGCGTGGCCACGTCGCCCAGAAATCGATATGGGCGCGCGAGAGGCCAGGAAATCTTCAGGGTTTAATATACTGAGTATGTTGTTTACTAGCCTATATCTTGTATAAAAATTGATTAAGAACCTTTTTCATGTATGATGTGGGTAGAAAGGTTTTAACAACTAATTACGTAGTTTTGACCAATTTGATACTAGGATTAATTTAATAGAATTTGTCCATGAACCCAATGATTTTCAAAACCTTCCATTCTCTCTAGAGGAAGTATCGTCTCACCTTTTACACTATATGCCTACTATACTATATATACATAAAACTATGCAATCAGACTTGTCAAAATACTAATAATTTCTTGTAAGCATGAGCCATCAGCCTAGCCTACCCCAGGATTCACATTATCGCGATAATCGAGTTACGACATTTGATACTAGTCGATAAGCCAGGCAAATTCAAAAAATTTAGAAAATTTTATGTGACGTAAACCGGTCAATAATCAGTGAATATTGAGCGATTTTCAATGAATATCGTCGATAATCGCTCAAAAAATGGATGCCAAAAGAACCCAATAGGTCGGTCAATTATCATCAATCGATTTTTGATTTTTTTCTGTTTTTTCAAATGTTTGAATTTAGAACTCTTCGATTTTTTTTCACAAAAAAAAAAATTAAAAATTATTTCCTGTTGTTGACCTTTTTTTAAGTTTTTCAAAAAAATGGTTATTATTTGAATCGGCTATACCAAGTGTTTTTTGCTTTTTGGGGTGTTTTTTCCCTTGAAATAATTAATCTTTTTTCTCGTTGAATTTAGAACTCTTCGAGCTGGGGCATGGTGAGGAGGAGAGGCGAGAGCGAGTAGCATGATGGGTGGTGATTCATGCAAGGAACAGGAGGAGGCCAAGGGAGAAAGCCTAGGAGCTCGGGCATGGCCGAGGAGGAGAGGCGAGTGGGCGAGGCGATGATTCTGCGAGGGAACGTCGCGAGAGGACGAGGACTCGACGCGTGACTTGGGCCCTATTTGTTTGTGCTTTTGCCAGTTTAAAAGTCAAAAAGCTAAAATCTAAACAAATGAGTAGTTTTTATCTAGGCTTTTCAAAAGCCATAAGCCTCTATATAACTAAAAGCCAAAAGCCACTTGGAGAGAGATTTTTGGCGATTTTGACGATGTTGACGATTGAGTCAAAGTAATCGCTCAAAAAATGGCCGCTAAAAGAATCCAATAGGGTGGTCAATTATCATAGATCGATTTTTGATTTTTTATTTAAAATGTTTGACTTTAGACCTCTTTGATTTTTAATGATCTTTAATTTTTGACGATTTTCGAGCTATTTTTGACAGGTGAGTCCAAGTGATTTCGGTAATGTGAACTCTGAGCCTGCCTGTCCCGTAAGAGGCAAGGGGAAAAACGCAAAAATTTTCTCCTCTGCTGGTCCCCTCGTGCCGGTTTCCCCTTCGCTTCTACCTCCCTCGACGCCGCCCCCATCCTCCTCTCCGGATCTACCTCGACGCATCCTCCTCCAGCACAAACCACTGACCGCCGCGGGGAGGCGATCGAGGCCGAGAAAACGGCACGCGAAAAATTAAGGAGAAACACGCCGGGAGAGTAAAGCAAAATGTTCAAGTTCCTGAAGGAGGTGGTCGCGGGATCCGGATCGGGGCTCAAGGACTTCCCCTACACCATCGGTGAGCCCTACGCCTCCGCCTGGGGCTCCTGGACGCACCACCGCGGCGCCTCCAAGGTACGTGCTTGCACCCTTCGTCTTCCTCTCAGTTCCCGATCGGAGGCGGATCGATTAGATCCCCGTAGCGTACGCGAGGTACTCGATGTGTCGCTGGTTCGGTTCGGAGCTGAACTAGCGACACGGGTGATCAATTTTGAGTTTGGGTTAATCGTACGCGCTGTTTTGATGAGGATTTTGCCCTGCGCTTCCGGTGCTTTGTGGCCGCGTACGCGTTGGAAAGTGTGAGCCTGTGTTCTGTAGCAGTCTCGTGGTACAGTTTGGGAGCATGTGTTAGGCTGGTACGAGCTTTAGTAACGCCTCAGGAAGTAGAATTGGTGGATTCAGTGCTGAGTTGGTTTGTGGCTAATCTGGTTAGGCGAATGGAAAGTTTTGCGGTTGTTTGGTTTGGATCGCGCCATTTGGATGTGAGCTCGTACGTTCTATGTGGTGGTTATGTGGAGCTGGCTTTCACATTGCTGATGATATATGCTGCATGGGAGGTGACATGCTGATGCTATTGTGGATCTTGGCCCTTCATTCAACTATGGAGGCATCTGGTTGCTAATGCTAATGTGGATGCATAGTTCGAGGCCTCACAATGAGCTAAAAAATCACTGATTCATTGCTTTCGGTGAGTTATGTTGAAACCTTTTAGGATGTTATGGTTGAACTCTGCATAACTTACAAGTTACAAGGGTCCATTTATCATCCAATATGTAGAAGTGTAGAACGTTTGTGCATCGTGTTATCACCCAGGTGATTATCACTGTGATGCTGATCACAATTCTAGGAGGTTTGTTAGTCTGGTTGTAAGCATCAGTTTGAATTTTGTATCTTTGCGCAGTTTTGATTATTTAAGCAGCTTGTTCTTTTTTCCAAAAAAAAAATACTGATTGCCTTAATTTTGTAACATACGTATGCCATTGTCTTCTCCAGGATGATAGATCGCCTGTGTCAATTTTTTCTCTGTCAGGGAGCAATCATCAGGACAGGCACTTGGTTGCTGGTCGGAATGGTGTTAAGAGATTACGGACCGTAAGTTACAAATTTTGATCTTTAAGATTCTTGATGACCTGTAGTACTCTAACTTCAACAGATTAAAGCAAAGTCTGTTGTGATAAACAATCAAGTCTTAAAAAAAAGTCTAGACAAAATAAAAAGGGAAAAACTCTGCGTAAAGCAGATTTAATAATAATGATGTTATATCTCAGCATTACAAATGATGTACTTTCTATACTTTGTTCAATTTTCACTTTTTTTTGTGACTTGCTTTCCATGGACTATTAGCACTCCGTATTGTATTGGAGGATTTGTTGTCGGTTGGACTGGACTTTTCTCTCTCTCCTCTTTTAGACATCTGCTATGTCATTTCAATGTTGTTGTGCTTATTGCAGGTGCGCCATCCAAATATCTTATCCTTTCTTCACAGTTCCGAAGCAGAAGTTCCCGATGGACCTGCCGTGAAGCACACTATTTATATAGTGACAGAGCCTGTTACACCACTTTCGGAAAAGCTCAAGGAACTGAACCTGGGAGGTACACAGAGGTACCATCATACCACATGCTTCTCTTATCTTCTTGTGTTTAACAAAATGACATATATGTGCTGAGTTGGAGTACCCTACTGCTAATTAAATCTGAGTGGTACCTTTTGTGCTAAATAGAATAGAGCTGTTTAATTCATATTGACCCTCGAGAGAATTTTTTTTGCATGCCGACCTTTACTGTGATTCCATAACACTGATGATCTTTAATAATTATTTCCTGTGCAAAAATATCAAATTATCAATGTTGGGATCTGGTGGTAGACAAACCAGTGGCACTATGTCTGAAAAGTTTGGCCAATGAGTTCTTACTGTCTTACTTGTGTTCACCATAATGTTGCCATTATCAACAAATATAATTTTCAGAACCGGAGGAACTGGCCATGGTAATTGCAGAGGCCATGCTACTGCACAAAGTCCGGTCAGATTTAGCACCATGTGGTTTACCATGCCATGTTGCTAGCCATTTTGCGAGAACAAAATTTTGCTGTTGGCTAGCATTTTTTCTTGTCACGATTTGTATTCAGTTCTGCATTTTTTTAATCAGTGAAATTTATTCTTATTATGGCTAGTAATTTGTGTTCCAGAGATGAGTATTTTGCTTGGGGTTTTCATCAGATATCAAAGGCTGTGAGCTTTCTCAACAATGACTGCAAGCTCGTAAGTTCCTGCCTTAAGAGTTAAATAATGAGATGCTGTATGCTATTTGTTCCATGCAATCTTGTCCTATGGTTCTTGACCTAGAATGTTTTCTAGTTTTTGATGTGGCCGCCAATTTATCGTACAACCTTTTCATCACAACAAAATGATTATCTGTGGATCCCTAATTCTTTTTTAAGTTTTAATATGGGACTTACAGGTTGCCATTGGCATTAGATCATGCAGTCAACTTAACACCGGGGCCTTTTGTGAAGCTTACATACCAAATCCTTGTCGATGCAGACAAACCCAAGTTTTTTACATTGGCATTATTTCACAGTCAGCCAGCTTATACTGTGTTACGTCATTGAGCATTTGATTTCTGCTTTACCTTACTCTCTCAGTTGACATTACTTTTTTGAGGGGTTCATAGAGATCAATACAAATTTTGTGTGTGTGTGTGTGTTTTGCTTTAGTCAATGATGCATTTATAGTCTATGAAATATTGTCAATAATAACATGTTGGAGGTGATATTTGTTGTTGTGATACAATCAGCCAACTTATATAGTGTTACTTTAATGATTTAGTGCTTTACTCTTAGTTGATATTACGTGTTGAGATATAATTAAATATCAACACACGTTTTTGCTTTACTTCAATGAAACATTTAGATTTTATGTACTCTTGGTGACAAGAGCATGTTGAAGGTACTTTAGTCATATTTGAACTGATAGCATTACTGCATTATTGAAAATAACAAATACTAGAAGTACGTTGGTCATAAATGAGCTGATTGGCATCACTTCATCAATTCCAGGTTCATGGGAATGTGTGCTTGGCCAGTGTAGTTGTTACTCAAACTCTGGATTGGAAGCTTCATGCTTTTGATGTTCTGTCAGAATTTGATGCCAACAACGAAGCCTCTGGTAGCCCCATGTTGGTATGGATTCTTAATCCACACCTTTATTTATATTAGTTAGATATAGAACTGTGCACAATTCTCTCTCTGATATATTTTGGTGAATATTCAAATGATGCTTTTATGTCAAGCTTGGAAGTTCTGTTGTTTTTTTTTTTCACATGTTGTGTTAAAGTTGTTTCT
This sequence comes from Guadua angustifolia, assembly GCA_036346375.1. Taxonomy (NCBI): domain Eukaryota; kingdom Viridiplantae; phylum Streptophyta; class Magnoliopsida; order Poales; family Poaceae; genus Guadua; species Guadua angustifolia. The sequence continues at coordinate 40,873,455 of CM070501.1, read as the reverse complement.
AGAAAGAAGGATTCAATCCTCTTTAATATAATGAAAATGTAATGAAATGCAGGGAGATATGTATTATATTCCTTGATTACAATATACATGTTTTAATTTGTATGCAAAAATCTTCTCATATTTATGTTCCTTCGCAGCAATTTGAATGGTTAGTTGGAACACAGTACAAACCAATGGAGCTGACAAAGTCAGATTGGGCTTCAATTAGAAAATCACCTCCATGGGCAATTGATTCTTGGGGATTGGGTGAGCAGATCTAACTCACTGCATTCTAAAACTAATATTGTGGTTCCTTTTTCTTCAGGCATGCTTGTCTGGTTTTTCTGCTTCTTTTCCTTGGTTACAAGATGGGGGAAATGTGTTCAAACAGTTCCTCACCAGATGTGCACTTCATATTCATTTCTTAAACTGTGAAAGTTGTTTAATTTTTTCCTGATGGCTATCTCTCTTTCTGCCGATACCCATAGTTTCAATTCTTTTATGGTAAATACTGCTGAGAATTTGCATTTTAGACCAAGCCAAAAGTGAGAGTAACGAAAGAAAAAAATGTTTAAATCAATAAACTGAGATGATCTTTAACTCTTCTGTTTGCCCTTGGTGATATTTGGTTTGGTGCACAATCCCCCTTTTTTTCTTCAACAATGGTTTTTTTCCTGAATGATGAAACAATGACAACATAAAGCACTCATTGCAGGGTGTTTAATTTATGAACTCTTTTCTGGTGCAAAGCTTACCAGGACAGAGGACCTTCGCAACACTGCTTCAATCCCAAAGGTTAGCTCGCATGGTTGACTTATGTTTGTATTTGGCTACCGATTTTTTGGGGGGTTGGTTTTTGTATTTTTCCCACCATATTCTCTGTTATCTGGACTGTAGAACAAGAATATTACTCTGGCAAATTTAAAGTTATCGCTTTCCTTTTCTTGTGTTGCAGTCACTACTTCCAGATTACCAGAGGCTCTTGAGTTCAACACCTTCTCGTAGACTGAATCCTTCAAAACTTATTGACAACAGTGGTAAGTTCAATATTCTTTTCCATGTCATTTCAGGCACTATTTTTTAGTTTGTTGTGACATTTCTTGTATTAATGCCGATCTTCTTCAATTTGCTCTTAATGCCATAATTCTGAGTTCCATGTCAAAGTATTTGCACTACTTTCAAAAAGTTTCAATGACGATTTTTGGCTCTTCTTTTTCAGAGTTTTTTCAGAATAAGTTGGTCGAGACCATCCAGTTCATGGAAGTTCTTAATTTAAAGGACAGTGTTGAGAAAGATAGTTTTTTCCGGAAACTCCCAAATATAGCTGAACAACTTCCTCGTGAGATAGTCCTGAAAAAGGTACTGTGGAAGTCTCCAGTAGTACTCATAATATCACATATATGATTATGCTTTGAACTTTGGTTGATTTTTTGTGCAACGAACTGGAACACCTTGTTTATATGCTTATATCTTGGTACTTTGTCAATAGTTGCTCCCTGTTTTGGCGTCTGCTCTTGAATTTGGTTCAGCTGCTGCACCAGCCTTGACTGTGTTGTTAAAGATGGGTTCCTGGCTTCCGGCTGACCAATTTAGTACCAAGGTTTGTCTTCATTTCTTTTGTTTTCACTCAATATATGTTACTTTTGGCCATCCCAGTAAACACTGTTTCTAGCATTGTCATGCAAGTTGAGCACGCTGACCTTTTTCAGGTTTTGCCGACTATTGTGAAGCTTTTTGCCTCTAACGACCGAGCTATCCGAGTTAGTCTTTTGCAGCACATAGATCAGTTTGGGGAGTCATTGGCAGCTCAAACAGTTGATGAACAAGTATGTGATCTCTTTCTATATGGATATCTGCACATGTGTTTCTGGGATGTTGACACTTGACAGGATAAATATTTCTAATGTATTTGCAGGTATTTCCTCATGTTGCCACTGGGTTCTCTGATACTTCTGCTTTTCTTCGTGAACTGACATTGAAGTCGATGCTTGTATTGGCACCAAAAGTGAGTTGCATGAACCTTCACATTGGGCTTAAGTTTGGTTTGATCATGTCTAGGTGACTAGGTCTGTCATTTGAGATGTACTTGGTAAACTGAGAGTTCCATTGGATACACGTTAAAGCAAAGAAGTTTTGCTGTTTTGTAAAAAAAAATTGAATTTGCTAGTTGCATGATCACCATTCGTACCCCAAAGAAAATTTTTGTGCCTGTATTACATTGTTTACCAATTTTGGTATGTGAACTGTTTTCTTTTGAAAATTATTCTTCTAAATTTAATTTGACACTCAAGGTTCAACTCTCATTACCAATCCACTTGCATGTTGTCTCTTAGGTGGGCACTGTGTGTGTGTGTGTGTGTGTGTGTGTGTTTTAAAGACGGCACTGGTTAAAATTGTGGTCAAACTTGCTAGATATTGCCTTCCTTCATGGAGGACCTGTGCTGGTTTTCGGCTGGCTTTTGCTCCCTCTAGTTCTGCCTTTTATTTTCAAGTAATTCATCAAACATGGCATGTTTCTGGTCAATCCTGGAGTCAGTACTCAGTACAAGGTTTAGAAACATTGTTTAATCTCTACCCTGGACTTGAGTCAAAATGGTGCACTCCACACTTAGTTTACATGAAAATGTACTTTACCACTTTTTATCTAGGGGTAATTCCTTATATGCCATTGAAAGTTTGACTCATCCCTTATATGCTACTTATTGTCACCCCACATGTCAGTGACACATTCAGGGATTTCCCCAAATACTAGTGGCATATAAAGAATTAATCCTTTGTCTATTTGTTAGCTCGCATGGTTGACTTATGTTTGTATTTGGCTACCGATTTTTTGGGGGTTGGTTTTGGATTTTTCCCACCATATTCTCTGTTATCTGGACTGTAGAACAAGAATATTACTCTGGCAAATTTAAAGTTATCGCTTTCCTTTTCTTGTGTTGCAGTCACTACTTCCAGATTACCAGAGGCTCTTGAGTTCAACACCTTCTCGTAGACTGAATCCTTCAAAACTTATTGACAACAGTGGTAAGTTCAATATTCTTTTCCTTGTCATTTCAGGCACTATTTTTTTGTTTGTTGTGACATTTCTTGTATTAATGCCGATCTTCTTCAATTTGCTCTTAATGCCATAATTCTGAGTTCTATGTCAAAGTATTTGCACTACTTTCAAGAAGTTTCAATGACGATTTTTGGCTCTTCTTTTTCAGAGTTTTTTCAGAATAAGTTGGTCGAGACCATCCAGTTCATGGAAGTTCTTAATTTGAAGGACAGTGTTGAGAAAGATAGTTTTTTCCGGAAACTCCCAAATATAGCTGAACAACTTCCTCGTGAGATAGTCCTGAAAAAGGTACTGTGGAAGTCTCCAGTAGTACTCATAATATCGCATATATGATTATGCTTTGAACTTTGGTTGATTTTTTGTGCAACCAACTGGAACACCTTGTTTATATGCTTCTATCTTGGTACTTTGTCAATAGTTGCTCCCTGTTTTGGCGTCTGCTCTTGAATTTGGTTCAGCTGCTGCACCAGCCTTGACTGTGTTGTTAAAGATGGGTTCCTGGCTTCCTGCTGACCAATTTAGTACCAAGGTTTGTCTTCATTTCTTTTGTTTTCACTCAATATATGTTACTTTTGGCCATCCCAGTAAACACTGTTTCTAGCATTGTCATGCAAGTTGAGCACGCTGACCTTTTTCAGATTTTGCCGACTATTGTGAAGCTTTTTGCCTCTAACGACCGAGCTATCCGAGTTAGTCTTTTGCAGCACATAGATCAGTTTGGGGAGTCGTTGGCAGCTCAAACAGTTGATGAACAAGTATGTGATCTCTTTCTATATGGATATCTGCACATGTGTTTCTGGGATGTTGACACTTGGCAGGGTAAATATTTCTAATGTATTTGCAGGTATTTCCTCATGTTGCCACTGGGTTCTCTGATACTTCTGCTTTTCTTCGTGAACTGACATTGAAGTCGATGCTTGTATTGGCACCAAAAGTGAGTTGCATGAACCTTCACATTGGGCTTAAGTTTGGTTTGATCATGTCTAGGTGACTAGGTCTGTCATTTGAGATGTACTTGGTAAACTGAGAGTTCCATTGGATACACGTTAAAGCAAAGAAGTTTTGCTGTTTTGTAAAAAAAAAAAATTGAATTTGCTAGTTGCATGATCACCATTCGTACCCCAAAGAAAATTTTTGTGCCTGTATTACATTGTTTACCAATTTTGGTATGTGAACTGTTTTCTTTTGAAAATTATTCTTCTAAACTTAATTTGACACTCAAGGTTCAACTCTCATTACCAATCCACTTGCATGTTGTCTCTTAGGTGGGCACTGTGTGTGTGTGTGTTTTAAAGACGGCACTGGTTAAAATTGTGGTCAAACTTGCTAGATATTGCCTTCCTTCGTGGAGGACCTGTGCTGGTTTTCGGCTGGCTTTTGCTCCCTCTAGTTCTGCCTTTTATTTTCAAGTAATTCATCAAACATGGCATGTTTCTGGTCAATCCTGAAGTCAGTACTCAGTACAAGGTTTAGAAACATTGTTTAATCTCTACCCTGGACTTGACTCAAAATGGTGCACTCCACACTTAGTTTACATGAAAATGTACTTTACCACTTTTTATCTAGGGGTAATTCCTTATATGCCATTGAAAGTTTGACTCATCCCTTATATGCTACTTATTGTCACCCCACATGTCAGTGACACATTCAGGGATTTCCCCCAAATACTAGTGGCATATAAGGAATTAATCCTTTGTCTATTTCTGTTCTGGCATTGTTTGATTTCTGAGCAGCAGCATCCAGCTGGTTTGGGAACCATTTTTATTTACACTAATTAGTTGCAAATCAATATTAAGTCAACTTTGAAGCTAATCAACGACAAATAAGCTTTTAAGAAATGCAGGCTTATAAGCTTATTTCATTGAAGAGTTTGGAACTTATGATAACCCATTTCTTGTCTTGACATTTTGACTTTTGTATACATCATGGTCCTTTCCTTTTCATGAAAAATATTACTTTATGACTAATTGGCTGATCTTCTACTGTAGTTATCTCAGCGTACAATTTCAGGATCTCTCTTGAAGTATCTCTCTAAGCTTCAGGTGATGACTCTGTTATACCTATACCTAGTTGGATATGAGAAGGTTCATACTGCAGCTGTAGTAAAGGCATTGTTGTATGTCTTCAGGTTGATGAAGAACCTGCAATCCGGACAAACACTACAATTCTTCTTGGAAATATTGCAAACTACATGAATGACGGGGTTTGTCTGAAACATGCTCATACCTTTTTAGTTGTTTTTCTTACTAATTTTCCTTTTAAGTGTTACTTAGACATGCTGCACATGTGATGTTGTGAAATTTCAATTAAACAAGCTGTCTTCAAGATGCAGCTGTGGCATATTTAAGGAAATTTTGGTCAGCATTTTTCTATGTCTTGAAATCCAGATGTTTGTGTGTAGCCTTTTCTCTCCATGAGCAGGGTTCAATTTTCTGTTGAAAACTGGCTGGCTATGGAGGCTACCGACCATATTAGTCCTGACCAGTATCAGTATAAGACTGAGGAAATGCAAAAACATGATTAAAAAGAAAGAAAGATCAAAATTAGCTGGAAACTACCAGAAAACTAGTTGGGTCCAGGATTTGCCCCAAAACAGGGATAGGAGATGTGTCCAGGAGCAATCTCACAATCTTTTTTTTTTTTATTGATGCTGCAACTTCATTTTGCATTCCCTTGCATAGCCTGGATATGGAATTCATTTGCTAGTTCAACCCTATAGTCTTTGCTAACAAGGCCTTGTTATTTTGACAGACTAGGAAGCGAGTGTTGATCAATGCATTCACAGTCCGTGCATTACGTGATACCTTCCCTCCTGCTCGTGCAGCTGGTATATTAACATGTGCAGATGTGCTGTTGTACCACTCATATAGCCATCTTCCATTAATTTATTAGGTTATTAATCCATTGTTTTACCATGTCAGGAATCATGGCACTGAGTGTCACGAGTTCATTCTACGAAATGACAGAGATCGCAACTCGTATCCTGCCTAACGTTGTTGTCCTCACATTTGATCCAGATAGGTAATATACAACCTTTAGCTATATCTGTCTCTAGTTTCTCATTGTTACCTGTTGTACTTGGCAATTACATGCTCTTCGTGAATTTGCTGGAATTGTTATTGTGTGGTCCTAATCACTAATCATTAGTTATGTTAAAAGTGGAAAAATGGGCATCACATTTACAACCCTTCAGGTTTTTTTAGTTCTAACTGTACTTTTCTACATCTTATCTTGGCCTTTCAACTAAGCCATTTAATGGTTTTATAGTGACGTGAGGACCAAGGCTTTCCAGGCTAGTGATCAATTCTTGCAAATAGCAAAGCAACATCATGAAAAGGTATGCATATCTTGTTTATCTGCTTACTATATATCCATTATGCTGGACCATTTTACTCCACTAATAGCTTGCTCTAAAAGATGTACTGCCACAACACCTATTTGTGGATTGTGGCACAATATGCTGGCAGTTAACTTAGTGTCACTATAAGTATTAATAGTTTTCTCCAGATATGCCAAAAACCGGGTACCGATACTCTGAAATCGTAGCCTCAATTTGTTCTTGATCTTACTAGAAAATGGAAGTGCCAGGCATTCACAAACCCATACCTTATTTGCAACACTATGCTAATCACCCCTATCTGTTTATTTAGTTTCGATTGCTTTGATACTGTACATTTGTTACATCCTAGGCTAAAATGTTCTAAACATAGCATCATTTATCTCTACATTATTGCTGAGATAAGGTTCTCTCTTCTCTGCTGCATTGTTGCTAATAGAATTACATCTACACCCTTCTATTTTGTCGATATTGCTGTTCTTATGTTGTGAAAACTTCTACTTTGTTGTGTATTGTAGCTTAATATGGGAGACAACAGGGCAGCCGAAGGTACTGGTATTCAGTTAAAGCCTGGAAATGCTGGTTTACTTGGGTAAGTTGTCATATGCTCCAATCATCACATGAATGCTTGTTTCATTATGTATTGACACTGGAGCCCTATAGGTACTGTAAGCTATTCTCTACCCTGGCTGCCAACGAAAATAAATACTGCTTTAAAATTGGGTTGCCTTGATTGTTAATCAAATCAATTACGCTAGTTTTTGAAAGCTGGGACAACGCATACTGAAGTATCTTAATAAATTTAGTTGCCTCATATCGCAAGTGCATATATGTGGTTGGCTTTGCATAAATGATGTACATCCTTTGTTCCTCTTTTTGGTATAATAATATGTTTAGGTTACAGTACATTATTATTTTAAACTTCTCTAGGGGATTTTGCTATTGCCTGTCATCATTTTTTTGTCTTGTGCTGATGCTTAATTGACAGGCGAGAATAGAAACCATTATGTATTCAATGTCTTATGCCAGTGTGCATGTTTGTTCACTCACTGGCCATGGCTGTTACCGAACACCCAGCTTTTACAGCCACTTTGTCAATATTGTGCTTCTGGATCTAATCAATTACATGGATCTTGACAAATTCTAGTATAATATTTTTTGACTCTAAAATAGACGTTAATCAGTTAGTACAAAATAGAAAAATATAAGTGATTTCATTTTTAGTTAGCCGCTGCACTGCCAAAGGAAGCCTTAATGCTTTATACTTGTATGGAAGCTATCTTTATGCTTGTGCAGTTTATCTTAAATATTCTGGTTTTGTATGCAATTGATTTATTTACTAGAAACACATTTACATGCAGGTGGGCCATGAGTTCTCTTACTCAGAAGGGAAAAGCTGCTGACCATGGTCCAGTATCTACTGCAAATGCCAGTAACACTCAAGTTTCAGCATCGTCCAGTGCCACATCAGGTATCAGACGTTTGCCAAATTGCTTTAATCCTCAAGAGAGTTAAGCTTGGTTCTGAGTTCTGACCACTTACATAATATTGAGGGGCTACAAAGTGATATTAATGCTGGAAAAGAGAATTAACAGAGTAATAGATGTGTAATGTGACATATTGCATGTGAATCCTCATCTTGTGTCAATTCTATTGTTACAGATACTCAATCTGCCCCAGTAGCATATACACCGTCCACATCCAGCTCTTTCGACCAAACTGCACCAGCATCAGCAAGGTCCTCGTTAGATGGATGGGATGAGCTTGAGGATGATAATCGTCATGAAGAGAATGGTAGTGATAAAGAAGGATGGGATGATGTAGATCCCTTTGAGGAGAAGCCGCAACCATCTCTTCTCTCTAACATACATGCTGCTCAGAAACGTCCGGTGGTGCAACCAAAGCAACCAGGTAAATTTTATTTTTTTTTGTCTTAGTGCATTTTTTGTATCTCAAGTAAGCACATGCACAGCTCTGCTAAAAAAAATAATTTAATTTCTTTGTTTTCTATTCAATTTTGCCAGCTGTAGTTTCAAACTCATCAAGATCAAATCCACAAAAGGCACAAAAATCAGAAGATGATGCTCTATGGGGCGCTATAGCTGCTCCAGCACCCAAAAATGCATCAAAGTCTACAGAAATCAAGCCCTCGACATCAAACAATGATGAGGATGATCTCTGGGGTTCAATAGCCGCACCTCCGCCAAAATCGTCTGGGAAGCCTGTGAAGCCAGCAGCAGCAAACAATGACGACCTATGGGGTGCCATCGCAGCACCCCCACCAGCAACCAAAGCTAGGCCTCTAGCGTCATCAGGTAGGGGTCGGGGAACAAAGCCAGCACAATCAAAACTTGGTGCTCAAAGAATAGCAAGGACATCCTCAACTGGGATGTAGAATGCCATTATATTAATTTTTGTACAAGGATGCAAATTTGCCTTTCTTTTTTTTTTCCTTTGCTTTGTCCAGAAGATCCCCCTTTTTGTAAACTAGCCCGATCGTTTATATGGACATGATTTTGCCCACTGTATTATTTCACAATTGCGTATTACGATAGCTTCAGAAGATTTATGTACATCACAGGTACAGAGACTGATTTTTTATATTAATATATTGGTTTTTTCTTTATGTTTCGGGGTCTGGGTTGGTTTTCTTTCTTTCCGCTTTGTGTTCTGACGGGAACAGACAATGCAGTTCCTATCTATCTATCTATCCACGTGTCTCGACGAGAGTTAAAAATTCTCACATCAATTGGAGGAGAAAGAGGGATCTAAATCGTTGACCGTGGTGGATTAAGATTATAACAATCTAGATTAAAAGAAAGAGTATATGTCAAGTATAATCCAAAAATAACTGATTCAAAATAAAATAAAATCAGTAATTTAATTTTCATCAAATTCCTAAGTATAATCACTCAATAAATATAATTCAGAATAGAAATTCAATAAAAATTAGTAATTGAATTTGTATATTTTTTAAAAAACGAATTTCAGAATAAAAGTAATAATTTATTTTTCATAAATTTCTAAGTAAAATTCAAATAAATACAATTAGGAATAAAAATAAATCAAAATTAGAAATTGGATTTGTATAAGAATTCTAATAACTGAAATCTAGAATAAAAATAAATTAGCAATTTGATTAAATACAAATTCCTAAGTAAAATCAATAAATAAATATAATTCAGAATAAAAATTAAACAAAAATTAGCAATTGGATCTGTAAAGGAATTGTAGCAAAAAATAATTGAAATTCAGAATAAAAAATGAAAACAGCTATTTGTTTTCGACATGAATTCTAAAGTAAAATCCCTAAAGAACTATAATTCAAAATAAAAATCAAAGAAAAAATAGCAATCGGATATGTATACAAATTCAACAATAACTGAAATTCGGGATGAAAATAACATAAAATCCCTAAATAACTAAAATTCATAATAAATTAAATAAAAGTCACAATTTCCTTCATACATGAACTCCAATAAAAAATAATTGCAACTTTGAATAAAATTGAAAATTATAACGTGGATAATATGAACGTGTTGGAGAAGACGATAAGAGAGTGAAATGGAGCCAATCTGTTTTGCAAGAAGTCATCGATCCATGGGGAAGCAATGAGCCAAGGCGGCAACGGGGGAGAGTAGGATAATGCCATGCTACACAAGGAAAACGGAATACTTATGTCGTTACATAGAGAATACAAGGAAAAGAACAACTGGCTCCATTTTCAACTTTGCTCAAAGAGTCTGAGATGAAAGGAGCCGAGTCACTTTCTTTCACCAGCAATGCGGAAAACAAACAGGGAATTATAAACAGGAAACTAAAACTAATGAAGCTAGAAGACCACTGAAGCTGACATTATCTATTATATATTAAAAGCTCATGGAGAGTTGCTAAGAAAAAAGAAAAATATGCTAGAAATTCTCACAAAAAATTAAAACATCTAGCCTTCAGTTTGGTGGACCCTAATTACAATTACCATTAGATCTTTCTAACAAAAAATAGGAATATATTAGAAAGTCTTTAGTTTGGTGGACCATAATTACAATCACCATTAGATCTTTCTAACAAAAAATAGGAATATATTAGAAATTCTCACAAAAAGCAAAACATTTAGCCCTTAATCTGGTGCTCCATAACTAAGTTAAACTATAGTAGTCATTGGATATTATTATTTAAATGCGAGTCACGACGAGAACGGTTGCCTTGCGCCCTCATGCAGTAATCAAGTTTGCCGGATTTTCATACGAACTCCAAATTAAAACCCGTACATAGCTAAAATTCGAAAAAAATAGATAAAAAATCACTAGTTGGGTTTGTATATGAATGCTAATCTAAAACTAATATTCGAAATTAAATAAAAATAACCGTTTAGATTAGAAGAAGAGTCCATACCAAGTATAATAACAAAAATTAGAAATAATAAAATAAAAAGAAATCAACCATTTATCTTTCATACGAACTCCAAATTTAAACCTGTACATAGCTGAAAGTCCAAATAAAAATTATAAATTACATTTGTATACCAATTCTAACAAAAAATGGTATGTAAAATAGAAAAATCAGAATAAAACTTAACATAAATTAGAAAAAATAAAATAAAATTATCCATTTGATTTTCATATGAACTCTAAATTAAATTTGTACATAGCTAAAATTTAGAATAAAAATTAGATGAAAATTAATAGCTAGATTTATATACAAATACTAACATAAAAATGAAATTATAAACTAAATAAAAATAACATAAGAATAAAAATAAAAGGAAAATCGGGATTGTTTTTTCTATTCTATACCAAGTGAAAAATATGAATTTTGGTTTTATTTAGAATTAAAATTCCAAAATTATGATAATTTGATGAAAAATAAAAGAAATTAAGGAATATGATTTGTGTATAAGTGGATGATAGTTTTTTTGTGGTGGCTAAGAAAATATTAAATATGCTAAAAATTCTCAAAAATAGAAAGGAAACATCATAACTCTTCATTTGGTGGACCTCTATGGAATAGTGGGATTAAGACGGTGATACATCGATATGTGTTAAGTCGGCTATACCGATATAAGCAATATGATGTACATTAAAAGAAACATCGAATGAAAGAGACAAAGCATTGCAATAATGAAATTAAGAGATGATGATATAAATGAAAAATATTATATTATACTATGTTTACTATTTTACTATGCAAGTACTTAGGGGAGAAAGTTTTGATTATATATAACAAGTATTGGGAAACAGAGCGAGTATATTCTCTCCTATAATATATAATATTAAAATATCACAAATGGAGTTATGTAGCAATCTATTTTCAAAAGGCAAAATTACATATGTATAGCCAAGTTAACTAAATATGCTTTAAGAATGATACACGCACAAGTGCGCGAGCCACCTTGCTAGTTTGAAGAAAAGAATGTTTAAAGGTTAAATACCCCACACACAACAAGCATAACCAAAACTAGTTACGCCTTGATGCTTCAGTTTTGCATATTTCTTAATCATGGCATCAGACACATAAGTTTTAAATTACAATACGAAATACGATATCAAAAAAATAGTCAATGAAATTCTAACAGAAAGGTACCTGCTGTGTGGGCTTCAAATGACAAACAAGGGGTTGTTACGTCATCAATGGAATTTTGTAGTAGAAAGCAAATGAAGGTGATATGAGGTTAGGCACACCAGTAACAGAAGCAAATGTTTGAAGTGACAAATACCCAAATATCTCTTCATTGGCGGTGTGGTGCGTGTGGACAAGGAGGAGGAGGCGGCCATTCGCGCCAAGGAGCCAGCACCACTGAATCTGATCAAGAACAACTGAAAAATAAAACATTGCTGAGGAAAGGAGAGGGCACTTGGCCTTCGACGACGGCGATGGCCGGGAGTGAGTCCCAGAGAGTTGGGAGGGCGGCGAGCGCTCTCCTCGCCGTGGTCGCCAAGGGTGATGCAGGCACGTTGCAGCTTGTTGACGAGCGAGATCAGGTTCTCCACGACCGCAGCGCCGGAAGCGAGATCTGGCCGGGTCGGATCGGATCGCGCGCGCGGGGCGGTGGAGAGGGCGAGATCGAGGTGCGGAGCAGCGCTGGCCTCCTGCGGGTCCTCGTGGGCGCGGAACGAACTAACCATTGCCTCCAGCCGACGTCGAGCAGAATGGGGAAGGGAGAGAGAATCATGAGATTTCGGGATTCTCTCTCCTATCCCCAAATACAGGAATGGAAATAAGGAGGCTGTTGGAGTCCGATTTAGGTGCTACAGTATTACAGGTTTTCTAATTTTTCAGGAAGAGAAGAGGATGCAGAAGCTTTTGGAGATGCTCTAATATAGGGACACCGAATCGCCAATTAGATTATGGACATAACGAATTTGTTCAAGTAAGAATAAGCCACCCATAAAACTTCTCTAATTCTTTGTATTAGTACACTGAAATTTTGTTACAATTACCTTATGATCGCATATTCATATGTAAAGAATGAATTTTCACATGTAAACAACTGTTCATCTTCCACAAAACCAAAAAATTTTCGCATGTTATACCCAATTTTATGAATCAAACGAACACACAGCAAAGAATGAAAAATCCTTCATGAATTTTCGAAGTGCAATTGCATCTTTCCGCGCCATAAGAAGGGGAAGACCAAAGAATGTTGTTGAGCTGTGCTCAGTCTCCGTACCGTCGGCTCCGCAGAACCGAGCTGTACCGGAGCACGCCCGGCCGTCGCTGCTCGCCACTCAAGCTGCTCCTCGCGAAAGCATGCTCCTCCGCGTCGTCCGCGCAGGAAACGGCAGGCTGCGGCGCGGAGAATATCTTCTTCGGTCGGTCCGTCGCGCCACTCGCCGGCAGCGTCAGCGCGAGCATTTCCCCGCAGCCGCCGCACTGCAGCCTGGCTGTTCTGTCCACGGACAGGGCAAGCGGGAGCTGCAGTATCTCCGAGCACTTGTCGCAGACGACGAACGGCGTGCCGCCCAGTATCGGGCGGCAGTGCCTCCACGCCCTGCGCCGTTCGCCGCCGCGCCGGCTGCTTGATGCCGACGACGAGGAGAAAGTGCTCGCGTCCCGGCGCGGGCCGTCGGCGGGCAATGCCTGCACGAGCTGCGACTCGAGACGGCGCATGAGGCGGGAATTCCGTCGTGTGGCTGTGTGCGTGCTGCTGTAGTTGCAAGACGCGCTTGTCCGTGGAGGCATGCGGGAGTGCTGGTGACCCTCGATGCCGTAGGGCTGCTGGACGGCGGCTATGACCTTCCGGAGGTTGTCCAGCGCCTGCAGGAGGTCCTGCTGGAACACTGGGTCTGTCAGTGGCGACCTCGCGACACGGGCCGGTTGATGTCGCGACAAGTGCATCGACGCCTCGAGTTCTTGCGAGCTCAGCGGCGACGCCCGGCTCCGGTAACACGAAGCTGAACTTGGCACGTCGGACTCTGAGCCGGCGCTCGACCCTTCGTCCCTCTGCACGTCCAAGTCACCACTCAACGGTCGCCTAGTTCTCCGCGACGACGGCCGGAGTTCACTCACTCGGCCGTGCAGTGGCGAGCCGCTTCTTGCTGCTCCCGTTTGCTCGTTCCGATCCTGACCGTTCAGACCTCTGCTTTTTGGACCGGTTCTGACAGAGTTGAAAGTTCTGTATGGTGAAGTGGAGGGAGTTGGACCTCTCAAACGTAGAGGCTGTTCGCCGTCGTCCTCGACGAACGAAGGCTTTGCATTAGACTGCTCGAGCTCGTCGGAGAACACCGACACGGTGTCGGCGGAGAGAATCTCGAGCTGCGAGAGCGCGCACTCGGCGTCGTCTGTTGGTTCCCGGTTCTTGCCTGCGACAGGGCAGAAGAAGGTCGTGTCAGGTACCGCAACTTCGCAACAAGGAAACAGCGGCATTGCGCATCGGAACACGCTTTCAGGTGTCGTCGTGTACCTCGGATGGGCGTGCGGCACTTGCTGCAGTAGTAGATGACGGCCTTAGGGTCCTGGTAGAGCATGGCGCGGCAGTAAGGGCACCGCCCGAAGCGCATCTTCACCTGCTCGCTCTGCATGGCCGTCGGTCGTCTCGTCACCGGGGGATGCTTACCTGCAAGGAAGAGAGTTGAAGCTTGGTTAGCGATGAACTTGCCCTTCTTTCCTTCATGCCCTGCAACGATGCACTCTTCCGTGTTTGATTGGTGAGTTTTATGTGTGCTTTCTCTAGCTAGTACTACAAAGGAGGAGAACAACATCGCATATAGCATTGGACAAATCATCTCAGATGCATCTAGAATTCTAGATGATCATCTCCTAATCTCCTTGCTATGCTACCTATCCTACTTCAAAGAACAGCGCAAGAAATCAAGGATTCCTGAGCAACAGCAAGAAGAACAATTGCGCTATAGCAAGCCATAGCAACGAACTGGTAGGCTTTACCTTGATGCCAGTCTTAGAATCCTCCGAAATGCTTCGCACCTTCATCTACTCATGGCAGGAAGAGCAGGATTGCAGGAATGCCCAAATCATGGGCTAATCTCCGACAGGTAAAATTACGCAGTGCTTCCTTCTGAAACGTGAAGCCAAAGCAAGCAACGGGATCAAGGAAGAACTAGAAAAGTCTCCCACTCTCTTGACAGCAAGGAAGCAACAACCCAAGAAAAGATCTAGGTAGACGTGAGCAGAATATTTGCCACTATGAGAAGATTTTGATGATTATAAAAAGGCTACTCTTAGGAGTTGGATGGCAGATTGCTGCTTCCAAACCGACGTTGACGCAAGATACATGATAATGGTAGATGCAGCACAGGTACTGAAAGCGAACAGGAGACCCAGTCCTCAGAGAACTGCACTTGTGCAGAATGTTCCCCACTTCCTCCTCGCCTCTTGTTATTTCTCTCGACTGTTTCTTCTCGAATGCTCCAGATAACCAACGAATTTGAACTATTCTTTGCTTCCGACTAGGGATGAAAATGATTGGATATTTTTAACCAATCTAGATATTTTCGGATATGGATTCTGTCGGATTGGATATTTATCGGATAGTATCGGATCGGATACGGATATGGATTTTTTTTTATCAAATACGGATACGGATTCGATAGCTCATTATCCGTCGGATACAGATACGGATTCGGATAATCCGGATAATGATGGGTCGAATATCCGGATATATATATGGGCTGGGCCAAGACTACTCTTTTAGCTCAAAAAGGTTTATTAATTTCAGAATTATTTTCTAATTTAATTAATCTTTAAAGCAAGTTTTAATTATTAAAATTAACAAACCAACTCCAAAAATTACGAATTTTTTTGAGAAATTTTCAGTAATAATCTAACATTTAAAAATTTATTTTTAAGATTTTATCAGATTTTAATTTTTCTCAAAAATTCAAAAACCCATATTCTTAATAGGAAAAATATATTAAATAAGTAGCTAAAAATGCATAAAACTCATAAATACATAATTTATTATTTTAAACATAATTCAACTAAGAATATAAATCTTGAGTTATTACATGTAAGTGTTATATACTTTTCTTAGGGATATGATATCTAAGTATTATTAAACTTTTAGTGTGTTATGTGTTTGCTTCTATTTGTATCTCTGAGTAAGAATTACCTTTATTTTATGTTTTAATCTATATGTATAATGAACTAATCGTATGTGTGTGATAAACTAAATCTTATATAATTTTATTTGCAACATGGTATCTAACTATTGTCTAAGTGAATGAAAATGCTTCCATTTGTTCAATTTTCAATAATATTTTGATCAATCAATTAATTATGTGTTTATGTTGATTTTTATGTACAATTTAAAGGGTTATCATGTTTCGATAAATATTTGAAACCGTATTCGATTCGATTCGTATTCGATCCGTATCTGTATTCATATTCGTATCCGGACTATCCGTATCTATATCCAAATTCGAGAAAAAAAATATGAAAACACATATGGAAGAACTATTATCTATCCGTATCCGATCCGTCTTCATCTCTATTTATGACAAATATTCGACTTACTTTCAAGTTGTTCTGGAATTTTTTGCTTTTCACCTTTTGTCGCCGTACCATAGATTCCATAGTAGATTTAGGGTCTATTTGTTTTAACTTTTGATTCTAAATTCGGCCTCTAAAAGCAGAATAAAAAATAAATAGCCTGATTCTAAAATTTGATTCTCACAATCTAACCCACACATATACACTAAAATCTACAATCCATTTTATATGTGCTTTTGGCTCCTTTGTTTCAGCTTCTGGATTATAAGAGAAGCTGCTTCTGATTGTGGAAAAATCAAGCTGGGCCAATTGCGACTTCTAGGTTCCGGACAAGGCCAGCGGGAATCAACAAGAATCATCGAGAATCAGGTTTCAGCCGGATTCTGATACTATGTATAGGACAGCTTCTGATTGTAGGAGAAGAGAAGCTGTCCAGAATCTCCCCATTCGACAGACAATCTGCTTTTTTTTTAGCAGAAACTATGCAGAAGCTAAAACAAAGAGGGCTTTAGATTCCAACTTTTGAAGAATCAGTTTTTCTACATCTACAATCTAAAATTAGTTTTTAAAAATTTAAAACTGAAACAAACAGACTATTAGTTGTTACATCAGTTAGTTCTAAACGGCCCACCCATGCTGCTGCTAATGCTTGGTCTCAGGCTCCAATTAGACGAGGTTATGCTAGAATATTATCCTGTGAAAAAACCGCATGCCTGTACTGCTCGTCTATGCGCTATATATCGAGAAAGGAGCGTGAATCCTTGAACCACGGAGACATGTGAGATACTGAGAGACTGAGACGTGACCATTGACAAAACAAAGAGGATAAAACAATTCAGGGATCTGCGAGTATTTTCCGTCTGTTCACTTGTGTTCACTCACCGTTGACGCCGAAGGCAGGACCGGGAACAGGTCGCTCTCTGAGTTTACTGGCCTTCGTGAGAGTTGAGACTTACGAGACCGTGTCATGCTGTACGTGCTCCCAAGGTTTGGACGTTTTCTCTGCTTTCTTTGTAGTAACTGAACATCCATGGGAACCGTTCAAACATCGTGCAAACAAATCATTGGATTTAGTAGAGCTACTGAATATTGTAGAATACTCCCTCCATTCCAAAAAAAACAGGGCGTATAAAAATCTAATTGGCATCCTATTTTATAGGACGTCTTATGATTTGACGTCCGTTTCTTCCACAATTGCCCCTGCGTATGCATGGTCTTGGTCAAACGGACGGGTTTGTTCCTGATTCCATGTGATTCACTCATGTTGGGTTTTGATCCGAATTTCTCTTTGGCTTTAGAGACGCCTTTGGCCCGTATGTTCGGTATAGCTCGTTTATACTCGAGTCGTTTCTTCCATCTATAAATACCTCTTGTATGCAGCGTGAAAGGGCGCGCCTCATTTATAAACCCTAACAGTTGTACTCAATTCTCCAAAATAGTGAGATCGCCGATTGGCGCCCGTGGTTTTTTCCGCAAGGGTTTTCCACGTAAAATTCTACGTCTTGTGTGTTCTTGTTTTTGTGATTGATTTTCAACAGCTCGCTTTCCATCTTTATGCGTGATTCGTTCGCTTTCTATCTTTAATCAGGGGCAGCATCAGCAGAAAATTATTACGTTGGTAATCATGCCCAGGCTAATACACCTTATAAATTGGGATGGAGGGAGTTGAAAGTACATCTAGGCACTTATGTTATTTTGGTGATTAATAACAAACACATATAATGACAATCTATGTAATTGAGTAAATGCTTAACTTAGTGCTTAACAAATGACAAACCTCTAATATGATTATATTGCTATGAGACTAACATGTTATTGCCTAGTTAAGTATCAGTCTCATCTATTTAGAGGAAAATCAAGTGGGATGGTTAAGTAAAGATAAGGTATGCAATTTTGGTATCTATTCTATATTTGTTATTGCATTCCTTTTGTGCAAATGCATAGTGAACTCCAAGTAGCATGTTGATTATATATATGCATATTGGTTCATGTCATATTTATTTGTGCATATATATTCATTTGAGTTCATTATGTGCTTTGTTTTTAGTATGCATGTATTAACTAGAGTTAAACTTCATATTGCTATAGATTGACTTGGTGCATGCATGTCTTAGTTGTGTATCTTCTCATGCACTTCTCTTAGTGAAGTTTAATCTAGAATTGGATCACATATTTACTCTTATTCCAAATATTATTTGCACATGTATAATTCGTGTATATTCTATCATGTGCTTCATTTAAGTAAAGACTATGATCCTTGCCATGATTTAATTGATTCATCATATTGGCAATTATCTCTCTAGTGCATATAGATCAATTACATATTCATCATGATGTACTTAGTAGAGAACATTTCTTATGTCAAGTGTTTTCATTTATATTGTGCTTCTTTATATGAAACACTTGTGGTAATCAATTGCTCACAAATATCAACTTGTTCATATCTATTGAGCTTTTGAGAGTAAGGCTTTTCATGAGTGGTTTGGAAAGAATTAGGTCCCGTGTGTTTATGATGACCAAGGTATCTTGAAGGATGACCGTTAAGCCGAGGTCAACAAGACGGCGGTGTCACCAAGAGTTGAGGACTAGGTCAAGATCGACTTGGCATGGAGATTATCGGAGAGGATGATAAAGTCAAGGTTGATAGGATGAGAGTCTCATGAGGTGAATCGAGTCAAGTTGGACAAGACAAAGATGTCATCAATTATATGGTGAAGGTCTTCATGCACCGGCATTAAGAAAGAAGACGGTAAGTGACTATTTCTAAACTTGTATTATCTTCGATTTAATTTTAGTATAATAATTGTCGTACTATTAAGAGGGATGCGACGTCGAATGACTTTTAGATGTGTCAAGTGCTCAAGTGATCCATCCTTGTGAAACTTAGAGAGAGTGTGGTGTTGGTGGTGCCGGAAAGTGAGAGTTGTAGGTCTCTCTTAGATTCTTTGTGAAATATGTATTTATCCTTTGATATTTGGGTAGTGAGACCTTATTAGTTGTGTAGCCCTCGTTCTTAGCTTTCCATAGAGTCCAAAATCACTGAAATCGGAGTTCAAATCAAAAGTTATGCTCGTTTTCGTCAGACTGCTCAGTGCCAATCCGGAGTATCCGGATTCATCCTCTCAGTTAGGTCAATCCGAATTATCCGGGTTCAATCCGAAGTATCCGGGTTAAGTTCGGAGTATCCGGTTGTCCAGAGTATCCGGGTTGAGTCCGGAGTATCCGAGTTTTGCGCAGTCCCAAAAGGTAGTTTTTGGGGACCTCTATTTAAAGCCCCCTCCTTCCCATCTTCAAAGTGGCCGTTATCCTGCAGCTTTGAGGAGCTATCCTCTTGTTCTTGAGCCCTCAAAACACCTCTTTACCCTTAGATCTAAGTGATCCCCTTGGTGAGAAGGGTTGGGAAGAGTTTGAGGAGTGAGGTGTTAGATTGAGTGTGATTGGAGATGTTGAGCACTTGATTTCATCTCCAAGCTTGTTCTTCGTGAACATTTGTTACTCTTGGAGGTTGAGGACTCCTAGACGGCTAGGAGGTCGCCTACGAGCCACTAAAGCTTTGTGTGGTTGGCCATGGGAAGTTTGTGAAGGCCGATTCTGCCTCCATAAGGGAAGGAATCAAAGGAGTGAAGACCGGCGAGTGCATTTGTGCAACACCGGGAGGAAGAGGGTTGAAAGAGACCCCGGCTCAAGTGTGACCGAGTCGCCTCAACGGAGATGTAGGATCCCCTCAAGGATCCGAACTTTGGGTGAAAAATCTTTGTCTTCATGCTTACTCTTATTTTTGCTAAGGTATTTGATTTTGAATCTTGAAATTGCCCGATCTACTTTTCTACTGAGTTTTCCACTATATCTCTACTTGTTCTAGGTAACTAGTAGTGTTTAGAATCTTTGTGTTCAAGTAGTTTGATTAAAAGTTGAAGAGATTAAAGTTTTCATCTCAAGATGCCCAACCCGGAGTATCCGCACAATCACCCCGGATAGTCCGGATATACCGGAGTATCCGAACTAAATCTCGGACAGTTCGGGTTGACACCCTCGGGAAAGTTTAATTCCGCTGAAAATTTTTATTTCGCCTATTCACCCCCCTCTAGGCGACATCCCCAGTTCTTTCAGGAGTATACAATAGTCTATTTGTTAATATTGTGTCTAATAATTTTAACTCATCTAGAGATAACATCTCTAACAGTTTGTCTTCAAATCATTTATCTAACTATTTTATATCATTTTTATCATATTTTCTCCTCTTAACACTCCATTACTATTTGCGTTGGTTTGTATAATCGGTTATCTTTTGCATAAAAGATAGCATATTCTCTTTTCTCACTTATTCTCTCCTTCATATAGAATTTTATTGATATAGTAGAGCTAAAAGATATATGAAGTAGCACTATTAGAGATACCCTTATTGAAAGCAAGAGAGGGTAGGTTTAGTGGAAGTATGAAACCAAACGCCATGGCTCATCCCGAACTGGCTCGAGGTCAATTCATTACTGTTCTCAATTGTTTTTGCATGTATGCTACTTAGGTTTGTTTTTTTGCCAAATATTTTTTTTTGTTCTTTACAGTAGCGCCAACGACAACTGAGCAGATATAGAGGGTTAGGACTTGGGATCGATGCATGCCAAGTTTTCTAATTACGGTGTTACAGATAAAGACACTCTGTACATGGGATTTACTTTACCGAGGGATTCCAAAAATAATGATATAGCAATAAACTTCATGTTTCTAGAGGTTCTATTAAAACATTTGAAAATGTTTTAGGTTTCAATGAGTTTGCACATTTCCAGAGGCGAAGCTATTTGGGCCCTAAGCCTCGAGCCTAGATGGTTTTTCCCTAATCTGGTTGCCATGCATATATCCTCTCGCCAATTACTATCACGGCAAACATCATTTGAACAATACCACGGACATGGGCTTTTGTTGTTGGGCCTCGGGCTCAGGTGGCCTGAGGCTTTTTAGAAGTTTTTAGAAGATTTCAAGAAAGTTTCAAGATCAAGTTTTAACAAGTTTTAGATTTTCAAACTTAACTTTCAACAAGTTTCGCCAAAGATTTTTAACAAGTTTTAACCAAAAAGTTTCAAGAATTTCTATATGTTTTATAAAGTTTCAACAAGTTTCAGCATGTTTCAACAGGTTTCATCAAGCTTCAAATAAAGTTCCATCAGAAAAATAAACAAAGAAAAAATCACAACATACTCACATGTGGCTGTAGCTCCACCCTTGCTGCTCATCAGCACCACTGCATCATCCCCTGCTCGGCCTAGGGGTGAAGATAGATCTTGAAGTCCCCTGTGATGCACGTAACTACGAAGTGGAGTCATAAGACTATGTGGGCGTAGTCAACGTTAGACCGCTTTTGTGACCCAGATGAGAAGACATGCAAGAGTTGTGGGATTTGGTGGATCCCATCGCCAGCAACAAGAAAGACAATCGAATCTGGTGGGACTCGTCATCCATCATTAGTGGCATAGCACTACCCAATGGCTGCTACACCAAGCCTTTCTCCTGCTCGCCGCTTGTTCACGGCCACCATCGGCGATGCCCAATTGTTGATATTTGATCCAAATTAAAGAGGCTAATTGTCGCCGGGAGGCTTGGGTTTTATATCCGAGTTGGACTCTTCGTTGCCACTGTCTATAAATACCCTCTTGTAGGCTGCATGGGATAGAGATGAATCTCATTGTAATCCCCTGTGTTTGTAAACTCTCCAGATTATAGTGAAGATTTGCCGGCCAACGTCCGTGGTTTTTTCCCGAAGTTTTCCACGTTAAATATGTGTGTCTTGTTCCTTTTGATTTGATCTACTTCTTGTTTTTGTGCCTATCGTGCTATAACAAGTGGTATTAGAGCCACGTTCTTTACCCGTTCAATCTAGGGTTTTATTGACATGGCATCATTGAAATATGATCTTCCGTTGCTGGATCTGGACACATTATTCTCTCTATGGCAAGTCAAGATGCGGGCGGTGCTGGTGCATACCGATCTGGATGGTGCGCTTGAAGGCTTCGGGAAGCCCGATCAACAGTCTTGGTCCGTCGAGGAGAAAAGGAAGGATCGTAAGGTTCTGTCCCAAATTCATCTTCATCTATCCAACAATATTTTGCAGGAGGTGTTGCAGGAAAAATTTGTCGCTGTCTTATGGCGTAAGTTGGAATCGATCTGCATGTCTAAAGATCTAACCAGCAAGATGCATATGAAGATGAGGTTGTTCACGCACAAGATGCAAGAGGGTGGTTCGGTTCTGAATCATTTTTCGGTCTTCAAGGAGATCGTTGCTGATTTGCAGTCTATGGAGGTAACATATGATGAAGACGACTTAGGTCTACTTCTTTTGTGCTCGCTGTCTGGTTCATTTGCAAACTTCCGAGATACCATATTATATAGTCGTGATACACTAACCATAAATGAAGTTTATAAGGCCTTGCAAGCCATGGAAAAGATGAAACAGATGGTACACTCAGAAGATTCACCCTCTAATTCCAATGTAGAAGCTTTATCTGTTCGTGGCAGACCCGAGCATAAGAATTCAAATAGTGTCAATAGAGGGAAAAGTTCAAACGGCTATAGGGGCCGCTCGAATTCTAGAGGCAAAGAAAAGTTCAGTAGGTATTGCAAGAAAAACAATCACAACATCTCTAAATGTTACAAACTACAGAACAAAGAAAAGAGTAATGGTAAAAACAAACCTAAATTCGATGAGGATGGTAAGGCCTCCGTTGCTTCTGATGGTAATACTGATGGTGAGGTTCTTATTGCTTTTGCTAGATGTGTTTCAATGGATACTGAATCGGTATTTGATTCTGCTTGCTCTTATCATATGTGCACTAACAGAAATTGGTTAAGCACTTATGATTCTTTATAGAACGGAGGTATCGTTCGGATGGGTGATAACACCGCGTGTAAGATTGTAGGCATTGGCTCCATTCAGATTAAGATGCATGATGGTGTTGTTAGAACTTTGACAGATGTCAGACACATTCCAACCATGACTAGAAACCTCATCTCGTTGAGTACTCTTGATCTGAAAGGGTACAAGTACTCTGCTGAAGGTGGAGTTATGAAGGTGACGAAAGACTTTCTTATTGTCATGAAAGGTGATATTAAAACTACAAATTTATATGTACTTAGAGGCAATACAATTACTGGTACTACTGCTGTAATTTCTGCTGCCTCCTCTGATTTTGATGCCACTAAACTTTGGCATATGTATCTCGGGCATATGAGTGAACTTGGTTTGGCAGAGTTGAACAAGAAAGGACTTCTCGATGGGTGTAGCGTCGACAAGTTGGACTTCTGTGAGTATTGCATTTTTGGTAAGCACAAGAGGGTGAAACTTAATACTTCCATTCATATAACAAAAGGTATACTCGATTATGTGCATGCTGATTTACGGGGCCGTCTCACAAGCCTTCTCATGGTGGTGCTCGTTTTATACTGACAATAATTGATGATTACTCTAGAAAGGTTTGGCCATATTTTTTGAAGTACAAGTCAGATGCATTTACAACTTTTAAGAAGTGGAAGGTTATGGTTAAAAACAAACTAAAAGAAAGGTAAAAGTCCTTTGTATTGATAATGGGATGGAATTCTGTTCATGTGCCTTTAAGTATTATTGCAGAAGAGAAGGCATCGTGAGGCACTACACTGTTTCGTACACTCCATAATAGAACGGTGTAGCTGAGCGCATGAACATGACTATTATTTCCAAAGCTCATTGTATACTATCCTGAAAGTGCATCTAGGCCCCTCAAAGTGTTTTGGTGATTTATGGCGACACAATTATGTATGCTAACGGTGTAAGTAAGATTCTATGCAGTTATCAAGGAGATATCATTGTTGGAAAGGCGATTGGAGGTCCCCACCATATTTAAAGTTGAAAAAGGCGGCATCAAGACTTTAATTGAATTTCTTTTATTTTATTGAGTCTAAGGATAGCCGTACTATTAAGGGGGATCTGACGGAAAATCGCTTCTAGGATATGCTTGTGCTCATAGGATGAAAATTGCATCTCAAAAGAATTTTAAAATGCAGTGCATTTCCTATTAAAGGGTACTCTGGCGAGAAGGTTAGTCAGAGTATCCGGACATTTAGTCCGGACTCTCAGGAAAATGTCCGAGTATCCGGGATTAAATCGAATACTCGAGCTAGGGTCCTCGGTTAGTTTGTCTCTGTAAGTCAGATATCCGGACATTTAGTCCGGACACTCTGGGAAATTGTCCTGAGTATCCAAGATAATGACCTGACGGTCCGGATGTCTTGTGAGCACTTGTAATTGGATTTTGGGAGAGCTATTTAAGCCCTCACTCCAAATCTAACTGCTGCCCACCTCATTCATTGCATTCAATTCCCAAGCTCACTCTCTCACTCTCTTAAGCCCTAGCCTCTTTTCCCCACTTGAAGCTTTGATTTGGTTTGAATCTTTGGGGAGAAAAGAGGATTTAAGTGCTTTGAGCTTGCTTTGTTGATTCTTGAGCACAAGTTCATCCTCCAAGTTGATTTAGCGGCGATTTGTTACTCTTGGAGTTTGAAGGGCTCCTAGACGGCAAGGAGTCCTTGGGAGCCTCCAAGACTTCGTGTGGAGAGCCTCGATGTTTGTGAAGGCAAGCCTCGCCTCAAAAAGGAAAGAGGCAAGAAGTGAAGAACCAAGCGAGTGCTTTGTGCAACACCGGAGGAAAGAGGTCAAGAGGGACCGGGCTTTGTGCCTCCTCAACGGAGACGTGGGATTCCCTCAAGAATCCGAACTTCGTAAAAAATCATTGTCTTTGTGCCTCATTTGCTTGAGCTAGGGTTTGTTGTGGTTGTTGGATCTTTAGAAGCCCGATCTACTTACTTTTGTGTTTGGCTCTAGATCCATATTTTTATTAAGTGCTGACATCATTTAGAGTATTTGTATTCGCTAGATTATTGAAATCTTGCAAAGATTTAAAATCTCTCCCATTTGTCGATCGAGTTTCCGAATATTTAACCCGGACTATCAGAACAATTTGTCCGGACTATCCAACAAAATATTGACATCCGGACTCGTGTCTCGAGAGATTTTACTTAATTGCGAAATTTTATCGCCTATTCACCCCCTCTAGGCGGCATATCGGTCATTTCATATCCAATGCAGGTTTGGGCAGGAGTTTTTGCGCTGAGGTTGCTTCCACTGCTTGTTATCTCATCAATTAGTCACCCCCCATTGCTATTGATAAGAAAACTTCAATTGAGGTTGGTCTGGTTCCCCTGTTGATTATTCACAATTGAGGGTTTTCAGTTGCACGTCATATGCACATGTTGATAATAGAAAATTGGAGCCCAGAGCTATTAAGTGTATATTTCTTGGTTAATGTTCTAGTGTAAAAGTTTATAAGCTGTGGAACCCTGAAACTAAAAGAATTTTGATTAGTAAAAGCATTGTATTCAACGAATTTGCTATGTTACATGAAAATTTATCAACAAATGCTCTGATGAAGGACAATAAAGAATAAGGGATTTTGATAAACATCACCCGGATGTTTTGTTTGCTAAAATCACCAAAATTTGGGAGCCTCTTCAACATTTTTGTTCAACGCTTGCAATTTTTTTTTCGATGCGTGCAACATCTATTTACTATACTGCATTTCTACTATTGTCGAAGAAAAAATATTGCACGCGTTGGAAAAATGTTGCATCCGTAGAGGAAAAATGTTGCAACGCTCCGAAAATATCTAACGTTCGAGCTGAAGTATATTTCGGATGCGTTGCAATATTTTTTTTCTACGTGTGCAATATTTTTTTCTAACGCGTGCAATATTTTTCTTCGACAACAGTAAAAATGCAACGCGAAACAGATGTTGCACCCGTGAAAAAAAATGTTGCACGTGTTGGAAAAAAATATTGCAAGAGACGTTCGAAAATTTAGCTGATTTTTTTAGAAAAAACATCCGAGTGATTCCTAGACACACCTAAGAATAAGTGTGCAGGTTAAGCATTTAGATGATGGACAATGATAACGTTCTTGTCCAAGATGCACACGTTGCTGAAATTTTACCTTTTGCTTCTGAATCATCCATTATAGAGCATTCTTCTTCAGTTGTGCAGTCTCCACAATAGTCCATAGCAGTTGATAGACCAAGGAGGAATATTGTTCGGCCTACTAGACTAATTGAAGAATGCAATTTTGTTACTTATGCTTTGAGTTGTGTAGAAGAGATTGACAGTAATGCAGAACCTTCAACTTACACTGAAGCAATTATTTTTGTTGATCGCAACAATTGGATTATTGCAATGCAAGATGAGGTGGAATCACTTGAAAAGAACGGCACTTGGGAGTTAGTCCAATTGCTAAAAGAAAAGAAGACCGTTCGCTACAAATGAATCTTCAAAAGGAAGGAAGGAGTATCCCATTGATTTAGCAAGATTTAAGGCAATGTTAGTTGCTAAAGGTTTCAGTCAGATTCTAGGTATTGATTGCAATGATGTCTTTTCTCCTATTATAAAGCATAGTTCGATACGTATTCTTCTCAGTATTGTAGTTATGCATGATTATGAACTTGAGCAATTAGATGTTAAAACTGCATTCTTACATGGGGAATTGGAGGAAGAAATCTATATGGACCAACCTGAGGGTTTTACTATCTTTGGAAAAGAAAACCTTGTTTGCAGATTAAAGAAGTCTCTTTATGATTTGAAGCAATCTCCCAGACAATGGTACAAAATGTTTGACTCTTTTATGCTCTCACATAGTTTTAAGAGGTCCGAATTTGATAGCTGTGTATATATGAAATTTGTCAATGAGTCTGCTATATATTTGCTTTTTTATGTTGATGATATGTTGATTGCTGCAAAGGATCGAGACAAGCAAAGATAGCTAAATTAAATGCACAATTAAGTAATGAGTTTGACATGGACTTAGGTGTAGCAATGAAGATTCTTGATATGGAAATTATCAGGGACAAGATGTCTGATTTGTTGCATCTTAGCTAGCAAGGTTACATTAAGAAAGTTCTGCGTCGCTTTAATATACATGAGACAAAACCAGTGAGTACTCCTTTAGCTATTCATTTCAGATTGTCTTCTTCTCAATGTTCTGAGTCTGATGATAAAATTGAGTACATGTCTAGAGTTCCTTATTCTAGTGCTGTTGGTTCACTTATATATACCATGGTCTGTTCTCGTCTTGATCTATCTCATACAATAAGTGTTGTTAGTAGATACATGGCTAATCCTAGTAAAGAACATTGGAAGGTCTTTCAATGGATTTTTAGGTATATGAGTGGTACTTCTAATGCTTGTTTGCAATTTAAAAAATCTTGAAGTGGACTTATTAGTTATGTTGATTCGATTATGCTAGTGACTTGGATAAGAGAAGGTCTCTTACAGGTTATGTTTTCACCACTAGTGGTTGTGCCGTTAGTTGGAAAGCAAGTTTGCAAGCTACTGTTGCTTTATCCACCACTAAAGCTGAATGCATGGTTATTTCAAGCATGTAAAGAAGCTATTTAGCTGAGAGGTTTGTATGCTGAGCTTTGTGGAGTTAAGTCTTACATTACTATATTTTGTGATAGTCAAAGTATCATATACCTTACAAAGGATCAGATGTTTCATGAAAGAACAAAACACATTGATGTCAGATATCATTATATTCGTGATGTTATTGCATAAGGCAACATTAAGGGTCTGTTTGGTAGAGCTCTAGATTCCAGCTTCTCCTGAAATCTGAAACTTGTAGACTAAAATAAAGTGAATTAAGTTTATATTTTTGGTCTAAAATGCAAACAAAATGATCTATCTAAACACTCTTAATGTACTCACAGCTTTAGCTTCACGAATCTGGAGAAGCTAGAATTTTCAGCTTCACCAGATTCACGAATCTGGAGAAGCTGAATCCCTGCCAAACACACCCTAAGGTATACAAGATCAGTACACATGATAATCCTGCCGATATGATGACAAAGCCAGTTTCTGTAACTAAGTTTGAGCTTTGCTCAAGTTTAGTTGGTGTTATAGTTTAAACCCTAATGGCTTTCGGTGTCGGCGGTTTTTTTCTTTGTTGTCTAAGGAAGATGTTTACTTTGAAATTGTTACAAGATAGAATTTGTTTCAAGGTGGAGTTTGTTGATATTTGATCCAAATTAAAAGGCCAATTGGCTAGCGGAGCGTAGCGGAGACCCGTCGCCGAAGGCTTGGGCCGAAAAATTTAAAATTATGTTTAGATCCTCCAGTCGATTTTTAGCAAAATAGACCCGAAATTACGTTTAGGTCCTTTCGTGGTTTACGTTCAGATGCTCCCGATGGTTTTTAACAAAATGGACTTGAAAAACCCAAAATTACGTTCAGACCCTAAGAAATCGGCTTTTAGCATACTAGCCTCGAAGAAAAATGAAAATGCGTTTAGGTCCCTTCGCGGTTTTCGAAAAAAAAACCCCATAGATTCGCTGATGGCTTATAGCGATCCACAGATTCGTCGATAGCTCCTAGCATCCTATTTTTTAAAAAAACAAAAACAAAAAACCAAAATTGCATAAAAAAATGCGTTTAGGTCTCTCCACGATTTTCCCAAAAAAAGCTGCAGATTCGCCGATGTCTCCTAACAACCCTTTTTTAAAAAGAAAAAAGAAAATTAAAGTTACGCAGTTTTTTTCTAGAAATATTCGTTGGATCAGGTTTCGTGCAGCGAGAAAACCAAATTATGCAATTTTTTCAGAAATATCCGTAGGACCAAATTTTGCATGATGTAATATCGCGCGATCAAATTTCACGTAGCGCAACATAGTGTATGACCCTAGCTAGTAGCTTTGTATAGGTTTGCATGTAGGTATCGGATACCGCCACCGGTGGCATCCCTCGGTGTGATGTTTTTGGTCCTGCAAAAGAGAGAAGGCCTTGGAGTCAGCCTTATATTTAATAGCCTTGCAATTTGCAATCACTTCAAGTGGCAAATTATTGCATCAAAACCCAAGCACATTAGGACAAAAATAGTTTGTACTGTTTTTTTTTTTTTTTACCAAAAGGCTTTAATGTATACCTTTATATAAAGCCGAAGACATAGGTGCCTCTCAGAGGTGTCAGGTCACCCACTCGCGAAATTTTTTTCTAAAAAATTAGAAATTGTGTTCAAGTTCTTTTATCGGTTTTTAACAAAATAGACCCATAAAAAATCAAAAATATATTTAATTCCCTACACGGTTTACGTTCAGGTCTTCACGTCGGTTTTAACAGAATGGACCCGAGAAAAAATAAATTATATTTAGGTCCCAAAAAACGTTTTCTAGCTGAATTGATCAAAAAACGAAATTACGTTTATGTCCCACCACATTTTTTTAAAAAGTCATAGATTTACCAACGGTTTATAGCAATCCACAGATTCAACGATGGTTCTTAGCAACCCAATTTTTAAAGAAAAAAACCAAGAAAACTGAAATTACGTGAAAAAAGAACCCATGTTTTCGCATCAGTTTTCCAAAAAAATAGGAGCCCGCGGTTCCACAGATTCAACGACGGTTCCTAGCAATCCACAGATTCACCGATGAGTCCTAACAACCAATTTTTTTAGGAAAAAACTCGAGAAAACCGAAATTACGCAAAAAAAAAACTCACATTTTCACAGATTCGACAATGACTCCTAGCGATTGCGCACCACACAAAGATGACCCATGGTGCCGCAAATTCGCCGATGACTTCTAGCTAGCGTATTTTTAGAAAACTCCAGAGAAAAAAATGAATTCACGTTTATGTCTTCGGACCCATTTTTTCAGAAATAATCATTGGACCAAATTTTGCGTGGCGCAGTGTCGTGCAACTAAATTTCGCACGACGCAGCGTAGCGTGCAAACCCTGCTAAGCCAGTTCTTTCCATAAGCACACATAGATCCTATCATCCATCACACGGAGAGAGACAAACGAAGGAAGAAATAGGGGCAGTGACGAAGAAATAACCTTTTTTTCTTTTTCTTTTTGTCCTACCTTGGAGCGGCACATCAAGAAGACACGAACCTGCTTGCTGTTACCTGCCTGGTGAGAAGACTCTTGGCGTCGGTCATCCTGTTCAACGCAAGAATCGTCACCTACGTCGTGCCGAAGTGCTGCGTGATGCCGGCCAGCAGAAGGGAGCGGAAGCGGAGAAGAGATATTGGCTCTATTCGGTATAGTGATAGTTTTTCTTTTTCTTTTTGAAAAATAGCTTTTGGTTGGATTGTATGGCCGAGGGCTGTAACGTTGAACAGGTGGGCTGAAGAGGGTGAGAAGGATGGGGTTGGAGATTTTATACATGGTAGGAGGTATAATTTTCTTCAATGCTAATGATAAAGTTAGAACTCAAATCCATTGAAACCATAAAAAGCTACTTCAAATTAGTTTTCAACTTTCAGCTTCTCTTAATATAAATAGAGACTGGCTTTTGATTTCCGACTACGAATAAACCGTCCATTTAAAATAACTTTCCACTTCCAGAGAAAAGAAACCGAAAAACAGACTCCAAAGGTCCTGGCCGTCTTGAATGCGCAAGGCACACGGGCCACGGCCGGCTATCTCCAGACTAGAAGACGCGCGCCCGTGCGTGACGAACTGCCTTTTGCCCGTTCGGTTCGGCTTTGCCGTTTGCCTCAACGGCGCGAGCCCGGGTTCCGCTAGCCTGACGACGACGGAGCGCACCGTCGCGTACTCCTCGTCTCGTGTACATGTGAATCTACTAGTTCAAAACTCATAAGCAGCACTACAACTGCACCACTATAAGTGGACGTGATTGCTACCAAGCAGCTACTATGTCTATACGGGCTAAACTTGCACGAATTCATATTGAACGATGCAGCTAAAATCTCTGACAAAGTGACAAAAGGAAAATTCAACCCATTAATCAAACTCTAGAAAAGCATGTCAAATAACAGAACGACATCACCCTATTAAAATCAGAAGAGCTACTGATTTAACCGAAATGGAACAATGGCAAGGGCCATCAGATCACTACTGTGGAAATTGCACAGCAAAATTACTAAAAAAAAAGAATGATAAAAAATCAACAGAAACCTCACTAAGCAAGCGGCCATCAACATTCCTGAAGCTCTCTATAAGCTAGTAACTATGCATCCTAGCTAGCTACCTTTGCCAAACATCAGGGACGCTGGCTCGTGCCCTCATGGCGCTTGGGCAGTCTCGTCCTTCGGCTTGTCCTCCGGTGGCGTCCTTGTCCCCGAGTAGGAGTTCCGGATTTCAGTAATCCTCCTGATCACCTCGTCCATTTTAGGCCGCTGCTCGGGGGGGATGGCGACACATGCCATTGCAACCTGGAGCATCTGAACCATCTCGTCCTCAATGTTGGGATGCCTTAGCAAGTCCACATCGAAAACCTCTGCGGTCCATTCTTCTCGAACCACAGACTGCACCCATCTTGGCAGGTGCTCGACGGAATCCTCGCGCCCGGGAGACCTGAGAGGGGCTTTTCCGGTTAGCATTTCGAGGAGAAGAACACCGAAACTGTAGACATCAGACTTCTGAGTTGGCTTCTTAGTCTCGAGGACTTCTGGTGCGCGATACCCGACAAGCCCGACAAGCCGTGCGGAAGCAGGCGGAATCATGAGCTGTGCCAGGCCAAACTCAGAGACACAACCGTCCAGGTTCTGTGACAGAAGTATGTTCGATGATTTGAGGTTGCCATGGATAAACTTCCCGCCTCCCTCAGCATGAAGATGAGCAATTCCATGAGCTACACCAAGGGATATCTTTACTCTGGTCTCCCAGTCCAATGTGGCTCTTCCAGCAGTTTTATTCCCTGAAAGTATTTTTAATCAACCGCAACCATGTCATTTCATTTCAATAGTCAATACGCACCACAGACACTCATCAGTCATCAACCACAGTTTGATGCTTCTGAAATAAGCTAGAGCGGTTAAAGTAGACTGTTATATTTCAGTACGATGCTTACAATGAAGACTAATTATATATGCATTTTCTAACCTATGATTTAGAAAAAAGAGGATAACTAGGAGAAATAGAGACAAGTTTCTTTAATTCCTTCTTTCAGGCATGATTTCAAAATGTATTAGTAAATCAGAGAAGAAAAGAAGTACCTCTCCATATAACTTTACAAAGGAAAAAAGAGCAATAATTTGACATGGATATGCACAAAGAAATGGAAAATGCTGCCTCACAGACGTAGGAACTCCAGCACAGAACTAAACACTAGAATGTCAATCAACAAAGGAAGATGTTGACATCAGGTTATACCACTTACACCTATTTCTCCTGATGACAAGGTTCAAAAGAACAAATCACATGAAAGTGTATTTATGTTATCTTACTCAAGAAAAAAAAATTGATTGCAGGAGTTTGGCAAATAGTAAAGGCCAAATAAATCCATGTATTTTACAGGGTTAATTGCAAATGGTTCATTGATAAAAATCGAAGGAGTCATCCCAGAGTGACCACAGAATTTTAATTTAACTTTTAAGAAAATCACATAGGTAACACAAGGATTCACCACAATAATTAGGGTTGTGCCATTCCCAGTTTCCCACTGCTAGCAATCTGATATGCTACGTAACTGTCAAATTGAATCTATAGTTTGAATATCTTGATTTCAAGTTAAATGTTGCATAAGTTGTAAACTGGAACTAGTGCCTATTAGTTGAGTCAGAAACTCTGAATTAGCCATTTTCCTAGCTTACGGAGGGACACATTGAATAGGCTAGAAGTTCAGACTTCAAATATATAAGAGGTAAAACAAAGAACATACCATGCAAAACAGCAGCAAGGCTACCAGATGAGACATAGTCATACACCAGCAGCTTCTCATCCTTTGAGTAATAGTAAGCACGCAATGGAATAACATTTTGGTGCTGGCCAACCCTGCCAATTATCTCCATCTGCTGTTCAAAATCCTTCCTCCCCACCACCACCTCTTTCAATCTCTTGACCACTACTAAGGTGCCATCCTCAAGAACAGCTTTGTAGGTAGTTCCATAACTTCCTTTTCCAAGGACTTCAGCTGAAGCTCTCAGCAAATCCTCCAAGTCAAAAGTATATGAACAGCCCTCGAAGAAAACCAATTTATTCCTCTCTGCTTCCTGAACACCACTGCTGTAGTCTTCCTTAGGGTTTTCTACCCTTCCACCTGCAACAGCTTTTCCTTTGGACGACAAAGCTGTGGCAGGTTCTCTGTGTTTCTTTCTCTTGAAAATACATAGCCAGAGTACGATAATCAAGATAAGCAACAATACCCCTCCTCCAGCAGAACTTGCAATTATAACACTAGTGCTGATCCTTTTCCAGAAGCTCTTCTTGGTCTTGCTGGGCGTTGATGGTGATGGTGTCGAAGGAGAAGGTGCAGTTCCAGGACATGGTTCCAAAGGAAATCCACATAGAAAAACATTCCCCAAGAAGGAACTGGCTGGGAATTTCTGCAGGGAGGGCGGTATTGGCCCACTGAGGTTATTGTAGCTCAAATTCAAATGCCTCAATTTGGGGAGTTGGAGGTCAGGGATAGGTCCAGAAAGAGAGTTGTTCTGGAGAAGCAGTGCAGTAAGTTGAGTGAGATTTTGCACTCTCAATGGGATTTCTCCATCGAAAGTATTGTAGGACAGATCTAGGAATGTTAAACTGGACGAAAGGGAAGTCGGTATGATTCCAGACAGATTGTTATGCTGAAGATAGAGTGAATGGAGAGAAGGAATAGATCCTACATCAGGAGGGAGGTCAACAGTAAGGCGATTGGACCTAAGGCTCAATACTTCCAGGGCATCAAGCTTGCTAAGCGTGTCCGAGGGTATTGGGCCAAAGAGTCCTACTGCAGGCAGGCGTAGTGTGTGCACACGGCTCTTGTCCGGTGTGCATGTCACCCCCACCCAAGAAGTGCAGAGAGGGGCCATGGAGCTCCAGTTGAGCTTCCTGCCGTGAGGCAGTGATGCAGCAAATGCAAGAAGAGCCTGCTTGTCGGAGTTCAGATCAGCACTTTTGACACCAGGAACGAATGCAAAGAGAAGAGACGCAGCCACAAAAGCTACAAGTGTAAGATGTTGCATGGTTGAGACTTGCTGGAAGCGAATCATATCCAATACTATAATCCAAGCTTTCCCATCAGCTCTTCACTCCTATAGCATGAGGAAAAAAACAAAAGTGAAAGTGAAGCATAAAATTGAGGCCATATTACTTAGCAAAGATAAAAGGAAGGAATTCAGGATAGGAAACATGAAGCATAAAACTTTGCCCTAAGATGAAATTTCAGCACTAACTGACTAATCAAAAAATAGATGCTCGGGAAAAGATGAGAGGATTGGCACTTCCATTCTATCTTGACCATGTTACAAAGAGGACAGCGAGTTGAATAAGTGAGATGTTTTCTTCTATTAACAGTCTACCAGTAGCATCTCCATATTCATAGTTTTCAAATCAAGGTTCCGTCTTAGATCATTTCAAAGACAGACTCCTAGACCAGCTAACAAATAGTAAATATTTTATTACAAATACAACTCTTATGAGCTAACAGGGGTTTGATGCATCAAAATTAAATTAAGGTACTGTATTAGGTCTAATAAACAACAAATAGTGTACACATGTACGATAAGGCAATTTCCTCGAGAGTTTCAGGACAGTATTTAAGAGCTCTCCAACTTGTTCCTAGTTAAGCTTTCACTCCGCATAACCGGGAATAATTCACTTTGCCGTTCAAGTGCAACTGGAGCTCTCATGATCAGCACAAAAGGCTGGCGTAGTTTCATTCTTGTAATTAAAAAAAAGGAGAGAAGTGCTTTCACAGTGAGGCATTCTATGCAGGGCACGTCATATTCTTACCACTACATAGTAAGCTCCCCTCTCAAAGGAAACACACATGGCTCCTGTTGTCTCTTCCTCTATCCCAAGTCCCATACTTAAGAACCACCATCAAGCTGGTTTGCTCTAGTTTACCTTGAATCTTTTTAAAAGGAAAGTTTGGATCATTCGCATATGACAAAAGGAAACCACCCATCGGCCATCTCACATTACAAAGTAGCCATCGCTCATCAGCCTCCTTTTTATAAAGCACGCACCTATTATCTCTACTACTTCTAATTACAAGTTGGTGGCAGTGGTCTGTCCCCTCTCGGGCATACCCACGAAACCGTCATTGTCCCGATCTTCTATATATTGGCGAACGGAGAAGGTTTTAATTCGGTTGGATATGCATACATGTGTGATCTGCGGCATATCAAATTCTTATCTCAATTAGCTGATTCTATTTCCATATACTGCACAGCCAATTCTTTTTACATATACTGCACGCATACAGCTTCTGATTTACCATGAGCCTTTGAGTTGCTATATGCATCCTTTCCATTAAATATTTACTTGCATGTGTAAATAAAATCATCTTTTTTTATCTAATCACGTATGGTCTTGATTCCGGCGGCCAGTAGCATATGCATAGCTATGCATGACACGACTAGATAAGTTTGTTATCTCTATCTTTACTAATTCTAATTAGGAGTTGGTGGTGGTACGTCCGTTCTCCACCCTCACCCCGACACGTGTGCGCACCTGCATGGCTAAGTGGCAAGCGGGCAATGATCACCCCGGTAGATTGGATTGGATCATTCCGTCTGGGAGGTAAATGAATATACATGACTCATTTATTGCTTTCTTTTCTCCCATTGATCTGGCATTCGAATCGGCGGCCATTGCTCCCAGTGCTTTTCGGATTGGATTGATTGATTCCCTTCCGAAGGAAGCAGAGCTTCGATTTATAGAGTTGGGTCTTGTGGAGAACATGGACCCCGGGTATCTGCATGGCGGTCCGCGAGGACTACCCAAAAGGGGATGGGCTGAGCCGACTACACAGAGATGAGCACCACCCAGACTACAACCGTTGTATCCAACAAGGAAGGGCTAAAGATAGAAACCGACCTTGAATAGGAAAGATATGATTGTAATCCCGTATACTAACGTATTCGGTTAGAGATAGAATCTCCACCTTGTAACCGACTAGGACTCCTTGTAACCACGCCCCTCCACTGTATAAAGGGGGGCGGGGGACCCTAGGAGGATCATCAGATCATAGCATTGAGATAGATCATCATAATTCCAGAGCACAGGACTAGGGTATTACCTTCGCCGCGAGGGCCTGAACCTGTATAAACCCCTGTCTTGTGTTACCATCGAGTTTGGATCCAGCACCTAGCCCCATAATCATTATTGCCGACAACAAACGTCGATAGGTCTCTTCTCGCCTCTTTCCCTTTTTTTGCCTTCTTTACTCGACGATTTCTTAATTTGGATTCCATAGATATCTCCTCGGTTGTTGAATTTATATAACCCCACCGCTTCTTGTCTTTTCTGCAGATGTGTTGAGCTTATTTGTTGAGTGGAGGTAATGAGCGACCTTCCTGATCTCGTTGATGCGGTGCAAGAGCAGATCGCCGGTGGTGGGCGGCGAGATAAATTTGGGCGGCTTCTTTGAGCTCGCCATGAGATGATGTCAATAGGTTGAGGGAGGCGCTCGCGGGGGGAGGCGAGGAGGCGGTGGAGCTGGTTGATAGGGTGGGGCTATGGCATGGCCGGAGCAAGGCATACAAGCCATGCACGCCGCTGATGATGGCAGCCACATACGGATGACGCCTACCTTTTCCATGCCTTTGCGCCCATGGGGCAGCAGGCGATGCTTCTTTCGGTCGATCAATCGATCTCGAATTATGGTGTACAAATTTACAATCCCAATTCCCAAGTGCTATGATGTTATTATTTAAGTTTGTGAAATTAAAGATAATTTTAAGCTCGAGTTTGTAAACAGGTGTTTGGAATTTGTATGCTTCGATGAATTGATTTAAACATTTATCCATTGCACATTCAGAGTGAACATTATTATTCAGATAAGATTAGTGTTTTTTGTAAATAATTTTTTATCGCAAATTAAGTTTCCGTTGCATCGCACGGGCACAAATACCCCTACTGTGCATAAGCACTGCACTTAGGACTAACAAACCGTCATAACGAAAACAGTGGACAGATAATGCCAATAACTCTTTCAACAAGACTCCCAAAGGGAAAGTTGCTAGATTCCCTTGAATGGAGGCGATCTCCTAAATGTACCAGCGCATAACACCACATTATAGCTCACCAAACGTTACGTCTATACCTGTACGGTTGTGTTCTAAAGAACCAAATGCTTACCAAAAGCAATAGCATCGTACTAAAGGCCAGGACATATAAAGCGAAAGCTCTCTGAAGCATGCAAGAAACCAAAGGGAAAGGGGAGAAAAGACGGGAGCTTTGGACTTCTGGAGGGAAGGTGGGAGCTGGGATAAATAATGTGGGTGTTCGTGGGCTGCATGGGCTACCCTGGCACGGCCTACACAAATCCATTCACACCATACAACAGATTGTGTACTGAGTAAAGTCAAGATATCACTACCTGAAACTCGGTAAAACAATATTACTGCAACAGTAGAAAGCTTTGCTAACAAAATGAATTATTAACACATATAGAAAAGGCAAGTAATAAGAATTATCACTAAATTCTAGAGAGTACTCCCGACCAAGTGGTTCTTTAGTTAGTACTACTTCCTACCAAACTCTTTGGGCATTAAAGAAAGGCCAATTTTTTAGAAACAATTTATCTCTTTATTTCGAAAAAAAAAAGTTGAGCAGAAACCAAAGAAACAGTTTACCAAAGCCCAATCTGTAGCAAACGAAACGAGCGCAGCAAACTACATTGCGCTAATCTATGACAACCCATATATCCACCCCTCCCTCAATTCCAATCCTAAACCAGGGGAGCGAATCAAGAATCAAGCCAAAGTTCCAATCTCGCCACCAAATTTGAACCCCGAAGCGAACCCTCTTTGCATCCAAGAAAGCAACTGAAGAAACGCAAGGCGCCTCAACAACAGAGAAGGGTCCCAACCTTTGGCAAGCAGAAATCGAGAAACGGCCGCCTCCGTCCCGCACCGTCCGCCTCAAGATCCAATCTCCCGTCGGAATCACGCGAGGAGCGCGTCGATCGAGAACCGGGACCAGGAGTTAGCACGAGGAAGCAGCCCGATCTGCCCGGAAGCGGCCGGCATTGCAGCGTGGCGCCGCGGAGAGCTCGCCGGCCGCCGCTCCCTTCCACGTCCTCC
Organism: Guadua angustifolia; assembly: GCA_036346375.1. Taxonomy (NCBI): domain Eukaryota; kingdom Viridiplantae; phylum Streptophyta; class Magnoliopsida; order Poales; family Poaceae; genus Guadua; species Guadua angustifolia. Next base: position 40,835,096 of record CM070501.1, on the reverse strand, counting down.
TCGCGGGCGACCGGACCGGCGATCACACTTGCGAGTCGGCGACGGTGACTGAGCTGTCTTCTCGTGCGTCTCTGTGCGGTGTGTCGGGGTTCGTGGTGTGAAGGGTGGGTGCGGGACTGCGGCTGTGTGCACTTCGCTGTGCGCAAATTTGGTGTGTATTTAAGAGAAGCGTGTTTGTTTCTGGGGATTTGTGTGGGTGACGGGCTTGACCCCGAGCGCTGCTTGGATACCAAAATCTGGTCCACCCACGCTGATGCACGCGATTTTACTTTAATATTCTGAGCCATCTAACCAAGGTTTGTTTGTTTCAGTTTTAGATTCTCTAAAAGCTGAATTTTGAATTATGATTATAGAGAAACTGATTCTCTAAAAACTGAATCCAAAAGCACATATGAAGTGGATTGTGGATTCTAGTGTATATGGGTGGGCTGGATTGTGAGAATCGGATTCTAGAATCAACCTATTTGTTTTTATTCTGCTTTTGAGGCCAAAATCCAGAATCAAAAGCTAAAACAATCAGACCCTAAATAGATTAGAATTCTAGACTTTTCAAACCAGTCTAAAAGTGACCGGACGACGTCGATGAGAACTAGAGGAATTTTTTTTACTGTTCTAGCTCGGTTTATTTTAGTTTTTTCATAAATAGCTGTTAATATGAGCAAATCATAGAAATAGCTACTAAACAGTGAAATCCTGCTAATGTGGAGTGCTGAAATTTTTTTAATTGGTTTCTAGCCGTTCAAGTCCATGGGATTTTTTTTTTTTTTTGCATTTTTTCCTACGGATCCAATCCTTGAAATTTAGGCCCGTTTTTTTTCTCCTAGAATCAAATAAATCCAACCAAGCGGAATAGGACTGGAGCGTTTCAAAGCGAACGTTTTTTTTAGTGGTCGAATCGACTAGCAACGGATTCGATTCTACAATTTCTACCAAGAATCCGGAACCATTTCCGTTTCTACTAGAATCTGGAACCGTACCAAACGGGGCCTTAATTTATATTTTCTGCTGACGAGAAATCAGTTTTTTTCTAGAGGCGAGGAGCAAATTCTAACGGTTCCAGACCACTGGAATCGGCGAGGGCTAGTGAATTTTATACTCAGGGGCCTCAGGGCACATATCACGGAGAGCAAGCAAACCATCGTCATCGACGATAGATCACTAAATCTAAGAGTAAAATATCATGGATTCGGATAGAAAATAGGAGATAAAAGGCCAAAATACCGCCCAATTCTGGAATCGCTCGATTCCCTAGCACGCAATTCTAGTGATTGCAGACCACTGGAATTTGGTAATGCCAGCTCCCGCCCACAAAAAAAATAAAAAAACTGATTTCCCGTTAGCAGAAAATATAAATTAAATTTCAGTGGATTGGATTCACAGGAAAAAATGCAAAAAAAATATCTTGCGGACTAGAACCACTGGAAATTGATTAAAAAAATTCAGCGCTCCACATCCACAAGATTTCACTGTTTAGAGGCTATTTCTGTTATTTTCTCGAATCAACGGCTATTTATGAAAAAAATTAAAATAAACCGGGCTAGAACAGTAAAAATTTCGCTGGAATTGGGATGAACATATATTGTAAGATGAGAAAAAATGGTCATCTTCTGTGAAAGGTTTTTATTGGTTACTTGTTTCATTTCTAAATAGGTTATATACTACTCTCTCTGTCTAAATTTATATGGTATATTTTTGAATGGTCTTATCCATAAATATGACATATTTCATGTTCTAATGTAAATTAATGTGATGTTTCCTTTATATTCCTAATAAATTTCTAGATTTACTTGATATTCTCTACATAAATGCATTAAATATAGTGCTTAAATATAATATTTAGGGGTGATCTAGTTATTTTTAATATTTCCTTAGTTTATATGTCAAGAGAAAATATGTTATATAAATTTGGACGAAGGAAACAGTAGATTTGCCTTAAGATTCGTGCATTTTATCCTACGGAGTTCAGCTAGTCCTTAATTCTAGAATTTCGGTAGGCAGGAAACAACTAGTGGAAGGGAGCAATAAAGTCAAGGTGCAGTAGTAAGTAGTAAGTACTCTGTCCGTCTAAGCTTAAAATGCATATTCTTTTTAGTATATAGACAAAAAGATATTGAAAATGACTAGATTATCTTTAATTATTATCATCAAACACTAATTCAAAGCATGTATATAGAGAATATAAAGTAAAGATAGATATTTATTAGGGGTGTAGAGGGAACATTACACTAAATTTGTATTGGAATATGAAATATATTCTATATTTTTGACAATTCTATTAAAAAATACGTATTATAAACTTAGACGAATGAAGTAGATGCTAAATATGGGGTCAGCGGGATTATAGGTGTGCGAGGTGCATTGAAGGGGTGTAGTTAGTTTTATTTTATGCCCGTTTGAACACGGAATTTTTTTACTATTTCTTGTGGGGGCTAAACTATTTCATGCAGAAGTATTATGAAATTTATATGTTCCAAATATGCAAAACCCTAAATTCGACGTAGGTGATCACTTTTTCCCCTGGCTCAAGTCTCGGGCAAGAAATACATGCACACGTGGATACATTCAGTGGTCAAAGTGTGTGTCAGCGCTCCATGAGGTTCTAGCCTCCGTTTTAGATTAGACGTGTGCTAGAGACACCCACGTATGCGCCTATGGGCATGCGTGTGAAAGTTGTGTGTGCGCGTGCATGTGTGCCTCTTTTATTGTAATAAAAAAAGTTTGAATAAAACATGTCACTAAAGGTGTATAGATTTCTTAGATAATTAAATAACGGAATTGCTTTGCTAAACTAGTTCAGCATGCTTAACATTCGCCCGGTTTATCATCCTGAAAATTTATCGTTTAATTTTGAAAGGATTGCCTCCACGAAATTTGGATGAAGTGATGAACAATTTGGATTCAACCAAACTGCATTGTTGAAGTAAGGGCGCATCAATATTGTGCTGATGGTAATTTTTTCTGCTAGACTACTAGTAGTAAACTGTACTCCATCTAGAGTTTACTTCAATTGGGCCACGAAGGCTAATTATGCCCTGCTCTGGCTTCTGCACGATCTAGACAACTGACTTTCTTTACTATGGACGGACGGCCTGCGGTTGGAAGATGGAACACAACAGTAAAGAGATAGGACCGCCGTATCAATTGCACGCTGCACGGCTATATATTTGTGGCTTTGCGATCAGAACCAACTTTATCAAGATCTAATCCTTTAAAAAGCTGCGCTGGATAAAACATCAGTTGTGTGGTCTTATGGCCTACGGGAGCTGAGCAATCATGTTTGTTCCACCACAACATTCCATGAAAAAGTATACGATTTCCGTTCAATTCTACGATGTAGTTCAGAGAGCACTAAGCTAGTGCATTTTTAGCCCATATGCAAGCAATTGGCTTCTTTTTTGAAAAAAAATTCAAAAAAAATCGAAAATCGACTGGTTTTCACCAAAAATTGGCCGGATTTGACCAAAAATCAACCGTCCAATTGGTAGGTGCTGACCACTGCGGCGTTGTCATATGATTTTGACCTAAAACCGGTTGATTTGATCGAAAACTGGTTGGTTGACCGAAAATTGACCGGTTATACGTGGCATAAATTTTTTTGAATTTTTTTAATTAGACCAGTTTTAGATATCGAACCGGTTCGGTACAATCGAAAACCGTAATTTTGGTTGGTTTTATGAACCCTGATCAGGAGATGAGAAAAACAATGTTTTTGTGCTCACCAGTTGCAGCTATTGTGCTAAAAGATTCCATGCCTTCTGCTGCTGGATTGGCAGGAAGTATGAAATGGTGAGTCTTTTCCTCTTCGTTTTTGAACATGTTTGGGGGGCTGTTTAGCATATAGTATTGATTTTGATTGATCTATCTTATGGCTACGGGTAGTACTGCTTCGGTGGTTGGTGAATCCGTGAGAGCAACGCAACAAAATATTTATGGCTAACGTCTCAGATCAACAACCTACTGCAGATATGAAACCTCCAAACTCCACAGGACTACCTTCAGAGAGTACTCCTAGATTCAAAATCTCGCTGAGACTTTATCTCATCCGAAATTTTGACTTTTAGCTAGGATCGAGATTTCAAATCTTAATAGGATAATTTTTTTTCAAATAAAGGGTTGGTCATCTCCCCCCAAAAAGCTAGCTCAATAGAGGTGCTTCACCTTTATAAACAAATAAAGTAGGACTATTCCCAACAATCTACCCTCACACATTGGGCCGAGATTATCTAGAACCACCGGGCCACTGGATACCACTTGTCAACACACCTAAGCGTCAGCCCGATTAGTGATGGACTAACAGAGTATTTATGGACCGGTCAACTGTAACAAAATGGAAGGGAAATTGTTTATTTGTGTAGGTGTGACAATTTGAAGCCAAAGGCTTACAAACCACAGCTAGCTAGCTACTGTAATGTTTTGCGCACTTCTATCGATTAACTTGAGTATTTTGTCTAAGAATCTGTTAGTGCTATTCCGATCATGCTCTATATTTTTTTAGCCTACGCTACATCATATTGTAGAATATAGTAAGATAACGAAAATTCTAAGCCTCTTAAACTAAACAAGACAATGAAAAGGTTGCATCTCTTGGTCCACAGATTGGTGTTTTTTCGATAAAGGAAGTTTTTATTAATTTTAATAAATTACATTAAGGTGATACAATTATACTAAGAAAACTCCCGGCCTTTACACAGTTAGGGTGTACACAGCCAAACACACACACACAAGAAAAGACAAAGGAACCGTCGCGGCAAACTACATCACGCAATATTGTCTTCAAGACTATCCACCATCATAGCAACACTTGGACCGCGATAAAAGCTCTCCAATGACAACGTCTTCAAGAAGGACTCGATACGCACACGCACCGCCATTGCCATGATCCAACCAGTGAAGGTCAGACCAAAGGTTTTCACCTCGGAGAGTAAATCCTCATACTACAAAACAATGCCTTCAACAAGACCATTGCCAGGCACAACCAACTAAGGTCAGACCTAGGGATTTCTCCCTGAAGTCGAAGTACCGGAGATCTCAGTGTTGCAACCACCCTCATTCCAAGCTAGTGCCACCATACCACTTAATCTTAGCCAATAGCAACGACCACCTTCTCAAGGCCAGACAAACAATTTTTAGATGTTCGACTCTACGATGATAGATTCGCGAGCTAGCCAATAGGCACACGATCATCAAGTCCATAGAGTACATCTAAAAAATGAGTTGTGTCGCCTAAGAAACGCGAATCCGCGAATCGATGCTAAGATGACATAGGTCAAAAGAAATGTATGAACAACGCTAGTAAGAGATGAAGACGCTGAAGCGAAGAGTAATCACCTAGATCGCCCATCATCCACAAGTTGCCGAAGCCAGCCACCAGCACCAGTGTTGGCAACAACAAGTGAGGGGATCCAACCTAAACCACCATAAGGCACCGAGGGGCCAACAGCTGCCACCGCCCGCCGGGCCTCCCGCCACTGTGAAGGACCAGACGCCGACCCTCAAGCCGATGCATAGGTGGGGCGCCGCACCCGGGAACAACGACTGACATCCGGTCGACAAGACTCCCACCAAGAACAGCTAAATCCAAGGGCGAGAGCACGAATCCGGAGAGGGGCACCAAAGATCTGGCCGTCAGACCACCGGAGCTCCACCCGCCGGAGAGGAGAACGCAACCACAGACAGATTGGTGTTTATAGCCAGCCTACAAGTAATCCTACACCTTTTTCTGCCTTTACACATGACTACATCTAATCATGTACTATATTGGTCAGTCGCCACTTGCAAACATCGATTTGACAATAGGACGTACGGAATCGAAAAGCAGTCATCATATTATCGGAAAAGGACTTCTCGAGAGTATCAACGAAACGATTAGAATAATCCTTGATGTTACGGCAGTGCTTTACGATGTGATCTAGATCTATATAACTCTACAATGTTTGGGAGCTACGGGCTGTCTGCCGGTCGGGCGCCACGCAGCCCTTAAACACCGCAGTTTCTATGTTACAGAGCTACAATGTTTTTATTAAAAAAAACTCTCTTGTTAACATTGGGTTACAGTTTTTTTTACTTTCACTGTTTTTTAAAACAATTTGTCTCTATGTTAAAATTCAGGGGGTCAATCACGGCAAAACGTAGAATTTTAACTAACTAGTAAATTAATAATATTGGAGAGATCGCCATTAGCATGACACATGGCATTTTGGCATAGTAGAAACTACAGTACCACAGCTAGGTACCTTTTTAAAAATATATATATTTTTTGTTTTTAAAAATCCCTTTCTCTCTTAAAATTGAGCTATAATATTTTTTTAAACTGTTAAAATTGAGGGGTCATCCGCAACAACGAGCAAGATTCTAATCTAGTTGAACTTGACAACCGGAGTACTCCAACCTTTTTAGTACAGGTATAAGTAAATTGCACTGTTCCACGGTTTAGACATTTTCACACAAAACTTCATACTTATGATTCTTGGTGCTGAAATTTCTTGGTCCACCACCTGGTGGCAATGAATGAAATTCTCATGCGTTCATCTATCTTTGCCGCTTTTGTCTTTTCAAAACTGGCTTAAATAATCATTTGGCCAGCGCAGTCGCGTACCTAAAATCTGATTCTAGAGGCTCGAAATTGACAACATGTTGGAGAAGATAAGACCTATAAAAAAAATAACAAGCAAGCAACATAAGCATGTGAATATCTTAAGTTTTTAACACAAAGCTAATCGCAAAAGACAGGCAAGTAAACTCCAAGGAGAAGAACGTCCAAACAAAATTTTTCTTTGGGCAAACAAAAGAATTGTAAATTTAGGGAACTGTTCTGACTCAAAAGTTATTATACACATAGATTAGAATGATTGGGCGTCATAGAATGGTCAACACTATAGCTCTGTTGCTACGCTTTTAACAGTGACTGGTAGTTCTATACGGTTAACCAGCTGCTTTGATGCCCCTGTCCACTCCTGCAAATGGGACCCACTAGCTGACCTAAACTAACTGGATCCTTACCCCTGAAGGGACTGCAACACCAGGGTCGTCTGATCAGCCGCTTTTTAATCTAACGGTCCACGTGCAACTGTGTAAATTTTTGAGACTGTATTAGATCTCAATTCGTATATGCCAGCATGCTTTTCAAACTTAAAACATGTGAGTGCAACACGACTGCATTCCTTTAAATTAGAAACCAACGTGTGGCAGCAGGGACTGACCAAGGTTGGCAAGAAATTCATTATTTCATACGGTGAACAGTTGAAACTTGAAAAATGTCAATGCAACAATAATTATAAAAAAAAGTTATAAATATGTAGTGTTCCAGCACTTGGATTTTCAGTACAATAATCACTCAAAACCGAGCCTCCTGATACCCCACAATCTTATCTTTTGGCAGATATATGAAAAGATGGGGGAAATGGAAAACCAAACAGAGACTGATTGTAGCACCACCTAGCAAATGCAAGGAACAAACAGAATAAGGAACAAGATTTTTTTTTTTAATTTAGGAACAAGGAACGAGATCTTTACAGATGGTAACCATCATAGCGGACCAAATGGCTCCGGTAGTGGCTCGAACCGGTGATTGAAAGGGCTCTGGTCGGACTTGTCGTCGATACTGTGCAACCAGTTCGTGTTCCTTGTGTCCTCCCTCAGCAAAATGGCCTCGTACTGTGAACTGCCGCATATATCCAGTTCACTCAATGTCTCTTTAGTTCCAATGCTTTCCCTATCTGGGGAACCAGTTGAGCTCCCGCCATTGTGTGAAAGAACTCCGTTAGAATCACCAGAGAAGTGTCCATTGATGCTACCACTGTCGGAATGTCGGTCACCATTTGTGATGGGATGGCCAGGGTCCAACATTCGAGCTGGCCGGCCCTTCAGAGCAGTAGACCGGATACTATGAGGAAATAGAGATGCACCGCGAATGCCACCCAGGTTTTGTCGAATGTCCTATCATAAATAAGAGCGATTCGGTTTCTTCTAAAGAATATTATAATAACTAAAAAAAACATCAAATAATAGTACATTAGGTTCTAGACCTGCAACATTACAATTCACAGGCCATACTAGATTTCTCCTAAAACATCCATATTTTCCATTTTGGGCATCAGTCTAGAAATCACTCATGCAGTGAACACAACAATTGTTTGAAAGCTTGCCCACATCCAAATGAAAATTAACAGTTTGTAATGACACTATCGCAGAGAAGTAAAAACAGGCAAGGCCTTATTAATTTTAATGTAAACACGAGGGGTGAACATACCATGTGCTTGATTGCCATGTCAAGTGACTTCCTTGATATTGTCCTACCGAATCCATTATCTGCGCTTGCGACAGACCGGGAGGGTCTAGCAGGTTGACCTTCCATAACAGACATCTCAATCTGTCTATTCTGGTGTCCATTGGTAAGTGCAGGTGCCTTGGATGGTGCACCAGAAAATTTACTTCGAGTAATAGCAGGCACAGACGTCTTTTTCACAAGAGCTGAGGGAACTGATTCAGCATTCGCGGTTGACCTGGCCCCCAAACCCATTCCTGGTCGTGCTCTACCAGCAGAGAGTGGCCTTTCTGGTAGCTTAGTCCTTAGGTTAGGCGGAGTTTCACTTGGGAAATCTGGAATATCTAGTGGCCTAACTGGAGCTCGTGACCGTGGATTTGGGGAACTTGGACGGGATGATGGCGCTGACAAAGGTGCTGAACTTCGACCATTACTGGCTACCAGTCGGCCATTAGATGTTAAGTTATTGCTGCCAGAAATCCGCCCAACAGAAGGTGAGCGACCAACGGATGGAGCTGATGAACGCATGACAGGCTGGCGCGTAGGTGTCGATGACCGAGAGCTAGAACGGCTCACTAAAGCAACTGTACTTGAGGAAGAGGTAGTACGATTGATTGCAGCAATTGTACCAGAGGATGAGCTGGGACAACTCACTGCAGGAGCTGTGCTTGAAGATGAACTGGGCATGATTCGAGGCTGAGAGGTTGGAGTTGATCGTCTCGAGTTTTGTGCAGATGTGATCTTCACAGCAGTCGAGTTGCCTATAGCGTTGGGCACAGAAGGACGAGTTTTGACTGGAGTAGACGGACGGGTTTTGACTGGAGTAGACGGACGGGTTTTGACTGGAGTAGAGGTCCGCGTTGGCACTGGATGTGAAGCTGGAACTGATGGCTTTGATGAAGGAAGAGTGCTAGTCCTTTTGCTTGGGGTTGTAGGTCTCAAACTGACAGAGGAAATGCTTGCATTGAGAACTGACGACCTGTTGTTCCTAGACATAAGAGTAGATTGAATCGAAGAGCGAGAAACAGAGTTACTTCGCGCTGGTCTATTGGGAACTGTGGAATGCCCATGCTCTGTTTCAGAAATGGAAAGCTGCAACAAACATGTGATACAGTTCAGTTAATTATGATCATCACCATATGGCTAACTGAGCAAATAGTAGGTTGCAAGAAGAAGTTGTACAGCTAAGCATGTTCCCAGAATTAGATGAGAGATGGTCATGGTGTGATATGATCATATCAGGTTTGCCCATTCCTAACTACATGAAACTTGATTGCTTCCCAAAAATAACTTCCAATGTGTTATAGATGAAATGTACTACCGCAAATTATAGGAAAAAAATCTAAGGTGTAATATATGAATATAAACACATGTGTAATATTGTGAATTGTTCCAAATTTACTTAGTAATAACAAAATCATACAGCAAGTCAACAAGAGGCCTGAATGCTATGTATTCTATTGGTCTTCCAAGCATAGACCAAGGAGAAGAACAAAGGATTCTGCCTATTACATGAATTACCATTATTTTTTAAGTGGAGTTCGGCTGACAATATTGTCAAGATAGGATGGTTGACAAGTGAAAACTATACATATGATGCCTGAAATTAAGATGCATCTAGTAAATAAAAATATGCAATACCCATTAAGCCATAGGACCACCATGCCTTTCTACTATTGCAAGACTGTAGATCAGATGTAACAGCCCTGAGCAACTATTGAAGCAATGATAGAATCCTTCCAGTTAATAGCTTGGCAACAATATTATATTTGCAAGTCATCACAAAAAAAAACCTCATTTCATAATTGACACAAGATGAGGGTAATTACTAAATAAAAGAACTTCCGTGAAATCACTTTGGTTTGTGTTAACCTCCTGCAAACCCCTTTTAAACTATGCCTACTGATAAAAAAACCCACAAAACAGAATTAATAGCTTGGCAACAATATACACCACTGATAGTCACTATAGTTACAAGATGAAATAGTGCATTCAGTTGGCTGGGTTCAAATGACTACACTGATTTCTTGCAACTAGTTTATTTAGGACAGTTAAGTATGGTGGGCTGGTCAAAACATCCTTTAACACATTAAACTAATAGATACTGCTTTTGAAACTACATGTTGATCTGATATGAACTAGGATACAACGATACTTTGTTATCCCTTATACAAGCAAACCAACCAACATAGCCTATGTGAATTCAAATGCCACTGAAAATAATCCCTAAGGCTAAAACATACAGTTTGCACAAGGTATCTCGATACTGCTTGTACAAAAAGTCAAAAAGAATCTTGAAATTTGAAACAGCAGCACGTAAAATTATCTGAAAATAGTACCGACCCTTGATGTTCTGGTGGTCGAGGATGATCTAGTGGCAGTGCGTTTAGGCGCATTTGAGGATGGGGCTTTCTCAGCAACCTCCAATGCAGGAACACGGGGTGTTCTTGGGGGAGTCAGAAGCCTGACGAATGCATTCCAAATGTTATGTAACCATGTAAGAAGAAAAGAAGATAAGCAATGACACAAACACACATGTGCACACATCAAATATCATAAGTGTTAAACCATAAAACAGATGAAGCACCAAAACAAATGCAAGGTATACACTTCAACCAACAACACAAGCTCAATTTTCATGGCAAGCTCATGCAAATGGCATACAAATCAACCTTATCATATACCTAGATGGCTAACTATTTATCTCACCACAGTAGTGTGATATAATTAAGATGTTAGTGTGATACAATTAAGATGTGATAAGGGTTTTATATGTCACTACGTAAGTGCAAATGGAACGTTGCAGTAGTTACATACAGATGACAAATATTTGAACTGAACTTGTATTGAAACATTTGGTCAATTATAGGTTCTGAATTGCTACTAGTGTATCTTCCAATTTCCCAAAATGGTTTTCACAATGTAACATTTTTTCTCCAAATGTTACAGAACTTCATTTAAACTGTTGCAATATCATTCCAACATGAGCTAATTTAAGACATCCTAAAGTTGGCAATGCTATCGGAATGCCATTTTTTTTTTCAGATGCGTTTGATTTTTTTTTCCTTTCCAAGAAAAAAATACACATAGAGTATTTTCCTTTCCAAGAAAAAAGTACAGATAAGAGTATTTTCCTTTGCAAGAAAAAAGTATAGATGGAGTACGTGATGTCCTAAGCTTTGGGCTTTGCTCCTCTAGGAAGGAGCCCACAGAGCAACTATCCAGTTACATACTTCTCTTCGCACTCAACGCAACCAAACCTCTTAGGGCATGTACAATGATACATGTTAGCTGTCTGTAAAACCATGCCACCTAAGATTTTAGATGATGTGAAGGAGAGAGAAGGAGGAGAGAGAAAGTTGCTGTCTACTATTTAACAGACGGTCTTATAGACAGTTTTCTATTTTATGTACCATTGTATAGACAGTCTGTTATTTGGATGAGAGACCATTACAGACAACTATATAGACGATCTATTGTATAAGTTATTTTTAGTGATGTCTATAGATGATGTGGGGATATATTATAGACAGCTGCCGTCTATACCACTGTACATGCCCTAAGGCTCTAACTAAACCAAACAACCTCCCTACCAAGCCAACTTTGACCAGAAACAATCACATCCGCCACAACCGAAACGACCCAGCCATGATTTGGGCAACACCACTGATTCCCCGGACAAACAAGCACGATTCACCTAACCACAAGCACGATTGGTATAAAGTCGTGCTAGAACGACCAACAGAACGCCACAAACCGTTCCAAAACACCGCATTGCCACCCGCTTCACTAAGCTTAGATTAAGTGTTCACCGATTACCAAAAAAAACATGAAATCACACCCAAATTCAGCAAACCAAATCACCAACAAACGGGAGTAATAGTTAGTCAATCACCAGTCGTAGTCGTGCTTCCCGATCTCCGTGTCCAGCAAGTCGTCCATCTCAATCCCGCCTCGGACTCCAAAACGCCCCCCACCAAAGCGACACCCGGAACTGCAAACGGAGAAGGGGAAAAATCACTCATAAACTCAAACACTACCGAACTCAATAGCTGCAGTTACCACTTACTACTTACACTACCTCCGGCGATGGAGCGCGCGCGGGTCCGGCTAGGTGGCCGGGGATCGCTCGGCCGTGTGGGATCCGGATAGGTGGAGGAGGTCTCCGGCCTCGCCCGCCTCCCCCTCCCACGCACGCAAACGCGACGCTTCGAGAAGCTGGGAGCTCTTCCTCAAGTGTCCCCTTGGCCTTTGCTTGCGGCGATGAGCTCTACAGGCTGCGTGCGAGACCGCGAGGAGGGGAAGGAGGCGACTGAGACGGGAGAGGGAAGGAGCAAGAGAGAGGCTCAAACAAGGATTCGTGTGCTTCCCGCTGTCAATTTTTTTCGACGGAGATCCAGAGCGGTCGTTATTGGACTGCAACTTAACGAGCTGCATATGAACTGTTTAGAAGATACTTATTAACTGTTTAGATCTTTTAAAAATATTTTTTTTAAAATACTATACTATCTTTCATTGTAGAGATATATGCTGTTGAACATCTAAACCATTCGATTGCGCGATTTGAACAACTCTAGGATTGAAGATGCTTAAGTTAATTAAGAATATGTTTGAATCCATTAGCTTTAATAGTTAAATGGCTAATGACTAATAGCTGGCTAACTATTAGCTAAGACTATTTAGATCTACTAGCTAATAGGTGATTGGAAATTTAGTTGTTAATATAAATGTCCATTGTACCCTTGCATTAATTAGCTGTTTATATCTTTTTTTGGCAACTGTTTGCATTACTTAGGGACCGAAAGCAAATTGGTCTATTGACCATCCATTAGCTGAAATTAGCAGAGGGGAACAAGCTAATGAGATAATTATTGACTAATTATTAGTTAGGCTATTATCTGAACTGTTTAAATCCATTTCAATTAATTTTAATAGATAACTATTAATGCTAATGGATCTAAACAGGTCCTAATCCTTGTTGTGACAGAGGGGGCCAGGGACGTTTTCTTTTCGTTTGTTTTTTTGGAATCATGGGGCCGTAAATACTGGGGCCTATCCGTCACGCGATTTTCTTACATGTGGACCAGTGGATGTTTAAGTAGGTCTGATGTCGTAGAAATCGGTTTTGGTAAGGGATATATTGGTTATAGCAAGTTGATGCAGTTTTGGATTGGAAGGTCTCGATCCTAAGGAAATCGAGTCCAATACGGGCAGGATAGAAGATTGAGAAGGACACGATCGGGCTTTACATGGTAAGGAGAGATTGAGGCCAATACGGGTGATTGAGGAAACCGAGAAGGACACGTTCGGACCGAGTGCTATATAAGAGGATCAGAGGCGAGAGGAAAAGATGCCCAGAGCCAACCCACAAACACGCATCTACTTTTCCTTTACTTTCCTGTCAATTAGGAGTAGCTAATTTAGCTTGTAATCTTTCATCTGTAATACTCTTTGATCAATCGAGTTCGCGATCGCCGTATTGATCTTTGTTGCATTACACCCTTTTGGTTCATTTTTTTCTTCGATCTTGTTGCGCATCGCCTTTTTCGGGAAGAAGTGGCCTGTTTACCCCATCCAGTCTTTCCGCCCGGATCGACTAGACTTACCGTTCGCTTTGATCGAAATCGACTTACATAAGTCGATTAGATCCATTTATCTTCTTGTCGATTGCAAGGTCAAATCGGCTGGCACGCCTACACACTTGAACCCGGTGTTCGTCCGGTGTGTTGAGGTTGAAAACCCTCCGTCACGTTTTTGGTGTCAACACATTTTTGGCACGCCCAGTGGGACCAAAGAACCAATCTACAGGATGAACGCAAACAAGTCCATCGCTCCAACCAACGTCAACACTGTAAGTTCAACCTTCATTAGTTATGGTTTTGGTGTTAATGACAAATCCGATATTGAGTTTATCCCCTAATGCGATATTGTTCTTAATGACATATCTTATAACGAGACTAACATGTTTGTTTAGAATATCCTTGTTTAGTCTCATCGCATTGAAAAATGGAAAACCCAAGGTATGTTTGCATATTCATCTTAATATTAGTTGCATACTTTGGATTCAAGTTAAAGTATGAATGTCCCCATTACACTAACCACAAAATGTGCATCATGTTTCCCAATCCATATATTACATGGATGCACATATTTAGGGAGTTCACACTCTAACTTGAAGAGTCAATTTAAATGAATAATTTAAATTGAGTTCATTTGTCTTGTTAATCGTTAAAGAACATTTCATCATGTGTTGATGGTGTTTCGGGATTAAGTGACGACAAATGAATAGTTCTTAAGTATAATAAAGCATGAGTTGCATTATTGTACTTAAGACACATAAATCATTTCAATTGATTTAGGTTGTGCTCAATTGATCTAAAGGCAACCATTATGTGTTAATGGAGTGCAAGAGATAATTGAGACAACCATGCATCTTGGACTAATAAGTTTCATGAGTTATGTTTGAGTTAGGTCCAAAGATGAATGAGATAATGAAAACGGGACAAGGGCGGCATCATGAGTTGATGGGCGTCAAGAGTGGATCCCAAGAGGAGTCGAGTAGAGATCCCGGGGAGTATCAAAGTGATGATCATAAAGACCCCAAAGGGATTGCTTATCTTGTGGCGGAAGGTATAACTAGATAGGCTAAGGACTTTTGTAGTCTTTGAGTCTAAGGTTTTATCGCCGTACTATTAAGAGGGTTGTATCTTTTGCTTGAGTTTCATCATGTGTTGATGATCTCAATCGCGTTCACTCAAGCTCAAATCTTATTTGGATTTGGTTTTTGCATAAAGTTTAACCATTTGGCATGTGTTGCGAATGGGTTAAGTTTATGTTTGGTGTCATTGGTTTATGCTCGATTTGCATGTGTTGCAAAGATGAAAGAGTATATGCATTTGGTTTTCGCATTATGCTTTGATTTGCATGTGTTGCAAATAGGATAAGCTAGTCGTTGGCTTTTACGTGAAGTTCACTTTTGCATGTGTTGCATTAGTTGGCGCTTCATGTTTTGGTTCAAACAAATCTTTCTAAATCTGTGGTTGCTTGGAGCTAAGTTTTGCATGTGTTGCAAAGGAAAGAGCTCAAGCACGATTTGGTGTTTGTGTGTTTGTATGGAGCTAGAGGCTTGCATGTGTTGCAAGTAGAGAGCTCATACTGTTGATTTTGTTATTTGCAAATGTAGTTTGTAAATAAGCTAGAGGTTATGGGTTTCAATCCTAGAGCATGTGTTGGCATTTGCAAATATGTTTTGCAAAGTGTCGGGATCATGTGTTGATCCTTACATGGCTAGAGGATTGATCTTATAACTTTTCGGGTTATTTGCAAATGTGTTTTGCAAAAGTTATTTTGATCATGAGTTGATCATCATGGCTCAATATTTGATGTTAGTGACTCTTTCTAGCTTGTAGTCATGCCTTTCATCAAGTCTATGCGAGGATTTGGAAAATCAAATTTAGACTTGAATGACTACATTAGAGTTTGGTTTTGGTGATATTTAAAAATGTCTATGGGTGCTTAAATCATGAAAATGGGTGAAGATTGTAGCCCTCGTGATAAGCTTCAGATAGAATCAAAGATCACCTAAATCGGAGTTCGGAGTAAAAGTTATGGCCGTTTGAGTCTTTGTGGCGGTCTGACCGCCCTAAGGCCAGTCCAACCGCCCCATCCGGTGTGACCGGACCTTAGGCGTGTGAAAACTCCAGAACATGTGTTTTCTTGCTCATTTGAGGCGGTGCGACTGGGGACCTCCGGTTGGACCGGATGAGTCCGGTTGACCCGGCCAGCATGCTGTGGTGTGGCCGGCTGGCAGTGTGGCCAGACCGGACTTGGACCGCCCTAGGGTTGCATCCAGCGGCAACCGGGTGAGGTCTCACCAAGGTGGCTCATGTTGTGTTAGGCGGTGCAACCGCCAAGAGCGCATGATCTGACCGGCCGTGGCGGTGCGACCGGCCGCACCTCGGCTTGTTTTTTCCAGAGAACGTCGTTGCGATGTTTTCTTGATTTTGTGAAGGCGGTCGGACCGCTCGATATCCGGTGACCGGCCACGCGTGTGACCGGTTGTTGAGCGGTTAGCCGGCCGCCGCAATGGCGTAATCCGACCGTTGTTCTGGAGGAGCGGTCGGACCGGAGAGGTCCGGTCGGACCGCTGTTTTTATTTTTCGAATCTTGCCCCAACGGCTAGTTTCTTTGGTGGAGGCTATAAATACCCCCTTGGGGGGCTTGGGGGCAGTGTTCCTGGCATTGTTGAGTGTGTGGGAGTCATTTGCATGTGTTGCTCTTCTCCCATTTGATTCTTGAGCTTAAGAGTGAGCTAATTGCATGTGTTGCAATTAGTGAGTGGTTTGAGAAGCTCTTGTGCATGTGTTGCACTTGAGTGGGGTCCTTGTGCATGTGTTGCACTTGGCGATCACCGAGGAGCGCATTTGTTGTGCCCGGTGAAGTTCAAGCGGAGGAGCGGCTTGTTACTCTTGGAGGTTGCCGACTCCTAGACGGCGTAGGCGTCGTGCGCGGGAGCTCTCGAGGTGTGAGAAGCCCCGGCAAGTTTGTGAAGGTTCGGGTTGAGCCTCTGCGAGCGTGAAAAACCACGCCTAGTGGAAAGAGGCGGTGCTCGGCGGGAGCCGGTCCGAGTGGTCGGGCTAGCCTCAACGTGGACTAGGGAGACCAAGCAAGTCTCCGAACACCACGGAAAAACGTCGTTTGTCTCTTGTCTCCTTTACTTTCAAGTAATTACATTTATTGTATATTCATGATTGCTTGACTTAGAATTGCTTAGTATTATTTGTTAGATCAATTTAGCAATTCATACATAGAGACATAAATTAGTTAGTGCACTAGTGAGCCTAGTTGATTTAGGCTTTAATTGTCAAAACCTAGATTATCGCTTCCGCATTTATATTTGAGTAGGTTTTGACTTAGGGGTGTATTAGAGCGAATTGTTTAGCAAGAGATCGAATTTTGTAAATCGCCTATTCACCCCCCCTCTAGGCGCATCCTCGACCCTACAAGTGGTATCAGAGCCACGGTCACTCTCATTTTAGGCTTAACCGTCTAGAGAGTAAAAAGGATGGCGCTTAGCGATTTAGTGCACTCCACCGATTCACAAATATTTGATGGCTCTAACTTTTCATCATGGAAATTATTTATGATTTCGCATTTTAAATCCATGAGCCCACAAATATGGTGGATCGTAGATGTCGGCATTTCTTCTCCATTAAATGATATTGCTCCAACTAAAGGAGAGGAGAAATGTCTACATCTCGACGCTCAAGCAACTAATGCCATTTTTAGTTTTGTGAGCGTAGAAATGTTTAACCTCATATGCAATCTCAAGAGCGCTCATGAAATGTGGATTAAGCTTCAAGATAAATTTGAATCATCCACATCAATTGAGGATTGCATTGAGGAAGAGATGTCGGTTGATGATTCCTCAACCTCTACATCAAGCAATGAAGAACCGGCATCTCCATCGACCTCAACCTCCGCCTCAAGCGACGACGAATTTTCAATTCCGACAAAAATTCGTTGCTTCATGGCAAAAGGTAAAAATGAGGTGAGTGATGATGAAGGTGAGCCCTCTTACGATGAATTGATGAACATGCTAGAGGAGTTAAATGAATTCCTTGGAAAAGAGAAAAAGAAATATAAAATTTTGAAATTAGAACATGAATCACTTCAAAATGATTATGATGTTCTAAAAGAAAATCATGAGAAACTCCTTTTCAAGGAATTTAGTAAAGCTAGTGTGGATATTGCCACTCAATGCAATTTAGTTGATGAATTGCCTCACTCAATTCCAGTTATAAACAATTCATTTAATAAATGCATATCCACCTCTTGCGATGATTTAATTGATATGCCTTGTTGCTCTAATAAAATTGCATCAAGTTCTTTTATGTGTTTAGATACTAATCTTGTAGAAGAAAACAATGAGCTCAAGGCTCAAGTCATTAAGTTGGAAAATGACTTGAAGAGATGCGTTAAAGGAAAAGCCCTCCTCGATTTAAATCTTGAGCAAGCCAAGGCGCCTCAAGACAAGCGAGGACTCTGCCACAACTCCAAGAGGAGAATAGCAAGACGAGGCACAACGCGTCACTCGAAGACAATCAAGTGCTTCGCTTGCAACAAGAAGGGCCACCTCGCCTCCGTGTGCCCTAATCAAGTGGATGTCAAGCCACAAGCATCAACCATGAGGCAAGCCGGCAAGGAGCAAGTCAAATCGGTCAAGAGAGGGCCAAATAGCGTGACATGCTTCAATTGCCGGGAAAAGGGACATTTCGGTAAGGATTGTCCTAAAGGTATCACTCCTAAGCCTACTCTTGTAAATGATAATTATTTGCTTAGGAAGGACAAGAATGGCAATGTGTTTGCCAAGCTTGTCAAGTCCCCTATGCCTACTAAAAATGATATTCATTTGCATAGGAAGAGTAACTCTAGAAATGTGTTTGCTCAAAATGCTAAATTTCCTAAGAATAAGAAAAACCATGATGATTATATGCTTAGGAAAAATAATAGCAAAACATTTACTAGAATTGCTAGATCCTCTAAGCCATTTCATAATTTTAATTATCACATGCTTAGAAGAGATCAAACTAGAAATAATTTTGCAAAATATCATTGTCCTCCTAAGCTATTTCATAAAAATACCAATCATTTGCCTAGGAGGGATAATTCTCGCAAAACTATTTCTAGTAATGTTAGTCAATTCAATAATGTTAAATTTAGGGCCATTTGGGTTCCTAAATCAATTGTAACTAACGTTGTCGGACCCAACAAGGATTGGGTACCAAAGATCGCCTAAAAGATTTTTAGGTGATATGAGATGGATTGGACGCTTGCACACTCATGGAAGAGAAGGATTATATTCATCTACAAGTGGTGTCAAGCTTGAAGAAAATCAAGTCTATCATGAACCAATGCCATCTCGGTAACAAGCATTTAAATTGATCACCATTTAAACTTATAGCCTTGTGTAGGTTATATTGTAATATTCATGCTAGAATCAATTTAGATTGCTTTGTATAGCCACTTGCTCTTGCCTTTTATCTATTCTCTTATTGCAAATCTTGAGCAAGTTTAATAGTGGCACATTTAGGGGGAGTGTTAATTCATATTCATGTGTATCACATCCCTACGTGTGCCCATATTAAAAATAAATGCATATATACATTTTCAAAATCAACCATTTAGCCAAAATTTAAAACTTTGAATACTATTACTAATCTTGTGAAAAACTAGTTGAAAAATGTATACAAATGCTTTTGAAATGTTTTCCAAAGGTTTTGGCTTCACAAAATCTATTTTCAAAAGAAAATGAGTTTTAACTTCAAAAAGCTAGTTACTAGTATCTTGTTTTGGATTTAAACTTAAAATTTTCAAAGAATTAAAAGTAAAAGTATTTTGAAAATAATTCCAAAACAAAAATCCTAGAGTTGGTCAATTCTAACAATTCTTGTGTTCAAAAGATTTTCAAAAGACCAACCTAGCAAAAGTTATTTGATTTTGAAACTCGCCGGAAAACTATACTTGACCCGTAATGGTCATATTCTAGCACTTAGTGAGTTTCTCCATTTTGATCCATTCTTGTGTAGAATTGTGATTCAAAATGGCATTTTAGACTCATACACAAAAATCAAATCCATATATCTTACCCCATGCTTAATTTGAATCTTTGTGTTAATTGATTTTGACTTGTTCTCTTATTGCTTCTTCAAATTGGACTATTTAGGACAAAAGTCAACAATCATATTTAAAAGGCCCAAATTCGCGAAAAGCTTTGAAAAAGTATCCTATTAAGTATTCCAAAGGTTTTATAAGTTTTCAAAATGAAAAATCTATGTTGAAACCTAATTCGGCTCAAAAACGATTTGATTTAATCCAAAATGGCCTATTTAGGCATATAGCTCAAATGTTGGCATTCGAGTTGGATTTCATCATAAATCTTGGCTAGAAACAATCTTGATACACCAATCTAAGCCATGAAATATTAAACTGCATGAAATCCAAACCGAAGTGCATTTTGAGGCTTTTTGTGAAAATCAATTTCCTTTTATGCCTCAAAGCGTAAATTGCCATATCT
Source organism: Guadua angustifolia (assembly GCA_036346375.1). Classification (NCBI taxonomy): domain Eukaryota; kingdom Viridiplantae; phylum Streptophyta; class Magnoliopsida; order Poales; family Poaceae; genus Guadua; species Guadua angustifolia. The sequence continues at coordinate 40,814,757 of CM070501.1, read as the reverse complement.
TTCAAAATAAAATTGATTTTGAGAAAATTCTTTTTGCAAAACCTTCTAATAAGTCCAAAGTTCATCTCTGCAAAATTTCAAGTTTTCTGGACTTTGTTTGAATCATTTTTACCAAAATTTGCAAAAATCAGGGCTTTTCAAATTGTCAAAAGTCTTGATCGCCGCAGAGGCATCTTGATTACAGCACCGCCTTAGGGCAGTTGGACCGGGCCCAAGCCGGTTGGATCGGCCATGGTTGGGTCTGTTCTGAAATTTCAAAATTTTTCTCGAGGTTTGCTTTGGGATATCTTTTGATTGGAAATTCCTTTTCAAAAATTCTTTTGGAAAAGTTTCTTGTGACCCCAAAGTTCATTTGTGCAAAATTTCAAAAGTTTGTCAAATCATTTGAAAGGATTTCTAAGTGGTATCAGTTATGAGCACTTTAATTGGTTTAAAGAGTGATATTCACTTGATATTTTGAAAAGACAAAACTTGTGCAATTTAAATGCAAATAACTCCATAATTCACATGTTGAATATCTCGGGAGTTCATTCATGTCAAGTTTTGGGCACTTAATTGCTTCCAAGTGATATCATGTCTTTGTTTTTGCTCGATACTCTTTCTTTAAAATGTTATTGAACTAACTTGAGTTTTTGATACCCGTAAGTATATTGCTCTGAGAATATTGCTCTGATACCCATCGATGTTATCGATAATTCTTTCAAGTGGTATCAATTCTGTGTGAGTTGATTCTAAGTGGTATCAAATCGAGCTTTTATTCATTTCATATGCTTACAAAGTGGTATCTTTCAATTTCTCTTTTCTCCAAGTGGTATCATGGTTCTTATTGTTCATTTCTTCTAATGATATCCTTGATTATATGGATTCCTTTTAAGTGGTATCATTGAATTCAATTATTTCCTACAAGTGGTATTTCATTGCTTATTTGTAGCATTACACCGATACCCACATTCTTGATTAAGATTTTTCCTCAAGCTAAAATTGTAAGTTCAACCGCTTAAGATTTCTCTCAGTGAGATTCTTTATGTGTTGAAATACATAAAGAGGAAAATCTCAAGTTGAGCATTAGTCTTCAAGTAAAATCTGAAAATGCTCATTTCTTTTGGTTCTTCATGCAAAGCCCTTGAGATAGAATTAAAGTGGTATCTAACTTCTCAAGTGGTATCTATTTCTTTTGGGTTCCTCGTCTAACCCTATTAGGCAAATTATTGGATTCTTCAAAAGAATCATGTTGAAAATTTGCAAAGCCTAATAAAATGATGAGTGAGTTATTTGAATTTGTTTCAAATAACCCGTGTGATACCCTTCGTTACTTTTTATGCTTATTTGTATTTACAAGTGGTATCCATAATTGCAAGCGCTTATTCTTCCTTCAAAGTGGTATTCAAAATCCCGAATATGGTCTCTTTTCGAGTCTTTCTTCTTTTGGTATCAGGCCATATTTCAAATGAAAACTTGTTTTTATTCCTTGTATATCCTTTTCATTTGGGATTTTAATTGGTATCTAAAATCTAATTCATTGCCAAGGTCATTAATATTCATTTAAATTCTTGTATGACCTTCATTAGATATGTCCCCTGAAAGAAATTGCTAAATGCCAAAAAGGGGAGGATGATTAAAGTAAAAAGGGGGAGAATAATGAAATAAAAAGGGAGAATTATTTCTTAAGTTAAAATACCAAAAAGGGGGAGATAATGATAAATCTTATTAATGATATATGTTTGCTAAAAAGGGGGAAGAATGTATTTCAAGTTAATATTTTAGTTTTTCTATTTTTGTGCTTAATGCCAAAAGGGGAGAATTAGGAAGCTTAATGTCATTTGGTTTAAAAGTAAGCTTAATATGATTAAGGGGGAGAATTAATTCTCATATGCATTCCAAATTGTCAATGCTTATATTGTTTACAATATGCATATGTATTCAAATGGCTTAAATTCTCTCGATATGTTAGTTTTAATCCAAATGTGCTTATTAAGCTTGGATTTGTCATTAATCACCAAAAAGGGGGAGATTGTAAGTTCAACCTTCATTAGTTATGGTTTTGGTGTTAATGACAAATCCGATATTGAGTTTATCCCCTAATGCGATATTGTTCTTAATGACATATCTTATAACGAGACTAACATGTTTGTTTAGAATATCCTTGTTTAGTCTCATCGCATTGAAAAATGGAAAACCCAAGGTATGTTTGCATATTCATCTTAATATTAGTTGCATACTTTGGATTCAAGTTAAAGTATGAATGTCCCCATTACACTAACCACAAAATGTGCATCATGTTTCCCAATCCATATATTACATGGATGCACATATTTAGGGGGAGTTCACACTCTAACTTGAAGAGTCAATTTAAATGAATAATTTAAATTGAGTTCATTTGTCTTGTTAATCGTTAAAGAACATTTCATCATGTGTTGATGGTGTTTCGGGATTAAGTGACGACAAATGAATAGTTCTTAAGTATAATAAAGCATGAGTTGCATTATTGTACTTAAGACACATAAATCATTTCAATTGATTTAGGTTGTGCTCAATTGATCTAAAGGCAACCATTATGTGTTAATGGAGTGCAAGAGATAATTGAGACAACCATGCATCTTGGACTAATAAGTTTCATGAGTTATATTTGAGTTAGGTCCAAAGATGAATGAGATAATGAAAACGGGACAAGGACGGCATCATGAGTTGATGGGCGTCAAGAGTGGATCCCAAGAGGAGTCGAGTAGAGATCCCGGGAGTATCAAAGTGATGATCATAAAGACCCCAAAGGGATTGCTTATCTTGTGGCGGAAGGTATAACTAGATAGGCTAAGGACTTTTGTAGTCTTTGAGTCTAAGGTTTTATCGCCGTACTATTAAGAGGGTTGTATCTTTTGCTTGAGTTTCATCATGTGTTGATGATCTCAATCGCGCTCACTCAAGCTCAAATCTTATTTGGATTTGGTTTTGCATAAAGTTTAACCATTTGGCATGTGTTGCGAATGGGTTAAGTTTATGTTTGGTGTCATTGGTTTATGCTCGATTTGCATGTGTTGCAAAGATGAAAGAGTATATGCATTTGGTTTTCGCATTATGCTTTGATTTGCATGTGTTGCAAATAGGATAAGCTAGTGCGTTGGCTTTTACGTGAAGTTCACTTTTGCATGTGTTGCATTAGTTGACGCTTCATGTTTTGGTTCGAAACAAATCTTTCTAAATCTGTGGTTGCTTGGAGCTAAGTTTTGCATGTGTTGCAAAAGGAAAGAGCTCAAGCACGATTTGGTGTTTGTGTGTTTGTATAGAGCTAGAGGCTTGCATGTGTTGCAAGTAGAGAGCTCATACGGTTGATTTTGTTATTTGCAAATGTAGTTTGTAAATAAGCTAGAGGTTATGGGTTTCAATCCTAGAGCATGTGTTGGCATTTGCAAATATGTTTTGCAAAGTGTCGGGATCATGTGTTGATCCTTACATGGCTAGAGGATTGATCTTATAGCTTTTCGGGTTATTTGCAAATGTGTTTTGCAAAAGTTATTTTGATCATGAGTTGATCATCATGGCTCAATATTTGATGTTAGTGACTCTTTCTAGCTTGTAGTCATGCCTTTCATCAAGTCTATGCGAGGGATTTCGGAAAATCAAATTTAGACTTGAATGACTACATTAGAGTTTGGTTTTGGTGATATTTAAAAAATGTCTATGGGTGCTTAAATCATGAAAATGGGTGAAGATTGTAGCCCTCGTGATAAGCTTCAGATAGAATCAAAGATCACCTAAATCGGAGTTCGAGTAAAAAGTTATGGCCGTTTGAGTCTTGTGGCGGCGGTCTGACCGCCCTAAGGCCGGTCCAACCGCCCCAGTCCGGTGTGACCGGACCTTAGGCGGTGTGAAAACTCCAGAACATGTGTTTTCTTGCTCATTTGAGGCGGTGCGACGGGACCTCCGGTTGGACCGGATGAGTCCGGTTGGACCCGGCCGGCTGCGGTGTGGCCGGCTGGCCGGTGTGATCGGCCAGACCGCTGGACCGACCCTAGGGTTGCATCCAGCGGCAACCGGTGAGGTCTGACCAAGGTGGCTCATGGTTGTGTTGGGCGGTGCAACCGCCAAGATGGCCATGATCGGGCCGGCCGGGCGATGCGACCGGCCGCACCTCGGCTTGTTTTTTCCAGAGAACGTCGTTGCGATGTTTTTGCTGATTTTGTGAAGGCGGTCGGACCGCTCGATATCCGTGTGACCGGCCACGCGTGTGACCATTGTTGAGCGGTTAGACGTCCGCTGTAACCAGTGTAATCCGACTGCTGTTCTGTGAGGAGCGGCGGACGGAGAGTCCGGTCGGACCGCGTTTGCTTTTTTCGAATCTTGCCCCAACGGCTAGTTTCTTTGGTGGAGGCTATAAATACCCCTTGGGGGCTTGAAGCGTGTTCTGCATTGTTGAGTGTGTGGGAGTCATTTGCATGTGTTGCTCTTCTCCCATTTGATTCTTGAGCTTAAGAGTGAGCTAATTGCATGTGTTGCAATTAGTGAGTGGTTTGAGAAGCTCTTGTGCATGTGTTGCACTTGAGTGGGGTCCTTGTGCATGTGTTGCACTTGGCGATCACCGAGGAGCGCATTTGTTGTGCCCGGTGAAGTTCAAGCGGAGGAGCGGCTTGTTACTCTTGGAGGTTGCCGACTCCTAGACGGCGTAGGCGTCGTGCGCGGGAGCTCTCGAGGTGTGAGAAGCCCCGGCAAGTTTGTGAAGGTTCGGGTTGAGCCTACGCGCGAGCGTGAAAAACCACGTCTAGTGGAAAGAGGCGGTGCTCGAGCGGGGCCGTCCGAGTGGTCGGGCTAGCCTCAACGTGGACTAGGGGAGACCAGAAGTCTCCGAACACCACGGAAAAACGCTCGTTTGTCTCTTGTCTCCTTTACTTTCAAGTAATTACATTTATTGTATATTCATGATTGCTTGACTTAGAATTGCTTAGTATTATTTGTTAGATCAATTTAGCAATTCATACATAGAGACATAAATTAGTTAGTGCACTAGTGAGCCTAGTTGATTTAGGCTTTAATTGTCAAAACCTAGATTATCGCTTCCGCATTTATATTTGAGTAGGTTTTGACTTAGGGGTGTATTAGAGCGAATTGTTTAGCAAGAGATCGAATTTTGTAAATCGCCTATTCACCCCCCCTCTAGGCGCATCCTCGACCCTACAAACACGGAGGCGATCATCGCCGCCACAATGGAGGACTTGACTCTGAGCAAATGACAAGAGATCGAAGAAAGAAAAGTCGCTTCGAGGAGATGATGCCGAGTTGCTACCAAAAACCCGACGAGGGTTATCCAAAAAACAGCTCTCCCGACGCTCAACCCTATCGGCGATACCAACAAACCAGCCGATCAGGTAAGTCGATACATGCCAGTTCAGGCTGAGTTATCTTCTATGATTGAGCAGTCGGTACATCATGCGTTGATCAACCAATCATCGACCTTGGTCACAACTTTGGGGCCAATGATAGAAAACAGCGTTAAGACAATTGCTCAAGAGTTGGCCACGTCAGGAAGTCTGTTAGAACCATCGCAACAACTTCCGACGTATCCTGCCTATGCCGGGGCGCCAACTAACGTGGTAGTTAAGTCGGCATCAACAATTCCTGCAACGCCGACTCAACCCACGGTGCTGAAACAATCCGATGGATTCACTCAGTACTATGCATATACCGACGCTGCAAAACCCAGCACGTCGGCTACGCTATTGCCTTCGGTATCACTTGGTGCCTATACCCAATCGGCTACACAGCCGAACGAGCACATGTACAGGCCGATTCGACCGTGAATCAGGCGACTCACAGAGTGGTTGCCTACACGGAACCCTTTGGACCCGTGCCAGAGCCACCTGCACCCAAAGCCGATAGACGTGATCGAGCGCCACGACAATACCAGGAGGTGATACCTAATCGGCAACCCGAGTTGGCACTCGGGGGGCAGGATGTCAACTGGGTCAACCAAATCTCGACTGTATTGAGAGACCAATTTGGCCTGCAACCAAGGGTTAGGACGGTCGACTACCGAAAGCCGTACCCGGATTACATTGATCACATGGCCTATCCACGCAATTACCGAGTCCCAAACTTTGCCAAATTCTCAGGGGACGATTCCGTTACTACTTTAGAACACATCGGACGATTTGTTGCCCAATGCGGTGAAGCTGCCCAGTCCGACGGGCTAAAAATCAGATTGTTTCCTTTGTCTTTGTCAAGAACCGCGTTTACATGGTTCACAAACTTACCTCCAAATTCGGTCCACTTTTGGAACGATTTGGAAAACCGGTTCCATGAATATTTCTTTTTCGGGAACCTAGAGTTGCGAATCTCTGACCTAAGTTCCGTCCGACAAAAGTCTGGAGAATCGGCAATTGAGTATATTAAGAGATTCAGGAAGGTTAAGAATCGGTGTTTTGGTGTAACTTTGCCCGATAATCAGTTAGCCGATTTGGCTTTCCATGGGTTAATTTCCCCATTAAAGGAAAGATTTGGCGGGCAAGAATTCACTGATTTGAGTCACCTACTACACCGAGTATTGGCTCAAGAAAGTTGTTTATCTAATAATGATGGCTTCAGAGAGGAATTCGATAAAAATGAGATACAATCGGCTATAGAGGGTGGTCGATTACAATTTGCAGAAAAGCCGACGATTGAGTTGGATCCCAGCCCGTTTTCTGTGAACATGGTTCACTGTTATGCAAAAAGGAAAGAGCTGATACAAGATACTGAACCTGGTCGACAAGTACAGTTGTCGACATCGGTTGAAACCAGTCAACAAACCGATATGAAGACGGACGGCGGTAAGGAGATGATACAAATCACAGTCGGTTCAATTCAGATTGAGACCGACCGTGAAAGCAAGCACTCCAAGATAATTAAACCAAAAGAGCTTAAAGTCGACAAGAGGTACAAAGCTGAGAGATCCATACCACTGAGGAAGCCGATACAGAGGCATCAACTCCAACGCCTCCGAACGCAAGAATTGCGCGAAGCCGACCAGGAAAAGCAAAGGAACGAAGCGTCATGTGTAAAACGAAGCAAGGAAGATGGAGCGATACCGCGCATGAGCCGCCGAAGGATTCATGAGTGCAGTATTCCAAAAGCGGTGGTCTCAAAAGTAAAAGATGATGCAATAGGATGACATTTTACCAAGAGAAGCACGGTTGGAAAGCCGATTTGACATGTAATTTTGGGGCATGTTTAAACATACCCCAAAATTGGGGGGCATATGTTTGCACCCAAATTTGGCAGGTCTGATGTCGTAGAAATCGGTTTTGGTAAGGGATATATTGGTTATAGCAAGTTGATGCAGTTTTGGATTGGAAGGCCTCGATCCTAAGGAAATCGAGTCCAATACGGGCAGGATAGAAGATTGAGAAGGACACGATCGGGCTTTACATGATAAGGAGAGATTGAGGCCGATACGGGTGATTGAGAAAACCGAGAAGGACATGTTCGGACCGAGTGCTATATAAGAGGACCAGAGGCGAGAGGAAAAGATGCCCAGAGCCAACCCACAAACACACATCTACTTTTTCTTTACTTTCCTGTCAATTAGGAGTAGCTAATTTAGCTTGTAATCTTTCATCTGTAATACTCTTTGATCAATCGAGTTGCGCATCGCCGGTATTGATCTTTGTTGCATTACACCCCTTTTGGTTCATCTTTTTCTTCGATTTTGTTGCGCATCGCTTTTTCGGAAGAAGTGGCCTGTTTACCCCATCCAGTCTTTCCGCCCGGATCGACTAGACTTACCATTCGCTTTGATCGAAATCGACTTGCATAAGTCGATTAGATCCATTTATCTTCTTGCCGATTGTAAGGTCAAATCGGCTGGCACGCCTACACACTTGAACCCGGTGTTCGTCCGGTGTGTTGAGGCTGAAAACCCTCCGTCACGTTTTTTCGTTTTTGGTGTCAACAACTCCACATGAGAGCTATATGTAGCAGTCCAACATTGTCTCACTAATCGCATCATCCAACCTCATTTCATATCATGGTGAGCCGGCTCCGTCGTTAGTTGCTCCATCGTGGTCAACAGCAATTGACAATTGAATCCTTTTCCCGGCACATTCGGTCGGTACAAGCTGGAGCACAACAGAGCACAAAGATTTTAAGGCTAGGTCCTCTAGCAAATTAACAGTACGTACGGTAGGGCGATTAACTACAGCACTGTAATAAGTGACGCAAGTCGCCAGTAAGTGCAAACATTGCACACATGATCGTATTTACGCACGTCATGAATGAATCGTGTCTGTTGATAAATCAATACTAATTACGCACCGCGCAAGCATACCTGAAGCCAATCAGGACGACACGTACAGATGCAGTCGCCTTCAGGCACTTCCCATGTCGATGCTGTTGGTTTGGTGGCCGGCCGCATGCCCTGGCTGAGACTGAGAACGAGCGGGCACGGCGCCGAGTACTCTCGGTTTGTTGGGCGGTGGCGATCGGTAGCTGCCGCGTCACGAGACAGACTGAACAAAAGCAAGGTATAGTTCGGGAGATCGATCGATCCGGCCAATCTCTCTCTCTCTAGGCCACGAATTGCCGTGCGCGCGTGTGCCGGCCGACTCGTCGTCGCATCATATCGTCCTGTTCGTCAAGGCGCTCAGCATGCTACTAGTTCGAAAAAATGACAGGAACTGGACGGTAAATACTTGCATTTGCATGTACTATGTTACTCCAGTTTGTTCAGTCTGTGCAAGGGCGGGTATCTGGAGTAAATGGTACAGCGACGGCCTATTATTAATGGCCGCGAGCTTTCATTTACTCGTTTCAGTGACCTCTCGTGAAAGGTCTAACCTGCTCCAAAGTACGAACGCATGCAGCACATGCATGCACATACTACATTGTCCCTGCAGTGCATGCACACGCCGTTGCATCTTTGTTGCTTATCGCGCGTATGAATGTATGGTGTCACCGTGTCAGGCTGGGTGGTCCGTCCGTCTGGCCTGCTCTTTGGACGCCAGCATGCATGGCCGGTGTTTTGCTGGAGAGCTCAGCAGAGGCCAGAGGGGAGGAAAAAGGCGGCCATGCCGAGTTCTCTGCTTTTGTCAACTCGTCCCCTTCCCGCGCTCGTATCTGTCACCGAATCTAGAGAATTGTAGGCTTAATTTGTTCTTCAACCAAAACTGATAAGTCTTTCCCCCGTTGGTGCCTCGTTGCTACAAAATTGTGTCCACGAAGAAGACTGTGGCTGCAGGAGAACACTGCAGATACTAACCAGAAAGGGTACCTGCCATGAAGAGCGTGCATTCAGTCTTTCGGATTGGTGCATAACTAACTGCATACACACGTCAGGAATGTAGCACGGCCGGGAGGACCTCGGCGACGAGGCGGCCGTCGGCGTCAGAAACCAAGAGCCGAACGCTACGTCAAGAAAAAGGATGCGCCTTGGGGATGCTGAGGTATGTGGTCGAGAACGAACAGGCCGACGAGGTTGCCGACGACATGGTATGGTGTCGGCGGCGGGTGCGTCGGAGTCGCAGTTTCCGCGGAGGTCCGAGACGCTGGCGGGCATCTGGATGAGCGGCGCCACGAGAGCCGGAGCTCTGGGAGCCGTGGTCAGCGCGTGAGGAGCAGTGGAGCACCGGCTGCGCGGCCACGGGGCCCTGCTCGGCGGCGGGAACGGAAGAGGGCCCTGAGGCCGGCGTTGGCGTTAAGTCCTTCTATCTAAGCCGCCTAACGTGGATCGAACGGTTCAGATAGCGCATTTTATTCGCGATGCATTTCTAAGAGGGAATAAATGGACAATGAAGAATAATACAGGGGCCCTCGGTGAAAACGCCCGCCCATGTCACATGAATTTCCCCTCAATCTGAGCCGCAAAATACCGATCGAGCGGCTGACGATTGCGAGCGATATTTGCGATCCAAATCTGCACGGGGTGTAAATGGTACAGCTAATACTAAAGGGTCCTTCGTAAAAAGTTGCTATATTTGTAGCAACGCTCTCTCCATTTCTATCCTATTCGTTAATCCATTTCTATATTTAGGCCCGATTGTTTGCTCTAATACTAAAGGTAGAACTTTAGATTCCGGTAGAACTTTTCACTTTTACGAGATCTAAAACTTATATACTAAAATAAAATGAATTAAATTTATATTTTTGATCTAAAATGTAAACAAGATGATCTATCTAAACACTTTTAATATATTCACAGCTCCAGCTTCACGGATCTAGTAGAGTTAGGAATATCCAGCTCCACCAGATTCACGGATCTGGTGAAGTTGAAGCCTTACCAAACACACCCTTAATTTGAGCTGCATAGTTGTGATCAAACCTCTCACGGAGATCAGGAGCTGATTGATTAAGATTTTTTTAAACAATATAATTGTTAAATAATATTATAGAAAAAGTAAAAAATTTACGAAAAAAGACCTCCGAATAGGTGACAGAAGTTATGTCACAAAATGAGTGAACAATAGACTGGCACGTGAATTGACACGGCGTCTATTGTCGTTCATTTTGGCGACAAAGGTAGCCAATCGCCATGTGAAATGGTGATAGAAAGTGTGATGCCCTTATCACCATTTCAGTCAATAAATTTATATAGTAGCATCGCTAGCGTGAGTCCAGAATAGAAGAAAGGAGAGGAGAGGAAATGATATATATATATAAACTTTTTCCGTACTCTCGAGAGTACATACTCCCACCTCTATTATACCACTTAAATAAACGCTTTATACTTCTTTATCACTTTCGGTATACTACAATAATAATTCTAAGATACTCCAATATAATATGATTAAAAAAATTTCATCAAACCCTTCATTTTTTTGCTACATACTCTTTTCCATATGTATAAGGAATATGTAAACAAATTATGCTATAAAGGGTGGATTTTGATGAAATTTTTTATGAAACTCACTTTGAAGTATCTTATAATCAGTATTAGAGTATACTCAAAAGGATAAAGAGGTATAACAACATCATTTAAACGGTATATTAGATGTGGGAGTACATACACCTAGGAGTATGGAATCATTTTCCTATACCGTATCTCACAATGTAGAGAGTATCTCCATTGTATCTCACAATACACACACACACACTCTTTTCTACTCTCGAGTAGTTATTCTCTATACCGTATCTCACAATGTAGAGAGTATCTCGCACAACGGAAGGTATGTACGTGTAGTATATGAGTATATAATACTAGCTAGGTAGTATTTACATTTTTCAGAGGTGGTATGTATATTTTTTTATACATACTCCTTTTTATATTCATACATAAAGGTATTTGCAAAATAAGCTAAAAACTATGTACTCCTTTGCAATTTTTCATGTGGTTCAACTTGGAATATCTTATATTTAGTATGTGAGTGTAGCCAAAGTGATAAATGAGTATTTCAAGTTTGTTTAGGTGGTATTTCGAAGGTGGGAGTAACTACACCCGAGAGTAAAAGATATTTTTCATATATATATATATATATATGACACCAAAATGGGGCACATGGAGCCTGGGCGCCAAGATTTTAAATGCATGAATTCAAGCCAAATCCAGGTATATTTTTCAAAACCTTTTGTTTTAAAGTATACATCCATCTATAATAATTCAAAACACATACTTTAGAAAAATATACTCGAATTCAAAGATTTGAACGAATTTAGATCACATGCTTTACTAATTTATATACAAAATCAGCACATACCTACAACAAACTATCACTAAAAAAGGAAATTTTAGTTTGAATTTCAATTCAAACTTGTTTGAACTAGCTAAACTCAACATCGTAAAAGTTTCAAAAAAATTCGCATAGAAATATATAGGAAAAGTACCCGTTTTGGATTATAATGCTCAGACACTATGGTATCCTAGGTAATTATATATATATATATATATGTATGTATGTGTGTGTGTGTGTGTGTGTGTGTATATATATGTTCCATACTCCTAAAGTACATACTCCCACTCTAAGTATACCACTTAAATGATGTTGATATATCTTTTTATCCTCTTGAACATACTCTAATACTGATTATAAGATACTCTAAAGTGAGTTCTATGAAAAATTTTGTCATAATCCTCCTTTCATATACATTTTTACATATGGAAAAATGCATATGAATTTTTTCAATCATGTTGTATTAGACCATCTTAGAATTATTATTAAAGTATACCGAAAGTGATAAAAGAGTATAAAACGTTCATTTAAGTGGTATATTAAATGTGGAAGCACGTACTCCCGAGGGTATGGAAAATGCTTCCTATATAGAAAAAATATATATAGTTTTGTTTTAGATATGTGGCTATTTGGAGTAGTTTTGTTTTTAACTTTTAATTTCTATAAAATTAATTAAGAATTAATTTTTTTAAAAGGATGGATAGACGTTTGTTTTAGATATGTAATTATTTAAAGTAGTTTTAGATACTCTTAATGAGCGCCTGTCATTTAAAAAAAGAAATTTTGTCGTTTTTGTAGTTGATTCATTTGACGACAAAAGCTTGTACAGGTCTAATGTCAACAGAAGCTCTATCATGATTTGAATCAACGACATAGTCTCCGTCACCAATTTATTTAGCAATAAAAACCCACGTGACAAAACCACGCAGGACTATCATTATTTGAAATAGCGATAAAGGTATATTTTTTGTAAATTTTTAGCATATTTTTTCTGTATATTATTTAGAAGATGTATTATTAAAAAAATCGATCGATCAATGGACCAATCGTCGGACTCGCCGTCGCGCTCGCTGGTCAAGACAGCCACCACTGCCTCTCGCCGTCCAATGTTGTGCAGCGCCACTGCATCCAATTAACTACTGTTAGAACAACGGTGTTGCCGTCCAACACGCAATGCTCCGCTGTCCCTGCACCTGCCGCTGTGACCTTGCACCCATTTGCGTTGATCGATCTAGCCTCATTGCTGGGTGCACGCCGTCATCGCCTGAGCAGCAGTCGGCGATTGCGGTGATGGATTTCACGTACATGCGGGACGTAGTGATGAGGATATAGCTATGTCGGATACACCTATGGTGTCAATGATCAACGATCAACAAATTTCTCCTAATTATCAGCAACATTCGACCCACATGCAAGGATAAATTACCCAAACTCATGTGCGACAACTAAATTATCAGGTAAATTTGTTTCTTGGGTTACACAATTTTACTTTTGACAATAGACCGCTACCTAATAATATTCTCATATTCAGGAACCATGGCAAGGATCATCATGGGAATGCAAAAGGACAAGCCAACATGTAAGGTGGGAACACTAATAGACGTGGGAATGCAATGGAACAAATCACCATGCAAGGTGGGAACGCGAAAGAGCTCCACTCGGCCTTCAATGACTAGTCTGAATTCAAATGGACTTAAAGAATGCAAACGGACTCCATTTGGGGGGACATATCCAATGTCAGGACTTTGGTGCAATCATCGTGCAATCCAACTAAGAAAAGTTTCAAAATTTTGAAAAAAATCATGGATGTACATCTCATTTTACCCCATCTATATATAAAATTTTATGATCAAATTCGTCCTATGTTAAGAGTAATAAAAAAGACAAATTTCTGACAAACTTGTATAGTTCAAATGCACTCCAAATTTGTCTTTTTTGTAACTTCAAGCATAGGATGAATTTGATCATGAAATTTTATATGTAGATGGAGTAAGATGAGATGTACATCCACGAATTTTTTCAGAATTTTTGAAACTTTTCTTAGTTGGATTGCACGGTGATTGCACCAAAGTCTTGATTACTCGATATGTCCCCCCATTTGGGATATGTGAGTACTTGATTGAAAGATAATTTTGTGCTCTTTCCAATAGATCCAGTCTCACAATCAAATTCTACTTTAGCTGACCACAGTAGTAAAAAACGTGCAACGATCTCAGTCTGTTGGGGTGTTGTGCCACCAATATTTTGGGTTAAGTTCCCATGTAATCAAAGTGACGTGAGTCCACCTCCTAGCAGCCATCTCCTTAGCTAAATAGTGGATAAAGTCCCTTCATTTCTATCAGGTTTTATTAAGTTAGTTGCCTCCATGTGTGGAACTTTAACCTTGTTCTCCTGACTCGGCTAGAAGAGCAATAAACAAGTTTAGAACCTTAGTTCGTGTGTGTGCTTTATCCTTATTCTTGTTGATTCTTCGATTGCTTGCAAGAATAGACCTTCGTGGTCAGGTCATCCGGGTTTTCGACACGATTGATAACAACTAGGAGTGTGGTTTAGCGATTGCGGACGCTTATCCTTGTGTGGTTCGTAACTGGATCGTCAAAGTCATCCTCCACCTAATCGAAGTTATCCTCTCACCGGAAGATCGAGCACCCGTACGTCCATCATTTTTGGTATCAAAGCAAAGGTTGACCGGTGAGTTCTTATATCTTGTTTAGTTGTTTGATTGCGTTCTTCTTAGAATCTAGAAAATTTGCCTCACAAAAAGATTGTTTGTCCGCTGTTCAAACATCGTTGTACCTTTCAATCAGTTAATTTTGTTTTTGCTAAATTGAGTTTGCGTCCGTTCTAGTATTGTCTTATTGCTATTCATCTTCTTGTTGATCTCCCCGCTCCAACATCCATCCATAAAATCCAAAAACAAAAAACCCCATATCATCCTGAAAGATCCCCTTTTTGCAGCCGCCACCAAAAACGCGCCATAAATCTCAATTACCGCATCATTTTTGAATGAGACTAAAAGGAAAAGTTTCCCCACTCAACCGTGCATCTCCATGTCAATTCTTACATGAATCCATTCAGGGAGTAAAGATTTTGGTGCATTGCAATCTGACCTACTTGTTGTCCTGAAATCTACATCTGTGTGCACTTGCAAAATTCGTGCAAAATTCTCGATTGAATTTCAGGAAGTTGGCCCAAAATAAAAGTTGTTACAAAAGCTGTCAGGAAGAAGAAAAAAAAGAATTATTAAAAAAGAGCCATCTGACCAAAAGTTACGACCAAAATACCGATCTATTGTCTAGTGGACAGAAATCAGCAAGTTAGTAAGTTGGAATTCATCTTGTGCTCCCAAGTTGCAAATTGCATATCCTTGAAATTTTATTGTGTTTACCACTTGTATCCACTGCCATATCATTTGTTTTAGCCTAATATCCATCTTTGTTTGATCAACAACATAGGCTAATTGCTAGTTTCGAACACTTATTCAATTTTATGGAAATTCTGAAATTGGCTGATTATTTCCCTTTACTACTCATTATAAAGCCTTTCTGAGCTCCACTTTCTACTAACCATACAGGTACTAAGACTTGCAATCGCTTTACTCACACTTGAGATCGATTTATCACAAACCAGCCACTGGATTGCACCTTTTGTTGCATTTGTAAGAATTGGTAAGAGCTTGGTAAAGAGTAAGAGAGTGCCACTTGATCATTTTAGCAAGTAGTAGTGATAAGCAACTACATATCTTTCATGTGTTCCACGCTTGCTTAACACGCATGCTGAGAACCATGACAATGTTATGGCTGAGATCAACAACAACTTTGCGACATTTCGTGATCGCGTTGATCGTCTTGATGGACGACAACCACGACATGCTGCCAATCAGGCCAATCATGCACCAAGGCAAAACGGAGCACTATAACACCGTACCCCACCTGCTGCCCACTCTTGGACAAATGGGGTAGAAGAAGAGAGCAACTATGTTGCTGATATGAAGGACGATGATGGTTTTAACTCACACAATGATCATGATCATCGGCGCCTTCGACACAATCGACAAGGTATAGGTAGAAATTAGCGTGAACAATGGGAGGTACGTGATGATCCATTAGGAAAGATTAAATTTACAATGCCTTCATTTGTTGGAAAGTTCGATCCTAATGCATATATTAATTGGGAAATATCGGTAGACAAAGAATTTCCAAAGTATGACTTATATGAAAACTAAAAGATTAATGCCGCAGTTAAAGTGTTAACGTCAGATGCAATATATTGGTGGAAGCAAATATCTAGACATGAAAAAGAATCTAAAACTTGCAATACCATGAAAAGACTTATGAGAGATGATTATATCCTTGAATATGTTACCGAATATTTGCTTACTTAACTTCAACGCTTAAAACAAAATTCTAAAACTGTTGTAGAATACTATCATGAATTGCAAAATTATTTGTTGCGTTGTGGTTTACAAGAATGTTAAGAAGCTACTGAGGTTAGGTCCATACATGGACTTAATCATGAAATTCAGGATGTTCTTGTTGATGAAACATATAGTTCTCTTTTAAACTTGATTAAATATGCTTGTAGAGCTGAAAACATGCTTGATGAATCTTTAAAATAGCATTTAGCTTCATTTGATATGCCTATTGTTGAACTTTCTGTTGTAGCTAACATTTCGCAGAAAAGTGAGCACCATCGAGAGATGGATGAATAAGAAAATGTGCATAAAAGAGTTCTTTGCTACTCCATATGAATGCGAAGAGTTAGAAATTGAAGTTGCACCTACAACCACTAACAATGATTTAGAAGGTAATGTAAAGGCTATGGACTGTACACATGGTGAAAATCATTTTGAAGGGATAAAACTGTCCATGAATCATGCTTTTGTAAAGCACAATTAATGGAACCTATTGCTGATTTTCTTTTGATACAAGGTGATTTGCTTGTTATTCCCGGTGATAAAGAAGAATTGTGTGATAAAGCTTCTGTAGGATCAAGGATACCGACTAGAGGGGGGTGAATAGGAGGTTTTAAAATTTTCTAAGCTAAATTTCACGTTTTGTTATTCCCAAGCACAATTGACAATTTTAGCAATTTCAATACCCAACAATTTTAATGATCACCGAGATTCTTATACTTAAACTACTTTAAGTACTAAGAACAAAACAAGTGCTAGTAATGAAACAAGTGCTAGTAATGATGCAATAGTAGAGACAATGCAAACCACATAAGGATGAGCTCGTGAATTTTATCCCGTGGTCTCGGAGACTTGCCGGTCTCCCCTACTCCACGTTGAGGTGACTTGAAACACTTCAAGCCGGCTCCACTTGCTTGAGCCTTCCCGATCACTATTGATAGCTCTTCCCGCTCTCCTGTAGGCGAAGCCAGTGCCTTCACAACGATTGGGCCTTCTCACAACCTTCTTTGAGAAGATCACCAATCCCGATCGCCTCCAAGCCGTCTAGGAGGCGGCAACCTCCAAGAGTAATAAGCTCCGACGCTTGCTTGAGATTGAACTTGAGTGTCTAAGGCTCAATCAATGAATGCACACTCAATTTTGCTTCTAAAACTCTCAAATGTGTGAAACTAGTGCTCAAGGTGTTTAGAAGACTTGCAATAACTCAAGGGTATTCAATGTGGACCAGAAGAACCCCTCACACTGCAGCAATGGGGTATTTATAGCCCTCACCAACAAAAACTAGCCGTTTGAATTTTTTAACTAAAATTTGGCCGAAAAGGCCGGTCCGACCGACCCTCACGGTCCAACGGTCGGAATAGTCATTTAATGTCAGGGTCGAGACCGTTGAATGAGCCCGGTCCGATCATTAACGCCGGTCCGACCGATCGCCACGGCCGCACCGCCCATACAAATGCGCGTGACACACCGAAAAACAGCTCTCTGAAAAACGCGCGCTTACGTCCGGTTGGACCGGTGGTCCGGTCGCCAAGCAACCCCTCGTCGGACCGCCCAAATAGAAAAGCGCTTGGTTCCACCTTCTCTAGAAAAAGCAGGAGGAGGTGCGGTTGGACCGACGGCGGTCAGATCACCGAGCCCCTGCATACAGCCATGGCAGATTTGCACGGGCTAAAAGATTTTCTTTGAGGATTAATTTGTGCAAGTGTCTAACCAATATAATTTTGAGCCTTAACACTTTATTTTCAACCTTAAACACAACGACAAAAGCCCCTCTTAATAGTACGGCACTAACACTAAATAATCCGATCTTTTCTTCAAACATCCGAGATCGGTAAACACTATGAAAACTCCTAAAGTAGTTTGTACCTTTGACACCATGTAGCCACTTGCCCTTTCTCTAATCACACGCCTTTCTTCATAACGGCTGATAGTTGCATTATCCTGCATCACATAACTCTCAAGAAGAAGCGTTAATTCTTTTTCATAATTTTGTCATTAATTACCAAAACTAAAACCGATTTGGGGCCTAGATGCTTTCAGCTTCACTTATATCCACACCACAACTAGTGAATGAACATAAAACTTTTATATTTGAACTAAACACTTACGCTGAACATAAACATGTTATTCACATTGCCAGTGAAGAAGATGAGATTAAATTGATGCATTCTTTAAATACTTTTGGTTACATTGAATTTAATGTTCTGTGTGATCTAGATAGTTTCAAGGAGAAGATTTTTGTACATCCTGAATTGCCATCGTTATCGTAAAATATTTTTCATGTTGTTGGCAAACATAATGATAAAAGGAGAGTACAAAGTGCATAGAGTATACATTTGTTCAGATCTGAAACCTCTATTTCATATGCAACAATATGATCAATTTAGTAATTTCAATATCATATCAAGTACCCCAACTTTTGTTTATAATCTATATAATAGTTTTCAAGAAAGGGAGTGTTTGGGTGATTGTGATTCTCGAGCCATTGATTTGATCACAAAAGATACGCATGTTGCTTTACTCTTTGTTGCCCCTAAATATTTTGTAAGCAAATGTGATAGAGTTGAGACGACTCCAATTCAAGAAAGGAAGAATGATTAGATCGTGCTCATTTTGGATATGACTAACGCTATATTAGTTTGGTGACACTTCACGGCATCCTCTACATCGTCTACTTCTACTAGGATGGCTACATCTACATGCATCACCAATCCCTATCAGGGCTAGATCGATCAAACAGTTAGCCTCCTAGGCTTTCGGACATGGCGCTATCACCTTCAACAATTCGGCCGCCACCTTGGCCGCCTCCCATGCTTGCGTATTCAAGAAAGGCGTGTCTCCACCTCTACAACATGCCTCGTGCTCCAATCGATCTGTTGCCTTCGCTACCTTCGGAGAAGATTTGAAGCCATATTTTGAAAAGAACGCTGAGCTTGAGTCGAGGACAAGTCAAATGCAAGAAGAGGAGGATGGTGGGGACATAGCTACATCGAATACACCTATGGTGTCAATGATCAACGATCAATAAATTCCTCCTAGTGATCAGCAACATTCGACCCACATGCAAGGATCAATTACCCAAGCTTGGGTTGCACAATTTTATTTTTGAGGATAGAACGCTACCTAATAATATTCTCATATTCAAGAACCATGGAAAGGATCATCGTGAGAATGCAAAAGGACAAGCCAACATGCAAGGTGGGAACACAAATGGACGTGGAAATGCAATGGGACAAATCACCATGCAAGGTGAGAACGCGAAATAGCTCTACTTGGCCTTTAATGACCAATCTGAATTCAAATGGACTTAGAAAATGCAAACGGACTCTGTTTGGAATGTGTGAATACTAGATTGAAAGATAATTTCGTGCTCTTTCCAACGGATCCAGCCTCACAATCAAATTCCACTTGAGCTGACCACAACAGTTAAAAACATGCAACGATCTCAGTCTTTTGGGGTGCTGTGCCACCAATATTTTGGGCTAAATTCCCATGTAATCAAAGTGACACGAGTCCACCTCCTAACAGCCATCTCCTTGGCCAAATAGTGGATAAAGTCCCTTCATTTCTCTTAAGTTTTGTTGCCCCATGTGTGGAACTTTAACCTTGTTCTCCTGACTCGGCTAGAGCAGCAGTAAACAAGTTCAGAATCTCAGTTCGTGTGTATGCTTTATCTTTGTTCTTGTTGGTTCTTCGATTGCTTGCAAGAATAGACCTTCGTGGTCAGGTTATCCGGGCTTTCGACACAATTGATAACAATTAGGAGTGTGGTTTAGCGATTATGGATGCTTATTCTTGTGTGGTTCATAGTCGGATCGTCAAAGTCATCCTCCGCCTAATCAAAGTTATCCTCTCACCGAAATATCGGGCACCCATACGTCCATCACATAGTTTATACGTGGTCACTTTTCGGTTTGATTCACCGCTCGCCGTTGTTCCACTTCCACCGCCTGGATGCCTCGCGGCCGTATATCCTTTCGATTGCGGGTTGCCGCACGACTTTCACAAGATACATGTTAAGTAACATTTATGCTCTTTGATTTTGTACCTTTCAGTAGTATATTTCTACAACAACTTGGGATTTGAAGATGATCCCCAAGGCATCAAGTGCATGTTCTTGTACCCCCCAAATTCCAATGCTGGTAGCTTCATATTGGCGAGAAAAATGTGTCCTGGAATGATGACCAATATATTCTCCACACTCCACAGCAGTTGGAGTGATGCACTGATGCTTTGATCAATGTTTCTGCAATTCCTTTTGACCAAGAGTGACAATGGCTTTTGCAATATCATGTAAAAATGATCTAGCACACTCCGATGTAATAGTTCCCTAAGCCAAAAGTGTACTACTGCAATATTCATGTTTGGTCCACAGTTCCGCACCCAACCCTGTTCATCTGCAATTCCTTCGAGGATATCCGAATAGTACATCAGGTATCAATGTCAGGTAAGATGTATGGATCCTGTACCTATGTAAACTGGTAACGTATCCTGTGCACATAGGCTTTCTCGTATACACACCGTGTACACTAACTAACAAAAGTCACGAAAAATTCTGAAAAAAATTATAGATGTATTTCATAAATTACTCTACCTATTTATAAAATTGTAGGTTCAAATTCATTATATATCAAGAGTTACAAAAAAGAGAAAATTCTGACAAGTTTAAATAATTTGTCAGAATTTTCTCTTTTTTGTAACTCTCGATATATAATGAATTTGATCTTGAAACTTCATACATAGGTAAGGCAATCTATGAAATACATCTACAATTTTTTTCAGAATTTTTCGTGACTTTTATTAATGTAATGTCTGCACAGATATTTAAAACGTTTGTGACAGGATACGTTGCCATGTAAACTAGCGCTTGGTTTGCCGTTTACTTTTAAGTACCCAAAGCTTGCTTGTTCCCTCCTCATTGAAAGCTACACTTCTTTACTTAAAGCGTCAAAATGGCATGACTCTTCAAATGTGTTGTTGTGTGTGAACCGGCGTCGCGTTTGCACGATTCCATTGAACTAAGCTATCAGCGGTGCACTGCTCTATCAGACAGCGCATAAAATTGCAGAGAACATCAACATCGAGATCCACCGGTGTCGTGAAAGCTTAAAAGTGAGTGAGCCACAATCTTCCTCTGTTTCCTACCTTCAATCTCTAATCTACGTTTTCGATGCCATTGATCTGCTCGTGTTTATCGCATACTAAGGCAGTAAACTCATCGTCAGCACCGTCTACGACAGGATTTATCTACGTTCTGGACAAGTCCGTACTTCACTGCCGTGCCGTCAGTGAGAAGCTGCCATCTGCAGTCAACGCGCGTGCCGTTTGACAGATCTAAAGCAAGTAAGCAGCCCGGCTTACGGTTATCCAAAGGGTTTTATTTTAATAAGACTACTCATGTGCCACGCGTTGTAACGCAAAACTCAATTTGCGATAAAAAAATTATTTGAAAAGAGCACTAACAATAGTAAAGATGGGCAATTAAAGAGCGGTGACAAATATAGGTAATTTTGATGAAGTGACGTGGGAAAAAATTATTGTTTTATATAGTAGAGATTATAATTCATGCCATGTTGGTTGTACGCACCAATCAGAGAAGCAACCGTGCTACGGATCTTAGCAAGTGAAAATGGAATGCCCAGCTTCTGCAAGAACAAATGGGTTTTAGAAGCTATGCAGCAGTTGAGATAAGTTAACCAAACATGGACCATACAGAAGCGGCTGAAAAGTACACACGTGTGCATCTTCCACACACAAATCACTACTTCGTACTTATCAAGAATTAACTTCTCTTTTTTTCCCCCCTCGGCCGTTGTTTTCAAATCCGTACCATGAAAATCGTCTACTAACTACTAGCTTAAAAAAAGAAGAAGAAGAAGAAAAATAATTTGGCCTAAAAAATAGAACATACCATAATGAGCAGTAACGCTCTTCCAATCTACCCTCCGTAGCATCTGTCATTCTGCGGCTAGAGCACATCCAATGGATACCAGAACCACATATTTAAGGTCTGAGCTTAGATCCCTATAAATATAGAAATTTCACATAAAACAATAGAATTCTCGTGAGATTCGGATTTTAAAAACAGTTTTTGAAAAAACCGTTCAAAATTTGAAATTCAAAAACTGTAAAACCGCTTGAAAACCATCAGAAACCGAAAAGTTAATCAATCAAAAATTTTGAAAAAAATAAAAATAAAAACCGAACTCGGTTTTCAGTGAAAACCAACCGACCAATTAAATGTTCCTTAAAATGGTTTTCGAGCGGTTTTTAACACATAAATTTTTTGAATTTTTTAATTAGACCGGTTTACCGAGTGGTTTTGAATCTCGAACAGCAGCGATAAAGTCGAAAACCGTGGTTTTCAAGTGTTTTTTATTGGTTTTGAAACCCTGATTCCAACTATATCAGCGCCGTTCCAAACGAGTCTCAGTGACCTCGTTTCTGAAACAACGGTGAGATCGAGCATCACTGGTACGTCATAATACTGTCATCACCCTGTTCCCAGCTTCCCATTGATAGATACAGAATAGTCAAGGTTCTTGAATTCTTAAGGTACATGAGGAACAGCGGTGGATGCATGAATTTTCATATGGGTATGTGGAGTCAACAAAATATTATTTAATATAAAAGTTTAAAGTCTATAATAGTGAAAATTAAAGTATAATTACTCATATTAGAGCAAATATCTCACAATAAATTAGAACATTATAAAATAATTAAGAAAAATTATGAATTAACTCCCGAGACTCCATAATTTAGAAGTGAGATATTATGGCCTAATCAGTAATTTGTAGAAAAAAATATTGATCACCTATTATACTTAGTTGGTTCTTTCACCAAATTAATTGCCGAAAGCAAATTTGTTTTCTATGGCTATTGGTTTGGATGTGAAGGTAGTAGATGTAGTTATCTTCTGTGTCTTTCTAGATCGATCCCACAAAACTTTCAAAACTACATACTATCTCTTCATTTTCTTAAGTTCAACATCCACACAATTAACTAATTAATCCTAGTTATTCATTTTTTATCAATATTTCATGTTCTCAACATTCAACTAGATAATACGAGAATACATGTAGGCTCTGGTCAATGGCTCTTGACTTGCTGCAACGGTGTAGACGTGTAGCCTACAGTTCTACGATGCTACTTAGTCGGTAGCCCGGTGTCGCCTCAACCCCCTAGCCTCCCGTCACCTCAACCCCCTAGCCTCCCGTCACCTCTGCTTCTCGAAGTGCGTCGCCGGTCACTACTGTGAGGCTAAGAGAGAGAGAGAGAGAGAGCATGAGAGACAAAACAGTGGGAATGTTGGCTAGGGTTGGTTGTGCTGTACAATATGTTCTGCTCAGTTGAGGGATGAGAGGTGTTTCGCTAATGGGCTAGGCTAGCAAGTTGAGGAGGGGAGGCGTGGGAAAATGAAAATAAACTGAAGTTAGTTGATAAGCGAACATATATGCTAATTTGACTCTATTATTGATATATATAACTAAAGAGTAGTGCTTCAATGCTTTTGTTCTCAATACAAGTTGCACAAATCTTAAAACATGTGAAGAAGTAAGTAATCACTATTTACCTTTCATTCATACTTTAATATTTGTGTAACTGTAAAAAAGAAAAGCATGAAAACACCTCTCATAACTAATATACTTATTATATAATTAACTTTTTTGCAAAAAAAATTAGATGTGCAGCTATATACCCATGTCTCTATACTAGATGCTGAGGAGGAAAATAGTACGGCCTCACGCTGTCAAAAGTGTCATTATCTTGGACTGAGCAAGGGCACCGTACTAGTAAAAGGCAAGTCGCCGATACGGATTAATTCTTCCCAACGGGATCAGGCGTTGCAGTGTTGCCGACAGTTTACTTCTTCTGGTGGTCACGCTCGAGCGCGCTGACGGTGAGAACTACAGCTTGTTTCGCTAACTTGGTTCCTAATGAACTGCTTTGCCATTATAAATCCTCTAGATTTACTGTCCGTCGACCGCTTGGTACAGGATGCAACATGTGGCTCGCTTTGAACTTGCACGAGTTCAAAGACGTCACGCTCGATCGGTGATTGACATGGTGAAACAATTAGCTAGTGGCGTTTAAACTAGGCAATGTATATGTATAGCTATGAACAGCTAACACATTGAAGGCGATTTGATTAATTTAGAAAAGGTAAAAAGTAAAGCCCCAGTCAGATTGGAACTCTAAATCAATCTGACTGCTTTTAATTTCGAGAATAAACTCGATCAACAGAAAAAAAAAATCGGCTACAACGATATGTCGAAGAAATTCAGAGCTGGAACGTTCAACCTGAAGACTAGAGAGCTGATCAAGTCTGTTCATATAGGTGTATGGATCCACACGAGTGTTCTATAGTCCACGATGCAAACGAAAGAAATAAAGAACATGGTGGCTTTGACGTGTATCGAGTAAATGAACTACAATCGACACGCTTAACTGTTGAATATTTCCTGATTAAAAACTCATTTTGTTAGATTATTTGTTTCGTGATCTCTGTGGTTCACCTAAACGCAATTAATTGTATCTTGTATGCAAAGCTTTTATGAGCAACTAATGTAGTAGTACTAGCGGTAGTTCTGTCTCCAGGTAGACAGTTTGCCTTGCCAGTTTCTGTCCAAACGGTTTTCGTGTAGGAACTACGTAATGATCTCTTATTCTCTTTGGTCTTTTGTTTAGTCTCATAATTTTGTACTGTATGCTGCTTCTGTATGATAGATATATACCCTTTGTCTGTACTATGTAGGATGCTGGGAATGGAATAAAGGAGCAGCATAACATTATGCAAATGCTACATGATAGTGACGGCAATTGGTAATTACTTACAGTTGTCATATTATATACTGTTCCTGGTCTTAAACGATAGTTCTCTGGTGAAATTTTTTAATGGACAGGACCAATAAAAATGGTAGACTTGTATCCCTTAAAGCATGCATGGAGAGAGAGATTCACACGCAAGACCAAAAAAAAAACTACAATACACTTCTAGTATGTAGCAGAAACGCCGTATCAAAACATCGAAAACGATACACATGATTACGTATGTCAAATGGCTGTATTTCGTAATGAACTTCCCTAAGAGCTTCTAAATAAACTAGGACGCGTAGGGATCAGACTTACAGAAAAGAACATATTTTTGCCGCACTAATCTTACCAAACATCCATGATCACTGCGGGCAAGAAAGCAAAGCTTCACCACATCGACTACTTGTTGAGCACTTTACAACATCGATATAGATCATTGATTTTTTCCCCCACTAACAAGACACGATCCCTTGGCGTACAACTTTTGTTGTACGTAGCAGCCACTTAAGTAACTACCACATCAGATCACAATCGAACAACCCTGTAGATGGAGGTCAACACCACAATTAGAAGAAAAATCCAAAGCGTTACCAGAACTACCAACTATCCCACATCATCGCTGTATGAACGGGAGAAGCAAAGCAGCAAGCCAGCAACGCACCTCTACAGCTCTACTTTTTCCCATGGAAAATCTACAGATTGGAACATGGGCCCCTGCGATTCAGAACTCAGAAGAAGACAGACACTGACACGTACGAGGCCTTGTACGGTGGCAGCGGTTGCCTACGGTTGAAGCTGAACCGCGGCAAATGCCTTCTCGTCCGGTCCTTGTCCTCGCTCGTTCGCTCCTACCTGAAGCCGGGCCGGACCTACTGTACCAATAAGACGTTTCTCGAGGACCACGTTTCACTTCCAACGCAACAGAATATGAACGAACGTGTGTCTGGCCCCATATATTTTTTAAACGAACACTGTTATAAAAATAGTCCTCTTTTCCATCTTGAAAGCTCTACAGATGTATGTGTTATATATCACACTTTCATACAACGGTAGCAAAATCCATTACAGCAACGGTAGCTTTAGGCTTGACAGGTCATCTGTCGCGTAGCAGTAACTGGGTAGCAGGTAGGCCTAGGCATTCGGTTTAACCGAAAAATTCAGTTTCGGTTTTCGGTTTATTTGAAAATTCGGTTATTTCAAAATTGAAACCGAACTATATTTGAAAATTTCGGTAACCGACAATTCGCTTAACCGATAGTTCGGTTTCGGTTTTGATTTTAACCGAATTAACCGAACTTGGTAATGATGATAGCCGTGTCGTTAGCAACTTTGTTGCTCAGGTGGCCACCGTTTGTAGCCTACTCTTTTGACACCTGAATTTAAGGACAGTCCAGTTATTTGTTTCATACTAAAATGCTCTTTGTGCAATTATGGTTTTAGGCGTTGAGGAAGAAGTCTCTGACTGTCTATGACGATGGGAAACAGACGAGGAGCTTTCAATATGTCTCCGATTTGGTGGGTCTCTTTATCAAAGTTCGGTTAGTTCGGTTAACCGAGGGTTAAAACCGAATTAACCGAAAAAAGTTCGGTTATTCCATACAACTAGGGGTGCAATCGGATCGGATTCGGACGGATATCGCTCTTTCCGTATCCTAAACCATATTTTTTATCGGATTCGGAATCGGATTCGGATAGTGTCGGATACTGAATACTGACGGATAATATCGATTCTTGATTCAATCGAATACGGAGCGGAATCGATACGGTATCGAATAATTTTATCGGATAACGCGCGAAAACAGAAATAACAAAAAGCACACATATAGTACCGATTAACCAACCGTATGAGTGCAACATATAACAAGATTATCGCAATCTAGTAAGTCATTTTATCGGGCAATCCAACAAAGTTGAAAAAGCACGTTCAATTTTAACGGTACACAAATGAAAAGTTACAAAACATAATAAACAAGAAATTTAATAGAACTAAATAAGGTGATTAAGTCTATAAGCTTCACATGACACAAATCAAAAGGATTATCAAAGGGCTGCTGCCTAACTCAACAACCAGATTAACACTGTCATCAATGCAAAACCAATACACACCTAATTCCAATAGAAAACAACATGAGCTGCTATAATTCTGAATTTCCTAGTAGTAGGAAATGAGGAGCAAAACTTCAAGTACATCAATAATAGACCTAAGAAAACAAGGACATTCCAGATATGCCTCTGAACAGTCAACCAGGCATCGACAATCAATGAGTTTAAGCAATAAAGCGAGTAAACAATGTTATCATCTTACTGTCAAAGAACAATCAACATCCCTCACAGGTACATTGATCATTCAGCGATTCCGACCAATGTTGTAAAGGATAAACCTCCATGCGGTAGCTAACATTAAATGATCTATTATAGTATGGAGATTGCCCCCAAAACAAATTCCCAAACGTTAATCACGACATAGTCCTCCTGCTCGTCGTACGCGACGCCGAGCTCGTTGAGGAACAGGTGCGCCGGCTTGCGGACGACCATGGCGGAAAAGAGCTGGCCGCCGGGGGAGACCGACTGCTCGATGATGGCGATGCTGATGGAGGGGTCCTTGGACAACTCGTACGCGCGGGGAGGCGACGGAGGAGGGGCAGCACGCGCCGGCGAAGGAGGACTTGAGGAGGCTGGAGGTGGTGGTGGCCATGGCTGCCATGTGGAGGCGGCTCTGGGCTTGGCTCAGGAGGAGAGCTAGGAGCTCCTTGGGTTCAGGAGACGGATGGAGCCTGGGACGAGTGTGAGAAGATAAGGCGCTGAGGGGGGAGGTCCAGGCGACGGCAGGGCGGCGGCGGTAGGGCGGACCGTGAGAGAGACTGGAGGAGGAGGCTGGATCTGGATCTGGATCTGGATCGGGGATCGCTGGCGCTGGAGCGGAGCCTGGAGGGCTGGTCCGGCTGGAGGTATAGAATATTAGATCGGAGATATATAACCGCCGGTCGGATATCCGATTAATGAAATCCGGATATATCCGAAAATTTTCTCGGAATATACCGATCCGACGGATAGTGCTCTCCCGAATCCGAATCCGAATCCGAAATAAAATATCCGAAACCGAATCCGAATCCGAAAATTATCCGAAAAAAATATCCGAATCCGATCCGAACCTGTCCGGTCGGTCGGTCGGTCGGAAAATATCCGATCCGATTGCAACCCTACATACAACTAACCAAATCAACAACCGAATAATTCGGTTTCGGTTTTTTCGGCTTCGGTTCCGGTTTTAACGGTTTCGGTTTTCGGTTTATTTACCCAGCCCTAGTAGCAGGGATTTGCCGAGCATTCACACATCGGATGGTAGGTAGGTTGGTTAATTAAGTGGTAAAATAATTAATTAAGTAATTTATGACCTATTTAAGTTACTTATTAGCTTGTTTTGATCGGCAAGAAGTCAGATTTGAAAAAAAAAAAAAAAAGGGTGAGTGGGCTATAAATGCTCTGGCTTGACAGAACAAGGCGCGCAAATAAACTAGTAGACCAATCGAAAGTGCTCACTGCTCCACATAAAGCGAGAGCGCCATTGATAATACCCGGATTCTCGTAGCAGCCGACCCCTTTCTTCCTCTTCCTCGGTTCCGCTTCCCTGTTCAAAGCTCCAACAACCCACCCACTCGATCGCCTCCCGGATGCGCCGCTGACTGGATGTGCCGCGGACGCAATCCCGAAGGGGCGGGCAAGAAGAGCCACTTGTAATAGCGAATACGTCAGTTGTACGAGCTGCAAAAAGTAGAGGTGCTGGACTGCTGGTAGTCTAGTAGTAGTTTTTTTTTTGCGGTTGGTCACTGTGGCGAAGGGGACGTTGGCGAACGCGTTCGCATTTTCTCGTCTGCTCTCGAGTTCTTGAGCCGATCTCCGGTCGGGTGTTCGTCTTCTACTGCTCTCCCCGGCTGTCCGATCGATCGAGCTGGGTTGGATAACTTGGATTGCTACTTAGGAGCGGAATTCTCGGCCGTCTACTTTGGAGGTCAGTTTCTTCTTCGGTTGGGTTTTTCTTGGGTTCTCTTTTCATTCTTTCTTCGCCCTCCGTGTGAGATTATGTTCGAGAACTCTGATGGTGTGTTCAGTTTGCTTGTTTTCTTTTCTTTAGATAGAATCTCGCTTCAGGTTATTTATGGTTTTCTTGGTTTGCTGATATTTTCGCTTCTGTTCCTCTTCCACTTACATGCACCTTCTAATCATCAAAGTTTTGTTTTTGTTCTTTTTAAAGAGAGGATAGAGATGCTTGCGTTGTGCTAGTATTTATGCAGAAACCTCATGTTGTTAGCCGTAAAAAATTTACCCGGTATTGACATGTATGTAAAGCCTTCACTAACTTATTTACCTTGTGTACAGTACGCGTATCTGGTAATTTAGTTGACAAGTTCTAATTGCTGATCACGATGGTCTCGCTTACTGTCAATGTTAATGTGTTGTTATCACCTGTTGTGGAGTTTAGGTAGCATGTAAGTTCGTTTACTTTTCTCTAGTCAAAAGAAGGGAGTTTATTTCGATCGGTCTGGGCCATATTTTCTCCCGGGTTGTTCGTGTGAACAGAGCAGAGTTACGTCAAACGGGTTGTTAAGAATCTGAGGCAACTGACATGCTTTCACACCTTAGATATAACTGGCAGCCCTGTGCTGAAGGGATAAGCGCCTCCATTTTGGACTCATCAATCATTAGAATGCTCCTAAGAATCGGTTTCTTTGCTTGCTTATGATCTCATTGTTAGCAATTGTGCTGGATCGTGCAGGGATAACAAGTTGCTGCTGATCATCTTGTACAGACAATGGCCAACTTTGGAGGTTTCCCGTATGCAGTAATCCTGGTTACTTTGTGCATTTGCCATGTGGATGTTGTAAGGGGACAAAGCACTCACCCTACTGAAGGTAACCTCTAGTTGCCATGTGATCTACTTCATATGTTTGCTTTCTTTTGAGTCAGGCAGTTGCGAATTGCTCTTCCCAGAAAAGAAACTCAGAGATGCTTTGCTACCTATCTACCCCCTTGGTTCCTGATTGTTCGCTACCGGTTTCTTGATGAAAATGCCATGATTTCAGGAGCACTGCATTACCGTTCACTTATGCATGTCCTATCTGTGTTGATTTAGTCATAGTTTTTGTTTGTGTATTTGGACGTCTTGAAAGTATCTTGAAGAGCTAATTTTTCATAAGGGTTCACTCATGTGATGTATATGCCACCAGTAGTTGTATCACCAGTAATCAGTTATTCTCATGAACTAATCAAAGCAGTTCACAGACTGCACTTAATCATAAATATGATTTGTCAATAATAAACATCACATTCTATTAGTTAGTAGGTATAACCAGAAAATGATTTTCATTGAGATCTTTTGTTAGAGAAGTAGAGTGGTCAATGATAATTTTGAAGGGGTTACTCCCAGGTAATTCTTTCATTGAGAGACTCTCAATTATAGCTGTGACATTTGATGATATGAAGAGTAGTCAAATGTGGTTTTATGCTATCATTTCCACTCTGCCTGTTGAGATGTTACATGTTGTTCCAAATGTTAATATTATCCTGCAGTCCTCAGATACCCCGTTAAATATTTTAAACTGCTGCTGTGAATTGAATTTTGTCCCTCTTACATGCAGCAAATGCTCTCAGAGCTATCAAAGGCAGTATAATTGATCCTATGAATAACCTTAAGAATTGGAACAGTGGAGATCCATGCACATCACGTTGGACAGGAGTCTCCTGCAACAAGATACCCAGTGATACATATCTTCATGTAACAGAATTGTATGATTAACTCGTTGTCCTTGTTTATTATATCCACACTTTCCCTTTTCATCTTTTTTTTTGGTTATCTACGATATGTTCTTTTCTATGTACTTTTTTGCTCGGTGAGCTCTCTGCTGAAGCAATTAACCTTGTAACAAACTACTGCTCACAAACAATAGCAACAGCCATAAAAGCAGCTCCCAAGTTAACTTATGACTGAAATATCAATTTGATCTGTTAGCTACAAATCATGCACATTTCCACTGTTTGTATTGAAGGATATATCCATGGCTTTGGTATAAGTTTCGTCCATATTACCATTGTTTTTAGCATTAGCAGTACATAGATCCTCTTAGTTACTGTTGCAGACTAAGTTTGCAATCCCTGGTAAAAAATAAGGGTCGTTCTCTAATGCTTTTGTTGATTGACTATTTTGCATCCTAAAATATGTTTTTCATTTATTTATCTGCCATTTCTGTATAATGTGTAACATAATGATTGGATAGCATGTTCATTTCCTCTTAATAATACATACTTTTGCCCCACGTAGGCAGTTACTTAAGATGAATCTTTCTGGCACTTTGGCACCAGAGGTCGGTCTTCTATCCCAGCTGAAAACACTGTAAGTACTAATTTGATGGACACAGTTGAAATTGTTAACTGAATTGAGCGCTTTCAATTGTTTCTTAAATATTGCACCTATGGAAATATTACCTCATGAGCTCCACTTCATGTTTCACATGGTTAAGTGTTTTTTGAGCAAGGTGCAAATTTCTGAATCAAGTCACAAAAAACTTACAAAAATATCACAAGTCACATAACCATACAGAAGACTAGATCTTGTCCCATATTAACTGTTTCTCCATTGTTAGTTCCTTATTCTGCATTTATGATCTTCAAGCTGTCCCATTACGTATCAAATACATGTTATCTAACTGCTATATTTTATTGTATTGGAAGGGATTTTATGTGGAACAATTTGACTGGCAACATCCCCAAAGAGATAGGCAAGATCGCAACACTCAAGCTTATGTAAGTTCCTCTTATCTAACAGAACTTATGTACTCTCTTTTCAGTGCGCAAAGCCAAATATGTTTAAGCATCTAAACCCCGCATGGTCCAAAAGTGGCACAACATTTTATATCGTTTTTTATCCATTTTGTCCACCAAAAAAAAACAAAGGACTTTTCATCTAATTTAGCATGGGGAAAATCAATCTCCTAGACATATATGATACTTCAGTTGATGGACTGGTGATAAGGAGCATATTCACTGTTGTTGGTATATGTGCTTAGGATCTTTTTAATGTTGTTTTTACAGAGGGAAGTGATCCAACCGCCCAATCTTTACCTAAAAGCTGCAGTACATGGGCTAAAACAACTAAGCTTCGAACATAGAGGATCCTTACGAAAATGTTCCAATGCTTATTTTCAGCGAAATTGCAAATATATATGTACATAAAGCACCTAGGCGCCTAGTCAGTTTTGTACCTATACTGCATAGTTGTGTGTGTGAGTTGCCATGCAGTCAACCTGCTTTTTACCTCATCTTAATTAGTGTAGCCAATCTTAGAATTTTTTCCTCTTGTGGCGATATTTGTTGTGCAGATTACTGTTCTTACTTCTTACTCCTGTCCATTCGTTTTTGTTAAATCATTAAACATCAATGTCTTGTATTTTTCTTCAATCTACATAGATAATATGTACCATTTCTTTATATATGACTAAAATTCAGAATAACATTCACATGCTTGTATGCAAAATAATGCTAACTGTTACTGCCTCATTTTTTCCAGAACTTTGAATGGAAATCAGTTCTCTGGTTCTTTACCAGATGAGATTGGCTATCTACAGAACTTAAACAGATTACAAATCGATGAAAACCAAATATCTGGCCCCATACCTAAGTCGTTTGCTAACTTAACAAGCATAAAGCATCTGTAAGTATCAAGTATCTTCAGTTTTTCTTACTTCCATCCCTATGTCGTTTCTTATTTTAAGCTTTGTTTAATCTTGACTCTCTTTTTACCTTTAGCCACATGAACAATAATTCATTAAGTGGGTTAATCCCATCTGAGTTGTCCAGATTGCCTCAACTCCTCCATCTGTAAGTGGACCTCTGCCTGTGTTCTGACTCTTTTTTTTCCTGTTTTGCAAGTTGCAGCATGAGTTGTGATTAAATTGGTCTTATTCTGTAAACTGTGCAGCCTTGTGGACAACAATAATTTATCTGGACCTCTTCCCCCAAAATTAGCAGAGACGACTAGTTTGAAAATACTGTAAGTACAATTTTATGTACCCTAATGAGGCTTCCTTGACATAGAAAGTTACAGCACATCAGAATGTCTTCTGGTTTCTTTCCGAGAATATCCACCAGTTTCTGGTTGCTTGAAGTTGATCGATGATTAGTTTAATTTTGCACGTTTTCTGAAGATTAGTACTGCAAATTTCTCGAGTATACTTTCTGTTGTAAATCAATCACAAAACACAACAAACACGAGACACAGAATTTTACGTGGAAAACCCTTGCGGGAAAAAAACCACGGGCGCCAATCGGCAACGATCACTATATCAGGAGATGATTACAAAGGTGGCTAGTGTTGCAAATGACGGCACACCCTAAACGCTGTATACAAGGGGAAATTTATAGACACGTGGAGAGACTCGAGTCTAAACATGCCAGGCCGAACAAGGCTAAAGACGTCCCTAAAGCCCAAACAGATGAATTCGGATCACAGCCCAACAAACTCCACCTTGAGACGAATTCCCCCTTGTAGCAAAAGAAATACCACTGAACTCCTTTCAATAATAAATATCACCGGCGCCAAGAGTCTCTAGGACTCAAACTGTAACTCCAATCAAGCTTGAGCATAGCTCAAACTTAGTGGCAGGAATTGACTTTGTCATCATATCAACGGGATTATCATGAGTACTTATCTTGGATATTTTGATGTCACCTTAAGCAATAACATCTCGAATATAATGATACCTCACATCAATGTGCTTTGTCTTCTCATGATACACTGCTCCTTTGTGAGGCAAATGGCACTTTGGCTGTCACAGAACAAGGTAACACAAGAAGTAATCCCGCTGAGTTCAGAGTACAAACCTCTCAACCAAGTAGCTTCTTTACAAGCTTCAGAAATAGCCATATATTCAGCTTCAGTAGTTGAAAGAGCAACTGTGGATTGCAAACATGCCTTCCAACTGACAGCACAACCACCAATGGTGAAAGCATAACCTGTGAGAGATCTCCTCTTATCTAAATCACCAGCATAGTCAGAATCAACATAACCAACAAGCCCATCTCCAGATTTACCAAACTGCAAACAAGCATTAGAAGTACCACGCAAATATCTGAAAATCCACTGAATAGCTTTCCAATGCTCTTTGCCAGGATTAACCATGTATCTACTCACAACACTTAGTGCATAAGATAAATCAGGATGTGAACAAACCATGGCATACATAAGAGAACCAATCTGACCGAATATGGGACTCTAGACATGTATTTAATATCATCATCGATTCGGACATAAAGTCAAGATAATCAAATGTGCGACTAAAGGAGTACTCATCGGTTTTGCATCATGCATATTGAAGCGACGAAGGATCTTCTCAATATAACCTCGCTGGTGAGATATAATTTGCCAGATTTCCTTGATCTAATGATCTCCATGCCAAGTATTTTCTTTGCTGCACCTAAATCCTTCATCTCAAATTCTATCATCAACATAAAGAAGCAAGTATATAGCAGAACCTTTTACAGTCTTCAAATAAACACAGCTATCATAATTAGACCGCTTGAAACCATGAGAGAGCATAAATGAGTCAAATTTCTTATACCATTGTCTAGGGGATTGTTTCAAGCCATAAAGAGATTTCTTTAATCTGCAAACAAGGTTTTCTTTTCCAGGAATAACAAAACCTTCAGGTTGGTCCATATAAATGTCTTCCTTTAACTCTCCATGCAAGAATGCAGTTTTAACATCTAGTTGCTCAAGTTCATAATCATGCATGGCAACAATACTGAGGAGAGTGCGAATTGAACTGTGTTTCACAACAGGAGAGAAGACATCATTAAAATCAATACCTGGAATTTGGTTGTAGCCTATAGCAACCAACCTTGCTTTATACCTTGTTGGATCAGTAGAAGAAATGCCTTCTTTTCTTTTGAAGATCCATTTGCAATGACGATCTTCTTGTCTTTAGGCAATTTCACTAAATCCCAAGTACAATTCTTTTCAAGAGACTCCATCTCATCTTGCATAGCGGTCATCCAATTCTTGCAATTAGCAGAAGTGATAGCCTCAACATAATTTGATGGTTCTGCATTATTCTCAATTTCTTCTACAACATTTAAAGCATAAGAAGCAATATCACATTCTTCAATAAACCTTTTAGGTGGATGGATGGACCTCCGGGTCTATCAACAAACAATAGAATGTGTATGTTGAGGAGGTCATAATCGGAGAAGAATGCTCAACAATATTTGAATCGTCAAGAATAGATGCATCTAGAACAAAGATGATCGTGATCATCCGGTGTATTATCGAATCAATAATGTGCTCCACCGCACACTAGTTTTATGTTGTTTCTCAATAGGAACAATAGGATCGCTTGTATCCAACTTATCATTCAAAGATAATGATTCATTAAAAATAACATTCCTATCGATAACAACCTTTTGAGTTTGAGGATTCCATAATTTATATCCTTTAACACCGATTTGTAACCAAGAAAGATGCACTTAATAGCTCTAGGCTCTAATTTTCCATTATCAACATGAGCATAAGCAGTGCAACAAAAAACTCTCAATTGTGAATAATCAGCTGGAGTACTAGACCATACCTCAATTGGAGTTTTCTTGTCAATAGCAATAGAGAGTGAACGATTAATAATATAACAAGCAGTGGAAGCGAAATTTCAAAAACGCCTATGCAAACCAAAGATTAGACAACATACAACGGACCTTTGAGATAATGGTTCTGTTCATACGCTCAACTACACCGTTTTGTTGTGGAGTATGAGGAACAGTGTAGTGACGCACAATACCTTCAGACTTGCAATATGAATTAAATATATCAGAACAGAATTCCATCCCATTATCAGTGTGAAGTATCTTTACCTTCTTTTCAGTTTGTCTTTCAATCATAACCTTCCACTCTTTAAATGCGGAAAATGCTTCTGATTTACGCTTCAAGAAATAAGGCCAAACTTTTCTAGAATAATCATCAATAATAGTCAACATATAACGAGAACCTCCAAAAGAAGTCTTACGAGATGGCCCCTATAAATCAGAATGCACATAATCAAGAATGCCTTCTGTAGTATGAATAGAAGTGTTGAATTTTACCCTCTTATGCTTACCAAAGATGCAATGCTCACAGAATTCCAGTTTGCCTCCATTGTATCCATCAAGAAGTCCCCTCTTGCTCAAAACTGCCAAACCCTGCTCACTCATATGTCCAAGACGCTTGTGCCACAAATTAGTCATTTCAGGTGATGACTGTGAAGAAACAAAAGCATCACCTGTAATTGTAGTGCTTTGGAGATGATATAAATTGGCAGATTTCAAATCTCCTTTCATGACAATGAGAGAACCTTTTGATACTTTCAGTATTCCATTTCCTCCAGAATATTTATATCCTTTAGAGTCAAGAGTGCTCAAAGAAATGAGATTTCTTGTCATACCTGGAACGTGCCTCACATCTGTCAAGGTTCTGATAATGCCATCATGCATCTTTATTTGCACTGATCCAATGCCAACAATAGGACGTGGCGAATCATCACCCATCCTAATGTAACCAAAGATCTTTAATGACTCATAAGTGATGAACCAATCTTTATTAATGCATATATGAAAAGAAGCAGCAGAATCAATTATCCATTCATCACCACTACTAGCACATCCAGCAAAAGCAACAAGAGTCTCACCATTAGAACTGCTATCACCAGAAGCAACAGAAGCTTTACCTTCCTCATCAGTTTTACCTATCTGTTTGTAGGTACCTTGCCTTTTCTCTTTATTCTTTAACTTGTAGCATTCAGATATGTCATGATTATTTTTCTTGCAGTACCTACAAAATTTTTCTTTACCTCTTGACTTTGAGCGGCCTCTAAAATTGCTTGAGCTTCTGCCTCTATAGCCATTGTTCGCTTTCTTTTCTTTTGTCCGTCCACGAACAGACAAAGCTTCACCATGAGAGCTAGGACTTTCAGAAGATACCATTAGTTTCATCTTTTCTTTTGCATGTAAGGCCTCATAAACCTCAGCAACAGTTAGTGTATCACGACTATATAAAATAGTGTCTCTAAAATTTGAATATGATGGAGGCAAAGAGCACAAAAGAATGAGGGCTAAATCCTCGTCATCAAATTTTACCTCCATGGACTCAAGGTCTGACACAATTTCTTTAAAAACCGATAGATGATTTGACACGGAACCACCTTCTTGCAACTTGTGCGAAAACAATTTCATCTTCACATGCATTTTGCTAGTGAGGTCTTTCGACATGCAAATTGATTCCAATTTCAACCATAAAGCAGCTGCAGATTTCTCCTGCAAAACCTCTTGCAAAATATTATTTGATAAATGAAGATGAATTTGTGACAGGGCCTTACGATCTTTCCTCTTCTCTTCATCAGTCCATGACTTCTGGTTTTTGTTCCCGAATTTATCAAGCGCATCGTCAAGATCAGTATGCGCTAGAATAGCTCTCATTTTGACTTGCCATAGAGAAAACCTGGTATCACGATCTAGCAGTGGAATATCATATTTTAATGAGGCCATAATGCAAAGAAATATTTTAAGTGTATGGACAGAAAAATTGGCTGACAAAAGAGCGCTCTGATACCACTTGTTGTAAATCAATCACAAAACACAACAAACACGAGACACAGAATTTTACGTGGAAAACCCTTGCGGGAAAAAAACCACGGGCGCCAATCGGCAACGATCACTATATCAGGAGATGATTACAAAGGTGGCTAGGGTTGCAAATGACGGCACACCCTAAGCGTTGTATACAAGGGGAAATTTATAGACACGTGGAGAGACTCGAGTCTAAACAGGCCAGGCCGAACAAGGCTAAAGGCGTCCCTAAAGCCCAAACAGATGAATTCGGATCACAGCCCAACACTTTCTAATGTAACTTTGCTGTCGATTGTCATATTAAATGTCACGTAAATCAAATGTGATTTCATCTTTCTTGTGTTTACTAAACAAAGCACCTGTCTTTCTCTTTGAGAATGTTTCTCTCTTCTTTTAGATAAGTTTGGCACTTTTGTTAGCTAACGGGATTCATTTCTTATATCTATATCTTTCTACTTCTAGTCAGGCTGATAATAATAACTTCAGTGGAAGTTCCATCCCTGCTGCATACAACAACATACCAACACTTTTAAAGCTGTGAGTGTACCCCTTTTCCTTCATATTGTCCTTTACATTGTCTGAGTGTTTGAGTTAGAGTTAGATGCACGGGACTGCATAGCATACAAAATCATTTTAAGAAGTCAAGAGGCTATCACAAGTTTGAGTGGAGAAGATCAGCGTGGTACATAATATAATTGGTTAATGAAAACAGACTTTGTTCAAAATGCATTTGTTGAGACTTCATAAATGAGTAAAAAGAGGACTGAGCTTAGCTTAGTTGGCCAAGGCGCAGGTCAGCGTCTCGCCCGCCCGGGTTTGAGTTCCACTCGACCCGCGTGCTCACGAGCGCCAGGTGTAGGCGCGGTGCGTGTGTGGGGTGTGCGTGTGTGAGTGGGTTTGTGTGCGTTTGTAGTTTGGCTAGCTATTGTTCTCCTTCTTTAATGAATGGTAGTGCTCCTGGCTAATTTTTCTAGAAAAAATATATGAGTAAAAACCCCTCACAACCAAAAAAAAAAAACTCAAGCTTGAGAGTTGATATAGTTGGCATTCAAGGGACAATTCATGTTACTCTGGAATCCTCTTGTTTATAAGATTATATAGCAGCTAGATCAGGATGCACTCAGTCTGTTCTTTAGAATCTCAACGTTACTAGTTATGTAGGTTCTTTTTTGCCCTCTGGGGGTGTTTGGATGAGGGGTTGTTTGGGATTTAATTCCTAATTAAGGTTTGGAAAAAAATGCCCCCTACCCAAACAGGCCCTCAGTCTGTAGAAATTTTCATTGATAAATAATAATTTAGTTAATCTAGTTTATTAACTTCATTTAATAAGAGCATCATCCAATCACCATCATGTTTAAACTCAAATCAAGATATGTGTTCAGTTGATAAACATTTTTCATGTTCCAGGAGTCTTAGGAACTGCAGTTTGCAGGGAGCTGTTCCTGATCTAAGTGGCATACCTGAACTTGGCTATTTGTAAGTCCAGATCAAACTAAATGCTGCATTTTCCTTTTCAGTTTTACTATTTTGACAGCCTACTATCAATTATTATCGTTTTATTCTTTGTTTGCACTTTGTGGCTGCTGTTTTGGCACATTTGTTTTATCCAGCATATGTTTTTAAAATGCCCTTCAGTACTTATGTTTCAATGAGAATATCACCCATTTGGTTTATGGAAATCCAGGAGATTATTCTGCATCTCTTTGCTAATTCTGGCATGCAATTTCAGGGATCTTAGCTGGAACCAACTGACAGGGTCTATACCAACAAACAGTCTTGCTTCAAATATCACTACGATGTATGTTGCTTTTGATAATCTTTCATATTATTTTTTAAATAACCAGTCTAACTTCTAGTTTCTGACAGTGATTTGTCGCATAATTTTCTTAATGGAACTATTCCGCCAAATTTCTCGGGGCTGCCTAATCTTCAGTTCTTGTAAGTAACATTTTGACTTACAAATACTGCTCCAATCCCTGATAAATATGCTTTTATATAGTGCTAACCTATTCTACCATTGAAGATGATTGTTTTCCCTGTTGAACTATAGATTAACTAGCAGAGTGAGCCGCGCATTTGCGCGGCTAGATTTTCTTAACAGTCTATTGTATTAAATGATATAACTTATATGCTTGAGAATATATAAACGTATTTTATAGACTATTTAGATTTTTAAGGCATTATAAATATTAGAAATGACAATAGAAGCTTGAAGAAAAATTCAATTTAAGATATGTAATTGAAGTAAAAGCTTTGATGGAAGAAAATCATTGAGAATAATAAATTGTAGGACATTCGTAGAAACATAGCAACTCTTCATCTTGCATAGATCATATAGCTATATATACCTGTTCTTTCTCTATTAGTAACTCTTTTTTCAAAATATATGCAACACATGTATCTCTATTTAATCTCAAATAATACGTTGATTATTTTACATGGTAGTAGAGTACATTGCTCACTTATACACTGATACATCATGGACGACTTACTTTGAACGTATCTTCCTCACACGATAGCTGCCCCCACAGAATCATATGTCTTATATCTCTTATTGATGACCTTATAACTTTTCTGCTTCAACTGCCAATAGCAAACCCAATTTTTTATCGACCCCTCTCAACTGCTACTCTTTTAATGCAGTACTCTATCATATAACTATCCTCTGTTTCTCTTCAATTATTATTTAATGCTGAACGTTATGACATCAATATGCAATGCATACATATACAATTATTGCTTATCTTACCGGAGACATCCGTCATGCTCTCACAAGTAACCCCAAACCTATTATGCTCTCACTAATGGCCCTAAGCCTATTCCATAGAGTATCACCATCTCCACTTTAAGTTTTTTGCAACTTGTTTTAATTCAAACGAATTCATGAATGCATATACACATGCAAGATATTATACATGCTTAATTTACGCTTGTTCTATATCGGTCGCTTCTCTTATTCAATGTTTGCCAACTCAACGATGTTGCTTCCTCACAAACGCGATGATCTCCTATCTTCTATTTTTTTGGATAAAGGAAGCTTTTATTAATTTCAAGAACAATCTCCTATCTTCTATGATGCTAGTATAATTGTTTTAGTCATTATCTAACAATATATAGAATTTTCCCACCATGTGTGATGTCATATCCCTTAGTTTGCTTCATCTAGTCTCTACAGGGCCTCTCCATCATCAAGCTTTTTTTGCTATTGACTTCTTCAACAATACAGATGCTCATCACTCATCACGGTTTTTGGCCCCTTCAGCTTTGGCCTTTCTCTTTTTATTTTATTTTTATTTCAAATTTTAGTTTTTTTAATTTATAAAGAAATCCAATGGCTAATGTTTCATTAATTTTTATGCCAAATTATATTTATTTAGGATTTTATTTAGAAATTCATCTGGAAATTAAATTGGAATTCTTTATCAACACAAATTAGCATTTTTTGGTTTATTTGTATTTCAAATTATATTTGTGTGTTGTTGGATCATACACAACATAGATTTTTTAATATAGTTTTAGGTGGTATCGTATACAAATTCAATTGGTATTTTTTTATTTCATTTTATTCCTAATTTAAGCTATTTAGGATTTTACATTAGAGTTCGTATGGAAATCAAATTGATAATTGTATTTTATTTTTTATTCTAAATTTTAGTTTTAGGTTGGTATTTGTATACAAATCCAATTACTAATTTTCAATTGATTTTTGTTTCGAATTTTATATTTATTTTGATGATCATATGGAAATAAAGTTTCTACTTTTATTTTATTTTTACAAGGAATTTTGGTTTTTTCTTGTATTGTATATGACACAAACTCTTTTATATTGTACATGACACAGACTTTTGTATATTGTACATGACATAAATTCTTTCTTTAATCTAGACCGTTATAATCTGGACCCACCATAATCAGTGGTGTATATCTTTCTTTTTTTCCTCTGATTAATGTGGGAATTTCTAGCCTTGAGAGCGAACGTGGTGCCTTCTTTTGCTTCTGCTTTAATAATTTTATTTAGAAATTCATATGGAAATTGAATTGGAATTCTTGTTCAAAACAAATTAGCATTTTTTGGTTTATTTGTATTTCAAATTATATTTGTGTGTTGTTGGATCGTACACAACATAGATTTTTTTTAATATAGTTTTAGGTGTTATCGTATACAAATTCAATTGGTATTTTTTTATTTCATTTCATTCCTAATTTAAGCTATTTAGGGATTTTACATTAGTGTTCGTATGGAAATCAAATTGCTAATTGTATTTTGTTTTTTATTCTAAATTTTAGTTTTAGGTTGGTATTTGTATACAAATCCAATCACTAATTTTCAATTGATTTTTGTTTTGAATTTTATTTTTATTTTGATGATCATATGGAAATAAAGCTTCTACTTTTATTTTATTTTTACAGGGAATTTTGGTTTTTTCTTATTGCACATGACACAAACTCTTGTATATTGTATATGATACAAACTCTTTCTTTAAACTAGACCGTTATAATCTGGATCCATCATGA
Source organism: Guadua angustifolia (assembly GCA_036346375.1). Taxonomy (NCBI): domain Eukaryota; kingdom Viridiplantae; phylum Streptophyta; class Magnoliopsida; order Poales; family Poaceae; genus Guadua; species Guadua angustifolia. The sequence goes on along the minus strand of CM070501.1, from coordinate 40,772,748 downwards.
TCAATGGTGCATATCTTTCTTTTTTTCTCCGATTAATGTGGGAATTTTTAGCCTTGAGAGCAAATGTGGTGGTTTCTTTTGCTTCTGCTTTAATAATATAATAGATATGTTTTTCCTCTCTAAAAGAACTAGTATAAGTGAGAAAATTGGTTCTCCAAAAGTGTTCTTACTTTTCAAGTAAAAATATGTTAGTCAGCACTATTCTGTTACTTATTTTGTTGTATATGAAAATGTTGTTTCACAGGTCAATTGAAGGGAATCGCCTAGACGGTGTTGTTCCATCGGCTATTTGGAGTAACATCACTTTTACGGGAAATAGAAGCCTTGTTCTGTATGATAATATTTGCATATGTACTTTCTGCAGTCTATTTGATATATGCATATGTAATGTATTTTTTAAATAATGCAGGGACTTTCAAAGTAACTTCCTTGACACTATTCCGGCTGCATTTGAACCTCCGAAAGCTGTCAACGTTCTGTATGTTGCTTTGCCACCGAAAATTTCTTTATCAGTTTGCACCTCCTGAACACACATATACACAGCCCATGTTCAGCTGTATAGTTTTTTGGGAATATGGAAATTTCATTGCTGAACATCTGAACAGTTTGGTGATTAGTAGCACCAGTTATCAAGTTACAGCTAGTGCAGACCTGTATAACGGATGTTAAAGTTATTAAAGATCCAAGAATGCAAACAAAAATAAAATAATTCACCCTGAACTTTTGAACCAAATATTTTCTTTCTGCTGTGACAAATAATCATTAACATCATTATCATTTCGTTCAGGCTTTATGGAAACCCCGTATGTGCGAAGTCTAATGCAGCTCGAGCAGCTGGTCTTTGTCAACCCACATCTGTAAAGGAAGCACCATCTGGACAAGGACCACATGTTAGTCTAAAGTGTGCTCTTTGCCCGACGGATAAAAATTATGAATACAATCCATCGTCCCCTATACCTTGTTCCTGTGCTGTGCCTCTGGGAGTTGGATTTCGGCTGAAGAGTCCAGGGATCTCAGACTTCCGTTCCTATAAAGAAGCCTTTGAGATCAACTTAAGCTCTCTATTGAACCTGCTTATTGATCAGCTATACATTGAACAGTACATATGGGAGGCTGGTCCAAGGCTGAATATGCATTTGAAGTTATTCCCAAGTAATACTAGTATATTCAATACGTCTGAGGTTGTGCGGCTCAGAGATCTACTTGCTGGATGGCAGATTACTCTATCAGATATTTTTGGTCCATACGAGCTTCTCAATTTCACACTTGGCTCATATGCAGATGGTATGTAGAATTTACTTTGCACCAAAGGATGCCATTCATAATTCTAACATATTAAACTATTAGTTGAAATGTGTCACCAGCAAATGTGTAATTATTTTGCCAAGACAGACAATGGGCTATAATCATATCAACAGAGTTTTTGTGACTGTTTCATATGCTAGTAGAATAAGAAATTTCATGAAGTTTTAATTTGATTTTATATGCTCTATGGAGTTGATACTTGTGTTTTATATTAGTATGTTCAGCAATAGATAATTATTTCATGCAACATAATAAATATTGGTTATTTATTAGCCTTCTTCCAACCTATGTGCCATGAATTTTTATGGTGATCTTTTCAAAGGTAATTGTCATATCATGAAATTTTGAAAATGGGTGGGTGACTACCCTTATTCGGATCCCCAGAATACCTCGACCCCTCACAAGGGGCTCAGGAGGCCAAGAGTAAGTGAGTGGAGAACGAGGATCCATACCCTAATATAAGTTTCCTAGGTTTCATGTGGAACCTGTATCCAAAGTCCTAAGGGGTGAAAGGACCCCCTCCACAACAATGAAAAATCAGAATGATGATTCTGAAGGCATAGCAACTTAACAAGGAATTGTGAATATCTTTCCTCTTAGTTTACTATTCACCACTACATGGTTCATACTGATCTACACAAATGCTCTGTACAATTGATGATTCACTAGTTTACTGTTTGTCCTTGTTTTTTTGCAGAATTCCCAACTGTGGTGTCATCAGGTTTAAAGAAGAGCGCACTAGCTGGAATTTTGGCAGGAACAATTACTACTGCCATTGCATTGTCTGTGGTTTCTACAATTTTTATAATGAGAAGACGTACAAAACATAGAACAGGTTCGAGGTCGAGGCGGTCATGTAAGTCATTCCATTTTTGAATGAATATAGCTTTCCATGTGCTACATGGACAAAACCTTGCTATCTGACAAATTAGAAATGCCTTGCCGCTTTATCTTTATTTAGATAAAGGATTAAAATCCGGCCTCTGCACTTGCACACAGCCACCTTGCCGCTTTTATCTGGCAAGCAGTTATATATAGGAGCATCTTTGGTTTAGTAGGAAACTATTTTTTTTACAATTCTTCTGTAATATTGTAAGTTGGACCTAAGCTGTCATCATTTATGGCTTCCATGACCTCATCCGAATGGATTAGATTAGGAGTTCCAAAGAAAACATCTAAAGTGTTTGAACTCTGTAGTAAGTAAACTTCTAGTTTTCTAGTAGACAGTGAATTCAAGCCACAGCATCTAAAGCTGCATGTCGTTTTGCAGTACTGTCAAGGTTTTCTGTCAAGGTTGATGGTGTGAGATGCTTCACATTTGAAGAAATGGCCGCAGCAACAAATGACTTTAATGATTCAACTCAAGTTGGTCAAGGAGGTTACGGAAAAGTCTATAAAGGAACTCTAGCCGACGGAACAGCTGTTGCAATCAAACGGGCACATGAAGATTCTCTTCAAGGTTCAAAGGAGTTTTGCACAGAAATAGAGTTGTTGTCAAGATTGCATCATCGTAATTTGGTTTCTCTGGTTGGTTATTGTGATGAAGAAGATGAACAGGTACATTTCTCAACCTCCCCTTTGGAATCATTTATGTATAATAAAGTATATTGTTGAAATCATCCCACAACCCCCTACACGTTAGGTAGGAATTAGACAAATTTCTTCGTAATTTGGTGATAAACATGCTCAGGATTAGGGGTTCTGCGGTCACTTCAAATCTGCGAGTTTTATCATATATATAAAAAAGTATCTGCAGTAACTGTTGCTCATAGAGAATTGTGTTTTGCAGATGCTGGTGTACGAGTTCATGCCAAATGGCACCCTACGTGATCATCTATCTGGTAACGCCCCCCTCCCAAAAAAAAACACCACCCACCCATATAACCATCATGGAATTTACATGTAGGGCCTGTTCGGATCCCAAAGAGCAACCGCACTCTTCCAAACAGGCCCTTAAGAATAATCATGATCTCAGCCAATCTCCCGTAATTTTTATTTAGCGTGTTTCATCAATAATGCATGTTTGTATGTGTTGCTTTTGTTTTAGCCTTGGCAAATCCAAAAGTGCATAATTCTTAAACTTGTGTTGGATGTCAAGCACCTAATCTAGTTTAACAATTTCACAGCCAAGTCTAAAAGACCTCTGAACTTTGGTCGGAGGTTGCATATTGCACTGGGTGCTGCAAAGGGAATCCTCTATCTACACACCGAGGCAGATCCTCCTATATTTCACCGTGATGTTAAGGCGAGCAACATTCTATTGGACTCCAAGTTTGTAGCAAAGGTGGCTGACTTTGGTCTTTCAAGGCTTGCTCCGGTCCCGGATGTTGAAGGAACATTGCCAGCTCATATCTCCACCGTTGTTAAGGGCACCCCAGTAAGTGCCATTACACCTAGCAAAGTAGCAGCACTGCACACATTATGATCTCTGTTTTGCTGTTTCATGTCAGACAACAGGAAACTTCAGAGTAGCTTGTAGCGTGCAAGCTTAGATGACCATATCTATTCTTTTTCCTTTTGGCAGGGCTATCTCGATCCAGAATACTTCCTAACTCATAAACTGACAGACAAAAGCGATGTGTATAGCCTTGGTGTTGTCTTTCTTGAACTACTGACTGGGATGAGGCCAATCCAGCATGGCAAAAACATTGTTAGAGAGGTACGCCTTCCACCCTAATCCTTACTTAAATATTTGATTATAATATCTGTTTTACAGAGTGCATAGTGTATTATTGGGTTGTTGAAACTTTTTCCTTTTGACCATTCAGTAACATTATCGGCCATTCAGTATATAATTTGCTGCCACTGCAGGTAAACACGGCTTACCAATCCGGAGACATTTCTGGAATCATCGACAGCCTAATATCGTCCTACCATCCGGAATGCGTCACGAGGTTCCTCTCGCTGGCGATGAAGTGCTGCCAGGATGAGACCGACGTGAGGCCTTCCATGGCTGACATCGTCAGAGAGCTCGAGGCCATCCGGAGCGCGCTGCCCGAAGGAGAGGACCTCCTGTCCGTACCTACGGAGACGGGCTCCTCGGGTGCGCTGATCAAATCCATGTCGGCCTCCTCGGCGACCACGGGGGCTCTCTTCGTCTCGTCCCAGACTTCCGGCAGCGGACACGTTAACAGTGGGATCCCTTCCGGCATTGTGACCCCTCGGTAGCATTGCCGGCTAACATTTTTCGTGTTGTAGATGGTTGTAGACATGTAAGTAATGCTTTGCAGAATTCTGTTCTGGCCTTCCAGGTGATTGATTTCTTGTCCAGTACTTTGTACTTGAGAGAACTTACTGTTTTTTTTATTGTTTTCGAGATCAGGGTGCTGTTGTGAACTACTGTAGGATGTAATGTACTAGTGACAGACATTGCTGACGAATGCAAATGAGGAATGCTAACGTGATCTTTTCAGTTGCAGGCTTACGGTTGGAAGCTCCTCCATTGATCGCTTTGTGGCATTTTTAGTCGAACGCCTTGAGCGCATGCCCCGGCCTAGGGTTGCAATCGGATCGGATTTTTGGGCTCTACCCTCACTCGATCACTCTCAGACTCAAAGTGTTAACCCTAGCCTCCAATTCTCCAAAGAATCAAAGTCCCTCCACTCCGATTGAAAACTCCCGACTCCCGTGCCGAGTCCCTCCGCCGCCGCCCTCCTGCCGCCCTTCCGCAGGCGCCTGGGCCTCCCGCTGCCGCCCACCCGAGCATCTCCCCCTCCCGTCGTTCCTCCCGCGTCCCGCCGCCGCCCACCCGAGCGGCCGAGCCCATCTCCGCCGCCGCCCTGCCCCTGCTGCTGCCGGCTGCCGCCCTGCCGTCGCCCGTCGTCGCCCAGGCCCGTCGTCGCCCAGGCCTCGCCCGTCGTCGCCCAGCCCTGCCGTCGCCCGTCGTCGCCCAGGCCTCGCCCAGGCCGCCCTGTTCAGGACTTCCAAGATTTTGCCGAATGTTGATGGATTCAGAAAGCTGCTGATGAGTCTTCTGCATTTGCTTCCTCTGATACGGAATTGAGCCAGCTGAAGAAGCAGCGGTGACATCTCGTGACCAAGGTTAAAAATTTCGGAAAAAAGCGGTGAAATTTTACCCAAAAACCAGATTTTGGGCCACCCCGAATTTAAAACTACAGGCCGGATAAATTTTTTTTAAAAAAAATAAAATGCTACAATGATTTCGGTTTTTTCAACGAAATTTCACCAAATTTAGCCGAAATTTTGGGTTTTTTTGTCAGGTTTTTAAAGTTTTAGGGCCAGATGTAGTCTAATAACTCTTAAGGAAGTCATATTATTTGAAAATTTGTTAAAAAACCAAAATTTTGAGATATTTTAAAATTTTGGAAGAAACACTGTCAGATTTTTATAAAATTTTATAAGCTTGATAATGATTTGAAAAATTTATGGTACAATATTTAGTAGTGTAGTATAATACATAAAATTTTTCAAAAGAATTGAACTTCATTTGTTATCTTTAAAAAATTAAACATAGAATGAACATAATTGGGACAATAACCTTGTCAAAATTTTATAAATTTTTTCGTGTCTGATCATGATCTAAAAGTTTTACGAGAGATTAATAATTACCTCAATACCATTCTATAAAATTTTCAAAAAAATTAACTTCTTTTGTTTGGTCAATCAAATCTATGTATGTATGGAACTTCGTTTGTCATATTATATTTCAAAAAACAAAAAGAGAAAGAACATAATGGTACTGTGCCTTGTAAGAATTTTATAAATTCACTGGAGTGTGATCGTGATTCAAAATTTTTATGAGATCTTAAGCACTTCCTTATCACCCTTCTGTAAAAGTTTTAAAAATTTTAAACATATTTTGATTTCTAAAGCAAATCTATGTATTGATCATAGATCTTTTATCAAGATGTAGTACTGTCAGAATTTTTAAAAATTATTTGAGCATGATCATCATCTAAAACTTTTATAGAACAATTAATAATACATCAGGACTATCCACAAAAATTTTTAAAATTTTCTTATGTGGTTTGAATAATTTTCATTTCGTTCAAATTTGCCGGTAAGGCTTTTAACAGGACAGTAGCATTGTTCAAATTTTTAAAAATTCATGAATCTTGACCATCATCTAAAAATTTTATGAGGATATTATGGTTGTGTCAGGACCATTCACAAAAATTTTAAAAATTTTATAACCTTGTTTTGTTCTAATTTTCATTCGGTTCAAACTTGTCGGTTGGCATTTTATCAGGACAGTAACAATTTTTAAAATTTTAAAGATTCGTCAGATTTGGTAATAATCTGAAAATCTTGAATCAATCGACATGGTTTCACACTTCTATTTGGCAAGACACTTACGACGGTTCGACAACAAGCCGCCGCTGCATAAAACCGTCTGAGACTAAAATTGCAAACCGCGGAAACTACATACAAGTACTCGAGAGTATATAGACTATATATATTAGCTTCTTACAACTATTTTAACTCGAAAACAAATTTCACTAAAGCTAGCTAGGTGATAACCAACACGTAGAGATTTTAAGCCAAACTTCTCAGTTCATGTCAGCAAAATGAACGCATGCTGCCAACCTTCACTTTTTACAGGGGCTCAAAGGCATGTAGTCAAACTCAACCAGCCGAGTGCTCGTAATTCAGACCAATCAGAATTGCCATGTCATCCAAACATGTCAAAGCTTTCGCCAGGTCGGAGATGGGAGAAACTCCCAGGGCTCTCCACTTTCCCCAAGAATTGATCAAGCCCTGCACAAATCAAACAATATCAACTTCAGTAACTTCTCTGCAATTTTATGTCGTCTAATCAAGTAATGGTATTTGTTGCAAAGAAGATACTTGGATTCGACATAATGTTCTCGTAGAAGGACATCTGGCCCAAACTGCCTAACGATCTCGAGCTATTGTCATTGGATCCATAGACCATACCACGAATTTGCTCATGATCTGTCTCAAAGCGATGCATCTCTGTGATCCTTTCAGAATTGTGATCTCTCACAGACATGTTCTGGTGGAGTGGTCTATCTGATTTCGGCTTCTTGTCAGTTGGGGACTCCTCATCTGCCTCAGCTTCAGATTCAGCATTATTTGGTAAAGTAGCAGCCTGCTTCCGCTTCGACCGTGCACGTCTATTTTGGAACCAATTGTAGACATTTGTCTCAGAGATCTGGCCATGCTGTGAGAGCTCCGCTGTTATCTCTTTTATCTTTTGCTTGCTTGGTGTTCCATTGCCTTGGTCAAAGATGTTCTCAAGTATCTGCAGCTGCATCGCGGTAGGTGTCCATCGCTGCCTTGCTGTTGTGATCTTGTGGCCTCCAGCAACCATTAGTGGATCACAGTACATATTCCCAAGCCTCATTCCTGAAGAAGAAAGCGAACCTCAGTTGACCAGAAAAGGAAGTACCTGTTCTATCGCCAACGTGTACAGCAGAATAGATCAAGAAAAATAAAATAAAATTGACATTGGGCAGATGGCTAATTCAGCAAACTGTGTTTCGGGAGTCAATCTAAATGAGGGGGGTGTGTCTCATAAGCACAACCCTCTATCAGCATTAGAATAACTGAATTAAAGAAAAATATAAATTCCTAGTGTTAGAAAAACACTTGTAAGGCCATTGGGTAACTAGGATAAATCGACAGAATTATATACCAATGACTTCATGAATATTGCCAATTGAAAAAAATATATATGCTTCAGTTGTGAAGAAGAAATCTAGTTAGATGACATAAACTGTTGTTCCATTAAAACGTGGACAAGTATGGCAATTGTACACGAGTGATAGGCGATGGTACGTTGGTGATACCATCATTAGAATTGCGTTATAAGAATAGTGTTTAACACAGTAGAAAGACAAGTAACATGTTACGAGATTCCTGCATGTCAAGCTTAGATTCTGCAGAACAGCAGAAGATTGCGGAATAATCAGTGTGCACATGGGCACATGGCACAAAATGCCAAATGGTCCCACATGACAATTCTGTGTCACCAGCTATTCATTATTAGCTCTATTTAATTTATTTTGCTGTTTGAGCTGCTCGTAATATAAAGCAGCTAAAAAAGTAATTGAACATATAAACTGCCCATGGTTACTGATCAAACAGAAAAATTTTACAGCTTAACATAAATAACAAATGCACACAATAGCCATGAAATACGACCTAGAGCCGTATAAATCGAACACAAGTGCATTAACTCAAAACAATAAATGAAGGATTTCCCATTTTAGCGTGGACCAAACCTATAGTCAACTTAACAAAGCACCAAATTGATGAGCTGGCACTTTCTTGTGTTTTCTATGGGTGCTACTGAAAAAATGTCCAATTTCACTTCTGCCACTGCTCTTTTCCTCATTTCATTTTTTACCACTAGTCTTTGCTCTTCTTCCTCCTTTTCTCATTTTCGTCAGTTGACTATGAGTTGACCATCAATCGGAATTATTCCTTCTGTTTTGATTTTTAAAGATAACAAATGAAGTTCAATTTTTTTTAAAAAAATTTGTATGATCCTAGAGCGCTAAATATAGTACAATAAATTTTTCCAAGCATAATCAAGCATGTAAATTTTTATAAAAATCCTTTTTTTATAAATTGTACATGCTTGATCATGCTCTAAAAAATTTATAGTACCATCTTTAGCAGTCTAGGATCATATAAAAAAATTTTCAAAAAAAACTTCATTTGTTACCTTTAAAAATAAAAAAAAGAAGGAACAATTCTGACTGAGGATCAACTCACACTCAACTGACGAAAATGGCAAAAGGAGGATGAAGTGAAAACAGTAGTAGCAAAAATGAAACAACGAAAAGACCAGTCGCAAAACTGAAATTACACACTTTTTTAGTGGTGCAGCAAAATTTTCCTTAATAACAAATAAAGGGAATAGGCCAATAAAGTCCTGCAACCAGCAGTGTGGTAAATCCTGTAGTAGCTTTCATAAGAGATAAACATGGCATGGCCAGTTAGTAAGACCTCAGAAAAATAAGTTGATCTTGCACTTCAGGATTATTGTGTGTTAGTTGTACGCTTAGGTGGGTCCATGAGCTCCAATCAATGAAGTCTTGCTTGCAAGTTTTAGGTAAGCAATTGAACACCTTACCTTTACTGGCTAACAGAACATTTTCTCAAATGATCCGTTACACTGATCAAGAGAATGTCCACTACCATTATCAAGAGAGGTTATAACTTATAAGTATGCCATGCAAAGAACAAACCTAACAGAACTCTGTATAGTTAATGACAGAAAATAAGGAGTCATGAAACACAATTTACTAGTCGTCCCCTGTATTACCATTGCAAGCAATTTCAAACACCAGCAAAATTTCAACCAGTCGAAAACAACGGACTAAACAATATAAGAGTATCAAACGGAAGCGCAATAGTGACAAATAAAAACACTAGTCTAGATGATGTAGTATAAAATGAAACAAAGCTTGATCACTAAGAAATTCATAAAATAGTTAAACATAACCCAATCATATTACCTCTAACTCCAAGCATACGTTTCCTATAGATCTGATAATTACCCATAACATCTGAATTTAACTCTATCATAAAGAAACAAGGGCGCTTCCTTAAAAAAAACGAGTAGTGCTTCCATACACCACCTCTCAATACAAGTTGCAAAAATACAAGTTGTAAAAATCTTAAAGCAAGTCACTCAATACAAGTTGCAAAAATACAAGTTGTAAAAATTTTAAAGCAAGTGAAAGCGAAAGTAATCACCATTCACCTTTTATTCGTGCGTTAATATTTATATAACTTATGCATAGAAGCACCTGAAAAAAAATATGCCACAAAAAGGTAACCTTATTTTCTTTCTGCGGAAAGAGTAAACGGAACTCCTCACAGCGCACGTACCAAAGAAAATCACGAAAAGGATGCTACTCTCCAATCTCCCAATTTTTCATATCCAAATACCTGATTGATCTCGTCCTCTAAGCGGCGTTTAGTTTGAAGGACCGGACTTGAATGGCATCCAATCTAACTCCAAACCTACCCCACTTGTTTGGTTCGAGCCTTCGAGGAACGGAACGGGTTGGTGCATCACTACCTCGTATCTCGTAAGCACATGTGTAGTGTCAAACGAGGGATGAAGTCATCCCACCAAATTTTAGGATGATCCTATGTTGGACCAATCCATCAAAAGGTGATCCCTCGAACCAAACATACGGTAAATTCCATGGGTCTACCGTCTACGTCTTTCTACTCCCCAGGAACAACCAACGAGACGAGAAGAAAAGAGAAGAGAAGTGTGAATTTGCTTTAAGTGTACCGACCTGCAATGGAGTCCTGGTGCGCGGTGAGGGCGCGATGCATCTCGACTAGCTGCTCGCAGATGGTGGCGTAGATGGAGATCTGCTTCCGGAGCACCTCCATCTGCTCGTCCGTCATCACCTTGACGTACCCCAGCCCTTCCCCTCCGCGCCTCTCGTCCGCCGACTCGCCGGCCGCGGTGGAGGAGGCCTTGGCCTTGTCCCACTCCATGACTCTGGCCAGCCGCTCCCGCTACAGGAGCCACAAAGATGGCATCTTGGAAGGGGCCAAAAGAAGGGAATTGGGAAAGTTTCGGTCTTGCCGCAGTAAAATGGAAGGTAATCTCTCTGGCAGATCCCGATTCCGAGATTAGCGGCTGCAGCCTGGATGGAAAGGAGGAAAATATGGCGCCTTCCAAATTCCCAATTCCCTTGCTCGATTGTGTACGTACGGTAGGATGAGAAACGGCAAGCTTTAAATCGTGACTGGAACAATCCTGCTGCAAGAACTGCGACGGAAGGAGGGAAAGAAGAGCAGAAAGAAGAAAATCTTTTGGTATTTGCAACTTGGAAATGAAAGAAAGAAAAGCTGACAAGTGACAGGTCGTGCTAAAATCGCAGCTTTGGATTGGAAAGTATGGAATGTTTGGCTCTCTGAGTCTCTCTCTCTCTCTCACCCCGGCTATTATCGCATATCCATGATTTTGGCGAGGCCTTTGGCTCTTGTACTAGTTGCGACTACCCTGCTGTCTGCGTGCGCGTCTGTGCGTGCTGCAGCAAACGTGGGCCACTATTATTCTGCTCCACTAATTGGAGTGGAGGGGTTGGGGACAATAGGAGAGAACAGCGTGCGGTGTTGTTACAGCCTTACAGGCAGGGGAGAATGGAATGTCACAGGCTCACAGCTCTTTGCAGGAGAAATACTCCTGCTCCCTGATTTAGTCTTTTTTTTTAGCCGTGTTTCAATATTTTTTTTTAATATAAGTTATATAAATCTTAAAACAAACGAAGAGGTAATTAATCACTATCTGTCATTCATTCATACTTTAATATTTATGTAACAGTTAAAAGAAAAGGTATGGAAGCACCTCTCATCTTTTTTCTTCTTGACAAGGAGATACCATGTACTGCACCAACATAGAGAATTTAGAATTTTTGTGGAAAGTAGAAGTCCTGGGGCCTCCGGTAGAAACCTCCAACGGCAAACACTCACCCAACCGAAAGCATGCCGTACTGCTGCTGACTGCAAATTCGCAATGCCATGCACAGCTGAAATTTCTTTACCTACGTTCTGTCCATTTCGCAGTTTTTGGGGTCAAACCAAAGCACATGAGTGTGGGGAAAGACGACTGATCTCAAATCTGAACTACGATGGAGTCGAGTGTTTGTGGAATGGTTTGAGACAAGCAGGTGATCGAGGAGGGGAGGAGTAGAACGCAAGTGTGTGTAAAGGAAGTGTGAGAGTACGTAAAGGGAAGGGAAGAATGATGGTCGCGTGGGCATGCGAGGGGTCGAAGAGCTGAATACGACTCGACTGGGTGCTGCTGCCTGCCTCGCCAATCTTGATTGATCATGCCAGCTTGTACCGTGCACGCTACAGTCATGGAGATAGGTATATACAGTAGGATATGGTATTATTTGCTCACAACAATTCAATTCCATTCCATTCCGATTCAATTCAACTCCCGAAAGTACGTGCGCCATCCATCTCTACTCCATCAGCGCAGCAGAAGCTGCGCTAGTACCCAGCAATCCAGCACCCACCTATCATGCGTTTGGTAGCACTTGACTAGTTCCTTGGAATGTGCTCAGCACCAAGCACCAACACCAAACAGTGCACGGACATGGAGAGAGATTCTAAAGTGCGTGCTCGATAGGCAATCGATGGCTACAAAACCAAACCCCACTAGCAAGGGCTCACGAGAGGGAGGGGAAAGCGAAAGGCGTGTGAAGAAAGAAAGAAAAAAAGGCATGTAATTTGACCCCGGCCGGCATGAGTTGATAGACTTTTGAGAGGCCGATGTGATGCTACTTTTGGACTAAATTGCAGTAGCATGCACTGCACTTCAATTGACCTCCCTCGCCAGAAGTTCTGCCGCGCGCCCGCTCCTCTCTCCCCCTCGTCCGGGGCCAAATTATTTATGGTGTATCCCTCGTTGCAACCTACTTGCTTGCTGCAGAGTATAATGCCTCCAACATTCTTAATTGCAAGAGACATTTTCTTACATGCAGAGACGCGACCATGGTGTCGTGCTCGTATTGCTTGACGCGCGTAGAACTCTCATGTGAGGTTTTGCCCCAAACTAACAACTTCCTTGAGATTTGAACAAGTAGACCTAGCCTGGAGCCGGTCTTGGCATATATGCACATGGCCTCTCCCAAATCCAATCTCTCTCGTCTAAAAGCGTGACACCAAGTCTTGGCATCATCCGTGTCTAATTACAACGTCTAACCACCTTACTCAAGAATCCTCCCTCTTCATACCTCATTTTGTCGTTTGTGCGGTTTTCTCCAACACACGATGACAGAGGAAAAATACTCCTCGTTCGCTCCGGGAACGTGGCAGGACTCACTCAGGCGGCTCCAGTCCCTGGCTGGCAATGAACGAAGTGCTGCCGGGACGAGACCGACCGACCAACGCGGGGCCTTGCGGTTCCAAGGCGGACGTCGTCAGATCCTCGGAGGACACCATCGGGAGCATGCTGCACTGACCGAATCGATTGGTGCCATCTTCCTCGGCGTTTGGCGGCCTGGCGTGCGTGTTTCGCCGTGTCGGCGTCTCGGCGAGACCGCGAGGAGAGCGCTCCACCGCCTGTTCGCTTGGGCCCGCCACGTTCTCCCTGGCCCTGAGCGGGGCGCGGCGCCGCGGCAGCCTTCGGTGAGTGGGCCGCGGGGCGCGTTGTCGGCGCGTGTGATGTAAACCAGGCGCGGCGCCGCGATGAACGGCAGAAGCGAAGTCGACCGGCATGCACGTAATGCGGCTACGGCCTCTACTGACGGGGCAACGGGGCCGCGGCCGGCGGGATACGATTCATGTGCGGTGGGCTGCAGGCTGTAGCTGCGACGGCCCGTAGCACGACGGGTGGGGGTTCGCGAACACAGCGCCTCAGGGCTTGTCCGGGGCGAGCAGTAACTTTTCAAAAAAAAAAATTTGTTTTTTCATCTTTCTGAGATAAAAAAAACAATAGTAGCTTTTATAAGAGACTGTTTAATAAATAATTAATTTTTTTCAGTAATAAGCTATAAAACAGGTCCCGTCCATCGTTTAGTTTTTAGCTTTTGCTAGTTATATGTAACTTTTAGCTTATATCAAAAGCCACTTAAAAGTGAGCTGTTTGAGAAAGGTGTTTACTGGATTTTTGAAAGCTGAGGCTAACTTTAAGCTCTCAAGTAGGACCTTAGATAAACACGATTGCCTTCTGCCTGGAACCAAGGCTTCTCAATTCTCAGACGTCGACAACATATAGCCACAAACATGGCTATGGCTCTTTCGTGTACATTTCCTTTGAACTCATCAGCAAAGGAAAATAAGGTGGTGTCAGGAGAGAATTTGAGTGTATTTTTACTAAATAATACTCAAATTTTGAGCCTTTATATCTAAATTTAATGGATGAAATTAGCTTGTCTTATCTCTTTCCACTCGAGTACTGTTTATTAAGGAATACTCATTTTTTAGATATTAGATGCATATCTACCTCTGTCCACTAGTTTACTCTTTAGTTATTAGCATGGGTGATACATTGAGGAATACTCTAATACATATTATTTTTTCTGCATGACCTTTCTAATCAATTATATACTAATTTTACACAAATTAAATTATGTAAAAAATAATGTGACAATTTTTAAAAAAAAAACAAAGGAGCAAAGGAACACAACAAACAAAAACTCTACAAAAAATTCTGTTTGTTCGCTTATGTTATAGATATGATGACCATAAATAAATTGATTATTCCCTTATCATGCTGCTCACAAAAAAAAAACAGTCAAAATGATAAAAGCACAAAGCAGCATCTAATGGGCAAAAAAAATTGAGTACTCATAAATAAAAAACACTCGAGTACCATTTAGCAAATACAAAGAAAAAAGCGCTAAATGAATAGTAAAAACACAATAAAGAAGAAGATAACAATTGGTTGCGAAAGGAATTTTTCTTGCTCAACTTTTCTAGTGATCAAAGACTAGCAGCACCAGCCATAGCAAATGAATAGACTAAGAGGCAACAGAAAATACGCTCTCTCGAAATATAAAATCTATCTTGGCAAATGCGCAAACATAATTTAATTACTTGCAAATATATTGCAGACATATCATTACAGTCAAGACAACTTGAAACTCTATATCACCAAATTGATCAGCACAAACAGTTGATGGCAAGGAAATAAATATTCTGATTTTACAACCATGGGGGACAGTTCAACTTAGCAAGTTCTCTAAGTTGCTACCTCTTGAAATAGTCTTGTGACTCGTCCTACATAATAAACCATGAAAGAATTAGGATTTAGAAAGAGATAGAAATAAGAAAGAATAAGAAAGAATAAGAAAGTCTTCTGTGGATGTTTCTCTTCCATTTCTTTGATTGTGGTAGCAAACTAAATTATTAAACCAAGTGCTCCAGAACAAGATGTTATTAACATTTAACACAGCATCAAGGATAAGCAACTAATTATGTAAGTAAATGTGGGAGAAAAGACAAACAAAGGTACCTTTAGTCTATGATTGACATGGCTAATCCATAAATGGCTCATATATAACACTTGTACGACAGTGCAAAAATACTTGATACAGAACTATTACCAAAATAAATCATTTCCTTACCTTCTTCAAATATAGTGGTTTGTTCATGGAGTCCTGGGTTTAGCAAACATGTACGTACCACTGGTTTTAACAGCTCCTCTCGTATTTCCTGGGCTCATGCTAGTCTTCTGTCAATGACATTAGCAGGTAATTCAGCCTCAATCAAGATATGAGTTGGATCATCCAAGTGTTCATAGCCAAGCCTCCCCTTGAGTTGTTCCTCCTACAAGGAAACAAAAGGAATGGCATGTTAGGGGCTCTGTACTGCACCTTGCCAACCCATTATTCCCCGAGAAAACCCATTTTTCTGCCAACCCATGGTATAAATATTCAATGGTGAGTTAATGTACTTCAAAGGACAAAAAATGGACCACATAATCAAACACGATGAGAACAAAAAGATACAAAACACACATAGCTGAAAGGTCTACCTTCCTTTCAACATGGAACATTTTTTTTCAAAAATTGCATCTCTCACTTTTTTTGTTAAGATTTCAGTATGAAACTAGCTTCATAATTACTTCTAGCAGGGGAAAATATTATGCAGTATGAAAAGTAGGTCATCATGATATCAAGTGACTTCTCTAGTGGTGTAAGGGTTTGTTGATGGTAAGAAGAGACTAAAACGCTTGCTTTATGTCCATCATCATGCTATTTCCTAAACGGATTTAACGCAATGGCCAATCTCCAATGCATTAAGTAAAACAAACAAACAAACCAATTTGTTAAACCATACATACATATATAGTTGACATCTAACTAAATCATATTCATGTAGTGATCCAAATAACCAAAAACTGCCCTTCAAGCATTTCCTACAAAAGGACTTGCAATAGTCAAACCACAAAGTGTAAACCAAGAGCATTGCATTTCTTCTTTACCAAGCAAATCCCTTTCTATGTCCACCACACTTGCTTACTCATGTATATTTATTTTGTAATTTGTATGTGCATCTTAGTGATAACATGTTCTACTAGTAAATGTGAAGGTAGTTTGTTTCTTCCAATTGCCACATTTCTCTTCAATAGTCATTCGGGTCAATTAAGAGCTACCATAAATCCGCAATTGATTTAGCCAGAACTGTTGCCGGCATTGGAAACATTTTCAGTTCCTCGATGCATTTCCGAGTTATATAGTATGTTATCCAAAGAGCACTTTTATGGGTAAATGTTGAAGACATCAAGATAGGTTCATACAAACATGGAGTATGTCAATGAAACCACCACCAAGGTGACAAAATCACAATTCCTTACTACTGTCTTTCTCTTTTCGCACAAGTTGTAGTTCAACTTAAGTCTCAGACAACCTATATGGTTTGTACTAGGGTCATTTTTCCACATAGGCTTGATAGCACATAATGCAGAGCTAGCAAATAATATAAAAAATTGAACATCGCACAATTATTTAGTAACTAGCACAAACACTTCAGGATGCATCCCATTCCATGAAATGAAACCGTTTCCACAAAAAGTAGGCACCTAGGGCAATGGATGTATTTGATTTGGACTTGCCATTGGTAGCCTCTCATGTCCCCTAACTCCAAGTTGCGAAAGCACACATGACATTCTCATCGTCTCTACATAGAATGTTTCCAAGAGCACGAATCAGAAACCAACATTAACATTAGTACATAAAAACTATTGCCCAAGGAAATAGCCACCATTTTTACCAAGCTACATGTTTCTGTAACACGATATTCGCTTCATCTTGTACTTAAACACAGGAACTATGCCAAAGTTCGTACAAGTCACCTCGACATTTGCCCTATGTGCCATAATCAACAAACAAATGAAAATATTGCTCTGTTATCATAAAGACGAAGATAATAATGAAATAGAACCAATGAACTATCGAATAAAAGCGTATGTGTACTAAAAATACTAAATCAAATCTCTCACCTTCATTCAACAGCCTGTCACAAATTGGGAGAACTTGCACAAAGGGCCCAAGCTTCCGTTGTTCCTACAACAACTCTGCCAGGTACTGACTGCGCCGACCCAATCCAATCCCATCCAACCAGGACAGACAAACAGAGCAAGATTTAGATGATGATCCAAAAAACATGAAGAATACAAGAACAAGATTACAACATGATTCCATTAACTAAATATTAAAAAGATAGTAGATTTCAAGAATCCAATCTTGGTAGCATCTTACCTGGTAGTGTCCAGCAATGCAGGGGGCCTCACCAATGGAGACATCACCCTGGCATGGGAGAAGCATTTGTCCGTACTCGTCAACGCCTCCATGGCGACTAGTTGGATTGGGGTTGGATTAGTTGCAACCAATGGAGAGAATAGGAGGAAGAGAAGATGTGATTGCGTTGTTCTTTTTCTTTAATCTTATCATGTTTTATCTCCTTTTTGGTGATGCAATAACAATCAATCTTGGAAGAATTTGGGTGAAATCCTACATACAAGGTGTCAAAAATGGCTGCCTCCTTTTTACCCCCAATGGGCTTTATAGCTATTGTAAGGTTGGTTTTTGGGAGCTGCCTCTGGTTGGTGATCTTTTTTTCCCTTACCTAGAGAGTTGGGATTTAGAAGATGCTAGCATGCCAAGATGATATTCCAACTAGGCTACGATAGATATGTAAAGTCATATTGTAGATAGGCTGAAAACTACTCTCTTCGGTCACAAATAGGTGTCATTTTGGATATTCACACGATATCCAAAAACATAACTTTGACCATTAATTCTATTATACTATATTTATAAACATAATAAAAATATAATATTATGAAAGTATTTTTCAAGACAAATTTACACATATGATTTTCATTTATCCAATTTAAATATTTAAAAGATATGTTGAAGTCAAACTTTGAAAGTTTGACTGCACCTCTGTCCAAAACGACAACTATTTATGACCGAAGGCGTAGTAGATATTTAGATGACGAGATCGTCAGACCGAGCATCATTCCTCTTCGGTCATGGACCGGAGAGCTTAATTCTGGCCGACGTCCTCGGCAATTTGCCAAATTGAATTGATCAACTTGGTACCCAATTCCGCCCTCACCCTAGCCATCTTCTCCCATCTATGTGAGGGGTTCCTGGGGATTCTTCTCACCCCCTCGCTCTTCTTCCGCTACTTCTCCCTCTTCCGCCCGGAAGGACCCGTGGTCGGTGCCTCTACTTCCAGATGCAGGCTCAAGTGGGCCTTGCCCAAGATCACTAGTCGACTCTCTTGGCCCATGGTCGAGCGCCGGTTCTACCTCAAGAAGGGGAGAACGGGAGGTCGCGATACGAGGGAGCCGCCATCATTGGGAAGAAAGAGACCCCAGAGACCGAGGACCTTGACGTCGACGCAGAAGCCATCGCCGCCATCCACATTTGCGCCACGCGCGGCCTCACCGGTCAGGCGATCGCGAACGACTTTCTCATGAATCGTGTCTCCCCTACGGAGGAGGTTACACCGCTCTCCCAGATCAAGGGGCGATGATTCGACCCGCGAGAGTTCATCTGGTAAGGTCTTCAGCCCCAAGGTTTTTGCTTGAGTTCGCACTTCTTCCTCCTCTAATGGCCCTTGTTCGTGCAAATACCGAAGGAGTCTGAGTCGCGCCAGATGCTTTGAAATGTTCGAAAATCGCGATGAGTATACTCTTGACAACCTGGTCCCGAAGAACGTCTTGCGACGAAAGCCCGAGGCAAGCCTTCCCCGACCTATAGCCTCATCCGAACATTTGTATATCTTTGCCTGACCCGTGCTTGCTTGTAGGATCATCAAGAGTTGTGGGAGACAGCTCGGAGACTGCTCCCCTTGCCCGACGAGAGCAGGAGCAAGAAGGGGAAGAAGAGACTCCCCCCAACCGGAGCTGACCGCCGGGAGACGAAGAGGCTCCACATCGAATGGGGTGACCGCGCCATGGTAAAGACGATCATAGCCAAGTTCCCGAGCTCGTGCCCTTGGCTTCTCGGGGCCTAACAAAGTTTCTTTCCTTGGCAGCAGCAAAGCGCAGCGGCCGCCGCTAGACCATCGAGCTCCCCGCCTGTCCAGGGTGATCAAGGTCGGTCATCTGGCATGGCCATGGCAGGCGGTGTGGGCTCATCGCGAGCTTCGCCTCCCCAGACCAGAGGAAGGAAGTGGAGTGCCCCCCCGAGCTCGGGGCAACAGGATCATCGCCGGCCATCAACGAGGCAAAGCCACCGACCTGTAAGACCTCAGCTATGCAACCCGCTCCATCCCTTGTGTTTTTCTCGTCTTAGTGCCTACCCTTGATTGCAGACTCGAGCGCCGAGACCGAGCTTGCCTACTCGACAATGCCTGTTGTTCGTGGCGAGTCCGAGTCCGAGGAGGAGGCAGACGCTTACATGCTAGCCCAGCGGTCTTGGTCAAAGCGGCGCTCTTGCGGGCCTCGAGCCGGGCCTGTGCGGGAGTTCGACCAAGACCCTGATAGCCCGGACGAGGTGGACCCCCAACCCGCGATCAGCGAGGATTACAGCACCGGCGAGACGGGTGCCCTCGCGGTCGTCGATCCTCCCGAGATCGAGGGGGACATGGGTGTCCGAGCCCCTCAAATCGCGGTGTTGCCGATCGTTGGAGGCCGTGTCACCGAAGTCCCTGAGGCCCCGCCGACCAAGATCGTGCTCGATGGCGAGAACCGCGGTTCCTGTGCCACGGAGAGCGACCACGACAACGGAGGCACTCGATGACCCGCTTATGAACTTCCGGCCCGGGATACAATGTTCCACCCGGGGTTGGGTCTGATGTCTAACTGCGTCAACTCCGCCACCGAGCTGGCGGAACCCGACTACGGAGGTCGGGCCCGGTTACCGCCGCAGACCTCTGTCGGGGTCCGACCCGCACCGATGTGGAAAGATCGAGCCGCCGCAAGACGTCGTCCGTAGGCCCTTGACAAGGTGTGCCATATGATTGAAGAAGGCCCACTCACGGGGACTGGCGAAGGTTTTGAGATCAACACACTCGTCTTGACGAAATGAATGAGGAGTTCTCCAATACAAGGTCGACAAAGACTCCGTGAGGTAGGAGCTTTCCTTATATGTCTGTAATATGTTAAGTTGTGTGTTCTTGACAACTTCTTACGGATCACTTTCCTTGTTTTCAAGGCGATTAGTAACGGATTCGAGGGCTTCAAGGTCTCAACGAGCACGCCGACGTGCTCGCCAGATCTTGAACGCCATGGAAGAGGGAGACCGAGCGCTCAGCTCTCTTACGACCATCGAGGCCGACGTCACGAGAACTCGAGCGGATCAATCGGGAGCTCAACGATCTGCGTCGCACGATGGTGGCGCTGGAGGTGTCCCATGCCACCGAGCTCGAGAGGACCAGATCCTCCGAGCGCGAGCATGGGTTCAAAGCGCAAGAGCACGAGTGCGCTCGAGCGACCAAAGCGCTCGAGGCCCTTAATGCGGAGCGCGCCAAGGTCGAGCTGCTGGAGAAGGCTGCCGCGGAGCGAACTTCTTCAGACTCGGCGCTCGAGACCCTCCGCGCCAGGGTCGAGGCCCTCGAGAAGGCCGCCAAGGAGCAAACCACCACTACGGCCACGGCGCTCGCCGACGAGCGTGCCAAGGTCGAGGCGTTGGAGAGGGCTGTTGCCGAGCTATCATCTTCAACCAAGGCGTCTCCCGAGCTAGAGGCCAAAGTCGCGGGGTTGGAGGAGAAGCTTGGGCGTGCCAGCAGGGCGGCGAAGACCGCCCTGGCCCAACTCAACGACGAGCGTCGCCGAGCTACGGACGCAACCAAGGAGGCCCTCCTGCAGCAAACCGAAGCCTCGACGCTGCGGACCAGAGTCGCCGAGCTCGAGCAAGAGAAGCTTGCGCGCGAGATGGAGGATCTGTAGCTCAAACATCCTCGATCCTGTAAAAACATTTGATGTTATCAACAGGTTTAGACTACCTTTTTTGAAGTGTGCCTTTCTTGTTCGCGATCGAGATCCATAGGTCGTTTGTAGATATTACGTCCTAGCCCAGCCCCCGTTGGGTCCAAGGTCGAGCAACGCCGACCTTGGACACAAGTCTAAGACGAGCAAATGACCATGACCTGCAGAATCGAGATAGAGTGCTCGCGAAAAGAAACGCAACAAGCGAACTCAGTGAATAAATCACCAACTCCACGACCACGACCATGCGCACACTCAATAGCCAAAGTCAGGGGCTTGTAGTTCAAACCAGACGCAGGGTGAGCCGATTGCGAAGAGTTTAACTACGCCGAGCTCAACCATTGGGGTGAACGTAAAGCTCGTGATACCTGACTAAGGGGCGAATCGAAGGTCGTGCTCAAGAAAAATTACTGAGATGCTCATAATAAAGAAAAAGACATGAATGGTAGAAATCGGAGAATATCCTTTTCTTGAAGTTTTAAAGGTATAGAGATTACACATAAAACTTGGCGGTTGATCTATGTTCCACGAGCTAGAGAGCTCTCGCCATCGGGCATCGCTAGCCGGTAAGCCCGTGCGATTTGTTGAAACGACTCTATAGGGGCCCTCCCACATGAGGATAACTTGTTGGTGTTGGGCGATACACGAATCCGTCTCGGGCTAAGTCCCCAACAAGGAGCTTCCTAGGTCAGTCTGACCGAGACGCATGTCTGCGAAGAGCTTGCGGTGTAATGCGCCGATCGTAGCGAGGCACGACATCTTACTTCTTCCGCGAGGGCAAGGTCAAGAGACCGTTTTGCTCGAAGTCGACGTGGTCGACCAAGTGACCTCAAGCGAGCCCAGCCATTACATCCGGCGGGGCGGCTTCAAGACCAAACACGAGTGAAAGGGTGTGGACCTGTTGCTCGGTGGACTGTGGGTAATGAATAGACCATAAGACGGTGGGAAGTTCATCCACCTGGTCTTGTCAGTAGCGTTTGAGCTCATCTCAACTCGCCTTTTGACGCCTTGGGCGATCGTCGTTGGCGCTTCTCGCCTCCGCTGCTCGAGGATGAGCCACCGGCTTAAGCACACTTTGGTGCCCATGTCTTCGCAAAATTCCTAGAACAATTCACTGGTAAACTGAGCATCATTGTCAGTGATAATTCTGCATGGAACCCCATACCTGGTGACCACGGACAAGCGGAAAAAGCGAATGGGCAGCTCGAGCAGTGATGGTTGAAACCGGTTCGGCCTCAATCCACTTGGTGAAGGTGTCGACAGCCACAAACAGGAATTTTTCCCCCCGGTTGCCTGGGGAAAGGGGCCGAGGATATCCAGCCCCCAGGTCGAGAAAGGCCAGGCAAGTGGAATGGTTTGAAGGGCGAGGCCTACCGGTACATTTTTTCTCGGCGTGAAACCGACATGCTCGGAGTTCGGACAATATCCCGAGCATCTGAATGCCGTCGACAATAATACCCCATACGGAAGGCCTTGCGACCATCGCCCCAGTCGAAGAGTCGCCCACGTGAGACCTGAGTGGATGTCGTTGAGTAGGTACTTACCCTCCTCCGTGGAGATGCACCGAGTCAGGATGCCGGAGACATTCCGTCTGTAGAGTTTGCCATCCACGAGCTTGTACAAGCTTGCTCGACGCTTAATCCTCGCTACATTAGGTGGTCGGGCAAGCAGTCGCCCGTGCCGAGAAGCCGTGTATGGGCTCGGCCATGCGGAATACCTTCCACCACAAAGAAGCACGACCTCGATCGGAGATAGACGGAGCCGCTCGGCGTCTCGAGGATGACGTCGGGGTATCTCTCGTCGGAAGAGCCGAGCTTGAGAGAAAGTCGGCTACTGGAATTGTCCTTCACTGGGACATGCCCGAGCTCCAAGTTCGAACCACTTCTCCATCTTGCGAACCTCGCCGAGATACCTTGCCATTGCATCCCGAGCATTGATAGTCCTTGTTGTCTTGGTTGATGACGAGCCGAGTCTCCTTCGACCAACCGTTGCCGCCCAAGGACTTGCGGCTCGTAAGCCCGCCAAGAGAGCTTCATATTACGCCACGTTATTGGTCGCAGAAACCCAAAACGAACCACATACCTCAACCGTCGCATGGGTAAGGATAAGTATCCCACCTCGGCGTTTGAAAGACCTCGAGCCGTCGAAGAACATGATCCAGGCTTCTCTTCCTCGGCCTCGAGCTCGGTGGGTGCGACGTCTGTTCGACCACGGTCGGCGAGCACTTGTGACTTGATAGTCGTTTCGGGCCATGACTTGATGTCAACGCCGCCCGGTTCCATGGCCCATTTGGCTATCCGCCCGCCGCTTCGGATTTCAAGAGGATGTCACCGAGCGGAAAGTTGCTCGGGATGACCACGGAATGCGCTCGAAGTAATGTCGAAGCTTGCGCGAGGCCATGAGAAGAGCTGGCATGTTTACGCAGACTTGCGTAACGCCCTTTGGGCCGTGTAAGACCTCGTGACATAGTAAATCGGATGTTCTTTGTGCCCTCTGCTCGCAACTAGGACAAAGACTTACGCCTTGGGCGGTGGGCGCAGGTAAAGCGAAGAACCTCTCGCCAGTCATGGAGTTGTAAGGAGGGGTGGGGATGATGGATATACCTTCACTCGTCGAAAGACAGCTTGAGCTACGAGTCCATTCAAAGCCCGTGCTTGCGCAGGTCTTAAAGAATGGGAGACCTCGCTTCACGAGCCTCGAAATGAATCTGTTGAGGGCGGCCATGCGGCCGGTGAGGCTTTTGCACTTGCTTGATCGAGGTCGGGGGCTCCATCTTCTCGATGGCCTCGATCTTCTCCGGGTTCAAACCAACCCCCGAGCCCCCGATCATGTAGCCAAGGACCTTCCCTGATGCCGCGCCAAACACACACTTCTCGGGGTTAAGCTTGATTTTGTACCTGTTCAGGTTTGCAAATGTTTCTTCAAGGTCACGGACGTGGTCGCTCCCGGAGGGGCTTTTGACGATGATGTCATCTACGTAAACCTCGAGGTTTCGCCTAATCATGACTCGAAAGTCTTGGTCATCGACGTTGGAATGTTGCCCCGCATTCGCATGAGACCAAATGACATGGTCGTGTAGCAATAAGTCTTAACGGGTGATGAAGGCGCTTTTGCTCTCGCCGTCGACCGCCAACTTGATCCGGTGGTAGCGAATAAGCATCCAAGAAGCTTAGCATCTTGGCGTTGGCGATGGAATCGGCGATCCGGTCGATCGCAGTAAGGGGAAGTTGTCCTTCGGCAGTAGAGTTCAATCCCGTATGATCGACACATTCTCCACTTGCCACCCTTCTTACGCACGATGGCCGGGTTGGTCACCACTCGAGTGGTCGATCTCGCGGATGAAGCCGCCTTCAGGAGCTTATCAAGGTTTTCTTGATGACCGCGACCTTCTCCGGGAGAAGCGGCGCAGCTTCGCGCCTGAGTCTAGAACCGGTTACGATCCAGAACTTGTGCTCGATCACCTCCTCGTAGCGCCAGCATATCTGCAGGCTCCCAGCGAATATACCTTTGTTGGCGCGAAGGAAGGTGACGAGCTCGAGTTCCTATTTGGGACTCAGCTCGGCCGAGACGTGGACACACCTGATCGTGTCGCTTTCCTCGAGCGGCACGGCCTTTGTTGCCCATTGGTGAATCGCCGCTCTCTGCCGGCGTTCTTCTCAAATCACCTCTGGACCTCGGCTGAGGTAGCATGCGGCGGCGCCAGGTTTTGGTCTCGCAGCCATGTGCCGCTGCAGTCACCGTGTCTGTAATGATGCCGTTAGGGCTGGGAGCTTCATGCACCGATGACCGTAATGATTGGCCGCCATAAACTTGATGAGGCGTGTCTTCCAAGAATAGCGTTATGCACGGAGGTCGCCCTCAACCACCTCAAAGGTGATCACGGTCGAAGTTGTCCGAGCGGCCAAAGGTGACGGCAAGACCACCGCCCCTAAGGAGTAGTCGAGCTCGAGAACGATTCCAAGAAGGGATGGCGATGCTTTTGATCTTTGACCGGGAATCGCATCCGGTCAAGTGCTTCCGCTACTGACAAATTAAGAGCGCCGCCTCCGTCGACCATGACACGCCCGACCATCAGTATTGCTAATGGTCGAGGTCACGACCAAGGCGGTCTTTAAGTCTCGGGCCATACCTTGTAAAGCATCCTCCGGAGAAAAGGTGATGGTGGCCCGCCCCGCTTGTAATGTCGTTCGATGGGCTTTCGGTACTGCAACTTTGATAGATGGTCCGGCGTGACCTTAATCTCGCGCTGGGTGGTAGGTCGCCGAGCCGCGAAGATGACGTCAATCCGGCGCTTCGCCTGTTGGAATTCGGTCGAGGTCGCCAGGCTCGACCGACGTTCACCCTTCGGGCCGGTCGTCATCCTTCGGAGCACGGGCATCTCACCACGCCCGTCATAGAAGGCTTCAAGCTTTCCTTGCCAAGCCTGCGCAGACCGCAGTCGTGGGCCTACCGCCTGTGAAATAGGCGAATTTCGCCTCGCCGCATTCTCGCCGCCTTTTCGCCCTCGCGGCCGAAACATCGATCCTCCGAGGTCCAGCCGCCGGCCTTCTTTACTGGGCTGGCCTGCGCGGGCGAGATCGAGACCGACCTTGACGAGGTCGGGTCCCGTCCCCGAGTCCGATCCCGGACCTCGAGGACCTCCGCGGCCGTCCGTCCGAGAGACGATGACCCGCGCAGACCTCCACCGGTCTGCGGTCACGCTTCCGCTTCTTGCGCGGGCGTCTTGGTGGCGCCCTTTGGAATTGACGGGCGGCCTCGAGTGGTTGAGACCAAGCTTACCTTAGTCGAATCGCGCTTCGGCCGGACGGCGTCGTCGCGTCCGCACTGCTTCCGCCATGCGGAATAGTTTGTTGTGGCTGGCCTTATCGTGATCTCGAGGTCTTGATAAAGGCGCCGTCGCGAACGCCGAACTTGAAGGCCTTGATGATCGCTTCATCGAGATGCTCGGAATCGGAGTTCCTCGTGCGGATAAACCGTCGCCGCGAAATCACGAAGAGGCTCGCTCTTGCCTCGGATGACGCGATCCAGTCCTTCTCCCTCGCGGCGCCGTATGTGACTCACGGAAGTTGGAGCGAGGGCGTTCGATTTGGCGCCCGCGACTGAAGGAACCGGGCTTCGGTTGAAGAGCTAGGTTCGGCAATACCGCCCCGTAACGGTCGGGAGATAGTTGGCCATGACCAGCTCGTCACCTCCGGCCGCCAAAATGGCGGTCGAGTAGATGGACAGGAACTCTTCGGGATTCTTGGTCCCGTCGAAGCGCTCAATCAAAGCGGGCTTGAACCGAGCAGACCAGCGTACGCGACGAAGGTCGTCAGAGTACGCCACGCAACCGTAGGCCGGGACGGGTGCACGCCGGGAGCGATCGTGGCCAACGAGATCTCCACTGCTGTTCGACTCGAAGTCGGGCTTTCTTGTGACCCGATCTTGGCGAGATCGGTCATGGTGCCGAGCACGGGAGTCGCCTGGGAGGTATCGCAGGCGGTCCTGTGCGCGACGACGCCTGGGCGAAATGTCGGGGGAAAGTCCCCGCGACCTGCTGTCAGTTGGCGTGGAGCTCGTGTGGCTCACCTCGCGTCAACCCTACTCGGGTTAGTAGCCGCAGGACAGCGATGCGGTGGCGTCGGTCTCGCCCGAGGTGTTGCCGAGACGGCGCTTCGCCTCGGCGGCGGCACCGACGGCAGCGCGCTGTGATGACGTGATGAGTTGTCGCCGCTTCGTGGAAGGGGTCCTGAAGCGATGACTTCGGTCTGCGGAGGAATGACCTCGATTGCGGCACGATCGAGTTCTTCGCCAAGGCCCGACCAAAGAGCTCCGATTTTGCCCTATTGGGATCGGCCATGATCCGGCGATAGCGCAAGGCGCCCCGAGGGAGGGAGCCTCTCTGGTCCTCCGTCGGGCCGCGGTTATGGCCTCGATTGATCGCGGCGTGGACCATCCGACGAGCATCCTCGGGGTTTAGGGCGCGACCCTCTGCGCATGCGTCCTCACGAGAACGTTCGCCATTTAAACGTCGCCGCGCCGGCGGCGGCGGCGAAACAGGATGCGGGCGGACTCGGTCCGATCCCACGCTTGAAGAGTGTCCGTCGATGGAGAACGCCATGCTCCTAAGACCTTGGAGTTTTTCCCGCGAATGAACAAAGCAATCGGGCCCCACGGTGGCGCCAAATTGCCGACGATCGGGATCGCCAACCGCGAAAAATGAGGTAGGGTCGGAGAAATGGGACCACAATCTGCGCTTTGCTCGAGCAGAGGAATGAGGTCGAGGAAGTCTATGGTCGGAGCTAGGAGACAACGGATGAGACCGAGGATTATACTGGTTCGAGCCCCTGAGAAGGTAATAGCTCTACTCCAGTCACCTTGCGGTGGTGATTCACGCTATTTGTGTGTACCAGAGAGGATTACTGCTCAAGCTTGACAATGCTAAGTCTAGACTTGAACTTCGAGTGTGTGTCTTGTTGGGTTGTTCTCCTCTCTAAGTGTTTACAAAGCTTGATCTTATACACATTCTTCTTGCAACGTTAGGGAGTAATTCTCGGATCGTGGCCTTCATGCACATTGACAAATGGGTGGTAACTGTTCCGAATCCGCGCAGCCACCAAGATTACTCCATGATCCCACGCTTAAGAATCGCCAAGTGATGACGTGTCCGGATCCAAGGGAACGTTATCAACCTTGAATCATCCCGAGCTCTGTGTCGCGGGACCCCGAGCTCGGAGTTACCGCGCCCTAGGTCGAGCGGCCTCGAGGTTGATCCGAGTTTTAGATCGAGGCCTTCCGAGCTAGGGGGCCGGTTGATTGTCTGCTGACCAACCAAGGGTTCCCGGCCCCCGACAGATATTTAAGGTCATATTTTATATCTTTTGTGATAATCATTGAAAAAATTATTTCATGTTTTTAAACTATCTTGTATTATTGTGGAACATTGCTTATTTCATCAAGAAAAAAATGTGGATATTGAATGCTGGTTTAATAAAAAAAAATCCCAATCCCACCTCTTTTGCCTCAACCTCCTCCCTTCCACCCTCATTTTATCGACATAGAATGAGCATAAATCCCTCTATGGTAGCAAGTGGCATACTGCTTATGTCGGTTAGAAATTTCTCCAACATGAGCACCTTGACATGTATCATCATTGCCCTCTAGCTCACCTCTATGGCCAATGCTTTGATACGCCTTGCTATGCTATGAATATCTTGTGCATTGCTTCATTCTCATCCTTTGATGTACTCTACATTATCACTACCCAATAACCCTTCCTCACGGTTGGCCTATCGCACGCTTCACCTTCAACCTCTACCCACTAGCAACCCTTCCATCTAGAGTTCACAAAATCGATGATTTTTGATCAAAAATCATGATTTTTGGCTGTATTGAGCTAGCTCGGCAATAAAAACCACTCAGTAAATAGTGGAGTTCAAATGCAAATATAAAAAATTTGAATAAATTTATGTGATGCATATGTAGAGAGAGCTCATACATAAATATTCTTTTACAGTTTGGTATACTTGGAGCAATATTCTGAAATTTCCACTCATTTATTTGTTTCTAGATTACCCAAGCTGCGATAGTAGTAATTTCCATGTATAAGATTGAATCAAAATTGTTCTTGGAACGTTTACCTTTAGAATAGTATCGTGAGTATTATCTCAAAGTAGTCCAATAGTATTCCAGCATGCAGTACTGAAGAGACAATTGAAGAATAGAAAGTTCTATAAGTATTCGTTTCATACTATGGACACACCAAAACTTTTTCAGTGGATTTGGTAAAGTAAATGTGTGATGAAGCTCAAAGTGTTCGTATGGTTACTGCTTATGAGCAGATTAAACACTAAAGATATGTTACATAGAAAGTATTTTCATTTGAAGGATGGTTGCTTTTATGTTTTATGCCAAGATCGACAGGTGGAAATATTATGATTCCAAATGTCTGTCCAAAACAATGTTGATGTCCCTATTTCCACAGTAACCATGGCAATACTTTCTATAGGAAGTGATATATTTCATAGCATCCCTCTAACAGAAAGATTCTTGAATTCCTGAGTAATGAGGGATTTTATCCCTATAATAGGTTGACTAAATCAAATTTACCCATGGAAGGTCGTGTCTGTTATAAAATTTGTGTAGATTTTTCAATAGAAGTGCCTCATTCTGAGTTTGCAATTTAATAACATCAATATTGTTGATCACTGTTATTGGAATTCTCAATGAGCACCTATAATAGGTGGGGAGGGATGACAATACAGAGTTAATCTTTTGCAAGTGTCCACCATAAGATAGAAAAGATGCACCACTTGATAATCTTTGCTCAACTCTGTCTATTAATGGTGAAAAATCACTTATTCTTTTTTGTAGTACCCAAAGGTAATCCTAGATAAGTAAAAAGCATAGATCCAAATTGACATTTAAATGTTTGTGTTAAAACTAATATTTTTCCTTTATGAACATTGATTTGGTACCAAAAAAGATTTATTATAATTTACCTTCAACCCCAAAAGTATAGAAACAATTTAGAATCGCTTTCAAGCAAAAGAGTTGTCTAGCATCTACCTCCATAATTATTAGAGTGTCATCAGTATACTGAATAATAGAAAAGTCATTTTCATTGGAGAATAAATCAGCATAGCAAAAACTCCCCTTTGGTTTGCCATATTTACTATTGATTGTAGGAGGTCAGCAGCCAATTCGAATAAGGGGTGATAGTGGATCACCTTGACGAACTCCTCTTTTGCATTGGAATTGTTTCCCTGGGACTCCATTTAGCATAATTTTAGATATGCCAGATTTGAGTAAAATCTTTATCCAATTGATCCAGCTTTAGGATTATGATTTCTTTCTTGGACTGATGACATTGATGGATGCACTCAAAAGTCTATGCTAGGCAATCCTGCATTGTTCTATTCCTGATGAACCCATATTGGTTTTTGTGAACTAACTATAGAATTTTTTTTGCAACAGATCAACTAGTAATTTTGTCAATAATTTAAGAGAGGAATCGAGTAAGGATATGGGTCGGTAATCATCTACACCTTCGGAAGACAGGTTTGTTGGGACTAGAGCAATATGAGAATTATTTATGTTGTGTAGCTGAACTTTATTGTCACAGAAATCTTTGCACAACCTATAAAAATCATACTTAATAATATGCCAACACCTTTTAATGAATTGACCATTAAAACCATCTGGTCATGGAGCTTTGTCAACAGGCATTGTCTTCACGAGATTATCGATTTCTTCATTAAAAAACATTTCCGTGAGAATTCCAAAGCTATGCACAGGAGCGATCAACTCTTGCAAGTGAAAAAGCATTTTGGCAAAATAGATGTACCCAATCTATCTCTAAAAGAATCCCATAGAATAGCCTTTTTTCATGATGTCCTGTGACAATAGAACCGTCAGGTGTGGCTAGCTGAGTAATTGTATTTCTTGTGTTCCTCTCAGTAGCTAAGACATGAAAAAAATCCGTATTTTCGTCCCTAAGTTTTACCTAACGAATTGTGCACCTCTTTTTCCGATATATTTGCTTATAGTGTAACTAGCTATTATTACAAAAAAATTGTCAAAGCTATGTACAGATACGTGGTAGCTACTCTTATTTGGGCGTGCATTTTTGTTACAGGTCGATTTTACATGGACTATTACATTGTACATACAAGTTTAGATCTGTATACTGCAAGTCTGCAACAAACAAATGGTACATGTCATCAAATGCTAGAGTGCCATGTTCATACCTTGCAATGGAAGCACAGGAACGAAAATAAAATATTCAAGAGTAACTAGATGCATATTGACGAATACTCATACCATGGGTACCCCCAGCGGCCCGTGATGCCGAATGGGCCACCCTGAGTCCAACTCTGGCCGAAGGCCCCACGGGGCCACGAAGGACTCTCGTCTCCGACCGGGGGGTGGTCCGACCCCCGCCATGGGTCGGGCGTCCCACGACCCCCGACCGAGCCGACCAAAGGGAGGTCCGACCCCCGTCATGGGTCGGGGATCCCCCAAGGCTCCGACCCCCGCCGTGGGTCGGACGCCTCGCAAGCTCCGACCAAGCTAAGGTAATCTCCGTCACCGTCACCAGTCAACCTTGAGTTGGCCACCTGCCCCACGACACGACGGCTCATGGTGACCGTGGCAAGGTGTGGCTCCTTCCTAAGGTGGCGAGGAGGTCAAAGTCAAGCGCTAGTCTCATCGTCGATCACGCGCCTGATGGGAGGACGCGCCTCCCGAGGCAACACTGAACCAGCGCGACGCGTCAGCACTGCAAGCGTCTGAGGATAGGTGCGCCAACTCCGAAGACAATGAAAAACCACGCCACCCGACGTGTCTACCGACCTAGCATGGAGCGAGCAGGCGCCGGTCAATCGCCAAGACCGAAGACCAGGACTCTTAGGCATAGGACCCCCCATCCTTTCTTTTCCAAGTTCCCATGTAATCTGCCCCCTCCGTCTATATAAAGGGAGGCAGGACCCTCAGGGAGAGGGACGGCTTTTACGAGCGAACTGTTCTTACTCTTCCGACTCGTTCGAGGCGCTCAAGGTCAGCCCTTAGCCCTCGCTTGTAACACGGTGCAGTCACCTGCGCTCGAAGTAATATAGATCCACCACACAAACTGGAGTAGGGACATTCGGCCCGAACTAGTATACATCTTAGGCTCTCTGAGTCTAACCATTCAAGGAGAGAGAACGCGCGACCCCTACAAATTTACTTGCCGGTATTCGAAACACCGACACATATGATGGGAGATAGGCATGGCACGAAGATGCAAATGTATAGACACGAAGATCCATGAGAGCCGTGAGTTCATTTTTTTTAAAGAGAAGCCATGGGTAGATTTTTAAAAACTCCAAAAATATATACCATGATATTGGGCATACGTTGGTTTAGAAAACCACGAAGTTTGTTGTATCCAAACACCTCAATTTTTTATATCATATTATTTTTCAGAAACTATGATATTCCTCCGAAACTCTAAAAATGGTACGCATCCAAACAGTCCTTAACGTTGTCGATTCGTCGGGTTCCTCGATTTGATCTGTTAGTCCGATTCAGATTGCCAAAGAAAAGACTGTGGGTTATACCTTTCCTTAGCAAGGGCTCCTCCTCCATGCTGACCATGCAGCAACTTCTGTTCCCAAAGAAAGTCGAAGCTTATCTTTTATGTGAGGTGCAGCAAGCTCATCATCCTTTGCAATTAACGTATGCCATGCATGCCGTGCCCGTGGCCAGTGCCTGCCTAACGTGCACTACCGTGTACTTGCTCTAGCAAGGGCATGTGTATGTACATGACAAAAACCACACAGACAGGCGAACACTGCATTGGTCCCGAAACAAATGTGGCGTCGGTTCCTTTGCCCTATTTCCTCACACGCAGCATGTCATCTGCCAGCCTTCAGTGTGGACTCATGAGAATTCCATGTGCGCGTTCCCGGTTTCCAACTTACGTTCCCCATTCCAATCCACAACCTTAGGGATGGCAATTGCGCTTGATTACCCGTATGTCCACGGGTAAATACTCTAATAGAGGCGGTATGGGGTTCTTTCTCCACCCACGGGTATAGAAATGGAAGCAATTCTCTACTCATCGGGTAAACGGATATAGGTATGGGTGAGCTCCACCCGTACCCGTAGCACCCAATTACTTGTGAAGGGATCTGACTGATAGTCCCATCCCACCAGTCGACCCAGTCCTTATGGCCTTATCCCTTCGCTCCCAAGCTCCCAGCTGCAGAGGGATGAAAACGGATATCCGAATTTCTGAACAAATTCGATATTTTTAAATAGATATATAACGATTTTGGTTTTCATTTTTTAACACTTTAGCAAGCTCATTATAAAAAATAAGATTATAAAATTAGATAAAAAAAATTACGCATTATTTGCTTCCCATAAATAAAAAGGTGAAAAAATATCCGAATCCGTATCCGATTGATATCCGAATTTTGTTTCTATCATTTAAATAAATATATAATGAATTTGAGGTTCATTTTTTATGAATTTGAATAAGCTCAACACCACAAACAAGAATATGAATTCGGATAGAAAATTCTATATCCTATTTGTTTCCCATTGAAGAACAAAGACAAAAAAATTGATATCCGAATTACTATCCGTTTTCATCCTAGCCTGCAGGTCCCTCGCTCCCAGGTGGCAAGGAGGACTCCTCTCCCTTCTCCCCAATCTCCCCTCACCATCCGGCCTCCTTGCCCCTTGACGCTTACCTCCGACCTCCCTGCCACCTCCCACCAACTGCCCTGCCGCCTTCCATCGACCACACTGCAAGGAGAGGCGCTCGCGATCGGCGGCGCTGCGGGTGCCGAAGATGCTGCAGTTAGATCGGGCACGACACACCTGGTTGTCGACACTACGGCCGTCGACGGCACCATTTGTGGGTGGTTTGGTCGGAGAGCTCGAGCGCGCTTCAGGTGCGGGACCTGCGCAGTGGGCGTCTGTGACGCCGCCGAGCGATGGTGAGGAGCGTGCTTTCGGGAGCGGCCAGTGGTGGCGGTGCGTGCTTCAGGTGTGGAGACTACGGGGGGCGCCATCGACACTGGCGAATGGCAGAGAGAGCACTTTGGGCGCGCCCAGTGGCGGCAGTGCACGCTTCAATTCCGTCGGCTGCCCCCTGTCGCTTCCCAACGGCCGCACCGCCGGCCACACTCTAGCCTCCCTGCCGCCTCCCACGGGTGTCCCACGAACATGGTCGACTTTGGATCTGCACTTCATCAACCTTGCTGTTGAGAATGTTGTCGGGTTCAAGCATGCCGCCGTGTTCGTCCTCATGGAATCCAGCAGGTGCCTAGTCCTCTCTCTTCTTCCCCAATCCCCCCCTGACGCCTCCCTCTGGCCTCCCTACCCCCTGCGGGCGCCGGCTGCCCTTGCCTCCTCCCACCGGCTGCCCCCTGTTGGCGGGTAAACGGGTATGCCCGCAGGTGACGAGTACCTATGGGTGATGGGTATGGGCAATGTTCTTCGCTCACCACTCTTCATGGATACGCCCGCGGGAGAGATTTTAGATGGCGGGCACGGTATGGGTGTCGGGTGAGTACTACCCGCCGCGCCCGATTGTCATCCCTACACAACCCTCATGTAACACTTTGATCCCTTTTTGCTCTTATTGGCCTTGTGAGACTGAGATTACAGCCTACAGATCGACAATAAGCTTGCTTACCGAGTACCGACCGGGCAGAGTCTCGTAGTTTTATTAGGAAGATGCTAGTAACGTTATTCATCTATCAGCTCCTACAATTAGTTCATGCAGTAAAAAGGGAGATAAATGGTTCCTTGTGGAGTTGTGCCAATCTGAAACTCAATTCTACCCAGGCATGATGAATTGGTCCATGCGGTCAAATTGGGTGGAAAAGCCTTGGGCAGCCATACATGCTAGCTGCTTGGATTTTTCTCATTTTAGCGCCAGAAGAATTTCTTAGGAGGGCCAGCGTGCAGCCCAGGGTCGAACGTGCCCGCGCTCCGCGTCGTGCCACGCCACGATCGCACCGGCCCGGCACGTCGACAACGTGCAATCCCACGCCCAGCAAGCGCGCGCTCGGTCGCAACCGTCGCAATGTCGCATGCATGACCAGAGAGAAAAACGCAGCAGAACACCGGCGTTGGCTAGGCGGAGGCGGGGTACGTTGCACATAGAAGCTATGAGAAACTCACAAGATCCCACGAGACGACGCCGACGCCATACGCCCCATACGTGCCGTGTAGCTGTGCAGAGCTACTGCCCGCCCATGCACGCACCTTGGCCCTTGCTGTTGTTGTCAGCTTGCCACACAACCCCCACGAAAATTAGTTTTGTCCGGGCATCGGCACCCGGAGAACCTTTCGGCGGAGACACTCGTGGTTCGTGGCCGCCGCCCCACGAAAGCTATGGGCCGAATGTCCTCGTCGCAACGTCAAAGCGCGGCCCATATTATGAACCGAAAAGGCTAGGCTCCACTCGCCGGTTGCGCGTTGCGACCGCCCCCGGACAAACCGACCGCGGCGGACGGCGCGGTGGAACGAGACGTCAGACTCCAAAACTTCACAGGAATTCCCACGAAAAGAGCCAGGAGTCCACGGCCGCGCTTGTGCCGCCGCAGCCGAAAAAAATGGCGGCGCATCCTCGCCATCCTCTCCCACCTTCGCCCTCCCACCCCGAGCCTCCTCCTGCCGCTCCACACCCACCTTCTCGTGGCCTCCCCCGCCGCGCTCACATCCCTCGTCTAATCGTCTCCTTCTACGCCTGTGCACCCGTCCTCCACCACCTTCTCCTACTTCTCCTCTCCCCCTCTTCCCCGCTACCCTGCTTCAACGCCGCGCTCCCCGTCTTCCGCCAACTCCGTCTCGTCCACTCCCCCGACGCATTCTTCTTTCCTCCCCACGTCTCTAGGGTCGGTACTGGTATTTTAGAGCTCAGAACAAAACTTATACGGAGGCCCCTTCCACCTCCTCACATATATAGTCTTATAAGCACACATTATTGAAGAAATTAATGTTCGATGCACAAAAAATACTTTTACAGAACAATTTAAAGTTTATAAAATGACAAATGTAAATTGTAATCATAAACACTTACTTGGCACTTGGCATCATCTTAAAAAATTTCTTCTAATATTTTGTGATACAAAATCATCAATTATACTATTGATATCAATCTCGTCCAATAACTTTTTCTCGATGCATAAAATCATCAAATCGTTTAACCTTTCTTGAGTCATTGTTGATCTCAAATAGTTCTTCAACAATTTTCAATTTTGAAAAGCTTCTTTTAGCCGATGCAACAGTCACAAGCACAGTAAATAAGATTCGATAAGCAATGGAGACATTAGGATAACAATCCACATCTCTGACATGCTCGAAAATCTCCATAATAGACAATGCGTCATCTGGCAAAGTGAATTTCATAATCTTTAATTCAGAAATAAGATCATGTACCTCAACATCAGATGAACCATCATAAGAGAAAGTGTATGCAAATTTAGTGCAACACTCTTCAAGTTCGCTATCATTTAATGACTTCAGAGTGCTTGAGCTCAATAAAAATCCGAATATATCTTTAAACACCATAAGTTCTTCGAATCTGGTGTAGTTGCTCGCGACTGGGTCAAAAGCCTATTGTGTAGTTTGTATACTTGGGAAACCCCGTGGCTTTAGGGGCAGGGCGACCCACCCGCCCCCCTCAGGGCTGGCCCTGCATGTCTCCCACACCTCCTCGCTAGGGCTGAAAAAAAGCTCGGTAGTGGGGCTCGTTGGCTCGTTCAAAATTTCTCCAATTACATTCGTCTTTTGGTTAAATATTGAAATGAGTCAATTTCGAATGAAATTAGATTTTACTCTGGCTTGGCTCGGCTCGGTTCGTTGGCTCGATTCTAAAAATACATTCAAATTATAGATAAAATGATATTAAATCAAACTATGTCAATTTCGAAAAAAAACTCAAAAAAACGAAAACTTGTCTCGATTTCCACCCCTACTCCTCACCATGCACGCGCTCTCCCTCCGTTGCGGCCTCGGCCACGACCTTTTCTGCTCTAGCGCCCTGCTCCGCGCGTGCCTTAGGTTCGGCCTCGCCGACCACGCGCACCGCCTGTTCGACGAATTGCCCCACCGGGACGTCGTGGTGTGGAACGCGATGGTCAACGGGTTCGCCAAGCTCGGGTGCTTCGACCGCGCCGTGGAGTGCTTCCGGCGGATGAGGGAGGAGGGCGTGGTGGAGATCAGTAGCTTCACTGTCACCGGAATCCTGTCAGTCTGTACTGCGACAGTGGATTTGGCACGCGGGGCTGCGGTTCATGGGGTCGTGGTGACATCTGGATTTGACCAGGAGGTTTCAGTGTGTAACGCGTTGGTTGATCTTTACGGGAAGTGCCATAGATAGGGTGGAGTACGAAACAGTGGTGTTTGAGGGGATGTCTGAGACGGACAAGGACCTGTTCAGCTGGAACTCTGATGCTGTCGGCGTTGCAGTCCTCGGCTGACCATGTGGGGACAATGAGGCTGCTTGTAAATATGAGGCATTCCGCGGTGAGACCGCATGCGGTGACTGTTGCGGCTGTTCTCCCTGTATGTGCGCAGACTGCAGCACTACAGATTGGGAGGGAGTTGCATGGGTACATTGTGACGAGTGGAGTGGACTGGCTTGCGATTGTGAGCTGGACCTGTTCCTTATAATGCACTGGCAGACATGTATGCCAAGAGCCGGGCACTGGATGAGGCTCGTCGTGTGTTTGATTGGATGCGCCAACGGGATGTGGCATCATGGAATATCATGATTGATGGGTATTCAGCGCTTGGGCGTGGGCAGGAGGCACTGGAGTTGTTCTGCCAGATGACAAAGCTGGAAGGACTGGTGCAAGATGAGGTAACGCTGCTGGGGGCATTGTCAGCTTGCAGCCACTTTGGGCTTGTTGAGGAAGGAAAGATTTTCTAAACAGGATGAAAGAGGAGTTTGGATTGGAGCCACAGCTGGAGCACTATGCATGTGTGACCGACTTGCTTGGGTGTAGAGTACATGGACCCCGGATATCTACATGGCGGACCACGAGGACCACCCAAGAGGGATGAGCCGAGCCGACTATATAGAGACGGGCACCACCGGAGGGCTACCACCGTGCGCAACAAGGAAACGCCGACTTGCTTGGATGAGCAGGGAGGCTGTATGAGGTGAGGAAGTTAGTAGAAGAGGCGGGGGATGTGGGGGCTGGTGCATGGAGGACATACCTTGCAGCATGCCGGATGCATGGTGACAGAGTGAGCGCAGGAGGCAGCCAGGATGCTGATGACGACAGAGGAGTCTGGGAGCGGTGGATGGGCGCTGCTAGCAAACACATATGGTTGGGAGGGCAACTTTGAGAAGCTGGAGGAGGTCAGATGGGAGATGAGGCCGTGAGGAGTGCAGAAGGCTGCACCAGTCTGCAGCTGGGTTGAGGTGGGAGAGAACGGTGGAAATGTAGCAGTGATGCATTCTTTTGTCAGTGGGGATAGGGGACACCCTGAGGCTGACATGATCTCTGAAACTTTGCATGCATTGATAAGTTGGATGAGAGACTGCAGCCATTTGAGTAACACGGCCCCATTATATCCAATAGAATGTTCATAGCTATTCATATGTTATTACGACAATTGTTACAAGCTTGCATTGACATACAGTTTCTCAGGAATTAGAACAATGCATCATTGGATACAGTTAGGGTTGTACCATCAGGACCAGCACTGAAACTTGGACCTGACAAGAGGTTTTCACCAAATATCATAGTTCCAGCAGTCAGCGCTCCAGCTCCAAGCCCCATTCCAAAGTTAGGTGCACTATTCTGACCTGCTAACCTTCTTGGTGGCAGATTTATGTAACTCTGTGGCACTTGCCCTCCACCTGGATACTGTGGTGGTGGAACAAAACTGGGATTTGAAGTTGGAGGTGGCAGAGCCATTGGGGGTTGGTAGCTGTAGCTACTTCCTGGTGGTAATGGATTTGGGCGAGTGACAGGGGTCACCGGCGTAGAGTTACTGTAGTGATCAACGTCTTGGCTAAAGCCCCTGAAATGGTTGGAAGGCAGTGGTGGATAATTATAAACTGGACCATCTTCTATAGCTAATGTGATTCCGACCTGATCAGGGTGCTTCAATCCTTCACGTGATCCTGCAAATCAACAAAAGAAGCTACAAGTTGAATTCTAGTGCATGCGGAATCAATGAGGTGAATAGTTTTGAAGCTCCTCATATCATTTGCTCTAATGATTAAATATAACCTTTTGATAATTAGAATCAGATCATAAATCCTATAACATGCTACCGCTACTCTGTCATTCATACAAACCTATCATTATTAGTAGTTCTCTCTTTTGACAATATTGAATTTCCTATATTAAGCCTTTGACAAACATTCTAGTGTTTGTGTGCAAAAGTTCCGTAGAATGATCTATTTTACCTACAAGTGTTATTCTGATCAGCACACCGCATGACAAATCGGATTGTTTTATTCTTGATAAACTAAAATTTCTGTTTACCTGAAACCTGACCATAATTGTCTTCTTCCTTGCAGATTCGGATGGAGATATCAACAAATCCATGAGCCTTGTCAGACTTCTTCCTCCTAAGCTGGAAACTTGCGGTCTCCTCAATAAATCCAGAATGATCCTCACGTTGTGCGAATTTGACAAGGTACTCCTTCATCTGGACAACTGCAACTCCCTGGAGATGCTCCCTTAGGAAGATGGGCTCTCTCCTGTAGACTTCAACTGTCAGATCCATGTTCTGCCGGACCACATCATGCTCGTCAACTGAGAGCGAGAACTTGGTGCCCCAATTTGCATCAGAGTTTCCTGACGCATCAACCTTGGTGCAATACTTGCTGTTGGGATCAACCCATGCGACGGAAAACCACTGTGGCTTCAGCAGCAACGATTTGCGGCCTAGGCCGCGTGCGGAGATTATGCAGAATTCGACTGATATTTTTGTCATTGGTCTGAAGGGGAAACGTGAGAAGGTAGAAGGGTGGTGATGCAAACCCGGGAAATGATGTGAGATTCCTCATTTCATAGACGTCCTTTACCTTGGTGCAAAGTTATTCCGAGATGATAATAATGGGGACTGGTTGCCTGTTTACTTTGTTGCTTCCCTCTGGTTATGGAATCTATTCTAAAGTTGTGGCACCAGGAGAGAGAAAAGCATAGTTGAAAGACGGTGGCATAGAAACATTTTTCTATTATCTTGTCCCATGGAAAATGCTTCTTGATTCTGGAAAAGTATTGTTTCCGCTATTAAGGTACTAGGTAATGGGGCCAAGGTGAAATTTGGGGAGGATTTATGGTTTGGTCCTCCTAGTCTTGCTATTCAGTACTGGGATCTTTACATGATGAAAAAAGTGCTACTAGTGCTAATCTCTCTGATGGGGTTAATCTAACACGCACCTGATGTTTAAGTGAGACTCTAGCTTCAGTGGCTAGAGGTGCGTCAGGTTGCCCAATCCCTTCAGCTTAAGTAGGACTGTTTTGTGCGGCAGTTCTCATCCAATGGTGTTTACTCTCTCCCAAGTCTTCTTGTTGTGTGATCAGTTTTAGCGGTTTGGTCCCAATTTGTACTCCTGCAATCTGGCAGATTAACGCGCCTCCTAGAATTCATTTCTTTCTTTGCCTCTTGTCTAATACTAGTTAACTTACTTGCCCGTGATAATTTGATTAAGATTCCTCTGTTGCGAGGAAGAATCGGTGAACCTGTGATCGGTACAGTTGTCAGCTGGGAGAACACTCCACCGTCGAAGAAATCACACCACCCACCATGCCGATCGATTGTTTCGTCGCTCCAAGCCGGCCGCCAGACGCCGGCCGGCGCGCCCTCGTGCAGGCATGCGTGCCCGTGTGAGTGCCAATGGCGTCGTAGGGGGTCGAGCCGCGCCAGCAGCTTCCGACCTTCCCGGGTACCGACAACGCCTCTCGTGGGCTCACGGCCTCCTCGTCGCCGCTAACAGACAACGGCCGTGCTTGTTCGGGGATGGTCGGACGGCATCCTTGGACAGTTGGACCTCTGGGAATCAAATTCTCTGCAGCAGCGGAGCCAGTAAATTTTGATAGTGTAATATTTTTGCTTGTTTCTTTCATGTAACTTGAGTTTTGCTTCCCTTCCTTCTACTTGCTATGTTTCTATTAGATCTAGGATGTGTAAGAAGTTGAGGAATTTATCTAGAATATATCCCAACCCAATAAAATACATTAAAACTTATTCTTGCTCAAATTGTGCTTTTAACATCATGTTCTTGAGATAAATTACTGTTTTTAGTGCAGCTTGAGCTTTTTGTATAAAAAGTTGAGACCTTTGGCTTATTCTTGTCATTTCTTTTGGAATCATAGTTATATGACTATTTTCTAGTTATATTTCAAGTTTCATTAAGTTTGGATAGGTAAAACTTGAATTATTGAGATTTCTTTACGGTCAAGTTTATGAAATTCCTATTTTTGTGCAGCGTGGAGCTAGATAGGTCACTAATTTAAGCTTTGTTTAAATTTTTTTTGGAATCATAACCCTAATGACTCTATCTTGCTATATTTCAAGTTTCATCAATTTTGGATGAGTTGATCTAAAGTTATTAATGATTCCGACGGTCAAATTTAATATTTCTTCACATCTGAGTTGCTGAAATTTTTGTTCTATTCAACCTATTTTTTGTATTTTTGAATCTAGTATTTGCTCCATAGCACTAGTGTTTTTGAGAAGAGATTCTTGAGAGAGAAATTTTTATTGGCTCTTATTCATCCCCTTTTGGCCGTCGGTTTCAGTTAAAATAAATTTTAGAACATAGCTCAACTTAAATCTTACTTTGCTTAGAGATGGATGATTACAAAACTGTAACACTCAACCTAAACCATGTTTCTATTTTCACACAGCAAAATTTTAATTCATTCTAGAATTACTCACTACACTCAAGCACCATGGACCTGAAGCCCGCTCTGATACCAACTGTAACACCCTGGCACCCCGTGCCCCGAATGTTACACCCTCTAGCACCAACAATTACAAATCGCTCGGAATAAATATTCGCAAAGCAATCAAATAACTAGAAGGTTGTCAAAATTATTAAAAATTTCGGCAGCACCTCCCCTAAAACTAGGACATCCACTCAGCAGACAAAAACATAGCAGTTATGAGATATCATTCTAGCAGGTCCTTAGTTAACCCATCACACGCCCAATAGAAATTAATCATCTCCACATAATTATTACAGGACAGGACTCATTAACCATAACCGCAAACAACATTTTACAAAAATTTTCACGAGCTATAAAGATCAGAATTATAAATTAACATGATGGGATAGTGATGATGCAAAGTGATTGTGCTACTACCCCCATCCCTGCATGCAGGCTTCAAAACACCTACAAACATTAAATAACAAGCGTGAGTTCAAACTCAGCAAAGTACACGAGTATAACAAATTCCAATTTATCAACTAAACAAAAGCATGAACACAAGAGCAAGTAGTACGAATGAGACAACATCCGAACAATACGCAGTTATACCCATTTAAAGCAACAACATGATCATATCACAAATTTGCCGCAATCAAGTCATCAACCGGATAATAAACCATTCAATGCCAAAGAAACATTACTTTTAGTTGAGTTCACAACTCGACTTTCCTCCACGCTATTCATACACATAACTTGCACGGCAATGAAATGCGCTAACTCATCGAATTTGGTTCAACCTTCCTTTACCATCACCGCAACCCACACTTGCAAGGCTATGCAATGCGATATGTTTCCATGCTCAAATGCACTTTTCAACGAGTATATTTTCTCAGTCACATTCTCATTTATGCAATGCAATGCAATGCAATGCATCATGCCTCTTTCGTGCTTTATCTGCAGTATTGCCGAGCACCACCCGTCGATCGTGCCTCAAACCCAACCATCCGTGGAAGGGCTGTCGAAGCAGGACTTGCCCGCTACCTAGTAGCGGGTCCTACACTGCACCGCTCCCATCCACGCCCGTTAGATGGGACTCTGAGTAGGATCTCTGAGCACTCGGATTAGTCATATTTTTCCATATGACTTTCTCACCGACCTGGCTCGATGCACTTTTCATGAATGCACTTATGCAAATGCCATTCCCCACATTCTTATGCATATTCTCTATATTTATAACATTACTCTTATAAACACCATACTCACAAACTATGGCCACAACCAAGCCATTCTCATGATTTCAACATCCATGTTAGCCTAACCATAATAACGAACATCTAATCGCTTCGCACACATAGTCAATTCCATTCCCCCGACGGGGCACAGTTAAAAACAACTCTTATAAATTAACCACGAGTACCCACGTACCCCATACTCGCTACTCACTGCAATATTACAGAGGAATAGTAAACTTACCAAGATTAAGGCCTACTAATGACCACTCGAATCCAGTAGCTAATCACGCCCTCAAAGGGACGATCACCAATATAACTCATACTTTCCACAATCAATAGAGATTAGCCATGAACGGATAATGGATAACGAACAACTCAATTAAGCACACAACTCGATGTACTTGCCTTAAACCGCGGGAAGTGGAGTGGCGCGGGAAGAAGAGGCCACTCCTCCTGTAAATCAGACATCAAACACATATACAAATTACCGACCAGCCAATCAATCAATCGCAACACAGAACCCTTATGTATCTAAATCCCCATGGGTAGCTTTACTCAACATCGACTCGGGATAATACACCAACTTAAACATACATTGATATTTTTCCATTTACTCTATGATAAGGAAGAACATGGCAGTTCAAGCATTCCATTGAGAGATTAAAAAAAACTAAAACCTATCAAATTAAACCATGAATATTTTATAGCACCATCTGGGTAAAAGCTAATAAGGCTAGAGCTAATTAGATCCTACTAATCCCACCCTCTAGCCAACGACCAGCGGTAGGTGGTGTTGGACAATGCACTTAGTCATGGATATATTTCAACATACAGCTGCCTTAGCCCTTAATCATGCATATTCATCATCTAAACAATAGCAAGCATTATGATCATAATATGCTAGATTGTCGGATACTTAAACACACATACATATTAGACAATATGCAACTCTTGCTAGTAAACATGCTTCACTAAATCACGAAGTCCATCGCATCCTCTATATCTAAATCCACTCGCGTTTATTAAACATAGTATTTATTATTATTTATATTTTTTTCCCAATATGCACATACATGTCTTAATCACAAGAAGTCAGACCCTTACACAAAGACACATAGTAGTTGAGCTAATCCTATTGTAAGGGCATAAGATTGCACTATAAAATTTACAATGCCAGTGCATACAAGATATCCCAACCTACACAAGTCTATACATTGGATCAACATATATAGGTTCAATACTGACACAAAAGATTAGAGTCAATAGGAAACCACAAACAGCAGTAAGTCAACAGCCCCAACACACAAAATTTGGCGATACATTAATTCTTATTCTCACAAGCTCATCCATTTATGCATACTTACCCTAATGAACACAAAACACAGATAACCCCACATGTAATCAGACCTCACAATTTTCTCATGCTCATGACAGTAAAATAGAACTAGCAGGCATGGATATATAAATAAGTACGCACACAATTTAGTAATGCATCGATTCTTGCCTACCAATCCCATGTCTCAACCTGGCACACTTAAATCACTATGATACCATACCAAAAACCTTCTAGGCATTACATCAAACACATGGCAGGCACAAAGAAACATCTATACATTGAGCATACATTTCATCAAACACCTTGACTACAATCATTCATCCACACTAGAACTTCACCTCCACTTACCACAAAGGAGGAGAGGAAGGAGGCCAGCCATGGGGGGTGCTCCAGGGTAGCGCCATCAACAGGGAGGCTAGCCATGGGGGTGCTC
The DNA here is from genome assembly GCA_036346375.1 of Guadua angustifolia. Taxonomy (NCBI): domain Eukaryota; kingdom Viridiplantae; phylum Streptophyta; class Magnoliopsida; order Poales; family Poaceae; genus Guadua; species Guadua angustifolia. Next base: position 40,728,200 of record CM070501.1, on the reverse strand, counting down.
TAGGGCAGCGCCATCAACAGGGAGGCCAGCCATGGGGGTGCTCCAGGGGCGACACTAGCTCTTCTTCTTCTTCGGGCTGGCTGGTTACTTGTTGGGCTATTTGTTTGCTGAGTGAGGAGAGCGGCGGGGAGGAGGAAGGCTGCCCGGCTGCTTGCTTGCCAGAGGGAGAGAGGCGGCAGGAGGAGGAAGGTGCCATTCGCTGCTTTTTGTGAGGGAGGAGGAAGGAGGGCTTGAGGAGAGGAGGCACTCGGCTTGGAGAGCATTCGGCAGGAGTGGGGCAGACTTCAGAGCATGGCCAAAGAATGGCGCAGGAGAGAGAGAATGGGAGTTGGTGGTGGCAGGGGGCAAAAATATCTGCAAAGACAATAGATGGCAGCCACACAAGGGAAATTCCAACCACACACATGACATGGAGGGGTGAGGTTAGGTGGTGAGGGGAAATTTCCAAAAAGACCCCTCCCAAACTTAAGACCTTAAACCCTAACCCTTCCAGATGGAACAAACACCTCGGAGAAAACCTGCCAGACGGCCCCAGCACGCCCGACTGAAGGCACAAAGGTTGGAGCGAGGGTTCGCGATATTACAAAAACCACACTTCATGGTAGGCAAAGCTTACAAGAACATAAGAAACTAAAAAATCTTTTTCTAAGACTTGACATAAAGGCATCTCTATCCTTCTATTTATAGCACTCTAGGAGCAACCCCTACCCTTAGATGACTTTCTTGGCCCTCAAGAAAACTCATCAATGGTTGAGATTCACTCCCTCACTCATATATAAGTAAACTCGTAACCCAACAACATAATAGCATATACTTGCGCGCTTCTCAAAGCGCTACTAAAGTTCAAAATCTACCCTTTAACACTAATTTAACCTCTACTCCACCAACAAACACTTAATCTAAGGATCCTCCATCGCTTGAGTAGGGCTTAAGTTAGCATCTCATACATCCACTTGTCATCCCGGCTTGCATCAACTCCTCGACCTTAGTCATCTTCTGACGTCACTTTAACCATTTGGATCTTAGTTCTTCTAGCCTAGTCCTAGTCTCCTCTGTCTCACCATGACCTAGCTCAGAAGTCCTACAACCATCTCAAACAAGTAAAATTTCACATACCATTGCTCAACATAATATGCAATATGTAATCAACATCAATATCAATTCCCAATTAAGTGCATTGTTTAAGTTCAATAGGTCAGTCAATAGCCCAAAATTGTAAATTCAATCTTCCAAGCCCAAAACAAACTCATACAAATTAACAAAGCCTAACAAATGTCAAATACTCATCACACATCCATAGGTTGACCTTCACATGGTCTTAGAATCTTCCCCTTAATGAGTATATTAACTAACACCGAAAAGACATCAAATTGAGCTTGTTTTGAAGTAAATGCAATTTTAGTGTTAAGAGCCTCACTTGGTTTAAATCAAAGAAAGCAAACAATAGGAAAGAACAAGTTGTCTATAAATGCTCTAAAAACTACGAAAAATCTCACAAACACTCAACTTTACTCATGATCTAAAGAAAAGAATAATTTTTCACCATGATCATTTTCATAGCAAGATTCCTTTCCACATTTCTCCCATTTTGGTAATATAGGCATCAAAAAGAAGAAGAAAAAAATATATGCATGAGATGCATTCTATGATAGCTTTGAAGATTATCCAAATGAATATAAAGAATAAAGTATGACACCAAGCTATTTAAGTTCAAATTATACTAAATTAAGTCATATCCAATCACATATTTTAATATCCTTGCTAGCAAGCAAAAATAAGGTTACATTGTTTTCGCATGATTTCAATAAGAGCAAAACTTAGTATAATCTTAAGGCTAGAAGCAAAGTCATACCATGGATTAAATGGACAACCTAGAGTTCAACCTAGTCAATAATTTAGGGAACTATAAGTGTGTAAGAGAACCTTCATGCTCAATCATCTTTTGTTAATGCAAATTTTAGATTTTAATGCACACAATAGGATTTAAAAAGCTTATCCTAACAAAGCACATCCTCGACTAGGAGTCATCGATAAAAGCCTCATAGGCTTCACTTTCTTCTACATGTTTGTTTTTATTTGTATTTCTCAATTCTTGATTGACTCATACCATAGTTGATCATTTTAAGCGTGACACTTAAAAGAATGGTCTTAGTTATATACAATACATTCTAGGTTTATCTCAAATACAATGAAAAATAGTCTCATGAATGTATAGTGTTGAGATCAATCTTAACACATACAAGTCAATACTTGATCATTTTTAACACTTACATTCATGAGCAAATGGATGATCCTCTCTGCGAGCTCATCACACGAGGTGGTGGTGGTGCTATGTAGATGATGTGGCAGGGCCTCTAGGAGCCAGGGAAGGTGTGAACTAGGCCGCTTCTCATTTAAGCTCATCTCAATCGTTACAACAGCTAAATTGAGTTGTTACATGAGCTCCATCGGATTGTTGCATTACCTTACTCTAAAGTATTAGAGTAGTTTGGAACATTTTTTTGTTGCAATAACATCAAATTTAGGTGTGCTGCTATCAATTGGAGGATTTTAACCTTTTTGCAATGTGATGCTTAGGTTTGGAACACTCAATTTTTTGAATTTTTTTCTCAACATTGCAATCGTAGTTATACTTTATTGCACACTCAAAATTAAATATTTCATGAGTTAATATCAATTGTTGTGGAGAGAACTCTTAAAATATTTTGTTGCAATGCTCTGTTTTTTTATTACATTTCACTTTGCACTTTATTACAATCGAGAATAATATATTGCGCATATCTGAGAAGATCCGACAGTGTAGGATGAGTATATTATGAAGATCCAATGGCACATGGGGGGGTATACGATGGGAGTATATACCATCTGAACTCAAGTACTCTGCACTGGGACATCAAAAGAATTCAACACACAAAATACACTTTGAACCCAGTAGATCATTAGATGAAGATCATGGAGTACTACATTATTTGAAAAACAAAAGGAAATTGGGGCGTTGATAAGAAGCGCATCGAACCAGATCTAAAAGGTTCAGAGTGACCAGACGATATGGGCAGGGCACTTGCTGTCACATCGCTTGCTACTTGCAGCAGCGAGACGAGACCAAAATTAGCACAGCAGTGGCATTTGTGCAAGCAGGCACGAGGAAACATATCTGTACCGAGTAGACCAAAATTAGCATAGCAGTGGCATTTGTGCAAGCAGGCACGAGGAAACATATCTGTACCGATATTACTCGTGCTGTCACTATGATTTAGTGGCTATTGTACATGTCATGGCACTATCTTTTTCAATAATTTTTTGACGATATCTAGTTTTTGCAGATATTCCTGTACAGTACATTATCTGCAAATCAAAGCAGAGTAATTTTAGTATCAAGAAACTGCAGCTAAATTGCAAATGTGAGCACCAAAAAAAAATGCATTACAAGTGAGCGACGTACTTAGAAGAGCAGGCTCAAATAGAAAATAATCCATCCTGCCATGGAGAACACAGCAAAAATGTGCACCCAGAACAAGACCGCAGCTGATTCTTTTCCACACCCTCTCAGGTTCGCAACAGCACCTGCAAACAAAACGATCGTATTATCAGATCCCATAATGTGGTTTACTAACATGCAGCACATGATGCCCTGCACCCACTGGCTTACAGATCTCAACTAACAAAAAAATTATTAGAGGAATCTTTAAATATGAGCACATGATGAGAAGTGATTGTTAGCGTGTAAACTCTGTACATGCATGATATCTTGATCAGTTAGGAATCTTATATTGAGAATAGTTTGTTTCCTTGTAAATAGGATCCTTATCTCCTAAACTGATCAATATCATTGCTTTCCATGTAAGCCACGCCAGGGCTCTTCTGGCCTATATTAACACGCAGGTGCACACGGAGGGGTGTTGCACTTCAACCCTATGTTTTCCACATGGTATCAGCCACTCCTCTAATTGAAATTGGCGACAAGAGTTGAGTTTTCATCTGCTATGGCGAGTTCATCGGCTTCTTCCATCGCGGTGAGTGCTATCGGCCATCCGGTTACTGAGCGCCTCACCAAAACAAACTATCCGCTGTGGAAGATCCAGGTGCTTCCTGCTATTCGTGGCGCCCAACTAATGGGCCTCATTGATGGCGCGATTTCTGCTCCGACCGCCGAAATCCATGATGAAAAAGGGGAGAAGAAAATGCCAAATCCTGCGTATGCGCAGTGGTTGGCTCAAGATCAGCAAGTCTTCAGCTACCTGGTGTCTTCCCTCTCTCGTGAAGTGCTAACTCAGGTTGCGATGTGCACATCAGCCGCGCAATTATGGAAGGCTTTGGAAGACATGTTCTCCTCCCAAATGCGTGCTCGGGCTGTTAACACCCGGATCGCGCTGGCAACAACCAAGAAGAACAGCATGACGATTGCTGAATATGTCGGCAAGATGAAGGCACTTGGTGACGAGATGGCGACTGCCGGCAAGCCCATAGATGATGAAGAACTCGTGGGCTACATTCTTACCGGACTCGACATGGAGTACAATCCTATCGTGTCTGCTGTGCTTGCTCGCGTCGAACCGATCACGGTCACCGAGCTTTATACTCAATCGCTTGCTTTTCGAGCGGCGTGTTGATCTTCTGCAGGAGAATCTCCTTCTTCATCCTCCGTCAATACCGCCTTGCGTCGTGGTCGTGGTGGTGGGCGCGAATCTATGAGCATGCGAGGAGGAGCTCAATAGGGGCAGCGGCAGCGGAGGGCGACAGCGGTGGCTTCATCAACAACAAGAACCGATCCTCTCCAAACAACTCTGGTAACACTAGTAGACCCAAGTGTCAACTGTGTTTCAAAGAAGGGCACACCGCCTCGATTCTTGGCATCGCTTTGATGAAAATTTTGTGCACGATGAAAGACACGTTAATCTTGCCACTTCATCATATTATGTGGATACAAATTGGTATCTTGATTCAGAGACTCTGAGACCACATCACAGAGAACCGGAGAAATTAACAATTCATGACGAGATATCATGGAGGTGACCAAATTCATACGGCAAGTGGAGCAGGTATGGACATTAGTCATATTGGTCATTCTACTGTTCATACCCCAGTTCGCAATCTGCATCTAAATAATATTCTTCATGTTCCTAAAGCCAAGAAAAATCTATTATCCGTTCACCGGTTCACTAGTGATAATCATGCTTTTATGGAATTTCATCCTGATTTCTTTCTTGTCAAGGATCAGGAAACGAAGAAAACTCTGCTGCAAGGCAGGTGTAGAAGTGGTCTTTATCCTCTTCCTTCAGCATCCGTTGATTTGAAGAAGCATGCGTTTGGAGTTAATAAACCTTCATCTGTTCGATGGCACAGTCGTTTAGGCCATCCGTCGTTTTCTATTATTCAGCATGTCATTAGCAAGAATAATCTTCCTTGTTCTAGCGAGTCCAATAAACAATCCATTTGTGATGCATGTCAAAAGGCTAAAAGCCATCAGCTTCCTTATTCAAAGTCCACTAGTATTTCTTCTGTTCCTTTGGAACTCGTATATTCTGATGTTTGGGGGCCTGCACCTGATTCTGTGGGTCGAAAGAAATACTATGTCAGTTTTATTGATGATTTCAGCAAATTTACGTGGATTTATTTGCTGAAAAATAAATCTGAGGTGTTTCAGAAATTTCATGAGTTTCAAAATTTTGTTGAGAGACAATTTAATCGAAAAATGATTGCTGTTCAAACAGATTGGGGTGGCGAGTATGAGAAGCTAAATTCATTTTTTACAAAAATTGGTGTTTCACATAGTGTATCCTGTCCCCATACTCATCAACAGAATGGTTCTGCTGAGCGCAAACATCGACATATTGTTGAGGTTGGTCTTGCTTTACTTGCGCATGCATCCATGCCAATCAAATTCTGGGACGAAGCCTTCCTTGCTGCTGTCTATCTCATAAATAGAACTCCTAGTCGAGTTATTCAGTTTTCTACACCCCTTGAACGTTTACTGAATCAAAAACCTGATTATTCCTCTCTTCGTGTTTTTGGGTGCGCTTGTTGGCCCAATCTTCGACCATATAATTCTAGAAAATTAGAGTTTCGCTCCAAACGTTGTGCTTTTCTTGGCTATAGTACTCTTCATAAAGGCTTCAAATGTCTAGACATATCCACTGGTCGTATCTATATTTCCCGAGATGTCGTCTTTGACGAGGATATCTTTCCGTTTTCTGAGTTACATTCAAATGCTGGCTCACGTTTACGGTCTGATGTTCTTCTTCTACCATCCTTCTTGCGTACTGATCAAAGGGGTGAACAGCTAGATGATTCATTGACTAATGTTCCATTAAATCCTGATCAGCGTAATAGCATTTCTCCAAGTAATGATATTTTACAGGGAGATTCTTCTTCGGCTGATGATCTTGCTTCGGGCGCCTTGACTCCTGCATCTGGTGCCGAAACCACCCAGCCGAATGATGCCATGTTGCAGTCACCAGCTTCGGCTTCGCCATCGCATGGACCAGACGAAGGCACGGGAATGTCAACAGCATCTGTTTCAGAACACTCGCCACCACCTGTGCAGTCCCAACCACAATACACTCGGCCAGTAACAAGGTTACAGCATGGTATTCGTAAACCAAAAATCAGGTATGGATGTTTTACAAGTACTGGTGAACCTCAGAGTTTAGATGAAGCATTGAATCATGAAAAATGGAAAATTGCCATGGATGATGAATATCAAGCTCTTATGGAAAATAAGACTTGGCATTTGGTTCCAGCACAAAAGGGTCAAAATATAATTGATTGTAAATGGGTATACAAGATTAAAAGAAAAGCTGATGGGACTATAGATAGATACAAGGCTCGCCTAGTTGCAAAAGGATTTAAACAAAGATATGGTCTTGATTATGAGGATACTTTTAGCCCTGTTGTTAAAGCTACAACTATTAGAATTATTTTGTCTATTGCTGTATCAAAAGGTTGGTATCTTCGCCAATTGGATGTTAAGAATGCGTTTCTTCATGGCATTCTAGAGGAGGATGTGTATATGAGGCAACCACCAGGGTATGAAAGACAGTCTATGTCTCAACTTGTTTGCAAATTAGACAAAGCATTATATGGGCTGAAACAAGCTCCAAGGGCATGGTATTCTCAGTTAAGTAAAAAATTGATACATCTTGGTTTTCAGGCATCCAAGGCTGATACTTCACTATTCTTTTATAATAAAGGTCAGACAACAATATTTCTGCTTATATATGTTGATGATATCATTGTAGCAAGTTCATCACAAGATGCAGTCGAAGCTCTTCTTGATGATCTCAAGATGGATTTTGCATTAAAAGATCTAGGTGATCTGCATTATTTCCTAGGTATTGAGGTAAAAAAGGTTAGTGATGGTATAATTTTGTCACAAGATAAATATGCATCAGATATCCTAAAACGTGTAGGCATGGAACATTGTAAACCTGTTGCTACTCCTTTATGTGCATCTACAAAGCTTTTAGTTGAAGATGGTGAAAAACTAGAAACAGAAGATGCTACACAATTTAGAAGCATTGTTGGAGCCTTGCAAGATTTAACCTTGACTTCTACCGATATATCATTCCCGATAAATAAGGTTTGTCGGTTTTGCATTCACCTACCACAACACATTGGACAGCAGTCAAAAGAATATTGAGATATCTCAGATTCACTTCAAACATTGGTCTGAAAATAAGAAAATCAACATCTCGTCTTGTCAGTGGTTTTTCTGATGCAGACTGGGCAGGCTGTGTTGATGATCGTCGATCTACTGGAGGATTTGCTATATTTCTGGGATGTAATCTCATTTCATGGAGTTCACGGAAACAAGCCACAGTATCGAGATCAAGTACAGAAGCTGAGTACAAGGCAATGGCAAATGCAACTGCAGAAATCATATGGGTGCAAACACTCTTAAGAGAGTTGGATATTCACTGCCCACCGACTGCAAGAATATGGTGTGATAATATTGGTGCAACTTATCTGTCTGCTAATCCAGTTTTTCATGCCAGAACAAAACACATTGAAGTTGATTATCATTTTGTCAGAGAGAGAGTATCTCAGAAACTGCTAGAAGTTCGATCAATCTCAACTAATGATCAGTTGGCAGATGGCTTTACTAAAGCTCTTACAGTTCAAAAGCTTCAAGAATTTAGACACAATCTTAACTTAGGAAAGTTATGATTGAGGGGGAATGTTAGCGTGTAAACTCTGTACATGCATGATATCTTGATCAGTTAGGAATCTTATATTGAGAATAGTTTGTTTCCTTGTAAATAGGATCCTTATCTCCTAAACTGATCAATATCATTGCTTTCCATGTAAGCCACGCCAGGGCTCTTCTGGCCTATATTAACACGCAGGTGCACACGGAGGGGTGTTGCACTTCAACCCTATGTTTTCCACAGTGATAAGTAGGGGCCCTTATTCGTTTCTCATACCTGACAACACTGATGTGGGCATAGAATGCTGCAGTAGCAAGACGAACTTGAACATTTTGTCACCTTTGGGAATGAAACTGAGTTTATCAACTAACAAGATGATGCCAACCCCTGCAAGAGGAACCAAGACCAACCGTGCAAAAATAATAGCAACGGAGGTTCGCATGCCAAGCCTCTTACTTCCTTCACCAGGACCTGATGTAATAAATAAGAGAAATTTTACGGTGGATAACACGCGTAGTAAACCGTGGTAGTAGCAATTAAATCTGTCCGTCCGTTGTCAAGGGCATTATAGCCTTTTCACTGTTCGGCCCTTTCAGAACACGGGCTGTACCTTATCTTCAAGAGGAGACGCCCTCCGTCCGCCTTACCAATCGCGACACGGACTACCCCAGCCGCTCGCTTCCTTTCGACGTCGACGGCGCTACTGCCGCCATCCCAAAGCGACACGGACTCACCGGCGCTCACTTCTGTCGACGTCGACGGCGCCGGCCCGCCGCCAATCCAGATCGCATTGACGCCGCGGCCAGCGATCTGCACCTATCGACGCGGATGCCCCTGCCGTCCGCTTGCTGTCAACACCGACGGCGCCGGCCCGCGAACTTCCTATCGGCGGCAATAGCACCGGCTGGCGGTTTACGTAGACGAGACGCGATGTCGATGGCACGGTGGAGGACGCGAAGGAGACTGGTTTGCCCTTACGCGAGGTGTGTTTCGTTCTGCTCAGAATTAACTAATCTAATCTTGCTCTTCTGGACTGCGTCAGAATTTGGGTGCTTAGGCATGGGATAATTTACCTTTGCTTTAGCATATTTGTTTGCCTTGGTTAGGTGGTTAAATTGTTCCAATGGCGGTGTCATCTTTGTTGGTGGGGAAGCTCAGTTACGCTTTCTGGTATGTGCGCTTCTTTCTTCTTCCTCTCCTCCTCTGCTGAAGCAAGAAAAATCTGGGTCTTGCATTCGTAGGTATTCATTGCATGTTCTCTTTGCTGCAAATCAGTTTGGTGCTTTTTTGAGGTTAGAGACAACTAGTACATTGACCGATTTAGGGAATGCAATGACTTCCGTATTTTTATGCATGTTTTAGAATTCAAGTAATAGTATTGAAGTTTTCTCAAGTTCAGAAAATGCCAGAAAAAGTGGTTTGTGAAGATTGAATTTTTATACGGATGAAAAAGACAAGGTACCTCCGCATGTCTGTACATTAGTGTGCATAGGACTCCAATGACCTTTCAGTATGTGGACATGCAATAATTTTTTGGCCTTTTAGGTAATCCATTGGAACTGCTAATTGACTTTGTATATCTAGAGGGTTATTGGTAGAAGTCTATATGATGAATGATTTACACAAAAAAAAACCTACGGTCTTTTCTTGCTGTCTTGCATAGTTGTCCATTTTAGATATATTTTTGTAATGTATTTTTGAGGAAGTAAATGGAGCAGCATATTAGATCTTTTTGTTTGTTGTATGCAACATGGTTTACCTATGGATTGCGAATTTTTATGGCAGGTGTACATCATGGGTGGTAAGAACGTTAGCTTAGAGGAAATGGCAGAATTTGACATGGTGGTAAATCAGTTTTTTAAAAGTGAGCAAGATGGTTACGATTACTACAATGCATTTGCAAAGTCTAAAGGATTTAGTATTAGAAGGTCTATTGTCGACGAAGAAAGGAACCAATAAGATTTTACGAGGCGTTTTGTTGCTCGGTGAAGGATACAGAGAGATAATTTTTTTGAAAGAACGGATCAAAAAGGAGCCACGGGCACTAACCCGCTCAGATGCTTGGCAAAGCTTGAGATCGAGCTATGTGAAGAACGTGGTTTATGGTATGTTAAAGATTATGTGGATCAACATGATCATGTACTAGCGAAGCCAGATCAAGTAGCTTTCTTACGGTCTCATCGTGTGTTGAGTGATGCTCAAAAATCTGAGGTTGTTGAATTAGGAGTTGGTGGGCTTCGTACATGCCAAATTATGGGAGTTATGGAGAAGACTCACGGTGGTTATGACAAGGTTGGGTTTGTATCCGAGACTTGTACAACTTCTTTGCAAGGCACAAGAAGAAAAGGATTGAAGGTAGTGATGCGGAATTTGTGTTGAACCATATGAATGCAAAACAAGAGGAAGATGCCGAATATTTCTTCAAATATTCGTTGAATGATGAAGGACGTCTTAAAAATATCTTTTGGGCAGATTCTCAATCTCAGATAGATTATAGCGCCTTTGGTGGTTGTGTGGTGTTTGACAGTACATACCGTGTGAACCGTTACAATCTTCCTTTTGTTCCTTTCATTGGAGTTAATCATCATCGTAGTACTGTTGTTTTTGGGTGTGGTATCATTTCAGATGAGACTGTTGGCTCTTATGTGTGGCTGCTTGAAGCATTTTTGGAGGCTATGCACCAGAAGCATCCGAAGTCATTGATCACAGATGGGGACAATGCGATGTCAAAGGCAATCCACATGGTTATGCCAGAGACAGATCATCGGTGTGCAGTTGGCACATCGAGCAAAACATGATACGTCATCTTCGTGATCCGAAGCTTAGCGAATTTAGAAAATTCATTTACCATGAGATGGAAATTGATGAATTTGAGAGATGTTGGGTCGAGTTTAAGGAGAGGCATGGAATCTTGGAAAAGGACCTATGGATTTGCAAGATGTCTGAATCGAGAAAGAAGTGGTCGTCGGCCTACACTAAAGGGAGATACTTCTTGGGAATGCAGAGCAATCAACGGAGTGAAAGTTTGAACTCAAGGCTTCACAAGCATCTAGACCGTAGAATGTCACTCGTCGATTTGGTGGAGCACTATGAGTTTTGCTTGTCACGTATCCGTAGGAATGAGGCTGAATTGGATGCAAAAGCTTCGCAATCAGTCCCGTTCACTAGAATAACTGCTGACCCATTAGAGAAAAGTGCTGCTCGTATTTACACACCAGTAATTTTCAAGAAAGTTAGGAAGGATATTAGGGAACAATTGGAATGGCAAGTTGTAGAGGTGACGCAAGAAGATCCGTTTGCAAGATACGAAATTGCCTTAAAAGCTAAAATGCAACACCGACTTCAAGTCAGCTGTACTTTTGATGGCTCCTTGTTGAAGAGTGCTAACTGCCATTGCCGGAAGATGGAATGCGAAGACATCCCCTGCGCACACATTTTAACTGTTGTGAAGTATCTCGGTTTAGACACCATACCTCGTTGCCTAGTTAAGGTCCGGTGGACAATGCAAGCGAAAATTGCATTTGACTCTGAGAGAAATACCAATACACATGTGTGGTCAGAACAAATGGATCGTTACCGCGAACTCCGCAACATGGGTAATAAAGCTTTATTCAAAGCTTCGAAGAGCGCAGAGCAGTCTAAGAGGGTGATGCATTTCATACGGAGTATTATAGATGAAGACGAACAGAACGATGGGAACACGGAGACGACAACCTTTGGGCCATTGCCAGCATACTTTTCATGGTCGAACAGATCCTCTGTAAACAAAGTCCTTGATCCAGTACAGATTATTTCGAAAGGTGCTCCAAGTAAAAGATTAAAGCGATTCCATGAATCATGGAAGAGAAATAATAAATGAAACATTTGTTGGGGATGTGCAGGTAACTTACGAAATTAACATAATTACCTTGTTTTAGATCTCCAATTTATTTGGAACTCAATTAAGTAGAAGTTCTACCAAAGTAGTTGACTATTTGTTTTTCTTTCTTGAGTAATAGCACTGAGAGTTGACATAATAGATGTGCATGTGTCAGAAATTATGTTTTGTGAATTTGCAGGTTTGTTCTGTCTTGGTGCTACGAAAACAGTACGAAGTAAGGATCATGAGGTAGTACTATCAGTTTGTCACAAAATCGTATTTCAGCTTTCCAGTTAAATCCTTATTTCCTCACCCTTTCCCTTTTCTCCAGGCAGTTTTCTGTTACTGGAGCACAGGGTCCTAAATGAGGAACTTACTTTGGCCTTGGGGTCGGTGGAGATTTTATTTATCCTTATATGGTGGTAAGATTAGATTTTCCATGAGGTGGTTGTCATTCTTTCTACATCACATGAAACTGCTGTAGCTTTTGTAGTGAATAAACCAGAATAATTTTGAGACAAACAATAGTTTATACACAAATATAACTTAGGTAACATATGATAATTAACCTTGGTGTTCATCTTCCAAGAATTGAGATTAACTGCTTCCTCTGGAGTTCTGGGGAGCTTCCTTGCCACCGGAGAGTAAACTGTTGTAGTTCAGTTACAGAAATAGTGCAGCAACTGTCAGTAAGCTAGTGGCTTCAAGTGATACGTGTTTGTATCGAAATGCTTCCTGTTGTCTGATATCTATCGCTACAGACAAACCTAAACTTACTTGTTTTTTGCTCATTGCTTTCTTCAGGTTGATGCTTCCTGCGAACCAGAAAGATCGAAATGTTCGTCACTACATGGATGAAGTTTGACTTGATATGTGGCATGTCTGCATTTGTTGTTGGTCTGAACTCTGAATTCTGCCCAGATTTCTCGATGAACTGCTGTCTGCAGCTTTTGTTTTTCCTAATGCTTGCTAAATGCGAAGTGCAGATTATGTGTGTTAGTACAGATTGTGAACTACAGCATTTTTGTGTTTTCCTCCAGCATTTTTGGCGTGTTTATGCCTAGTTTGTTTTCCTCCAGCATTTTTGTGTTGGCTTTTGGCGTGTTGTTTGTTGTTGCTGAAAGCCGTCGTCAAGTACAGACAAGTAACACAAAAGATAGAAGCAGTCTATTTGTTCAGCATCTAGCCTGAAGTTCTTCATCTACCATGCACTTTCATTAATACGTGTCCACTGTGCTTAACACAGTAAAAGCACATCGGAGACAAAAAGCATAAAAACCATGCAATTTCATTAATACGTGTCCACTGTGCTTAAGGATTTAACACGTTATACATGTCCAATTTGCACTTTACATATCAATCGGCGCTCTGGCCATTGCCAAAACGGACACACACACTTTCCATGTCAATTCAGAGTTTAGGCCATATGCCATAACGGACACATACATCCTCTCGTACACACATACATCCTCTGTACAAGAATAAAAACCATGTAATTTCATTAATACGTGTCCACTGTGCTTAAGGATTCCAGTCCAACTACAATAAGTATACGGACTCAACTTACTAGAATAGGGATTCCAATCCAACTCAACTACAAGAAGTATACGGACTGAAATTACTACAACTATATAACCAAACCAAAGCCGCAGAAGTAAACTGTGTTAACAGAAGCAAAGGTTTGGTTCACACAGCCAAAGATGTGCCTGCCTCCCTTGCCAACATCAACAGACGTCTGCCACAAGTTTGCCTGCCTCCCTTGCCAACATCAACAGACGTGTGCCACAAGTTTGTAGGTAAAAATTCCTAGTCGACATGGAGGAAGAGCCAAAATACGAGCCGTCGAATTTCAGCACAAAGAGGCACAGGAACAAAAACCCGGTACGTACCCTGCAAAAAAATATCAAATATGTTAAATGTGATACTATCGTGCACATTACACCTTGTGAACTTAAACCCTTACTGTTTTTCATGGCACTCATGTGGAACAGGGAACACAAGTGTGCTCTCAGGTTGCATATTTCAATGTAATCAGTACCTTCAACACAGAAAGGCGGAGAGCCATACAAGATTCAGGCTTTGGAGATTTACTAAAGTTGCATAGTGTCTGCATTCGTCGCGAATTGTGCCAGTGGCTTGCGCAAAACTACGACATGCAGTTAGAGGCATTTAACGTTAGAGGATCAATGCTAAGAATTACCATAGACCATGTAGAACATCTACTTGGCCTACCATCTAAAGGAGAAGAACTGGTTGAACCTCCAAAGAGGAATATACCTGATCTGTTCGCACAATACAAACAGCCAGATGGACCAACTATTTCTTTGAACACCTTGAAAGATTATTTTCAAACAAATAATAGCTTCGATGCGCACTTCATCCGGAGATTTGTGCTCTACACAATTGGCGTTTTCTTATGTCCTACAACTGAACGGTACGTCAGATCTATGCAGAGATAGCACACATCAAATAGACAAAAGACGCCTTCAGCGTGGCACAATTAAAGCAATGGCAATTAATTATCTGGAGCATGATATGGTAACACCTTTTGGCCTATCTAATGTAATTTACATTTTGTTTACAAATTACACGAATACAAAACAATCATTGCAGATATTCCTACCAATGAACTACGATAATCAACATTGGTACTTAGCAGTTGTCAACTCCCGACAACGTGAGATCCAGTTGCTCGACTCACTATGCGATACTAAAAGAGAACGACTCGAACTCATATATGCGGTAAGCTCAGTTAATTCTTTGTAATCCTAATTAGTTAGTATATTTTCATATTTGATCATTGCATTTAACAGTTGCACTTTGACAGTTGCAAGGAATGGAGAACTATTTTGAGCTTTTAGAAGATGATGAAATACTTCAAAATACTAATTGGCCTGACCACGACGTTGCTTCTTGGCCAATCACACATAAATTCCATAGAAACAAGCAAAAAGATGGGTACACTACACACCTTCGCTTTGTCAAAATTACATAAATTCTCACAATTAATTGGTTACTAATGAGTACTCATTATTTCAGCTCTTCCTGCGGTCTGTACATGTTGAAGTTCATGGAATATTGGACGGGATCGAGGCTATCGCAGACTTTTACACAGGTACAATATTACTGTTCTTACATGCTAACATGTCAACTTGTAAATTTTCTGAAACACTTAATGTTTCTGCTACGCAGGAGGATATAAACAATTTCAGACGAAAATTAGCAGCAATTATTGTGGACTCTACGCTTAACAAGATTACTGGAAGCCCAAAGTCCAGCACACAAATTGGAGACAAAGAAAAAAAAGGACTAGACATTGTACAGTACAACAAATGGATCTCTATGCATTATTATGATGCAATCCTTTCTAACACTTAGTGTTCAAAACATGGCCATTGTGTTATTTTCCCACTAGTTCAGCTCATCTCATATATGAAAAATTATATTACTTTAACATCATCAGGGAAATTATTGTTTTAATAAAATAAAATCTGTACTAAAATAAATAATGGGAATCATGTTCAAACCGTAGGCACCTCTTGATTATTCTTCTCTCTTTTCGGCAGAGCCTTCGCACCATTAGTACGATAGTGGCACCATTATTGTTTTAAATGGCATGTAGTACCCTACGTTATCGAGCAAATTTGTTACTACAACACCATATCAAAATTAGTTGCTGGAAATCAAATATCATTGGCAATAGTCATTACCACAGCCAAACAGGGAAGCACACGACAATCCAGTTGCGAATCAGGCAGACTCTCCTTTCAGGTTCACTAACAACTCGGATAAAGCAATTGACAAGCATTTTGATTTTATTTTACATGGTCACGGGGAGATCTCGATGGGAACAAACCTGATACATGGGAGGTGAGGCAAGCAAAGAAGGCCTTCAACCCCTCGTCCTGCCTGAGCAGCATGCTGAGCCCGTCCTTCTTCTCCTTGCCGAACCTGCAACCGACGCATTCCATCAACCTCGATTTTTCTCGTTTCGGACAAGCTTCATTTTCTCACTCTTAGGAAGGTCAAATTACAACTTGCTCTGGGCAAAAACCTCATCCAGTACCACCTCTCAGACAACCGATTTGGGAGGTCCAGGGGTTCGACGGCGCGTACGTACCGCAAAACTCGCAGACGATGGCAGTGGAGCCTCGAAGCCCGCTTGATGATGTCCTTCGACTCCCTCCTCGACGCCCTCCTCCACGCCATCTCTCGTCCTCTTCACGGATGGACTGGAATAGCGGAAAAGGCGCGTGGAGGCATCACCGTCCACGTCGGCGGCAGTGTCGGAGCGGAGGGCGAGGAGGATCACCTCTCAAAGCACCGCGCCGCCGCAATCCATTTCTTCTGCGCATCGCTTCCTCCCTCCCGAACACATCGAGCGTCGGCCGCCACTCCTCACGCACCAGTGGTCCTAACCCTAATGCTTCCGTAGTGGGCTGGGCCAAGGCGCTTGCTCCCTCCTAAACCAACTGAAGTGCTGACCCTTTAAATTACACTATTAACCCTCATACCAATCCTACTACCAATACTACCATAGGTAGTATTAATACTTTCCAACTAATCTCAGCCGTTGGATTAAATTAAATGGATGGCTAATATTCATTGTTGTCCACCGTAAAAGAGCTCATAAATAATGGTTATGATGATATCTGGAGAAATGCATCCCAACATTAAACGGCAATGCTGGGTGATGGCACACAATTTTCAAACAGTTTCAAAGGAACTAGATGCTTACCATCAACAAGATTGCCTCCCACAGCAAGCAAAATGCATGGGATCATAGCCTCCCTGAAAATGTGTGACAGAATCAGACACTATAAATCATCATGCGATTCATGCCTAGTCTTACTTTTGTAATTTTGTTGGCAAGAGGCCTGTATTTTGCAAAATAAAACTGAGAGGAAGACATGTAGATACCCAAGAATGAGACAGCTGTCTGTGAAAAAGAAAAGAGGTGCATCATCCGTGAGGACCAAATTCTTCAAGAATGGCACAACACTGATGGCAATCGCAAAAATCTGTTACATAGTGTAAAAAACTCATCAATGCACAGAATGTAAAAATTTTTGTATCTACTGCAAGCAGAATACTGTAGCATCAATACATACAGAGGCAACAATTGGTGGCTGAAGAAGCTGCTTGTCTTTTAGGAATTTAAAGACACATCTAACATGGCTCATTATCTGCATCAATACAGCACGATTATTTATTTTCCATTGGAAACTAAGTGCATCAAATTGATATAAAAAGAAGTACACTGAATTCCTGCTAACATTTCTTACCTTTGATCCTAGAGAAGTAGCACCTTTCTGATCACCCTCGGCAGATAACAAAGGCTCATCCTCAGGTACAGTACTGGTGCGAGTGCTTGTCAGATATTTGCCTAGTTCAGGCACTACATTCTCACCAAATGCCTTAACTGGAAGTTTCTCCGCTTCACCATCAAATGTCTCTCCTGGTGGTGGAGCAAGCATCTTGAACACATATGTGTAAACAATAATAGCAACAACCTGCCTCATGTAAGGATTTATTGAGCAAACAATCACAAGAAATAGAGTAAATTTCACAAAACTACAGGTTTCTTATACAAACTATTAGAAAACTACAGGCTTTAGCTTCTATTTCACAAAATTACATATTTTAGAAGAACTTGTTTCACAAAACTACAGATTTCTAATACAAATTATCAGAAAACTACAGATTTTAGCTTCTATTTTACAAAACTACAGATTTTAGAAGAAATTGTATAACAAAACTACATGTTTTAGAATTAATCGTTTCTTATAATGGGTCTGACAGTCTAGGCCACATGACTGCCTCAAGCATGAGTGAAACGGGAAATAAAGGCGTGTGAGATCGCCATGTGGACCCACACTATCAGACCAATTACAAGAAATGACCAATTTTAAACCCTATAGTTTTGTGAAATAAGTTCTTCTAAAACCTGTAGTTTTGTGATATAAGTTCTTTTAAAATCTATAGTTTTGTGAAATAGAAGTTAAAACCTGTAGTTTTCTGACATTGTGTACAAGAAACCTGTAGTTTTATGAAACAAGTGTTATGAATAGCACTTGTATTCAACATGAGGCTAATGGGCCAGTATATATACATGTACAAGAGGGTATAGAAGGAAAACATATATAAGACAATATCTATACAAGGCAACTAGCAATCTCTTATATAAGGTAACAAGGATACTTTCTAACACTCCCCTCGAACTCATGGTGAATCAACAACACTGAGTTTGGAGAGATAAAAACTATGCTGAGCTCTAATCTGTGTCTTCATGGAGAAGTCTACTAACTGAAACTCGGAAGACACATACTGAAGAGCCACAACCTAATCCTGTACCTGTGACCGCACATAGGAAACATCAACACCAATATGCTTGATGAGCTCATGCTTCACGGGATCGCGCTAATAGCACCTGTACTGTCAGAGAAAATAGGAGTTGGTGTAGAAACAGAAACACCAAAGTCCTCAAGCAGCCACCATAGCCAAGTAATCTTTGCTGTCAAAAGAGCCATAGCTCGCAACTCAGCCTTAGCACTCGAACGAGAAGCTGTTGTATGCTTCTTAGTCTTTCAAGTAATGAGAGAACCACCAAGAAAAACACAATAAGCAGAAAGAGACCGATGATCTGAGGGATCACTAGCCCAGGTAGCATCAGAGTATACCTAGAGCTGAAAGGAGCTGGAGCGAGGAAAGAAAAGACGGCGAGAGATAGTTCTACGAATATATCTTAAAACATGAAGAAGATAACTATAGTGGAGCTAAGTGGGAGCAGAAATGAACTGACTCAAGACATGAACTGGATATGAAATATCTGGACGAGTGACACCAAGATAAATAAGACTCCCAATAAGATGGCGATAGCGAGTAGGACCCTCAAGAGGTTTACTATCAGTAGGTCGAAGGTGAACATTGAGCTCCATAGGAGTCTCAGCTATGCGCTGATCAGTGAGAGAAGCACGATTAAGAAGGTTCTTGAATATACTTCTCTTGGGATAGAAAGAAACCCTTAGGTGTAGAAGAGACCTCAATCCCAAGAAAGTAGCGAAGAGGACCCAGATTATACATAAGAAACTGCTCGCTAAGACATGCCTTCATAAAGGCAATATACTGAGAGTCATCTCCAGTAATAATCATGTCCAACATAGAGAAGAAGAAGAGTCCGTCCACGAGGTGAAGTGTGAACAGAGCGCAGGATCATGAGCACTAGCAGAAAAGCCAGCATTAGTGACCACAAAAGAAAAACACTCAAACCAGGCATGAGTGGCTTGATTGAGGCCATAAAGAGAGCGACAAATGCGACAAACCATGCCCTCAGGAACAGAATACCCCGGTGGTGGCTACATAAAGACCTCACGTAGCTCACCATTAAGAAATGCATTCTTGACATCAAGCTGAGAGATAGGCCACTGATGAACAGAAGCCACAGCAAGAAGAGTGCGAATAGTGGTCATATGAGCCACAGGAGCAAAAATCTCATTATAACCACGACCATACTCCTACTGAAAACAACGTGCCACAAGACAAGCCTTATAGAGCTCAAAAGAATCATCAGAGCGAGTCTTAACCTTATAGACCCATTTGCATGTAATGGGACGGACACATGGAGGAAGGGGCACAAGATCCCACGTGCCAGTGCGCTCAAGGGCAGCAAGCTCCTCTGCCATCGCATGCTGCCATTTCTGATGAAAAATAGTATCGCGGTAAGAAGTCGATTCGGCAAGAACAGCACCAGCAAAACCAAAGCGCTCAGGAGGCCGAATAGACTAACGATCACGAAGAGCACAGCAAGGAGGAGGTATGGAAGAAGAGGACTCAACAGGGGCAGATGACAAACCAGAAGAATCCTCAGCTCGCAGACGACGAGTGTAGTATAGAGGATAAGAAGGAACAACGTTAGAAGAAACAGCTAGAGGAGGCATACGAGATGAAGACTCCTATGGAGAGGCCGGCGAAGAAGGAGACGCCAATCGTGGAGAAGGAAAAAAACAACATGAGTATCAGGAAAAGTCAAGAAAGAAAGCAGCTCGACAAGAGACGCTACAGTGGAAGAGAGACGAGGGTAGAAGGGGCGTGACTCATCAAAAGTAACATCCCGAGAGATCCACATCTATCTACCAATAAGATCTCAACAACGATATCTCTTATGCTCAACACTATAGCCCAGAAAAATGCACTCAACAGACTGAGCAATCAGCTTGGTGCGTTCACAAGGTGCAAGAAGGACATAGCACACATATCCAAAGAGGCAAAGACTAGAGTAATCAGGAAGCATACCACAAAGACGCTCTACCGGAGTCCCACCCTGAAGAGCAGAAGAAGGCTGAATATTAATCAAGTGGCAATGGAAACGGCCTCAGTCTAGAAATGAGGTGGAACAATGGAAGTAAGTAAAAGAGCACGAGCTATCTCAAGAAGATGTCGATGCTTGCGCTTAGCCACACCATTCTGAGCATTAGCACCGGGACAGAAAAACTGAGAAAGAGTGCCCTGCGTAGCAAGAAAAGCATGAAGGGCACCGAACAGATACTCCCCTACTGCGTTAGCATGAAGAACTCAAATGGGATAGTTAAACTGAGTACAGATCATAGTAGCAAAATTCTTATAGATGGAAAAACCTCACTACAAGAAGATATAAAGTATATCCAAGTGTGGCGAGAGAAATTATCTATAAAAAATATAATATTTATGACCACCTTTTGAAACAAAAGGAGCCAAACCCCAAACATCAAAATGAACAAAATCAAAGGGACGTTGGGATACACTCATTGGAAGGATAGGAAAGTTGTAGCTGTTTACAAGCTTACAACCCGTACAATCTAAAGAGGTATCACCAGAGACAGATCTTAAAAGACTACGACGAGCTAAAGAAGACAGCATGACCCACAAAGATGCCTTAAACGGTGATTCCACTGAGCAAACGACCCGGTAGAAGATGCAACAGAGGCGGAAGCAGTGGAGGAGACTAAGAGACTGGTAGGGTTAGTGGAAGGAAGACGAAGTCAGTCAAGCTCCCAGAAGCGCTGAGAGTCACAGCGGCGAGGGCTAGTACCAACCAGAGACCTCATCCGGTGATCCTAAACACAGCAAGAGTCAAAATCAACGATAACATGACAGCTATGATCAGTGAGTTGGTCAGCGGATATAAACTGCATAGTTAGTTTGGGAACATGGAAAGAGGAAGACAAAAGAGTGCCTCGTCCTGCAACAAAAAGAAAGGTACCATCTGTGGTTTGCACAGTGATAGGAGTAGCAAGAGGACTAATGGAATGGAGACTCGTGGGATCAGATGTCATATGAATAGAAGATCCAGAGTTAAGAATTCATGGTGTAATACATGATGATGAAAGTGGTCTCTCACTAGAAGACTGAGTAGCAGAACCTGCAAAACCTGACGGTGCAGAGGCAGCCATGCAACGTAACAACATAAGAATTTCCTAAGTAGAGTCAGAACTAGCAGAGGTCTACTGAGAAGAAACGCAAAGAAGTCTATTGCTTTTAGAAGGGCGTCCACCTCGACAAGTAAGATCCTTTTTCCTCCAATAGCAGAACTGCTTCGTATGCCTGTTATTGTTGCAGTATGTGCAGTGAAGCCCTCCACCAACAATAGCCGACACTGGAGAAGGCGCCACTGGTGGTGTAGTAGCACGAGGCACCGCCAGAACTGAAGGAGATACAAGCAGGTCCGCACCACGAAGACGAGTCTCCTCAATACGAATAGCTGCAAGAGCCTCCAACAAAGTCATACAAGGATGACAAGCCAGCAGCTGGGCACGAATCAGCTCAAATTCAGCCCGAAGACGTGTCAAGAAGTCGTAGGTGCGACGAAGCTCTAAATGAGAATGCTAACGCTGACAACACTGACAAGTGCGGCAAACTTCCGGTCCAAGAGAATCAAGCTGACGCTACACCGAGGATAGCTGTGCATAGAACTCATTGACGGTAGAATCATCCTGCTGCAATGACTGCTCCTGTCGCACAACAGTAAGGTAAAAGGAATCACCAGCAGGCTCATAGCGGTCGCGAAGATATGCCCACATCAACTGTGTTGAAGTCAAAGCGACGATATCACTGGTGAGATGCACCTCTATGCTAGCAACCAAAATAGCAGAGGCATGAACATCTTCATCAATTCATATTTTGTATGCAGTGAACCGAGTTTGAAAAGATTCCACAATATCAGCATAGTCATCAGACGTCTTCTATTTAGCAGCATCATCGGCCTCCTTGGGAATAACAGGCGTGGTAGGGAGAGCAGGACGAGGCGGACAAGATAGCTCGCCAGTAAGAAACTCCCAAAGACGCTGACCACGCATGTGGAGGCACATATGAAGAATCCAGTCTCGATAATTAAGACCATCAAAGATAACCGAGCCGCGAGGAACAGAAACAGTCCTCAAAGAACCGAAGATGACTATATTTTTTTACCAAGAGTTGGAATTGGCCGAAATGAACCAAAAGCTGGAGTTGGCGAACCAAAAACAAAAGGCCGGCTTCGAATCTGAAGAGCTGGAGTCGAACTGATTATCAAACTCGGTTTTGAGAAGTCTTTCAAGTCCAGATCGATTGACCTCTTATTTTGAGCCTCATGGGCGTGCTTCTTCACGGGCGGCAGGATGAGCCCAGCGCCAAGCGACCGAGACTTCAGGAGAAGCGGCCGAGCGGATGGATAGTTGGCCGAGCGGAGGAGAACGGGCAATAGCCAACGTCAAGGGGTAGAAAAGCATCGGCCGAGCTCGGGCGTCAGGTGGCGACGGCGAGCGTCGGGCTCGTCTACAAGAGTAGCTCGGGCTCGGCCGGGCTGGAGGGCCTAGGGCCCCAAGAGGTGGAGGTCAACGGGCGACCGGCGCATACGGGCGCGAAGGCGGCCTACAGCAGGGCTACCAAGATGGTGCGGGCCAGGGTGGTGATAGAGCCGAGGTGCAAGAGATAGATTATGCGATGGTCGACCAAGAGGCGGTGGCGAGCAGCAATCCGACGGGCGATCGGCCAGGCTCGACGTCAGGCGGAAGGAGGAGGAGCCACCAAGGGAAGATTGGCGGCCACGGAGGGGATGAACCAGCGAAGAAAAACCAGAGGTCGGGAGAGCGCAAGTGCAACGCCCGTAAGAAAAATCCTAACCCTAACTTGACTCTAACATGAATAGCACTTGTATTCAACATAAGGTTAATGGGCCAGTATATATATATACAACAGAGTATAGAAGGAAAACCTATATAAAGCAATATCTATACAAGGCAAACAATCTCTATACAAAGCAACTAAAAATCTCTTATATAAAGTAACAAGGATATTGTCTAACAATAAGTTCTTCTAAAATCTGTAGTTTTGTGAAATAGATGCTAAAATCGGTGATTTTCCGATAGTTTGTACAAGAAATTTGTAGTTTTGTGAAATGCAGTCCAAGAAATATTAATATTCCTAATCTAATGCCAAACTATTATCTTTGCATTGCACACAAGTTATTCTGACTTCTAAGTAAAACATGAACGTGTGCAACTTTGGAAACCAAAGGTTACATACCCATTGACCAAATGAGATATATGCATTTCCATCTTGATTGCATTTATCTGAGTCGCCAAAAGGATTGGATGGATCCCGACATAATGCTGCGATGAGAACCAGAGGTATATTTCCAATATTCCCTGTGTTTAAAATAAGGGGATCAGATCGATATCATACAGAAGAATGATAAATAAAAAGGTAACTGTTTTCAAGAAAGAAAAAGCAAGTACCTATGCCAATGTGGATAACAGTGAATTTGAAGTACGGATAAGGAGGTTGAATGATAGACGCCACCACATAACCAATCAACGAACCACACAGCACCTACAACAATATTTACTGGAATATACCACCTATTAACACGAAGTATCACCCCTATGAGAAAATGTTAAAAACAGGAAAAGCAGAATACAAGCACAGCAGAGTTATTGACAAAGCAAAAAGACATTATGTCATCATCGACAAACAGTTAAAAACAGGATTTAATGGTCTTGAAGACCAAGCTCAACCAATTCTAACAAGATGGATATTGCCGGTAACAACAATATGGTAACTAAAATTACTCCATCTGAATGAATGGATTGGAATAGTTTCTCTAGTGATTGTGATATTTCAGCAAATTAAAAAATGAAGTATTAAATACCTGGAACTCTGGGCTCGGTTCCATTTTTAACCCTTGAGATTCAACTTGAATCAATTAATCCTTTACGTAATCCTTTTTGTATTTTTGCAGGAACTTGGAGGTGCATTAAAATGAACCCAGCCAGAGATATCAACAGTAGTAAACCATTTGATGATATTTTAAGTAATCTAATAACAGTAAGAACCATGGGCCTGGCTTAAATAGGTGCATGCATAGAGAAAGAAGCTGGAAAACAGCATCTCGGCAATAGCACACAAAGAAATTGAGAGATATACAGCACAATCAACAAAACATTACACAACATTAAGTTACTAGATAATTGGACAACTGAAGATATCCATTCAGAAGCTATACTTACCATTGCAGCATCTTCTCGATTGTGATTGCTCTACCCAGTTGAGAAAATATAAGGCAAGGAAGTAGAAGTGAGAACACAAGCTGCACCAAACGATCAAAACCTAAGTGTAATCCGATACTGCAAGAATGCACGTGAGCACAATCAAGTACCCTGCATCTTCCTACTCTGGACAACATCCAACTACCATTCTTCGTGCTCACAGTGTGAATCGTAAGTCTCGTTAGCTAAGCTTTTATTACAAGAAAATAAACAGAGCTCACCCCGTTAAGAAGCTTGCGGCCGTTGGGCTGGAGGATGTTGATGTACTTGGAAGCCATGAGGAACCCCATGAAGCAGACCGTGAACACCTTGGCGATGGGCAGCACAGCGTACTTGAGCATGTCCAGCACCGACGTGCCCGTGGCGCCTCCCTGCGCCGCCGTGGCAAGTGCCTCCAGCAGCGACCTCTCCATCATGGCTTGGCCCAGACTTCACTTAGACTTCAGCCTCCCCTTTCTTGCCTTGCAGCACTCAGAACCAGGACCCGCACAGTTCTGCCATTAAGACTGTCTCCAAGGGTTTCCCTTCCCAGAATCCCTTCCCAGCCCCTGAAGGGATTCCCTTCCCAGTTTTCATTCCCTTCACAGCAAAGCACTGCAACAGATTCCTTTCCCCCATTCCCTTCCCTTCCCAAAAGTACCTAACTTTACCTCATCCTCTCTCATCCCATACAGCAATTCTATATAATGAGGGGTTCTAGTCTTCATGGTGCTCACTCAAACCCCATTGCCAATATCAGGAACTCACCCATTGAGCGTAACCATGAGTTCTTTCAATCCATTGAGTCGTGACTACCTTTCGTCGTCGAGTGATGACGACGAGGTCCTCCTTCTCATGGCTGCAGCAGCGAGGAGGAGGAGGCGGAATCCAGAATCCGTAGAAGGGGGTCGGTTCCGGGACATGCGGTTACGAACAGAGGTCACCGTGAAGGAGCGGCTAGGCTCTATGCTGATTACTTCGCGACTCCCCCTGTGTATGGGCACACATTGTTCAAAGGAGGTACTAAAACCCTAACATCTCACTTAAAATGGATGATGCATAGGTCATGTCTGTTGGTCTTTGAATTTGTATGATATTATGTTACGCAGGTTTAGGATGAGCCGATCCCTGTTTACACGCATAGCCGAAGCCGTTGAGGGCCACGACGATTGGTTCACGCAAACAAGGGATGCCACCGGGAAGCTCGGCTTGGACCCTCTGCAGAAGATGACGGCCGCTATCCGGCAGCTAGCGTACGGTGTCCCTGCTGACGGTGTGGACGAGTACCTGCGGATTGGGGAAAGTACTGTGCTCCTAGCTCTGAAGAAGTTCGTACGGGCGCTGGTGGAGGTGTTCGGCGAGAAGACTTCGTCACGAACGCAATGACACGCTAGACTCCTACAAGTTGGGGAGCGAGAGGTTTCCACAGATGCTTGGTAGCATCGATTGTATGCATCGGACTTGGAGGAACTGCCTAAGGCATGGCAGGGAGCTTCACAGGGCATACCCTGAAGCCTTCCATAGTCCTGGAGGCGGTGGCTTGGTACGACCTATGGATATGGCGCGCCTTCTTTGGGATGCCTGGTAGCTTGAACGACATTAATGTGCTACATCGTTCTAATATATTTTCCAGGGATAACGATGCTTCAACTCCGGAGGTCACGTACTACGTCAACGGAAACCAGTACAACATGGCATACTACCTCGCCGACGGGATATATCCTGAGTGGGCCTCCTTCGTGAAGGCTATTGCCGCCTCGATGGGGAAACAAGAGGATCCACTTCTCCACAATGCAAGCCGCAGCGAGGAAGGATGTCGAGAGCTTTTGGAGTGCCGCAAGCCAGTTTGCCATTGTACGAGGTCCCGGCGTTCTTGCCGGGATCGACGACACTTTGGTACATTATGACTGCATGCATCGCTTTTACATAACATGATTATCGAGGACGAGAGGGACGGTCCAGCTCAGAGGAGTCCTTCGACTATATGGGTACCCGGTACCGCGAGGACATCACCCGCAGGTCGGTCTTGCATCGCATCGAAGCAACTCAAAGACGCGGAGACCGCGAATCGCACCATCGGTTGCGCCGGACCTTGTCGAACACCTCGGCACGCCACGCCAAGAGTACTATCGTCTAAGCGTGATGCCATTGCTTGTTCCTGATCATGTTATGCACCCTTTTATGTGAGCTTGTCATGTATTGTTCTGAACCCTCTTGTGTGAGTGTCATGTAAGCATGCCAGGTTTAATAATAAATTCAGCGTGACATCAGGCTGACCTTGTGGCATGACATTTCACACAGCAATTAGATAAGTTCCATACGTGATCCAACAAGGGCCGAGCAAACACAACATGTCATCAAACAAAGTCTCATAACATAACTGCTCATAACGAAAGGGCCGAGCAAACACAACATGTCATGAGTTACCACAACATCTCATAACTTAACACAACATGTCATCAAACAAAGTCTCATAACATAACTGCTCATAACAAAAGGTCCATACCCAAAATAACATCATCCATGAAACAACAAGGCACAACATTTTGTAGCGAAGTCCATGCACATAACCATCATAATGACCAAAGTTACTGAAACACACACGATAAGCAATCAATCTAGCAAGGTCGGTCTCACAGACTCCTCAATATGTCGCCTGGCGCTTTTATAATAATCAAGAGCCGTGCACTGCTGCCTTGGTCAAATCAATGTTTATAATCCTCTCTTCCTCCGCCATCTCCATCAAGTGTACTTGTCGACGCTTGACATCCACCATTTCGTTTTTGGCTTGGCTGATCTTGTCGAATCTTCAAGATAGACGCCCACCGAGGACGCATCGCCGGTACTACCTCTTCCTCGCCGCCTTGGTCGCATCCCACGACGGTCTTGTGGACTCGCCACATGAACCAACAGGTCGAGCTGGTCGGTCATGTTGTTCGACCCCGGTGCATCACCGGGAGGTCCGCCCCGCATTGTCCTTTGCCTCTTGTTGCCCATGTGCGCAATTTCACTTTGGGTGATCGGCTAGAATCACCCAAAGAAGGTCTTTGAAATGCGGCGACTTCCCTCAACGCCCCGGTACATCCTCGCCGCATGTGCCATCTGTCTGCAATTGAGAAGGACATGTGTACAACAAAGGCATTAGTACATTGTATTTGCGAAGTGTAAAAAGTAATGAAGTGGGTACAGGCTTACCTGCCACGCTTCGGTGGTGCCACTCGTTCAACCCATTAATCGATTGAGAAACCCACGAGATTTGTGGCGGCGACTCATTGATCAACGCCCGATGGTTCACCATAGCCTTTGTGGAGCGTTCGGTGCCATGCTTCGTGTTATGCGTCTTGAAATAGTCCGCAATCCGAGTCCAGTAGGTTTCACTTGATTGGTCTTTGCCCACAATGGGGTCTCGCTCACATTCAACCAAGCGGCCGACTAGGACCTCATCCTCGCTGCCAGCCCATTTCGTCTCCGCCGGTCTTGGACATTGGTTGCTTACCCTTCTTCCTAATGGGCGGCCTTGCTCGCGAGCCACCTATGGTAGGTGCATGCTCTGCGCCTCGGCTAGCCGAGGGGGACATCGCCATCATCAATGTTGTTCACCGCAGAAGTGCCGGAGAATCCCAACTAACTCGACGGACTCATCCCGCATGTAGTCCGTGAAGAATGGATCCATAACTTCTTCCCTGGTATGGTTACAAACCAAATAGGTCACATACATAACTATTGTCAGTAACATTAGTTAGAAATAAGTGACATATATGAGGAGGGCAATTCGAAGCATGCAATTGCATTTAGGTACTAGTCTCGAAACAATGCAATTGAATCGACAAAGATCGAACCGAGTAGTAACAAGCTTGCGACTCAAGAGATTGAGTAGTAACCACTTGCAGACTCAAGAGATTGAACTGACAGCATGCTATCATTGACATAAGAGATTGAATTGAAATCTCGACATAAGCATTGAACTGAAATCTAACAGATGCATGAGTTCCTGTTACATGGGTTACATAAGTATTTCAATATGTAACATAATAGATTGAATTGGACTAAACAGATGCTACTAGTTTGTTAGATTTCAGGAACTAGTAACAGATGCCTTACAAGATTGAAAAGTGCAATGCTAGGAGGAACCACCCCAGGTGACCAAACAAAATTTCCAGTCGACATTTCCATATCCCAGCTTAAACTACCTGTAGTCTGCTGTAACCAGCTTAAGGTCTACTAGTCTTTACTAGTTACCCGGACTCAACAGATGCATCTGTACTAGTTACTAGTTTGCAGACAAAATTCTTTACTACTTACTAGCTTGAGTCGGTGCATGACATGTGTGCTCACACAGAAAGGCTCTGTAGGTAACAACCAAGATCTTTTGCTATTAACAGATGCAAGCTCATATGAACTTTAATTGTAACAGATGCAGGAACAACCCCAGGTGACTAGTAATGATGCCTTACAAGATTGAAAAGTGCAATGCTAGCAGAACAACCCTGTGTGACCAAACAAAATGTCCAATGAGATTTCCATATCCTGTATTGATAGCAAGTGCAATGCTAGCAGGAACAACCCCAGGTGACCTAACAAAATTTCCAGTCGAGATTTCCATATCCCAGGTATTGATAGCATGAACATAGCAGATTGCATAAAAATTTCCATTCGAGATTTCCAATGGACATAACAGATTGAATTGAACTGAAAGAATTGAACTGAAATCTCAACTGGAAATGGCCAACTCAACTGGAAATAATTTGTCCATTGGAAGTATCCTGTAATAAGGTATCCAAATATGTCCAACTCAACAACAATGCAACCCACCTTAAACAACCGTAAGCATAATGCAAAACCGTAACTTAATGTCTCCCATAAGCAACTTAAGTTAATCGATTAAACTACTCAGTAGTCTGCAGAATCACTTAAAGGTCTCTCAGAACCGTAAAAGCTTATAGTATGACATCCAACAAATCCTCGGAGAATTTGTTCAAGATCGCCAATAATCAAGGATAGGAGACTCATGGTCGTGGAACGCTAATATCACATCCAACAAATTGTTCTAGATCAATTCATGAACACAACAAATAATGTCATGACAGAACAACAAATAATTTCATGATCGCCAATATCACATCGAAATATTCGTTCTACAACTAAGCAAGAAATAATTTCATGAAAGGAGACTTTAAGGTCGATCGCCAAAATCACTTCGAATAATCTCTTCTAGAGTAAACAATGTAATGTAGGATAACAACATATAGTTCGAATGCGTTATAACAAATGTCACAGAAGCAGGCACGAAGACAACGAAATTCATAACAACCCATCGCACATCCGAGTTCATAGGATAGATACACCATCTAAAATACCAAAAGTCCTTAAGAGCGGACTCCTTCCGACAACACTGAAGGTTCGACACACCAAGTCTCGCCACAGTAGTACGACACACAACATTTTCGGCCAGCTAGAACTACACGTAGTGAAGATGCCATGACCGATCGGACTCGATAGACCAGTCGCTACCGCCGCAGGACTCACGGCTGTCCACAACAGAATCAGCAGGCTCAAGGTCATCCCCGTGCTCTGTTGGGTAAAGATCGGAGTCATCGTCGTTGACGTCTTCCTCCTGAACAGCCTCACTCTCACCCGGGACACCCTCATACTGTACGGTGTCCAATGACATTTGAATCAAGCTCTCCGCTATGGCCTCCACCTCTAGAAGCGTCCGATTCTTGTCGTTCGAGAAGCTTCATCGCCATACCAAGTTTTCGCCACGACCTTTTGAGATCCTCCGCCTTATTCTCTATCATCTCTCGCAGCCTTCGAGATGACTTTGCGTAGCCTGCGTGCCTCCATCTAAAAACCACAACAACACTTATCTTCTAGCTATTATCTTCGAAATGCATTGTACTATTATCTCAACCCTAACATGATGCAACTGTCTTTTATTGACAAAATTTGACATCTAAATGTTTGATCTTAATGCATAAATAATGTAAATGTTATGTGAGGACGCATCGTACTATTGTCGAATTGATGCATTCTAATGTCATGGCGCAGTAACATAGGATGGCACTCAGGCATACTCTATGACAGATATTTTGAATAGTCCTTAAGAAGAGTAAATAATTGATTTTTTTTAATTCTGCCATTCACATTACCTGCTACTTGTGACAGATAACTAAACAAACACAGAAAAATGTTGTGAAATGAAAGCTCTTAGCCTATTTAAAAAGCAAGGTATGATAGGTTTAAGCTTAACATGATAGGCTTTAATTGGTAAGTCCATTTCTCTACAAAAACTAGCGAAGAAAAAATGAAATCGTTAAGCTCTACCTGGCATCTCGAAACTAAATCCATTTCTAGCTCCATAACGTACCTACGCTCTCGGTGGCTTGTAGACATATTCAAATCGTCATGGCAGCTTAAAGATTAAAGCCTAGCAATGGATTACATGCTAGCCACCGATAGCGTCCTCATGGCAGCTCAAAGATTAAAGCGTTGCAATACCTTAAAGATTACATGCTCTACAGACTGGTTGCTCCCAAAACAAAGAAGACAAACAGAGCATCCTCTGTTAAGTTCATAGACTGGTTAAAAGTGCTATGTCATTGTTCTTAAACCCTAAGGCAACTCGTTTATGTGAACATTGGAGCTGTGAATTTGTTTTGCATTACACTAAGATTTTGAATAAGGCAAGCCACAAAAGCAATTACTACCCAACATACAAAGAGGCAATATAATCACACCAGAGCTGCAAATAGCTATTAGAGATTTTCTATGTATTTCTATAATACCCATCACCACAACCTGTGGCTCGAGCATGCTCTTATGGACGACAGACAAGATCGACTCAAATCTACGAGAAACAGACACCACAACAAAGGTGAATGAAAATAAAGTTAATCAATATTAGTGCCAAGAAGACTAAATAACTCAGATCGTTGCGAATCAACATCTTTAATCAGATTTAATTAATGATCTAAAGGTTTAGACATTTCATCTTATACTGGCATGAGTCGTGTTGGTGCAGTACTGATAGCAGGATTTTCACACAAAATAATTTATGTGTAGACAATACTACAATGATCTTGTACTTTTCCAGCATAGAATTTTACAGTAGTTTTGCCTGGTCTAGGAAATGAAGTTGATGCATTTCCTCTCATGGTTTTGTACCAAGATTCTTGCTGCATTCATGCTGAACTTCCTTTCGAAAATCAACTGATATACATGTAACTTCAAAGGAACAAGTTCATCATCCTCTTAACCAAAAGATGGCCGCCAGTGCCAAAGTATAGTCGGCCATGCGGATCAATTCCCAGAACCTAAAATGACAACCAAATGTATATGCCCAGGATGTCCAATATGGCAGATTTGTAGCTTCGGTTTCAGCCAAATCCACCCAAATCCCTACTTTTCCCCATCTGTACCACGTCGCCAAAAGGAAATCGAATCCAGATCTAGGGTGCTCGAAGGGGAATACCTCAGCCACTGCAGACCGCAGTCGTCCGCCTCCGCTCCGGTGGGTCCGCCGGATCTGGTTCGTCGCCGGAAAGCTCGCACTCCGGCTCTTGCGGTCGCCGCTTCGCGTCGAGGCGGAGAGGGAGGTCGTTAGGTGTCCCAGTGCGCGAGACGGCGAAGGAATGCACAATACGCCCGGCGATCATGGATCCTCTCTCTCGTCGGCGCGTTTCCTTCCGGGGCGGGCGCCGTTGGAGCCGCGGGTTCCCTTCCCTCGCCTTCGCTTTCCCATGCGGACGGGAACGGGACTCGGGAGGGGAAAGCGTTGGAGACAGTCTAAGACAGCAAGCCTCAGGATTATAAGGCAAGTCTCAAGCCAACCTCCTACTGGAGCATTATAGCGAAGCCTCCCAAAACAACCACTCAAGCCACACAAACATCACTAGTAAGCAAAAGGGAACCAGAAGGCCCTAGGAGCTATAGGACTAGGAGTGGTAGGAGTCCGAGGCCAGAGGATCACCAAGCTCAAGCAATCAGGATCCAGAGGACATGCAAAAGGACAAGCCAACCAAGCCAGTATATAGCCAAGAGGAGCACAACCACTTTTACAACCTCATCACCAGCACCAAATCCTCATAGCCCTCGTTGCATTTTCATTCACCACTTCTAGGTAATCCCCAATTTCCATAACAGTAGCATCAGCATAATCATAGCAATAGCAAAAATGGCTAGAAAATCAAAATGGCTAAGGGTATCGTCGTGGTGCCGTCCAATCGTGTATTAGCTAAAATATTCATCACAGACCGATTGAACTTTAATTAGACCGCACAACATCAACCGGCGAAGACGTATATTTTGATCAAAATCCAAGCACGCACCCATGATCTTGTTTAATTAAATATTTGCAAATTATTTGGAATATATGTGATATCACTGCTGCATGGTAAAATATTGTTTTAAAGAAAAGCTAAATCGGTTTGTTGGATATTGGTAAATTGCCGATGCAGTTGTGATTGTTGATTTAACTCACCTAACAGATGGAATAGAGGTGAGGTAAATATGTGGTAGGTAGAGTGTGCCATGTTTGAGTATTTGCCGAAGAGGCCCTAAATTTAAATTGTATCAATCATAATATGTGAAAACGACCAAAAAAAGGTTGTGCTATAATGGTGCTTGATCTCCATATTGGGTAACTAAGAAGTGTGAAGCTGAGATACGCCGGAGGCCTAGTGTGGGACACGATAATAACCAATGTTAGTTATTTGACATTATATTTTAAAGCCATAAGATGAGTATCTCCTATTTTGTAATGGAGTTCAACTGACCACCATATGTCTTAGAACCACTGATTCTTGTTGTAGCACAATTGGTAGGTGGTCAGGGTAGATGAGTATCTCCTATTTTGTGATGGAGTACAACTGGCCATCCTATGTAATAGTGCCATCGAATCGGTATAGAGTACAACTAGTAGGTGGTCAGGGTTGGAGATCTAAATACTGGAATAGTGATAAACATTCTGGGTTCTTGACTGCAATTCATGAATTCATGCCTGTTTCTTGAATTAGAGGCTACAGAAGTTAAATATGCCTCATATACGAGTGCTAGTACAAATTTTAAAAAATAAAAAATTGAAAAACAAGATTTTTCTAATAAAATATATTTTTAGTAAATGGTCTTAAGGAAGATATTTGTGGCATGGAACCGGTGGTGGTTCCGGATTATTAAACTCTAATTGCATATTGTTATTAACACTTACCGAGTACATCTTTGTACTCACTGTCCTTTTCTTAGACTCTGATTGCTATGGATGTACCAAGGAGGAATGGATGGCTGGTCACCTCTCGGATCAAAGTTGATGAGAAAGCGAGGACTACCTGTGAGGATCGGGTGAAGTAGCAAATTTCATCAGAGAGGCTACCGTTTTCTAGGGTACAATATAGTGTAAATGTTATTATTAAGCTTTTGTTATATATTATGATGAGGTATGTAAACTATAAGATGGTACACTGTGTGGTTGGAAATGTAATAAGTTTTTTCCGTGGTTGGAAATGTAATAAGTTTTTTTCCTTGGAGTCTCTAATTAATGTCTTATTGCAACACTTTGAATCCGGTGCATTAACTGATAAAACGTCGGGATCGCTCGATGTTTTGTTAGCTAATGTACATAGATCAATGTACTTAAATTAAGATTAATAACAAAGTTATTGTCGTTATCTTGAGTTAATTATGCGGATTGCCACATATTACTACTAATTAAGATGTCTTGACTTGAATATACTTGTACATCATTTGGCACTGTCAAAACCATTTGAGAAAGTCTCGGATAACTGAGATCATGGCGGGTAAAAAATGTTTGTGCTAGCTCCCTAAGAATTTCCTTCAAGCTCATTTCGAGTGTCACATATCATGATTGGACTCCGATGTAGGCCATGATTTTATTTTAATTTTTTTCAGGCGTCGGCTATGAAAATTAGGTAAGAACGAAAATTAGTCAAGTTAATTCCAGATAATGGAACACTGTCAGATAGAAATCCCCTTTCGATTCATCTCGATAATGTCAGGCACACAGAACTAAAAGCGTGAAATTTCGCAGGATGCTACCCGGCCGCGGTTCCGCTATCCCTTCATGGGCCCTGAACGCCTTTCGCCAAAAAGAGGGGACGCTGTGTCTGTGTGAACCTGTGCACACTAGCATTACCAGCAGCCTTAATCTAGCAAAAGCTCAAAGTTTTCTTCCTGCTTCTTTCACTGTAGTCGACTAATCTCTGTGTTACGTGTGAGATAATAGTAGGTCTCTCTGTCCCCATCCAATGTGCCGCAGCCATCACAATTATTATTTTTATTCCAAGGACGGAGCCTGATGTATTGAAAACCTTGGGAGTAATTCAGATTCCCCCTTAACGTCTGATGGAGGTAGTTGACAGAAATACTTATCATTTTTTGGGCTAAAAAAAGGGCAACGATGCTTAATTTTTCATCCGTTCCTGCCTCCTCTTTTCCGAGTACATGTATAATACGAGGAAAATACGGTAGAATACGTATGCATGTCAGTATATATCATGCAACGATTTCGGCAAGCTAGCCCAGATTTGTTGTGCAGCGTAGGGTGATCGATCAACCTAATTTTGCTTACACTACTACATAGTACTCATAAATTGCCTTCATTTCTCTAGCTACTAAACATCCCTAGCATTTCTGCGCGCGAGTTGGCCAGCATGAAAGTCAACAGTGCCTCAAAAGAAACAAAAAGAAAAAGAAAAACAACAACTCAATATTATGGCTCCGTTGCTAGGCCCATGTTTTCTCTTTTCCGATATTGCTTCGGTTGTATGGATGCCATTTTGTTTTTTTTTTAATTTTAGCTTTTCTCTATACAATTTTGAATGTAAGACTTTCTTTCCTAGGAGTAATCGGTAGACCTCTCGTTCATTTTCTAAAACACACACACACACACATTGTTAACAATGGTCGTTTTCCCTTCCATTTACCAATGTACGTGCCGACAAGCGGTGCAGAATTTCGTAAGGACGTCTGGTAAATACGTGGAGCGGCCAGCCACCAACACGACGCCTATGCTTGTCGCTGCTACACCAGCAGTGCACGTACGTGAATTTTTTTTTTGCTATTCTAGCCGAAATTGAAAACTTATTTACAGATTTAGCTACTATACAGGAAGAATTACAGAAATAGCCCGTGAACAGTATAATTCCGCGATCCGGATCCGCGGAATAATTTTTTAAATTTTTTCCCTTGATTTTCCGCGGACGCCGACAGCGGAATAATTTTTTATTATTTTTTCTCAGCCAATTCCGCGGACCCACAGCGCGGAATAATTTTTTTAATATTCCGCGGACGAGTAGCGCGGAATAATTTTTTTATTTTTTAAAATTTTTTTTAATATTCCGCGCGGCCGAACCGCGGAATATTTTCCGAAATATTTTTTTCCCGATTTTTTTCGCGGTTTTTCTCTCCGTCGTCAGACGGCGGGCCCATCGAATTCCGCCCATGATCATGAATTCGCCTTCAGGCATCTGGCGAACCCATGCTGCTGGTTGGCGAGAAGGATTTGCGTCGCCTGGCCGGCGCAAGACGTGATTTGGCGGGCAAGCGTCACATGGAAAAAAGGAAAAAGCGCGACGGTCACCGGGAAAAAGAAGAAGAGGGGGCCGAGAGGGCCGGTTCGACGTGTTAGGTTCGGGAAAAAAGAGGGGCCGAGGAGGAGACCGTGAAAAAATTGACACGTGAAAAAAAAGACAAGGAACGCTATATCGCCTTCGCCAAAGCAACGCTTATGTTGTCTACGCCGAAGTCAAAAATCGCATGCGTAGGACTATAAATTCTCATCTGCTCGATAGTTCCGATAGGTTTCGCTTCGGGAGAAGAAATTCACTCAAGAGTGAGAGAGTCGAGTGCATAAGAGAGGAGAGTGAGGAAAACAGAGAGGAAAAGAGGTGGACAAAGAGATTTGCAAGTGTATTTCGAGAGGAATTTATGCTATATTCATATTTTGTACAAATTTATATCTTCGATGATTTATTCATGGTTCATATTTTACCGCAGCTTGATCCGGGAGCGTTATTTCGACATTATCTCGAAGGTTATTTCAAAGCTACTTACCGTCGCAATCATCGCTTGAGCTTTAGAAAGGTTAGTGTAAATGTGCTCGTAGTACTTTTCGCTCCTAACGAGATGCTTGTCTTTTAGTGTATGGAACCTAACTATATTAGTAAGTAGTAGTAATGCACAATAGCTAAGATTTCTAAGTTTTAGTCGTATGTGTCGCTTTGCGCTTTTTTTGTTGTTTAGCCGATGTTTGGTATTGAGTTAGCCTTTTAGGATTGATCGATGTCATAAAAAACTACAAGGACTCTTATTAATGGACGCGGATGTGATGCTTTTGTAACGACATGTCTTAAGCCACTAAGTATTGAAATCTTTTTGTTAGACCATTTGTTTTGAACCTAGTAGCTTATTTTTAACCGTTTAGGACTTAAACTAGTTAGAAGCAGAGGGAAATATCATAGATATGCCACATTTTCGGATTAGTACATGGAGTAGCACATAGAATGGTAATTTTGAGCAAAAAGTCGCATATGAAATGATGGTAGTAATTGAGTAGTAAATGAATTGTGATGTACTGTAGTATTTCTATGATATTGCAAAGATTTAATAATTTAATATTTAGTGTAGTATTTCTATGATATTAATAAAATTGCAGGATGAATGGTTTAATTTTTAGTGTAGCATTTCTGTAATGAAATTGTCAAGTATCCTAAAAGTCCGATTTATTCCTCGCCGCTTTTTGTCGCTTAGGCTTGACATAGTAAGGTAATGAAATGATGCTTGACCATTCAAATAGAACAAAATATGGCAAAGAAATATTTGTATGTAAAATTATGGTGTTAGGCTAAAATTTGTTGGACAATTAAAAATTGCATTCTCAATAGTTAAATATTTAGTGTAGTATTTGTATGATATGAATGGAATATTACGTCAAGTTAGGAATCTTTAGGAATTTAGTGCAGATTTATATGATATTAATAGACTAAATAACAAAGGCATAATGTCTATAACAAAGCACCACATGGAAATGATGTTTACGCACTTGCTAAATTAATAATGATTATGGATCTGGCGAATCGTACGTTAGTGTTTAATGCGCGTGTTTGCGTCTTTCTCTATGGTAGGTATTTAATGGCAGAAATCCAAGATTTGTGCATGTTTTATGGTGATGGCGTTATATTCGAGAGGGTCCATATGGGGTGGACCTTTCGAACTGTGAAAAGAAGGTGATCCGGACTCCGGGTCTAACGGAGATGAGTCTCATCGACCTCGCGACGCGCGCGGCGAGGCGATTCGATCGAGATCGCTCGAAGAAGCTCATAATCGAGGCGGTACATGCTAGATTCGTGGAAGGTTCCTCAATTACATGTGGGTTCTATGCAAGATCGTGGGAGGCACAATGTGGCGCGAATACATGCAAATTGTGATGAACCCCGGCGTTAATACACCGTCACCGATGGTGTATGTGCGCTTCGACAGAGGCCAAACCTCTAGTCCCTCGGAGGCGGCGCCGACGCCGGAGCTTCCTCTGGGCTATCGGTGAGGACATTGGTCCGGATGACATTCACGCGAGTGAAGACATCGGTCCATATTGGTCCGCCGCATTGATCGCCACGAGCACCTAGAAGCTATGACGACGGCAATGTCCGATGAAGACGAGGAAGTCGACGGATAGCAAATAAGACGGCACGACGCAACTCGGCCGGTGGCATTGTGTCCATCGATGTGGAGTACGTGTCTTCTCGATTGACGACCGGCGGTGACGTCTCGTCGCCGCCAGACGGCCGCAATGAGTGGGCCTTCGATCAAGGCACTCTCCGGTAGGGCAACGCTTCCCTACAAAGGGTGCCGCCAACAGTAATTGCTAGATATGCGGTAAACATCACCGCACCTCACGGGTGTACTGTGTCGAACCAGAGACCTACATTCTCAAGTGTATGGATCCCGAGTGTCCCGGTAAGATTCGTGCCCAAAAGTTCAAGGGCACGAAGTTCGGCTTCAGGATAACCGCCTGACGGACCACACCGTGTGATTGCCGAGCTGCGCAGGCTACGTAAATGTCACGCCCAAATATGTGGCCACTGATTTTCACTTGGTCACGGCGGACGGATCGCTTCAACGAAGATATTGATG
The DNA here is from genome assembly GCA_036346375.1 of Guadua angustifolia. Taxonomy (NCBI): domain Eukaryota; kingdom Viridiplantae; phylum Streptophyta; class Magnoliopsida; order Poales; family Poaceae; genus Guadua; species Guadua angustifolia. The sequence goes on along the minus strand of CM070501.1, from coordinate 40,689,510 downwards.
GCCGACGTGGTCAACACGGGGGATATCCTGTTAGCTACGCCAAGGTGTGGCGAGCGAAGAAGAAAGTTATAGAGATGATGTACGCACGCACGAAGAGGGTACAACCTTGTCCTCGTGATGCTTCACCGTATTGCTGGCCAATCTCGGACGACATCAACAAGATGGATAGGCCACACCCCACGAAGGGTCCCAACACTTTCATCCTCGACCGGTGTTTTGGGCATTCGCCACCGCTCGGGCTTCACGCATCGCCGCCAGTCTCGACTATGGATGACACTTTCCTATCCGTAGAGGTACAGGGCACCATACTCATGGCGGTCATGCGGCGACGCCAATAGGGTCTACATCGAAGTTTCATGACCAATTTGAGACCTCGCGACGAGTACGAGATCATATGGCAACCCCGACTCGATATGTTGCTTGCTACAAAGACCACATGGACTTTCGCTTCAAGGTTTTCGTGATGCAAGGCGTCTTCGTTAACGACGTGTCACCTCGTGTTCTCGCCATATGGTAGAGGCGTACTCCCCAGGTAGGGTCATGCGCCAATTTGACTCCACCGAAATCCCTCCAGCTTGGCGGCTTTTAGAAAGAAAAGTGCATAAGTAAGTACACTTCATAAGTACGAGCAGTTATTTGTAATTATAATTTATAACCTATAATTTTCATTCTCACAGTCAATCTCGGAAGGGCCAAAGGAGCGATGATTGGCGCGATATACGCTATCGTGGACGATCGATGGGGCAGCCCGCCACGCTGCAGTTGTAGTGGAGCATCGACCTTACGACCCTCGCCTCCCACGCCGCATATTTGCAAAGTGGTACCGCCAGACACGCGTTCGACTTCATCGAGCACCGCCGCAAGGCCCGAGGAGGTCTCGCGCGAGGAGCGGTTGGCACTCGGCCACCCTGTACACCGCGCGGCACGACAGGATGACATGGTACGGAGATATGTTATATTAATGGCACACATTTGTTGTACTAACCATGTTTTCGCAGCGATTCGAGCGCACACCCGCATCGTCGCAGAGGGTTCCGCCGCGCTAACGTGGTGGCAACATCACGCGTGGCGAGCCGCCGGGCGGTTGTGCGTTTTATGGTGGACGATGCCAAGGGCATCGCCAACTCATTTACATGTGGAGTCACAGTGATGTCCCGGCAGCAAAGACTCGCACATGCGGCCGCACAGGTGCTCAATGAGTCGACCGTCCGAGCCACGTTGATGTCCCCAAAGAAGAACCACGAGGATGTCCCCAGCAGCCAAAGACTCGCACATGAGCCGCCATACTATCTCCTCACGCGCCACGCCGAAGCTTGTTCGAGAATAACAAGCCAAGACGATCTTCTTCCTCTCGGCAGTACAACACTAACATTTAGTTGTCATACTTACAATTAATCACGTAATGTGACCTATTTGGTAATGCCATCTCTTGTACAGCATGAAAGCCGACGATCAATCTCACCGCCTCATCGCTCTAGGCCCTCATCGTCGGCCAAGCAGCGCCACGTGAGGTACTTTACCTTCGATCGAGGTTATTATGTAATGTCGAATATAATTTTGTATGAGGTACCTAACATTTTCTTTCAGATCACGCTCGCTCGCAGACACGCGAGGATCAAACACTTCTTCGTTGCCGCCAGATGATGACGCATATACACCGATCGAGGCGGACACCCTCCCGTGAATTGCCAAAGCAGAGAGTTATGCTTGGGGTGCGTTAGACCGCCACGCCTACCGCAGCATACCACCTCGCCAGGTTGGTTTGCGCCGCCGTATGTTTGTGCAATCCAAGTTATTGTCAACACGACGCCGCGCTAAAAGTACGTGTCAGCGCAGGTTTCAGTGACGAGTTCTTCAAGGCACACAGATACGGCACCGCAAGTGGCATTGGTAGGTGTTTCGTAATTTCTTTCCACCCCTTTTCACTACTTGCATCGACATCGCAATCCAATGCAGCCTCCAGGTGGGTGGGGACATGTTGAGTTCGCAACACATGGGTCCTAGCTCGGTTGGCGACGCCTCACGTGGCGAAGACACACACTACGACTTGCGCACCACTTACGAACGAGCCCGACCGGTTTACGCTCCTCGAGCACCACTCGCCATCGAGAAAGGCGGTGATCGGATTAGAGTTATGTGTCTTATGCCATTATTTCACTTTTACTATGCCATTACTTGCACCAATCACCAAGAATATTGTGAGATTGTAAGTATGTGGTTGGATGTAATATTGTCGTTTTTATATCCAAAATGGTGGATTTGTTCTAATGGATTCAGATCTGAAGCAAGTTATAAATACAATATTTTTGTAGAATATGGTACTACATATGCCAAAAGCGGCCCGGTCAAGAGAATCGATTCGATTCAAGGCCACAAGATGGAGACAGTAAATACAACAAAAAGTGACCGCCTGTCTTTGCTTTGTCTCGTGAATTGGCACGCGTTGACCAACGAACAACTTCAAGAAACCCATCGTACTATGTAATAAGATGGGAAATGCAAGGAGCTTTGTGCAATCCCTTCTAAGAAGTATATTTCGCAAATGTAACTAATTTCCTACAGAGCATACCTTTGTATCAAGCTCAATGGAAGCCATGTTCTTTTCTCGTAACTCCAATGAGAGCAATAGCTGCAATAAGCAAATTCTGAGAGAATTTAAATCAAATTGAAGTAAGATCAAAACTACATGCAAAAGAACAGAAAAAGTCTCATACCAACACGCCTTTGTATTTCTTCTCTCCTCTTCTTCGGACTTCATCACGCCAAGAATCCTTCCTAGAATTATGACAATTAAAAGATAGGCACTATCGTAAACAACCGGATAGATAAGCGATCGGGGAAAAAACTAGATTGGTAAGCATTATCGTAAACAACTGGACACTAATTAAATCTAATTATGTGAATAAACAAAAAATGAAACCTTTTGCTTGCGATTTTTGCCTCTCTATCTTCTAATTGCATCTCGTATTTTGCGGCGCTTGCAAGTCTTCATCCATGCCTTCAATATCTTTCATATGTTTATCTTTTGGGATCGAAGCCTTTCAATGTCACCGACATCTAGATCTACATGAATAAGTCGACAAGCATCGTACATGGCAGGTGAATCATATAATCAACAAATCTATTAAAGCTAAGATTATGACACATGCCACAAAAGAAAAGGCGGAAGGATTGATCAGATTTATAAATGCCGACAAATGACCAACAGATTTGATTTGGACCACCGTAGTGGCTATCTCGAGTCCAAAAGTCAAGAATACCTAACTTTGGCTATTTCGCAATTCCGCACGCCATTGAAAAGGCTTAAGTGTTATCGAACCTGCGCAGGCTAATGCTTGTCCAACTAATGCTTGTCCTTCCCCTTGCCGAACTAATGCTTCCTTTTTTTTTGATATTAGCTTGTAAGTCCGTAATGCTTCTTAGACTAATCATTAATTCTTTGGTTGAACAGAGGAAACGTGGTTCCGCCAATGTATCATAATGATTTTCAAATGGGAGTTCTAAGGCCAAACGATGAAATAGCTTCGGTTTCTCAAACCATGCTAGGGTGGAGGCCGAGTCCAAACCGCGGACTCATTTGGGTTTGCAAGACAATAAGGGTTATGTTAGAGATTGCTCCTGTGGTTCCAACTCGCTAGGATGGCGCTTGAGAACCCATCTGATCGGATCTCTTCCGAAGTTGCGGAACCAGATCGCTTGAAGTTGATACTCCTGTCTGCAATGGCTCGCTGTTTCCAACCGGATACTGCTCGGATCAATAGTCCCGCCCGAGCAAATGATGTTATGGTGTAGGTTGGTAGCCCCGCCATTGTGTGCCATTTGGGTTACATAACCATATGGAGATTGACAAATTTCAACCAGCAGATCATTCAGACACCTCCAAGAAATGTTTCCACCCCAAGACTGTAAGGGATCTCACAAGACGTGTTCAATGAATACCCGTTCCCTCGTGAAGCCCACCGAGCCCTCTGTGGGCAATGCCACCAAATCTCGCAACTCGTCAGGTCACAAAGAAATGCATTGAGGGAGACAATGAGTCCTCAAATGCTAGCTACCGAAGAATTGGAGTTCGTGAAGATATTTATGATTTTTGCTTACCTTTCTTGGTGAGTTCCTCTTTGGTTTATGGCTTTTTTATGATGGATACCAAGGAACTAGGTATCAATTTAGTTAAGAAGAAATAGTCACCCAAATCGAGTTGAAGAGGACTCAACCCGGGTGGTAGGGGTATACAACCTCACCTCCCACCAACCGATCTAGGCTCGCTCTCGGTTTATGGTTTTATGGAATGGAAAACAAAGAAAGTATCGCTTTTGAAGTACAGGTGTCAGAATTGTGTGGAGTAACCCTCACCACCGCGAGTCCTTTTCCGATTTTCAACAAAAAAGCCGGGCAACGCTCGCCATCTCGCCCATACGTAAGTGGTAGCCCGCATTATGAGGGCCGCCTTGATTTTTTTCCAGATTTTTGGACCACGCCCCACCACCTGCTGGGCTACGAAAACCCCTAAGTGGCCACGATTTCCATGGTTTCGTGGGTCATGAAAGTGCCTTTTCCGATTTTCGCAACAAAAAGCCTGACGCTTTTTCCTTAAAGTCGAGATTATGACACATGCCGACAAATGACCACCGTATCTTGATTTGGACCACCGAATGGCTATCTAGAGTCCAAAAGTCAAGAATACCTAACTTTGGTACATCATCCGCTTCTGTGATGTGTTTCATCTGTACTCTATATACTACATCGCCTACTAGCTTTGTCACACACCTATTACCTTTATCGATCAAACGATAACACTCGCACCACGCCGCTGGCCGAGATGACAACACACCGCACCCCACTTTTCAAACTGAAACGACAACACGCTGCATCCCGCTTTTCAGACTGAAACGACAACACGCGGTTTCGTGCCGGGGCATCTTTCGGCAGAGGGTGACACATCGTGCAGCCTTTGACAGAGGTTGACAGGTCGTGCAGCTTTTCTCATAAGGTGTCAGGTCGTGCAGCTTTGATGATGGGTGACACGTCGTGCAGCTTTTCACGTGTGATGCCAGGCCATGAAAATGGACAAGTGCTGTAATTGTGTTGAGTAACCCTCACCACCACTATAAAACAGGCCGAGGCGAGACATCCAAACACGCCCAAACCACCAATAAACGCCGCTTGAATCTACACAAATTAGGGCACAATGTCGTTTCATCACGCTTCTTCAAAGAAGCGTAAGTCATCCCCCGAATATCTCGGATGCTAGTTGCGCCGACGCCGAATTTCGCCGGAGTTGCCCTCGACCCAAATGCGATCGCAACCTACCGCGAAGATGATGCAATCTACCCATGGAGAGACGGCCGCCACACACTACTCATCAAGTAGGCTGCACCTACAAGGTAAACCCATCGTGTCCACACAATACAGGTAACACTACCATCTCATGCATCGTTCTTTCTTTTCTCAAAGACAAGGACCGGTGTTGCTTCTTCCAATGGATCGACGGGTCGAACGACGTGATTACTTAATTTCTACAATCGCCACGACGCCTACCCCGCTTCGCCGAGAACTTCACCCGGGGAGAGGCCGCCAGATATATCCCTTTTCTAGATCGACTCGAGCTCGTGGCGGTGTGCAAGGGCCAACTAATCGGTGAGTTTCATGCGCCATACTCTTGTTAAACTCACAAATTAGTAGTTCTAAACAGTTCATCGCATTACAGAGTTCAAAAGGACACTTGCGAATGTGCTCAAGTCAAAGGAGAAACCTCCTCCAGGCTACACCAAAGCCCCGACGCTTATGCGTGCATGGCCTCGGAGGCAAGTGGTTGATACCGCCACGGTGATCTAGCGGACCGGAGATTCTACTAGTGCCCTTGGTCGAGGATGAACTGTCCGGTATTTCAATCGGTGGACCCGAGACGCATTTCACCCACATCTCATGCTTCCTCGCATGGGATAACCGGGGAGCAACCATCTCCGTGGTGCCACTACGACCCGTAAAAACCGCACTTTAGCACGCCACGGTGTTCTTCAACGACTAAAGCGCATATCGCATTGATCGCAGGGCACGCTCGGTTGTCCAAGGATAAGCCCAACACACACATCCTGCACCATATAGTGGAGTGCGAGCCGAAACAGAGCAGGCGTCTCCGCATGTCTCCGCCAACGGCCAACACAAAGCAGAGGTGCAGGAGGGTTCTCCTCTCGAAGAAAAAGGGACAAGGGGAAGCAATGGCCGAGGTCCGCAAAGACGCAACAAATCCTTGACGCTATGCAGACTAACCGGAACCCGGTGGTATTAACATAGGGACGCCGAATCGGGATGACATGCCCATATGGGAGGGCAGAAATCCACATAAAAAAGACCAAAAATTTAAATCTTACACACCCGAGACGTACGGCATAGGGCACCCATTCGGCGACAGCTGGGAGAACTGCGGATCCCCATGGAGTTCTTTCATAGTAGGGATCGAGCGGTGTCCGAGTACGAATCGCATAATAAAAACGGACAGTAATATGCGTAAAATATTGACATCATTCGACTGCATCTCAGATAGGTCAACGATTATTTGTTCTACCATGACGAACATTGCTTTCGTTAGTTAGTTCGCAAGCAATTTCGCCACCGCTGTAATGCCCTTCTAATATAATCTAATCTATCGCTTATTTTATCATCTGAACTTTCACCGTATGTGCCCTTCAAATTTTCTAACGTGGTTTGTTTCATTTTTCATTCTTGCTCAAACTTGTCGGCCAAATTTTTATCAGACAGTTGTATTGTTTGAATTTTAAAAATTCTCACATCTTCAAATCATTTGAAATTTTTATGGTAATATCACTGCTTTATCAGGAACCTTCATAAAAATTTCAAAATTTTTCGACAATCCGTAACTTCTGTGGTTTCATGGTCGCGAGTGTGCCTTTTTTCGATTTTCGTGAACTTCCTACGGGCAACGTCCGCTATCTCGCCCATACGTAGTGGTAGCTCGCGTATGCGTGGTCACCCTTAATTTTTCCCGTATTTTTCGCCCAGATCCGGCTTGTCCCGCGGCCTCACGAAACCCCTAAGTGGCCACGATTTACGTGGTTTCATGGTCATGAGTGCCTTTTCCGATTTTCGCAGACTTCTCGCCGGGCAACGCCCGCTATCTCGCCCATACGTAGTAGTAGCACGCTATGAGGTCGGTCTTGATTTTTCTCATATTGTTTGGATGGATCCGACCTCACCATGGGCTACGAAAACCCTTAAGTGGTTACGATTTCCACTTGCTTTCAATTCCAATCCATGATGTAATCGCGACTATTGAGACAAAGATGTATGTCAATTTGGAATTGCAATCAGATGCAGATTTCGTAATTTTTTCGACATAATATTTCTGTAAATTTTTACAAAAATATATTATTTTAAAAAATTCCATCTAATTGCGCCATTCAATATTAAAAAATACTAAAAAAATAAAAATTGAAATTCTCGAATAAAAATATTATCGATAAAAATTTCCTATATCATCAAAAAATATATATTTTTTAAATTTATTCAACACATCAAATTATAATAATTCCTAGAAAAAACCTAAAAACGAGAAAGTAACGAAAAACCAAATGTAAAAAAACCGCGTAAAAACCGAAAAAATCGAGATTTTTAATATTCATGTTGCCGCCATGAATATTAAAAAATTTAAAAAAATAAAAATAAATTATTCCGCTACTCGTCGCTAATATTAAAAATTATTCCGCTACCGTGGGTCCGCGAATTGGCCGAGAAAAAATAATAAAAATTATTCACTGCTTATCGTCATGAAAATTAAGGAAAAATTTAAAAATTATTCCATGGATCCGAGCGCGAATTATACTGCTTAGGGTTATTTCGTAATTCGACATGCACAAAGAGCTAAATCCAGTAAATAAGTTTTCAATTTCGCCGTAATAGCAAAAAATTCCACGACGTGTTCTCCAAATTGAGCTTAATAAAACAAAAGGATCAACCAGGGCCAGCCGGTGCGGAGGGGAAAGCATTTATTCGAACTATTGCTTCCAGCTAAGGGTCTGTTTATTTTTCTTTTAATTTTAGACTTTTTTCTAAAAGCAGAATAAAAAATAATTAATCTAATTTTAGAATTTTCCTCACAATATAGTCTACCTATATACACTAAAATTCACAATCTATTTTATATAAGTTTTTGGATTATAACTTTTAGAGAATCAATTTCTCTACAACTACAATCTAAAATCAATTTTTAGTAAATTCAAAACTAAAACAAACAGACTTTAAGTGGCACCGTTTAGTGAGCACAATAGAGCAAGTGTACTTAGTACAAAAGGTTAAGAACTTAAGCTGATCAGGCGGACGAGCCTACGAGATGAGACAGGCACCAGCACGGCCAAAAAAAGGGCTAAGATTTTCCTGAAATGGATGACCGGACGATCGAGGCAAACTAGCGTCCAAAGATGTCGCCGTCGGCGCAGGAAAGCTCCGGAAAGGAACCATGCACCGCGGTTGCTGAATTTTTTTGCTGTTTTGGCCTCTTCGTCACTTTTTTTTGCGAGGCTAGCTGCGATCGTGTTGGAATTACGGAAATGGGCACCGGTTTCGCTGGCGTGGAACGCTGCACGGGGATTTCGCGGACGCCAGGCGCTGCACGCTGTGGACGCCGACGCGTGGAGGGAGCAGCGCCCAGCAAGCGCTGCTTGATGCGTTAATTTTTTTTTGAGTTGTGAGTGGGTGCAGCGCCCACTAGGCGCTGCATGCCGCCGGATTTTTTTTTTCTAAATTGTGATTTGTGACTAATTGATTGCAAAATTTTCGACTGGTTAAATGAGAAATTCGACACACTTAAATAATTTATTTTTTAAATAATTAGGATAGTAATACGTGCCGTCTGACAAGCGCCTTCAGATGTCTTTTTTGCGCTTCTGGTTGTTGCAAACAAATTTGAAATTTGGTCATCTGACAGGTCATTTTCGCCGACGGGTTGAATGAGAAATTTTTGTGACTGGTTTATATATGTATGCAAATAAGTATATGAAGCAAATGAATGGCATATATAATCTAGCCCCTTCATCGGATTTGTTCGCGCTAGTAGCCGCTGTCACGAAACATTTCTAATCGCCCCATGTGCGAATGAGAGTCATCAGAGTCTTGGTTGTCGTCAGACGCCATCCGGGGTTGCACTCAGGGAGCAACGGCGCGGCGGAGTACGGGACAAATCCCGGGATTGCCGGCGCGCAGGAGACCAGCGGGGGCACCGGTGTCTGCGCGAGGAGCTGCCGTCACTCTTCAGGGAACGGGACCCGGAGTGGCGACTTTGATGCTGTGAAGGTATGAATTCAACGGCAGCTTTGTCAAGCTCGTCTACGAGAGCTCGGCCAAAAAGGCCCGACCACGCCGAAGCGGGCGGTCATAACTCAAGGACAGACGAGGCGCCGCCCGACCGAGGAGCTTAGGGGCGCCCCGACGGTTCCAATCTTCTCATGCTCACGGAGGGCGCTTATGGCTTTGGCCGATGGCGATTTGGCCATCCGGCGAGCATCTTGAGGTCTTGATCGCGCTCCCCGCCTCCGCTTGTGCCATGGCTAGTAGCCATGAGACCAAACTGATCACGCAGTGGCGGGGAGGGCGAAAACAGAGATGTGGAGGTTCCATGCTCGAGGACCGCATTTGAACCTGAGCTTGCGGTATGTCCTGCAGCGACGGACGCCATGCCTCCAAAGTTTTGAAATTGTTTCGAATGAGCGAAGCTTTCGGGCCCCACGGTGGATGCTAGCTGTCGACGATCGGGATCGTCGGACCGCAGAAGTAAGGGGTGGTGAGTCGTGTATGCGAGACCCAAACGTGCTTCACTCACCGAAGGAGTTTGATCGCTACTTCGTTGGTCGGGAAGAGAGAAAAAGGAGCAGGACACAGAGAATTATACTGGTTCGAGCCCCTGTGAAGGTAAATGCTCTACTCCAGTCTTGCCCGGGGGCAAGGAATTTACTATACTTGAGTACAAGTGTTCGCTCTCTACCTTGAGCTCTGATGAATTCTATGTTAATGGTGTCTATTGCCTTGTAGCTGGAACTGCTTGTCTGTCCCGATCCGCCTCAGGGGTTTTATATCTCTCCCGGCGGTTACAAGAAACGGTCAGGAGAGATTCCCGAGTAGTGGCATGATGCACGCCGAAGGTGGGTCGTAACCATCCTGCATCTGCCGCCCACGTCTGCCTTAACTCCGGCATTCAAGGTTTTGGTAACTGTTGAGTAAGCGCACGTCTTGAGACCTAGGTCGAGATCGTGCGGGAGTTGAATCCTTGCCCCCCAAGCTCAAGGTCGTGCGGGAACCGCGCAGCCTAGGTCATGGTCGGAGATTCTTGCAGCTCAACCCCGAGCTAGGGGCCCCGTCGACTGTGCATTGACCTGTCAGAGATTTCTCAGTCCCCGACAGGAGAGGTTGAGTAATAAACTCTAGATAAAACAACAGTGGAATCATAAAAAGTTCTAAAAATGACAGCAAGTATTCAGTAATATACCAATGTTGCTATGTGAGTAGCAGTTAACCATCATGACTACGAAAGTGCGTGTTAATAAAAACAAAAACGTGCATCCGACCGGATATTGAATGCTCCGGATTCGATTCTGAATCCAGATTCAAGTATCCGGATCCGGTCCTGGATCTGAAAACTAAAAGGAATGTAGAAAAACTTTTTAAAATCTATGTAAATTAAGAAAAACAAAAAATATGAAATAAAATTCTAAAAAGAGATAAATAATAGAATTAAATAACGAACTTTATTAATGTTTGGATGCCTCGTTAAAAACTTTGCCAAGTAAAAATTCAACATGAAGAAACCTTGGTAAAGAAAAAAGAGTGTAGCCTATAGCTTAGTGATTAAAGAAAAAGTGAAGATTATAATTATTTTTTCTAACTATTTAGATAAAGATTTTCAAACGTCGTCACCAACTCAATATTTTCTATAGTGTGTTGAGCTTGTTCCCAATCTTTCACAGTGAGAAGTATTTTCACCATCTCACATGTTAGATTTATTCTTCTCTCATCAATTGTTCTTCTGGATAGGCTGTAAGCAGACTCTGAATACATCGTGGAGATAGAAACTGTTAACACTTCTCGTGCTAATATGGAAAACACCAGATATGTTATTTTGTGCTCATATCACCACTACAAAAATGCTGAAGTTCTTCTCTTGCTGCTCTTGGTAGTTAACAATGTCGTTGTTGAGATAGACAACTAGCTCCTCACCACTTGTTATTGTGTCCGCACTAGGCATTGTTGTACTCGAACTCCTTGAAGTAGAGCCACCTGCACCCCATATCTTTCCCCACACAATTTTCTTCTTACCTGTTGTGGGTGTTGGTGGAGGTCGCTGCATGTGAACTCTAGCAAACTTCTAATCGTACTTAGCAAAAACTTAAAATAAGTTAGCACGAATATTTGAAAAATAACTAGAATAATCAGTAACCACCGCATCGCTTAAAAGTAAGATAACATTAACAAATCCTCAAACTTTAGCTCTAGAATCTAAAATAAATACAAATGCATATAGCATAGGAATTTCTTTCCAATATTTCAAAAATTTAGTTTTCACACAAAATATTATTATTTTCGTGGTTTCTTAAGTGGGTAGCAATTTATAGAATATGACGCACAATTAAAGGAGAGGTTGAGTAATAAACTCTAGATAAAGCAACAGTGGAATTATAAAAAATTCTAAAAATGACAACAAGTATTCAAAAATATACCAATGTTGCTATGTGAGTTGCAGTTAACCATCATGACTACGAAAGTGCGTGTTAATAAAAATAAAAATGTGCATCTGATCGGATATTGAATGCTCCGGATCCGATCCCGAATCCAGATTCAAGTATCCAGATCTGGTCCCGGATCCGATCGGATAGTAAAATCCGGTTCCGGATTCGGTCCCAGATTGGGCGGGAGATATTCAACCCGTTTTCATCCCTAGTGGTCGGCACTCGCAAACAGAAATCATCACTTATCTATCTTTTATGGCAAGATTTTTTTTCAAATCTTGCCCTTTTTCTAAATATAATTACAAAATAACTCATTTTCGATTGTAGATGCAACGAAAGATAACGATGTCAATTTTAGCGCTACCACGCTATATTACCGTCTACTGAGCTATAGACAAAGGTAAGTTTATTTTTTACAATTAAGTTCGGAAGGAGATCAAACTTATATAAAGAAAGAAAAAGCTACAAACGGTCTGAACCCTGAACTCATTTTCATGGCCGGCCACGACAGCAGCAGCAGTGCAGCGCGCATTTGCAACGCGCACGTGGGCACACATGTCTGGCTGCTCCGTACTACACGCGCAATCGTCCAGCTGGTCCTAGTTGAACATCCAATCAAACCTCTTGTCCGTTCCATCGATGGGCGCGCTAGCTTTCCATGCAACAACACATGCAGGGAGATATACACGTGAACGTGACCAGCTTGGTTGGGTTGGAGATCGATCGACCGACCGGGCAGTCTAGAAGAAAAGTAAAAGCCGCACGGAACAGATGAGATCTCAGTGAACAACTTGTCGACCACGGGATAAACAGTGATCAATCAGCCTGCCGGTGGGTAGTCCGACCGGTGTGGTATCCAAGCCGTTTAAGCAAAGGCTGAAGTACAAATTACATCAGATATATATAGCAAATCAGAGTATGGACTAGTTATTTATGAAGTTTTCGAGCGATTCAGAGTTTCAGGGTTTTAAAAATCAACGAAAATAGCTCGAAAATTGCTATTTTCAATCTTATCGAGCTAGTTTGATAAACTATACAGATCGATAAACCGGTACAATTCAAAAAAAAAAAACTGAGAAATTTTATGGAAAGTAAACCGGTCGAAAATAGATGGAAATCGCTAAAAAATAGGCTGTCGAACAAATTCGCTTGGTCGGTTAAGTTTCGGTGAAAAACCGGCCACCGATTTTCACTTTTTTTACCGCTAAATTCAAAATATTTGACTTAAAAACTATTCTATTTCGAGTGATTTTGGAGTGAAAATCGACAAAAAAAAATCGCTGCTGACCTTGTTTTTTTCCCGATTATCCAGTTTGAACCTGCTGATCGGTTTAACAGTTGGGCGGTGAGATTAAGGAGCTCAGTGAGCTGATGCACCCACAGATTAGGTTGGGCCTAGGCTCAGGACTGACCCGAATTGCGCCCACGGGCCCATGCCCGTACTCACGTCGGCACGTGTCCTGCACGGCACTGTGGGTCTGCACTGCAGCGATGACGGCCCATCCCAACACCTAGGATCTCGCCGACCTCCGCACGTGGCTCTCCCAAGTCCCTCATTGGCATCGGATCGATTCGTCTGTCGATCACCACTGATTTTACTCCTGCATGCAAATGTTTTTTTTACGTTTCAGTTCGAGCCCGCCATCCGCTTACGTACGTACATGCGACCCCGGTTTAAATCTTACATAAATTTTCATACGAGTGGGGGGCATGCATGCATGTGGCCGACCGTGTTCAGGATCATACGGCCGGCCTCCTCCTCAATTCTATATATTACACCTACCTTTTGCTCCACTTTGTTCAGACAACTAGCTCGATCGTGATAAGTAAAATACCGCATCATACAGAGAATCGATTGGCAAGCTATCTGCAGCCTCAAAGATAACAACAGTGTGTGAAAAATATTCTAGGTGAACGCCCTTTGCCGATATATAGAGGTAAACACCCTCACACACGCGCAACGCTCGAGAGGAGAATATTTGAGCTAGCTAGACTGACATGTATACCATGGAGAGCCACCTTCTGCTCGCTCTCGTCATCGTGGGATCTTGCACCGTCGTAGCCTACCTCTGCGTCGCTGCATGGCTAAGGGTGCAGCGCGTCGCCGAGATCTTCCGGCGGCAAGGCGTCGACGGCCCGCCGCCGTCGTTCCTGTCGGGGAACCTCTCCGAGATGCGGACGAGGGTGGCGGCAGCGGCCTGTGATCGCCGGGCGCCCCAGCGGGAGGAGGGCGGCTTCGGCGACTACTGCAAGGACATCTTCCCCTACTTCGACAACTGGAGGAAAACTTACGGTACGTAACGCGCGCCATTTCTACTAGTTGGACCTGTTCATCTGATCTGATCTGATGTTAATTGTTTCCGTTTCATCAGTGCTCGACGATATATATATATATATATATATACACACACACACACACACACACACACTCGAAATTAAATAATATAAGTAGTTTTATGAAAGGATGGAAACAACTTGCCAGTGTAGTCACTTAAGTCCTGCAATCCACATGTCACGGGTTGAAAACCGAGCAATAAGAGAGTAGGGATGGCAATCACATTCGGTTACCCGCGGGTCGAGCACCTTTGGACATAAATTTTTGCCCGTGGGTTCTATGAGTCGGGTACCCGCGAGGGTTTGGATCGAGGTCGGGTATAAATTGCTACCCATGGTATCCGTTGGGTATCCAAATTCCTACCCAGCTATCCTCAATTTTCCCCAATTCCTGACCTAATTTCCTAACCCTATCTCCCAATCCCTATTGACTTATTGATTGTGTAGTTGTACTTATATATTGCTTGTATAATAGTTGCTGACTTGTTCTTTATTAAATGTGATTTGTGACTGTTAGTTGCTCTTTATTGAATGTGATATGCATCATAGTTACTGTATTGAAGGTACTGTAGTACTGCACAAATCCGTCGGGTACCCACCGGATTCGGATTCTGGTTTTCTATTGGGTCGAGTTTTATAAAACCCGCACCCGACCCGTTACCATCCTTATAAGAGAGCAACATTCACACAAATAACACACTCAATCTGTAATTAGTAGAAATCGAACTCTTGTCATTGGTCAGAGAGACAAGGTGCCACAACGGTAGAACATGCTACGGCTGGTAAACTATGTAAGTACTAATCAAGCATACAAAGTGATTATCAATTGTCTCTCATGCTGTTTTCCAAAAGTTTATTAACAAGGTCAAACAATTAATAGTGGTTACACGGCTAAAGAGCTCGGCTTGTCAAATTTAAGTCAACGTCTAGAGGAGGGAAACAGGAACAAATTTAAGACAGGTAACGAAAACTCTTGTGCTGCACCATGCAGCCGTTGAATAGTAAACTAACCGTACGTATACACTACAGTTTAAAATCAAATACTAGTAGTGACTTACAAAGTTCGTACCATGGTACGTATGTACATCGTGCTGAAGTCAGCCCTACTGTACATACGTCCGCTGTTTAATTTTGGGGTTGATGATTTGACCTACAATTATGACAGACTTAAGCCTATTTTTCTTAACTACTTTTTTTGTACTTCACCTTTGAATCAATCTCTCTTGTTACATATGGAGGATTAGTCGAACGGCTTCGTTTATCAGACATTAGTAATGATAAGTTTCTCTTTTACCGTCGATGAGAAGTGTGCTATAGCTACCCTTACACACACTAAACAAGGAATTCCTCATTAATCAACCTCGTATGTACACGTACGTACCGGTCGGTTCACCATGCATGCGATCGATGCGATGCATCGTAGAGATGGACAAGTACTCCAATTAATCCGGTAAGGTCCCGGACTCCAGTCCCAGCCCGGCCACTTGCAAATCAAACGTACCAACTTAATAATAGGCTTGCACATGCATGCATAACTCTGCTGCTAAGAAGTGACTGACTCCACGGGCTATACCCCTGAGGCCTCAGAAATACGGAAATCCTGTGCACGTACTTAGACGGCGACAGAATGGAAAGGCGACCCGTTGTGTCGTTGTAAACCATATTATTTACTGTTTTATGAGCGTCTGTATCGAAATGTCAACGATGATAATAGGTTATTACAGATGGTTTTTGAAAATTAACATCACAGTCGGTCCTAACCTAGAATCGTCTGTAATATGCCCTTGTCACACTAGATGACATGTTCCCTGAAACAAAAAGATTACATAAAAATATAGAACAATATATCTTACGGAATAACTTGTACTCGGACGTCCGAAATTTTCGAACGCATTGTAACATTTTTTTCCTTCACGTGCAATATTTTGTTACAACGCGTGCAACATTTTCCTTCGACAAACAGTAAAATTTGCTACAGTAAACAGATATTGCAAGCGTTCAAAAAAAAAATGTTTCACGTGTTGGCAGAAAATATTGCAAACGTAGAAAAAAAATGTTGCAAGAAGCGTCCGATGGGATGAACAGAAATCGGACGTCCGAGCGCTAGTTTCTCCCTATATCTTATTATTCAAGATACTATCTAAAGTTGTATAATGTAATGAAAACACTATATTAAGATGTAATGAACAAATATAATAAAGATTTTAGTCAATACACTTTAACATATGTGAGAAGCAGAAGTGTCTAATTTTACCGTGGTTTAAATAGCCTAAATTTAGCTAAGTATCCAATTTCACCATGACTGAGATAGCTCAAGCAAAGGTATAAAACTCTTGTTTCTTCAATTGTAGAAAACTAGAAACAGATATGCATGGTGATCAGAAGAGGGAATACATTCGATTTTTTTAGAATAGTTTGACT
Source organism: Guadua angustifolia (assembly GCA_036346375.1). NCBI lineage: Eukaryota > Viridiplantae > Streptophyta > Magnoliopsida > Poales > Poaceae > Guadua > Guadua angustifolia. The sequence continues at coordinate 40,673,023 of CM070501.1, read as the reverse complement.
AACTACTCGAGTAATTCGTGCCGAAATTTAGGGTGGAAATAAGGAGGATGATAAGATAGCTAGCTAGGAAACCCTTATATTTCTCCATAGGCTTTCTTTATCAATATTCAACATAGATACTCCCTCCCTCCGTTTAGAAATGTAATACATATAATTTGAATAGTTTTGTTCAAAAATATAAAACTTGTATGTAGATTTAATGAGGCTTTTTCTACTATACTTATATTTATTTTCTATCAATTATATGTATTTATTCATGGCCACCACACACAAACTATCATCTCTTATCTACTAAGAAAATTAAGTGGGATTATCTAAGTCATTTCCATTTATACCTTTCTTAATTTTACGTCAAACTTAATTCTTGTACAAAGTCAAAATACCCCTTATATTTCTAAACGGAGGGAGCAGTTATTTTAGGGCATACACTCGCATGTCCGACCAGAGTTTTGTAAAGTAGGTCTCACATTTTTTTTAAAGTCGCTACCATTTATTTCGTTTTTTCTCTCTCAAGATTGCTACCATTTCTTTTTCATGCTTCTAGCCAGGGAACCACCTGAAAGTGCACCTCCAATACGTAGCACTAATTAAACAACTAGGGGCACCTGCACCTGGACATACGAGCATGCGGAATATCGATTCACAATAATACCACCTTTAACATTGCCTCTCGCTAAAATGCCACTCGGGTCTATTGTCATAGACACAGAAGGTTCCACATGTCAATGAGAGAAGAGTAGCATTTTAGCGAGGAGCAATCTTAGAGGTGGCATTTTCACAATTTTTTCTTCAGAGAGTGCGCGCACACAGTGTTCAACACACACGAGCACTCGACGTTTTCATGGCCCTGCGTGGATGATCGGTCGACAGGGAACGCCGGGAGGCCGGGCCTATAAGGAAACGATCGAGCGCCATTCACATCAGGCCCGCAAGGCTGCAAGAATGACGGGCGGCCGTGCGTTCTGATGTTTTTTTTTCCACGCGCGGCGCATGCAGGTGGGACGTACCTGTACTGGATGCGGCACCGGCCGGCGCTGTACGTGACGGAGCCCGGGCTGATCCGGGATATGGCGCGGTGCGTGTCGCTGGATCTCGGCAAGCCCGCGTACCAGCAGAAGGGCCAGGAGCCGCTCTTCGGCCGCGGCGTCCTCAAGTCCAACGGCACCAGCTGGGCGCACCAGCGCAGGGTCATCGCGCCCCAGTTCTACATGGACAAGGTCAAGGTACGTACGCACGCACGCACCCACGGTAGTAAAACGGTGTCACACGAGGCTGATATCGAACGTGGCAGTGAGCCTGACTGCAGAAGCTGGGGAGTGCAGGGCATGGTGGACTTGATGGTGGACGCGGCCGGGCCCCTGCTGAGCTCGTGGGAGAACGCGGTCGACGAGCACGGCGGCGTCGCGGCGATCGACGTCGACCACGGCGTCCGGAGTTTCTCCTTCGATGTCATCTCCAAGGCGTGCTTCGGGAGCGACTACTCCAGGGGCAAAGAGATCTTCCTCAAGCTCAGGGCGCTCTCGGGGCTCATGTCGGAGCCTAGCAACGTCTTCTCCATCCCGTCCTTGAGGTAGGAGGCGAAACTTCAGTCCACGCACGTCCGTGTGGAAGAACAATTAGATGCATTTCTTACGTTTCGTTAGGTTTTTAACCAGAGTGTGTGCGTGCGTACATGAATAGGTATATGCCGACGGAGAAGAACCGGAAGATATGGAAGCTGACGTACGACATCCGGTCGCTGATCCTGCAGGTGGTCAGGGAGCGCAGGGCGTCAAGGGGGCCGGCCGGCGAAAATGCCAAGCCGGAGATGGACTTCCTGGGCTCCATCATCGGGAGCGGCAACGACTGCGTTGACAATGACAAGCGCTGCTCGTACTCGGACGACTTCATCGTGGACAACTGCAAGAACATCTACTTCGCCGGGCACGAGACGAGCGCGGTCACCGCCACCTGGTGCCTCATGCTGCTCGCCTCGCACCCGGAGTGGCAGGACCGGGCGCGAGCTGAGGTCCTCCAGGTCTGCGCCGGCGCTACGCTGGACTTCGAGATGATCAGCAAGATGAAAACAGTACGTGCTGAATTTTGCAGTGTGCAAATTAATGCATCCTGTCAACTTTTTTTATGATCATTTGATACTGATATTTGATTGTGTTGTTTGATCAGTTGAGCATGGTCGTCCAGGAGACGTTGCGGCTGTTCCCGCCGTCGTCGTTCGTGGTGCGGGAGGCGTTCCGCGATATGCGGCTGGGGCGATTGTACGCGCCCAAGGGGACGCACCTCTTCGTGCCCATCTCCACCATGCACCACGACGAGGCCGTCTGGGGCCCGGGTGCCGGTCGGTTCGACCCGGGGCGGTTCCGGCACGGCGTGTCGGCGGCGTGCAGGCACCCACAGGCGTTCATGCCGTTCGGCCTCGGCGCACGCACATGCCTCGGCCAGAACCTCGCGCTCGTCGAGGTGAAGGCGCTCGTCTCCGTGATCCTCGCACGGTTCGAGTTCGCGCTCTCGCCGGAGTACCGGCATTCGCCGGCGTTCCGGCTGATCATTGAACCCGAGTTCGGGGTGCGTCTTCTCATGCGCCGTGCTGGTCAGACAAGAAAATCAGAGGGGCAGTAGTTCTTGGCAAGGTTTCGAATTTCGGTTTAAACATTTTTGGGCACCCACCGAAATTACCGAATTACAGAAATTTTGGTTAAATTTCAGGACGAAATGGCTGTCCAAAAATTTGATTTTTTTTGTCAAAATTTGACCAAATTTTGACTAAAGTTTGAATTGTCTTTTGAATAAAATTCAAATTAACCCACCGAAATATGACTAGGATAAAAAATTTCGGGAAAATCGAAATGACCGAAAATTTTGGCGAAATTCGAAAATGTTCTTGGTTTATTGAACTGGGATAGCATCTTGTATATAGCTCCATCGTAATGAAAAAAAAAATTCTTCAAAAAGTATCGGTAGATGAAAATCCAGACAGCTTCCATATATATAAGAGTATACAGAAATGATTACATGAAATTACTTAGGAACTGCAAGCTTCTTCTTCCAGAGTTAGCTTATCAATGGCCAAACATAACAATTCACGCGATGGCAAATGCCGCGGCAGCGCGACCGACAGCTACGATGCCAGCGGTGGCTCTGTTGCTCGCCAATTGCTCCGTCGGTGGCAGCGCCTCCAACCACAAACCGTCCTCCGCCGTCACCATAGTCGGACTTGGCTCTCGGGTGGGTGCGTCACTGTATTATTGATTGATTCCGTTCCTATTTGGTACACGCATCAGCACCGTGATGCACCGTGCAGTTTATGGAGCCGTTGGATGGTTACAGGACGGACTACGGAGAATTGACAGTGTGGGCGTGTGGCACATGTATCTTTCTAGAAAAACCCTTGTACTACCTTATATTATTCGATATTGCTAGGAGCCTGATGTTCAATTTTTTTCCAGATGCTGCAACATTTTTTTCTACTCGTGAAACATTTTTTCCTATACGTGAAATATTTTTCTTCGATAACAGTAGAAATGACGATCTGGATCGCCGCAACATTTTTTTCTACTCGTGAAACATTTCTTTTCTACGCGTAAAACATTTTCTTTCGATAACACTAGAAATGTACACGTGAAAAAAATGTTACACACGTTAAAAATAATATTACATATATTAAAAAAAAATATTGCACCGAACGTCCAATACAACAAACGCAGAACGGGTCCGGGTACCAGTAATTTCGAATATTATTGTTTAGATCCCACAATACGATAGATTAAAAATGGGAAGCGGTGGCAACTGGCAACTGGCACGGGTAATCTTCTGGGAAAACCCTTACATTACTTTATATTTACCCTGGGAATACCCATAATGGTAACCTGGTACCCGACTCCAGCTTGAGCCTCAAACCCTAACCCCTCCACGGAGCTAGCTCCGGCGAGATGACCATCAACGCTTCGGCGTGACGCAACCTCTCGTCGGTGGCGAGGCGGGGGGTGGGGAAGGGGGTGCGAAATGGAGGCGAGGCGGGTCTCGGCGAACCCTCGGCCGTCCTGCGTGCGGAGGGTGATCGCGAGGAAGCGGCCGAGGCCGGAGGCGACGGCGAACAGCGTGCGGAAGCTGCAGCGGCGGGAGATATCCGCTTTCCCTGGCCGCACCTTCGCTGCGAGCACCACACGGGAGCGATTCGGCAACATCCAGCTCCAGGTCCTCCCCGCGTTCCTTTCTCCAGTGTTTCGTTGTGAAATTGTGGGTATCGTTGGTGGCTTAGAGGCCGCCATATTCACCTGATTGGCAATGGTTGGTGGATTGGGGTTTAGCGAGGAGAGAATTGTTTAAAAATATTTTATTTTTATGCGAACTGTGGGAAGAGTTGGAACTACAGAGCTTACGTACCGTGAGGGGGTGATGTGAGGGCTATGCGATGAGGAATTGTCGCCTTTGGTCAAAAATTTTGAGGAGAAATTTTTTTTTGAATCAATTTGAGGAGAAATTAAAATTGGGCAATAATGACTTGTTTGTATAATTTTCTTATTCCTTCATTAACTTAGATAAAGTTGTTGGGTGTCGGAGTGCATAGGTTAATAAATTTGCATCAGGGGTAATGCATGGACGCTAGTAAGAGGGGAAAGAGTTGTTTTTGGTGCTGTATTCCTAGGTGTTGTTGCTTTATATGGTCATCCCTGTGATAATTTGTTTCATTAGAGGAAACATGTTCTGAAAAAACTCTAGAGCGTATATAGTGGGATGAATGCCTAAGCTGCACTTTCTATGGTGGGGCATGAGGCCTCCCGATTAACTTTCAATTTCCCAGACTTGGAAAAGTTTGGCACCTGGGTTAGCTCTGAGAATATGTACTGTCAACCTAGAGGAATATGTTTCATATAAGCTAGTGAAAGATACAATTGAATGATCGACTCAAGTAGTCCATTCACCCACTCTATTTGGAAATATGACCTTAACCAGTTAATTTTGCTACCATTAGCCACCATCCCCGTAGTTGCCCTTCGCCCTTTATTTCCCATGCGATTGTTTTTCCTTTCTATCTCTTAGTAACAAATCCCATTCCCATTGGGAATCTTAATTACACATCTTTGACTTTTTTTCCTTTGTACTTTTAGGAAGAATTTGATACCCATGATCCTAAGGAAAATGGTTCGCTACTACCTTACTTGAGGAAACGGTCAGAAATTATCGAGATAGTTGGAGCCCGTGACATTATCTTTGCTTTATCACAGTCAGGAGTCTGTGCTGCATTCAGTAGAGGTACAACTGTCTTTATAATGACTTTTCTTGTTTCAAATAACCATTCTGAGATGCTCTTTGTTTCCAGTGACAAACCAGCGGATTTGCTTTCTGAATGGAAGTCCAGATGAAGTCATCCGCAGTTTGTTTTATAACAAGAACAACGATTCACTTATAACTGTGTCAGTTTATGGTTCTGAAAATTTCAGTGCCTTAAGATGCAGAACAACTCGAATAGAGTGAGCTTGACTTTCTATTATTATGTTACAGTACTAAGCATTTCTAGTTTTGTCATATTGCTCACATGATATTTTACTTTTTTAAAGATATATACGGCGTGCAAAGCCAGACGCTGGTTTTCCTCTTTTTGAGACAGAATCCTTGAAGTGGCCAGGTTTCGTGGAGTTTGATGATGTAAACGGGAAGGTGCTGACTTACTCTGCTCAAGACAGGTACCCAAACTTTTTTAAGGGCAAGAAGGTTTACGTCATCCAAATTATGACCTTATTTTCTCATTTCAAACAGTACTTATAAGGTGTTCGACTTGAAAAACTACACACTGCTGTATACCATATCTGATAAAAATGTTCAAGAAATAAAGATCAGGTAAGGAAATATCTCCTGCTTGCTTGTCTTGATTTGTCTTCCCAAACTACATAGTATATCAATCCCAGTTCTTTTCTCTGCATTACTTTGCTGCTCTCATTGTTATTAGGTCGTTGACTAATCCACGATTAGTCGTCCAGTCGATACATGGGGGACGACTAGGGTGATCGACTCGACTTGAGCGACTAGTCTTGTGGCTGGACGACTAATCCTCGACTATCCGCGACTAGCCTGCTATCTAATGGCCCACATTCAGATAGTGGAATAGAGGGACATGTATACATGGAATGGAGTCTAAACCCTACAGCCACTAGTCCCAAATCGATTTCTGCCCAGTGGCCTAGGGCGCTGCCGCCTCCGCCTCCTCCCATCTGGTCGCAGCCACCTCCGTCTCTAGCTCCGCGTCCGCCTCGGCCGCATCTTGTCTCTGCCTCCTCCAGTCCGGCCGCAACCGGCTTTGCCTGCCTCGGCCTCGCCGTAGCCGCCCATCTGCGTCGACTGCCACCCTGGTCCGCATCCGCCCGTCTATTGGCCTCTGCACCCACCTGCGTTCGCTCATCTGCGTCCACCTGTCTGCTTGCCTCCACGTCGGCCTCCGCCTGGACCCGTCCTCCTCTGTCATCCCCCCGTCCGCGTCCACCTCCACCTACCATCCCTTCCATCCGCCTCTGCCTGCACCTGTTCGCCTCTGTCGTCGTCCTGTTTGCATCCGCCTCCACCTGCCATCCCTTCCATTTGTGTCTACCTGTTTGCCTCCACCGGAGCCGCCTCCGCCCATCCACCGCCGTCGACCGCCTCAGCCCGTCAGCTGTCGACCGCCTCCGCTCATTGGGTTCGTGGTTATGTCTTCACAGGTCACTACTTTGTCTTCGCTGTTCTGCTTCATTTTGCTAGCACATGTCTGCAGTAATAGTCTAGGCAAAGTGTTCCATTTGTTGTGAATGCTTTGTCCGACTGTTTGATTCTTCTCCCTAAAGTCTGAATCTCCTCCCTTTCACTCATTCCTTCTCTATGTTTTGCTACTCTTTTCTACATCTAAACATAATAGTACGAGGATAGCTGTAGGTGGTAGATGGACTAGTCGCCGACTAGACGGCAAGTTGGTACCATGGCAACTCGACTCGACTTTACGACCTAATAACTTTGGCTGTTCTCTGGCAATACTGACAGAATGTTTGTTTGTTTTAATATCTTTTTCTCTCATAACTAGAAATTCAATCAATCCCTTAGTCCACTTTGTAACTACATGGTAGAGTGTTCTGTTATTCTCTTTTGTAAGTGGTACTTATGATTGCTTTGATGCTTTAACTGCGCTTGAATCATTTATAAAATTGGGATGTTTTGCATTAAACAAGCCACAGATGATGATACTATTACCATTAGATATGCCATTGCCGATCCCTATCCATAGGTGAAGAGAAGCAAATATTGAAGAACAATATGTGTGGTTGCACAATTGCTCTTGTGTTACTTCATAGAGCCCTTTCATGCTTTGGCAAACAATTCTACTAATTTTTAAAAAAGAAAAAGAAAAAAATAAATCATCACTGCAGACAGGTGTCGGTACATGGTTTCTATGCACATTATGTTTGTTTGATGGAGAAGCTAATGGTGTGCAGTTGGGAAGAAGAGAATAGCTTTTTTTTTCAAAAATGCACTTCGGAAGGTGCTAGCACAATTTTTAAAGTAAATCCTCGGGCCTGATTGCAACCATCTGCAATTCCTACCTATTATAATGCTTTAATATGTGTGTAATTTATTTTTGGGGAGAGCATATAAATACTATTGCGAAGTGTGTGAGCATGGATTTACTCTTGGTTACTTCCCAGATGAGATTAGTTTATTGCTTTTCTGTCAAGAGAAATATGGTTGGGTCATTGAAATTTCTTTTTTATTGCTTATTGTGGCCTTCTGACAGCCCTGGTGTAATGCTATTGATCTACTCAAGAAAAGGGGGTCATATTCGTCTTGAGATTCTTTGTATTGAAGATGGTAAACGCTTGAAGTCATTCAAACATCTTCTTCATCGCAATAAGAAGGTTGATTTCATCGAGCAATTCAATGAAAAACTTCTGGTCAAGCAGGAAGGGGAGAACCTTCAAATTATTGATGTGAGCATTTTGTGTAGATTATAGATGATAGCAGATAAAGTGAAACAATTTTCTCTTTCTTGTTTGTAATTAACTTCTGTGCACTACTGCAGGTAAGAAACTTCAAGTCAACAGAAGTGAGCAGTAGTGAGTTCGTGACTCCATCAGCTTTTATTTTTCTGTATGAGATGCAGTTGTTCCTGACCTTCCGTAGTCGATCAGTATCAGTTTGGAATTTTCGTGGTGAATTGGTCACATCCTTTGAGGATCATCTGTTGTGGCACCCTGATTGCAATACCAACAGTATTTACATTACTAGCAACCAAGATCTCATTATCTCTTACTGCAAGGCTGATCTGAACGATTCATCTTCAGAGGACAACGGTAACATTTAAACTTTCTGACACTTTGACCTGTATTACTGATGTGTTTAGTTCGTAACGGAATGTCAACTCTACTGCTTGTTGCATTTGACTTGCCATTTGCTGTTGCTCTTTCCTGTTGTTACATTTCCCTTTTATCCATTACTGCCCTTTGTCATGTCAGATGTAGTTTGCAGCATTATCAATTTTCTCTTTGATGGAATGTATTGCTCTCAAGCTTTTAATTTCAGTTCAGTTTGATGATTGATGCTTGGAATTGTCAGTACTTTGTCCTAATGAGTTATGATCAAGTGTGTGTCACTGAAGATTTTTTCTTTGTATTTTGTACAAAGAAAGCAGAATGGCAGTGCTATTGTTCATTCCAAGTACCTTGGTGTATTTCTACTTACTAAGTCAATTAAATAAAATATGCATCAGAATGTAGGTTAGGTTACAGATGTGCTGATTATATCTTCTTGTTTCAAAATCATTTTTTCTTTTTGCGTTCTTTAAAAAAAAGTCCTTTAAAACGTGCTGCAGTAGGTAAGTGAGGATGATGCCACTATTTGTCCCTGCATAACCTAATTTGCACTTTGATTCTTATGCAGCTTGTTCTATAAATATCAGCGAGATATTAACTGGAAAATGCTTGGCCAAAATAAAGGCAGGGAACATCTGCAAACAAAAGAAGGCATCAAAGTTTCAAACTACACCTTCAGAGGTCCTGGGGGATATCACAGCTCTGTACTATGATGAAGAGCGTGATGAGATCTACACCGGCAACCGACAAGGCCTTGTCCATGTGTGGTCAAATTAACAGTTGCTCAGGCCTTTGTCGGTTGCTTACATCAGGCACCAACAAATCCTTGTTAACATCAGGCACCAGTCAGTCTACCTGACCTAGCTGTGGCATCTTTGACCAGAGGCCTTCATCGTGGGAATGCTATTTATCTGTGCATAGTTCACCATCCGTCATCCTCCTCTCAAATCTGCTGCAGAGTTGACATTGTCATGTATTTTAGGATGGTTTAGTACTATAGTCCAAAGATGTTTACCATAGGGTTCAGGTAGGATTTGAAGTGAAGACGTGTACCAGCTTGCCCCGCAAGCTATTTAATCTGATTCTGATCTGAGATAGTTGCTTTGCAGTGTTCCCATTTGGAGCGACGGTGTCTTAAGGCTCGAGGTGCATGTCTTATCATATGATATTTCTGTTGTCTATGGAAAACAATGCGCAAAATTTTGTAACCTTGTCGGGTGTTTCTCTTTCACCTTCCCCATTGTGCACGTGAATCTTTCAGATGAAACAAGGTAATTTGCGTTGGGGGGCGGGGATGAATTGTGACTTGAGCTCGCGTCTGTTGAGGCGCCGGGGCACCACCTCACAATTACTCCAGTTAAGATGGATCACAGTGATGCAAGTTGATGACTAGAACTAATACATTTCCAGCATTGTTGCAGTCATTTCTTAAAAAAAAAAACACGCTGCGTAGCACGCTGACAGTCAGATACAGTGCTCGACCTGAAATCCTGAACACATGCGCATTTGCCATTACGAGCAGGTTAGCCTAAACGCAGACGGACTTGTCACAAATAGCAGTATTAAAACGAGAACAGCACATTTCACACAATTTTTACTCCGAAAATTTAAATGCTGGATGACACAAAGTTTGACGGCTCACATATAGCTTTGTAAAAATGGCTATCAAACTGTCAAACCAGCCCAGGCGGCAACGTCAAGCTACATACAAATAAAGCAAAGTCCACTTTTCTCGGTGTTCACGAGTTTGAGCAGCGTGCTTGCTAATAAATTATTCAATGCATAACCATTCTTGATCTCAAAACTATAGCAACAAAATTGGCTACCGCAATTTTGGCTTCACCGTATTTAGTTGTCAGCAATTTCAATGAGGGTTGTCTCGTAGTCAGCAGGAGCTTCAAAGCCGTGGAGGTTCATCACGGTGGCAGCAACATTGGCGAGCCCAGGGGTCTGAATATCAGACCGGAATTTTACGCCAGGGTGAAGACCAGGGCCTCCAATAGCAACCGGAACCTGCGGGTTTAACAGAGGCATTAAAAACCAAGCGATCAACCTGAACACTTAGGTTGAATTCACAGGGAGAACACTTACTGGTTGAAGTGTATGCGAGGTAAGAATCTGGATGCTACCACTCTTGTCGACGGTTGGCTGGCCAGATTTGTTTCTTTTCACCATGTCCTCTGCGTTACCATGATCGGCAGTGACAAGATAGATGCCGCCAGCTTCCTCCACTGCATCCAAAATAATCTGTTCCCAACGGGAACCAGTGATTAGACTAGGTAAAGGCATATAAAATATACTCTGGAAACCAAGGTAAACGTGAAAGTGCAAAGCCCAGGAAAACGGGATTCCATTCAAACTATAGTAGCATGTGCTATATTTCTCATCATGTAATTGTTCAGCTTCCAGAATACACAGATAATGGAAACAAAACAGACAGAATGACAGGACATAAGTTAGTTTCACTCGTTTGTCCTCACCTTAACGGCTTCATCAGCAGCCTTGCAAGCAACAACAGTGGCCTCAATATCACCAGTGTGACCCACCATATCACCATTTGGCAGGTTGACACGTACCTACAGGAATAAAATGTTAAGCAACTTTACGAGCCAAAAGACAAAAGTCATCTACTATAGATTTCAGAACTTTTACCTGGTCAAACTTCCCACTGAGGATAGCATCTCTGGCTTTCTCAGCAATTTCAAGAGCCTTCATATTGGGTTTAACATTGAAAGTGATACCAATGTCACTAGGAATTTCTACATACTCTTCCTTAGTTTCATCAAAATATCCTGAACGGTTTCCATTCCAGAAAAAAGTGACATGGCCAAACTTCACAGTCTCGCTGTTATGTACAAATCAACGAGTTACGACATAAATACAAATATGCCAAAAATGCGGAACATTGTGTTCCAAGCACAGAACACAAAACAGAAATCAAACAATTCCAAACTGAAATGACACTATACAAACTCTAATAAACGATGACATACTTCACTCAACCATGCATACAACAATGCGGTCATTTTATCACATCACAAGTGAAGCAAATATACTTTGTGGCCAAACTTAGTACCAGAAAAAGGAGGCAGAGTAAAAACTCGTATAGAGAATTTGAACCACCTCTTTTGTAGCTAAGCTAACCTTCAAAAATGTCAAATCAAACACCAAGAATCAACAAACAATAGGTGCCTGAAAGTAACAGAAAACATTAAGTCCTCCATGGAGACGGCTAGCTAAGTCATGTGTGCCTTATGCTCAATCGGAACAAATTTGTCTTTTCCTATTTAGAAGATTGAGCCATGATTGAGTGATAAAATGTAGCACAGGGCAATATATATAGCTAGCAAAGTAGCAATGAGAGCTTTTGGGCAGGTATGAGCACCAGACTGGTGCTTACAAATTTTACCTAGTACGTGACCTATATTTATTTTCAAGGTGAAATCGTCTTTTAGAATATGCAAAAACTTGATACAAGATCTGTTAAGTAAATGTGCCATATGCCCGAGACCACTCACTGACCAGTGTTTTTAGTACAGAGATGAATGTGAGGAACCAAGTGCTTTAACATTGAAAGAAAGAGAATGGAAAATAAGGTACTTGCCTGCAAGCAAAGGTGCGGATGCCATTTTTCACCAAGTATTCACCTGATGTCCTCTCTATCTCTGGTGGGGAAACAAGGTAATGGCTTGGCAGCTTCAACTCACCGTCATATTGAAGCATCCCAGCATACCGGATTTTTGGTACACGAACGCGATCAAATTTGTCAAAATCTGCATACTCCAGTGCTTTCGCAAGCATAACCATGCGATCAGCTCGGAAATTGAAAGTCACAACTGCGTCACCATCTACAACAGGCCCAACCGACTTGCCACTCTCATCAACTATCACAAATGGGGACAAATACTGATCATTGGCCTTGGGCTCTCCTCTTAGTGTTTTCACTGCTTCAACTGCACTTTGGAATTTGTGGGGTGCTTCTCCAAGCACCTGGGCATCCCACCCACGTTTGACCACATCCCAGTCATTCTGCAAAGTATTAAAAAAGATGACTCACTTCAGCGGGAAAGCATACATCTTTCAATTGAGAAATAGCTCAAAACTGCAAGCCACACTGCTAAACAATAAAAGTTGATGGCTGACTGAAATGAGAGGAGTTTTTACCTCGTAGCGGTCCATGGTAACATACATCCTCCCACCACCTGAAGCAATCCGTGCATCAACACCCTTCTCGCGAAGCTGAGAAAGATCGTTCTCTAGTGTCTCTACGAAACCAACGCTACTTCCATCCAACACATCACGCCCATCAGTAAGAATATGAACACGAATTCTTTTTGCTCCCCTCTCACTGGCACCTTTCAGAAGCAACTAAGAATAGAGTGAAACAAAAAAAGAACGGTTTTAAATTAGACAGGTTAAATCATCACAAGACAACAATATGTCATTCATGATGTAGTAGCAAGGTAAATCAACGAAAGCTTAGCAGACCTGCACTTGATCAAGCCTGGAGTGGACACCTCCATCACTCAACAAACCAATAAGGTGCAGAGTACCTTTATCAAAAGATTCTTTGATGTAATTGAACCCCTCTCCTTCATAAATCTTCCCAGAGGCAAGAGCAAGATCCACAAGCTTAGCCCTATAGAAATAAAGAATATATTATTCAATTATTTTGGTGGTAAACAATGTGAAGACTTGATGGTTATACTTATAGCATACAACAAATGACAATGTTAAAGAGGCAGATAAGTGAGGCAAAATGTCGCAAGTTGAAAAGGTATATTTTCTGAATATTAGTAATTAATGACGATAGCTATCCAGAGTTCCTCCAGGCTCCATGCTGGTCACTAGCTAGAAGACTATACACACAAGGATCCGGTTATACTCAAGCCACACATATTTAGAAATCTTATGGGCATCAGAATTATTATTGGCTGTTTTATTGCATGTTGAAACTCAACCTATTTCACTATTGGACCAAAACTTGTACTTATAGCCAGTGTTACTTGGACACGGACATGAGAGTCAGAATTCCACTCGGATTCGTGGTATTCAATTTGGCAAAACTTTTTGGTGAAGGGAAATGCTACTCGGTATCGGATACGAGTGTCAGAATCTAACTCGGATTCAAGGTGTACGATTCAACGATTTTTTTTTGGAAATGGGTGTTTGAGTAACACTGCTTATGGGCATCCATGCCCCAATGAAATACCCAAACAAACAATAAGTACATTAACAACAATAGAGACTATATTTCCAAAATAAATCAAAATCAAACAGCATACCCTTGAGCATAAATCCGACCAGCTCCAAGAGCATTGTGGCCAACTTCACTGTTGCCCATGTCGTCATCACTAGGGAGACCAACGGCTGTTCCATGAGCCTTCACTAGTCTCCACCTCTCTGGAGCACCCTTATATTACACAAAAGAAAAGCAAGTTAAGCATAGCCATAGCACATTTAAAAAGAATAATTATATCCAGTGGCGAAGCCAGAATTGAAATAGAGGGTGGGCTCAAAGCCTTATTGAAATAAACTAAATTGAGACCAACAGAGTAATTATAGTATTGTAAAATTAAAATTCATACATAAAGAAAGGAAAAGCATAGAAAAAAACAAAAATCCTTACTTAATCTCTAATTTCATTAGCATAATCTTCTATTGGCATGCGAAGCGCCGGATCGGTAATAATTTCATTCGTATTCAATTCTAGTCGAAGCATCTTTAGTTGAGTTGCGCTCTCATCGGTTGGGAGAGTACTACTTGAATTACTTGTGAAATAATTGCACAAAGTTCATTTCTCCATTATTGCAAATCTACGAATAAATACAACTATAAATGTGTAAGCATAATACAACTTTATTACCGACAACAGAGCCTAGAGCATGTTGTACATTTGTATGGCATATTTGTAATTTTTATCAATGTATAACAATATGAGTGTATAACAGTATAGATATGATATATTGATATTTGATAGCATATATTATATTACTAATTTACTATATTATCAATTTACTCAGTGATTTCATTTACCCATTTACCATTTGTAGCCTGTAGGATAATAGAAGAGAGACCATGATTGATGTAGTGACCTCTAGGATGTCTGATACCCTCTAGGCGCCATTAACTATTAACAAGACCATCTCTGTACTACAGTGGTCAGTGCGGGCTGCTAGTAGTGGAGCCGCCGGAGAGTCCAAACTCCAGAGCGGGCAAGCGGATGAAGGAGCTCGGCAACGGCGGAGGGTGGGCTCGGGCCTGATGGAGCCCACCCCTTGGATTCGCCCCTGATTATATCCAATTATTGCCAAAATCATATTTGAATAAATACAGGTTCAATGCAACATCTGATTTCCTCACGTTAAAACTAAGCATAAGACACAACGATTGCACGAGTGCCCACTAGCTACTAATACACTAACTGCGAAACATTGACTGCATTAGAGCCAAAAGAGTCCAACAATCACATCAGATTCATCATCACTCTCAAACTAGAGTGCCACAAATTCATAGCACAAAGGCAACCCTGAGCAAAATAAATGCACCCAATATTCTGTATCCACAGTCTAAACCTCTGACTGAGTCATATCATGAGCTTGCTAACCACAGCAGGACCATGCAACAATTACAAACATGATGGCTAATCTACAGAGAAGAAAATAAATGCATCTTTGCAATCACATCAACCAGATAAATGCAAAAAAATTGCAGCTTTGCTATATAAGATAAAGTAGACGGGCTCGAAAAAAGCATACATTCTTGAGCGAATCCATGACGGGCGTCTGGGCGACATGGATGCAGTTGTACTTGTCGGGGTTGGCCTCGCCCCATCCGTCCAGCACGACGACGGCCACCGTCTTCCCCTTGGGGAGCTTGGGGTGGTCGGGCAGCGTCCACGAGAAACCCGAGCTCGCCATCGCCGACTAGAGACACACACAAACAAGAAGGGGTTAGGTACAGCAAATCCGCAGAACCAAACAGGTCTGCGCACACACAAAAAGAAGAGCCTAGGTACAGCAAATCCGCAGAACCAAACAGATCTGCACTAGTAGAGAGTCGCAACATGGCATCACTAACTCGCGCTAATCAATAGGTCGGGGTAGGCAAAATCTTGATCAACCTCAGTCAACTAGCACGATTAATCGCGCCAGCAACCAGAAGAATAACACTGTAAATCTAGCAAAAAGCCAGATTTAACGAATCAGATCTGAAGGAGCCGATTTGACGACCGATCGGAGATCAACCAACCAACGAATCCTGACGACAGTACGCAAATGGAGAGGCATCGATCAGATCAGAGAGGCTATTCTCACCTTGCTTTTCCTGTGCTTTCGCCGAACAAGCAGAAGTTTTCCGAGGGCGGACCGTAGGAGGATACCAGGAGAAGGCGGACCGCGATATTAATAAGGAAAGGGCGATGCGATGCGGATATCAATCAGGGATTCAGGGTGCTCGCTCGCGTTACCACTGGACGGCTTGAATCGAGCCATCCGACGGGCGACGGCTGAGGCGTGCCAGCTTGTAGCAGGAAGCGAAAATTTCCACCTCGATGCGATCATGGGTGTGGGCCGCGTGGCTTCCCTTATTCGATGGATCCAAACGACGAGATCCGTCGGTTTTGTATTGCGCGGCCCCTGGTATTGGACGGTCGCGATGGTGGGGCGGCGGCTAGGCTATCACGGAGACTGGGGGAGCCCACGTGTCATTGAGATAGCAAAAAACTAACAGTAGTCCCGTGAGTTCAGAGTTCCGAGGCTCAACGGAGACGCAGCGGTGCTCCGCGGTAGCCGGTAGACGAGTTACACACAAAAAAAAAAAAAAACGTGATGAGGCTTCCAGCTTCGCAAGCGAGGTGGGGCTTAAGGCCATTTTCGGTTTAAGAGTGTTATATCAAATCGTGTATTTCAGGTTTCATCTAGATGAAACTCTCTCACCTCCCATGAAACTCTCTTTACCTCTCTCTTCATAATTACCTTGCCATATCACCAAATATGATAATGTGTCATGTCATTTAATCAGAATAAAACTCAGTTAAAACTCCTAATGGGAATGGCCTAAGGACCTGGGAGAAGAAATCCTCATGCATAAGGTGATAAGTTGTACAGATTTTAAAGAGAGTGAATAGATAAGCAACTATAATCTATTTTTATTTATTTTTTAATATTTGTATAATTTTAAAAAGATGCATAAAAGCACCTCTCGATAGGGATTTTGAAGAGGTGAGTCTTTCGAAGAGATGAGTCTGTTATCCCTGTTAGATATTTTTTCGAGATATTCCAACACTTCCCCGTTGTTTTTGTTTTGTTTTCAACTGGGAACATTCGGGTTTCTTGCTAAAATGTTTCAACCCCTGGTGCTCCAAACATGTACAATAATATATATATTATACATAGTTATTGTTAGTGTATTCATGTTATTTAGATATAGGAATAGAGATAACTTCTATAATAGATTATTTCTTATGTTAATTTTTATGGAATCACACAATTTTTTAATTATGATATAAAAAATATTTATTATAGACAACAGTTGTTGACGTTTGTTGTCAGTAATAATGAACACGGGGTTAGGCGCTAGATCCAAACTTGATGGTAGCACAAAACGCAGGATTTATACAGGTTCAGACTCTCGCAGAGAAGATAATACTTTAGTCCTATGCTCTGGGATTATGTGTATGATCGTGTGTAGGATGTGTTATATGAGGTTCCCCGCCCCCCTTTATATAGCAAAGAGGTGTGGTTGGTTACAAGGTGGAGATTCTATCTCTATCCTTATTTACCAAATATGATAACAATCAGGATTACAATCGTATCATACCTAATCAAAGTTGGTTACTATCTTCAGGGTTTTCTTATTGCGTATGTAGATAGCAGTCTAGGCAGTGTCCATCTTCATGCGGTCACCGGCCCATCCCCTCTTGGATGGTCCTCACGGCCTGCCATGCGGATACCCGGAGTCCATGTACTCCACAGTAGCCCCGAGTGCTTTGCGATCGAGTTGTTGTCTTCTTGGTCGCATCCCAAGTGAGTCGTGCTTCATGCCGAGTGCTTTCAGGTCTTGGCGTAGCTTCTCGACTGGTTTTCTTTTCCATACCGAGTGTTATGCTGCTGGCAAAAGATCATGAAAGACTCAATAGAGCTCCACGCTTGATTTTTTCCAAGTAACACCTAGCCCAATTATCGGGAAACTGATAGTCGGGCCATCTTAGGGCATACCCTTGTTTAGGTTGGCTTTAGCCGAGAGGTACTTGTGCCCAATTGTCATGGTGCACAGTTTGTGACCCATCATGAGGTGTACCTTGGATTGTCCGAGTGGTACTTGTACCCGTCTGGCGCGGTGTACAGCTGGCGGCTCGTCACGGGGCGTGCTCTCGGAATCCTTGCTCTGAATCGACTCGTAATATTTGATTCCATTTTGTGCGGTAACCAGCAATTGACCCAATATGAGGCATATTACGAGAAGACATTTTTGTTTGGTTTGGAAGATACCTAAACTCCGTTTGATACGAAACTGGCGATCAATCCATCATGGAGTGTACCATGTCCCAAACTAGATTAGGCCTGGGAGTACCTGTGCATGACAACTATGGCATACAGGCGTACAACTGGCGGCCCATCGTGATGCGTACCCTAGGTTAGACCCAGACAAAATATAGAAACTGAAACGCCTTTCCCGCTCAGAGCAAAATTCAACGTCGTTTCCTATAAATACAAGGTTTGGTGCGAGCAAAGAATCTTTTTCCGCACTACACACATTCGCCCCTTCATCTTCTAAATTTTAGCATTTTCGCAGCGAGCTCTGCTACTAGGGTTAGCCACCACCACACTCCAAATCTTGCGCCGCTGCTAATCCCTTCCGAAGATGTCTTCCTCCTCTCAGGACATCCCCATGCTGCCCTCATCCAAAGATTGGGCCATTTCGGTGACGTCGAAGAATCACCTGGAGGAGATGGTCTCCACTAAAGTTCTTCCAGCACTGGAGTTAATCTGCGCGCCTAGCCAAGGGTGAGCCTTTTCCCACTCCCCAATCCGAGGAGATTGTGGTTTTTGAATCCTTTTTCTAGCGCGGATTTAGCCTCCCTGGCAGCGCTTTCTTTCGTGGTTTTCTCTATTTTCTATGATATTGAGTTGATCAACTTGAACCCCAACTCTATTCTTCAAATTT
Organism: Guadua angustifolia; assembly: GCA_036346375.1. NCBI lineage: Eukaryota > Viridiplantae > Streptophyta > Magnoliopsida > Poales > Poaceae > Guadua > Guadua angustifolia. Next base: position 40,654,529 of record CM070501.1, on the reverse strand, counting down.
CCATCTTTGTCCATCTCTGCGAGGCGTTTCTTGATATTCGCCAGCATTTCAATCTTTTCCGCCACCTTTTTCTCCTCAAACCCTACCTGAACAAGAATACCCTAAGGCAATTGGGGGTGCTGGCTTCCAATTGCGCGACGGCCTGAAGAAATCTTATTTCGCTATCCCCTTCAAATCTTCTAATAAAGGCTGGCACTGAGAATGGTTTTATTGCTCCAATCTCAATCTTTTTCTTCCTCCTTTTGTCGGGCTCCCACCCAGATTTTCTCCTGCTTGGGTCTCCACTCCCTCGGATAAAGAGATGGACCAGGTTGAGGAACTCCTGGGCCTAATTGACGATCTGAAGGAGAGGGGCCTGACGGGAGTCGCAGTCACCGCCAACTTCGTCGCTCGCCGATTGCAGCCCCTCAAGGAACGAGTCCACCTGGGATTCGAATATAGTGGAGACGACGACCCCACTCAAGAAATGCCCGAGAAGATCCCAGGAGAGGTGCTAACCAATCGGATGAGCGACTTTTCGCCTCGGGCACCCAGGTCTCCTTCCAGGGATGCCCAAAGGCCTTCATTGTGACGCGTCTTCCTCCTGAGGTAAGCGTTTTTATCCACTAATGTCTGATCATTGACCTTTGAGTGGTTGTTGCCTGATTCCTCATTTGTCACCTATTTACAGGATCGAGCGGCTTTCTTTTCTAATGCTCCCCTCCCCGACATCCCCCAACATAAGAGCACCGAGTGGAAACGGCCTACTAGCCCTTCACCTGGACCAGTCGGGCGCTATAGTAATAGTGTTTTACGTTATCTATATAACATAAATTTATAAGAATAAGTCGTCTCCTAAAAAGACCGATGTACTCTCTATTCTCTTTCTCTCTTAAGCACAAAAAGTATGTACAAACCATAGAAGGCTAACCTACATTGTTTGCTACGTTTATTGTACATGCCCTTGGTCGCTCCACTCCGTGCTCCACTGAAAGCAATGAGTCGCACATACTTCTGACGATCGCGTAGAGTCGTACGTACTTTTGACGGTCATGTAGCAAGGATATAGAAAATACTCCTTTGGCTTCGTGATCTAGAAAAGAAATCCGTAACCATCGAGTTAATCTTGGGTCATCCTTCCGCCGAAGGTCAACAGAGCTAGTGCTTCGGTGCCTACCGTTTCCGAGCTGGCACGCTAATATTTTGTTTGCAGGGGTTGAGGATGAATGTGATGAGATGATCCGGTATCATTTAGTTTTAGGGAATTGCTATTTCACGGTCAACCTTATACTTCCTACTGTGCGGTTTAGCCCCACCTTTCTCCTCATGGTGACACGTGTCCAATCAGGAAAAGTTTCAACTCCAAGAAACTTTCTTATGAGAAAATTTCAACTTAGAAAAATCTAAATTAAGGACTTTTAACTAGAAAAATTTTGAACTGAGAAATTTCAAACCAGAAAATTTTCAACTGAGGAAATTTTACAACAGAAAATTTCAAAAACTTTATGTTCGAAAACTATTAGGTTTGAAAACTTTCAGTTCAAATAAATTTGTTTCGAAAAGTTTTGACTAAAAAATTTCAAGTGAGAAATTTTCAACTCAAAAATTTCAAATTTCATCCAAAAAATCAACTTGAAAAATTTAAACTCAAATAAAAGAATTCAACCCACAAAATTCTACTCGATTTGGGTCATTTCAATGCATTTAGTCGCGTGTTCTTTCCCTCCAGCGTGCAAACACTGATCTGGGTGCTCCTTTCCTATGCATGGGACACGTGTCAAGTGGAGAAGGGTTGCGCTACAGGACATGACGGTCACAGGACTACAGGAGACTGGAGCGCATGGAATGCCTCCTACGGCCGTCCGTAAATTATCATTTTCTAGTTTTATTGCTTCGGGTAAATAGAATGGTTATTTATAGAAAATATTTTTAAATTTTATATTATACCATTTAAGATGAGATAATTCTATTCAAAGGACCAAATATACAAATAACTTTTTTTCTTAAAACATCATGTAGTACAATCAACCAAACAGCAATGTTCGATATGGGCAAACTGCCAAAGGTTGTAGGCATTCGCTTTCTTCCGTTGTCGGTTGCCACACGCAAAGACCAACCACCATGCTCTCTCTCCAAAACTCAATAGTACCGGGGCTACTGCTGGGGCAGCAGGCCAAAAGCTGCGGATAGAGCGAGCAAGGTTTACAAAACAAAATTTTGGTTAAAAATCAAATTCCAGTTAGCATTGATTTTCATCGAAAATCACCAAAAACTAAAGGTTTTGAAATCAATTTTTTTTCTCAAAAAATTCAAAAAAAATCATACGTCGCCTAATTTTTTTTAAATTTTTTTTGAATTTAACTGGTTTATCTACCGGTGTGAACCATCGAGGCGTGGTGGGGCTGGGCCCCTGGTGGCTCAATAAAAAGAGCGTGTATATATATAGAGCGTATATGTGTATGTATATATATATATGTATATATGTATTCATGTATGTATGTATATTTATTAAACTTTGAAATTTCTGACAAGTTACAAGTATTACATATTGTACTTACTATATATTAAATTTTGAATATCAATCACTAGTAGAGGTTCACTTCATTCTTAGGCCGGCCCCCTCCTTTATAAATTCCTGGCTCCGCTACTGTCTACCAGTATAATTTATGAACCAGTTTAATACGGTCAAAAATCGTGATTTTCATCTTTATTTGAAAACCTGAGAGTGAGTGATCCATAGAGATTTGGACCTTCGGCCCTGGCCTAATGCTTCCTGCGCAAAAGCTGAAGATTACACGTTGGGCTGCCTAACTATTCTGGCAGAAGCTCGCATGCAACATTCTGCTATGCAAATGCTGAGATCCACACCACCACCAGGCCTCTTTGTTGCCAACGAACCAACGGAATTTTGCATCTGGTTTTAGGGCCTTAAGGCAGCATCAACCTAATTCAGCACAATACACAGTGGCGTACGAATAGGCTGGCTACCCCAGTAACGTCCAGGCTGATTCTGCTTTGTGTTTGGTACGATTCTTTATGAAATCATCTGCAAAAAGTGATTCACAGAATAAGGGATAAATTACTTATATATCACTGGAATTTAAAGAAATCCCTAAATATGTCACTGATACATGAGGTCAATATATAAAGGACGAGGTAAAATTCCAGTGATATATAAGTAATTGCCCCAAAATAAGCTGTGGAATGCTACCCGAAAGACGAGAACCAAACGCACCTGGCCAAACCCTAACCTCAGGGTTCAGGGGAAATGATGCAACTAGTCAAGACAAAGGAGCCAAGTATACAACCACTTGCGACGCAATGCGTTGTGTAATATTGTAAGAACCTACAACATGCAAGCCACAACCTTGGACAGGCTGCAGATATCGGGATATAACTTTAGAAGAAATCCAATTTATAACTCTGTAATCTGGCTTTAATTCAATTTTCATCCATGAACTAGAAAACCATTCAAATTAGAATGTGGAACTGATGAAACCATTCGCTTTACCACCCACAACAAAAACTACGTACTTTTCTAATGATGCGTCGTCCTATATGGATCCTAGCTGTAAAAGTAATCCTTGCTAGTATAGGTGTGTGCCACATTATCTTCTTGCCCTCCTTCCTCTCTCTCTCTCTCCCCTCCCAAAACACCAATGCCAACATCCACAGGCCTCCAATGCCAACAGCCCAACACCAGTCTTCGTAATGTCAGAGTCAACACCACCCCAACATCCACAACTTCATCAATGCTCTCAAGTACCCGTCCTCCTTTGTACAAAGCTCCATCAATTCACCTGCCGCGCCAACCTCAACGTTGGACTCCCCTTGATGTCACCATGTTCGTGTGTGCGCCACGCCCTGAAGGGCATCGCCGAAGCGCCATTACCACCCATCGTATGGCCATGGCCACCATCTCGACTCCACTAGCGCTGTCGCCATGCTAACCCGCTCGCGCCGCACACACAGTGAAAAGAAGTCAGGACTGGATGTACCAAAAAAACTCAATTGGCCATATATGCATTTGGGGCAAACCATGAACAGGATTTGCTCTCATGCCCACACGCATCGATCGACTTCACCATCACAGTTCATAACCTCAATCAAGGGGCAAAAAAAAACTAAGTTGACTGGTTTGAACTAAATAAAGAAATCATCGTCTACGATGGCCAGCTCCTCAGCAGAGCCGGCCTGCCGAACATCCGGTCGAGAGTCACCACGACGGCCATGGCGAGCGACACGCCCACCCCGGGCTGCACCACCAGCCGGAACACGTCCGCGCCGACCGCTTCCTTGGGCCGGACCTCCGCCACCGCCCGCCTCTCGCAGTCGTACACCACGCAGCATCGCCGCGCGTACGACCCCTCCACCTCGTACGACGGCGCCGCGGCGAGGCCCAGCCCCGCCCCGCTGCCGCGCACGGCGCCACGTGCGCAATCGACTTGCCGCGCCCACCCCGTCTGACGGCGTACACGGGCCGCCGCGCCTCCTCGCCCGCGAACACGAGCCACTGCTCGCCCTGCAGGCTGAGCCTCTTGCGGCGGACGGTGAAGGCTGGGCGGCCGGCGGGCTCCATAAGGACGACCTCGTCCCCGGACTCAGACGCGTAGCTGTCGACGCGGTAGGCGAGGTTGCCCTTAGCGTCGAACACCGTGAACCCCTTGCAGTTGAACAGCAGCGACTTGCGCCACACCGTCAGCGTCGTCGCCTCATCCTCCCCCCGCCCGCCGCCGGCGCTGGCTTGCCCAGCTGCAGCCTCACCGGCGCCCGGCGCGGTCACCACGTTAGGATGAACCCTCGCCATGTGTATTAAGTCCGAAGGAATTGGAGAGCGGTCAGGTTGTTGCTGAGTAAGCAACAAGTATAGGTAGGCGGCGTATATATACACGTCACGTGTCGTGTCATGGACGGAAGAACTGTACACCTGCGAAGGCAAACCACTAAACAAGGCATGTTGCTCCGGCGCGCGTGGGGGGCAGGGGTGACATGGGGTGCTGCTTAACGACCCCTCTCCCTCCCTTAATAATGCTTTGCTTTCGATCACCGCTTTTTTTTTTAACTAAAAGCAAGGCGCAACGGGTGCGTGCATGCACGTTTCAATAGTTTTACTGTCATACCAATCTAAGTAGGGCATGAGAAAATAAGAATATGATGATGCATGCATCAAGAGGCTTGTTTTAGTGGAGTAGTGCTAATTTTTCCATTAGCTCCAGAAACCAACCATTCCATCGATCATATCCGGATTCCAGAGAAACAAGCCAGACGTTTTGTGCATGCCACATGTGGTAGATTAGATCAATCGGAGTCGTTTATTGTTTTTATGCAACCAAAAAGCGATCAGAACAACATCTTAAAAATAATCTTTATGTGTCCTCATATCCTTTTGTGACTAGGTACCACTCACTAAGATACCAGATCCATTTAAAGCCAAATCAAAAAAATAAAAGAAAAGGACAAAAAGCAGCACGAACCGACCAATGGGTCGACCGGCCAATTGGTCAGTACTACCTCGAACATGGGCCACATGGGCCCACCGACCAGTCGTGTCCACCAGGTTTGCCAAGCCAACACTCTATTACCAATTGGCCCAGAGTAGGCAACCCAGGTTAAGGCTATGCTGTGTGACCAAACCCAGCAAACCAGCTAACTTAGCCATCTCGGCCCAGGCCACCACCGACTTAAGTCAGCCTGGCCAACTCGAGGTGGTTGAGCCGACTTTCCTGATGGGCCTGGCTGTTTGGCCCGCTATAGAGTGTTCGGTTGGGCAGCTTGGTGGACCAGAAAAGCTGCTTGAATCATGGTTCATAAGAGAGGTCGAACACCTCGAGTAGTTGGTCAATCCTATAATGGTGAGGATGTCTAAATGTAAATGGAGAATACGTGTAGACTTCATTAATTTAAATAAAACTTGTCTTAAGGATGATTTTCCCCTTCCAAGAATAGATCAATTTTAATTGATTCTACTGCTAGCTATGAATGCCTAGTTTCCTTGATGCATACTCCAGTTATCATCAGATCAGTATGAGTCTAGAAGATAAAGAGAAAACTGGCTTTATTACTATGTTTTGAATTTTTTGTTATATCAAAATGCCATTCGGATTGAATAATATTGGTGTGTCTTTTCAATGTCATATGCAAAAGTCCTTTTATTTCCAACTAGGCAAAAATTTAGAAGGTGATGTTGATGACCTGGTCATAAAAAGCATAAGGTGTCGAGGCAATATTCCTGACTTGAAAGAAACCTTCGAGATTCTCAATGTTATAATCTGATACCCCTTATGCGAAACAACCTCTGGATTGGATTAGAGTTTTATGAGATAAGGCACAACTGTGCATAGTCTCAAGAACGAGGTAGATGAATCTAATAGAGAAACAAAATAACAACATTGAAACAACCACAATGAGAGAGAAAAATTTGGCAAAGCCGATCGCAAATTCTTTAAACACAACCTCAAAAGAGTATAAGGGATTGGCTCTCTCACAACCTCTCAAACTTTTTAGGACCCTCAAATCCTTGTTCTATATAAGAATCTAGCTCTAAATAATAACCTAACCTCTAATCCTATCTGCACATTATGCTCTAGATAAGTTGGTTGTGGCATATTGGTTGTTTGGGTTCTCCAAGACCACCTCTAGGTTTATATAGCCATCCTAGTTCCCCTCTAAAGCAAAAAGGAATTCTACTCCTATTAGGATTAGAAATCTTAGGATTCATCTAATACATCTTTTCAAATATTAAAAGGCTAGATATGAGTCACCATATTTAACACTAAAGAAGCATCACTTAAATCTCAATCCTAAGAAATTTGTGTTCGAAGTCTCATCGGGAAAGTTACTTGGATTCCTTGTCTCTGCTTGAGGAGTTGGAGCTAATCCTGAGAAGATAACGGTCATAGACCAAATGCACCCTTTGACCAACACAATGGTAGTTCAAAAACTCACAAGCTGTATGGTAGCACTAAGCCACTTTATAGCCCGATTAGGATATAAGTGACTACCCTTCTTTAAACTTAGGATACATGAGGGCTCTAGGTGGGCAAAAGAAGCCAATAAGGCGTTCGAGCATGTTAAATGGTATCTTGCAAGTGCATCTCTTAGTTTCACATTAGTGCAATACTTAGCTGCTACTCTACAAGTATTCAGTGTCGTACTAATTTCCGAATGCAATAATAGTCAATGACCAATTTACTGCATAAGTAAAGTTTTACATAGACCTAATGAGTGTTACCCACAAGTCCAAAGACTTCTTTATGCCCTCCTCATGTTTTTGTGGAAGTTAAGGCATTATTTACAGGCATATAAGATCATTGAGCTTTCAAGATTCCCTTTAGGAGATGTCCTCAAAAATAGGAAGTTCGAGCTTGGTGAATTTGACTTCCATTTCGGGTCCCAAACAGCCATCAAATTCTAGACCTTGGTAGACTTTATCACTAAATGGACTAACTCGAGCTTGGTGAATTTGACTTCCATTTCGGGTCCCAAACAGCCATCAAATTCTAGACCTTGGTAGACTTTATCACTAAATGGACTAACTCTGAACCAATTGAAGGTCCAGTTACAAGTCCCATGATTAATGGAATATATATTTTGATGGATCTTTAGCATTGCATGGCTTGGGGGCTAGGTGGTCTTGGATTCACCATTTGGAGAAACCTTAAAATACACTATCCAGTTAAATTTCCATGCGACTTACAATATTGTGGAGTACGAAGGCTTACTGGTTGGCCTTCGAGCAACTAATGCTCGGGATTTGTCAACTACTTAGTTGTGAATTAGGTCGGAAGAGGGTACCAATGCTCTAATCTTACCATGTCACAATATTTGTCGAAAGTTAGAAAGCTAGAAAGGTATTTCTTTGGTCTCAAGGTACAATACAATCCTCGAAAGGATAATTTCCTCGCTGGGCTAGAAAGGCATTTCTTTGGTCTCAAGGTACAATACAATCCTCGAAAGGATATTTTCCTCGCTGACTAGTTGGCCCAAATGGCTTCTTCTAGATCTCCTACACCATACGGAGTTTGCTTGCAACAACTCTAGAAATCCTCTTTGGTCGAGGAACCAGAATCAACTCCGAGTGAGAGTACATCCTTGGAATACAAAAATATGTGGATGAGATCTTCTACGAATATGTTTAAAATGGCACAATACTTGATGATGATGATGTAGAAGCTGGTGGATATCTCGAAAGGCCAAGATGTATAGCTTGGTCGAAGGTATCATTTATAAGAGATATACTCAAAGAGTGCTCATGCCATGCATATCATAGGAGAGATCAAATCCCTCAACAGAATACACAAAGGTATCTATGGAGCTTATGCCTCATGCAAGAAGTTGGTTGGAAAAGATTTTCGATAAGATTTTGACTAGCCAAATGCCCTCTATGGTATTAAAGAGCATGTCCTTAAATGTGTAGAATACCAATTACATAGTAGGCAAATACACCGACTTACTTAAGTTTTGAGAACAATTCATTTGTCTTGGCCTTTTGCAACTTGGGGCCTAGATGTAACGTCCCTATTATACTTGATTAGGTCAAACATAACGAAGATCGTTACCTAATAAAGTTGCATGGTACCTTAGTCATATGGCATATATAGTGTTTCCTTAGGCTTAGCTAAGGTGACACTACACCGCATGCCTATTTATTTGGAAGTCTTCTAAAACCATCCCTCGTAATGGTGTTCTGTTCTTCGAGGTCTTGGTCACCAGCTTCCCATGGTCATAACCCTCTACATCAACATCAACATCATAACAATGGTTCACATCATCATGATTATCAGCTTCTACCTCATCAGAGTTAGCATACATCACATGGTTTGAAAACTTACAAATAAAACTAGTATGAGTACAAAAGTACTCAACAAGCCATGAAAAGGTGATGCGTGCATTAAAATATATATTCCCAGCTACCAAGTTGTTTTCCAAAAGTAACTTGATATCCAAAATAAAGATACTATTACCTATTTGTTTCATTATTGGAAAAGGCCAAATTGTAACTCAGAAATCTACTAGTGGTAGAGTAATGTGGGATCTTACAGCCTATGTTACAGAAAAACCACATGACGCACTTCCAAACCTAGAAGATGGGAGTGATATCATATTTTACTCGATAAGAGGTGTACTACTTTACCCATAGCATCATTTAGCTTATAATGTCCGGTCAACGTATGCACTATCTTTGGCACATGACTAAGCCAAGGAACAAGAACCTTTAGTCGGCCCATACTCTGATCTCTGCCCAATTGGCACAAGCCGAATGGTTGTAGTGGTTGCAAACACTACTCCACCTTGCCTTACTAAGGCCCATGAGTTGAGACCCCCTACCTAGCAATCTCGCCATAGGGTGTCTACCCTTACCTAGAAACAACCACCTTCTCACCCATTCAAAAAGCAACTACTTAGCATACTTAATCAATTCAGCCCATCCCATTCTAGGTTTATGGCCAGTATGGTTTGTGTCGCTTTTGAAGTAAACAACAATTTGATTATGTCCTTAAGTGATATTTTTATGTCAAGGAGTCCCGACTTCCATAACACAATCCTACTTGAGTTTATTCTAACCATGAACTCCTCTACCCATCTAGTCCCATAACCCTACCCGAGTTATGATTTGCCATATGCACTTGATGTGTTTTAATTATTTTTCGAAATTATTATTTTTTGTTAACATGCGATAATTTCAACACCACCCGCAACACACAAAATCAATTTAAAAGATATGATCAAAGGGTGACTTTCCTGATTGAGCTCCACTAGCTTGAATGCACGGGAAGCGCGTTCTATGTGTCCTAGGTAGCTCTCAAGATCGGTCGATAATAATAATTTTGAATTAAATTTTAAAGCAACCCCAGTTACGTCTTAAGTATGATGTTGCCTTCAATATGCATGCTCCTAAGTATGATGCAAACCTTACCATGCATGTCACGTAATCTTCCTAATTTATACAATTTTATAAGTGAATAATTCTCATTGTTTTGAGAATGAATATCATATCAATTTAATTTAGGAGTTACGTGTAAATGAAGAAAAAATAAATAAAAAGGAAACCAATTCAGAGGACAGAGGGGGAGAGATCGCAAGGCATTGTATGCTTGTAACATTAGACATATCTCTCATTCTTCTTAGATACAAGTACACATGAGTAGGGTTGTTATTTTATTGGGAGAAGGTCCGAACCTGCCTAAACACCTGTCTGCTTAATTTGTGTGGTCCAAAGTGTTGGGTTTTTCGTATTTATTTTATAAGATCAACAGTAATTTGTCGACACCAAGCTAAAAGCACTTCTAATAAATTACAACTAGTATTGAGTATTAATTACATTTTTCACTTTTCAATGATCAGTGGACTCCAGTTTTGCCTTAACAAATGTTTGTTCTAATAGGAGTATAATTTAAGTAGGCACACTTACCCACTAATCCTTTTTTTTCAAGGACAAAGACAAGGATTAAAAGGCTGTCGTAATTAAGAAATAAATTAAAAAAATTAGTCCCTGCTCGCCATTATCGATACTGGTAGGCCCTTTGCTCGAGAAGTTCATCAGTGGCAACACTCCATTTTACTAATCTTTAGATTTTATAAAGATGCTTGTAGTTTCCAAGCTAACATCTTTTTTGGATGCATGACTCAGTGCACACCTCACCCCACTAAGCATTGGTCTGAGTACATTTGCATGCATCTATTGCTAGATCTTGAAAAGTAGTAAAATCGCAGCTCCAATGAATTATAACCTAGTAAGCGCAATCGCAAACATGGCAAATGCGACTAATTCTCTGATTCCTGGACCCGAACGACGTCGTCCCGGCCAACCAGCATGTAGACAGGTCCATGCTTAAGACACAACACAATAATGATGGTCCAAACACCAGAAAGTCACTCTCAAATTATAACCAATTTGGCTAGAAACGTGGAGGCGAATAGGAGACAAGGTGATTAATACGCGCAACCTAATTGCACGATCGCAACTCTAATTGCCGGCAGATCGCCCCACGGTCCCCTCGAGTTCAATGCCCCACCGCGCGCGCGCACATCGAACGCCTCGCCGCACCGTCTCGTCGATCGATCCCCCATCCGTTTTTAGCTCAGCTGAGCCGCGCGTGCGCACATCGCGTCACGTTGCATTGCTCCCCTCTCGCTCGCGCTCCGTTGCGTTGCGTGCTGCGTCGATCACTGTGTAGCTCACTGTACTGGTATTCCCGTGATCCCAAGGCACCGGCTGATCGATTGGCCTCGGACGGTGGTGCGCTGCCCATCACAAGTTAGTGTTGGCCCCAGGGCGCGGCGGACGGTCGATCGATCGGCTTCAGGAGGAGACAGCCGAGACGTTGGAAAAGCAGTACAGGGGCGCCTGTGGGATCCATGTGGAACAAACCATGTGAAAGATACACAATCATGCACGAGAGCGCATGCATGGCGGTATGGCATGGATGGAGTGGTGAATATCCAAGAAAGCTTTTGTATTAGTGCCGCTGGGAAGATGGATGGGAGGACGTACGCAAGGCGTCTTCTGGCCTTTTGTGAATAGTGATGGATAGCTAGCTGCTGAGGACAGGTACTAGTGCGCGTTGCTCTATAATTTTCTTGGCGCAATGCATAGGCCTTAGCTTTCCCACTCTTCATCGGCATGCATGCATAGGCATGATATGTTTACTAGGGGGGCTATTCTCTCGAGGGGATCGATTAAAATAGGGTATTTCGTTACTAACCCGAGTTGCACGGTCTAATCGCAATTCAACGACAACACCTAGACAGTGTCATTGCACTTGGTTCTCTCACGACAAGCGCATTCAGAATTTCAGACCCTCCTGGAACTCTTATTCGAACAATATTTACAAGCGGGAACTTTGGACCACAGGGTAATTACCTCAACCATGATAGACTTAACTACCCGCATCGTTCTACAAACTCGTATCGTCTCACGGCCTCGTATGACCAGCGACGGAATATTCCTGGCATAGGTCAATTCCACACAGGTACAAAATCTTCTTATGACTAGCTTCCAGAGGAAGATTGAACACCAAGGATAATATGACAACCAAACATTGGATAAATAACACTCACTGTGACCTTTGCTTGGCATTGGAAACAATCGATTATATCATCTTGCAATGTAAAGCTATGGATACTCTATGAAAAAACTAGGCCTAGAAACAACAACAAACTCATCACATTGCTTGCTGGAATTCGTTGAAAGAACATGCATAGATGCAGGTCCTTTATGTGAAGTTTGGCTAATATGTTTTGCAGCTTGTGCTCCCACATTATGGACTACAAGCGTTGGCGGATCTAGGATTTTAAGTTAGGGTATGCCGAGCTAATATTATAATATATAATTCGGTAAAATCCAATGAACAATTCGATAAACAACTATAAATATTGTCGAGAAATTCGGTATACGGGTATAAAATAACTAGAAACATGATAATACAAGTATAAATTATAATATAAATAGTTCGAACATTTTAAGTATGAAATACGCATAAAAGAAGTTTACGCACGTACAATAGTTTAAAGAATACAATATTACTTGTCCTTCTTGTCTGGCCTCCGCCTTCTAATAGCCATAAAACTCTTGATTATATCATTTTCATCAATTCGAAAGAAAATATCTCGTTCAACAAATGTTTCTGGAAAAGAGATGCAATATTTCCGAAAAACAGATGAAGCAGCGGCAACCTTCTTTGCTTCTCGTTTTGCAATATTTTCCGGAAAAGAGATGAAGCAGCAGCAGCCTTCATTGCTGCATGTTTCTAGAAAAGAGATGCAATGTCTCCATTCCTCTTTATAATTCAACAACTCTACAAACAAAAAAAGCAATGCATCAACAAGCAACTCTTTAGTCTCTAGCAAAGTAGCAATTATATTTGTTTTTACTCTATAAATCAACTAGCAGTCATGCATTCAAATTACATGTAGGATTGATATACACTAATATAGCAATCAGAGGGGGGTGAATGATTGTGCGGAAGCTAAAACAAATTTTTATTGATTCTCAAATCACCCCTAAACAAATTATAAAAAACTGCTTCGGTTTCAGAAAAACAGAATGACACATGTTAACTAAAACAGTAATTCCTGAAGATCCAACCGTTGGATTGATGTGAAATTTTAACTGTAGAAACTAGATTCAATTTTGAAACTAACACAACAAGAATTAGCTCAATCGGACATACGGATCTAAAGTTATGACCTTCACAAGCTGACTGTATAAAATAATAACGGTATTATAGATTGTATTAGACCGAATCTACAGGGTATGCCGTGGCATACCGGGCATACCCTGTAGATCCGCCCCTGACTACAAGAAATACACGACTACTCAAAAACTCAAAGACAGCGACTATTCAATGTCAGATTCAGGACTCCGTTAGCTTTTGGGCTTACAAGTCAAAGTCCAGGTACCGATTTTCTCTCCTCCAGTAAAAGCAGTTGTTAGCTTAACCTTCTTTCTGTAGTTTGTTCTATCTTTTGTACCTCTAGTTTTGTGCAGTTCCACCATCTCTTTCTTTCTTTTCTTCTTCTCTTTTTGTTTTTGTTTAAACTCCTTTAACTCCATTGATGTTGTAACAACCATTGGCTACCATTTCGATACAATGGTCAAAAGTCAGAAAGTTCTCTATTTTTATGTAAAAATAACATAGAAATAAAAATAGAGTATTGCTACGTCTTATTCATATTTTCTTTTCTCTAGAACCTTCCACCTATAAAGGACTTATCATTTTACTCATCAACACACTCCATCTACTTCTTGCTTCTCCATTCTCCACGCGGTGTCTTCCTCTTCTATCCCACACCTACATGCACAATAGTGTAGTACTCACATTCTCCCTACTTCTTTTGGTAACTTGCCTATGGCTAAAGACCAACACCAGAGCCCCCCCTCCCCCCCCTCCCTCCCTCCCTCAGCTTTGCACCCAAGGAAAGCTATGTGTCCTGACCAGAGCTCACATGGAGGTTTCTCTTTCCATGGAGAGGCCAAAGTCAATCGGACTTTTCATCCCCCGCAGTCGGATCTCGCTGGATTTGGTGAGGACGAGGCAAGAGGAGCAAGAGGTCAGCTGTGCCAGCCTCGTCCTGCTAGACTCAAGCCTATTGGTGATGGTTGGCTCATCTCAATCCTCCGCTAATGCTCATCTCAAACGTTGATACTGGGTAAGTTGAGTTGTTGCAGTGGTTGTTTTTGTATGTTGCAACACAAGATATCAAATTTTATAGATATTTTGATGGTTACTTTATTGTTGCAACAAGGTTTATTTTTTGTTGCAATATATTCTTGTATTTCTTGTTCCTATAGTTTAAATTTGTTGCACTTTTTTGTTCTTAATTTTGTGCTTGTTGATCTTTGTTACAAGCTTATGAACTAACTACAGCACTTCTAGGATTTCGCTTGTTACACCGGATCTCATGCATCCCCATTCATTTAACCATCAAGCCTACACCTCACGATCCCCATTTTTCATGCCCCAACTTCTCCGCCTCTGATGGATCGTTGGTCTCTGACAATTGAAGGTAGCTATTGTCACAGTCATGCTCCTCCCACTCTTCCTTCTCTAGACCTGCAAAGATAGGATGTCGTAGTAACCAGCGGCCAGAGGAGCGAGGTGGTGCGGTGACCGGCAGCCGGAGGAGTGAGGTGGCGCGGCCACTTTCATAATCTCTCTCCTCCCAACGTCACTCTCATCGAATGAATAGGTTGGAAGAGTGGAATCGGACAGTTGGCAGGTAAACTCTACATGAAAACCGATGGTAAAATAGAGTGTGCGATGGGAACGCTCCTATCCAATGTTCGGGCACTAGTTGCCCCGTGAAAATTCGCTCAGGTACCGATCGAGATAAATTACTTGTGTAGACGAAACAATTAGAGACTTCAGTAATACTCTAGATGTTTTTTATTTTCCACAATCTTCAATGCAAGATGTTTTTTTGCGTACTACTGAAAATAATACAAACTGTTGACGATCGGGATCGCCTGACTGCAAATGTAAAGAGGGATTAGTCAGATCGGGGGACCTAGGAACGAGCTTTACTCAAACGGAGGAGTCGGCTTGATGCAGTGTTGGTCGGAGCATGACGACAACGAACGGGACACAGAGAGTTATACTGGTTCGAGCCCCCGAGAGGGTAACAGCTCTACTCCAGTCTTGCCCGGGGGCGTAGGACTTCACTATTTTTAGGTATGGAGAGATTTACAGTCTGAGCTCGAGCTTGTCGACAATGGCTATTGCCCTATTGCTCATGCAAATGTGTGTGTGTTGCTTGCCGATGTTCCTTGTTTTTTATACGCATGCCTCGTGAGATCTTATATCCTCCCGGACGCTGCCTATAACGGACGGGAGAGATTCCCGGAGTATTGGCCTTGTGTGCATTGAAGGTGGGCTGTAACCGCCCTGGATATGCCGCCCACGTCTGCCTTAACGCCACCATCCAGGTCTTGGTAACCGCCGAGTAGGCGCACCCCTTATGACCCGAGGAGAGATCGCCCCGAGCAAGAGCTGACTTCACGCCCCTCGAGCCCGAGGGCGTGCGGGATCGAGCTCTTGGCTGAGGCAAGCTCTAGGTCGTGCGGGATCGCATGGATCAGGTCGTGGTCGACACCCCCGAGCAAGGGGCCCGTTGACCAAGCTTTGACCGGTCGAAGATCGCCCAATCCCCGTCACAAACTATTATGTGCGCGTATTTACAAGACAGATTTAATAGCATTATTTTCATATATTTATAGTCAAATCTTCAAAATTTTGATCGAGTGAACCTCACGATGGCGTTTATCTGGTGACAGAGGG
The DNA here is from genome assembly GCA_036346375.1 of Guadua angustifolia. Taxonomy (NCBI): domain Eukaryota; kingdom Viridiplantae; phylum Streptophyta; class Magnoliopsida; order Poales; family Poaceae; genus Guadua; species Guadua angustifolia. Next base: position 40,638,771 of record CM070501.1, on the reverse strand, counting down.
GGTATTTATCACTTAATCCACGCGAAGTTTGGTTTAAATAAACAAAATGTTAAAATTCACAATAATTGGGCAGGAAACAACAGGGCCTAAGGCGAGCCGGGGTTTGCTCGGTTGGTGAGCGTGAGTGAAGCTCGACTCACCGGCCAGCGTTCGAGCGCTGTTCAACGCTGGCACGCATGGCGCTGAGTGCAAGCGTGTGGGCGTATGTGTGTGGGGTGTGCGTTTGCGTTTATAACTCGATGGTTATTCGCCTCCCATCGCCAGAAATAGACTTCCCAAATCAGGCCTTAGTCAACACCAGACCGCTTAGCCAAATTTCAAGAAAACCACGGGCCTAAGAATTCTGCGTGCACAGCATGTACTCAAAGACCATACTACAGATGAGCCAACATAATGAACTGGGCTGGAAACATAGTAAGACCATCTGAGAGGTCTTCTTCATTAACCCCCCTTCTCAAAAGAGAACCAAGCTGTAATTTTTTTTTCTGTCTAGTCAATTTTCTTGACTTCTGGATTAGCTTTGAGATGCGCCTGTATCCAATTTTGGATCCCATGGTTAAGTATAATTTAAAGTTTAACCATTAGATAACAATAGAATAAGACATACACACCATCCAAGTATCCAACTAATCTGACGACAAAAAAAAAAGATCTAGAGTTTTAAAAAGCAGGCAACTTAGAAATAGCAAACCTTTAAGCAAGAGTTCCTCCTCATTCGAGACTTTTTAAGAACATGGTGAGTTGCGTGAGCGTGACATTTTGAGCAAGTCATGAGCTTATGCTTGAACCATTACTGTAGTATCGTTATTGTGCATAGCATTGCAGCTTGCAAAAGGTAACAATTTTTGTTTTTAAGGACGATGTGGGGCTTCAAATACCCACCAGTCATGACCTTTAAGCACAACAATATTATACTCTTACCACTAAATTGCATGGGCGGACCCAACAGTGACAAAGACATAGCTAAATACTCCTACACAGTACACACAAGAGTGTGCAAATACAAAATTATGAACAAATACATCTTCATAGCTGGAACATAACGGTGAAAAATACCACTGTTCCTTGACACCAAATCTGATCTAAAGATGGTATCTAGCCTACAAGAATCTGAGTATCTGACTGATTTATTTGGTTCAAAGCTTGACCACTTGGAAACTGGCAGTCAGCTATCTGATAAAAAAGACAATAACCTCTCCCTTCAAGTTCCATGACAGAGTAACAAGCAGCTACAAACAAACCCAATACAGGGTACCCTGCACTAGACAGAATTAATCCGAGAGAACAGTTTACACTACAGAAAAGACGCGCCTCAGAAGCCTACGGTGCCACTAGACCATCTGCTATTGGCCGTCGATGATGCTACGCTCATCCGGTGCGCCCCGGACGCCGCCGACGGCCTCTGGTTGGCGTTGCTCACGTACTGGCGCACCGGGTCGCTGTTCGCGGCGGGTGCGGCGTTGGCCTCGGGCGCGGGCGCCCCAGCCACCACGTACTGCTGCACGACCAGGACCGACACCGTCATCGAGAAGTCCGACGACACGAGCATGTCACCGATGGGCCCCAGCTCCGGGCACTCCATCCAGTCCTCTAGCGCTGCCGTCATCGGCGACCCGGCCTCGCCGGGGCGCCTCCCGACGATGTACAGCTCGTGCAGGCTGTTGTCCATGCTCCGGATGGCGGCCACCGTATCCTCGCTGTTGGCCACCACCTTGTCGGTGTACGTGATGGCGTCGTTGCCGTGGTTGCGCGCCCGGAACTCGCCGAGGTACTCCTCGTCCATCTGCTGCTCGCTCTTGCCTTCCGTGCTGATGGTGATCGCGCGCGAGTCCACATCCGACGCGGCCGACCGGTAGGCGGTGTTGGAGACGGACCGCGCCCGGTAGTCGGCAGGGAGGAACCGTACAACGGTGAGGGTAACACCGGGGTGTTCGACCATCCTCCACGCGTAGGCGAGCGCCTCGCGATCGTCAGGCCCGCCGAAGAAGAAGAGTGCCACGTGGTGCTCAGTGGCCATGCGCGCCGCGGCGGCGCTGAGGCCGCGGTCGACGAGGATGGCGACGGAGCACGGGGAAGTGGCCAGGAGGCTCTCGTTGAAGCCGCGGATGGACGCGTTGATCGGCTCCATGCCACCGTCCACCGTCTGCTGCTTGTGGAAGGGGAGCACGATGAGCGAGACGTGCTTGTCCTCTGCAAGCACGGACACGTCCTCGTGCATGGATTGGTACGGCGACACCGCTGCGAGCGTCTGGATGGAGACGCCTCCTGCGTCACACATGCACCGCGCTCTGTGTCAGCTTATGAAATGTTTGGTACGCATAGAGTTCATGCAAGTGTGCATGTGCACTGACCAGTATGCCTCTCGTAGTTCTCGAAGGCGTTGAAGATGTGCTCCGTGACGGGGGGCAGGGAGGAGGATGAACTGCTCCGGCTCTGCTTCGAGGCGGAGGCGGCGGCGGCTGCAAGCATGTTGGAGGCTCGGCCGGTGAGCTCGACGAGGTGGAGCGCGTAGATGAAGATCGGGGAGCGCTTGGTCGGGTTCGAGAGCTCGAGCAGCGAGAGCACGGACGGCACGTTGCGGGTGGTGTGCACGCATGCCAGCATGCGGAGCTCGCTGTCGTGCCTAATGCGCTGCAGGTTCCGCCGCTTGTACCCGACGAGACGCCGCGACGGCCGGTGCACGCCCGTCACCACCGGCGTCACCAGCGTCGTCATCGCCACCGAAACCAGCACCATCACCGCGAACGACTCGTCATCCAACACCTACAGGCCGTGCATTAGCTGCCATTACATATCCGTGCATACTTAATCAATTGCTGATCGAAGGGGCGATTAATGTACGTCGTAGCACCTCCTTGTCTCTTCCAATGTTGAGCACGATCATTTCAACCAGTCCCCTTGTGTTCATGAGGAATCCGAGCGCGATGCCCTCACGGAACGGCATGGTGTACAGCGCGGCGATGATGATGGTGCCCATGATCTTGGCAAAGCTCGCCATGATGAACACGAGCACGAGCAGGCCGACGGTGATGGGGTCACGTATCTTGGCGACGTTGGTGCGCAGTCCGCTGATGGCGAAGAAGAGCGGGAGGAGCAGCCCGGTGACGAAGTCCTCGAGCTTCTCGATGAGCGCCACGCCGAGCGGCCCACTCGGGATGACCAGCCCGTAGACGAAGGCGCCAAAGACGGAGTGGATGCCGATGGCGTCGGTGCACACGCCGGCGAGCATGACGCCGGTGAGGATGAGGGAGACTTGCATGTCGCTGACGCCCTCGCCCTCTGGGATGCGGTGGATGAGCCACCACATCCCGGGACGCACGACGTAGAAGCAGAAGAGCACGAAGACCATCCCGGCGAGGAGCACCCACAGGGACGACAGCGCCGTGCTGTCTACCTCCGAGATGGCGATGGCGAGCGCGAGCAGGATCCACGCGCACATGTCGTTGACGACGGCGGCCGACATGGCGATGCGTCCTAGCTCCGTGTTGAGCAGCTTGATCTCGGCAAGGATGCGGGCGAGCACCGGGAACGCCGTGACCGAAAGCGCGACACCGAGGAAGAGCAGGAAGGAGGCCTGATGTACGTTCCGGGATACCTGGTGCCGGAATATGAAGGACGTGGCGATGCCGATGCAGAAGGGCAGCGCCATGCCCGCCACGGCGACGAAAAGCGCCTTCTTCCCCGACCGCCGGATCACGTCGAGGTCCATCTCCAGGCCGACCAAGAATAGGAAGTAGAGAAGTCCGAGGTGCGCCACCGTCTCCAGCGTGAGCAGGCTGCGCTGCGGGAACACCATGGTCGCCCACATGCTCAGCTGCCCCATCGCCGATGGCCCGAGCACCACGCCGGCCTACTTGCACATACATGCGCGCATGGTCACAGCTCGCAATGCGTGATACGTGAGGAGTGCATGCATGGTCGCTTACGAGGATCTCAGCGATGACGCGGGGCTGGCGGAATGGCTTGAGGAGGAGGACGAGGAAGCGGGTGGTGACGACGATGACGGTCACCTGGAGGATGAAGAGCGGGAGGGAGAACTCGAGCGGATTGACGCCCTGCCAGATGCCGTTGGTGGTGATCATCATGGGGGAGTAGCACACCACCGTGCTGGAGGCCTTGGGGCGCGTCGCGTTGCGGAACTGCGCCGTCACGTTCGTCGGCACATCGTCGACGATCACGGGCGGTATGGTGGAGGCCATCCTGGCACATGACACGGCCCGGGCCCCACACTGATCACTCGCTTGCCCTTTCTCGCGATCTGTTGCGTGTCTAGCTCTGTTTCTGGGAAGATGGCCGGCAACGAGGCTGAGGCCTACCAGCTCGACGCTCCGGACGTGGGGAGGTAAGAGGTCAAGCTGCACAACACAGAGGATCACTTGCGACGTCGTACGGTTTCGACCGGTTGCCCGGGGACTTTGGAGTTGTGACTGGTCAAGTTCGTTCCTAGTTCTACCACTTCTACCAAGCATTGCGTGGTTGCCCGGAATCATTGGAGTTGTGACTGGTCTTGTTCGATCAAGTTTTGCCCAATTACCGCAATTAGGCCAGCTGACGATTGTGCCGTACACAGCCCATTACCGTGTATGTTTTTCTTGGGTTAAGATTTGAAGTGGAGCCAGGAATGGCCTGAAAGTAGTTCTAGTCTGACTGGGGCCCTAAGCACGTGAAATTTTTTAGGTTCCTACGAAAATATAGTTGTTTATTTCCTGTGATTTCTCTTTTTCCGACTGCTGTGAAATTTTTGTGTACCAGGAATAGCTTAGAACTTTGAGTGCAAATACACAACAGTATACGTTGCAATGGTATAGGAACAATTTTTATACAATTTCAACAAGTTTTAAGGAACATTCGAAAAGTTTCATGTTTCGGTGAGTTTTGCATATTTTTAGAAATTTATAAAAGATTCTAAGCCAAATTTTCAATGAATTTCAGATTTTGAAATTCAAGTTTCACTAGGTTTTAACTGACGAGTTTGCAACAAATTTCAGCAAGTTTTAACCTAAAAGTTTCAAAAATTTTCAGCGAGTTTCATCATGTTTCACTAAGTTTTAACTAAAGTTTCGACAAGTTTTATCAGAAAAAAACAACACAAAAAGAGCAAAAAATCCCGATATGCTCACAAACGGCCACTGTCCCGCCCTAGCCACTCGTCAGCATCACCACCTCCTCCCCCTGCTCGCCCAAGGGGTGAAGCCAGAACTTAAAGTTGCTCGTGATGCACGCGACAACGAAGTTAAGCCATGAGGTGATGTGAACAAAGTCAACATTGTACCGCTTTAAGGCCGAAAGAGGAAGCAGGCAAGAGTCGTGGGATTTTGACAGATCCCATCAATGGTGGCAAGGAAGATGACTGAATCCTGTGCATTCCATCATCGACGTCCTTCTTTTGCCGTGCTACCTTCGCTATGCCTCAGGCTGGTTCACGTTTGTCGAGCCACCACTTCCCGAGCGTCGTCCTCCTTCCCTGCCCTTGCTCGTGCTAGCTACCACCCCTGAGACAAGAGAGGAATAAAGCAAATGTGGATGGTAGGCAGAAAAGTACAATTGGAGAGGAGGGAGAAAAGCAGTAGCATCAAAGGAGGAGAGAAGATTGCAGCGGCATGGTCGATTTTGATGCAGTTATTCTCTCGATTTGGGAGGATTGGGGGAGAGAGAGTAGAATTGGATGGGGAAGGGATGTGAATGTGTTGATGAAAGAGTAAGCTAGATGAATAAGACTTTGGTGAGGTTGAATCCTACATCTACCAGCTACATCGTTAATTTGGGTAAGAAACGGTCCACCGTTCGCTAGTCTTTCTGTAGAACTTTATGTCATAATTCAAGTAAAGACTTATTGCCATGGATAGAAAAAATGTTACATGAATGGATTTTGATTAGAATGAGATGTTCTTTGGGGTTATTTATGCTTACCTAAAAGGTGGAAGTTAATATTGCTAAATAAAGATGTTTTTTATCTTTACGCATATGTCTTTTGTTAAGTCTTGAACCATCACATCTCTTACCCAACCAACATAAATTGTCGTAAATCATGTGGGAACTTTTTTTAGATGAAGAAAGATTTTATTAATTTCAAAAACATTACATCAAGATGATACAAGTTCTTAAAATTTCTCCCGGCCTCTGCTTAACAAGAAGCACACATCCCTTAAACAAAACAAAAAAGAAAAAAAGAGAAGCCTTGATTGCTACCAGTCTAGATCGCAGAGCTCTCCCCCTTTTCATTGGATTGCTTAGCGAAAACATCATCAGAAACCTTCTCCGCAGAAGCAATCCGGCAGCCCTCTGGATTTCCAACATTCTAGGTGCCACAATCCGGCAGCCCCTTGGATTTCCAACATTCTGGGCGCCACCACCAAGAACGCCGCGGCTATTTAAATCATTGCGCCCCTCGAAATCTTGAACGCGATCACGGACTCCATACCGTCCATGACCACCAACTTAAAATCTTGGGGGACGAAGACCACCGCGAGCAGGACGAAGTTGACCACCATAGCTGCGACCATGAAATCGATCGCCACCAGCAGCTGCCGTTCCGCCCGCCATGACTGCTTTGAATTGATTCTTAAAGCATCATCGCCCAATATCCTGCACATCCGGTTGCACATCGCCGAGATTGGACTCAGGAACAAAACCAGCATTGCTGCAAGAGGACTGGAATTTGCCTCCGGCAAAAGGAGCCGAAATTCTCCACGACAAATGCATCTTCTCCAAATTTAAAGACGAAAGATGATACCTTGCACAATCCAACTCACCCTGCGAATTGCACCTCCGTTCATCCAAAAAAAATTTCGTAAGGAAGACCATCCGAAAGGAACGAGCACGACCGCCATAGCGTCGCCTCATCCAGGGACGAATCACCCTTCACTCTTCACTCAAATTCAATGAAGAAATAGGCAATCTTAGCTAATCAAGATGGAATCCGCAGCGATCCAAGCGAGCGCCGCCGATCCAAGCGATCACCGATCCAAGCGAGCGATCCAAGCGAGCGTCGTCAATCCAAGCGATCACCGATCCAAGCGAGAAACCAATCACCGATCCAAGCTGTCGACGATTCGGGACAGGGGTCCTTCGCCGAGCTTATTTGTTGGATGAGGGATCAACCTAAGGCCCCTTTTCCGCAAGGGTTGTACGTCTGAGGGTATGCCGAGCCACGGATCGGGGCGGATAAGACAACCAGGAAGCGCACAAGGGTCGTTTTGGTCTGGTTCGGGCCTCTCACGGAGGAGATAACAACCCTACATCTAGTGGATTCACTAATGAGTAAGGAGTGGTTACAATGTGCTTGCTCGGAGGGGCCTCGAACTAGCCTAAGGACTCCAAAGAGCAAGCTCGTATGCGAGTATGTGTGGTGCGAAAAAGTTCAGCCCAAGGTACATCGTGCGAGGGTATTTATAGAGGATTTACTGAGGAGACAAGACAGTTATCTGAGGCGCTCTCTTGAGAGGACTTAAGCGATCTGATAGCAGCGCCACCGCGCGGGTCTTTGCGGCGATGGGGAACAATGGGCGCAGAGACCAAAGCGGCGCGGACCACGCAGCAGAATCCCGGCGGCGGTTCCTCGAGCATGCGGCATTTAATGCCACGTCGCTTTGCAGCGAGCCCCGAGCTCGGCTTGCTCGGGATGGGGTAGCCCATGAGCAGGCTACCGAAGGTCGATCTGTCTTGCGCTAGGCGAGCAAGGCTATGGTCGGTTGGCGCCGGGCTTCAAAGATCGCGTTGGTGCAGTGTATCAATCCCCGACACAAGCTTTCAAATTCAATGAAGGAGAGAGGAGGAAGGAGAGACGATGCTGAACAAAATGAGGACCATCGGCAGGGAGAAACAAATCTCCGCGGCGACGGACAACGTCGAGATCGATTCCTCCACCTGGAGGGCAACAACGAGGTTTATGAATCATGTGGGAACCTGATCATGTGGGAACCTGATCGAGGTTTATGAATCCTTACAACTAATCATTATTGTGTAGGACTAGTCATCTCTTAATTATAACTGGTTATAGTTTACTACTAAAGGAGATAAGTTTTCGTTTGAATTATGGCTGTGATATAACCATTATGTTGAGTAGATTACTAATATATGTAGGCCTAAAGGAAATTTCATGATCAGTGGAGGTAGCTTATTATTAAGTGGAAAACGACTAGAGATTAGAGAACAAAGAGATTAGCGGATATAATGCAACCACGAGTCCTTGACAGTTGACAGCCATGTTCTTTCGACAAACAAAAATGAGTAAGTGCTACAGCAAGAACTTAAACCGGGTACACCTGTGTAATAATGAACTAGCAATAATAGCGCGCTATGCTGCGCCGTTTTGTAGAGTTGGCGAAAACATTTTTTCCGGTAAAAACGGATCGACAAATCGATAAGTTGCTATAAACCTTCGACGAATCTGTGTTTTTTTTGTGGCGAAAACATTTTTTCGAAAAAAGCGCATTTTTTGGGTGGCGAAAATATTTTTTTCGGGAAAAACGGAGGTCGGTAGGACACGTTGGCGAATCTAGCGCACTACGCCGCGCCGTTTTGTAGAGTTGGCGAAAACATTTTTTCCGGGAAAAACGTGTTTTTTTGTGGCAGAAACATTTTTTTCCGGTAAAAACGGATCAACAAATCGATAAGTCGCTATAAACCTTCGACGAATCTGTATTTTTTTTGTGGCGAAAACATTTTTTTCCGAGTAAAACGTGTTTTTTTTGTGGCGAAAACATTTTTTTCGGGAAAAACGTGTTTTTGTGTAAAAACATTTTTTCGGTAAAAGCGGATCGACAATCGATAAGTCGCTAAAACGTGTTTTTGATTGGCAAAACTTTTTCCGGAAAACGTGTTTTTTGTGGCAAAACATTTTTTCCGGTAAAAACGGATCGGCAAATCAATAAGTTGCTATAAATCTTCGACGAATCTGTGTTTTTTTGCTGGCGAAAACAATTTTTTCGGGGAAAATGTGTTTTTTTTTGGTAAAACGTGTTTTTTTGTAGCGAAAACATTTTTTTCGGGAAAAACGTGTTTTTTTTGTGGCGAAAACATTTTTCCCGGTAAAAACGGATCGGAAAATCGATAAGTTGCTAAAACGTGTTTTTTTGGGGGCGAAAACTTTTTTTTCGGGAAAATCACGTTTTTTTTGCGGCAAAACATTTTTTTCCGGTAAAAACGGATCGGCAAATCAATAAGTTCGCTATAAACCTTCGACGAATCTGTGTTTTTTTTGTTGGCGAAAACATTTTTTCGGGGAAAACGTGTTTTTTTTGTGGCGAAGATATTTTTTCGGGAAAAACGAGACGAATCTGTGTTTTTTTGTGGCGAAAAAATTTTTTAGGAAAAAGCGGAGAAAGGACTGAGCGTAAGAACCGAGGACTGTTTGTTAATTTTTGGACACATTAAGCTATCTGAAAAATTAGAAAAGGGCTTGTTCGCGATTTGTAATTAACGGAGGTTTTTAGTAAAATATCGCGCCGAGGACCCAAACGCGAAGAAAAAAAAATACATTTTGTCTCACAAAAATTACGAAGGACCTATTTGTAATTGAAGGACCTATCCGTAATTCGAAAAAGTGGAAGGGTTTTTTAAGTAAAATCGGCAAGAGGGCAGTGGCCTCACGCCTCTCGCCAATTCCTAAGCGCTTTAAAGGGGTACCTATTCATTCATAATTAAGATTTCTTTTTGAGAAGAAGGAATCGCTAACTTTTTTAGGAGTTCTTGGGAGTATCTAAACACCTTTATAATTCACCAGTTAAAACTTTTTTACATCCACACAGTCATCCACACAGTCTTTTCCCCCACAGAGAGTACTTTTCCTCTATCCACCCTAATATGTGCACCCAAAAATCCCTCTTCCTCAAAATCAAACGCTAGGATGTTTTATCATACTACTTCATCAAATCTGATGGTCCCAATTATTTGGTTCATCCCCAATGTCCCCCGCGCCCTTACAGATCTCGCCGAATCCCCCAATCACGCTCCTCCCCATGCCGCCAGATCTCCTGTCCCTTCCCATTCGTCCCTCTCCTCCCGTCGTGGCTTGGCGCCCAGTAATCCCATCGCCCGGCCTGTCGCCTCTCTCTCTTCTCACTCCCTCACCCGGTCGCCGCCCCTGGCCTCTATTCTCCCTCTCTCTCACGCGCTCCACCGGCGCCTCCTTAGCCTCTCTCCGCACGCCGAGCCCATCAGCTCTCAGCCCTCCGCCGTGCCACTGCCGCCAGATCCAGACGATCCGGAGCTCCTCTGACCTTCTTACTCCCTACCCGAGCCCTCATGAGACCGATCCCCAGGTCCTAGCGGAACCACGGGTCTCCGGCCTTCTTCCACGGCGTCGATGGCTTCTCGGCGCTACCAAGCTAAGTACTACTCGCTCATTTCCCTTCTCTCTTCCTGCTATCCTCTCATCTACTCATCCCTTTTTCTCTCTCTACTTGCCCTAGGTCACCGCCATGGTCGCTCCCATGGCCGGCACTACACGGTCAGCTACAACCACGAGCAACCGCGGCTCGGCCACGGGTTCACTGCCTACTTCATGAGTTAAGTCCCTTTTTCCCTTTTATTAGGGTTACCGAATGTGATTGAGTGTATTCATGGGTTCTTGATTGGATGATAAATTTTCAAAACAGACATAGCTTTTGAGATGATTGTTGATGCTAGAAAAAAGTGTAAATGCATCTTTGGTGATTTATCTCAATATGTTGTTAGGGTTGTAAGGTTAAGACCATTGATTTTTTGAGGTCTTGACATTAGGTTACATATATATATAAATCTTGATACTTTTGAAGATTAGAATTAGGAGATAGTGTATGATTATTAAGGCCTAGAAAGATTCGAGTTACTTTACGCAATGGTTAATCTGTCATTTGAGTGGTTTGCATGCAAAAGCTTGAGATGTTGCCTTTATAAATTTTACGGCATAACAAAACAACAACTTTACTTTTCCTTTGTTAAGTTCAAATTGTTATTGTTTTGGCATCTTATTCTTGATTCAAAGCATGACCTTGATTATGTGGAAATAGCTTTTCAAACTGATTAATCAATTACACAACAATGAGATATAAAGCAACCATGGTTTTCATTATTTTTAGTCTTGAGCTTGATCGGATGCATGTGTATTCTACTTATCCTTTGCTTGCTTGATTGATGGCTAAACATACTCAAGACTTGAGACCAAAAGTGTTTAATGAATTTATTACATAAGTGCAGAGCCCACACTACTAACATCCATCGCCCATAAAGGATTATTTACATCAATTGTGTATCATTCCATATTTATTAGGATATCATTATGTTTTGATGCACCATGCTTTTTAGATTCCTTTCAAATGAATATTATGCATATATATAAGGTTTGCTCCAATTGTTCAGTTACCCAATTGAAATGTATGCTATGATATGAGTGTAAGATTCAAATTTGGCTCATATGTATGGATGCTTTGCTACAAGGATGATTAGATTAGGGAATGGTATTATTTGATCAACGAGACATAGAAAGATTCTAGGTTGTCTTCGTAATCTTGCTAATCTGAATTGGTGTTTTTTTACGGGTGAGAATGCAGCCAAACCGAGCAAAAATAAGTATAGTAAGGAAATGTTCAGATCTTGAAAGAGTTATCTCAAGCACTACTTTGTTGTCGGTAACAAAAATAAATTTGAAATTCTTGTTTTTCTATATCTTCAATTGAAATTCTTCTTGTTTTGTTGATATTAAATAGTCTACTATTTTTTCTTGTTGACATTAAGCGGACTTTCTTTGTGTTGTGTCATTTATACGGTATTGGGGACTCACGACAAAAAGCTGCACCTTAAAGATTAAGTGTCCATATGAATCAAGCTGCTTTTGTATTGCGAGAATCTGCATATTTGAGTACAACATGAAATAGTATATTTCTTCGTGGTGTCTATATTGTTATCTCTTCTGGCGACATATGTATGAACTTTTTACGCAATAATATGTGTAAATATTGATTTAACTTCCTTGAAGGTACCGCATACAAAGTGATCGAAAAGTTGCTGTCTGCAGTGTACATCCAACAGAACAAGCAGCACTTCAGTGCCTTGGGTGTCTGAAGTCAAAAATACCTGTTAAGAGCAATAATGTTGAGCTGCTTTCTTCATTGGCTCATGGTAGGATATTTCCCCCAACTATACCATGCGCCTTTTGAAACCGCTTCTAATTGTTTCATCTTTGCTGCTTGATTGTGCTGCATTGTCCTTTGAACTCTTTAATATAATCTAAATGACAACTCACAGCTGTTACTTTTGTCATGTGAACTATGTTTTTGTTATATGTAGCATGTGCTTATAACGAAAACAAATCCATGATATTTCTGTTTCTGAAAACGATCTAAATACTACTTTTTCCAGGTACAAAATAATCTCTTTGAAGAATTTTTTGCACCAGAGCTTGATAAACATGGATACCAGGCACTTTTTAAGAAAAGGACAACAGAGGTTTGTCCCTTTTTTTTTTTGTTGTTGTTTGGATAAAAAACTTCATGATGTCTTGTTTAATTATGTAACAATTTCGGTAACAGGTATACACAGAGAATCCTCAAGCAATTGATGGATGTGCTACTTTTTTCCGGAGGGACAGATTTTCATATTTGTTTCTTGAATTGTTTGTTGTGCTATGCAGGCAAATACACATGTGAATGTTCACCATGACCTCAAAGATGCGAAGCTATGGCAGGTCATCTTACTTCTGTTTCCTAGAATTTCATAACATTTAAAATTTTCTTGGATTGACAATACAAATTTTCTTGGATTTAAAATTACTTGTTCCAGTGATTGCTATGCTGTATTTGTAACTTAGGAAAAGGAAGCACTAAATTGGAAGCTATAGGAAAAGGAAAAGGAAGCACTACAAAATGGATTGTGAACTTAAATAATATATATGTTATTATGTACATATTCTTGTGCATATTAGATCATATGAAACATATAATTTAACTTATTATGTTTTACGTGCAGGTGCTAAGGAAATTTGGTATTCCAGACCCTGCACTTTCGTTGAGATTGACATTGAGGCTCTGTTGTAGTGCATCTACTGTGAATGAGAGGATGCTCGAAGGTGAGACCGCCTGTTGTTTTGTTCGGTTGACAATTTGACATGTATGGAGTACCTCAACAGCCCTAGCATTTGAGTTTGACCATCACATGTAGGGATGAAAACGGATATCCGAATTTCTGAACAAATTCGACATTTTTAAATAGATATATAACGATTTTGGTTTTCATTTTTTAACACTTTAGCAAGCTCATTATAAAAAATAAGATTATAAAATTAGATAAAAAAATTACGCATTATTTGCTTCCCATAAATAAAAAGGTGAAAAAATATCCGAATCCGTATCCGATTGATATCCGAATTTTGTTTCTATCATTTAAATAAATATATAATGAATTTGAGGTTCATTTTTTATGAATTTGAATAAGCTCAACACCACAAACAAGAATATGAATTCGGATAGAAAATTCTATATCCTATTTGTTTCCCATTGAAGAACAAAGACAAAAAAATTGATATCCAAATTACTATCCGTTTTCATCCCTAATCACATGTGATTGTGTTTACCTTGTTTCCATTATAATGACAAGTTGCAAGTTTTTGACGTCTGTAGCTTAGTCTTATCATGTTTCTTTATGTTGATATGTGTCCTCTGACCAAAAAAGTGAAAATGTTGCATTTATGCCATTGTATACGCTGTAGCTGTAATATGCAAGTAGACGGTAAGCTTATGCTAGATGACCAAAAACTTGTGTTCCTCCCAGTATTTTTTATATGGGAATAGAATGGGGAAGGGAATGCTGTTGGAGTGTTTTTCTGGGAAGGGAATGGAATCTGAGAAGGGATTCCCTTTAGGGGTAGGGAAGGAAATGAAATACTGGGAAATGGTTGGAGATGGTCTAAATATCGCCGTAGCGTTAGCACGGACATTATACTAGTCATATTATGTTCTACAGTAGAAAATATTTATAGAGGGAAATTACCATCTAGGTTTCAAATACTCCTTGGATTTTATTTTGTCGCTTCCAAGGGATTTTTTCCAGTCTGAGCTATTGTGATTACAATGTTATAATTTTTGCCATTGCTTTCCTGCGTTGTTGGCTAATGCCAACTTTTCTAGAATTGCATATATTAAAAAAAAAACTCACACGTCGGAAGCCTGTTGATAGTTTGGAAACGATCGTTTTGCCCTTGTACAGTTGTTCGGTTCCATTGGATTTCGACGGCATATGCTAAGGGATGTATGGCTGGGTCAAGTGACATTGACACCCTCTAACCTAGTTCATATAATTTCTTTAGTGTATAAGTATATGATAATCTTATTACAAATTACATGTTAGTGTTACTAATTTGTGTCGACCCTAGCAGCCTCAGTGATGTCTTGTCCTAGATCTACCCCGATATACTGATATGCATATCATTGTACCTACATTTTTCGTTCACGGAGGCATTCCACGTTAGAGCTAACTCATTGCCGCGTAGAGGTGGACATGACATGGCAGCCAGGAAGTGATCACTTTTGTGGCATCTCTTACCTCTTTTTTTTTTAAAGCTAACCCTCTTTTAATCGAAATTGCAGATCTAACCCCTCCCCACTGCGGAACCACTTCCCGCGCTCCCCTACCGCGTAAGTGAAAGTGCATCTCGCCCTCAAAAGTTTTGGTGATTAATGGCAACACAATTGAGTATACTAATGGTTCAAGTGAGAATTCATGCAGAGATCGAGAAGGTATCATCGTAAGAAAGTGATTGGATATCCCTACCGTATTTAAAATTTGAAAAGGCAGCATCAAGACTTTAGTCATAAATTTTATTTTATTGAGTCTAAAGATAGCCGTACTATTAAGGGGATACGACGGGAAATCGCTTCTAGGATATGCTTGTGCTCAAAGAATGAAAATTGCATAGCAAAAGAATTTAAAACATTGCATTTTCTTTAAATTGTGCTATTTTGGCCGAATAGGTTAGGCCGGAGTATCCGGACATTAAGTCCGAACACTCCGGGCTATACCCCTCGGTAGCAACTGACTCAATTAGTCCGGAGTATCCGGGGTTTAAGTCCGGACACTCCGGGTTAAATGAGTCCGGAGTATCCGGGGATTAAGTCCGGATACTTGAGGTGTCTTGCTTCACTCATATGGTTGGATTTTGGGGGGCCTATTTAAGCTCTCACTCTCCACCTACCCGTTGGAAGCCTCATTCATTGCATTATTCAGCTCTCAAGCTCTCACTCTCTCACTCTTGAGCCCTAATCTCTTTCCTCCACTTGAATCTTGGATTTGATTTGAATCTTTGGGGAGAAATGAGTGGATTTAAGTGTCTTGAGCTTGCATATTTAATTCTTGAGCATAAGTTTCATCCTCCAAGACGATTTAGCGATGTATTTGTTACTCTTGGAGTTTGAAGGGCTCCTAAACGGCAAGGAGTCACCGGGAGCCTCCAAGACTTGGTGTGGTGAGCCCCGGAAGTTTGTGAAGACAAGTCTCTAGCCTCTTGAATAATAACATTTGGTATGAGGATGACATAGGGTGGACAGTAACTAAACACATACACTCATATGTGCGTGCATTCACGTATTTTCACGTGAAAATTCGTGTCGTAGTGTGTCTCCTAGCACTTTGAATTCACCTTTTGTTTTTACTAAACCTTGCAATTATCTCTCAATTCAATCTGTTTAAATGAGATTTAAACATATGTTTTAATTCGGTGTCATTATACAGTCAGTTACTAGTGAGTTAATTGACATTATGCAGTCAGTTACTAGTAACTACCGCATTCAAATTGTCAGCTACTAGTAATTATCATATTTAACTGATATAATGTGGTCAGTTACTAGTGCACGTTTATATACACTCCTGGAGACGTCCAAGACGAAAACACTGAATTCTCCTCCATTCTTCCTCCTCTCGAAGCTGTTGTCTTTGTTGAGTTGAGTATTTGAACCTTGGGCCTTCCTCCTCGGTGTGCCTTTGTGAAGGAGGGTGGCGGTATCTCTGAGCCATTGCCACGAGTTCATCTGCAGGCGGCAATAAGGTTTCTGGCGACACATCGGTATGACCGCTTTGCTTCTTCCACGACATCGACTACTTCCACGATCCAGCGTCTCTGCTACTTGCGCCTTCATTCTTGACAAGCTTGATAGTAAGTCGTTCGCGTGTTTAATCGACTCCATTAAAATACAATTCTTAAGATATTCTAAAGTACAATGTGCTGCCTACTGTTTTATGCATCTCTAGTCTTTTGTTATCTTTACCTCAAAATAAAATATAGAATAAAAATATTGCGCCTATTTCCAACAATGACAAATCCAATGTTCCTAGATCTGCGAAGGTGATTAGGGGTTGGTGGCGCACCAATAGAGTAGAAGTGGCAGTGTGCCTGTGACAATTTACCTAAGGCAACTCCATCCACCCACACTGATCCCCTTCACCCATCCACCGCGCTCAACCACCTCGACACTATCACCGTCTTGCCCTCCTCTCTGCTCATCCTGCTTATGTGCTGTGTGCTGGTCTTCCGTCCCCTCCTTTCTAAGGGTGCCGCCCCTCCCATCCCCTTTCGATTTCACAGCATGGTAGCGGCTCCTCATCATCCTTACGAGCAAATCCGATGGCGGTGGCTATTGAGAGCATCATCCTCGTCCTTCCTGTGGCGACCACTGTCCCTGTCCTTGTCATCGTCAGATCTGGTAGCAACGACCATAAAGGGCATAGTCCTTGTCCTCACCATCGTTGGATATGATAGTGACAACTGTTGAGGGCATTGTCTCCTTCCTCACCATCGTCGAATCTGGCGTCGTGTCCCCACCAAGCTATATGCAAACCAAATCCTGTGATGGTGCATCCCCACCGAACTCCACTTGGCCAAATCCAGGGGTGGAGCGTCTCCACCAATTTCTTGGTGGCCAGATCCAATGACGATTTCGTCTAAGCTCCCAGTGGTACGACGCCAGTTGATAGCATGACATCTATCGGCGAGCGCGGCAACCACTCGATCTTCTCCATTGTCCCAAATTCCCAATGGTGACGACAACAACGACTTGAGGTGAGTGGTGAGTGCTCACATAGGGATAGGAGATAGAAATATTTTTTTATTCGTGGTTCAAAAAATTTCCCACGATGCCATAAGTTTGCTAAGTACTCCCTCTGTCCAAATTTATAAGACTTATTTTTTGAATGATCTCATCCATAAATATAGGACGTATTTTATATTTCAATGCAAAATTATTGTGATGTTCCCTCTCTACTCCTAATAAATATACATCTTTACTTTACATTCTCTACATGCATGCATTGAATATAGTGCTTTGTGATAATAATTAAGAGTAATCTATTTATTTTTTAATATTTTTGGTCTATATACCAAGAAGAAATACGCATTATATACTTAGATGAAGCGAGCAAGTCCTATGGTATGCATTTCCTACATATTATGGATGCCCTTATTATCATTCCTGTTAAATATGGTGACTCATATCTAATTTTTTAGGATTTGAAAAGGTGTACTAGATGAATCCTAATAGGAGTAGGGTTCCTATTTACTTTGGAGGAGAACTAAGTAGACTATATAAACCTAGGGGTGGTCATGGAGAACCCAAACAACCAAGAAGTCAAAAGCCAACTCATCTAAAGCAAAAAGGTGCATGAGAGGATTAGAGGCTATGTTCGAGAGGTTGTGAGAGAGCAACAATCCTTTGTACTCTTTTGAGATTGTGCTTAAAGAAATTATAGTCGATTTCACTAAATCTTTCTCTCTCATTGTAGTTGTTTCAACGTTATTATTTTGGTTCTCTCATTTTTTTCGTTCTTTAGACCGTACAAACTCGTGCCATATATCACAAAACTCTAATCAAATCTAGAGTTCTTGTGCATAAGAAAGGATATTACACTATAACACTTTCCAACTTTTGTTAATAAGCATGCACACTAAGGTCTGAAGTGCAAGAATTTGTAAATTTTGCAAAAAAAATCCTAATTTACAAATAAGGTCTAATCCGTGTTTCTTTTTTTTTTTTGTTCAAATACATACAGCTGCGGCGCACATATTATAGAGAGAGAGAGAGAGAGAGAGAGAGAGAGAGAGAGAGAGCAGTTACTAATTACAAGTACGCGTAGCGATTGCTTAGTTTTGACGCCGTGTAATAGCTCAATCAGCTTCCAAACATCAACGGCACGGTAACTATTTTACCCTTGCCCCTCTGTGCAGTGTGCACAGAAAGCTACCCAGAAAACGATCTAAAAAAAAGAGGAAGCTACCCAGAAACACAGACAGAACGTGCCAATGCCCAAATCGCAATGCCATGCGAACGCGACAGCGGCTCTGCCTCTCCTTTACGCCTTCCCTTCCCTTCTCCTCCATACTTCCCGCTCCTTCCCCCCCACCGCTTTGACCGCCTCCCTTTATCTCCCTCCCCCTCCCTCCCACGGTCCCACCCGCACGCGCAGACCGATGTCAATGTGGCGCTTCTCCCGCTCCCTCCTCCGCGCCGCCACCGCGGCCTCGGGCCGCCGGTGGGCCCCGCCGTGCGGCGCCCTCCAGAGTTTCCGCTACGCGTCGCTGCCTGCGGCGGCGGACGTGGGGAAGGACCGGGAGGCGGAGGTGACGGCGGGGGAGGCGAGGCGGCTGATGCGGCTCGCGAACGTGGAGGCGCTGAAGCGGCGGCTGGGGGACGGCGACGTGATCCCGTACGCGGACCTGCTGCGCGCGTGCGAGGAGGCCGGCGCCGCCCGGACGCGCGCCGAGGCCGCCGCGCTCGCGGGCGCGCTCGACGAGGCCGGCGTCGTGCTCCTCTTCCGTGACAAGGTCTACCTCCAGCCCGACAAGGTCAGCCCGCTGGTCACCCACCCCATTGCCGCTCCGCTTCTCCCTCCCCCAATCCCCATTTTTTTCTCTTCAGCTTTGGTTTGTTGCGCTCGCGGCTCGGTTGTTCTCGATGATTAGCGCGGGCTTTCCGAATCTAAATTGGTGTTCGACCTATTCGTCCGTCATTTTCCCCGTGTGGCCCGGTTCCATGCGGGCTGGCACCGAAAATCGTAGGAACGCATTTTCGATGAAACCAAGAAAGTCATTGAAGAATATGTTCGGCGCATTGAAGAATAATATCGTTGCGCACCCCTCAATTCGGAGATAAGCATGGTCCGCACGGATCACTGATTAAGCGCCTAACGGCTCAAGCACAGATCCGTGCATCCCTTGTTCCGAATGTGACCTGCAGGTGTTCGATATTAACCAAACGGTGGTCCAACTTTGCATCTCCTGTTCCAGGCTTTGACTCTTCGTTTTGTCCTTAAGGAGATCCACATCCCACCAATGGCGCATGGATTCACTCACCCAAATTGCACGTGCCAATGGTCGAGTGAAATATAAGAACACACTTGAATTCATCGTCCACTTTGATGTACAATGTTCAATTGCTGGTTGGAACTGACCTAGCATTGTGGGGGTGGACCGGTCCACTTGTCGGTGACAGTTCTTAACGAAAAGCAATCTCGTTGCCTCTAGAATCAGAATGAGGCAGGCACCAAGTGGTGGTGACTGGTGGCTCACTACGTGCCCTTCCGCGCCGCGGTGCGCACGTCGGCCTATACAAAAGTATTTTTTTTACACAAAAGAACTTAATATTATTCTAAAACATTTTAAAATTTCCATTGGATTCCATATTTTGTGTGTTTGAAATGTTTGCCAGAGCATCCCTTGTGCATTATGTTGTAATGAAAATTTGTTGTTATTATTGTAGAATTTTGCATTGAGTCTTTATCAATACAGGTTGAGATTTCAAAAAATAGTTTCTTCTGGTCTTAGTTGAAGGCTGTAGCATAGTGTAACATCAGCTGATACTTAACATTGGCAGATTTTTTTTCCATATAGATTGTGGATCTTGTAAGAAAAGCCATGCCCCTTGCACTGACACCTGAGGATGATCCAAGAAAGGAAGAGCTCAAGCAGCTCCAAACACACTTGGAAGATATCAACAAGCTCGCACACAAGCAAGTCCGACGAATCCTCTGGTCTGGTCTTGGTTTCCTGATCACACAGGTCGGGCTCTTCTTCAGGCTCACCTTCTGGGAGTTCTCGTGGGATGTCATGGAGCCCATCACATTCTTCACAACCACGACAGGCCTGGTTGTTGGGTACGCCTACTTCCTCATCACATCAAGAGACCCGACTTACCGAGACTTCATGGAGAGGCTGTTCCAGTCTCGGCAAAGGAAGTTGATCCAGAGGCAGAACTTCAACCTGGAGAGGTACCTGGAACTCCAGAGGTGCTGCAAAGATCCTTTGGAGAAGATGTGCGGCATGAACCATCCTTCCATTGCCGACATCGCTCATCTCCACGAGTTGTCCGTTCACAAATGACAACCTTCGCTCTGAACACTAATCTACCATCGCTTCTTTTCTTCTTTCATTCTTTTCGAGTAATTATCAAGAAAGTAGACTCTTTTGCGACCTTTTTCATGGTCTTTTCCTATGCAAACGTGTAGGTCAGTAACTCGGTATATTCTCTTTGTAACAATGCTGAAGCACAAGCACCTGATACTCAGAAGGAAAGCTCGTTTGTATGACCAGAAGCTTACCAAGAGCTGTGTAACTCTGCAGCCTCTGCTAATCTACTGTGTTCTGTGATTCATTAGCTCCGTTTGTTTGATATGAAAGCTCTTATATTTGGTGACGAATTAGCTCTTATTTTCGGTGGTAAATTACCTCCACTGAATCTTTATTGTACTTCCTGTAGGATTATTGACTTATCATGTTTGATTTGCTATTTTGTTATGGTGTTAGACTGTTGAGCAACGGACGGAATATCGCTGGTGCCTTTCATCACGTGCCTGCAAAGAAGGTATTTTTGAAAGGGATATTAAGGGCTGAAAGCTCAATTTGTGATGTAACCACGTGCTCAGACTAGTCAAACCGTGGCTGCGTACACACGGGGGTTTTACACTGGCGTAGGAAATGCCGATCCTTCCACGAGTCGAAGCTTGCGAACTTGCAGTGGACTCCTTATGCCGCGCTAGACGGTGACAATTTTGAATGCGAGAGAAATGAGCATCTCTCATGAAGTTGGCAGCCTCTTGCCAAAACAAAGCTTGATCTTGAGCGTTGATTTCTGATCGAGCGACACACGAGGAAATGCACATGCAGCTGTTCGTAATGCCGGTGGCGGACGCTGAAAAGAATTATAGGTGAAGCGATTTGAAATATATCATATCTGGATATAAATTTGTTGGGTTATGCTCTCTACATGGACCAAATTTGTTGGGTATCGATATATCTGTGACTTGGGTATAAGAAAGCATAAATTGTAGATGGGCGTGATTCAACGTCTTCATCTTGTTGGGTCCACCTCTTGGGACGTACCAATATTGTTTTCGAAAGTAACCTTACATGATCCAGTGTACATCTATAAGCTGCAAAGGATCGCAATGAGGCCGAGATCCTGTAGTTAGTAACCTTTTTTTTTCCTTCCTCCGAAGAGCCTGTAGTTTTTCATTTGATGGTTCCATGTGGATTAAAAAGAAGTCAAAAGCTACGCAAGGTCGTCGAATACCTGACGCCCGAGCACGGCGTATCTGGCAGAGGATCCGCTCTGCCACCCACAATCCTTGAACATTAAGCAGGCGAGGCGACGGACGGCGTTGTCCCGCGTCCACTGGCCCGGTGGAGGTTACCGCGTCGGCGCGGCGTCCTGATCAGTTTGTCTATACTATTGGTGCTCGTAGTCAAGATACTTCTGCCAGTCTGCTACGCGGCCGTCACTTTCTTGGAATCCAAATCCAACCAGATTCCAAATCGTTGTGTTGTTTCTGCAAGGATTGCAGTCCTTGATGTCCCGTCGGTTTGCCATAGCAGCTTAGATTTGTCAATACCTTCGCGTTGGACCCTGTTGACCAGGTAAGCAACATCTTGTGCCTCCTGTCCTGAAAACTGGGCCTTTTGGCTGTCTTTTTATGGGCCGGATTCAGGTTTGCTTGGCCTATTTTTAGTCCTTTTTGTCGGCCGAACACACTCACTCCGTGTCCCGTGTGCCCATCACGCGATGCAGTTCCTTGTCCCGTGTGCCCATCGCACACGTTGACTCCTAGGCTCCGTCTGATTCGAGATGTAGTAGTTCTAGGAAAACTTTTTCCAAAAAAAAGGATCATGGAAAACAATGCTTCCTTCTCTGTAACCTCTGAACAAATGCTAGTTCGGCTAACAGGGGAGTGCGTCCTGCCCGCGCACATTTTTTTATAGGTGTGTTTGTGGTATCAGCGGCGGTGAAGAACAGTGAAGTCGGTGACGTTTATACCGTTTCAGCGACTTCAATAAGTGACTATGGAGGGTATGGATTAGTGCTGAGATGGAATGGATGAGCATCCAACGGTTAGTTGTCGAATATAGTAATAACGAAAACACTGTAGTAGTCATTGTTTGTCATTTGCGTGCTGTAAAAGTTAATCTCGAGTTCGGGATGTGGTGAAAGCGCGGAGGCGCGGTGGGTATATATACCATTGTAATAGGCGGAGGAAAAAAACGATTATGGCTTGATTAACACGAAATTTTTATCCTCTCTTCCAAGTTCTTCCCCTTTGCTCTCGTGTTCTTCCTGATTGCATCCAACTCACGCCCCTGATCTTCCAGAGGCCACGGGTGTGACAAATGGTATCATATTTCAGGTTCGATCAAGCCTAGAGCTGTAAAATCCTAGAAGAAGGTTGGGGAACTCAAATTCAAATTCGAGTTTGACGATCCCTGTGATTCCGGACATCTGGTTGGCTTAGGCTGGCGATCGGCGCACGGCTCCTCCAAAGCCATCGATTCGAGACTTTGTTCATCCTCGGCGCGATGGGGAAACGTCGAGGCTAGCCGATGAGAAGTGGTACGCAATCAAAGAGAGTCTAGATTAGCTGTTTGCTCGAGTTGGGACGATTGATTCAACACAGCGACTATTGGCGAAGCGGAGTTAATAAGCGAAAGCGATGGAACATCAAGCCAAGGAACAACAACTTTTATCCAAGCAGATGGAGGCAACCATCGAGCAATGGCACATTTGAATGCAGGTCGGTTGTTGGAAGGGCATCGTCATGGAGAAGGACCAGTACTTGGTAAGAGCAGGGCTATGTTTACTCCTATGACACCAGGACCTCGAATGAGGATGGAAGAAGAACCACATCACTTTTCTTCAAGCACGCACACCAACTGTTCGACGGGAGATAGTCAAGAAGGATTGGGAGTAAGTTCTCATAGTCATAAAGAGTTTGGTGGTCCGATTAAGAGTCAATCGCCAAAGTTGTCGTTTCCTAGATTTGATGGAGGTGAATGCCCAGCTATGGAGAGACAAATGTCATGATTATTTCAAAATATTCAATAGTCTAGAGTCTCTTTGGGTGATGACTACAACATTGCATATGGAAGGCAATGCGGCTAGATGGCTGTAGGTGCACAAAACTGAGAATGGGTTGGGGGATTGGGAACATTTTGCTGATGCAGTAGAGAAGAAGTTTGGAACATTTGATCACCGTCGGTTGTTGAATGAATTGTTGGACATCAAACGATGCAGGGACGGTTGAGGAGTATAATATGCATTAATGTATGACATTATGATGAGTAGTTATTTGTGTCTCACTTTGTAAATGGATTGAAACCCGATTGAGAGACAAGGTGCAGGGCTGATTCAAGTTTAGTCGACCAAAGTTGCTCTGTTAGCACGAGTCGACAAGATATTAAAGAGCGAGGTAAGAGTTGGAAAACCAAGGTACGAGGCTTTCACAAACCGTACATTGTTCACAATAATTTCAAGTTGGGACAAGGGATTTATAAAAACAAGACAATTAAGAGAATATCGTCGAATCAATGGCCTTTGTTACCAATGTGGAGAAAAGTATGAACCTAATCATCAAATAAATTGTAAAAAGAAGGTTCCAGTTCAATTGCAAGCAATGACAGTAGAGGATCAAGGGGAGATATTGTCAGATGAAGTTTTGGATATGTTAGAAACTGCAAACCTGAACAAAGAGGAGATGTTTCAATTGTCTCTTAATGCATTAGCTGGTATTGACAATACTAAAACTGTGCGATTGTTAGCATTGGTGAGAAATCAAGTAATGTTGGTATTGGTAGACTTAGGTAGTTTCCATAGTTTTATCAATTTGAATTTCTTGCACAGGATTGGGTGTGTGCCACAAAAAACAAAGGCAGTCACAGTGAGAGTAGCAAACGGTGACTCAATGACTTGTGATAGTTGGATACCTAAATTATAGTGGTGGAAACAAGGTTACTGCTTTTCCAAAGCATTTAAAAGCACTAGAGTTGAGTGGTTATGATGTTGTGCTAGGGATGGATTGGTACGCAAGCACGTAGTCCAATGACTTGTAATTGGAATGAGAAGACAATACAATTTGAACACAAAGGTAAACAAATTGTCTTGCAGGGAGTAAAGAATGTGACAGCATCTAAAGTGAAAACTGTGATTGTAGAGCAAATTGAGACGTGGAGGAAAGGCAGTAATATTTTGGCTTGGGCATTGTTGGAACAGGGAACAGAACAAACGGAAGAGTTACTTCCAACTGAAGTAATGGC
Source organism: Guadua angustifolia (assembly GCA_036346375.1). NCBI lineage: Eukaryota > Viridiplantae > Streptophyta > Magnoliopsida > Poales > Poaceae > Guadua > Guadua angustifolia. The sequence goes on along the minus strand of CM070501.1, from coordinate 40,614,233 downwards.
AGTCTTGAAACAATATGAAGGTGTGTTCTCGGAACCACAGGAGCTACCATCGAAAAGAATCTATGATCACACAATACCCTCAATGCCTGGTGCAATTCCAGTGAATTCTCGACCGTATAGATACTCCCCATTACCCAAAAATGAAATTGAATGGTAGGTTGCAGAAATGATTTCTTCGGGCATTATCACACGAAGCGTAAGTCCTTTTGCATCACCGATGTTGTTGGTAAAGAAGAAAGATGGATCTTAGAGATTTTACGTGGATTATCATTGGCTTAATGATCTGACTATTAAGAATAAATTTTCGATGCCTATCATTGATCAATTTTTGGATGAATTAGCCAGCATGCAATACTTCTCTAAGCTGGAACTTCGAGTAGGGTACCACCAGATAAGAATGGATGAACAAGACAAATTTAAGACAACCTTTGAGACTCACCACAGATATTATCAGTTTTAGGTAATGCCCTTCGGCCTGACTAATGCCCCAGCGACATTTCAATGTGTAATGAATGCTATACTGGCACCGTATTTGCAAAAATTTGTGCTAATATTTATTAACGACATCCTCATTTACAATTTTGATCAGTCGTCACACGTTCAGCATTTAGTGGCCGTCTTCAGCACCTTACAAGATCACAAGTTTTTTGTCAAATGATCCAAATGCATGTTTGCTCAACAGCAACTGGAATACCTTAGTCATATCATATCTAATAAAGGGGTAGCTACATATCCTAGGAAGACTGAAGCAATGACGAATTGGCCCACACCTCGGAATGTGTCGGAGTTATGAGGATTTTTGGGACTCACTGGATATTATCGTAAATTTGCTAAGTGGAAGGATCGGGATGTCGCCTAGAGGGGGGGTGAATAGGCGTTATAAAATTTAAAATTTAAACTGCAGCGGAACCTAACTATTCGGAATATCTGAGACAAGCTTCGGACTGTCCGAGTGGTTTGGATAGTCTGAGGTTTGTACGGATAGTCCGAATGCTTCAGACCACACAACACCCAAAAGGTAGATCTAGGCTATTTGGAGGATATTAAATGCACCAAATAAATTTTGTTGGCCTAGAATACCTGGAGAAGCTGAATAACCACAAATATCCTTCACTCGAAGTAAATCACAACTTGAATCGTTAAGATTAGAATCAATCAAAAAAAGGTGAACAAGAAATCCAAGAATCGAAGACGGAGACTCAAAGATTTTTACCCGAAGTTCGGATCCTTGAGGGGATTCTACGTCTCCGTTGAGGCGGCATCAAGTCGGGGTCTCTTTCAACCCTAATCCTCCCGGTGTCGCACAAATCACTCCCCAATTTCACTTTCTTGAATCCTTTCTTTTCGGGGGTGGATCCAACCTTCACGAACTTCCGGAGACTCTCCACACCAAGCTTGAGAGCTCACCGACAACTCCTAGCTGTCTAGGAGTCCTCAACCTCCAAGAGTAAAAGATTGGTGAGAAATCCACGTGAGAATGAGATCTAGTGCTCAAGATGGATCTAGGACACTTTAAGCTCACAATCTTGCTTCCCTCACTCCCTCTAACAAATTAAATCACAAAGCTCAAAGGAGAGGAGGCTAGGGCTCAAGGAGGAAGAGCTAAGAGCAATAAATGAGTTTGCGTGAAGAGTTAATGCTGGTTGGTGGGAGGGATGAGTATATATATAAGTCTCCCAAAACTAGCCATTTTTTGCTCAGCCCCGAGTCAGTTCGGATAGTCCGAACTTATAGTCGGATAGTCCGAAAGAGTTATAATACTGAGACAGAGCGACCCAGCTCGGATAGTCCGAACATTGATTCGGACAGTCTGAAGTGTTCAGATACTCCGAGCGTTCGGATACTCCGAACAAAACTTCGGACAGTCCGAATAGGACTTAACTCGAAAATGAAAATTCTCTATTTTGACAGAGAGGGTCTACTCGGACATTCTAAATTGAGGCTCGGATACTCCGAATGAAATTGGACAAAATGCTTCTAAGACTTAACATTTTGACACTTTGATAACTAAGGATCCATCATTGAGCACATAGAATCATTCTATAGTTATTTCTCGTCAAATCCCTCTTTATAGTACGGCTATCCTTAGATTTAATAAAAATTAAACTATATGCACATAATTAAGTCTAAAAACGCCTTCTTCTCATTTGTTTTGAGGGTGCTCCATTTCTTTTGAGGGTGCTCCTTTGCTCTTTGACTTTATCACCGGATACGATATTCTGTTAACAAAGCTTACAAATCTCATTAGTCACTTAATCCTGTTGATATTATTCACCAAAATCCTTAAGGGGCCTAGATGCACTTTCACTAAGAACTACGGGATTATTGCTAAACCACTCATAAATTTGCTGAAGAACAAAGCATTTAAATGGGATGACCGTGCTGCGAAAGCTTTTATTCAATTGAAGCAAGCAATGGCATCAACTCGGTTTTGAAATTTTGGATTTTGAGCATACATTTGAAATTGAAACAAGCGTGTGTGATTTTGGGATCGGAGCGATATTGCTACTGGCGAGGACATCCAATAGCCTTCTATAGCAAAGCTCGAGCAAAGTTCATCAAGGTTTGTCTATTTACTGAATAGAAGTTTCTCGCATAATGTTGGCGATTAATCGTTTGAGATCTTACTTGTAGATCCAAGAATTCATTATCGAAACAGATCACAAGAGTTTATGCTATTTGGAGGACCAACAAGCTGCGATCGATATACAAAGAAAAGCCATGACACATCTCATAGGATTGCAATTCGCATTGTTTACAAAAAGGAAAGAGAATATTATAGCCGATGCATTATCAAGAGCTTGGACAAATAATGGCCTTTGCAAGCAAAGTTGGAGGTGCAACCATTGTGGATTCAAGTGATCAACTCATATGTGACGGATTTGTGCATTATGTAAGCTCGCTCAGTTGGCTTTGAGTAGTCTGGATGAGAAGGGTTTTAGTTTGCATCAGGGGACTATTCGACATCACGGTAAAATTTGGGTTGGGAACAATTTGACGTTACACACCAAACTGATTGCTATGTTTCATGCTAGTGCAATTGGTGGTCATTTTGGTGTTCATGCAACATATCAAAGAATTAACAAACTTTTTAGCTGGACTAGTATGAAACGGGAGGTTGACGATTTTGTGAAGCAATGTGCAATATGTCAGCAAGCAAAATATGAAAGAAGCAAACCAGCTGGATTGCTTTCCGCCTGGCAAGAGGTAATAATGGACTTTATTGAGGGTTTACCTATGTTAGAGGGATGTAATGTCATTATGGTGATGATAGATAGACTATCTAAATATGCTCATTTTCTTGCTTTAAGACACCCCTTCACCACTCAGAAAGTGGCTCTCCTGTTTCTTGAGCATATTGTCGGACTACACGGAGTACCGGTATCGATTACCACTGACAGTGACAGGATTTTTACTAGTTGTTTTTGGAAAGAAATATTAAAGGCAGTGGATACTAAATTGCAATTTAGCACGACATATCATTCTCAGACAGATGGACAAACCGAGCGAGTCAATCAATGGTTAGTGTCGGCGTATTCCACCAGACAAGCCCGTGATCTACAGACCGGGTTTTGTTCGGCAGGAGGGCGTCTTGGCGGTAAAGCTAATCGAGAGGGCGAAAACCCTAGAGGACTCCCACGCGGAGGGTTTCGGCGCCTATGAACTAAGGAGAACAACCCATTTTTACCCAGGTTCAGGCCCCCTTTGTAAGAAGGGTAATAACCTTACGTCCTGCTAGATTTCGTATATGATGCTTTGAACTAGTCTGAGTTCTCGTGTTACAAGCGCATCCGCCAGCTTTCTCTAGTATTGCTTGGTCGTCTGATCTAGGATCCGATCCCCCTTCCCCATGCACCCGAGGGCCCTTATATAGGCCAGGCTAACGGGGTAGGTACAAGGAGGGCCATCATCTTGATCTAAATACATTTAATGCTTTCTCTCGTCTTTGTCCCTTCCTCGGCCTCATTAAATGCCCTCGCGTGCCCTTGCGGTCACGGATGGGACCCCCTGTGAGTAGGTGAGGCGTCGAGGAATGGGCTTGTTGCGTAAACCCTTGCTCTTGATAAGTTCGCTACTGGCGAACTGCTGTTCGACCGGCAGATGGCGGTGGAAGGAGCCTTGAGGCGGTTACCGTGTGCCACTTCTTGCCTTCTTGGCGAGGCGGCGGGCGTCCTCATGTATGCTCGCCACCGCCGCCACCCGCCACGCGGATCGGGCGGCGAAGGCGTGCTCGCCACTCGCCGCCGGGCGCCACGTGGACCGACGCTTTGGCCGTGAACCGCGATCGCCGCTTCGATGGCTCCGGCCGCCACGTGGTGGGCGGCGGGCGAAGGCGGCGGCGTGCTCGCCCACTCGCTCACCGGCGCCACGTGAAATTGGCGCCGGGCGGCGGCGTGCTTCGCCCCACTTTCGCCGGGCGCCACGTGGACCGACGCTTTGCCGGCGGCCGCGCGATCGCCGCCGATGGCGGCCGCCACGTGGTTTGGGCGCCGCGAAAGCGGCGTGCTTCGCCCACTCGCTCGCCGGGCGCCACGTGGACCGACGCTGCTTGGCCGGCCGTGATCGCCGCCCGATGGCGGCCGCCACGTGGACCGCACTTTATGCGGTGGAGAGGGTACCCTAGCGTATAATACGCTGACAGTAGCCCCCGGGCCTGCCCTAGAGCGCAGGCCTACGACTCCTTTTTTAGAACCTTCACTTAATGCACTTCAATGCTTGGTGCGCTCTTGGCGAGGCCACCACTCATGAGGATATGACCGCCGGTCCCCAGCGTATCCTGCGGTTTTCCTTGGGACCAAACGGCGATAATTTTGTCCTTCGTGAACCGTCGATGTAGAATGCGCTTATATAGATGCATCTGCATTGAGCGGTTCCATATACATTTTCTTTTCTTTAAGACTTTGCTTTCTTGTTCCTTCGCCTCTTTTTCCCAAAGCTCTTTGTCTTCTTGAGCCACCATGGTGAACTCCATTCCAGCCTCTCTTTGTTGGCCGCCGCCGTGAGGCGGATGGGGATGGTCGCCGGAAGGCACCTTCGATACCGTCCGGGGACCATCACGCTGTGTGCCTCTCCGACGAGATCGTCTTTTGCACACAGGCCATGATGGCGGCCTTCTTCCGCCTTTTTTACGAATTTTTTTCACCGTCCTCCATTTCTATGAAATCCACCATCTTCATCTCACCCCCAATTCTATCATCTTCCTCGCCGTCTTCGCACACCTCTGTGAAATGTTCATGGGGTGATGCTTGAACCTTCCTCTCTTCGCCACTTCTTCATTCTCGCGCCACCAACGATTTACAGTAGTGGGGAGTTGCTATTCGCCGGGGCGGATGGCCTCCGCCACATTCCTTCAAAGACAGTCCAGCCGAGGGCATGGCGCGGCCGATCGGTCAGACATCCAGATGACAATGAATCGACGCTGAGGTGCCGCCGGACCGCCGCGACGCCTTCCAATCGGAGCTCGCGGTCGAAGAGACGAGAGTTCGCGCAATGGCGGCCCGCATCGGCGGCGAGTTGCGGGGCGCCGGATCGAACGGAGGGTGGTAGCCGGGACTACACGGCCGGAGGATCGCTCTTCGCCGCCGCGTCCGGCCCTAAAGACGATACAGGCGACAACGACCGCAGCGACGCGTGGCGGACGTAAGCCCTTGTATTCTTCTAGCTTCCTTTACGCACATGTTTCTCCTGCGGCTTCCTACCAACCGACCGCCATCTTTTCCCTTTCTTATGCACGAAAGTGAGGGCAACTTTGAGGAGCCAAACACAGGCGGTGGCTTGTCAGATCGATCTTCCGGTCCCAACCGACACACCTTTTTCCGTCGGAGGCCCGCCGCTCGCCGACACGAGCACGCGAGCGCCTGCGGGTTGTTAGGCTACTCCGCCGATGGACTCCACGGGACGGCCGTGATCCGCCTCGCGGCCCCAGTGATCGAGGGCGCGCTGCCGCCGATGATCGGGTCAGCGAACAAGCGGCGGTCGCCGCCGACATCACGGGCTCGGACCCTAAGAGGCTCGGACCCACGGACCAAAGCACCGCCACCACCCGGCGTGGCGGTACCCCTTCAAGGGCGGGGCACAGAGGCGCCCGCCGCGACTTTCCTCTCGGCCGCCGCCGCCTTCCGCGGCAAGCTCTCGGAACCTTCACCACCAGCGCCTTCTCCTTGGCGCCCGGCAATGGGCGCCGACAACCTAACCGCGAGCTCAGCCACCGCTTCAGCCAGGCGGCCTCACGCCCCGGCGGCCGGCAGAGCTTGAGGGCGCCACCAAGGGCGGCTCAGCTCGCGCCAGGGTGCTAACACCTGGCGCCACCGAGACGCCGGAGGCCTCATGGCGCCTCCGCCGCCACCGCCGCCAGGCCGGAGACATGCACGCACCGTCGTCGGAGTTCTTGCCTCGCGCGCCATCGCCCCTTCCACCCGCCGCCGTCGAACTCTTCACCCGGAGTAAGCGAGATGCGCGGCACTAGGCACCATTCTTGCCGCCGCTTCGAGCATGGTGCCCAGATGCCCAACAGCTTGCCTCGGTGGCGGCGGAGAGGCGAGCGGAGAGGCGGCAGCCAAGCGACGCGAGAGGGCCAACACGACCGCAATGCAGAATGGGCGGAGCGGCCGAGACACGGCGGAGAGGGCCGAGGCGCGAAGACCTCGACACTTGAATCGCTTCCGCCGCGGCGCAATCTCGCGACCATCTTTGAAGAAGGCGTTCGAGCGCACTAAGAGGTGCCTAGAACCCCGGGCGTGGTGAGTCGCCCCGGAGGACTCGGCGCTTCAATTCGCCCATGCGACCAACCGAGCCGCGGAGGCGTTCGAGACTCCCCGCCCTAAGCGCCGCTTCCGCCACGGAAGGACGCCAGTCGCGATCATGGCGCAACCTCGCTGGCCTTTCTTCTGCGCGCCACCGCGACGCCGCTTTTGATCCCATGGCGGTGGTAACGGCCGTGTCGGGGAGACGCGAGCAGGCGGCTCGGGCGAGGCGCGGTGCACGCGTTGCCGAATCGTGGGCTGAATCTGCCGGTGGAGCAACCGTCATGGACGTCTCCACCCCGCCGTCGGAAGGCGCCGCGAAGAACTCGACTTGGCGAGGCGAGGAGTGAAGGCGGGCGGCTTTCTTCTGTTTCCCCTTTTTTTGTTGCTTTTGTTGATGAACCTGCGTCCAGAAAACCCTTGGACAACTTTTGGATGAATGTTAGATGTTTAATCGTTATTCATGCGTTTGCTCATTTTTGCATGCTTGAATTCACCACATTCGCTTGTTAGACGGCCGTCATTCGATTTAGCCAAGACGCTTTTTAGAAACACCTAATTTAGGGTAGCGTTTCTAAGTCCTGCCAAGTGATTTCATGCGCCCGCTGTGATCGCGAGCATAGATTATGCGGACCACATAAAATGTAGGCGAAAAATGCCCTTAACTCGAACAAGGAACGCAAGACATAGCAAGGTCTTAGCGTCGAATTTCCGCGCGAGATCATCGCAGGTTTCAACCTTCCGGAACTTATACCCTGATGATCGCTCAAAAATATGCTACGGCGTAACGCGGCGAAACAACAAGTTCTCGGAAGTGCTATTAGGCCAGAAACACTCAACGGAGACGACCAGCGGTGCTTCAGGGAGCCAACCCGAGGCGTACGAGCCGTGTAGGAGTGCTGTGTCTAACTGACACTCCGATGACTTGGTCTCGCCGGACGTTAACATTTAGCACATTTTCTCTTATCATGGGGAGCCGTTGGGTTTCAACATTTGCGATAACCATGCACATCTTGACCTAACCCAGGATACGATCGCAAGAGAATGGCCAAAGAACGCGGTATAAAGCGCTTATCTTATTTCGTATGCCGCGGGATGAGCGACTTGACGCGCTGGGCGAGCACGGCGGAAGGCTGGCGGCGACTCGGCATCGGCGGCGACCCAGAAACCAGGCGGGCGACCCTCTGAGCGCCGGGCGACCAAGCAAGCCGGCAGCGGGCGAAACACGACGACGGAAGGCGGCGACTTCGGGAATCAGGCGGCGACCCCGAAGCAGGCGACCCGACCTTCTGGCGCCGGGCGACAAGAAAACTGGCCCGGGCGAAGACGACGGAAGGCTGGCGACTCGGCACCTTGGCGGCGACCCGAGCCATCAGGCGACCGGCCTTACGGGGCGACCAAGAAACCGGGCGCCGGGCGAAAGACGACGGAAGGCTGAAGAGCAATGGCACAGCGGCGACCCAGAGCCATCTGGCGACCAGACCTTCGGCCGGCGACCAAGAAGCCGGGGGCCGGCGAGCGACCCCGAATCAGGCGACGACCAGACGAGGGCCTTTCGAGGAAGTAAGCCAACATCGTTATGCTTACCTGTAGCGTCTGATGCACGCTCACGAGAAGGTGAGTATGCATCTGGAGAGGTATCATAAGGTAAGCTTTAAAAACATTCTAAGCCCCACATGAAGTGTCTGGCTCGCCTGCTTTGGACCCTAAGTCCTTGTGAAATACCAGAATTGATCCGTGGCGCCATGTGCTCAAGCGGCGAGTTTCTGAGGGTGGCATTAGGCCGACGGCGCTCATGGTGACGCACAGTGCTTGAGGAGCAACCCGAGGCGTCGAGCAGCGTCGAGCCTCCTAGCACCGCCCCGATCGCCTAAGCCAAGTATACCCGAGCGTCGAGGATCGTCATGGACTCCACAAAGGAATTAGCAAGCGCGCGGAACCGGCGACATTTCATGCGCATATTCGCCACTCAAGGCACAATCGAAGAGGAATAATAATGGCGAAGCAAAAGAGTTTTTCGAACATGACCTTCTTGATCGCCACAGCACGATCGGCCGAGAGGGACGTACCTCAAAAGTGGCGAACAAAGCTATTGGTACTTACAATTCCCTAAGGGTAGAACTTAGGAGTACCGATGTTGTAGGAGTTCGTCGACTCCTCGCCGTCCTCGATGGCTAACCGTCCGCCGCCGAGATATCGAGACCACCTTGAAGGGCCTCCCACCGGGAGACAAATTATGTAACCTGCATGCGTCTGGATTGCAAGAAGACCGTGTCACCCACCGCCGATGTTCTCTCGGAGACCGGGTGGCGTGGTACCGCTGAGGCTCTGGCAGTAGCGGGCGGCGCGGAGAGCGACGATCCGCACCTCCTCCGAAGGTTGACATCTTCTCGCCGGAGATCCTCTTGGTCCTCTTCGTTGAAGGCGAGGCGCGGCGGCGGCGACAAATGGAGGGGAGAATGACCTCGGCGCCATACACCAAGAAGAAGGGTGTCTCACGGTCGCGACGGCCCGGGCGTGGTACGGCGACCACAAGACACCGGAGTTCTTCCATCCATCTTGCACCCGCTTGTGGAGTCGATCAAACGCCCTTGTCTTGAGGCCCTTCAGCACTAGCGCATTGGCGCGTTCCGCCTGACCGTTGCTCATGGGATGGGCCACCGAAGCGAAACATACCTTGGTGCCCATTTCTTCACAGAACTCCGGAAAGCCGCTACTGAACGGGTGCCGTTAGCCGGTGATGATGCGGTTGGCGACTCCAAAGCGGTGAAGATCCCGCATGAACTTAACGGCGGCGGCGCCGTGATGGCCCAAGATCGCCTCGGCCGACCCACTTGGTGAACTTGTCGATGGCGACGAAGAGGTGGGTGAAGCCCCCTGTGGCCCGCGGGAACGGACCCAGGATATCCAGCCCCCAGACCGCGAATGGCCAAGATAGCGGGATGGTTTGCAGAGCTTGGGCTGGTCGGTGGGTTTGCCTGGCGAAGAACTGACAAGCTTCGCACGTCCTCACCAGCTCGCAAGCATCCTGGAGGGCGGTAGGCCAATAAAATCCTTGGCGAAACGCCTTGCCGACTAGAGTCCGGCCGGACATATGGCTCCACTTTGCGCACGCCCATGGATATCGAGAGCAAGCCGCTCCCTCTTCCCGAGTGATGCACTTCAAGAGAACTCGTTTACGCTCTGGCGATATAGGTCCCCACCTACGTAGTATAGCACTTGGCCTTTCGTCGATGAGAGCGAAGGTCCTCACGGTTCCTCGAGGAGGGACCGGATGGCGCTTGCGCCGTTCCTTGACCCGGCCCACCTCGCCAGGCCCCTTCTCGTTAGGCGACTCGAGGCTGAGAGCGCCTCAGATGCGCTTTAGGCGCCGAGGTACGCTTCGGTGCTCGACCGGCCGGAGCCCTACCCGGCCGGGCGCACCCACGAGGCCGCAATGCTTCAGCCCACGGAGTGGCGGAGAGTCCCGCGAACTCCACGGTGGGTGGTCCGAAGAACGCAGGCGGCGTGCAAGTTCTGGGCGGGGTGGCCGCCTCCATGGCCACCTTCGACGCGACGGCTGCTCCACCGCTTCCGGGAAGCGCGCGCCGACCTGCAGGGCGAAACGCAGCGGTTCCTCGGCCGGCGACGGCAAGGCGCGCTTGGTCGTCGCTTCGCCCGCGAGATCTCGGTGCTGCGGATCCGCCATCTTCGATGCGGAGCTCGCTTCAATCGCGAACACCGAAGTCCGCCAGGAGTTAGCGGAAAAAGCCAACCACTAGCCCCTACAGCGCGCCCTCGCGGCGTATTCCACGAACAGTGCCCGTGATCTCTGAGCCGGGTTTTGTTGGCAGAGGCGTCTTGGCGACGGCTAATCGAGAGGGCGAAACCCTAGAGGACTCCCACGCGAGGGTTTCGCGCCTATGAACTAAGGAGAACAACCCATTTTACCTGTGTTCGGCCCCTTTGTAAGAAGGGTAATAACCTTACGCCCTGCTAGATTTCAGTATATGATGCTTTGAACTAGTCTGAGTTCTCGTGTTACAAGCGCATCCGCCACTTTCTCTAGTATTGCTTGGTCGTGATCTAGGATCCGATCCCCTTCCCCATGCACCCGAGGGCCCTTATATAGGCCAAAGCTAGCAGGTAGGTACAAGGAGGGCCATCATCTTGATCTAAATACATTTAATGCTTTCTCTCGTCGTCCCATTCCTCCACCTCATTAAATGCCTCGCGTGCCTTGCCCGTCCACGGATGGGACCCCCTTGTGACAGTAGGTGAGGCGTCGGAGGAATGGGCTTGTTGCGTAAACCCTTACTCGATAAATGCGCTCTGGCAGTTCGCTGCCGTTCGACACGCAGACGGCGGTGGAAGGAGCCTTCGAGGCGAAACCACCGTGTGCCCACCTTCTTGCTGTTTGGCGGGCGGCAGGCGTCCTCATGCCAATCGCGCCACCCGCCACGCGATCGGGCGCCGGGCGGCGTGGCGTGCTTCGCCACTCGCTGCGTCGGCGCCACGTGGACCGACGCCGGCCGGCGGGCGCGCGACGCCGCTTCGGCGGCGGCCGCCACGTGGTGGCGCCGGGCGAAGCGGCGTGTCGCCCACTTTCGCCGGGCGCCACGTGGCTGGCGCCGGCGAGCGGCGAGCGTCTTCGCCACTGCTCGCCGGCGCCACGTGGACCGACGCTGGCGGCGGCCGCGACGCCGCTCGATGGCCCGCCACGTGGTTGGCGCCGGCGAGCGGGCGTGCTTTCCGCACCTTTCGCCGGGCGCCACGTGGACCGACGCCGCTGGCGGTGCGTGATCGCCGCCCGATGGCCCGCCGCACGTGGACCGCACTTTATGCGGTGGAGGGTACCCTAGCGTATATCTGACGACAGCTTAGAAATCTATTTGCGATGTATTGTGCATCAATCAATAGGGAAGTGGAAAAAATGGTTAGCTTTGGCTGCATTTAGGTATAACACAAGTTTTCATACTTCATTAGGTTGTTCACCATTTAAAGTGCTATATGGATGTAAACCTAATTATGGAATCATACCCCCTGTGTTGTCGGATAAATTTGAAGAAGTCAGGGAAATGTTATTTGAAAGGGAACAATGTATTGAGATCATCAAGCAACAGTTGGCAGTAGCTCAAAACAGGATAAAACTTCAAGCGAACAAGAACAGGACAGAACGACGATTTCAAATAGGTGAGAAAGTTTTGCTCAATTTGCAGCCGTTTGCACAATCTTCATTGGTCAATTGACAATATCTTAAACTTGCATATAAATTCTACAATCCATTTAGCATTGTGGCAAAAGTTGGACAAGCTACTTACAAATTGGATTTACCATTCGAGAGTCACATTCATCCAGTATTCCATGTATCATAATTGAAGGCTTTCAACTTAAATTACACCCCTGTATTCTTAGAACTACCCAAATTAGTGGAATGGGATAGTAGTCCCACCGAGTCGGTGGAGATATTGGACAAGAGATTGATTAAAAAAAAGGGAATTCGGCAATTGTTCAAGGATTGATCAAATGGACAAGGATTTCAATAGAATCAGCTATGTGGGAAGATCTGGATGTCTTGCAGAACTGATTTCCTGTGGTAGTTGCTTGGGGATAAGCAACCTCTGAAGGGTGGGGCAATGTAAATCGGCCAAGCGATAGTGAAGAAGAACAATGAAGTCGATTGGTGTTTATACCGCTCAATGACTTCAATAAGTGACTATGGAGGGTATGGATTAGTGCTGAGATGGAACAGATGAGAATCCAACGATTAGTTGTCAAATATAGTAATGAAGAAAACATTGTAGCATTGTTTGTCATTTTCGAGCTGTAAAAGTTAATCTCGATTTCGGGATGTGGTGAAAGCGCGGAGGCGTGGCGGGTATATATACCATTGTAATAGGTAGAGGAAAAAAATGATTATGGCTTGATTAACACGAAATCTTTTTTCCCCTCTTCCAAGTTCTTCCCCTTTGCTCTCGTGTTCTTCCTGATTGCGTCCAACTCACGCCCCTGATCGTCCAGAGGCCACGGGTGTGACAGTTTGGTTGCATGTATCAAGTGATACATGTATGAGATGGTTTAAGGAAAAAGTTATTCATATGTTTGATTGCTTGAATGGAACCATCTCATCATGAATGTTGTGATACAAATTTGATGAGTGATACAAATTTGATGAATATTCCCTACAGATACTGAACCATTTCGTTCACCAAAAAAATATAACCAAATGGTACAAGATCATCTCATCCCATTCTACTTGGTACAAGCAACCAAACACACCCTAGAAGGCTTGGCGCCATGGAATCGTGCCCACCGACCATTCAACACGATGCCTCTGAGGGGATGCCTTGGTGTTCTTCAACACAACACCAACATCTAAAGAGTTGGTTCCGAAACATAAAGCCAAGAGGAACTACACCTAGTGGCAGCCTACTTAGGGCATATACAATGATATAGATGACGATTATCTGTAATACATCTCTATGTCATCTATAGATAGAACTAACAACAACTCATATAATAGATTGTATATAATTGCCTATAATAATCTCTTATAGAATTAATAAATTATCTATATAATGGTATGCACAATATAAAGTTATCTATAAAATCGTTTGTTAAATAGTATATAACATCTATCTCCATCCTTCTCTCTCTTTCACCCCCAACCAAAACCTTACATGGAATAGCTTATAAGACGGCTGACATATACCATGCCCCGTAGTTTCAGCCTCCCCACGCCGCGAGGGCTACAGACGTGAGGCTTCCCTTGAACAGAGCCGAGTATGCCAATGGTTCTACTGATCGTAAGTCACGCCTCTCTTCTGCAATTTTTTTTAGATCAAAAGGACATCAAAACCTTGATGTCCCAGTTCCATTAAGAAACTGAGGAGTAATTTTCAACAGTTAATAGTATCCACATAAGACCACATAGACCAAAACATCACCAAAACCTCGTCACCGCACAGACTTAGCAAAACTCCAGCCAACCATCAAGACCTGGAACCCTGATACCAATCACAACTCAACATCATAAGAAAACACCAACTCCCTGCTGACCTGACTCACACACCACCCTGAAACTCGCATTCCAGCTGACCAGAAGATAAACTCAGCACAGACATTTTAACAACTAACCATCAACCAGCTTGCTAATGAAACTCTCTCGCATCTTCAGATCTGAGACACTAACTCTAGCTTGCGCTTCAGGCTCATTCAACTTCTTACTGAGTTCAGCTCCCCAGGAACCAAAGGTAGTGGTGCTCGGAGTTTGTTCTCCAAAAACCTGCAAAACTGCTCCAGTTTGGGAATCATCACTTCCTTGAACAATGGTTTCCAGTCCTTCAACGCAATAATCCATCTTCTCTATACTGTTTTTACATCTATCCAACACTGAGGACGGAAAATCATGTCATTTCTATTATTGTGTACTTAAAGGGCAGAAGAATTAAACGGGAACTCCTGTTGCCTCTAAAGAAATGTGTTCTGTGGAGAAGAATTTCCATAATCATGACCAATGCCCAACTGGACCAAGCGACCTTCAATTAGATCTCAACCAGGCCCATGTTGCGCACTTGTTTTTCCAAGTTCCAACAGTTACATTGTTACAAGCAAAACATCGAACATATTTAGCAAGTACACAAAAAGCAGAAACTTTTTGTAGATGACAATGAAAAGAACCTAGCGTGGAAAAAACGTTACTACATGAATAACATGATCAAGAAGCTAATTAAGAAAGTTACAAAGCTATCTGATCCATTGCAAACATCTGAACTCGTAAGGAAAACAAGAAGTAGAATATGTTCAGTTTCATCAGAAAAACGGCCCATAATCCAGAATATGTATGAAGTAGAAAAGGGCAATTGAAGCTTCTTAAGGGAAGAAAGATAACAAAAACATTTTCTTACTGATATTTTAGAGTATATCCTGTCGCGAGCTACTGCAATTTCATGTTCTGAACTTCTGCCCGTTTGTCAAGATCGAAAGCATTCAATCTGGCCATCCATGAACACAAATCATAACATTTTATTGGATGTCATCCAAGCGTATGCCTTAATTGAACTAAACAGAGCGGCACAACACCAATCACTCATTTGAAATCAAGAAATGGCAAATCTCTATCCGACTCAAAAAGTTGTTGTAAATTGGCATATGCTAACTACCATACAAGTTTTCTTTAAATCAAATACTAGTTTTCCCTTTGTCTTTTTGGATCAAATGAGAAGATTTAATACATGGAGGATGCATGTGTCAGGAATTTCGTGTGTGCTCAAATTTATAGATGGGGAATTAAGGCGGAACGGAATACAAAAATAGAGGCCCATTTGGAATGGGAGATTTTTTTCGGATTCCTGCTGCAATTCAATTATTTACTACTCACTCTGTCCAAGTTTATAAGTCGTATTTCTTTTTAATACTAGCCATGTGCCCGTACGTTGCAACGGAAACTCAATTTGCGATAAAAAGTTTATTTGCAAAGAGCATTAACAGGTGGGTAATTTAAGAGCAGTGGTAAAGGTGAGTAATTAATTAAAGAGTAGTGACAAAGATGGATAATTTTGATGAAGTGGCGCGAGAAGAAAGTCTTGTTTTATATAGTAGAGATAATGGACGTTTGGAGCTCATTCCGTGATGATTAATTACCATATCTATTGAAACACCAACTTACAAAGGTAAACCGAACCCAAAAAATAAAATCGAACGAGAAAACATCGAGTAAAAAACAGGAGATACTCATGTACATATATTATAGACAATAACAAATTTGCCTGAAGGACTTATTGGATAGATGATCTGACAGAATTAACTCCTATTACAACGATTCGAGAGGGCGTCTCGAGCTTGTATGCATTCGCATCCGGCCGGCCAATCTTTCTTCTTGCTTTCATCCTCGTTCTGACGACAGGTAATGCCCACGTGAAGTCATCTTGAGCCCCCTTTTATTCCTCGAAAGAGAAAGCAAAGCTGACAAGAAGGATAAACGGGGGACATACCAAAAAGGAAAACAAAAAACTCTTGCTCTTCTTGTTGTGTGTACAGCGCCATGCGTCGATCTTTGGATGGATGGATTTATGCGGGGAGGTAGGACGGCGGCAGCGGCAGGCCGACGACCTTGCCGCAGCGGAGGCCGTTCTCGGGCATGTTGTACTCGTCCCTGAGTGACCTCGCCGGAGAGATGACGCTCACGTAGAGCTGCTCGCCCAGGTAGTGCCTCTCCCACATGTTGGACCTCAAGTTCCACATGCCGGCGTTGTCGAACGTCAGCATGATCGCCGTCCACGATCTCGGGTACACCTGGATCGTGTGCCGGCTCACCGTGTCGAGGAGGTTGTACGTCATCCTGCTCTTCGGCGTCCATGTCCCAGGTCCCATGCTGCACGCACACATGCATATATGGGTCAGAATTAGTTAAGCTTGCCATTATTGCCATGGTGTACGAATTTCTACCGATCGAGCCAAAGGTTTAGGTAGTTAGATACCCGGCGGCGAAGAAGGCGTAGCCGTTGAGGTGGAAGGTGTCGATGCTCTTCTCGGGGTTCTCGAAGACGACCTCAATGTATGTGCGGAACTCGGCGGTGATGACGTTGGAGGAGAGCTTGACGGGGGTACCCGCGGCGGGGGGCACGTCGCCGATGATGTTGTACTGGAACACCCCGGTGGTGGCGTTGAAGTACTCGGCAAGCTTGAGGGGAGTCTCGGCGTCGACGTGCGACACGCCGTTGAGGGCGTACCGGACCTTGCCGTCGACCTTGGCGCGGCTGGTGGAGAACTTGATGGTGCGGGTGATGTTGATCTGGCCGTAGTGGTAGGAGCCCTGCGGGTTGGGCCTGGCGGCGCTGGCCGTCAGATTCCAGCGGAAGGACCTCCACTGGTTGACGGACCAGGCCCAGCCACTGGGGCCTTCCGGTATCTTGGGCGACGGCGGGGTGTTGGAGCCGTTGTAGCGGATGACGGCGGTGATGGCGCTGGTCTCCTTCATGAAGCGGGTGGATGCTACGAGGAAGTAGTCGCCGGGCTTTTGGTCGGCGGCGACGAGGAAGGAGAGGCACTGGCCGACGTGGACGTCAAGCGAGTCGTAGGTGTTCTGCACGGTGTGGGAGCCCTCCATCTCGACGAGCTTGAGGATGTGGTTCTGGATGCGGACGTTGAGGGTCGTCTTGATGCCGACGTTGCACACGCGGTAGCGGTAGACCTTGCCGGCCTCCATGGTGTACATGGGCGGGTTGGCGGCGTCCTTCTCGTTCTTGCCGTTGATGAGGATGCCTGCGGGGCGGCCGATGCTCTTGCCGGCGTCGAGGTTGCGCGCCAGGACGGTGTGGTCCTTGGTGTACCAGTCGCCGACGAGGACGGGGTAGTCGCCGGCCGGCTCGTCGAAGGGCACGGGGATGAGCAGGCGGCTGTGCACACTGATGAGCCCGTAGCCTCCCGCCGCGCGCTGCATGCCGATGCTGGGGAAGTAGAAGAAGCTGCCGATCTGGTCCTTTGGCTGCCAATGGTACGTGAAGTTGGTGCCCGGCTGGATCGGGCACATGGTGCCCAGCATGCCGTCCTGCCACGAGTTCTTCCTCTGCTGGATCCCGTGCCTGCATGCATACATCGCATTGCACATTAATTGATCCATCTATCCATATGTCGCCACCAAATCGAGCTATGCAAACAACTCGATGCAGAATGATCGATCGGATCGTACCAGGTGAAGAGGAGCGGCTGGTCGAGCTGGTTGAAGACGTTGATGACGATGTTGTTGTTGGAGCTGCAGTTGATGGTGGGCCCGGGGAACATGTCGTTGATGAGGATGACCTTCTGGGCCACGCCCATCGGGGACCTGGTCCCGTACGTCACCTTCCACTCGAAGAAGTGGTACGGGTCCTCGGCGCGCGCCGCGGCGAGGAGCGCCGCCAGCACGAGCAGTGTGGCGGAGGCGCGCATCGTTGTCATCGGACGGTACCTCGCTGGCGGCGGAGGCTGATCTCCTCCTATGCTAAGCTCGATCTCTCCGGCCGGCTTGTTCGGTGACGCAACAACAACGGTCGATCGGTCAGGTATATAAGGTGATGGGCATGCAGAGAGCCGGGAGAGGAGTGGCTAGCTAGTGGCCGGGGAAGGGAGGCAAGAGGAAGCGAGGCTTATATGGGTCGAGGAGCCATGGGAAGGAGTGGTGCGCGCGCGTCCGTGCATGGTTGGTTTCCTCCAACGACCGCGATGCCCGCGCGTCCGCTCGCCTCGATCGGCACCGCCGATCTGGCATGGCTGGCTCCACCGGCTGCGGTGCGGGGGGACGTACGTTCGCTAGCTCTTAGTCTTGACTTATTCCTGCATCATGCATCGATCGTGCATAGCAATATGTACGGCGTCCGTGGCAGTAGGCAGAAGCTTTAAGCTAACCTTGGTTTGGGTTCGGTCGTGCTGGTCGCCAAAGTGGATATGGCCGTGGGTAGAAATGGGTGTCGTGTCGGATCGAGTCGGTTCGGTACGGACTCATCGTGCTTCGTGTCTGAACTGTGCCGGGCCGCGACGGCTCGTCGTGCCCTCCGTGCCGGGTCGGCCTGGCTCACCTTCAGCGAGCCTAAGCACAACCTATTTGTACTTCATACCTACTTCGTGTCGTGTCGGTCCAAATTCAGCCCATTTGCACTATTGTGACGAGAAGAAAGGAACTAAAAATACATGAAGTTAAGATACTTGACACAAATATTATAGAAAAAGAACTAAAATTTATTTATTCTTAGAACGAGGGGATATGCTGAACACAAGTGAGAGAGATGACAACGAGAAAGTGGGGAAGAGAGGCAATGGGGATTGAGAAAGATGGATGAACGAGGGAGAAATTGAGAGAGACGGGTGGGAAAGAAAGCTGGCCCGTCTCTCTCAGGTATCGACGGCGGTGTGGCGTTCATGCTATTGAGTATGTCCATAACACTCACGCTCTATGAGTCGGTGATCTTTATATTGAGCTTCTTTCTCATGTCCTAGGTCATCAGGCTCAACATGGTCCGTGCCATAGTGTTGTGTCGGTCCAGTACGGCCCATTTCATATCAGACCAAACTTCAAACCGTATCGTGTCTATCGTAGCTTAGATCGGTCCAAAAAAACCCGACTCGAGTGCCCACCTTTGAGCGTGAAAACGAGGTGATTATGGTATCTATCTATGGGCCGCGCGCCCTGGTTTGAGCTGCATGCGAAGGCGTCTACCGTAGACGCCAGATACGCGCGCGCGACAAGTTAACACCGTAAGCGAACAGATCGTCCTAGCTTTTCAAGGGTATTTCAAAATATTTGAATCCATAGAAAAGCGTCGAATATATTTACTACTTAGAATAAATTATTACTAACGAAAGCAGCAATTATGAGATGATGAAAATAACTAAAGCAAATCTACCGAAGCTAAAACATAAGAATCTAGCGTAGCTAAAATTTTAAGGAAGTTTGGTCCAACTAAGAAAAAAAATACAACCGTATAAGCACAAAATACCCTGCGGCCTGTCGTGATCCAAAATCCAAATTCAGTTTTTTGCTGCACGAGCACAAGGCATGATCCAAATCCAATTGACTAACACACAAGCACATGCGTAGAGGCGCTGGTCAACAACGAAGAACAATTGAAGTATTGAACGAACCAGTAGTGACTGCAAGTCTGCGACGTTCTATCTTTCTGCTGACTACGTGTACGTGGGCTAAAGAATACACGATGGGTTGGAGCATTGGTTGTGCCGTGGCATAACTATGCCAACTACTAGCTACGCCCCTGGAATCTAGGTTAAATAATCAAGATTTAAAAATTCCTACCTTAGTTTACTTATTACAGCTAAATATTAGATCAATCTAATATCAAATAGCACTAAATAATGCTATGTTGGCTCTCACCCTACAGTTCAATACCGGTCCTTTCACTGTTCTCCTCTGTCACAGGTCCATCAAGCTAATAAATATTTGCAGATCTTGCCCAATTTAATATAATTTCGCTAGCTACATCGAAACACCAAATCTAAATCCAAGTCTAAACAATTTATAATTATTCTAGACTAATTACCGATTGAGGAAGATGAAGAATATCGCGAAGACACAACCTTAGCATAGAAGTAATAGAATAAAAGATCGATCTATGTCTTAGGTTACAACAATATCCACACACCCAAAGAAAAAAATGATTACACACAAAGATCGGAGTTACACATGATTAGGACGGCTTCGAGCCGAGGGGGTTGTGTGAGAGCATCTCTAACAGTTCCTAATATTTAGACTCCCAATATTCTTAGATTGGGACCTTCCTAAAAAATTTTGGGTCTACAAAATACCTTGTTCTCCAACAGTTCCTATATTTTCTCCCAAAAACACCTTTGAATTGGTCCGGTGGGCCATCTGGTATGAAATAATGTTGATTGGGAGCGCGACAGGCGCACAAAAATGAGAGTCGGGGTGTTGTTTTTAGGCGTGCCAAAGTGAGGAGCTAGAAAGAGGAATGTTGGAGTACTTTTTGCAATTAAGCCCAAAATCGGGTTTTGGGAATGGATTTTGAAACCTTTGTTGGAGATGCTCGAGAGGCATAAAGGCAACCCTGACCGTGCTAGAGCTAGTGGGGCTCCGTGCTCTCGGCGACTTCTCTAATTGGCTAACCCTAGTCTTGCGGTTCCGACAAATTTCAAAGGAGTCCTAGCGCTGGCCAGCTCTTACCTCCTCGTCATTTTTGACAGGGGCTCTTCCTAGGGAGGAGTTGGTTCTGGAAGAAAGTCTTGGATTCAGCTATTTCAGGATAATGCTAAAGAGGCTTATCAGAGAGGTAATGTTGAAGAAGAAAACTGTTTTACGATTCTGAGAGATTTGGAGATGTTTGATACTGATGAGGAATTTGAGGGATCTAATGAGCAATGCTATGGTCTTCAAGAGCCTGTGGGAGTGTCAGTCTTAGAGCAACTGAAGCTGCCTCACGAAGATGACATACTGGATAGTGACTTGCACTCAGATATCTATATGTCTCGCAGGTTGAATGACAGCCATGAAAGAATTGGTGCAGTGGATAATGGTGGGTATGGAAAAGAAGTTGAAGATGCTGATACTTATTAGGGCAAGATAGTCACTAAAAGACAGAGACAGTGGGACCCGGTTCCCAGTCAAAGGAGAAGCAAGAGATTGGAAGATCAGGGGAAGACCATTACTGCGGAGGCGCGAGAGCTGCAAAGAACTAAAAATCGGATGGTGGTCGTCTTTGCTAAAGGCAAAAGCAGTAAAAGTTCTTTTATTTGTTTCTCAAATCATGAATTAAATTCTTTAGCTTGATAAAGTAGACATTGCAATGGGTGTTTCGAGTTGGAAATAGGTGAGAATATAAATCTTTGTAGAGATATTGATGCTAAAGAAGCGCTATCTCTCGAGAATCATGTCCTTCTTGGTGATGCTTCTTGTGAGAATGAATGTCCTGTTACTTGTTCTAGTGAGAATGATTCGATGAATAATATCTGCTTAACATCACCCTTGTGGCCTCTGAAGGAGGATCTCGGGGTGCATTCAGAGGTAGATGGATGGAAGAGCAGGTTGGTAAATATAAGCAGGGCAAGCACCTTGTAAAAGGTAAGAAGTAAAATGAGAGGTGTATTTTGGAATGTTAGAGGCCTAGGTCAGCAGGGAAGGCGCAATGTTTGACGGATCTTATTAGAAATCAATTTGTTGATTTTGTTGGTTTCAAGAAACAAAGAGAAAGTGTCGGTGTTTGAGAACCCGTGAGAGTAAATTTGTAGGTTTAGAGGGCTCTGGCGCTCCGCTCCTTGAATGGTTAGACCAAAAGGCGGGGGTCCACGAGTTATCTTGGTTCGGCGAACGTCCCTACTCGATTCAGCGGGGTGATCGGATGTTATTCATTCGGTGTATCCGTGTGTGTTACAAGCGAGGGTGAGCTCGGGCTCAGGCGCCTCGTGTCTGAGGTTACTCGGAGCGACCACGAGGGTGACTTCGGGGGTCTTGTGTTTAGGCGCCTAGCTCGTCCCCCGCTCCAAAGGGCCACACCTCCCCTTATATAGCCTGGGGAGGACGGTGGCGCGGAGGTTACTCGGGAGTGCGTAAAAGGAAAAAATGGATGGGGCTCCCCACGCCTTGGAGTCTGGTCTTTTGCCTCGGTGTCGATCGCTAGGCGGCCTTGGCGGGTGGTTGTACGTCCCGTGTTGGGTTGGTGAAGACGTAGAGGGACGGCTCGGTCCGCTCCTCCGGAAGCAGCGCTTTGCTCTCATCTTTGCGTCGGTAGCGTCGAGTGTCGACCGCCGAAGTGTCTCGGGAAGGCAGCGGGCGTCTGCCCGCTTCGATTATGACGATCGTCGGGTCGGTCGATCTGGCGACCAGTGAGGGCAGTTCGATGATCCGACATCGCCGTGGTGGAGACGAGCAAGGCTCGTTCGGGCTGCCGATCGGTCGGACCCATTGGTTAGGTCAACCACAGGTCCTCGTCGTTTATGGTCGCATGGCGCCCGGTCCTATCTCCTTTGGTCGGACCGCTCTCGGAGTCGGCTCGGTCGGAGTCGTGAGTCTCTATCTTTGGGCTTCGTTTGAGGCCAGGCGGCGGCAACCCGTCACGCTTCTCCCGGCGGCCCAGGGATACCTATCTCTGGTGATCGTCAATAGCCCCCGAGCCCCCGAACGGATCGGAGAGCCGGTCGGGGGTTTGCCCCGTTCGACGGGCGCTGGTCGACATGTTGCTCTGATACGGCCGGACCTCTGTGCCTTAGGACCGATCGATCGGTTTCTGCAATTTCCGGCGTCCGGCCAGTCGGGTCTGGTCGATTTCGCCCGGGTGCGCGCGAGCGCATCCGGTGGATGGAGCCCCCGAGCGGATCGGAGAGCGGTCGAGGCTCGCCCTCCGGGCGGCCCGGTTAGGGACCTCGTGCTCTGGTCGAGTAAATGCGATCTGCGCAAGTGCATCGGTTGAGCAGGCGGCCTCCTCGGTTCTGGTCGATGCATGCTTGCTTGGTCTTGTATGGCCTCCGATCCGGTGGATGGAACCCGGCGGATCGGAGAAGGCGGTCGGGGTTTTTCACTTCGTCGGGCGGCCATTCGCGTCGTGGCCGATGTACTGTAAGGTCGGCGTTGCGCCGAAAATGGATAAAGCGCTTCCCACGCTTCGCCCGGCGAAGGTGGCGGCGCTTCCACTTAATCGCCCCATCCGCGGTGTGGGACTGGAGGGTGAGCTAACGCGCATTTGCCATGCGTTGGCTTGAACGCCGTCTTTCGCCTGGTGATAAGCGGAGTTTGTCAAGTGGGCCTGGCGGCCTCCCGAAGAGAACCGTTCCGGCGGGCGTTATCCGTCGCGGCGTCCGACCCCACAGGGCGACCCATGAAACCTTTCTTTACTCGATCCGTGTCGGACTCTAGGTCGTCCGCCGACCCAGGCGCATTGGCCGCCACCGTCGGCAGGTTCCGGGGAGAGTGTGAAGTATGGTCTCGAACACGATTAAAGGTGATTGGGCCGTCCGCCGGCCCAATTGGAGGCCCGCTGGGAGCTCACCTTATCCTCGTCCCTCGCTCGATTTTTCGTTCGGGGTGATGCGTGCACCCTCTTGGTGCTCGGGCGCCCGGAGCCCACAGCACTCGGTCGAGCCCCGGACATAAGTTGGTGAGCCCTCTCGCGGCTTCCGGGACCGTAATGGCCTTGGCGTGCCTTTCTGCTGTTGCCAGGCGCCCTTTCGAATTCGGGAACGAGGCCCGAGGAGCGGTGCGCCACTCTGCCCGATGCGTGGCCCTTTCGCTGGCTAGCTGTCTGTCGAGAATTAACGAAAAGCGACCAAGGATCGGCGTCGTCTGGTTGGACCGTCCCTTGATCGGGGAGAAAGCGATATCGCTCCTCTTCGCGATCACTTTGTTGGTGGCCTTTGTCCGTGAAGCCAGGCGTTAAATCCTGTAAAAAGGGGAGCCACCGGTCGAATTCCTCCGCGTTGTCTGTTCTCAGCTGAAAGAAAGAAAGTCGACGCGGTTGCGAGAAGCCAAAAACCTAGGGAGAAATCCTCGCCTCGGCCCCTTCTCCGCTCATCGATCCTGCGCTTTCGAGATGTCATGGCCGGAGTGCTCGTGCTTGGCGCTCGCGTACTCGGCTTTGGCGAAGAAGCGATTCCTTCCCCGCGTGGCGTATCTCGGTGGAGGTGCGGCGAAGCCGCGACTCCGAACTGGCGGCAGCGAGATCGTCGTGTCGCGTCCTTCTTCGGCGCTTGATTCGGCCTCCCTCCACTCGTTTGTCGCGGACTTCTTCATTTTACAAGGTGGGCGCACCACGAATCCCCACGGCGTCTTTGCACATTCGCGATCTTCATCCGCGTCGCGAGGCCTTCTGAGGTTGAGCCCCATTGGGCCCTCTGGGTACTTCTTCCATATCTGCGGCGGCGAAGGAAAATCGGCGGGTCGCGATTGGCGCCGATCGTGGCGCCGCCATCGGCTTCGGTCCAGCCGGCGTCGGAGTACATCGATATAAGCGCCTTCGTCGAGCAGGGATGGCACTCGAATGGTTCTACATTGAACGTGAAGAACGGCGCCCGGCCTTCCTTTGGAGAAGGGCCGGGCGATGCCTTGTCGGCGTATTCCACGGCAGGCCGAGCCTACGGGCGGGTTTTTGTTCGATAGGGGGTGGCCGGTGGTTGGCTAACCCTAGCGAGAAACCCGGCACCTCTCACACTAACGAGCTCGATGTCTAAATTCAGATGAACACAGCGATTTTTACCCGAGTTCGAGGCCCCCATGGAGAAGGGTAATGACCTTACTTCTGCTTGAAGTTGGATTGCCTCTCGAAAAATTCGTAACCAAGTTTGTGGGTGACCAGGCTCTTCTGTTGAGTCTCTCCTCTATCTTTTCCCTAAGTGCCCTTATATGCACGGGCTTACATGAGCAGTTCGGAGAGCCGTCCTCATGCCTATCTTACGCGCATTTATTACACTCTTGCCTGTTGTCCCGTTCCTCGGCGCTAATTAATGCCGGCGCATGCGTCGCTTCGGTTCTTCGGAATGTGACCTCTCGGTGACGGTAGGTGAGAGGTGTCGAGAACGGGCTCAGCTTGAATTCCTTGGGACCGACATGCACAGGTACAATAGGCTCGCCGACCTGATCTGTGGCGAAAAAACTTGGGGCAAGCCGCATTCCACCCTTTTGCATGGCGGCGGAATAAGCAGGCGTGCTCGTCACTTTGCCCGCCACGTTGGGCGGGCGCCGGCGGCAGGCGTGATCACCCACTCGCCGCGCGCGCCACGTGGACCGGCACCGGGCGAAGCGTGCCGCCGCCGCTTCCGCCGAACCGCCACGTTGGTGGCGCCGAAGCGGCGTGATCGCCCGCTGCCGCCCGCCGCCCGTGGGCCGGCACCGGGCGGCGTGCCGCCCGCTTTGCCGCCAGCGCCCACGTTAATGGCGCCGGCGGCGAAGCGTGATCGCCCACTTTCGCCCGCCGCCACGTGAACTAGTATCCAACAGCGGTGTAAGCACCCACACGCTTGCTAAGGCGCCACGTGGGCCGCGACGCTTTGTGCGGCGAAGAGGGTACAGTGTATAATCGCCGACAGCCCTAAATGGAACGCGGCCGGACGCGAAGAAGAAGAGGAAAATGGAGGTGATCCTCGGCGACTTCGGGTCTGGCGGCGGGCTCGACGAGGCGGCGCTGTCGTCCCTGCGTTCATGGCGAGCAGCGTCCAACCCCTCATGGGCCAGGCCTCGCCCAATGTTGAGTGCGTGGGAACATCGGACCCCATGAGGATGGAGCATTCGGACCTCCCTCGTCGGAGGTTGAGGCTCGGGTGGCGGCTCCTGATCGTGAAAACCCGCGGTGGCGGTCGTGGCGCTCACGAGCCTTTGGGTGAAAACCCCAATCTGCAGTGTCAGGCGGCTCTCGGCTTCCTGAATCCTTCGTCTTAATTCCTTGTGTTTTGACTGAGCAGAAGTTCCACCCCCTTCGGGGCTGCTTGGGGCATCCTCCGGGCATGGTATCCGGGAGAAGGAGATGAAATGGCCCGTAAAAAGCCGCTGGAGAATCCGCTCGAAAAAGCCTGAGGAGAAGCGGGAGGAAGGAGAAGAGCCAGCTCGGCCATGGCCTTGGCCGAGGACGCGTGTCGAAGCGACCGCCTCTCCTCGTTTGGCGAAGTCGTCCTCAATGACAGTAGAGATCCATTGACCGTCTGAAGCGTCTGATTTGAGTTGTCGTTGGCGGCGATCCGGGCGTTAATCTGAAGTCGTCGTTAGGGTGCCTAAGCGGGGCCTCTGCGCCCTCGAGGCGCAGGTGGCGGCTATGGCGCGGTGCGAACGCGGAAGGCGAGCGGCGACTCGGCGGCGCGTCTTTGGCCAGCCGGCGAGAGATAGCCCGTCGCGACGAGATTCGACTCCACACGCGGTTCTCCTCTCCATGCTCCGCCACCTTCGAGCATGGGGAGGAGCTGGAGGCTAGCGGGTGGAGCTGAAACGAACAGTTCAAATTGCCACCGCCATCATCGCTTCGGGCTTACTCGGGCGAGGCGTTGGAGGGCTGCCCAGAGCCCTCCGGGCCTTCCGCCCGAGAAGAGGCGGAGGTTGCCGCTCTGGCGGCTGATGCGTCTTTGGCGTCTTTGCGCCCGGCCGGCGGCTCCTTTGTGTGACCACCGTCTCCCACATCCGAGGCGACGCGAGCCAAGCCTTGACGGGCAGAGCAGTCGGGAGGCGGCGGAGTGCTGTGTGAGGGCGGCGCATCTGGAGGTCTCGGACAGCAGAGACCGTCTGGCGGAGTCTCCGGGGAAAGCGACAGGGGCAGCCTTTCTTTGGCCCGACCCTTAGGGGGCCGCGCGCTTCGCCCTAAACTCGTCGTGCGGCGAGGCATCTTGGGCAGGGGCGGCTCCTTCGTCTTCGTTGTCGGCCTCTTTGTTTTGAATTTTGCGCTCTTTTACGCTTGGGACTTGCACAAGTTGTATCTTTGTTTCGTTCCTTTCTTGTAATGGACACCGTGCTTTTCTTTTCGAATCCTGTCGTTCATTTCCTGTGCCGATCCTTTGGTCATTAGTAGCGCTTCTTGAGACTCCTTCCTTAACCGTCAGGTGGATTGGCAGACACGGAGAGCCCTTGCGCCTTGCGGACCACTACTTTAGTAGTCGTAGTCAAGAAAACTACGGAGTTTTCACAAGGCGTGAACCCGTAGTGGTCGTGAAGCGGAATCCTTCGCCGGAGGACCTTGGGTCGACTTGGGCACCACGCATAGCGAGGTTCGTGGGATAAAGCTCCGGCGAGTTCGCGCCCGCTTGGGTAGGGTCGACCAAGAAAATTAGTTTCAGGAAAAAGCGCCTAAGCTTTTCGATGTTCCAAGCGTTTGAAACAATGTTGCCATCGTCTCTTAATCGATAGGTCTTGGGGCGAATTACCTCCACAATGGTGAAGGGCCTTCCCACGGGCTAGCTTGTGCACCTTAGCGTTGGGTGGACTTGGCGCAGACCAAATCGCCAATGTTGAAGGCTTCGACGCGGACTTGGCGACTCGATATCGTCGCGGCGTCTGCGATACTGGTGATCGGAGGACGGCGTCGTCGCGTGCCTCGTCGGTAGGGGTCGGCGGCGTCTTCTTGTGGTCGAGTCCGAGCTTGGTGAAGTCCGCAACCTTGGAGTGCCGTACTCGGTCGGTTGGCAAAACGACCTCGGCGCGAACACGGGAAAACGGCGTAAACCCGGTCGGCCGGTCGAGTGGTTCGCGAGCTCCAAGGGCGGAGGCGCAGCTCGGTACGCCATCGCCTGCCGACTTCTTCGATCGGTTGAAGATTCACGGCGAGCCCTGCGAGATCATGCCGTTCGCCCTCGGCTGGCCGTTAGTGCCGGGTGGGCGACGGCGCCCGATCGGCGGATGTTGAAGTCGTCGCGAGAACTCGAAACTCCTTCCGTAAAGCTGCGTACCATTGTCGGCGATGATGGAGTTGGGACCCCAAACCGTTAGATGATGTCGCGGAAGAAGTTGGCGCTGCTTGCGGCGTAATAGTGGCGACGGCCGCCTCTATCCATTGGTGAACTTGTCCACCGCGGCGAAGAGGTGCGTGGCGCCCGGGCGCCTTTTGAAAGGTCGGCGTGTCGAGTCCCGGACATGACGGCCATGTGATGGGGATTGTCTCGAAGGGCTTGGGCTTGGGCGGTCGTTTGTCGAGCAAAGCGGCACCCTTCGGTGCGAACAATTTGCTTTCGGCGTCGACAGCGGTTGGCGATAGAAACCTTGACGGAAGGCCTTCCCACGAGGATCGTGGTGCAGCGTGGTGACCACACACCCGCCGTGGATGTCGGCAGCGGCTCCTTGCCTGGTCGGTCGGGATGCGCCGGAGGACCCACGAGGGACTCTTCTTGTAAAGGTCTTAGTTGACGGGACAAAAGACTTCGCTTCGCCCGAGGCGCCGACCTCGGTCGGTCTGGAGGGAGGTCCCATTAAATCAGCGATCGATGTAGGGCTTCCTCAATCTGGTTCGACCAAGCACGCGTCCGACTTCGAGTCGGATAGCGGCGCATTCGGTTGATTGGCGGTCGGCTCGGCCGGGCTGGGTGGCCCGGTCGGTGGGTCCAGTCGGATGGACGGCTGGTGGAGGTCGTGGGCGAAGATCCCGGTCGGGACGGGGCCCTTGCCAGAAGCGAGGTTGGCGAGGTAGTCGGCCTCGCCGTTGTTGCGCCGGTAGCTGTGGTGGAGCTCGAACCCTTTGAACTTCTCTTCGGTTTTCGCGCCGGCGGCGATGCGCCGCCATGCGTGAATCTCGGGGTTAAAGGCCTTCATGACTGATCGACCACCGCTTAGGTCGCCCGTATCGTGAAGCCGTCGCCGCGCGCCTGGGTCGGCGGCGATCCGAGAGACCGTTGACGAGGGCCGTGCTTCGGCGGCGTTATTAAATAACGTCGAAGAAGCGATCGGACGGCATATTGGACTTTGTTGCGGCGGGAAGCGAGCGACCCAGCGCGGCCCCATTCTTGGTGTAGGATCCGTCGAAGTACATCGCCCGATACTCGGGATCTTCAAGCACGGAGGGCTCTGGCTTCATCCACTCGCCCGAAGTCGGCAAGGGCTTGGGACTTGATCGCGTCTTGGGGACGAACGAAATGTCGTGGCCGTTGAGCTCGAGTGCCCTTGGCTATCCTCCCGGCGTCGCGGTTGTGGAGGATCTCGCCCGGCGAAGAGGATTCTGACGAGCGAGGGTGTTGGCGAAGTAGTGGATCGATTTTCTCTTTGCGATTAGCACCGCGTAGAAGTAGTTTACGCACTGCGGATAGCGGGCTTTGGACTCGAGAGTACTTCAGCGAAAAGTAGGCGGTGTCGCTGCACTTTGGTAGCGGCCCTCTTCGTCCGCTCGACGACGAGTGCCGCACTCCACGACTTGGGTTGTGGCGGCAATGTAGAAGAGTAGAGGCTCACATGGTATTGGCCTTGATCGGGGCCGGGGTGGCGTCGGAAGACCTTTAGTTGGTCAAGGGCCTCTGAGCTTCCGGGTCCAAGCCCAAGCGGTCGGATCTTCTAAGCGGTTTATAGGCGGCATTCCACGCTCGGTAGGCGAAACAAACGGCTCAAAGGCTGCGAGCAACCGTCGACTTTGGGCGCCCTTTAGGTCGGCGATCGGGCCCATCCTCATGATTCTTGAGATCTTCACGAGTTGGCCGATCGCGTTCGGATATCATGAAGCCGAAGCTTCCCCGGGGACCCGAAGAGCGCATTTTTGGGGTTAAGCTTTATCTGGCGTCGGAGGTTCGTAAAAGTTTCTTCAAGGTCGGCGAAAGGTCGCCCGCCTTTCGATCTTGGCAGCGATGTCGTCCACGTGAACCTCGATGTTCTGCGATCTGGTCGCCGAAGCAGGTGTACATGCACCGTTGATATGTAGCACCTGCGTTCTTCCGGACCAAAGGGCATCGTCACGTAACAAAAGCGAGCCGAAGGGAGTGATAAAAAAAGTCATGGTGGTCGGACTCCTTCGCCGGGATCTGGTGATACTTGGGAGTAGGCGTCGAGAAGGAGAGCAATTCACACCGCGGTGGAATCAACGACACAGTCGATCTGAAGGCAGAGGAAAATGGTCCTTGGGACCGCCTTATTCGAGCCGTGTAATCAACACATCCTCCATTGCGGACTTCTTTTTACAAAGGCGGGTTGGCAAGCCACTCGGGGTGGCGTACCTCCTTTATGAACCATGCCTCCAAAAGTTTGGCTACTTCTTCGCCTATGAGCCTGCGCTTTTCTTCGTCGAAATGGCGCAGGCGTTGGGCGACCGGCCTCGCGCCGGGTCGGATATTGAGGGTGTGCTCGGCGACCTCCCTTGGGATACCGGCATGTCGGAGGTCTTCGAGCGAAGCGTCGGTTCGCCGAGAGGAAGTCGTGGCGCTTTCCTATTTGGCGGGGAGGCGGACCCTACCGTCACGGTCTTAATCCAGGTCTTGAGGTCGATCATGCCCTCTTCGTGTCCTCCGCGGACTCGAAGAATCCGGGCCCCGACTTACTGGGGCCAGGGACGGACCCGGAGGCCTCCCTTCGGTAGTCGTCGAGCTCGGCGGACGCGATGACCGCCGAAGCCAACTCATAGCTACCGCTTTCGCAGTTGAAGGCAAAATTGGAAGGGCGAGGCCCGCGGTAATGATGCCCGTGGCCAGGAATCTTCGACTTCAGGTAGATGTAGTTGGGGATCGCCATAAACTTAGCGTAACATGGCCTCCCAAGATGGGCGTGGTAGGAGCCTTGAATCCCACAACCTCGAAAGTGAGGGTTTCGTCACGAAAGTTCTCGGGCCCCCAAGGTGACAGGCGGTCGACCTGCAGGGGGGAAACTGGCTGCCTGGGATGACACCGTGGAAAGGTGCCTTGCTCGGTCGTAGGGTCGAGCGCGGCACTCCCAGGGCGTCGAGCGTCTCAGCATACATGATGTTGAAATTTCTTTGCCCGTCCATGAGCACCGCCGTGAGGCGCTTGACCCGCGATGGGATCGATGTGGCGGAGTATCTTCGAGTGCGGGATGTGGTCGGGGTGATGCCTTTCGATCAAAGGTGATCGGAGACTCGACCACCGAAGGTACCGGGACGCCGGTCACAGTATGCACCTCATGCGGTGGCGAAGCTTTTACCGTCGCTTGTCGGAAGCTCTGAGGCCACCGAAGATCATGAGGCATCCGTCGGGTTAAAGGAACCCTCCACCTTTTCTTCCCGACCTCGGCATCGGTCGCGCTTCTTTCCTTTGCCCGTGGCTGCGGGGTTTCGGAAAACGCCTCGGGACTTCGCGATCCCGATATTTGTGTAGCCGGGTACTCGTGATCACGGACAACGGCTCTCCATCAATTTTTCGAAGTGGTCGGGCGCCCGCCGCGCCTGCTGCTTGTCAGGGCGGTCGGCGGCGGCGACCGTTTGGTCCTCACGGACCTGCTTTCCCTTTCGCCTCCGTTTGTCGGAGCGTCGGAAAAAGCGGCGGGCTCGGGCAGTTCTCGTTTAGCCTTCCCTTTGTCGAAAATGGCCCCGCGACCTCCTCGTCGGGGCGTGGTTGGTAACAACGTCGGCGGCTCCTTGGTGGTCTGGGTTTGGCGCAACCCGGCTTGTGGACCAGGCTCGCACGTTGTGCCATAGATGAATGCCCCCACAACATCGGCGTTCGCGATGTCGGGGAAGTTCATTACTTGTTGGGAGAAGCCTTGGGATGTAGTCCGGGCGTTTCTCATTTCTTTGCTGCGACTTTTTGAGGTCTAAGAGTTCGGGCGGCTTGTAAGTGCCACAGAATTCCGACGGCGTTCTTCAAATCGGCCTAGTTCCTAATAGTCCCGGCGGGCAGGTACTCGAGTCAGGCTCGGGCTGAGTCCGCCAGGTAAATGGGGAGGTACTGAATGATAAAAAGATCATTAGTAGCTCCGCCGGCTCGATAGGCGAGTCGGTAGTCTTGAGCCAAACAAGGGGTTCGTGGCCCGTGTATTTAGCTATGTTGACAGTGCGGAATGGGCGGAAATCAGCCGGATTTCCGGAGAATCTGAGTCGAGGACGCCGGGCTCGCGGCCGTGATCGTGGCATGGCCGTCCGCGATCCGCGAACGACCCAACCCAGCACCGACCGACCTCTTCGCGGCGAGGTGTCGCGATAATCGTGGCGTTGCGAGGCGTTGTCGCCGGGGTGTGGGAGGCTGGGGCGTTCAACGGCGGCAGCGGCTTTCACCGGCTTCGTGGCGAGCAACTGCTTTAGCGACCAAGGGGGACCTCGAGTGACTAAGCGCGGGGTGGTACATATGAATGCTGGCGTGCTCTATCGGCTCCGGAGGTCTTTGGTAGGTAGCCACGGCCTCGGGTTTGCTTCGGCTCGGGGGCCGTGAACAACATTGTCTGGCCATGGCGAGTTTTAGCTAGGAAGGAAAACACGGTCGCGACGACGGTTCTTCTGCCGATTCTCGCTACTGGCCAGCGCCTGGCGCTTGTATGCCATGCCAGGGCCAGTGGCGTGGCGTGCTTGGCCACGACGGGTCGACCCTCGCCTTACCAAATCGGGCGCGCAACTCCGATTCAGCTGAGAAGCTCGTCGTGGTGGATCTGAGAGACCCATCTTGGCCATCTGCGTAACCTCCGACGCCGGGCGCCGGTGGCGAGCTTCTGCTCGGGAAATGGCGGCCGGCCCAGTTAACTCGCCGACCACGTTGCATTCGTGGGAGTGCGGTCCGTCGATGGTCGCTCGTGTCGGAGCTAGAGTCGGTGTCGAAAGAACTCTCGATATTCGTGGAGGGAGGTCGTGGCGTGGCGCCATCGCCCGCAAACGCGATCATGAGAAGGTGGTAGCGTCGCTGCCTGCGGACATCTGTGGCGCCCTGCGGCGGCGGCGGTGTCTTGGCGGCGTAGCCGGCCAAAGCGACGCAGGTCCTCAAGTCGAAGGTGGTTGAGGGCATGGGCGGCGAGGTCGAGCGTCCGTGGGGCTGGCAGGAGGAGCGGCGAGGCGAGCTCGAGCTCTCCCGCCATGGTGACGCAATCGAAAAAAGCAAAGCAGATTCGGCTCCGGCGCGCAGCGCCGCCGTCGGTGGTGGGAGCCATCAAGGAGACAAATGGGAATCGGAGATCTTGATGGCGCAGGGCCCTACAGGGCGCGCATAACTGCCGATGTTTCGAGAACCGTGAGTAAATTTGTAGGTTTAGAGAACTACGCGCTCCGCTCCTTGAATGGTTAGACCAAAAGGGGGGTCCACGAGTTATCTTGGTTGAGCGAGAACGTCCTACTCGATTCGCGGGGTGATCGGATGTTATTCATTCCCGATGTATCGGCGTCGTGTTACAAGCGGGCGAGCTCGGGCTGGGCGCCTCGTGTCTGAGGAGTTACTCGGAGCGACCACGAGGTGACTCGAGGTCTTGTGTTTGGTTGCCTAGCTCGTCCCGCTCCAAGGGCCACACCTCCCTTATATAGCAGGGGAGGGCGGTGGTGCGGAGGTTACAGGAGTGCGTAAAAGGAAAAAAAATGGATGGGGCTCCCCACGCCTTGGAGTCAGGTCTTTTGCCTCGGTGTCGTCGCTAGGCGGCCTTGACGGGTGGTTATGCGTCCGTGTTGGGTTAGTGAAGAGCGTAGAGGGCGGCTCGGTCCGCTCCTCCGGGAAGCGGCCTTTGCTCTGTCTTTGCGTCGGTGGCGTTGAGGTGTCTCGGGAAGGCGCGCGGCGTCTGCCCCTTCGATTGTGACGATTCGTCGGGTCGGTCGATCTGGCGACGATGAGGGCAGTTCGATGATCAGACATCTGCCGTGGTGGAGCGAAGCAAGGCTCGTTCGAAGCTTGCCGTCGGTCGGACCCATTGGTTGGGTCAACCACAGGTCTCGTCATTTGTGAGTCATGGCCGGTCCTATCTCGCTGGTCGGACCGCTCTGGAGGTCGGCTCGGTCGGAGTCGTGAGTCTCTATCTTTGGGCTTCTCGTTTGAGGCCAGGTGGCCATGACCCGTCACGCTTCTCCCGGGCAGCTGGGATACCTATCTCTGGTATTCGTCGAAAAGTTTTAGTGATTCTTTTCTAAAAGCCATTAGTGGTAATAAAAATTTTAATTGGCATTGGCTTCGACCAAATCACTGCGGTGGTATTTTTGGTTGGTGTTAATTCTGATTTGTTGGAAGTTCTTCATGTTGAAACGAAGAATTTCTTAGTTAATTGTTCGGTTAAGATCAAAGGCGATTTTGTTTGGAGAAATTTGATTCACGGTGTATGGGTCTCCTTATGAGGATGGTAAAATGTCTTTTATTTCGAACTTCATGAAGTTTTTGTGGAAGATGATCATACTCCAATTATGTTAGGAGGTGATTTCAATTTGGTTAGGTATCAATCAGATAAGAGTAATGGGCGAGTTGATCAGAGATGGTGTGATAGATTTAATAATTGGATTGATATATGTGGGGTCTTATGGAATTTCCTTTGTCTGGAAGACGTTTTACTTGGACTAATAATCAAAATAATGAGATCAGGTCTGTGATTGACAGAGTATTTTGTAGCACCTCTTTTGAAGAAAAATTTCCTTTAGCAAATATTTCTGCCCTTGCTAAGATTGGTAGTGATCACACTCCTATTATGTGGGAGTGTAGGGTCGAGGATGCGCCTAGAGGGGGGTGAATAGGCGTTTTACGAATTCGATCGCTCACTAAACAATCCGCTCTAATACACCTCTAAGTCAAAACCTAATCAAAGATATATGCGAAAGCGATAAATAGGTTTTGACAATTAAAGCCTAAATCAACTAGGCTCACAAGTGCACTAACTAAATTGAGTCTCTACACTAGAATTGCTATGTTGAACAAACAACTAATACTAAGCAATTCTAATTACAATCAAGCAATTGAACAATATACAATAAATGTAAATACTTGAAAGTAAAAGAGACAAGAGGCAAACGATGTTTTTCCGTAGTGTTCGGAGACTTGCCGGTCTCCCCTAGTCCACGTTGAGGCAAGCCCAAACCCTTGGACCGGCTCCCGCTCGAGCACCCGCCTCGTTTCCACTAGTCGTGGTTTTTCACGCTTTCGCGTAGGCTCAACCCGAACCTTCACAAACTTCGCTGGGGCTTCTCACAACCTTGAGAGCTCTCGCGCACGACGCCTACGTCGTCTAGGAGTCGGCAACCTCCAAGAGTAATAAGCCGCTCCTTGCTTGAACTTCACCGAGCACAACGAATGCGCTCCCGGTGATCATCTAGTGCAACACATGCACATAGGCCTCCCTCAAGTGCAACACATGCACAAGAGGCTCTCAAACCACTCCTAATTGCAACACATGCAATTAGTCTCACTCTTTGCTCAAGAATCAAGTTTGAGGAGTGCAACATATGCAACCACCTCCCATAAAACTCACAAGAACACCAGCACCCTGCCCCAACACCCCAAGGCCTCCTTTTATAGCCTCCAAGCCAAAACTAGCCGTTGGGGGTCGAAATGGGCAGAATCAGCATTTTCCAGTCCGATCGGACCCAGGCCGGTCCGATCGGCCCTCACGACCAACGGTCAAAATTGGACCGTTACGGCGGTCAACCCAAAACCGTCGGTCATGCCGGACGCCGTTGATCGCCTTGAACCAATTTCGGCAAAACACCCTTACGGAGAAAATGCAGGAGAAGGACCGGTTGCCGAGGTCCGGCGCGCACCGCCTGATCGGTCGCTTCCCGCCTCAAGCAAAGCAGCCAGGCAAAAACTCTTCTCTGGAAAAATCGCACCGGCCGGAGGCGGGTGGACCGATGGTCCGGTCACCTTGAGAGGGCGGTCGCCTTTTTACCACACAACTCAGGTTTTTCGCGCAAACTCTTTTCCGAAAAACCAAAAACCATTCCTTGAGCCATAAGATGATCAACACATAATCATACACATGTGCAAAACACATTTGCACCAATTTAGCTCATGCTCAAGGGATTCCAACCAAATTTGCAAAAACGCATTTTGCAATCAACTCCAAATCTATTTGCAACACGTATTAAGCAAATCAAACTCGAGTTTATGAGATTAATCCCCCTAGCCATGTGAAGGTCAACACGAGACCCAGTCAACTTGCCAACACCCGTTGCAAGCCCTACTCACATGCTCTCGGGATTCCGGACTCATAAACCTTAGTTTATTCGCACAACGAACTTGCAAATAACTCAATGAACATATTTCATGCTTGAGCACTACTCTTTGCAACACATGCAAAAAACTACCTCCAAGCAACACCAACTCAAGGTGCATGAACTCTCTAATTGCAACACATGCAATTCCCTAGTTCCATGCAACACCAAAACCAAACTTCAGCTAAAACCAAATCACACGTATGAGCTCTTTACTCGCAACACATGCAAGCCTCTAGCTCCATACAACCACACAAATACCGAATCATGCTTGAGCTCTCTCCTTTTGCAACACATGCAAAACTTAGCTCCAAGCAAACACAAGTTTTAGAAAGATTTGTTTTGAACGAAACCAAAGCGTGAGGCTTCAACATTTGCAACACATGCAAAGTGAATCTTCACATAAAAATAACAACGATATAGCTTATCCCATTTGCAACACATGCAAATTAAAGCATTATGCGAAAACCAAATGCATATGCTCTTCCTCTTTGCAACACATGCAAATCAGAGTATAAACCAAACACAATCAAGCATAAGCTTAACCCATTCGCAACACATGCCAAATGGTTAACCCTTATGTAGAAACCAAATCCAAATGGTTTGAGCTTGAGTGAACACGAAATGAGATCACCAACACATGATGAAGCTCAAGTTAGGAGACAACCCCTCTTAATAGTACGGCGATAAAAATCTTAGACTCAAAGACTACAAAGTCCTTAGCCTATCTAATTATACCTTTGCCGCCGCACGCAAGCAATCCCCTTTGGGGTCTTTATGATCATCACTTTGATACTCCCCCGGGATCTTCACTCGACTCCTCTTTATCTTCGAGATCCACTCTTGACGCCCATCACCTCATGATGCCGTCCTTGTCCCGTTTTCATTCATCTCATCCATCTTTGGACCTAACTCAATCACAACTTATAAAATAGTTAGTCCAAGATGCATGATTGTCTCAATTATCTCTTGCACTCCATTAACACATAATGGATGCCTTTAGATCAATTGAGCACAACCTAAATCAATTTGAATGATTTAAATGAGTCTTAAGTACAATAATGCAACTCATGCTTTATTATACTTAAGAACTTATTCATTTGTCCTCAATTAATCACGGAACACCATCAACACATGATGAAGTGTTCTTTAATGATTAATAAGACAAATGAACTCAATTTAAATTATCATTTAAATCGATGTGAGTATATATTAACTACACAAGTTTTCATATACTCATGTTGATGAGAGGTAATGATCCATTATGTGTAAACTATATGGAAATGATCATTACACTAAGTCATCGACTATAGAATACACCCCACATGTATATGTGCATAAGTATAATTGACTTGGAGATAATATGCACATATTCAATTTGATCATATTGGAGTATATCCTATATTACCATGAGTATACTTATAACTAGACAATTCAAATATATACTGAAGGCTCTAGTTTCTTTGTCTTGATCCTTATATGTGTCAATAAAGAATAAATCAATACAAAGAGACTTTCAAGTTAAACTACAAACTCCCCCTAAGTATGTGCATCCATGTAATATATGGATTGGGAAACATGATGCACATTTTGTGGTTAATATAATGGGGACATTTATACTTTAACTTGAATCCAAAGTATGCACTTTAATACTAGAAGGAATACGTATACATATCTTGGGTTTTCCATTTTTCATCCAAATATGAGACTGCTAAATATATGCTCAATAAAACATGTCAGTCTCATAAAGATTAGGTTTGTCATTAAACACAAATTAAACATTAATTAACATCAATCACCAAAACCAAAGGCTCTTGAACTTACAGGGAGTCTGGGGAAAACATTAAGCATGTTAAGCCTAGTTATAAATTTGAGAAATGGTGGCTTTTACATGATGATTTTAGTAAGGTTGTTCATAGAGCTTGGGATATTCCTAAAAGGGATAATGCTATTGATAATTGGCAATGTAAAGTTAGGAATTTGAGGAAAATAACCAAAGGTTGGAGTCTTAATGTGGATTCCGAAATCAGGAAGAAGAAAATATTGTTGATAAAGGAATTTGATGATATAGATGTTATGGCTGAATCTAGACTTCTTTCTACGGATGAGGAGAATAAGCTATCTTCTATTAAACAAGAAATCAATAAAATTTGGACCATGGAAGAAATCAAAGCGAGACAGCGGGCTAGGGAGAAATATATTAAAGAGAGGGACAGGAATACTAGATACTTTCATGCCGTTGCTAATCAAAGGAGAAGGAAAAATATTATTAGTGTTCTTGAAGGTCCTGATGGTCCGGTTCGGGACACTGAAAAAATGTTGAAAGTTGCTCGTGATTACTATAAGGCGTTGTTTGGGTTTGAAAATAAACCTAACATTAATATTGGTGATAATTTTTTTAATCTGGAGGATAAGATTGAGGATGAGGAAAATAAAATCCTGGAGGCTGGGTTTTCTGAAGAAGAGGTTAAGAAAGCTGTTTTTGATTTATATTCAGATGGGGCCCCCGGTCCTAATGGTCTTCCTTTCATTTTCTATCAGAAGTTTTGGTATATTG
The DNA here is from genome assembly GCA_036346375.1 of Guadua angustifolia. Taxonomy (NCBI): domain Eukaryota; kingdom Viridiplantae; phylum Streptophyta; class Magnoliopsida; order Poales; family Poaceae; genus Guadua; species Guadua angustifolia. The sequence continues at coordinate 40,575,966 of CM070501.1, read as the reverse complement.
TTAAAGTTGATCTTATGGCGTTGTTTAAAAGTTTAGAAAATTGTGAGTTGGATGTTTCTAGGCTTAATTTTGCTATGATTTCCCTCATCCCTAAGGAAAATAATGCCAGGAGCATTAAGCAATTTAGGCCTATCAGTCTTTTGAATTGCAGTTACAAAATTATTACTAAAGTGTTGACTAAGAGGCTTAGTTCAATTTGTAATAGAATCATTATGCCTAATCAATCTGCTTTTATCAAAAATAGGTATATCCTTGAGAGTGTGCTAACTGCTCATGAGGTGCTTCATAAGATCCATCGTGAAAAGGAGAAAGGTCTTGTTATCAAATTAGACTACGAAAAAGCTTATGATATGGTCAATTGGAGTTTTCTGTTAGACATTTTGGTTAAAAGGGGTTTTGGGTTGAAGTGGCAGTCTTGGATTTACTCTATCTTGAATAAAGGCTCTGTGGGGGTCAAAATTAATAACTCTGAAAGTAGTTTTTTCCAAACTGGTAAGGGTTTGAGGCAGGGTGATCCTCTTTCTCCTATTCTTTTTAATCTTGTGGCTGATGTTTTTATTAGAATTTTGCATAAAGCTGCCAGTAATGGTTTGGTTAAAGGTTTGTGTGAAGACTTTTGTTCTGAAGGAATTCTAAGTTTACAATATGTTGATGACACCATTTTGTTCTTGAAGAATAATGAATCTTTTGCTTTACATCTTAAATGGCTGCTTATTTGTTTTGAGCAAATGTCAGGTATGGGGATTAATTTTCATAAAAGTGAGCTGATTCTCATGGGTTGTGATAGTTTTGAGACGGGTAGATTTGCTGATATTTTTTGTTGTAAGGTTGGATCTTTCACTATTAAATATATGGGTATCCCTCTTCATTATGATAAAATTAGAAGAGAAGATTTGCAACATCTCATTGATAAAATGTTAAAAAGAATTGCAGACTAGAGGGGTAAACTTCTTTCTTACAGTGGCCGCCTTATTCTCATTAAATCTTGTTTAGCTAGTATCCCTATATACTTGCTTTCGTTTTTCAAATTCCTAAGTGGTCATTAATCTTATAAACTACTTTATGGCTAAGTGTTTGTGGAATGATTTTGAAGGTCATAATAAGTTGCACCTTGCTAACTGGCATTTAGTGTGCATGGAGAAGGAATATGGTGGGCTTGGTATTCCTAATATTAGAGACTTGAATTTGTGTCTGCTAGAGTCGTGGATCAAAAGGTTCTGTTCTAAAGAAAATAAGTTTTGGAAGAATTTAATCAAGTTTAAATATAACACTGAGAACCCAAATGTTTTGACTTCTGATCCAAGTTATGCTTCTGTTTTTTGGAATGGGGTTATTTGGGCGATGCAGGCTACCAAATTTGGGTATAAGTGGTTTGTTGGTAATGGTGAAAGAGTTAGGTTTTGGGAGGATATTCGGTTTGGTAACTCTTGTTTGGCTATTCAATTCTGGGATCTTTATATGTTGGTTAATGAAAAAGGAGCTACAATTGCTGAAACTTGGGATGGGTATAATGTTAAATGTTCATTTAGAAGGACTTTTTCTGAGGTTTTGATGATTAGGTGGTTCGAGTTAGTGGAGGTGGTGAAATCTCTAAGTCTCACTGATGATGAAGATACTTTGGTTTGGCAATATACTAGTAAGGGTGTTTATTCTGTCAAGTCTCTCTATGTTATCATAAATTTTAGAGGGGTGCTGCCGGTTTACATCCCTGCGGTGTGGAGTTTAATTGTTCCTCCCAAAATTCAATTCTTTCTTTGGCTTGTTTCTCATAACAAAGTGATAACTAGAGATAATCTGTTAAGAAGAGGTATGGACTGAGGGGTCAGTTGTAGTTTGTGTGATGAGCATGAAACTGTGGTGCATGTTTTATTTGAGTGTGTGGTTGCTAGATGTGTTTGGAATGTAATTAGTGAGTTTTTTGATTTGAACATTGGGTTCGATTTTGAATCTGTGGCTCGTTTCTGGATTAGCAATAAGAAAAATGCCGTTTTGAATTCTATTTGTGCGGCTGCATTTTGGAGTTTGTGGAATAACAGAAATGACATGATTTTTCGTTGTCGGTGTTGGATAGATGTAAAACAGTCTGCGGAGAAGGTTGATCATAGCGTTGAAGGATGGAGATCATTGTTCAAAGAGGAGATGATTCCCAAGATGGAGCGATTTTTCGAGTTTGTGGAGAACAAACTCCGGCGCCACTACCTTTGACTCTGGGTGCTGAATTCAACGAGAAGCTGAATGAAATTGAAGTGCAAGAGGAGACAATATTTCAGATTTGAAAATGCGTGAAAGCTTCGTTGGCAAGCTGGTCGATGGTTGGATGTAAATGTTGGTTTGAGTTTAACATCTGGGTAGCTGTTTTGAGAATCTAGGTTGGTGTGAGAGTCAGGTTTTGTAAAGAAAGCTGGAGTTCCATATGTTGTCCAGTTGGTTTGATTGTCTGTTTCAGGTTTTGGTTGTTGGTCGGAGGTGTTCTTTGGTTGTCTAGTGTGGTAAGTTTTCTGGCGATGGTTAGGTCGTATGTGGTCCGTATGATTGATGATCTTAATGTTGAGAATACTTTCTCAGTTTCGTTAATGAAACTGGGATATCAGGTTTTGATGTCCTTTCGATCTAAAATAGGGGCTCTTCCTCATTGCGACTGAGGTGAGAGGTGGCCAAGCGAAGCCACAACTGAAAAGCTCCTCCCCTGCAGCTGCAGCTTTTTAGGGTGCTTCTACTATGACTTAGCTTTCTAACTGCTTTACATCCATGCTGTTTAAGAGAGCTATTAGTCTAAAGCTAAAGTAAAGCTGAAACACGGCACCCCACGGCCCTAATTTGGTTGCCGAGCTTTCCAGAACGTGTTTATGGCTACGCTTTGTCCTTGGCTCCAAATTAGACCGGAACAGAGGTTTTAGGACCTTGAGAGCAGGCCAACATAGGGCCCGGTGCCAGCCCGTGCAGGGACCTAGCAGCCAAGCTCCCATAGCTTCTGGGCTTTATAACTGTCGTGCCCAACCTCTGATTTGGACAAACAATATATGCATTTTGATTTTTTTTTGACGTGGTGGATGTCATGTTAACCTCTTATCTGTCATTTGATGCCGATAATTTTTGTCATATTTTCCAAGGAAGCTCTTTGTCAGTCCTTTTCAGCCAAATATAACACATTTCAACATATTTCCCGTACAGTACTATAATAGCTAACATGCTCAGGAATCATTACGGTTAGTAGCCAGATGTCACAATTAAGCACAAAATATCACATAAAATAATGATAAATGAGCTAGAAAAGTATATAACACACCACCATTTCCCCGCTTCCTTGAGGGCTCGCCGCTTATAAATAGACCTGTTCATAAGCCCGACCTGATTTTTCAGGCTCGAATCGAGCCTAACGTCTAACCAGGATTCGGCCTGTAGGCCCGACCCGAGGCCCAAAAAAGTCCAAGATGTCCCGCAAATAATTTTAAATAATATTTTTATTTTGAGAATTGAAAAGAGAATTAAATATTAGTTTATTCCGAAAAATAGGAAATTCAGGCTTTTTGGGGCTTTGGTCTCTTCTGACGAGCTCAAACCTGACCATTCCAGGCCTGGTCTGACTCGATGTTTAAACAGGTCTACTTATAACATCCGTGGCCTAGAGCAAATTCAAAAGACTCACTATCCACTTCCCTATCTCCAATTTTTACCGAGTCGGTGCGAAAATCGTCTCCAACAAAATCGCTATCTTCCTCCCAAAATTAAGCAAGCGGTGAGAGACTCGTTGGCTATCCCGCGAGGGGCAACCGCTGTCTTCGTTCGCGTGACCGCAGCGATAGGCCTCATCGTCCTCCTTCTCCACCGATCCTCCAACCCCTGCACCGCTCGCCACCCGCCTAGCCCCCGACCATCGCTCCGCTTCGTTCGTGCGACCGCAGCGACCGGCCTCATCTCCTCACACGCACTCCGACCTCCTCCTCCTCCTCCTCCTCCTCAACCGACCCTCCAACCCTGCACCGCTCGCCAACGATCCAGCCCCCGACCTCCGCTGCTTATCTCTCATCATCAAGATCCTCACCTACGATCGCTAGGCCCCGCTATGCCGCTGCATCCACTCCCTCCCAGATCTGCACTGGATCCCCAACCCTCCTCGAGCCATCTGGCGATGAATCTAGTAGTTCTACTGGCGTGGAGTGGAGATCCATCCAGATTTGATTCATCTCTTGCTTCTTCTCGTTTTCTTGGTAAGGAGGAGCCTCAGCTTTGTTCTTCTCTGTCTCACTGGGTGCTGGAAGCTATTTTCCTAGTCCTAAGTCCTAGGTCCCAGGTAATTTGTCATTTAGCTAGATGCTGGGGTGCTGGAAGCTAGTTACTGATATGCTATGTAGATGCTAGGTTTCAAATATTTGCCTTACTGATTTTCCCAGTCCCAGGTGCTCGAAGCCATTTAGGGTCTGTTTGGTTGGGTGTATGAGTCTAAACCTGGTTCATGTGATGCAAAAAACTGGTGTTTGGTTGCCTGTATTTACTGTTGCAGTCAGGTTTAATAGATGCAAATACACTGTTGCAGCCAGGCTGAAGAGAAACGCACGAATCCACCGTTTCAATTGAGCCAGGCCCGGCCTCCCTCCCAGGATGCATGCAAGCATGATGACATCATCACCACATCATCATTTGCAATCTATTTTTCATCTATTATTTGATATATCTTTTGATTAGCATCTTCAATCACCGAACCGATTTCACTTATGTGTTCCTGACATTTTTTTGAACAAAACTAGACCCTACTTGCCATATAAATTTCAAAAAATTAAAATTTTGAATTTTGAATTTATTGATTTTCTATTATTTGTTTTAAAATTTTTGTTTTCATTTTAAAATTTATTGATTCACTAGTATTTGTTTTTAATTTGAATTACCCATCTCTTGAATTTATGTATCTCACTTACATTTTGTGCAGTCAACCAACAACATCTCTCAGCTTGACTGTCCAATCTTACACAACCAACCAAACAACATCCTCTTTGCATCTACTCACTTGGCTCATCCTAGCTTTGGTTGAGCTCATACAACTGATCAAGCTCATACGAACACCAAGCAGACCCTTAGATCTTTGGTGTTACACGAGATATTCTTGCAATTGTTCATGTCATTTAATCAATTTAACCACTTTCTATTTAAATTACACTTGAGATAATTGTTTGTGTAATTGGCCTCCTTAGAGCATCTCCAACAGTGCCTAAAAATTTGACTCCCAATAATGCTGGATTAGAAGTTTCCTAAAAGTTTTGAACCTAAAAAGTTTTGAACCTAAAAAAGACCATACTCCAACAGTTCCTTTTTTTCCCCAAAAATATTTCTAGCAAATTAAGATTCATGGAATGAAATGGGAAGCTAACGATCTTGCATGAAGAAAAAAGAAGGCGGGCAGAGGAGGCCGGAGCCGAGCAATTCAATTCAAGTGCGAGGAATGAAGCTAGGTACAACAAACTAGCTAGATGAGGAAGGTCGCCGTCGCGGTCTTTGGGCGACGGTGACTCGGACTCGGATACCGGAGGAGCTCCTCCAAGTAATCCAGTCTGCAGTTCCACCACGCCGGCACGGCGGGCGTGCAGAGACGAACGCGAGCACGGCCTCCTGATGGTGGCAAGTCTGCGCTAGCGATGGTGGTGGTGGTTGTCGTCTTCTTGTGCTTGTTGGGCGACCTCTTGCGTATGGAGTGGCGGCGCTTGAGTGCGAGGACAGGCGAGCCCATTGCCGAGCCAGCCTTGGCGCGAGCGACTCTGGGCGCAAGAGGCGGGAAGTTGAGCACATGGCCCCGCACACGGAGAAGGCGGCACGGTCCTAGGCCATGGCGGCGCCTCGGGGTGTCGAATGTCTTGAGCAGACGCAGGCGCCCTTGCGTGTGGAGTCGCGGATCTCAGAGGCAAACTTGCCCCAGGGGCGCCGGTGAGGCCCGGTGGTGACGGAAGGAGGAGGTTGAGGTGGAGGAGGAGGAGGAGTCCGAGCTTGAGGAGGCCCGGTGCGGGAAGAGCTGGAATGGCGCGATCAACCCCGCGCACGCGATTTCGCCGCAGGAGGGGCGTGAAACGAAGATTGGGAGCGCGGTGGTGGCGCAGAAAAATGAGGAAGACGGGGTGATGTTTTGGGCGTGCGAAAAAATTAGGACGAATAATGAGGCACTGTTGGAGTTGGTTTTTTTAATCATGCCCTAAATCATATATTGGGAATGGTTTTTATGCATTGTTGGAGATGCTCTTAGGAGCAAGAAACGGAAACATTTAGGACCAATTTCATGTGACCAGTTTAGTATGCATGAAAAGTGGGATTCTGTATATGACTTATAAATTCCTAGCTGCAATAAACTGATTGCTACTGGCCAATTATTAATGGATCCCTAGTCTTGAGCTAAGCTTTGCAATTTGATCTTGTGTCACAAAAATTTCCAACTTTCACTCTTGCTCTACTTTATCTGAAATCATCACAATGCAAGGGCTTCCTCCATTTGAATAATTTCATTGATCTCAATTAAATCTAGCCACATTCCATATCAGTAAATCTTAACGAGGTAGGCAAGCAAAATGCAACAAATACATCATTTACATTAGACACATCAATTCTTGATACGTTGCATATTATCATGATGGCAAATTCTTGTATATGCCTAAGATTTCCTTGCTTGGTACTTACATTTTGTATCTGACAGAATTCTCAACTCTCCATAAATAGATGGGAGCAGGGTTCACAAAACCGACGAAAACCACGGTTTTCGAGCATACTGCTGTGGTTCGAAATAAAAAACCGCTTGGTAAATCGGTCTAATTAAAAAAATAGAAAAAATTGAAAAAAAATTTATGCGTTGAAAACCGCTCAAAAACCGTTGTTTTCGCTGAAAACCGCTCAAAAACTGTTTTTTAAGAACATTCAAATGGCATGTTGTTTTTCGCGAAAAACCGCAGTTTCTCGCCAAAAACTGAACGGTTTTCGAATTTTTTTGAATTTTTTATTTCTTAACCCTTCGGTTTCTGACGGTTTTCGAGCGGTTTTTGCGGTTTTCAAATTTCGAATTTCGCACAGTTTTTCGAATTTCAATTTTTTGAACCCTGGATGGGAGAGTTGCTGCTTGCTTGAATGTCCTGCAACTTACCCATGCAGCCATTTCAATGATCTCTCTCTCCCCCTCTCCCTCCCTGTCTGTGTTTGACCTGGGACTGCAAATGATATTGCAAACACAATAATGCAAAAGTTTTGGGACTCAATCGGTACAATATTTTTAATAATAACCATTATAATATGACGGTTACAGTAAATTTCGAATTTAAAATTCCCGCATTCAAATATAGCCGTTTGAATTTACCCGTTCAAAGATAACCATTACAATGTGGTCGTCATAATAAAATTTAATTTTTAAATTTTCGTATTTAAATATAGCCGATTGAATTTACTAGTAAAAAATACGATTGTTGTTATGCCGGTTATATGAAATATGATTAAAATATAGGAAATAGAAAATAAAGAGTGTAATATAGATAATGCTATTGGAGAGGGAGGAGATATAAAAAGGCAATTTTTGAAGAGTTATCTAAATATAGCTTTTAGAGAGTCTTATTGGAGATGCTCTGACTCTTCAACGGTTTCCAAATTCGAGCTCAAACGCTCTCTTAATTAGATGCTACATTTCTGCGATCTAGTTTGGCTAAGTTAATCAGACTCTAATCAAGAATTCTTTTTAAAAATAATACATTTTTAAATAATTTTATCAAAATAATACGCCGAGAAAATACACATCTGTCGCCATTAAAAATGACGACAAAAATTTCTCTCATCGTTTTAATTGGCGACAAACATTTGGATTGGCTGACGTAGTTTTGTTTTATCATAAATTGTATTAGCTGATTATTTAGTCGACAAGACTAAGGTTTCTATTGTCAATTGAAATGTTGATAGATGTGTATTTTGTAAAAAAAAATCAGCATATTATTTTTACAAAATTATTTTAAAAAAAATCTGCTAATCAAAGCTATGGTCTGGAATTTTTAGGTAGTTACAATTCACGTGAGGTAAAAAAATGTGCACAATAGAAGTAGGGACCAAGTAAAATTATGCGTGATACACAACAAAAAAACGAGAACGGGGAATTGCAATCTCGAGGAAAATAAAGTTGTGCACAATAAGTAAGATCGAGTAAAATCAAGGAATTGAGTTATTCTTCGTTCCATCTTAGAGCATGTACAACAGTCTAGACAGCTGTTGTCTGTAAGTGTATGTTATATCACGTAAAGACAACAAAACAGACAACTTCTACAATAACTTGTCTGTCAGGCAGTCTATAAACTAATTAATTTATGCATGGGTCCATAAATTACCGTGATCAAGCATGAGTATATAAACGGCTTCTTTCCTACAACGGACGACGGAGCCGTCGTTTTGCATTGGAGCACGGACCACTGCCGTCCTCTCGCGAAGAGACGGCAAGCGTCTCTCTCCTCATTAATTCTATGCCACATAGAATGATAAAGATTATGTGGTAACTTACAGACGGCTTATTAATTACTGTTGTATATGCCCTTAGGCTTAGGCTTTATTTAGAAGACTCATTTTTGACCGAGATTCTTAGATATAGATTGGAATTTTAGCCTAAAATTACTGTCCATTTACAGGATCCCGATCGGAATCCAAACAAGCCCTTTTCGGTGTAATGCTGCCGCCGCCGCCGCTGTTCGAGCCGGCCGCGACCGCCGGCCCGCCGTACGGGTGCGGGCCGCCGCCCCCTGCGTGCTCGAACTCCGTGGAGGACGAGCCGGATGAGCTCAGCCCCTCGTTGTGCAGCATCGTCTCGATCTCCTTCACCACCGAGCTCATCGTAGGCCGCCTCGACGCCGGCTCCTCCACGCACTCCATGGCCAGCTGCACGAACCTCCTGAACCCGGCATTCTTGGCGACGTCATGGATGGCCGGGTCGATGATGCCCTGCAGGCCGTAGTAGTCGTGGTCGTTGGGGTCTACGGCCGTCCTGAACTCCCGGACGATGTACCTGCCCTTGGCTATGGGCGCCCTGCCGCTTAGCAGCTCTAGCATGACGACGCCGAAGCTGTACACGTCGCTCTTCTCCGATAGCTGTTGCGTCATGTAGTATTCGGGGTCCAAATAGCCCTACAATATGAAATGCAACCAACAATCACAAGAGTAACCAATGGGATTTGGGAAAGGATTAGTACTAATTGATGGTGTAAGGTAAGCGAAGCATTTACAAGTGTTCCTTTCACTTGAGTAGAAACATGGCCCTTTTCGGTGTCTGCAACTAGCTTTGACAGGCCAAAATCAGCAACCTTTGCTTTAAGACTGTCATCTAAAAGGATGTTTGTGGACTTAACATCTCTGTGGATAATAGGTGGATCGGCGAGTTCATGAAGGTATGCTAGTCCTCTGGCTGAGCCAAGAGGAATCCTGAGCCTCTTCTTCCAGTCCAGGTAAATTCCTCTTGCTGCATGACAAGTAGATTGCGAGGTGTAACAAGGGAAAAGAGACAGAGAAATACATTTTTTTTTTGGCTTCTTGGGTTTCCAGATATTATTTGAGGCAAGATAGTCTCTGGCGTCAGATTATAGATAACAAGTATCAAACTTCTAATCCTAATCTTTTTTGTTGTCCTGATTTTAAAGCTTCTCCTTTCTGGAAAGGAGTGCTTTGGGCGGCGGCTAAAGCTGCTAAAATTGGGTATATGTGGAAGATTGGTGATGGTAGAAGTGTTAGATTCTGGGAGGATCAGTGATTTGGTACGTCAAGTTTAGCTATTCAATTTTGGCCGCTTTATGCGATTTCTTTGAATAAGAACATCAGCGTCATGGAGGCTTGGGATGGGGAGAGTTTGAGGCTCTCCTTTAGAAGGAGTGTTTCTCAAAGCCTTTTTGATATGTGGCAGGATCTTGTGAGTATTGCCGAGTCAATTACCTTCACTGATGATTGTGATTCTATTATTTGGCAATATGATTCTAAAGGAATGTACTCTGTTCAGTCTTTATATGCTGTGATCAGTTTTAGAGGGGTGCAACCCGTGTTTATTCCTGCTATGTGGAAAATTAATGTTCCTTCGAGAATTTATGTTTTTCTTTGGCTTTTGGCTCATAATAGATTGTTGACTAGGGATAATCTTCAAAAGAAGCAACCTGTAGATGATGTTACATGTTTGTTCTGTTCTAAGACCGAGTCTATTTCACACTTGTTCTTTGATTGCTGTGTGAGTAAAAGTGTTTGGCAGGAGCTGGCGGAAGTGTTGAATATAAATTTGGTTACTTCCTTTGATATTGTGGCTGGCTGGTGGATAAGTAGGAAGAAGCATGGTTTGTTTAATGTCTATACATCTGCAGTTCTCTGGTCAATTTGGAAATTACGCAACTTTATATGTTTTCAGGGGGGAATATGGAAAGATGTCCGGGTGATTTTGATGCAGGTAGCAAAGAGACTAAAGACCTGGCTGATTTTGCTGAAGGAAGACCAAAGTTTGCTGGTGGAGGACGTGGCGAGGAAGCTGGAACAAAAGGCTGGCCAGGCGCTGAGAATCGGTTGGAATCAAGGAGTGGGCGCAAGAAGTCCAGACTGATGAAGCCTGAAGAATCTGGAGGTTTTGTGGTTGCCTGTAAATTTGTTGGTCACTGAGTGTTCTGGGAGGCGCTGTGAGAGTCAGTTTTTGGCGCTGGCTCTGGAGCTACTGGTCTGAAGCAAGGTTCCGGAGATTTTGTGTTTTTGTTTTTGGCGCCGGCTTCTGGGGTTTTTTGGTCTGGAGTAGGCTGGTGTTTAAGGCATGGTTAGTAAGATTTTTGGTATGTTTTGAATGTTATGTGGTGCGGCGGGCGCCTCGAATACGCAAGATGATGTTTGCTGAACTCGTTTTGTTCCATGGAATAAAACAGGGGCAACCTTTTGATCTAAAAAAGAAATACATTTTTTTAAGCACATAACTATGTTTTGTGTATATACCTTGCAAGTTCTCTCGCGATGTCCCGTTGGAAACATATTCATACACCAGCATCTGCTCCCCTTGTTCATAACAAAATCCTATCAGGCTTACCAGGTTCCTGTGATGAACTCTGGACAGCAGTTCAATCTCATTCTTAAACTCCAGTGTACCTTGCTTTGATCCATACTCCGCTCGTTTTATTGCAACCCTTGTTCCATTTACAAGCATTCCCTTGTAAACCTTTCACATGAGGTGAATCAGTACGTCAGTTGTATGTGTAAATCCCCTCTGAGAACGTTAATAGATGGCTATATGGTTGTTTACCTTTCCATAAGCTCCCGATCCTACCTCATGATTTTCTGAGAAATTGTTGGTGCAATTCTTCAGTTCATCAAAAGAAAAGAACCTTGCTCCGTTCAGCTATGGAGCACCACCTCTATCTTTTTGAGCAATTCCCCATGAAGTCAGATACCAATAATTCGTCTGGAAATGTCTTTTTTCGGCACGCAGGGTGGATATCAACTCTGCTGGTTTTTTTTTTTTTTTGGTGTGTTTCCAAAACGCGCATGATCGACGCGTCCAAATGCTAGCGCACGTCGATCTGACGATGAGCAGATGAGCGCGTCTTGAAGCCAATTGGCGCGCGCGGGAGAGGCTCCGCTCGAGGACCCAACCCCAGTATTGAACGTGACAAATCGTTCCAAATTTGGCCTAAAAGTGGTTGGCGCCTGTGCACCCTGCTATGGATAACACGATGATTGCGCACTCCAAAGAGGAATTTGCTGGCCACGTAACACGCTAGGCCTACCAGGCACAGTAACCTGGAAGCCCATCTAGAAAAAGCTCAAAGTAGAAGAAGGCAAATGCAAGGGCATGTTTGGTAGACCTTCGATTCTAGCTTCACTTGAAATCTGAAATTTATAGACTAAAATAAAGTAAATTAAGTTTTTATTTTTGATCTAAAATGTAAATAAGATGATCTATCTAAATATTCTTAATGTGCTCACAGCTCTAACTCTACAGATTTGATGAAGATAAAAATAACTAAGATCTAGTGGAGCTGGAGCCCTACAAAACACACCTGAAACGGCGGAATCCGAAACCCGACCGATCCCCACGGCGACCGGCGGAGCCGCTCCTTCGTCGCCAGGTACACCAACATCCCTCCTGATTTCTTGGCAGAAACGGTTGAGGATTAGTTCAAAGCCTTCTTGGGGTTCGTTATCCTTGTACCTTCCTGGGGAACGGGAATCTTTGGTTCATGAATTGGGCGGCCTGATTAGTCTGCCCCTTCTAGTTGGAGAACGGGGCAATGTAAGTTGTGGCAATGGCACAGGCATAATGTAGTAGTACATATCCAGGATGTAGGGACTAGTGAGGTTGCCCTTGAATTCGAGAGACGGCCCTTACTTTTGTGCTGAAGAAACTAGAATTTTGGTTGGACTTAGGAGTTGCAGCTTGCAAGCGCAAAAATCTTCAAGCTTGTTAGGGCTCATTTGTTTTAAACGATTCAGATTCGACCTAAAAGCGAGAATCGAAACAAACAACTGATTCTAGAATCGATTCTCACAATCCAAATTTCACCCATATACACTAGAATCTACAATCCACTTCATATGTGCTTTTGGATTCGAGAATCACTTCTCTACAACCACAATCCGAATCGACTTTTAGAATCCAAAATTTGAAACAAAGCAGCCCTTAGTCATATGGTGGAATCTGTGCTTGCGACTACTGAGCCAAAACCTTGGTGGGTAAGACCTTTGCTCCCTTTTTGTTATTTTATTTTTACCGATCAAATTGATGGGGGACTTGTTCTAGGATTAAGAACATTCTTCATAACAGCGGTCATATGCAATGGAGATAATACGATCAATTAGGCTCTAGCAAACATTGAGAACAGTGCTACACAGGCCATCCTTGATCTGCACTTTGTTGTGAATTGCCCTTGATCTAAATTGAACATGACCTTAATATATATGTATGTCTTGAAACAGATTTATGTCAAAGCTAGTTTTCAAAGTAAAAGATATAAAAAAAACACATACACATGATTGCACCCATAACATTAGGTACAGAGAGAGGATTACAGATTCTGCAGAAATGCACTCAGAGATGTCAATATGGCATTCATTTTCAGAATAATATGCCTGTTGTTTTTCTTAGATTTTAGACGAATATCGGCGCCATCCACCACTGTGTTCAAACACACTATCACTTTCTTCCCTTATTGGTATCTCTTCACTGTGTAGTAGGCTACGAGCCATAGCTCTTTCATTCCTTATCTGTGTAATAGACAAGGCTGCAAACTTTGACGATGTGCCTGTACCCTCGTTCTTCACTATTCTGTCAATTTCCTGAACGACTTCAGCCATTGTTGGCCTATTTGAAGGGGATTGCACAAGGCACGCCATTGCCAAATGCAAAAACCTTCTAAGGCTAGCATGACTAGCTTCATCTTTGATCGAGGAGTCCATAATGCCCTCCAAGCCATAGTACTTTTCGTCATACTCATTTATTGCCATTAAAACTTCCCGCGCAACGTGATTGCCATTCTCAATTGGTTTTCGGGATGTAATTAACTCCAGCATGACCACCCCAAAGCTATAGACATCACTTTTTTCTGTTAGAACTTGAGTCATGTAGTACTCTGGATCCAAATATCCCTGCGAGAAACATACCAAAAAGAACAAGCCATCTAGATATGGCATTTAAAGGCAGCAAAATAACCTATACCATTTATGAAGAAAAGTCACTGCAGTACTAGTTTACTACACAAGCATACTAATGGTACCCGGTACCCCACGTTTTCCCTAAAAAAACATACTAATGGTAGCGCCTCCATTGCAACAATGTATAGCATTACTTCATGTATCTAATTTCTAGCCTACTCTGACCTGGGATGTATCCAATATCACATTTGGATAACAATAACAATAACCAAGCCTTTTGTCTCAAATAAATTAGGGTAGGCTAGGAATGAAATCCAATCGAAATCAATAGAACCCCTAAATTTTTGATCTTAGATCATTGTTCCAGTACATGAATCACTAACTTCCATGTACTCCTATCCAATGTCAACTCTTTATATATTCCAATCCCTCAATTCTCTTTTAACTACTTATTCTTACGTCAGTCTTAGTCGACCTTTGTCTCTTCTTATGTTTTCGAGACAACTTAAAATTCCACTACACACTGGTGCCTCAAGAGGCCTCCGTTGGAGATGTTCATACAATCTCAAACGATTTTGGACAAACTTTTCTTCAATAACACATTTGGATATAAATATGGGGGGCTATGATTTTGCTGTAACTTATTTCACCACTTACCAATCTTTCCTTTTAGATTTTTGGAACCAAAGAAAGATGTTTGTTTGCTAAGCACGACTGAGAGTGGCCGGCTCTCGTCATCCTAACTACACCACAGCAAGCTCAACCCTCCCTCTCCGGCGGCCGTGGCTGCGCCGGCCGGCCGGCGGCGGTTGTGTGCGCTCCTCTCGGGTCGACGTCCATCTGCTTCGCTCCATGTTCTCGGGCGGGTGCGGCCCCTGCGGCTCCGACGCGAAGCAGATCCGTGTTTTCCGGTCATGGAAGACGATGATTCTCCGTCTCTTCATCGAATGCTCTCGTCAAAGGTACCTTCGGTTCTCGATCTTTCTCTCGCGCGGATTTGGATCTCGAGTTGAGCGGTGAGGGCGATCGCGGCGATTTTCAAATCGGGTCAATCAGAAGCCTTCCGCCTCGATGCTCAAATTCGTGAAGAATTTTGGAAGGATATTGGGTTCACTAGGGAAAACGTTGGTGGGTGGAATCGGATCTAACATCACGGATCAATCGATTCCTCACCTTAACGCCCGCCTCTGAATCAAGTTGACGGACAAATTACGGAATGTGCATCGAATTGGACAAGCCGCTGTGGTGGGGCTCTTGTCAATCGGTGATGTTTCGTCGTGGTTCAAATTCCACACATAGTTGGGGGCAACAAGATGGATAATGTCTCCAAGGCAGATAGAGTTCCTTTTCCGGTGAAGTTGACATTTCTCTGGCGCTTGAAGAAGTTCCCGTCGGCGTGCCTTATCCGCCCATGGCGAGGTCCGCTACCCCGCCACAACTGGCGGTGGTGACGCTGTCGCATTCATGCCGCCGACCGTTCCGTTGGCTCGGGCGCTGGGGAGAAGTGTGCTACGCCACCGCCACGTGAAAAACCTGCGCGAGCACGCTGCGTGAAGGCGGTTTCGAACGGAACTCGAAAGGTCGTGCGGGACCGAAATGCACGGATACCCAAAAATCTTTCTCGGTGAGGAGCTGGGGTCTTTAATCCAACGGGCTAAGAGATACGGGCGATCGAGATCATGTTTGTTCATATCGATCAACCACGGAGACCAACTTTGGTTCTCCTCGAGGTCTTGAACAATCTTGGTGTGTCCTCTGCTACATCTCGCCCTTCCTCGCCGCCATGGCGCCAAACCACCTCCTCCCAAACAAAACCATTGCGTTCACGCCATGGCGACCAAACCACCTCCTCCCAAACAAAACCATTGCGTTCTTGAGATGAGACCTTCATCAACACTAATAATAGAGCTCCCACGATGAACTCCACTCGATCCGGTGTCAATTGGAGAGAAATCAGCCTCGGCATGGACACAGTCGGGTGGCTTCAAGGAGAGGATCATATGGTTCTTTTGGTCGGGGCATGGTGGCGTGGTGGGCGCTTCCCTCCTCAACAAAGGTACCAACAATGTGACAATGGAAGGGTGCTCCAGAATGCTTGTGAGGCTCTGTCCTGGTTGTGCTCCTCTGCTTCTTTGGAAGTATGATTGCCGGGATGAACCAGAACTCGAGTCGTCGACGAGGTACTTCCTCAAAGGCTAAGCCGAGACCCCCTCTTTGCTTTATTGCAAATGTGTCGGACATGTGAGCGATGATTGCAAGGCCGACCTTGGTGTGTTATATGTAACAAGAGAAATTCCCATATCATGACAAAATGTCCACTTCTTAAGATGCCAAAGTCTGAGGCTTCTCTTTTCGGTTTTGGCAAAAGTGAGCTTGGATTCTTTCGCATACCCGATTATGATTTCAAGCTAGAAACTCCGGACCCATCTCCTATTGCTCTTGTTAAAGTTTACGTGGATGATTGGGGCCGCGTGGTCCAATCTGAAATGCACGCTTGATAACTAAGGAATGGGTATGGGAGGCTTTACCGCATAGTGAGGACTCTTTCCTTGTTTCTTTCCCCTCGGTAGATGAGCTAAAGAGAATGGCTGATATTGATTTCCGGCTTAAAAACCATGGGGTCACTCCCACCATTCTTGAATGGGATGATGCTTTGGAGAAGTGCTGCCTTCTTACCATTTGGATGAGGTCTGGGTTCACGTTCTCGTCTTGCATGCATGGAGACACTACTTGGGTTTCTGGGCACTAGGGTCCATGATAGGGGCTACCCTTGAGGTTGATATGCTCACTTACAGGAAAAAAGGAGTTATAAGAGCTTGTTGGAATGTTGAGCCGAGAGCTTTTGCCTTTCTCTACTGACATTGTGTTTGGTAAATTGGGGTATGACATAGTTTTTTCGATGGAGAAGAGTGGGTTTATTCCAGTTGCTCCCCCTAACGGTGTTGATGATTCCTCTAATAGTGGTGATGATGGAGTGGATAAGATGAATAAAGACAGTGGTGATAATCTGGATCAGACTGCAAAAAAATCGAAAAACAATGTCGTTTCTGATGGTCCTGATCCTCCTCCTTCGGTTGGTGGTGACTGTTACACTCCTATGCAGCTGGCAGTAGTGCCTTTTGGTTGTAATCCGGTGCAGAAGTCCAGGCCAATCATTTTTGATGGTGCCTCTTGCGTTTCTGAGATAGCGGTCACACCAATGCGAACTACTGTGTCTGCCAAGAATGCCGTCCCTTCTGAAATCCCGGCCACTGTTATTAATCCGACAATCCGGCTGGGTATAGACTCTCTTGCCCAGCAGCCTTTCGGTCCAATAAATGAAGACCAGGTGCTAAACCTGACTAAGAACAATCCTATGGTTCATTGCCCGAGTTCTGTTGATGGATTGGCTGAGTGCTCGACAGGCTCTTCTTTGATGCAGAGTGGGCCAACCCTTACGAATGTAGAGGAAGATGGTGACTCAGAAGCAGTTGAGCTAGATGGGCTAACTAATGCCTCTGGGTTTCCTTTATCTTCATGCAATGCGGCCCTAAAATTTGAAAAGAAAATGGAATCTCTAATGTTGACCGAGCCACCCTTAGGGGTGATGAGAGATTTCAATTCGAGCCTTGATTGAACCAGATTGATCTAACTAATGGCTCGGATCTCTTTTAACCTCGAAAAATGATATATCTCTGGTTTGCACCGATCCGTGATTGCTAATAATGATTTCGTGACTAGTATCATCGATTGCTTGAATAAGGTGCGGTGAAATGAGTATGGGAAAGTTTTCGCCAACATTGTCGATCTGCTATGAATAACTCCACGGTACTCTCTGCTAACCTGCTGTTGGGAGAATGGTTTCTCGGGATAGCGAGAATGAAAGGACCGATAATGAACTATCCTTTGGTGCGAACATGAACGGCCAAGGCTTTGGGGAGCTTGTGTCGGTCTTTGGGAGCAAATGGTCAAGGACTTTCACTTTGTCTCCCGAGTTCTAGATTCCTAAAAGTTAATGTCCATAAGGTATGTGATGGCGATTTCATTTCTGGAATTTGTTCTAAAAATGCTTCAACCGAGCTAATGGACTTCACGCAGGAGGTAATATCTCGAGAGTGTACGACCGGCTTTACGTGCAAGAAGGGTGTGCGGGGCTTGGCGCCTACTTCTTTTCCATTGGTGATATGGATGTAAGTGCACTAGCAACATCATCCTTTGCACCTATTTCTCTGAAACTACTCCTTTTGGGAGGTCGATGCCATGGATGTGCAGATGGGAGTGAGTCTTTGGTCGATTTGAAAGATGTGGCGGCCCACAATAAGCCTTCCATCCATTCGGGCGACTTGATCCCTCCCGTGTTTGAGTCTGAAAACTGCGGTATGTATCGTGAGAATTTACTTGAGCCTCGTAGAAGTTTAAGGTTAAATTCTTTCGTTAATAATGGCTTTTCTCCTGCCGATGAAGATATAACTTTGAAAGCTATGAGACGAGCCTCGGTGCGCAATATGGATGGTAGCATGAATGGAGCAAAGGGATCTGATCATAAGCCGATGCCAATCATGGCTTCTCCTGCTTGTCTTCAGCAGAATGGTATGTCAAACTCTCTGATTGCATCTTCCATTAGCTCACTGCCAAACTCAACCTGTGTACAAAGGCTTAATAATATTGGGCTTAGTTTGGGGCAGAATAGCTCGGTGGCTAATTTGTCAGTCAACGCTTTGAAGCGTGTGGAAGTGGATAGAAGGTCGGCTTTTAAAAAGTCAGTAGTTAACTCCCCATATAATCAAAGTAAGAATAAAGAGTGTGAAAATCCTTCTATCAATGGTGATGCCGAGGTCGATGAATCGGACAACGACCTTCTCGCTCACCTAATAAAGGATGTTTCGGAGGTGGACTTTGAGGACGTGGAACTAGACACAAAGTTGTGTGATTTAATGGCTTCCACGAGAAAATCAAAGAAATCACTAAAGAAACGGAGAAACATGAAAGGTGGCAAGAAGTCTAAGATGAATGTCTCCCAATGAAAGGCTTTTTCTGGAATAGCAGAGGTCTTTCAGACTTGGCTAAATTTAGATATATCTCTGAGACAGTTAGGGATTTTGGATTGCATTTTATTGCTGTAATGGAAACCGGAAAGCAGGATATGTCAAAAACGAATCTTACGCGCCTCTCTGGAGGGGTGGATTTCGTTTGGCATTGCCTTCCGCCTCGTGGTAGATCTGGAGGTATTCTTTTGGGGGTCAGAGCCGACATTATAGATGTATCCCTTATCGTAGAAGGCGAATTTTACATTAAGTTTCACCTTCGTAATAAGACGGATAATTTTAAATGGATATTGATGGCTGTCTATGGCCCAGCTCAAGATGTTTTCAAGTCAGCTTTCCTTGTGGAACTAGCTCAGGCTTGTCATACAAACTCCCTCCCTACCATCATTGGAGGGGACTTTAATATCATGAGAAGTAGTAAGGAAAAAAACAAGAATAGCTTTAATAACCGTTGGCCTTTTCTTTTCAACGCTGTCATTGATAGCTTTGACTTAAGAGAAATTGATTTAACGGGACGGCAATACACTTGGGCTAACTCTTTGCCCATTCCTACGTATGAAAAGCTTGATAGAGTTCTTGTGACAACTGAATGGGAGCTTAAATACCCGTTGGTCACTGTTCGGGCTCTAGATAGGGGGGTATCTGACCATACCCCTTTACTACTGGATACGGGAACTCCGGCCTTCTCGGGAAATAACAAACAATTCAAATTTGAACTTAGCTGGCTTCATCGGAATGGGTTTGATGAACGAGTCATTCAAATCTGGAATAGAACGAATAAGGGGAAGAACTCTGTCCAAAGATGGAATAATAAACTGGCGCTCTCGCAGATTTCTTGAGGATGGGAGGCCCAAACAAATGGCGACTACAAGAAAAAGAAGTTTGGACCTCCAAAACACTATTATCGATTGGATACCATTCTTTGAAGTCGAGATCGTAGTAATTGAACAAACCCATTTGGCTCAATCTCGTGATCTGTGACTAAAATTCTTAGAGAAGAAGAGATTAAGTATTACCAACGTGCAAAGCTAAGGATATTCTTTTGGGAGATAATAATACAAGATACTTCCAAATGGTTGCAAATGGGAGGCATAGGAAGAAGAAAATCTACTCTCTTCAAAATGGAGATAGTAAGATCGAGGGCCATGCTAATCTCAAAGATTATATCACGGGGTTCTATAAGGATTTATTTGGTGAACCAGAAGAAAACTTTTTCACCTTAGATGAATCATACAACCTAGATATTCCCCAGGTTTCGCATTATGAGAACAATCTCCTGACCGTTAATTTTGAGGAAATGGAGCTTAAAGAAGCAATCTTCTCAATGGAACACAATAAAGCGCCAGGACCTGATGGCTTTCCAGCTGAATTTTATCAGCACTTCTGGGAAACCATCAAAGGTGACCTGTTTCAAATGTTTCATGACTTATATAATGGAAATCTTCCTCTCTTTAGCCTTAATTTTGGGGTCATTACTTTAATCCCTAAGGTTCAAGAGGCTAACATCATTCAACAGTATAGACCGATTTGTTTGTTGAATGTTAGCTATAAGATTTTCACCAAAGTGGCCTAAACAGACTAAACTTGGTGGCGGATAAAGTGATCGGCCCGACTCAAACGGCGTTTATGAAAGGAAGAAACATTCTTGAAGGGGTTGTGATTCTTCATGAAACTTTACATGAACTCCATCGTAAAAAACATAATGGGGTAATCCTTAAATTAGATTTCGAGAAAGCCTATGACAAAGTACGATGGCCATTTCTATTTCAGACCCTCCGTATGAAAGGCTTTTCGCCCAAATGGATCTCTTGGGTTAAGACCTTCATTTCGGGGCGTAGTAATAAATGTAAATGATGACGTCGGGCACTTTTTTCAAACTAGAAAAGGACTTCGACAAGGGGATCCTTTATCTCCATTGCTGTTTAACATCATTGCTGATATGTTAAAAGTGCTTATAAGCAGGGCTAAATTGGATGGGCAATTCGATGGAATCATACCTCATCTAGTGGATGGGGGGCTTTCGATTCTTCAGTATGCAGATGACACTATACTTTTTTTGGATCATGACCTGGATAAAGCTCGTAACATGAAGTTACTTTTGTATGCGTTCGAGCAGGCATCGGGACTTAAGATCAATTTTCATAAGAGTGAGGTTTTCTGCTTTGGAAAAGCCCAAGAGCATAAAGATTTCTACATTGACTTATTTGGATGCAAGGACGGCAACTTTCCCATTAACTATCTTGGCATTCCAATTCATTTTAAGAAGCTAAGAAATTGCGATTGGAAGAAGGTTGAGGAACGTGTTGAAAAAAGACTCGGCGGTTGGAAAGGAAGAACCTCTCTGTCGAGGCGCCTAGTTTTGATTAACTTCGGTGATCAATAGTCTTCCGATGTACATGATGTCCTTCTTCACCTTGCCCAAAGGAGTCCTTAAAAACTAGACTATTTTCGTTCTAGATTTTATTGGCAATGAGATGATCATAAGAAAAAATACAGACTTACCAAATGGAGCATTCTATGCCAACCAAAAGCACAAGGGGTCTCGAATTCATGATCTAAATATAAAAATATCGCCCTTCTCAAAGAAATGGTTATATAAATTGCTTTCCTCAGATGGGTTTGGCAACAAATCCTTGAAACAAATATTTGGGTTCAAAGCCTTTAGCCCAAGTAGAATGGAAAAATGGAGATTCTCATTTTTGGTCCTGTCTAATGAAGGTGAAACGAGACTTTCTTCATTTCGGAACTTTCATTGTGAAAGATGGATCACAAGTTCGCTTTTGGGAAGACATTTGGATGGGTGGATCACCTTTGAGAGATCAGTATCCTTCTTTATATAACATAGCTCGATCAAAATCTATAACAATTTCTGACGCATTATGCTCTTCCCCTCCAAACCTCTCTTGGCGTAGACCTCTTATTGGCTCAAAGCTAGTTACTTGGAATGATTTGTTGACGCGCATTCTTTGGAGTTGCTTTATCGCAAGAGCGAGGATGTCTTTTTTGGAACCTAACCTCAAATGGCCGTTCTCGGTAAAATCTCATTATGATGCCTTAATGCTCGAAATGTCCCTAACGAGTATAGAAGTCTGTGGAAATTAAAAGCTCCATTGAAGGTTAAAATCTTCTTGTGGTACTTGCGAAGGGGTGTGGTGCTTACGAAAGATAACCTAGCTAAAAGAAATTGGAGGGGTGATTTGTCATGTGTCTTCTGCCATAAAAATGAGACAATCAAACATTTGTTCTTTGAATGCCGTTTCGCTAGGTCTGTTTGGAGTGTCCTTTATTTAGTCACTGGGCTTAAACAACCTACCAATGTCGAACATTTGTTTGGGATTTGGATTAATAGTTTCAATAAGAATTTGAAACCTTTGTTTCTGCTTGGAGCGACGGCTTTGTGCTGGTCACTTTGGATTTGCAGAAATGATGTGGTGTTTAACAAGAAGTCTTGGTTGTCTCTCTGAGTTATCCTCTTGGCGGCCTGGCTCTCGGTTGGGCTATCCTCCAACGAAAGGATTTGCAGAAATGGTTTATGGTGGGGTCGCAACTTTTGGTGCAAGCGGCCAAATCCTTTTTCTCCCAGGCGCATGGGTGGCGGTCTAGTCTTCGGATTGCGGATCACTAGAGTGTGTTTGTCTTTTATTGTCCTTTTCTCTTTGGCTGTGTGTTTTCAACAGAAGCCGGAAGTGGGCCAAGGCTTTGTATCCTCTTGATGTACTGTACTTGGTTTTAATTTAAAGCTTCCTTTATCTAAAAAAATGTTCCTTTTACTTGGCTTGAAGCATGCCATTTTTGGCTGTCTGAAACTAGCTTAGAAAGGCCAAAATCAGCAACCTTTGCATTGAAGTTTCTGTCCAATAAGATATTAGCTGACTTGACATCTCTGTGGATAATTGGAGGATTGGCGAGTTCATGAAGATATGCTAGACCTCTAGCTGATCCTAAAGCTATTTGAAGCCTCTTGTTCCAGTCCAATTGCATGCCATCTCTTCCTGTATTGATATTTGAAAATATATTAACTGACAGAATTAATTGAATGTTTTTAGATGGGGGGCAGTGGCACATACTATTTAAGCTCTCCCTCAATGTGCCATTAGGGATGTATTCATATACCAGAATCTGTTCATCCTGCTCAACGCAAAAACCTACAAGGTTTACTAGGTTCTTATGATGAACCCTAGATAGCAACTCTATCTCAGTTTTGAATTCAACTTCTCCTTGTGTTGATCCAATTTGGAGTCGCTTTATTGCAACCATCTGCCCATTCAAGAGCGATCCTCTGTAGACCTAGTAAATGATCAGCAATATCACTTGACTATGGAATTATAGCTTTGAGCTGCCACAAGCGTTTTATGCAAAGATGAGTCAACTGTTAATTTACCTTTCCAAAACCTCCAACTCCTATTTCATAGCTCTCTGAAAAGTTGTCTGTGCACATTTTCAGTTCGTCCAAAGAAAATTGTGTTGCCTTCTGGAACAATAATGTGCTTCTGCCATCTGTTTCATAATTTTACTGTAAAATTGAAACGTCAAAATGAAACAACAAGTTTTTGAAAACTAGTGTATTTTACTACAAATTTATGTGTTGCGTTTTAGGTCTAGACTCCAGAGGTAATAGATATAGCTTAAAAGGAGTCCTGAAATGCACAGATCATTGAGAGTTTGCCACTTCTATATAAATGTTTGCAAGGTATAGACTGTTATCAAGGCTGTGCATTCCAGCTATAGACCAATTGCTCATACTACAATGTTGCTAGCTAAACTATGCGGTAAATTTCTGTATTACCATATTGTGCAGTTGGTTTGCATGCTCCTTGAGACTTGTTTCTTTTCTGTAAAGTGTAGTGGCCTAACATGACAAACGCGATTACAATAGTAGCACAAGAAACTGCGATTCCTGCTTTAGCAGCTGCTTTCATTGATGGTTTCCTAGTATTCTCGTTGGTTGCACCTGCCATAAACGCCATTAGTTTGTTCTTGTACTATATAAGAGTATCAGAGATGACATTTTGAAGAAACATATTAGTACCTGGGAAGGAGTAAGGGTCTGCAAGGAAGTAATATGGTCCAAACTCCTCTAGGTGCATTGATGGATCACTAGTGAGAGCATAATTAATGCCCACAATATCTGACCTGTTGAAGTATGGTTCATGTCTGCTGGGTGGAAATACTTTCACATGCACGTGCAGATATGCATTGCTATTGAAGAAAATGTCTGAAAGATACACAAAACCTGGTCCAACAAAAAGTTTCCCTTGCAATCGCGTCTCCAGTTGCTCAAACTGTGTACTATTTGTCAAATCTGTGAACAAAGGTGCTCGAAAGACCATAACACCCTTATGCGGATAGGCACAATAGCAATTTTGAGGATGGTTACTCTGACCCGTTAGGCATGAACTGGAGTTGCACCTGACTAAATTGGTGGAATATGCTGTGATGTTTTTCTGTTGCAAGCTGCAGTATTCACCATTGGATATGGTATTGTTGTAGCATATCGGGTTCCCAACGAGTCTGCAACAAAGCAGTGGCACAGCACAATGAGTGTTGCAAATATAATAGATATGCTCTTATTAAAAATGCATACTTCTACTTACAGTATGGTGGTATCAATTCCGGGGCTTATATTTGCTGAACTTATGGCATTGTTTTGAAGACTTAAAATTTTCAACGATGAAGTGATGTCCGTGCTATACACAAGTGTCCCATTTAATCTATTGTTGTCCAGTATTCTGTCAATGGCATTATTGAAAGATCAACTTGAAGGCTATTATCATCTCCCATTACGATGCTAGCTTTTTCAATCACTCACTGTATAATTTGAGCATGGGATTGGGATAAGCATAGCCGTTACAGTTAACTTACACTTGCCGCAGCTGAGGGCTTTTGAACAAAAAATTAGGGACTTCTCCATAAAGACCAATGCCCTCTAGTACTCTAGAGTTGAGCCAGCAAGTCAGTATTGCAGAGTTAGAAACAATATACTTCTAAAAAGAAGGAATAAAACAGAGTATGTTGTGAAATTGACATTGTCCTTGTAGTTTCTAATGGCAAGAACTCACAGGGCAGTCAAAGATTTTAATGTTGAAAATGACTTTGGAGCCGGCGATGCATCAAATGGATTGTTGCTCAAATTCCTGCAAGTGAGTATACTAATTATTTATAAGCTGGTAGATACTGCATGTACAAGGATCTGTCAAAGTTCTTACACATATTTGAGTTTTGTTGTTTTACTGAGATCTGGTATTGGTCCACTAAACTTATTTCCTGCTATGTTTCTGCACAAGACATTAGTTACAACTTACAAGTGCTCCCATTGTAAACCGGTAGATATTACATCTTCAAGGACTTGTCAGAGTTCTTACAAATATTTGAGTTCTGACATTTTACTGAGAACTGGCGTAGGTCCAAAAAGCTTATTTCCTGCTAAGTTTCTGAACAAAACATTAGTCATTAGGAATTTACCAATTGATTTTGCTGTGTAAATTTTGATTTAGCAGCACCTACAGTTCATGGAGGGAAGTAAGGTTGCTTATACTATCTGGAACACGGTTAGTAAATTGGTTGTCATCCATCCGTCTGTGGCAAGAAAAAAGAGAGCTGACTATCTGCTCTAGCAATCATATATTGTGCAGTGAAGACAGCAATTAGATGTTTTATGCATGGGTTACTCACAAAACTTGCACTGTCTGCATGAGCCCTATAGACTCGGGGATTGACCCAGCAAACTGATTTCCATCCAATAACCTCCATCGTAGCAGTGAGAATAGTTAGATACTCAAAAACCATGAAAGAAACAGTTACTTAAAATTTTACTCTCTTACAGTTCATAAGGATAGATCGAGCTGAAAAATGCCTCGTCAATCAGTCCCCCTAACTGATTCTTGCTGAAATAGCTGTTTATTGCATTCCAGTCCCACAAATACATCCCCGCGTGCAATCATGCAAATTAAATATTTCTCAAAATTACCCAAACCATTGCACTAGTTACCTTAATCAGCAATCAGTATTATCTTGATGTAGAAATATTGAGAGCACATATACTTACAAGTACCGTGTTCTGGACAGGCGGTCCAGTCCAGGAGGGGAAGATTTAAATGTTGGGAGGCTTCCATGCAACTGATTCTCGGCCAGGTCCAACAAGTTGAGATTTTGGAGAAAACCAAGTTCCCCAGGTAGCGTGCCAGAAAAATTATTCGAGTTTAGAGCCCTGTAATATTAGTTCGTAAATCAAGATTGTTGTCCACAACTCCCTACCTTGTAAACTTGAATAAACATACAGAAAAGGGTTTTCCTTGTACCGTTTTTTTTTAAAAAAAAAAATCTTACACCCCCAGAAAGAACCTCCAAAAAATAAACTAGGGGAAATCCTATGCATGCCATCTGGCTTTGTCCAATCTGAGACATTGTAAG
Organism: Guadua angustifolia; assembly: GCA_036346375.1. NCBI lineage: Eukaryota > Viridiplantae > Streptophyta > Magnoliopsida > Poales > Poaceae > Guadua > Guadua angustifolia. The sequence goes on along the minus strand of CM070501.1, from coordinate 40,549,939 downwards.
TGAGACGGATGAAAACTAGATTTGGAGTTCTACTTTATGTGTGATTGAAGTGAGAAAACTAGTCAACCTGTATGGCACTTAGCCAAAGGTACTTGTCCACTTAAAGAATGCTCTCTTTGAGGGGGCTAGGGATTGTATCAAAGAAATTTCACCTGTGGAGTTCTGGGATGCAGGGGAAACAAGAATATGAGACATAATTCAGACAATGGAAATGCATTTTCTAGCTTTCCTTGATCCAGTTAACATGATATTTTTGCATGACACGTGGAGTCATTCATTTCTGTTGCCTATTGGTCTTCACATCTACTTGAGCCACTCAGCTACAAAGTGATCCGTAGCACTCTGTAATCTTGGATTCATGTTCCTTTAAATTTACTAGCATCCTTAAAGCATATTTAAGTGACTTGGCAATACATATGTGATTTTGCTTTTTGAAAAATATATCGTTGCAAAACTCTATTTATGATGTTTTGATGTGATATATTATAGGAGATAATATATGCACTGCATTTTCCAATACTTGTTACATGTGACTGAAACTTTCTTCCCCAAATACTTGCAATGTAAAACAGTAAATGTAGCATAACATAATATTTTTTATTTATATCATCATCTCTTAATTTTTATGAGAATTTTTAGCATATTCTATATTTTCTTAGCGACTGTAGAAAACCTATCATTGACTTTTATTTTATAATAGTTAACAATACACACACACAAATAAGATTCCTTAACTTATTTTTTTCTTAAAATGCCATATTTCTGGAATTTTAATTTTGAATAATACCAAAAATTATATTTTTCACTTAATATGGAATCAAAAACAATACCTAATTAATTTCCTTGTATTTTTATTCTTCTATTATTTTTGTGGTTTTGTTTTTTAATCAATTTCTAATTTTAGGTTTTAATTTAGAGTTCGTATGAAAATCAAATGACTAATTTCCTTTTGTTTTTCTATTTAGAATTTATGTTAATTTTCATTGTTTAGAATTCATATACAAATCCAGCTGCTAATTTTTATTCCAAATTTTAGCTATATACAAGTTTTAATTTGGAGTTCGTATGAAAGTAAAATGGCTGATTGCCTTTTATTTTTTATTTTACTTGGTATAGACTCTTTCTTCTAATCTAAGCCGTTAGCTTTATTGTTATTTTTTATTTAATTTTGAATATTAGTTTTAGGTTAGAACTGATATACAAATCCAATTGCTAATTTTTATTCTGAGTTTTAGATATGTATGGATTTTAATTTGGAGTTCGTATGAAAATCAAATGGCTAATTTATTTTTACTTTTTATTCTGAATTTCTGTTATTTTTATTGTATATGGCATATGGAGTCTTTTTTTTTATCTAAGCCGTTATATCTTGGGTCTACTAGATAGATGGTTAGATGTTTTTTAAAAATAATACCATCCAACTGCTACTATAGTTCAACTTAGTTAGGGTCCATCAGATTAAGGGTTAGATGTTTTGATTTTTTGTGAGAATTTCTAGCCTATTTCTCTTTTTTTTAGCAAATCTCTATGAGCATTTAATATATATAACTTAGTTAGAGTCCACCAGATTAATGGCTATATGTTTTGCTTTCTTGCGAGAGTTTCTAGTATATTTCTATTTTTACTTAGCAACTCTCCATGTGCTTTTAGTATATAATAGATTCCTTTTATAACTTATAATATCTGTACATAATACATAAACAAAGTATTAAACTCTATGCGGGGATTCTTACAATACAACAAGCTCTTTTAGGTACCCCAGTTGTGGAGGAATTCTTCCAGTGAAGCTGCAACCGATTAAAATCCTAGGAAAGTATAAAAGAGATGAATATCAAATTAACTTCAAATTTTGATGAATATATGGGAACGGAACTCAATTCTATTTTATGGGTCAAGTGGCCAATACGTAGTCATGTACAAACAAGACAAATAAGTAGAAAACACCATATACAAAAGCTAATACAAGGTATGTACATATACTCTTAACAGAATAGCAGTCTGAGTCGAAAACTTGTTACTTACAGATCTTTTAGGTGCACCAGCTTCCCAATGTAAGGAGTTAACAAACCACCAAGTTCTTTGTTGTAGGACAGATCCCTGCGGTTGCTTTTATTAGGTATTATGCTTTGTAGATGTACCTTCATCACTTTGTTATTACTGTACTAGTAGCCTTAGTATAACAGTGTGATAGAACCTTCTTTTCTGGCAAAGGATGAAAAATGGAAGTCTAAGGGAAGTGAAATGAGCAGCATGTTAGATGAATATTCAATTTCTTTTGTGGGTCAATTATTCAGGAAGCGTTTAGATCATCAGTACCTCCAATGAGCTAAGTTGCAGTATCAGATATTATAATTTAAAGGTACTGAGTACTGATAGCAACACACGTAACTTCTAATGATTGAACAAATACAGGAGGAATTATTTCTAAGCTGTCTCATGTTTAATTTGAACCCCCGTAATCTATGTATTGAATTTAGCTAAAGTGGCATCTAGATGGGAATCGCAGACAACAAAATATGCACTTACAAGGATGTCAATTCTGCTAGGTTGCCTATGTCATCGTTAAGTGTGCCAGCAATATTCATGGATGATAGATGCCTGCTGACAAACAGTTCATTAGCGAGGGAGATTTTTGCTGTGTTGACCACTTACAGCTTTCTAACACGTCCATCACCGCAGGTGACGCCCTCCCATGGTATCTGCTGGTCGCATGGATCATGAGAATTGGTCCAGCTTGGTGGTACATTTTGCCAGTTACTCATCAGGGACCATAGTGCTGCAGCTGCAGACAGTACACTACATGCATTAACCAGGTATACCGCTCTCTAATCTCTGTTGTTTCAATCAAGTTTCATGACTTTCATCCATGAAGAAGCTTCCTCTTATGCATTTGCAGAATTGATTAAAGCACTGCACAATCATACAGATACAGTCTATAAAGGCAATACAAACGAGTGAGAAGATGGCCTACCATCTTGAGGATCAGTGGAGCTAAGATCTTCAGAAAGGCATAACCTTAAGAACATCAGCAGAGTACACCAGATTGCCCACATGCTTCTGCAACCATGAGCACACCAAATCGATTCGCAAACTGCAACAGCAAACATTGCAACCATGGAGATACTTCGTTACTTCTTAATCATCCAAAAAGGCAGGGAAAGGTAGATGGCGCTTCCCATGGAAGATGAAACGGAACATTCGCTTCTGATCAATGCTTCCCTAGGAGCAGGACTACCAACACTAGGACAAAATCATATTCAGATAGAGTTATATATCTCCGTCCCACACCGACCCGGCCATGATCCGCCCCGCACTGCACTATGTAGGTGGATGCTGGTTAGAGGTACCCCGCCCCGATCACGTAAATGTTATTTATTTTTGTATGAATTAATATTATTCTACACGCTATGATAGCACAATATTAAACTAGTGTTTGTTATTTCAAAGATGTGTGACTATTGTTACAAGTTGGTCTTTAAATATCAATGATTTTTGATAATATGTCAATTAAGTTTAGTAAATAATATGATTCTTGCTTTTTAAAATACATGAAACTGTAATGCAATATTAACAAGTATTTAAAAATCAGTGGTTTTATCATATACCAATTAAGTTTAGTAAATAACATATTTCTTACTTTTAAAATACATGAAACTAAAAATTGCTCTGACCCAACGGAGCACCTTGACTGTTGAGGAGTCAACCCTGTTCCATCCCCCGACCCGACTAGATCCGGTCAACCGGGCAAATACAGGGCAAGCTAAAGCCCGCCCCATTTAAAAATCAATGGTTTTATTATATACCAATTAAGTTTAGTAAATAACATGTTTCTTGCTTTTAAAATACATGAAACTAAAAATTGCTCTAACCCAATGGAGCACCTTGACTATTGAGGAGTCAACCCTGTCCCGTCTCCCGACCCGACTAGAACCGGTCAACCAGGCAATTACGGGGCAAGCTAAAGCCCACCCCTCCCTACCATCTCATTGGCTCGCACCGAAAGATTTTATTGCGCGGAACTGAATTTTGGATTGGCAATTGGCAAATGACGGGTGTAGATGACATATCTTATTCGGCATGATGCATCGGTTGAGAGTGCCCGGTCAAGTTGACTTCATTTTATTTGCTGTGCAATACTCCCTCCTTTCCAAAATATAAGGCGTGGTTTGACTTGGCACAGTCTTCTAAACTATACTTTGACCTTTGATTTCTCTTATCCAATATCATTCATACAAACAAAATCAATATCATTACAAAGTACTTTCAAATACGAATCCAATGGTACCACTTTTATATCACAAAATCTTTATATAGTTGGACAAATCATTGGTCAAAGATTTTAAAGTTTGAATCTTGAAATGTGTGTGCGCCTTATATTTTGGAAAGGAGGGAGTATATGTTTGCTCAAACAATCTTCAGGATATACGTCGTGTCCTTTTCTTTTGAATGGGTCCTCCTGTGACTATTTCAGATGCTTCGAGATATACTCTCTGCAAATCCCTTCTAAATGTTCCAAAGAAACGCGTTGTTTTCATCGTACATCAATCTGTGAGAAATTTCTAACCAGTAGGCGACTTTCAACAAGGTTTTTTTTTGTTGCGGGGGAAGAAAAAATATCGAAGTGCCTTGTGATTTGTGAGACTTCAGTACTGATTGTTGCGACTTGCGAACCCATAAAGCCGTCCCTAAGTCTCGTCGCCGGGCCAGCAAGAAGGCCGCCGCCTGTAAGGCCGCAAGGCGCGCCTGGAGGAGCGGTCCAAGACCGGCAAGAACAGGTGGTTTTTCACCAAGCTCCGTTTCTGAGACTGCAACGGCGGCGCGATGGTACTGGTGCACTGCAATTTCTTTCCAAAGCTGTAATTTCTCTTTCTCTGATGCCCTGTTTGGTGTAACCCTAGTTTCTTGAGCAGTACCTTTCAGTTGGATGGCATAACTAAAAAGCTACACGGCTGAATAACTGGGCTAAAAAAGATTTAGTATTTGATAACCTGTTTTGTAGGTACAAGAGATGCAGGTCAGAAATGGATTGAGAGGAGTAGGGTTTTAGATTTTATACTTGATAGGAGGATGATCGTTTTCTTCAACTCTAGTGTTAAGGTTAGAATTTTAACCCATCGAAACTATGAGAAGTATTCTAAAGCAATTTTCAATTTTTAGCTTCTTTAAGTATAAATGGGTTGCTGACTTTGCTTTCGATTGCGGAGAAGCTAGCCGATATACGACAGTTTTCAGTTTTCAAGAGAAGAGGCCAAAGCTGAGCATGTGCTAAACAACACCTAAGTAGCAGTTGGCTTTTGATATATACAAAGTGTCCTGATGTAATGATACTTGTGTCTGTTTGGGAGGTATTTTTATGTATATGCTAAACAAGCTTATCGAGACAAAAAAAAAAAAAACAACAACAACAATTACTACATCTACGGAGTTGGTAGCTTGGAGACGGTATCATCATTCAACTCCGTCACACAATTGATTAAACTAAGACAATGTGTCCACGGCAGACGGCGGACAAAAACGATAGAGAATTATAAATGCAATCTTGAATGGTGCTGGTACAACACTAATTGTCATGTGGGTAAATTTGTATGGTTTTGATTGAATGGTTGATATCTAAACCATGTGTTTACAAGAGGATTTATGCTTTGTTTGGTGGCAAGATTGAAGAGGGTAAGCAAAAGGTGGTTGGTAGTAAGATAATTAGACAACAATTCATTTGTGTAAAATTTTTGCGATCCAATTAACCTCAGATTCTCTGGATTTTGGCTAGTTGAGTAAAATTCATTGGCATACGATCTTTTCACTTTTAGAAAAACGTGGCACCAACTAGTAGGGTAATAGTATCATGTCCGGCTATAATACACAATGCTTCATTTAGAACATGGAATTATCGATATATTTTAAGCCCTGTTCGGCTACAATACACAATGATTTAGAACATAGAAGCTCGAGCAGTGCATCCATTGCTCTCCTTCACTCCTTCCTCTTCTTAGACACCGCCTGCCACCATTGATGATGAGCTCCCTTGGACCGCTGCCACTGCTGGCGGCGGCGACGAGCTCCTGATGATCACCGCCATCGAGCTTCTATCGACCATTGCTGCCCTATCTACGACCACAATGCACACATCTCCGGTGCGCCGTTGACAACTTCCCTCTTTTATCTTCTTCGACCACCACCTCTCTCTGCTCCAGAGATCGAGCGAGGTCAGATCTGGAGGAAGAAGATGTTTCCAAGTTGACATTTGAGTATTTGTTAACCAAAGAAGATTTGGAATTGGTTCGTGAGTTCATTTCCACGTAACAATTTACTTGCCAACCAAACAAAACAGTTTGAATTGTAGCTCGATTCTATTTCCACTTGAAATTGAATTGGGTCCTAAATCCTAATTCTACTATCCCGATTCAATTCAAGGATCCAAACCGACCCTTATAGGAATTCACTATTTCCTATGAAGGCATGTCTGGATGCATATTTCACGTGCATTTTATAAGAAACAGACAATTTCCTACGATATTTCCAACAAATTCCCGCGTTGCTGCCTGGACGGAAACCATTATGCTCCAAATACCTTTTACCTGCAAAATTGATCATCACATTAGCTTCTCACCTATGCCATGTGTCAAGCATAATGCCCCTCTAAAAAAATATAATTACGTTTAGATCATTTCGGCGGTTTTTTACGAAAAAGACTTTTTGATTCAGCAAAATTACGATTTTTTTGTGAAAAGACCCTAAATAAATGCCAAAAAGAGCGTAATTATGTTTGGGTCCTTTCGATGGTTTTTACGAAAAAGACCTTTTGGTTGAGCAAAATCGCGAATCTTTCATGAAAGGGCCCTAAGTAAATGCCGAAAAAGAGTGTAATTACGTTTTGATTGTTCCAGCTATTTTTCGCGAAAAGGACCTTTCGATTTCGCACAGTCGCGGCTAGTTTTAAAAAAAACCACAGAGAAAAACGAAATTTTATTTTTTTTAGAAAAAAATCCGGGTCAAATTTTTTTGCCGGACGCGGCATCGCGCGCCTCGTCTCCTCCGTCCGCAAGCGCCCCTGAAAAAAATATAATTATGTGTAGGTCCTTTTAGCAGTTTTTTACGAAAAGGGCTTTAAAAAGAATCTTTTAGTTCAGCAAGATCGTGAAACTTTCGTGAAAGGGTCCTAAATAAATGCAAAAAAAAAAAGAACGTAATTACGTTTAGATCATTCCAGTTATTTTTCGCGAAAAGGATCTTTCATTTTTGTGCAATCGCGGGCGCGCGCGGCGTGTCATGCCGCGAAAACATTTCTAGTTGCCGATAATTGTACCAGCACTCCGCAAAATTGGATACCGGGCACGTAGCAGATCCCCTCAAACCATACCCCCCAAAACCTCCCTTTCTATGGTGTTGATGCTCCAACGATAGGGTCTGTTTGTTTTAGCCTTGGATTCTCTGAAAGCTAATTCTGGATTATAGTTGTAGAGAAATCGATTCTTTAAAAGCTAGAATCTAAAAGCACATATAAAGTGAATTGTGAATTTTAGTGTATATAGATGGGCTAGATTGTAAGAATCAGATTTTAAAATCAGACTGTTTATTTTTTTATTCTACTTTTAGGATCAGAATCCAGAATCAAAAGCGAAAACAAACATGACCTGAATCATGTGCACATCTATCGCTTGCCTGTACTTTGCACGCTCGTCAATCATTAACGAGCAGCATTTTGACGACCTGGAGACTATTCTATTCATGCCACACGGGACAGCATCCGCATCGTGGTCGCGATGGATCGGTTTATATTTCTTCTTGTACAATCATGCAGCTAGCGGTTGAGCGATTCAGCTCAGCGCGAGTCTTTTTTCCGACCCAGCTCTACCGGTGGGATATGCTCCGAAAGCAATAGCGCTAACTACTGCTTGAAGCAAAGTCAAGAGGCTTTACGGGAGCCACGAAAAGAGCAACTTATTATGGTATCCAAATCCAACCACTGCACAAGCCAACCACTTCAGAGATCAAATGGGCCGGAGCTCAGTAACCTCAGTTCACGTGTACTGGGGGAAAATGGTTAAGGATTACAGCTTGCTATAGTCCTTCTTCTTCTTCTTCTTCTTCCTCGCTGGCATGTTTCAGAGTTGAGTCGCAAAAGTCATGGTGAAAGCTCATGGATCTCGCGCATTGTTGGATGTTAAGAATTTCTCCTCTCCTTTCTGCGTACCATGAGTGGCCATCTTTATTTAAGGGGGCAGTGCGAAGTGCAAACAATTACATCCGATCCGGAACGTGAGGGGCTAGCACTTTGAACTTTGCCTTTTGCTTTCTTTCCAACAGCGCACGTTCTAGGTTACGTTATAGAGTCTAAGCCATATATAATGTGAATAGGTGATAATTAAGTTCGGTACTGTATAATTTTCGACGAGACCAGAGAGACCAAAAGGTAGCAACGATGTAGGAACCAACTTGGGAAGAAAACGACGCCTGATCCTGAAACTGTTGATGTGGACTGACAAACACGTACGCAAAAACCGAAAGTTCAGAAGGTCAGTAGTAGTTACTCTGATCATGTATTTCATGTGCTGTGTGTCTACATTTTCTACAGCCATACCGCGGTTTAGATTTCAGAAGCTTACAGTTTGAAACACGTATGATAAACGCATTACATATTATCGTCTAATTTGTAGCTACAGATGCAAATTCTGTTTGTCTGTGAACACTGAAGTGCAGAGTGCTAACTGCTAAACGTTCTTATCATGAAGCTTTATTTGCGGCTTAAAAAGCTAACACCGCTCTGGTAGATCGAGCGATGTAAGGATATGTATAATAGTACATGTCAGCTATCTATAAGACTATGCCATGTAAGATTTTAGATGATGTGGAGGAGAGAGAAGGATGAGAGAGAAAACTGTTGTCTACTATTTAACAGATGATCTTATAAACAACTTTCTATTTTGTATACCATTGTATAGACAATCTGTTAATTGAATGATAAACTATTACAAACGACTATACAAATAATCCATTGTATAAGTTATTTTTAATAATTTCTATATATGATATAAAGATACATTATAAACAGTTAAAATCTGCGTAAATATCCTGAAATCTTTGCATGTGGTGCTGGCTGGTAACACAAGGGACTCTCACCGTACTCAGCAGCAATATGGTAGTCTTTTCCAGTTATTACCTGATCGTGGGTGTGCCAAGAATCCCAACTTTCGATGTCCAATAGAACTGACAGGACCACTCGGATAAAGTTTGTGCGGATGCGGAACACGCGAGGGCCGGTAATTTGATAACAGAATTACCATTGGTGATCGGAATCTGAACGACGTGATCTGTACAGGCTATACTAGAGAGTAGAGACAATAATAAGAGAAACTATAGAGAAATGATGAGCTCGGAGTTGGCCTTGAGTGGATGCTAAACATCGCGCGCGTGTCCTTAACTCCTTATAATAGCAGAATAACTGCATATATATACAAGGTATATGTGAATTTTGGTCGATGTACAATTGAATTGCAACTTTAAAGATACATCTCTTAACTGCATATATAAGTGTTGGTTTTGAAACGCAAGGATTTCACATGGATTATTCAGGAATTTCACAAGGGACATTTCATTTTTTTTTGTAGAAATTGAAAAAATTCCCCGCATTTCAGGCCTATACACGGCGGCGAATGAGAGAGGAAAATGAAACTCCATTTACAGCTCGCACCATCAACCCTTCAGCTGTATACACACGAGATCTCATCCGTACACGTGGCATCTATGTTCGTCATCTGTCTTTCCCGGAAATTCAAAATCTTTCGAAAACCCCCGACCGGACGGACACCGTCCCACTCCCTCACCTCGCAAATGGGCGCTCACCACCAAGCCAGCGAATAACCCTTTCACCGGCGCGCGGACCCCATGATGTGGCCCACCCGAAAGTGACTGTATGGGAGCACCTTCTCGTACGCGTAGCCGGCGACCCCGACCCGGAACCTACCGGTTCCCCGTGCGAAACCGAACGAACAAAATGACGCTCCGCTCCTGACCCGACGCAACTCCAAACTTCCCTCCTTTCTATTTCACCTCCGTTTCCCACCTTCGAAAAATCAATTTTTTTTTTTAATTTCCCTTCCCCCCTCCTCTCTCTCTCTCTCTCCCCACCCTCCGATCCAGGCTACCCACGAACGCCACCGCTCCAGTTTGAAACCCTAGGCCGCCGCATCGATCCGGGGCGGTGGTTGCAGTGGGGGTCGTTGCGTTGTAGCGTTTCTTCGAGCGGAGGAGACGGTGGCGGTCGGCCATGTCGACGGAGGACGAGAAGCTCCTCAAGGAGGCGAAGAAGCTGCCGTGGGACGAGCGGCTGCAGCATAAGAACTGGAAGGTGCGGAACGACGCCAACATCGACCTCGCCGCCCTCTGCAACTCCATCACCGACCCCAAGGACGCTCGCCTCCGCGAGTTCGGTGAGATACGCTCCCACCACCTCCCGATCCGCCCCATTTCGCTCTCGGATCTGCGTTATGCTTGATTCGTGCGGGTTTCATTTCGAGATTTCTGCGGGACTTTTTGATGTTAGATCTGAAGGGCGGTGCCTTTTTTTGGTGTTGGTTAGGGCCATTGTTTAAGAAGACAGTTGCGGATTCGAACGCGCCGGTGCAGGAGAAGGCGTTGGATGCCCTGCTCGCTTTCCAGCGAGCGGCTGATGCTGATGCAGCGAGGTGCGTGTCTACATGATGCTACGTCATTTGCTGTTGTGCTTCTGATTGTTTTTTCGAGTGATTTGTGGAGTTGGTATGTCCCAGGTACGCCAAGGAGGTGTGCGACGCAATCGTTGCAAAGTGCCTCACTGGCCGGCCTAAGACTGTTGAGAAGGCTCAAGCTGCATTCCTCCTTTGGGTGGAGCTGGAGGCGGCGGAGGTCTTCCTTGTATGTTGAACTGCAATCGGTGATTATTTTGGCTATTAATTATGGTAAATCGTATGGATTGATCATATAATGATGGTGTGGTGCATGAAACCATGAATGAATGCCTGTAACAGCGAACACTAATTTCCCTCCTTTGCCCTTCAGCCTTCTACTTTGATTGTGGTATAGACTTATAGTAGACTGCTCAAGTGCGCAGATAGTCTAGCTATTCTATTTTTTCTTTCATTTGTTAATAGGATTTTTTCCTGTTAATTATTACAAGCATCCCTGGAGTGTGCTTCCTGAGTTTGCATTACTGGGAAGCACTTGTTAGTTTGATTGATGGTGATGACAACTGTTTACATTTGTTCTCAGTCCCATCCATATTCATACTTAGATTATTTTGTTATCACCATTTGTAAGCAAGCCTGCCCACCCAAGTACTATGAAACCAGAGTTTTTTGTTCAACGAGATGCATTATGATGACAGTGGTGGTGGTCTAGAGGTATACTCATCTAACTGGAGAAGCATTTGGATGGAGATGGCATATGTGTATTCATGCAATTACATGTTAATAACACCGTTGGGATGTAGACATTTTAAGATAAAAGTTTACCTTTTAGTACAACTATTGATGTCAGCATATACATAGTAAAACTAGCTCCCACTCATTGATACATAGAAGCTTCGTACGATATCTTTGTTATCATTTCTTTGCCAATACCTTCTTGATTGCTTCAGCATTTTGAGGAGCTTGTTATTTAATCTTAATATTTCTAACAGAAGTATTTAGTCTAGTGGTATGATCATATCTTGCTGCAAGGCATTGATGACTGGCCTTTGTTTAAGATTTTCTTCTTTTGTTGCTTACTCATCCCATCTAAAAGATTTCTCATCTCTTTCTACTACCGCGTGTTCCTTCTAGTAATTAATATTTATAGAATGCTAACATTCTTAAACGTACTTCATATGGTTGTGCTACCAGGAATCTATGGAGAAGGCTGTAAAAAACAAAGTGGCTAAAGCTGTTGTACCTGCTATTGATGTGATGTTTCAAGCACTTAGGTAAGTTCCTAGCTTATATTTTGGCTCCCTGTTGTGACAAATTTTTATTGAACCTGTCTAACATCTTTTTTCTTGCTAGTGAATTCGAGCTAAGGTAGTACCACCCAAAAAATTCTAAAGATGCTTGCTGAGCTTTTTGATCATCCAGACCAGAATGTTCGGGCTTCTTCCAAGGGTTTGACACTTGAACTTTGTCGGTGGATTGGCAAAGAGCCTGTAAAAGCAATTTTATTTGAGAAGATGAGAGATACAATGGTGGGATTATTTGTACCAGTACAATACCTATATTGATCATGTGTATTGTGAGTGAATATTATAACCATGCTTCTTTTTGTTTGTAGAAAAAAGAGTTAGAAGCAGAGCTAGCAAACGTCTCAGGAATTGTGAAGCCAACTCGCAAGATAAGGTGATTTTCTTTTTTTAGAGAACATCTCTGTCCGATATGTTTGGCTTTACATGAATTTCTGACCTAACCTTGGCAAATTGATTTCTAAAATCTAGGTTCAGGCTGTATTATGATTCTACATGAACTATGATAAAATTCCACAGAATATGTTTTGTAGTGCTTTTATGTTTGTCTGATTGTTTTGTTAGAGTAGAGGGCCATATTGCAAGCTATTTGTTATTAACCCATTCTTAATTTGCCTTCTACTGTTTGACATAACAACAAATATTATGTAATCATCTCATAATCTTATTGTATAAGATTTTACTGCCATCTTTTTACTTAAACTAGATACTTTTAAATATATGGGTATTTGGCTTGCAAATTAAATCCTTGAATGCGGACGTTACAGACTTAAGTTAAATTGAATATCCCGCCATCCAACAACGAATGTTAAAGTAATGCTATAAATAATTATATGAATTGTTTGTTGGGTGTATAATTGATAAGTGAAATTCATTAAACCAACTTAAGTTAAACAAGATGTCAGGATTGATTGTATGATATTTGTGCATGTGTTCTAGTTATGATCGTAGAAGCTTAAAAAGCTACTCCTCCATTCTCAAGCATAAGTTGTCTTTTTTTATGGCCTTTAAGATACTACTTGACAACTTTTTTTGTTTATCACAATGTACTGGCAAAAAACTTAACTACAATATTAAAAAATCACTGTTGAAAACGAGCACATTGATGTTATTTACATGTGGTTAATCAAGATGCTTTTGTATATAGTATTGGTTAAAGCTGAAAAGTTTGGCTACTCTTTTACCAAAAGGACTTGTATTTGAGAATGGATTGATCAGATGAAATGTTTGATATATTGGCCAAAGTATTTCTCATGCTTGCTGCATAGACCAAACCAAATAATAGAATATGCTATGCTTTAGTGTTTGGTTGCACCTAAGTGCTGTTTTTTTTGTTAGCTCCTTTTCTTATGCAGTAATAATGATTGTAAGTGTAGAGAAATAAACTACATATTTGCAATATGCTAGTTGTGGAATGATACTGATGTGAAGTGGACTTTCATAGGATGGTTCAACGGGGGCAAATCATGTGGTACATGCACAACTTACTTAAAACCTTCTTCTGAGTGTCTAGGGGTACTGCAAAAAATGTTAGTTTCTGGGCCCCAAGAAATATGTTGATGTTTTGGCTCGTCAAATACATTTTTGTCCCTAGGAGATGTGTTTATTTTTTTGACTTTCTGTGTATGTTGTTAAACATCTGTGGATCTCTAGGACAATCTACTGTGAGATTGTTTTGTTTTACCATGCTCATGCGGTGGCATGTACATAGGTTTATATTTCTTCTACTTGGCCGTTCATATATTGAAAGTGGATATGATTTAAACATTGTTAACTAGATCTGAACAAGAAAAAGAATTTGAGGAGGAAGCAGTGTCAGAGACAACATGCGCTAACACTTCTGAAGAGGCAGTGCCAGATGGTCTGTTATTTTGAGGAGCAATTTTATTGTTATTTTCATTTCTATTGACAAACTTGCTGTCTTTTATATTTACCATGAGAATACTGACACAATTGTACTTCCAGCCCCTATGGAGATCGATGAATATGATCTTGTTGATCCTGTAGATATTTTAACTCCACTTGAAAAGTCTGGATTTTGGGATGGCGTGGTATGTGATCTGATTTGCATACACACACTGTTGTTACACCATCATAGCAAAAGATTGTTATTATTTTACTAATTTTGATGTCATTGTGTTGTATGTGATACCAGAAAGCAACTAAATGGTCGAAAGAAGGGATGCTGTGGCGGAGCTAAATAAGCTTGCTTCAACTAAAAAATTGCACCCGGTGATTTTCATGAAGTTTGTCGAACGCTTAAAAGGTTAATCTTAGCTTAAAGTTTTTATGATATTTTCATACATCCAAATTTGCAGCCATTTTGCGCACAAATTTTACTTGTTCTTAGTTAGCATGAGATGGTATGTGATTTTGTTTCAAAGTTGCTTTCGTGATGACAACTATGTTTTGTTTTCCTTTCTCATAGGAGGAACAAAAAAATGGAAGTTCGTTGTGAATTGTGACTCATCTAATCGTCTTTATCCTTTTCTGTTTCCTTATACTCTATAAGAACACCCCCCCCACCACACACACACACAACAACAACCTGTATGCCCCCATGTTATTATTAGCCACAGGAAGCATTCTTGGGATATTGTATTATGTGGTTTTAGAAGTCTGTTGACTTATTATGAGATCATTTTGTGATGGAAGTAGCCTTTTTTCTCATACTTCCATTTTCTTGCCCATCTTTTGTTGCTAGTTTGATCTACCAGAGAGGCATTCAGGAGCCTGGGTGCTATCATGAAGTTGTTTCTAATCATGTTTGTGCATTGTAAATTCTGATTCACTTGGTTTTCTGTGATTTTTGGCTATTGCAGCTTGTTACAGATGTTAATTTGGCTGTTGCAGTGGAAGCTACTCAAGCTATAGGGAATTTAGCTAAAGGTTTAAGAACTCATTTTTCTGGAAGTTCACGGATTCTGCTTCCTGTTTTACTTGTAAGTAGAATTACTTTTTTTTTTGAATAACCATAAATTGCTAGCTAAATCATTTCATTGCTTGTGATATCTTCTATCTTATAAGATAAGATGTCCAACCTGCCTTTCACTGTAGATGGTTTTCCTTTACCCTTCACTTTAGCCATAGCACCGTAAGTGTTTTCAAACTTGCATGTGGATACGTGATCCACTTGAACTGTGAATTGTCTTTATTATGCGCAAGGTCCTTGTTGTAATCATAGTTGTCACTTGTCACGGTGTTGCCTAGGGCCTAGGCAACCTCAGTTCTGATGGGCATCGATGCATGGCGACGGATTCCAAGGCTTATACCCTTGCTTGTGGTAGTTTGGCGCCCTCTTGGAAGCTCAGTGTCGTCCGGGTGACTAGGCTGCGGGAAGGGCCGGAGAAAAAACACTCACGGGTAGGATTCATTTATCTTAGTGGGAGAAAGGAAAGTGATATGGATAAACCCAATAGGGTATATTTTCTAAGAAAGCAGGCGGGGGCGCTTGAGAATGAAGATGGCGGCGGCAAAGGAGTCTGCGGTTAGTTTGGTGAGGAAAGAGGATCTTTAATCCTTATTAGTTACCTTATTTAATATTTCTATCTTTAAGTAGTTACCATGTTTAGGAAGATTTCTTATCGTAGTAGTTTCCATGTTTAGAAGATGATATGAATAAAAGGGAGAAAAGAGGAAGAAAACATGCGCTTTTGTGCACCAAATTCGATCTTAGGCGTCGCCAAACGATAATGACGGGTGGCTCCGTTAACCATTACCATAGGTCGCCGGCGAGCCATCACTATGGCCGTCGATCGTCGCGATCGGGTCTTCGACACGAACAAGGGCATTCACGCGATCGGTTCTGTGGCCATGGAATCCTTGGAGGAGCGGTTAGGTATTTGAGGTGGCGGTCAAGGATCGAACCTCAATGGCGAACTAAGCGATTGGTTGCAGACTTCATCAAGGCGGTAAGGAAGCGGCCAAAGACCGCGAAGGATGGGCGAAACTCAAGGACCGGTGTGGGGAGGAGCATCGCTCGCGACCCGCCAGACTGGCGAGCAGGAACAGCGGGAGGAGAACGCGTGGCGGCAGCGGCGGCCGGTGTTAGGCGGCGCATGCTCCCGGTATGAATCTAAGCTTTTGGCGGCTCGGAAGATCCTCTGCTATGGTTACGCAATCTGGCGTTTTGGGCGTTTGCATGCGGTGCGAAAGGAGAATGGGTGGAGATGGCGGGGATGCACTGCGTGGGGAGGCTCGGGAGATGTTGGACAATTGGGAGTAGGAGGAGAACCCATCGCATGGGAGGAGTTCGAGCGACTTTCTGCAGAGGTTCACACGCATTCAACCTGGGACCACAGGAGATTTGTCCAATTGGAAACAAGGGGTGTCGGTGGAGGAGTATGCGAGGAGTTTCAACGACTCCTTCTTGGCATGATATCCAAGGGAGACCAAATTGAGTTGTTCATCGGCTTATCCCAGAGCATTGGTGCGCGGATGTCTTGGCCGGATCGTCCGCGAGATCTGGCAGATGCCATAGGGCTGGCGAGGCAGGCAGAACGAAGAGAGGACCTCTGGCTTACCAAGGCGACCAAGGCGATGTCACGGCCCCGTTCAGGATTCAGCCGCACCACATCCAGTGGGTCGGCGCTTGGGGGATCGTGGCCGGGAAGTTCAACGCGACCTCCGGACGAGGTTGAACACGGCGGCGGCAGTGGTAACGCAGCAGCCATCGCCAGCAACAACACCAAAATGACGACGAAATAGGCGGCGACAACATCAACCCAGGCTTCATCAGCAACCGCTTCTCCATATCGGCGCAGGCTCAGTGCGGAAGAAATGGCGGAAAGGCGGGAGAAGGGGTTATGCTATAACTGTGATGAGGTTTACTCGAGGGGACACCGGTGCAAACGGCTTTTTCATTTGGAGGTGGTCAGTGAGGATGAGGAGGAATGTGAGGATCAGGAGGAGGAACCGGCCTTATCAGTCCTCGCAATGCGTGGTCCACGGCTCGGCAAAACCATGCAAGTAAACTTGGAGCTGGGAGGGCAGCGACTGATGGGCTTGGTCGATAGCGGCAGTACTCATAACTTCATTAGCAGTCATGCAGCATCCAAGGTGGCGGTGGAGCAGTTCCCACTCCCAAGACAGCAAGTCCGTGTGGCCAATGGAGCTTGCCTACCTTGCCTGGGAAGAATTCCGGAGGTGCCATTCCGTATACAAGGGTATTCTTTTGCTGCTCCTTTTATGGTAATCCCTCTCGATGGATTTGATGTGGTTCTGGGTGTTCAGTGGTTGAAGGAGTTGGGAGATATCAACTGGAATTTTGATTCACTCCAAATGGCCTTCTCACAGGAAGGCGGCAGATTGAAGTTGCGAGGAGAAACAGAGGGTGGAGAAACAGTGTGCGGTGTTGTGACCGAGGAAAACCCTCGATTCTGAGGAATTCTCTGACGAATTTGATGATCATTCATGAGCGCGAGGTTTACCCCCTTCCCGCCATTGTGATCACAGGATTTGTTTAAAGGAAGGGTCTGATCCAGTTGTTGTTCGACCCTATCGCTACCCTCATCGTCAAAAGGACGAAATTGAAAAACAATGTGAGGAGATGCTGGCTCAGGGGATTATTCGTCCAAGTCGTTCGCCATTTTCATCTCCTGTATTGCTGGTGCGCAAAGAAGATGGGTCATGGCGATTTTGCGTGGATTATCGGGAGCTTAATGCGATGACCATCAAGGATAAGTTCCCCATTCCAGTGGTGGAGGAATTGTTGGAGGAACTACATGGGGCTCAATTCTTTACCAAACTGGATTTGCGGTCGGGATATCACCAGGTCCGCATGTACGAAGAGGATATTCCGAAGACGGCTTTCCGTACCCATCATGGTCACTTCGAGTCCTTGGTCATGGCTTTTGGACTATGTAATGCTCCTTCGACCTTTCAAGCTCTTATGAATGAGATATTGGTATTTGTTTCTTCATAAGTTTGTATTGGTCTTCTTCGATGACATTCTTGTCTATAGCTCCACTTGGGAAGATCACCGACAGCACCTCCACTTGGTTTTAGCACAACTTCGCCAACATCAACTCTATTTAAAAAAGTCAAAGTGTGCATTTGCTCGGGCAGTGGGATATCTTGGTCATGTGATCTCTGCGATGGGGTGGCGAGAACCCAAACAAGGTCCGGACATCGATCGTTGGCGATTCTCGATCGATTCTTGGCGGTCCGGAGTTTCTGGGCTGGCCGGTTACTCTACGGAGGTTCATCCATCATTATGCTTCCATTCTTAGAACCTCTCACGAATCTCAGCCATCGTCACGAGTTTGCATGGTCGCCATTCTTGACCAGAGCCTTCGGCGTCTAAAGGAAGCTTTGCAATCGGCTCCAGTGCTACAACTGCCTGATTTTTCCATTTCTTTTGTGGTTGAATGTGATGCATCAAGCAAGCATAGAAATGTGCTTTCTGACAAGAGGTCACCCGGTGGCTTATTTTAGCCGGAAATTGGCTGACCGACATATGAAGCTCGTGGCTTACGAGCGCGAACTCATAGGCTTGTCTAAAGCTATTCGACATTGGCGACCGTATTTGTGAAGCGTTCTTTTGTGGTGCGGACCGATCACGCCATCTCAAATTCCTCCTTGAACAAGCTTTGGTGACTCTCATGGCGGCATTGGTTGAGCAAGCTAATGGGGTTCGATTTTTACGTGGAATATAAACCAGGGCGAGCAAATGTGGTGGCCGATGTGCTATCACGTCTTCCGGACGAAGTGGCGATTGTGCGGCTATATCGGCCGTAGCTGCCGCCGTCAGGATACGTGGGAGGTCGCTGCGTATGGATCCTACCATCGGCGAATATTTACTGGAAGGTGCGTATGGAAGCTGGAGCCGATCGAGGAGGACTTCTCTATTGCAAAGACAAGCTCTATATTCCGGCCACTTCTTCCTTGCGTGATGAGGTGATAGCTGCTTATCATGAAGTGACACATGAGGGGGTCTATAAGACTTTCCATCGGGTTAAATCCAGTTTTTATTGGGAAGGGTTGCGGCAATCAGTGGAAGAGTATGTTCGACGTTGTGTGATTTGTCGTGACAAAACCAAAGACATTGGCTCCAAAGCAGTCTTTTACAACCCTTACCCGTTCCTCAACATATTTGGGCTGATTTGTCCATGGATTTTGTGGTGGCCCTCCCTAAGTCCCACGGTAAAACAACCTTATTGGTGGTAGTTGATCGTTTATCCAAATATGGCCATTTTATTGCTATGAGGCGCCTATCCACGGCTGTGTCCGTCGCCGATGTGTTCTTCGATCGGGTTGTCCGACTACATGGGATGCCTGAGTCGATTGTGTCAGACAGAGATCCGGTTTTCACTAGTACCTTCTGGCAGGATCTTTTCCGGAGATGCGGCACCCGACTCCTGACTTCCTCCTCATACCATCCCCAGACGGATGGTCAGACCGAAGTTGTTAATCGGACTATTGAAATGTATCTGCGTTATGCAGCGGCGAAAGGCTGCGTCTGGGTCCAATGGTTACCATGGGCGGAGTTTTGTTATAACTCCTCATATCATTCGGCTCTACGGATGACACCGTTTGAATTAGTATATGGCCGACCACCGCCGGTGGTGCCCTATAGTCAAGGTGCAACCTTGGTGGATCGATGGGCGCCAATTGGTGGGCGAGGATGAGTTGTTGCGCGCCTTTCGTCATCATTGCTAGCGGCCTGAAACGAGAATGAAACAACGTTATGACCTTCACCATCGTGAGGTCACGTTTGCTGTTGGAGATTGGGTTTGGTTGAAGTTACAAGGCTACCGCCAGTCCTCAGTTCGGACCTCTCCTGCCCACAAGTTCACTCCTAAATATTTTGGTCCCTACAAGGTGCTTAATCGCATTGGCGAGGTGGCGTATCGCTTGGAGCTTCCGGCAACGGCGAAACTCCATAATGTTTTCCATGTTTCTGTCTTGAAACCGTTTCGTGGGACACCTCCTGAAGCCACTCCAGCATTGCCTGCAGAAGCTTCGCATCCTTCGCCAGATGTTGCTCAACCTATTCCATATAAGATTCTGGCTCAACGTTTTATTAAGGGACATCGTCAATTCTTGATTCATTGGTCTGGTGAAGAGTTGGAAGCAGCAACTTGGGTGGATGCGCTGGAATTTCGTCGATCCTATCCCAATTTCAAGCTTGAGGACAAGCTTGATTTGGACGGGGAGAGTATTGATATGGATAAACCCAATAGGGTATATTTTCGGAAGAGAAACAGGGCAGGGACGCCAGAATGAAGATGGCGGCGGCAGCAAGGAGTCTGCGGTTAGTTTGGCTGAGGGAAAGAGGATCTTTAATCCTTATTAGTTACCTTATTTAATATTTCTATCTTTAAGTAGCTACCATGTTTAGGAAGATTTCTTATCTGTAGTAGTTTCCATGTTTAGAGGATGATATGAATAAAAGGGAGAAAAGAGGAAAAAATACGCTTTTGTGCACCAAATTCCAGTCTTAGGCGTCGTGACGATAAGCGACGGTGGCTCCGTTCAGCCATTACCATAGGTCGCTGGCGAGCCATCACGGCGAGCCGTCAGTCGTCGCGATCGGGTCTTCGACCTTTGTTCTCAGTCCCATCCATATTCATACTTAGATTATTTTGTTATCACCATTTGTAAGCAAGCCTGCCCACCCAAGTACTATTAAACCAGAGTTTTTTGTTCAACGAGATGCATTATGATGACAGTGGTGGTGGTCTAGAGGTATACTCATCTAACTGGAGAAGCATTTGGATGGAGATGGCATATGTGTATTCATGCAATTACATGTTACTAACACCGTTGGGATGTAGACATTTTAAGATAAAAGTTTACCTTTTAGTACAACTATTGATGTCAGCATATACATAGTAAAACTAGCTCCCACTCATTGATACATACAAGCTTCGTACGATATCTTTGTTATCATTTCTTTGCCAATACCTTCTTGATTGCTTCAGCATTTTGAGGAGCTTGTTATTTAATCTTAATATTTCTAACAGAAGTATTTTAGTCTAGTGGTATGATCATATCTTGCTGCAAGGCATTGATGACTGGCCTTTGTTTAAGATTTTCTTCTTTTGTTGCTTACTCATCCCATCTAAAAGATTTCTCATCTCTTTCTACTACCGCGTGTTCCTTCTAGTAATTAATATTTTTATAGAATGCTAACATTCTTAAACGTACTTCATATGGTTGTGCTACCAGGAATCTATGGAGAAGGCTGTAAAAAACAAAGTGGCTAAAGCTGTTGTACCTGCTATTGATGTGATGTTTCAAGCACTTAGGTAAGTTCCTAGCTTATATTTTGGCTCCCTGTTGTGACAAATTTTTATTGAACCTGTCTAACATCTTTTTTTCTTGCTAGTGAATTCGGAGCTAAGGTAGTACCACCCAAA
This sequence comes from Guadua angustifolia, assembly GCA_036346375.1. Lineage (NCBI taxonomy): Eukaryota > Viridiplantae > Streptophyta > Magnoliopsida > Poales > Poaceae > Guadua > Guadua angustifolia. The sequence goes on along the minus strand of CM070501.1, from coordinate 40,528,612 downwards.
AAAATTCTAAAGATGCTTGCCGAGCTTTTTGATCATCCAGACCAGAATGTTCGGGCTTCTTCCAAGGGTTTGACACTTGAACTTTGTCGGTGGATTGGCAAAGAGCCTGTAAAAGCAATTTTATTTGAGAAGATGAGAGATACAATGGTGGGATTATTTGTACCAGTACAATACCTATATTGATCATGTGTATTGTGAGTGAATATTATAACCATGCTTCTTTTTGTTTGTAGAAAAAAGAGTTAGAAGCAGAGCTAGCAAACGTCTCAGGAATTGCGAAGCCAACTCGCAAGATAAGGTGATTTTCTTTTTTTTAGAGAACATCTCTGTCCGATATGTTTGGCTTTACATGGAATTTCTGACCTAACCTTGGCAAATTGATATCTAAAATCTAGGTTCAGGCTGTATTATGATTCTACATGAACTATGATAAAATTCCACAGAATATGTTTTGTAGTGCTTTTATGTTTGTCTGATTGTTTTGTTAGAGGGCCATATTGCAAGCTATTTGTTATTAACCCATTCTTAATTTGCCTTCTACTGTTTGACATAACAACAAATATTATGTAATCATCTCATAATCTTATTGTATAAGATTTTACTGCCATCTTTTTACTTAAACTAGATACTTTTAAATATATGGGTATTTGGCTTGCAAATTAAATCCTTGAATGCGGACCTTACAGACTTAAGTTAAATTGAATATCCCGCCATCCAACAACGAATGTTAAAGTAATGCTATAAATAATTATATGAATTGTTTGTTGGGTGTATAATTGATAAGTGAAATTCATTAAACCAACTTAAGTTAAACAAGATGTCAGGATTGATTGTATGATATTTGTGCATGTGTTCTAGTTATGATCGTGGAAGCTTAAAAAGCTACTCCTCCATTCTCAAGCATAAGTTGCCTTTTTTTATGGCCTTTAAGATACTACTTGACAACTTTTTTTGTTTATCACAATGTACTGGCAAAAAACTTAACTACAATATTAAAAAATCACTGTTGAAAACGAGCACATTGATGTTATTTACATGTGGTTAATCAAGATGCTTTTGTATATAGTATTGGTTAAAGCTGAAAAGTTTGGCTACTCTTTTACCAAAAGGACTTGTATTTGAGAATGGATTGATCAGATGAAATGTTTGATATATTGGCCAAAGTATTTCTCATGCTTGCTGCATAGACCAAACCAAATAATAGAATATGCTATGCTTTAGTGTTTGGTTGCACCTAAGTGCTGTTTTCTTTGTTAGCTCTTTTTCTTATGCAGTAATAATGATTGTAAGTGTAGAGAAATAAACTACATATTTGCAATATCTAGTTGTGGAATGATACTGATGTGAAGTGGACTTTCATAGGATGGTTCAACGGGGGCAAATCATGTGGTACATGCACAACTTACTTAAACCTTCTTCTGAGTGTCTAGGGTACTGCAAAAATGTTAGTTTCTGGGCCCCAAGAAATATGTTGATGTTTTGGCTCACAAATACATTTTTGTCCCTAGGAGATGTGTTTATTTTTTGACTTTCTGTGTATGTTGTTAAACATCTGTGGATCTCTAGGACAATCTACTGTGAGATTGTTTTGTTTTACCATGCTCATGCGGTGGCATGTACATAGGTTTATATTTCTTCTACTTGGCCGTTCATATATTGAAAGTGGATATGATTTAAACATTGTTAACTAGATCTGAACAAGAAAAAGAATTTGAGGAGGAAGCAGTGTCAGAGACAACAGGCGCTAACACTTCTGAAGAGGCAGTGCCAGATGGTCTGTTATTTTGAGGAGCAATTTTATTGTTATTTTCATTTCTATTGACAAACTTGCTGTCTTTTATATTTACCATGAGAATACTGACACAACTGTACTTCCAGCCCCTATGGAGATCGATGAATATGATCTTGTTGATCCTGTAGATATTTTAACTCCACTTGAAAAGTCTGGATTTTGGGATGGTGTGGTATGTGATCTGATTTGCATACACACACTGTTGTTACACCATCATAGCAAAAGATTGTTATTATTTTACTAATTTTGATGTCATTGTGTTGTATGTGATACCAGAAAGCAACTAAATGGTCCGAAAGAAGGGATGCTGTGGCGGAGCTAAATAAGCTTGCTTCAACTAAAAAAATTGCACCCGGTGATTTTCATGAAGTTTGTCGAACGCTTAAAAAGGTTAATCTTAGCTTAAAGTTTTTATGATATTTTCATACATCCAAATTTGCAGCCATTTTGTGCACAAATTTTACTTGTTCTTGGTTAGCATGAGATGGTATGTGATTTTGTTTCAAAGTTGCTTTCGTGATGACAACTATGTTTTGTTTTCCTTTCTCATAGGAGGAACAGAAAAAATGGAAGTTCGTTGTGAATTGTGACTCATCTAACCGTCTTTATCCTTTTCTGTTTCCTTATACTCTATAAGAACACCCCCCCACCCCACCCCACCACACACACACCACACACACACACAACAACAACAACAACCTGTATGCCCCCATGTTATTATTAGCCGCCACAGGAAGCATTCTTCGGGATATTGTATTATGTGGTTTTAGAAGTCTGTTGACTTATCATGAGATCATTTTGTGATGGAAGTAGCCTTTTTTTCTCATACTTCCATTTTCTTGCCCATCTTTTGTTGCTAGTTTGATCTACCAGAGAGGCATTCAGGAGCCTGGGTGCTATCATGAAGTTGTTTCTAATCATGTTTGTACATTGTAAATTCTGATTCACTTGGTTTTCTGTGATTTTTGGCTATTGCAGCTTGTTACAGATGTTAATTTGGCTGTTGCAGTGGAAGCTACTCAAGCTATAGGGAATTTAGCTAAAGGTTTAAGAACTCATTTTTCTGGAAGTTCACGGATTCTGCTTCCTGTTTTACTTGTAAGTAGAATTACTTTTTTTTTTGAATAACCATAAATTGCTAGCTAAATCATTTCATTGCTTGTGATATCTTCTATCTTATAAGATAAGATGTCCAACCTGCCTTTCACTGTAGATGGTTTTCCTTTGCCCTTCACTTTAGCCATAGCACCGTAAGTGTTTTCAAACTTGCATGTGGATACGTGATCCACTTGAACTGTGATTTGTCTTTATTATGCGCAAGGTCCTTGTAATCATAGTTGTCACTTGTCACGGTGTTGCCTAGGCAACCCTGGTTGCAGACTGGGCATCTGATGCATGGCAGACGGACTCCAAGGCTTATCCCCTTGCTTGTGGTAGTTTGGCGCCCGCTTGGAAGCTCCAGGTGTCGTCCAGGGTGACTAGGCTGCAGGAAGGGGCTGGGAGAAAAAAAACACTCACGGGTAGGATTCATTTAACTTAGTGGGGAGAAAGGGAAAGGGAGAGAGAGAGAGGGTGGTCTTGAACCATAGGGCTGCTGTCGCTGATCGGCTGAGCCTATAGAAGGGACTAGGGAAAGAGCTTGGGATATCACAGTAAGGGAGAGAGCAGAGTTGGAGAAGTCGTACTATTATTTTTTATTTAGTAGTTTACCTTTTTTTGCAGAAAAGTTGTGTTCTGGAACAGTGGGCTGCTCTTCCGTTTCATCCACTTTTCTCTCTAAGTGATTTGGGAGGGAAATACAAGGTTCTGTATGAAAAAGAAGATCAATGGGGATCTTATGTGGCTGAAATGTATGGCCTAAATATGTTAAATATAAATTGTACTCTTGTTATTATAGTAAAATATTTAATTAATATATAATCTATTGCCTAATTGTCACGCCTAGGTGTCCAGGCGGTACCGAGGCACCATGATAACCTTGGGTATGTACCAGTTCATATAGAGTCAGTGCTTTATGATAGTAATAACATGCACACATTCGGAGAGAATCTGTGTAGGATGATATAGTGATTTACTTGTTTATGCGATATTCGAACTATATTTTTTTAGTGTAAAGGGTGTATTTGTTGATTTAACTGTGTAATAGAATAGTTAGTTTTTGAAGTTATTCTTTTCCAATGGATTGTATTCTTCCATGTTTCTGAATTTCAGTTAATAATGCAACACGACACCCACTGCCTTGTGTTCTAATTTAAAAGTTTACTTGGTTAACGTTATCTTCTTATATAAAATAACCTCTGGCTTGGCACCTGAGGATGTTTTTTCTTCGTCTTGTTGATTGATGCGATTCTTATGCTAACTGAAAATGCCGATCAAGTAAAGTTAAATGTTCCCCCATTTGTCCCTATTGTGTTGAACAGGAAAAACTGAAAGAGAAAAAGCCGACTATGACAGAAGCTCTGAGTCAAACACTTCAAGCAATTCACAAGTCTGGCTGTATTACTCTTCTTGATGTGATCGAAGGTTAGTATTCTTTTGGCTAGGCGTTGTATTTTTTATTTCGGTATCTGTCACATTCTTAAAAATATTGTGATGGTTAGCCTGTGGTCCAAAAATTGTGACAGGCTTGTTTAGTCTGCAGTAGGCCAGTATGTAATTGGCAGCATACTTTGTTTAAAAGTAATGGAGAGTTGGAGACATACCTGAAAAAGTAAAAATGGAAGTGTTTCAACTTTTGAAGTCATGTCCTTTTGTGCTTGAAAATCCTGAACTCATCTTTGTATTTGGCTCCAAATGTGAATAAGAAAATGGGTTTTATGTGTTATTGCAGATGTTCGGGTGGCTGTAAAAAACAAGGTCCCACTTGTTCGATCCTTAACATTGAATTGGGTTACATTTTGCATTGAAACAAGCAATAAAGCAACTGTCCTAAAGTTGCACAAGGATTATGTGCCTATCTGCATGGAGGTGAATACCCATTTTTCAGTTTGCTGCCTGCAATTTCTTCTTCTTGTATTTACTGTTATGCATCTGTACTTATCTTTATTTTCTATTGTTAGTGCTTGAATGATGGCACCCCAGAAGTGCGGGATGCTTCATTTTCCGCTTTGACTGGCATAGCTAAGGTTTGTTTCTTGTGTGCATGTTTTCCTCTTGATATCTTCCTATGCTTAAATTTTACTTACTGTCTATGGGATTTTTGGTACTTTTGCTGTCTGTATAGATGGTTGGTATGAAACCCTTGGAACGATCCCTGGAAAAATTAGATGATGTGAGGAAAAAAAAACTGTCAGATATGATTGGTTCCGCCAGTGATACTGTTCTAAGTTCAGGGACAGGTTAGAGCAGCTATTACTTTCATAGTTTTCCATCTTTTAACATGTGATCCATATGCCTTTGTTTTGTACTGATTTCAATACAAACTGTACCATTTCAGTGCCTATCTCAAATTCAGGAGCTCTCACATCAGCTCGAGAGGTACTTTGTCTATCTTTTGATTTTACTAGGATCTCAAATAATTGATACCATCAGTTCTAAACTCTCGGAATCGAAATAATCCGAGTTTCCCTACATCCGCCAGTTGGGTGCCCATGGGACTTGATTTTTTTTTAACTAAATCAACATACTATCGCAAACATATGAAATTCATCGTGCACAGATAATTAACCTTAAATTTGAAAATTTCGTGAAAAAATCCCACCCTATAGACAAGCCGAATCACACCACTAGTCCTAGCATTTGGTTTTTTAAACAATACAATTTTTAAATAAAATCATAGAAGAAACACATTGAAAAAAATAATTACATAAATATACCTCGGTCGCCAATTCATTTGGGGACAGAAGCCTACTGACCAAATAGACCTGTTTGCCAAATGAATCAACGACAAAATCATTGCCTAAGTAAATTCCATCACTAATTCATTAGGCGATAGAGGTATATTTAGGTAATTGTTTTTATGTATTTTTCTGCATTTTTATTTTAAAAATGTATTATTTAAAAAAACTATGCATACACGTGTGTAGATGATCCCATGCTTCGCAGAATATCCTCCAAGGCACATGCATATGTATAGATGAATCCATCCACAAAAGATCCTTAAGGTAGACCCACCATCACCACCAACTCAAATATTTGTAGGAGTGAAGATTCTACAAGTTTACAACACATTGCAGCCGGTAGTCTGTAGAGCTTCTGTTTGAAGGCTCAATCTGAGGCTGTGCTGTGCTGCACTATGGAATCTAGTTTGTTACAATAATTTATCAATTCCAGTAAGATTCCGCTGTTATGGCTCCAAAAAAGGGTGCTTTCTGGTTGTTATTACATCCAAAAATAGAAAACTAAAAGTGCTTTGAAAAGCCACTACAGTACTGCAAGAATCATAAGGATTAGAAGTTTTTACCAGCCACGATTATCATAATAACATCTTTTCATGACCGATGCTTAAAATGCCTGTATAAGTGTACCTTGATATAGCAATTGACAAACCAATTATGAATTACTGTGTGTTTGTGTAGGTTACAGATAGCTTATCGATGAGAAGATCTGCTGCAAGCATGCTTAGTGGAAAGAAGCCTGTCCAAGCAGTGGTTAGTATTGTTTTTTCCTGCTCTTGGATGTGCATGCTGCATACTTGTCTGAGTTTCTAATCGTTGAATTTTGCCACCATGTTAATATTTGTGGGTTTTTCTTTTTCTTGTTTTAAGGCCGCTACTAAGAAATCTGGACAAGCAAAATCTACTGCTGCAAAAAAGACAGATGGTGGCCCACAGTTAAAGACCTCTGCTTCCCCTGATATTGAAGATGTTGAGGTGATTTGCTTATCTGAATCGAATCTGTTTCCTTCTTACAAGCAAAGCCCTTCATGATTTGCTTGTTTATGCAATCTGTAAGATGTTTAGTTGCTAGTCTAGAGTACACATTCACATACCTTTGTCCATTGTCTCACCAATTTTTCTGGAAAATTTCTAAATAGTCTACACTCGAAGTATAATGTCCAGACTATAGAATTTGAATTAGTATAATGTCCAGACTCATACTATTTGAATTTACCATAAGGACACTAAAACCACATATATTTAGCTGAAGGTGTTTCCATAATGCCCTACTGATGTGACAATTAAGAGATGTTTTTTCTTACAAAGTAATAACTGAAAAATCATTAAACAAGGAACATAGATGCAAACTTACTTGTTTATTTATTTGATTTCTTGCAGCCAGCAGAGATGAGTTTGGAAGAAATTGAAGAGAGGTTAAATTCTGTTGTAAAAACAGAGACAATTTCCCAGTTAAAGAGCAGTGTCTGGAAAGAGCGCCTTGAAGGTTACCAAAGATCCTGTGCTGCCTGTTCTAATAATTTCTTCTAAACCTTGGCTTCTGTGGTATACAGTCAGACCCTAATATTATACTATTTGGCAGCTATTGGCTTGCTAAAGCAGGACGTGGAAAATCTTACAGAACTTGACAAATCTGCTGAACTCTTGGTTCGATTATTATGTGCTGTGCCTGGATGGAGTGAAAAGAATGTGCAGGTAATTATTGATAATTTTGTGTTGAGTGGAAAAATTCTTCCCTTTCCTTATTGAAGTAATGTTCTGTATATTTTAACTTAAACAGGTTCAACAGCAAGTTATAGAGGTCATCACCTACATTGCCTCAACTGTAAACAAATTTTCAAAGCGATGTGTCGTTCTGTGCCTTCTTTGTATGATCTCTTACTTCAGTTTGTACTTTTTAGTTTGCTGGTGCTTCACCATTGAAATGAGCATTAGCTCATCTCAGTTAGACCTGTTAACATGTCAACAACATAAAATAGCAGCAGGGAGTTTGAGCTTGACACAAGATCAAATTTGGCTTGTACTAAGCTTGGTGGCACTGCATAATTATTTAGTATAGTGCAATATGTGCATAAATATACTATGCTAGTCAAGTCGATCTCAAGCTTCAAGCTTGGCTTGATGAGGAGTTTGAGCTTTATTATTATTTCTAGCTCGGTCTATTTTTTGCCTACCAAGTTCAATTTTCTTGTTGCATATGAGTTTTTTTTTCCCAGCTGTACTTTTGGTTATTGGTAAGTAAACATGGACTATGTACTCACTTCTGAGCTTAAGTCCCTGTTTGTGAAGGCTGAGCTTCTCTGAGAAGCTGGAGAGGGGCTTCAGCTTCTCACTAGAAATGAGGCCTAAGCTTCTGTGATATTCTTGAGAAGGCTTCCTCAAACAGTGCCTATAATTTAAGGTGCTCATGTCTAAAGAAAAACTAAAACTTGTTTTAACTACCTACTTGCACCTTATGCCAACAAAGATACAAATAGTTAGTTCGCACTGTTGCAAAATCTCTGAAAGAATTTTTATGTAGACCTTGGACAAACTCATCGTATGTTAGTTTTTAAACCAATAATTGTCGGAACATTTTTATGCAAATCCAATGTAGGTTCATCTCAGAATCTTGTTTATGTCCAGAATTTTATTCTATTGATCTTTACATTTTATCTTGGAGGTTTCTTGGTTTGGCTGCATAGCATATATGGTACATTATTTGTGATTACATGTAGCCTTCTTGTATTGATCATACATTGTACCTCTTCATATCCTATTATTGCTTATGTCTTATAGAATGCTGATTATTGCAAAATTGCTATTTTCTCTCAGGCATAAGTGAAAGGGTTGCTGATATAAAAACTCGGGCCCATGCAATGAAATGTCTCACTGCTTTTTGCGAGGCAGTAGGTCCGGGATTTGTGTTTGAAAGGGTACGGGATAACATCACAATAAAACCACCACTGCAGTTTTTATGTCCTGTTATGCATGTTCACAGTTTCATTGGTGTTGAGGTTATCATGTATGAATCTTAGCGCATGAACTGTAGAAATTTTTTCAATTTTATTTAATGCTTCAAAAAATAACATTTAGTTAAATGGACAGTGATATGATATTGAATATTACAACAAACAATAGTTTATGTATCACTTGCTCCTGGTCTGCTATTCAACAACTACCATAATTGTGCCTATCATTTTTTGTAGCTATACAAAATAATGAAAGAACACAAGAATCCAAAGGTTCTTAGTGAGGGTATTCTTTGGATAGTCTCTGCTGTAGAAGACTTCGGGATCTCCAATTTAAAGCTAAAGGTGCACTTGCTTTGTATGTTTTCATTACATTTATAAAGTCACTGCACTCTTGTTCTTAAGTCTTCTTTATCGTTGCAGGATATGATTGATTTTTGCAAAGACATTGGTCTGCAATCTAGCGCTGCTGCAACAAGAAATTCAACTATCAAACTGATTGGGATGCTGCATAAGTTTGTAGGACCAGGTTGTTTACTCATTTCTTAATTTAAGTATGGCTTGATAAATGCACTGCTTCTATGTTTTTGAAATGAACCTTCCTGCAGATATCAAAGGCTTCTTAAGTGATGTCAAACCAGCCCTTCTTAGTGCTCTGGATGCTGAATATGAAAAGAATCCATTTGAGGTATGCTGTGTCTCAGTCATTGTTTGGACATTGTGTTCATTTCATGTTTTGTTTTAAAAAAATTCATTAACATCAATTTGGTTCAATTAACAGAGTGCTGCTGCTGCTCCGAAGAGAACAGTAAGAGCTTTGGATACTGCATCTTCTACATCTGCTGCCTCATCTGATGGGCTGCCCAGGGAAGACATAAGTGCTAAGATAACACCTACTTTACTAAAAAATTTGGGGAGTCCAGACTGGAAGGTACTAGAAAGTTATTTGGTTTCTCTTTAACCTCTTTGGTTGATTCTGTAAGTTTGCCTGCATTTATTTTGATATTGTGCTTATGTGAAATGGCAGCTACGGTTGGAGTCCATAGATGCAGTCAACAAAATTGTGGAGGAGGCTCATAAACGCATTCAGCCGACTGGCACAGGTTCATTGTTTTCTCAAACTACTGTTAAATTTGTTTTGTTGGGTTACATTCATCTAAGTTATACCATATTACCATATTATCTTGTTCTTGGAACTGCAGTGGACCTGTTCACAACGCTAAGAGGCCGTCTTTATGACAGCAACAAAAATTTAGTGATGGCGACCTTGTCAACGATTGGTGGTCTTGCATCTGCTATGGGCCCTTGTGTTGAAAAATCAAGCAAGGTTAGGAATCCAATCTAATTTTGTGTTTATATTTTCTTACTATTGTTCTTTTGCACCTATAATAACTGGTAACTTTATGTTATGAAGGGTATTTTGGCAGATGTGCTAAAGTGTCTCAGTGACAATAAGAAGCACATGCGAGAGTGCACATTGACTGCTCTAGATTCATGGGTTGCTGCTGCTCAACTCGATAAGATGGTTCCATATATTATAGTGACTTTGGGTGATCAGAAAACTGGTTCAGAAGGGCGAAAAGATCTTTTTGATTGGTTATCTAAGCATGTTTCAAAAATGAGTGATCCATCTGAAGCTTTGCCTTTATTGAAGCCATCTGCATCTTCTTTGATGGTATTAGTCAAATAATTGAATTATTTTATTGGTATTCATTTAGTTATAGCTTATTTGAATTCTAATGATGGCTATATCCTTCTATTCAAAAGGATAAATCTTCTGAAGTCCGCAAATCTGCTGAATCCTTTATGAATGAAATTCTCAAAATTTGTGGCCAAGAAGTGGTATGGTTTAATCCTATATATTCTTTTATTCAATTGTCAATTTTCTCGAAATATTTTCGCTGTGACGGAATACATTGTTTGTTGTAGGTTGCAAAGAACTTGAAAGATTTGCCATCACCTACTTTGGCCATTGTAGCAGAGCGGTTGAAACTGTCCACTGTACACGAAGGTGTCTTACAGAATCTTGTTTTACACTAGTTGTTTTTCTCAACTCTTGTATATCTGTATTGATTATTTGATTTGGTATTACTGCATCATTTAAATAGGGATTTCTGATTCTGTGAAGATGGTGACAACAAGCATGAGCTTGGCATCCAAAGGAGGTTTGAAGAACGGCAAACATGGCCCGAATGATCGTGGGTCTAATGTTGGCAAAGCTGCATCTCAAGTGTGTGACTTTGTTGTCTGTGTCATTGTGGAAAATGATTCCCTTTTTCTGACTGTTATTTTTCATTATCAGAGAGGAGTTCCAGCAAGGGCCTCTGTTACTATGATTTCTGCTCAAGATTCGTTACAATCTCAGGCGTTATTCAACATTAAGGACTCAAACAAGGTATGCAATCATCAAGCCCTGCAACCTCCGAAGGTCGTGCATTGAATTCTTATATTTTTATTTAATTGTTCAGGAAGAGCGAGAGAGACGCGTGTTGGTACGTAAATTCAAGTTTGAAAAACCACGCCGTGAGCAGATTGATGAACTGAAGGTTTGTGTTGTAGAAAGTGAATTGTTTTAAGCTTGTTGCATTTTTTAGTTGCAACGTAACCTGTTTAATAAGCAAAATCATACACCTAGCTGATACACAGTTAGGGATAATGGTGAGAAGAAGCTGGTAATACCATCATATGGCAAGCAAAACCCTCTGTTATATTTCGGTTATGCTGATTCAATTTCAATCAGAAACCTGTATACACAACAGTTGCATGCAACTTAATCCGATGCAAACAGTAGCAGATGCTATTCTGTACAATTGTATAACAGGTTAATAAGAAGCAGAACCTAGCAGATGTGCTGGTGTTCAAAACTGGTAACTGACTATTGTTGACTGGGGAGCAACATATGCTATTTTAGATTGAATCATGGAATCTTTTCTTTCTTATCTCAAGCACCTTACCCCCCTTTTGTGAAGTTCTGCGGATGTTATATTCGTAATATCCAGAAGTATGCACATGGTCCTGCTGATATTAGTTTTTGTAGCAAATATCTCCTGCTGTAATGCAGTGTAGAAGAATGTAGTGTTTCAATATGTTTTATACGTTTCTTAGACATGTTGATCTGATGTTTCCTGCACATCTTTTTTTCCCCACCTGTGTTCACTGGGCAGTTCATTTTGCCTATTGTGGTGTTTAACATCATGTGAACAACTCATCTGATTTCTTTCAAATAAAATTTCATCTGCAGGTTGATTTATTTAAGCATTTCCGAGAAGATGTAAGCTTGCGATTATGGAACTCAGATTTTAAGAGGCAAATAGATGGTATTGAGTTGCTACAGAAGGTTGGAAATTGATGACAATCTTGGATGTTATCTCCTTGCAACTTACTATGCAACCTAGCTCATATGAGTGTTTTGTTGTGATGCTATCCAATTGTGCAGGCACTGCCTTCAAGTGGGAAAGAAGTGATCGAGCTTCTTGATATACTATTACGGTGGTTTGTCTTGCGCTTTTGTGAATCTAACACAACATGTTTGTTGAAGGTAAATAATTATCATGCTAGTTAAGAGTTCATATAAGCCTTATTTTCTTTTGTGGGAGTACTATAGCTTAATTGTTTTCTGTGTATTTTGTATTATTTTGACTTTTAGGTGCTTGACTTTCTTCCTGAGCTCTTTGATGTTCTGAAATATCAGTCTTATATGCTAACGGAAGCAGAAGCTGCAATCTTCCTTCCTTGCCTTATAGAGAAGGTACCATCGAATGTTAAGCTGTACAAAAAATTGATTAGTTTTAGTTTTGTATCTTCACATTAGAAACACGGGCTGGAGATATTTTGCCCATTACATTTTTCTTTGCAACTTACATTTTTTTTTCTTATATGGTATTGCAATGTATGATTGCAGTTTTTACTACTTCCTTTCATGTCTAAACAACTGTTGTATTGCAGTCTGGTCACAACATTGAAAAAGTCAGGGAGAAGATGGGGGAGCTGATAAAGCAAATGGTCAACGTGTATTCTCTTTCAAAACTGCTTCCGTATATTTTGGAGGGACTTCGCTCCAAGAATAACCGAACTAGGATAGAGTGTGTTGATATTATTGGATATTTCATGGACCATCTTGGCACTGAGGTCTGGATCACTATTTTTTCCCCTTTGTGGTAGTTGGTAGATGGTCTTGCTTACATTTAGGTCATGCTTTCTTGCAGGTTAGTGGGTTGTTGAAAATGTTGCCATCTGTTGCGGCATTAACAGCAGAGCGCGATGGTGAAATCAGGAAAGCTGCTCTTAATACACTTGCCACTGCTTATAAGAACCTTGGTCTGTCCTTTCCCCTTTTCTTCAGTAGAGATATTTCATGCTATATTCTAACCTTTTTTTTTGGTACTTATCTGGCCAACATTTGCAATATTTTCAAAACCTTAACTCTTATTGCAAAATTAGATGTTCTTTTTTATTAATGAATGATGAAATTGTATTTTATCTGTTGAACATGCATGCTTGCATATTTGCACAGTGTCTAATCGCCACATGTTCATTACACATTAGCTGTAGCTACGTGTTTGCAAAATGTTGCGATATTGATTTGCAAGAGCCTTAGTCTACTCTCTTTGGTGAAACAGGAGACGATGTATGGCGATATGTTGGAAAACTTTCAGATGCTCAAAGAAGTATGCTCGATGATAGGTTTAAATGGAAGGTTACTATCTATTCCCCCATAATACCTTTCTTGTATTTTTAGTGTAATATTACAAAATCACCTGATACAGTCAAGGGGTGTATAATCATGTTGTTTGATGGTATAATGTCAGGCTCGAGAAATGGACAAGAGGAGAGAAGGAAGACCTGGCGATGCTCGAGCAGCTTTGAGGCGTTCAGTTAGAGAGAACGGGTTAGTTATTTGTTTTTGTATCATGCCATTTGTTTTCCTGTGATGTGTAATATATTCTTTATCGCTTCCTTTTCCTGCTTTGAGGGCTGAAAAATGCAAGGTTGAAAATTTTGAGCAAAAACATAACTGTTTAACTTATTGCTTCTTTTGTGATGACATTGTGTTTTTATTTATTCATTTTCTCTCATTTTGGGATATAGGTCTGATATAGCAGAACAAAGTGGGGAAGTGGTTTCCCGTCCAATGGCAGGATCTATGATCTCAAGGTGCTCCAGTTATCTTATTTCTCTGTTTATCATTCTTTCTGTATTTCACAGCGTAACTCTACTTGTGTGTGCTTGTCTATGAATAGGGAAAACTTTGGGTATGCTGATCCCCATATGGATAGGCATATGGTGCCGAGGCAGATGGCAACAGCAGCAACTGGTCCTGCGGACTGGCGTGAAGCTCTTGATATTGTTGCCTTAGGTTTGCCTGAGCAGGTCATGCTGTTGCTCACTTCCCATAGTTCTGCCATGTCTTTGCCTCCCGTTGATGTACTGTGTTTATTTATTTTTTCATTGCTATATTGTGGTATCTAGCTGTAAGAACCTACTTGCTTCAACATTTGTACTTAACTAGTGTAGCGCAAACATTAGTCTGAGATGTTTGTGTATGCAGTCTGTTGAAGGAATGAAGCTCATATGCCATGAGCTAACCCAAGCGGTAGATCCTGAAAGTTGCGTGCTTGACGATCTCATCAAGGAAGCTGACAGATTAGTTTCATGCTTGTCTGTTATGGTAAGCCTTCATTGTTTTCTCAAGAGTCACTTTTGATGTTTGCCAACTCTTATGATGATGAATCTTTCAGGTTCCAAAAACCTTTAATTTTAGCCTATCTGGGGCTTCCTCAAGGTCTTGCAAATATGTTTTAAATACTCTCATGCAGGTTTGTTGATGAGTTTGTGTCCACCTATATTTTGTTTTTTATTTGGTTAAATGTTGTTTATAGATTCTTGGTTATTATACAGACTTTCCAGATCAAACGACTTGCTCATGCTGTGAAGGAGGGTACCCTTGATAACCTTATCACAGAGCTACTACTTTGGCTTTTAGATGAAAGAGTTCCTCTTATGGATGATGGCAGTCAACTACTAAAGGCTCTCAATGTCTTAATGCTTAAGATTCTGGTCTGTATATTTCTTTTCATGCTCAATTTTGCTTCTACCTGCTTTTTTTATAATGATCCTATTTTGAGCAGGATAATGCCGAGAGAACATCCTCGTTCGTTGTGCTAATTACTTTACTGAGGCCTTTAGACCCTTCAAGATGGCCATCCCCTACTCCATCAGAGTCTCTTGCTATAAAAAATCAGAAGTTTTCAGATTTGGTTGTTAAATGTTTAATTAAGTTGACGAAGGTATGTGATTTTTTGTTATCAATTGTCGTGAATCTCTACGGACATTACTTCTGACGGCATATGCCACCTTTCAGGTTCTTCAGAATACAATATATGAAGTTGAACTTGATCGCATTCTTCAAAGCATTCATGTTTATTTACAAGAACTAGGAATGGAAGAGATACGGAGAAGGTTTGTGCTGTTATCTTGTAGTTGAATATTTAGCTGTTCAATTGATTTCTTTTTGGATTTTAGATACATTTTGATGCTTTCCATATTCTGTAGGGCTGGAGCCGATGACAAGCCACTAAGAATGGTCAAAACTGTGTTGCATGAGCTTGTAAAGCTTCGAGGTACAGCAATAAAGGGTCATCTTTCAATGGTTCCTATAGATGCTGAACCTCAGCCAATCATTCTGGCATACATTGACCTTAATCTTCAGGTAAAACTTGCAGTATCACGCATTCTAAATGTTCCATCAAAAGCTTTTATGTGCACCCTTCTTTTCTAAACAGTATTATTGGGTCATCCTAGACCCTTGCAGCAGCTAGAATGTTGACGCCTTCTGGACCTATGGGCCAAACACACTGGGGTGATGCTGCATCGAACAGTCCAAATCCATCTACTCATTCAGCTGACGCGCAATTGAAGGTACAGTCACTTTTTGCTCTTTTGACTACCTCACGCATGTGAAATGGCTACGTTCAACTTTGCACAGTAATTTGATTCTCTATTTCACTGTTCTTTTGGGTATGATCAGCAAGAGCTTGCTGCGGTATTCAAGAAAATTGGTGACAAACAAACATGTACAATTGGTCTTTATGAACTCTACCGGATAACCCAGCTGTACCCAAAGGTATTACTCCTTATCAAGTTTGATACTGTCCAGCTTTGGGCTGGCCGGTCAAGTGAATTCTAGAAGTTTCATGAACCTAGGTGTTGCTTTTAGGAATTTTGTTGAATTAACTGGGTTTATGCCTCCGTGTTCAGAATTGTAATTGATGTTGAGACTAGCACAGGTTGCATACATTTTAATTCTTTGAATAATTAAATCTGAAATACTGTAGTTTTAAGCTGTTAATTTGTTTCAGTTGATCACTTGTCATGTATGTTACCCTTCAAAGGTGGTTATATTTCGAGCTGTCTTTTCCATTTTAGTGTGCCTGATTTAAGAATATGCTTTTTGCAGGTTGATATATTTGCTCAGCTTCAGAATGCAAGTGAAGCTTTTAGAACCTACATCAGAGATGGGCTAGCTCAGGTTTGTAATCTCACTCCTGGAGGGGTTTAACCTTGTTTTGATAATTTTGAACTAGATACAAGAAATTGTATTTTTGGTGCATGCAGGTGGAGAAGAATGCCGCAGCAGGAAGAACACCCTCTAGTCTTCCATTATCGACACCACCTCCAATAGCATCCATACCCTCTCCAAAATTCGCGCCTTCTCCTGTTCACACAAAATCATTAAATAGCAAAACAGGTACTAATGAAGATTACGCTAGTGGTGACACACACCTCTTCAGAGGCCCAGGAGACACTGATTCTAGGTTACAATCTTCTGACCAACAGATTGATAGATACCAATCATCAGGTCTCCCTCCCGTATTACCTCTTTGCACCTGCATCTCACTGTATATGGGTATCAGCATTGCTATTTTGTCATCTGACTTTTGGAATTATTATTTCTATGCCAACAGGGACGTTGGATGCTCTTAGGGAAAGGATGAAAAGCATTCAAGCTGCAGCTGTAGGAGGCAATTTTGATGGAGCTCAGACTCGTCCGTTGGCAAATTTGAATGGTAATATGCTCCTTGGGTCAACAAGATTGGAAGGTGAACCCCCAGCTCAAAGTAATATTCCCCCCATGGATGAGAGAGCATTGTCTGGGCTGCAAGCACGAATGGAGAGGCTAAAGAGTGGGTCTATGGAACCACTCTAAATACTGTAACAGTACTATGAGAAATACCGACCATTATAATTCACTGTAAATTTGTGGCGTAGTCGTGCTATTTGTAGATAGGTATGTCAGACGCACTACATGATGCGGGGCCGACATTTGGTGACACCCGTGCCTGGTCAACCCATTCTTGCAGAGTTTTTCGGTGCAGTTTTAATGAAGCTAGCCAGATGCTTTGCTTGTAGCTTGCCTCTTGAGGGCCTGATTAGTATTTTGACACATTTTCCCGTCCAATGTTGGGTTATTCTGTGTTGTACAGCAATATAATTGAGCGTTTTAAATTAACTGCAATTGCCATTTGTGAACTTGTGTTGCATTTATGTGCGACTCGGAGTGCCCTATTTGAGCTATGATGTGATTTTTTAAATAAATATTTGCAATGTCTTAACTTAGAGCCCGTGAAGATTAATCTGCTGGTCCTGTGCAATAATGTTTCGTTCGGGTTTCCTGAGTTCTTCATTGGAGATAGGTTGCATTCTGTAATTGTCCTGGAATAAATTCTCTTGCCCTCGAGGTAATCACAGAATTATGTGCTGGTCATCGCCGTGCTGATCGAACGTGAAGCGGTTTTTTGAGTAAGATGGCAAAATGCCGATGGCTTTTAGCCGATAACGTAGCAGCAAAAGCAACGAAAGGGAGCTGCTTTTACGTTTGGATCTGGTCAACACAACAGGCCAACGTTATTTCCGGACAGTAAATGGAAAGAGTATATAGCACATCAGTACAAACTACAAAGGAATATAAGTGTATGACATGACAAACTAGGCTGTGTGACAGCGTTTCACGCCATCCCATCTATTACTATGACTCGGGGGCGGGCTATCAGCTATCTAGCCAGATTAGGCTTGGCAAATTTTTAGGAGCATTTGTTGCAGTCTCCTAGCCAGCCAATGTTTTAGCCCATCCTACCGAGCTACTCAAACATTACATATTAAATTAATCCTCGTCAACCAGCGAATATGTAGTGAGCACTGAGCACTCAAGCGGAACGTACGATGCTTGGGTTACGATAGCAATACGATACTTCTGAGTTCTGACTCGTGTGCACCCCGCCAATTCAGTAGGCCCCACCGCTGCCCTCATCTTCTTTTTCCTCTGCCTTTTCTTTGTTCTTGTGCGCCGCCAGCCCGCCACTGCCTGCATGCACTCTTACGCCCGAGGCCACCGCCTCACAGGCCACAGCCACACGCCGCAGTCGGTAGGATCGATTTCCACGCCACCACGGGACCGAGACCCACAGCCCACCCGGAGCACGGAGACATTTTAGTAGAGTTCTAGATTCTAGTTTTACCTAAGATATGAAACTTATAGATTAAAATAAAATGAATTAAATTTATATTTTTATCTAAAATATAAATAAAAATATCTATTAAAACACTTTTAATGTACTCACAACTCCAGTTTCATAGATCTGTAGAGTTAGGAATATCTAACTCTACTAAATCCACGGATCTAATGGAGCTAAAGCCCTACCAAACACACCTTTACTTGACATTGGGTGTGTGGGCCCACGACACCATACCACATTAAGCTCCTGGGATCTTCGCTCCACAAGTCCAACATTCTATGATCTTGGAGACCAATCACCCATATGAACCTGCCAGCTCCTTTTCCTCATATTTTTTCATTCTTCTTTGGCGAAGAAGAAACTCATACTTGCACTTTGAGTGTAGTAGTAAGATCATTGTAAGCTAAACCAGCTCCTAAGAATTTCATCATGAGAGATTATATGGTAGTCTATCCATATTTATGATGAGTAATTGACTGTATTCAAGTTTGTGGTTTGAGTTTGAATTGTGTTTGCCTTGAATTGAATCAATTTGGGCTGTTGTCAGTTGAGGACGGTACTCTAACCAATGGAAGCATGATACTATCGAAATGCTTAGTTCGGCCAACTAAGACTACTTCTACCGATGAATGGCGATAATCTGCCAGTGGTATTACCTTCGTCTAGTTGACGGTAGATTTTTTCGAAAGTGGATTTTTGTGCACTGTCAACTGTGTTTATGTGATGTTTACTGCATATTTTGTTGAGCAATGCTACGTGATGTGGTTGCTTATCTGTGTTGGTTGCAAGATTTCGAAGCTAGGACACGGTAAGGAAGAGAAAACCGGGACTAGATTGACAGAGCTGAGGTCCAGACGGTCATAATGACATCGAAGATGACTGAGAATGCAAAGTTGTAACAAGCCAAGAAGACAAGGAGCCGAAGCATGAGCTATTGGTAAAGGATATGACAGACAACGACAAGGTGGATTGGGATTAGGCTCAGAGAGGAGTTGAGACCTAGAACGGTCAAGGAAGCCATGGCCATCATGGTCAAAGGTCAAGAACATGTAGTGCGCCAAATGAGTTGGGTCCGTTTGCAAACGAGGACGGTTCGGGGGAGTCCGAACACGTGATACGCTTGGCGGGAAGTCATTGAGGCCAATGAAAAGTGACTAAGCATAGGCAATGTTTCAAGACGAAGGAAAGACCGGTCATGGGGTAAGTTGGTAATTCGTCCATTACCGGGTTCGAGGTAGTTTGAAAAACCGTGGTACTGGTCTAAGTGGTTTAGGTCAAGCCAAGAAGGGTATGAACGTGAATTCAAGCTCATGGAGCAAATTAAAGCGTCATAGAGAAAGTCGCTTTGAGAAGTGTGTGTTTGAGTGAGTAAAACCTGTTATGTGTTGGGTTAACGGGTTATCCTATGTTAAGTGTGAGTTGTATCTATTTGTGTGTCCGGGTCTACGGTTTCTAGGTTGCTCGCTCTATGTAAGGGGTTGAGAGGTGTAGAGGGAGACATGGAAGTTAAGAGAAGCAACTAGAGAGGGATTAGGGCACAAGGTGGTTTTGTGTGCGAGTGCTCCTTGGGAGTTTTGTCTCTCTTTGAGGAGACTTTGTAATCACCCCCTTGATCTGAAATGAAAATTAATTCAGCTCAAGATTTTGCTCTTGTTTTGACCCTTTTCCTTCTAGAGTTCTTTATCTCTATTCGGTTTCATTCTCTATTGACCTTGTGTTGCTAATGATAAATGATTGATGGATGAATCATCTATATATCATATCCTAATCATCTAAACAATCCCTTCTATAATAATCATGAGATTTATCAAGAAACCAGTTTTTAACTTCAGAAAGAATGATTCGTGGCAGATTGTGTTCTTGAGCTTTTAAGGGCTAGTTCTTTGGAGTTCTTACTTGTTGTGACATGTAGGAGATCATTTCAATCATCAAATCCCCATGAGCAAGCTCAGGGTGAAGTTTTTAGATTTAATGGTTTTAGTGCAACCATCTATAAATTTGAAAAAGATCAGAACTCTAACATCTATCTTTGTAGTTGATGATTGGAATAGGTTCCTGGTATCCATTGAAAGGTGTATATAAAGTTTCATGAGTTTTTGATTATTCAATCAAAAGTACACCAATTCTCATATTTGAATTTGTGTTGATTTTATTGTTCATCTAGTGGACTAGTATTACCGCCCCATGTGATGCGGTAGTACCACCACAGACTGAGTTTCTCTAAAAAATTATATTTTGCTCATATTTGATCAAATGGGGCTTTGAGCTAGTTCCTTTAACACCTCCCCCACATTTGCCTTTTTTTTGGTCCTTCACCTTGCCTTGTTTCTCACAAGTAAATTGCATTTGTGATTTGTTACTCGTAATTCTCGTGTACCCATGTTGTTGTGGAGTTGGTATATGCCACTAGAACTAATAGAGATGCATAATCTCAAAGGAGTCAGATGTATACGGTTTGGGTGTCATAATAATGGAGATAGTGACTGGATATAGGAAAGCCTGACAATACAACAACCTTGACATTCAGTTCTAGCTATTCCAGGACTCTTGAAAGTCTTGCGAATATGCTCTAAATGCTCTCATGCATGTTTGCTAATCCGATTGTGTTTGTTCATTCTTTGCTTAAGTGATAGATAGGTTTTCTTTTTTTCAAAAAAAAAAACTCGGCTATGTCACAGACTTTCCAGATCAAACGTCTTGCTCATGTTGTGGAGGGTACTCTAGAAAGTGTTATCACTTATCACTGAGCTAATATTTTGGCTTCTAGATGAGAGGAGGGTTCTACTATTTATGGATGATGGCAAACGACTACTTAAGGCTCCAATGCTTGAAATCCTGGTCTGCAAATTTCTTTTCAAGCTACTTTATTTTGTTGCATACTTGCATGCCTTTCAGTGAAGATCCCATTCTGAGTAGGAGAATGCGGAGAGAACATCCTCGTTTGTTGCACTGATTAATTTACTTAGGCCCTTAGACCCTACAAAATGGCCCTCAACTACATCAGCAAGGCCCCATGCTATAAAAAAAATAAAAAAAATCAGATCTAGTTGTGAATGTTTAATTAAGCTGACCAAGGTTTGTGATCGTTTCTTATGACGGGCATCTCTGTGTTGTGAACATTACTTATCTTGTATCGCAACAGATGCTCACCTTTCAGGTTCTCCAGTGTGCAATCGAGGAAGTTGACATTGACCGCAACCTTCAAACCGTTCATGTTTATTTACAAGAACTAGGGATATAAGAGATATGGATAAGGTCGTTGCCACTGTCTTGATTCAATTGTTTCCCTTTCAAGTTCAGATAAATATAGATTCCTTGCTTACGCTGTAGAGCTGAAGCCATCCACAAGCCACAGAGGATGGTTAAAACTTAAAACTGTGTTGCACGAACTTGTCAGGCTCCAAGATGGCGGGCAACTCTCTGCTAATATATGGAGCCCACGTGTTGCGTGTAATTCCTGTAGCAAGCTTGAGCCTCTGCCAGCCGCACCACTCTCATCCGCCAGCCATCGCCATCCGCGTCTCCTCACGCCACTGGTGCCCAACATGCATACACGTATCTCTCCTCGGTGTTATCAACAAAGTGAGAGTTTACAAATTCTTCGACAGTCATCCATTGCATGAACTTATCCTTGAGCCGAAGAAAACTGTCCAAAAACATATAGTTAGTGCCAAAACAAGTTGCATTTCACTTGACCAACTCGTCTCCAATGTACTTCTTCATCATAGCATGCATCTTGTAATGGTTGTATATTCATCGAGAGATTTTTCTTGCACTCTCAATGACTGAGATGTGATCTAAAAACTCTCTAATCTCCTTCAGTATCAAATGAATGGTGTGGGCTACACAAGGCTGCCATACTATGTTGTGGTGCGGTAACGTGCGATGAGCTTGCACATCTTCTTGTAGTTCACACTATTATCCGTGACAATCTGCATCACATTTGTCGGACCCACCTTGTTGACTATTGAATATATTTCCTGCGTGACCAAATAAAAGAAAGTACGATAATTACGTTATGTGTACGTGAATTCAACTTCAGAAAAGTACAAACAAAACCAATTACCTTGCTCAAGTACGAGGCATCCTAGGAGATTGGTGGCATCGACATATTTGTAGAAGAATATGGTGCCATTATAATAAATCATGAAATTTATTATACTCATGCGTGTCGGCCCTGTCCAAGAATCACATATGATTGTTACTCCATATGTAGGCCATTGTTTCATGAATTTTGTGAAGCTCTCCTTACTTTCTGCTTCATTGGCGTCTAAATATTTCCCATATATATCTCAGATACTAGGGCACAGAATACCCTCACTTGCAAATGAAACATAAATGTTAGCTATGAATCACCGTACAATTAAGAGACTATTTTAAATCTCACTTACCGTATTTTTGTGTTTCCCGCACGGCGCTAACGAAGTACGGATTATCCGCTTTCCACCATGCGATACGAGCAGAGTGAAACCATTTGGTCCACCCAGATTGGACTACCTGCTTCCCACCCTTTCCCTTCTGTGTACACGGATGGGTGTTAATCCTTGGTTGTACCGGGGCACGGACCATACCAATGTTGTAATCCCCAACCACTAGTGGTCTTTCTCGCTGCCACCTTCGAAACATCCTCGACAATAGACCGCCGCGATCTCCTTCAGCTCCCCTGGAGGAGCCACCGCCACCGCCACCACCATACTTGTACCTCCCACCTGCCCGGCTTATAAATTCTGTCTCTGCCCTGGAGACAACCATGGCATGCTGGAGTTGGGTCTTCTCATTAGCATCACCCGTGTACTCTGAGTATACACTTCGCCTCTATGGGGAATCTCCAGCTACTGCTTCATTCCTCAACATCCCATCTCTCCTTTCCTTCTTCTTATCCTTTGTTCTGTCTAGCTCACGCTGAAAGTACTCGCGAACGTCTGTAGGAATTTTATTGCAATGGACGACACCCGTACCATGTCCTGCCAAGTGCTGCTTGAATTGGGTCGCAGGGCATCCTTTCTTCTCTTTGAGACAATGTTTGCATCGAATTCCGGCACCCACCTTGTCACCGTACTCCCACACCACGTCAATATCTGCCATTTGTTAAAACAACACAATAAAAGTAAGCATACATACAAATATCGATTCATCTACCAAAGTGTTGTCTACTATAACATTACATTACGAAGCAAAATGATTTAATTACACGGGATGATGGGAGTAGCATATTCAACAGCATACATGCAAACAATGAACATTCAACAGCATTTGCTACTTAAATAATACGATAACAAATATTGATACTTTACATATTTCAACAATTATTGGTACTACATACAAATATACATCAGTGAGCAAATTTCATTATATGTGCAATCAGTGAGTAAATTTCATCATATATGACTCCCTTTTATTTCTGTTAAAGAAGATAAATTTTGGATTTGAACTTCTACATGATGGTAGATCAAAATCACAGCCACAACGATAATAATCAAAGCATGCTATCTACTTATGTATGCTTTCCATAGCAAAAAATGATCGCACACTTCATAGCCACAAATAGTAATAATCAAAGCATCACAATCACCACGTGAATCAATTTATTTTTCACCTTCACTGTCATCTATCATCCAATGTTAAGTACCAAGTTTAATCAACACATATATATTCATTGAACTGCATGGTAAAACAATACAATCTAGTGAATCCACGGATAGCATGTCGAGTAGCGCATCAACTGCTCATTCAACATGAACACATACACTAATTGACTGATATACTGCACTATAATTTTCTACTTTTATACCTAGCTTCCATCAACGACACATGAACTCACACAGACATGCTCCTTTTGTCGTTCAAATGCCCAGCGGTTTTCACAAAAAACCAAACGAAAGTCACAAGAAATTGAGCGAAAAATCACCTGAAATCGCGAATTTAGTTCGCGCGGTAGAAAACCGAAGCTCTCGCGGTATACCACAAATATCGCTCAGTTTTTGAGCCAAACCGAGCTAAAAAGCACTCTTCTCCAAATGTTTTACAGCGCGACGAGGCGGATTCATGCGGCGTCACCGCAAGCAGCGCCTACTACTAGAGTGGGGGAACGACATAAATAAGAATAATGGAGCAAGCTCGCTGTGATAGATTATATCGAGAGCATATGCCTCTTTGGGTGGGCCGTTCAGTCGGAGTGGGCTAGGCGGGGTTGGCCGGCCTGAAAGAGGTTTTAGCCCACAGGTCACCATTTTTTTTCCATTTTCAACAATTCCAATGGCTCAAAAAAATCTTCAAAATTCTTTTTAAAAAAAAAACATTCGTACCAGAGGCCATCCAGCAATTAATACTAAATTTAGAAATTTTTTGGTTAAACTTTTTTAAATTTTACAAAATTTTTGAATTTAAATCACTCCTAAAAGCCGTTCGGTTTACTTTCTCGAACCGACACGATTTGATTGAAAACGACGGTTTTCGAAAAAAAAAAACCCGTGGTTTTGGTAACCTGGGAGTTCCCTTCCAGCCACGCCACACGTACGTTTAAACAAGATCACTACTCATTTGGGCCACAGGTCAGTGGCACAGGTCACAAGTACTTTTCTTTTTGTGATTTGATTTCATGCATGTCCTTGCTTGGTGGCTAGGTGGCCTCGATGACATTACCGCAAGTGCAACCATCAAAGACGTGCGTTTCCACGTGGAAGCACTCGAAAAAAGCCCTGGTATCGCAGATGATGGGACAGATGGTGCTAACATAACACCTGCCCATCTAGCACTGGCCAGTGGTCACCCATGTCTCGACAAGAGAGTCCTTGTGTTTGGCACCTCACGTCGATGTGTCGAGCTGCCGATCTATCTAACCATCGTGACATGTTTTCGTAGTGGCTGGACGCTGGAGGCCCTTCATAATTGTTCACCAATGGATCTAAAGCCGTAGAAATCGCCATTTATTCACTCGTGAGTAGTGAGCCCGGTAGTACCACTAGGTTGGATTCTTATGGCGTGCGTGAATGCATTGTATCTCATACGATACCTCCCAGCCTGCGATTGTACCACGCCTTTTGTTTTCCTTGTGCGATTGTACCATGCTGCCCAAGCCACCCGGCACTTGATAATCACCGATCGAGCGCAATGCACGCCACGAAAGAATCGAACAATTAAGCGATCACAGAGTGTCGGTAGAAAGAATTGCTAGCTAGCTAGCCGCTAGCTTTATGACCGATCAAGTGGTTGGTTAGCCCGTCCGATCGACACGACTCTTCTTGAGAGGCCAGCCATGCATGTTCACGAGGGCTGTGTGGTGATACTCTACTATTCAACAAGCTGCACGAGGCATAGCTAGCCGCGCGCATGGGCCGGCGTGCATATGCGCAGCGCGGCCCTTGTGCTGAACGTGGTAAACTCGCGAGATCCTGGGCGTGGCACGTGAGCTTCCGGCGGCGCGCGCCCGGGCTTGGGTGCAGCTTTAACGGTTAATATCTTTTAAAATATTTATATTAGATATATGGAAATCATGTATATAAATTTATCTCAAAAAATTTGGATAATATTATAGTTTTATTTAGTTTATAAATATATGATAATTTTGAAAGCCGGATCAGTAATCAAAATAACGCTATATTTGTGACGTAGGGATGCCGGCTCTTCGACTGGCTGTGGGTAGGATTTATCCGCAGAAACTTGGCTGCATCTTGGCGTTTCGGGCCTGATTGATTTAGGGGTGTTTGGTACAACTCTAACTCTACTAAAATTCATAGAGTTGGTGGGGCAATGTATTCCTAGCTCTAGAAATTTATAGAATTTGAGTCAGAAAACTTAGCTACGCCCTCTGCTTTGAGCTTGATTGATTTAGGGGGTATTTGGCATAGCTCTAGTTTCACCAAAAATCGTAGAGTTGGTGGAGTATGGTATTTCTAACTCTAGAAATTTATAGAGTTGAAACTGTGGGTACATTAAAAGTATTTAGATGGGCCATCTTATTTACATTTTAAACTAAAAATATAAATTTAATTCACTTTATTTTGGCTTTCAAGCTTTATATCTAAGATGAAGTTAGAATTTGAAGCTACTAAATAGGACTTAGGGTTTGTTTGGTAGGGCTCCAGCTTCACTAGCTAGATTTATAGATCTGGTAAAGCTAGGTATTTCTAACTCTACCCGATCTATAGAGCTGGAGAGCTATGGGTATATTAGAAGTGTTCAGATGGATTATCTTGTTTATATTTTAGACAAAAATATAAACTTAATTCACTTTATTTTATCCTACAAGTTTCATATCTCAGATGAAGTTAGAATTTATATCTCTACCAAACAGGCCCTTGGTTTGGCGGTATGGCACGACGGGCTTTGGGGAAACCAAGGTTCAAAGATGACGGACTTGCTAATCCAAGCTTCTTCCGAAGCGGCATGTAAAAAATTAGGACAGTTTTCGCGGTGTGATACATTGCGTGCGTTGTTTTTCTCGCAGAAACAACTTCGTTTTTTTTCGACGGCATTTTTTCTTAAAATCGTTGAGAAAACGCATGAAACGGTTGAAAGGATATGCGATTGCGCTAAATCAAAAGGTTATTTTCATGAAAAATAGCTGAAATGATCTAAACGTAATTACGTTTTTTTGTATTTATTTAGAGCCCTTCCACGAAAGATCCGTGATTTTTCTAAACTAAAAGGTCCTTTTCGTAAAAAACCGTGGGAAGGATCTACACGTAATTACGTATTTTTTAGTATTTATTTAGGACCCTTTTACGAAAGATCTGTGATTTTTCTGAATAAGAAGATCCTTTTCGTAAAAAACGTAGAAATGACCCATTTTAAGAGAGACCTATACACGAAAAAAATACAAGCCAACTCCCGCGCGAGTCGCGACATGGCCCTCTCTGGCCGCGAATACTGTGAAGTTTAATATAGTGATGATGTGGCATTTTACTTGTAGGCTTTGTAGCCCTACGAGCACTGGCGGAGCCAGCTCTCGGGCAGCACGTGCGGCTTTTTATGACAGATCAAAAACAGAATGGACATAATTGGGACAGTAAACTTGTTAGATTTTTTTTAAATTTTCTCGAGTGTGATCATCATCTAAAATTTTTATGACAGATTAATAATTTCCTCAGTACCATGATATAAAATTTTCAAAAAATTTAAGATTTATTTGTTTACTAAATAAAATCTATCAATACAGTAAGCACTGAACTTAATTTGTTGTATTATATTTCAAAAATCAAATAGAGAAAGAACATAAATGGCACTGTGCCTTATAAGAATTTTATAAATTCACTGGAGCATGATCATGATTCAAAATTTTTATGAGATATTAACCATTTCATTTTCACCTTTATGTAAAATTTTAAAAAAAATTAAACCTTTTTTATTGGTAAACTAAATCTATGTATTGATCATCGGCCTTTTAACAGGATAGTACCACTGTTTGAATTTTTAAAAATTCATGACACTTTATAATCATATGAAAAGTTTATGAGAATATTATGGATGTGTCAGAACCATCTAGAAAAATTTTCAAAATTTTATAACCACGTTTGTTCTAATTTTCATTCGGATGAAACTTGCCGCTCAGCGCTTTACCAAGACAATACCAATGTTTGAATTTTTAAAAATTCCTCACATTTGATAATCATCTGAAAATTTTAAATAAATATCATAAATATGTGAGGAATCTCCATAAAAAATTTCAAAATGTTCTAACGTCGTTTGTACTATTTTTCATCCGGTTCAAACTTACCGATCAACGTTTCATCGGGACAGTACCAATGTTTGATTTTTTTAAAAATACACAGAACTGATAATCATCTAAAAATTTTATGAAAACATCTCTAATGTGTCAGGAACCTACAAAAAAAATTTCAAAATTTTTCGACGTTATTTGGACCAATTTTTAGTAAATGCAATTTGGCAAAATTTTGGGTAATTTCGGCGAAATTTCGGTTCCAAATTAACCGGATTTGAATTTTGCTTTTTGAATTTTGAATAGATTTCATCCGAAATTTCCGAATTTCACCGTAATTTCGGATTTCGACCCACCCCGGTTTTTTCTCAAAAACGAAATTTTAATCCCTGCGAGAGGGGCGTTCGCAGACGCCGATTTCCACCGCGCTTGATGGGCTCTTTTATGGATTTCCCTGTGGTTCGATCGACGAATCCTGACGGTGACAAGCTTTGATGTTGCACGCTCAGCTTTCAGTAAGCAAGTTAATTATCGAGGGTGTTTTCAGTAAGCAAGTCAGGACACATCGATCAACCAATTAAACACACCTTTGTAGTGGATGATTTGTGGTAGCAGTAGTACAAATCGTCCGGACTCGCGCTGTTACATCACTTGATTAACGATCGAGGCGCGCGGGTGCGTGCATGCACCGAGCGTTTAACTCGCCGCACACGACATCACGCCGTTCATGCACCACCACAGCACGCACGGCGGAACAAAATAGGAGCACTCGTTGTACAGCAGCCTCCTTTTGTCTTTTGCTCTGATAAAAGATCTGACCAACTAGCTAGACAACGAACGGTGGTCACGTAAGCTGCCGCAATTCATCGCAGGGGCACGTGACGGTCTGACTTGGCGCGTGCACGTACGGTCGGTAGCCAGCTGGGTAGGTCGGATCACAGCCGCGATTTGGTCCGGTCAAGGCCCGCATATGCGTGGCCGTCGTCCGTGGTGGCGCCTTCGTGCTGAAGGAAGAATTGGAGAAGACACCCACCCGTGTTTGCGTCGGCGCTTGCGTCACTCGTCGTCCCATCCCGTGGATATCTTCCCTGGACATGCCTCTCTCAAATCTGACCCCTCGGCTTATCTCGTCGACCACTGTGCAGCAACGTCATAACTTAACGTCAATTTTTTTTCCTAAACTAGTTTAACAATGTAATCAAGTTATCCCCAACTACGCCTTCGTTCTTTCTGCCCAATGCCTATAATTTGTACCATTTGAATTTTATGAGAAGCGGACGAAAAATCCACGGATCTAAATCCAAACGGGGTCTAAGATTCCTAGCTAGCTGAACAGTCTTGGGAGCTCCGGGTCATTGCGATCGTTGGGATAGGCCTGATGATGTATGCAGTGCGACGTACTACGTTTCTAACCAAATTTAGCTCACCAGATGACAGCTAATCCTAGTGGTAAGTAGTAACAACACCAAAAGTGCATCAGAAGATCACTTGCAAACTTTTTCACGGTGATCCATCATTTATATCGTTTATACGGGAAGAACTAGCAGCCGGACGTCCGATCTGAGCATTATGCGTCAGACGTTTGGTGCAACATTTTTCCATCATCTGCAATATTTTTTTTCAACATGTGTAACATTTTTTTCGTACGCACATTTCTATTGTTACCGAAAAAAAATATTTTACGCATAGGAAAAAAATGTTACAGCAATCCGGATCGACATTCCTACTGTTATCGAAGAAAAATATTTCACGTGTAGGAAAAAAATGTTACACAAGTAGAAAAACAAAGTATATTGCACCGTCCGAAAAAATCGGACGTTCGGCTCCTAGTAATTCTTTTTTTTGAACACAAGCTCCTAGTGATTCTGTAAAAATTTTACAGCAATACCACGACAACCTGCTGTTAATTAAGGAAATCCCCAACGAAAGACTAGCGCTGTTTTTTCCCAAGGAAACAGGCAAGCATGCTGGTGATTTTTTCCACGGAGATGTCGATCGTCCGAGTCTACCACCGGAGGAATGAAAACATCGGCTGTCGACAAGGTGCTATCCATCTACTATGGCCTACCAACCACCAGAGGATTTGTCCGCCACCATTGCGGCCCGCGCGCACCCAGGCAAGGTTCAATGCATGTAGATAGCGTCCAGGGCAGGCACGTGCAAAATGGGGAAAAGGTTTTTACAGATAAAAGGAGATGCACCTACTCTCTACTAGCTGTCTGTAATTAAGTAAATGGTATTATGGTAGTACTACTTCAGTATGAACGGTCCAAGCTTAGAAATTATGCCCTTCTGGATTCCTAAATAACGCTTCAAGCATATCCTTTTGTCGATGGACATATGTACTTACATCCATGTAGGAACAGTTCAATGACATGCCATGCATCCTATGGACCGTTGAAGAAAACACGCGGCTTGCACTACTCGTATTTAAAGCTGTCCATCGGGAATAGATGCTTAGTACCAAGTTTTAGGCAGAAAATGCTTAGTACCAAGTTTTAGGAAGGAATTAAAACACTGGCATTGACACCTTTGAGTCGTGGAGCGTGACCCCAAGTGTCAACACAATCGCTTTCCATTTTCTTCAATAGATCCCTTTTTCTTCGCGAAAGTTTCTACATAAGAAAAATCCAAAGCACTGTATGTCTGTATCTATCACCAGATATTAATATGTGCTCCCATAAATACCGGAGCAGTATCTGCAAAAATCCCACAGGCCTGACCAAAACGCAGGGCATCTGTCCATAAAAACTACACGACTGTCACAGAAGCAAAACAAGCACAATCCACACGTGCTGCCGATTAAAATCATACACGATCGAGACACCGGAGTCTACTAGACAATACGGAGAGGCAACGACCAATGAGCAAAGCAATCGAACGCCGTGCAAGGCAGTAAAAAAAGCATAAGAGTTGTCACGGCGACCTGCACGCATCCACATCGACGCATCGCCATTCGCCGAGATCGCGAGATTATATTTTCCGCACGGAAAATCTGTCGTGTCTCGCTAGTCTTTTGACTCGTGGGTGGTTTTGTGCCGTAGCCGGCGCCGGAGCGTAGCTCGTCAAAATCTTTTCTACGCGCGAACCTTCGGCGTAGCCTCGCCCGTCCTCATCCGAAGCCCACAGAGCACGCGCGGGCCCACCCGCAGCCCATGTCCCGGAGAGCCCATATATACGCGCCCCCAGCGCCACCGACTTGGTCGCCAAGGAAACAAATCAACAAAAGCTCGAGGTCGAGGTATCTCGGGCTCTCGGCAACCGCCCTTCGAGCTCGGACACAAGCGAGAGGTCCTCTCTGGAAGGTGGTCAAGAGCTCTCCCCGTGTGTTGGGAAGGTTGCTTTGGGGAGGATGGCGGCGGCGGGGAGCGGGAGGAGGGACGCGGAGGCGGAGCTGAACCTGCCGCCGGGGTTTCGGTTCCACCCGACGGACGAGGAGCTGGTGGTGCACTACCTCTGCCGGAAGGTGGCGCGGCAGCCACTGCCGGTGCCCATCATCGCCGAGGTCGATATGTACAAGTTCGACCCGTGGGATCTGCCTGGTGCGTGCCCTGCCTCCCCTGCTTCTTGCTTCACCTGCCTCTGTTTTCTTTTCTTCATCTGTTCTTGGTTCTGTCTGTTCGTGGATTCAACCTAAGGAGAACCAAATGTGCCGTGTTTCTGCAGAGAAGGCGTTGTTCGGGCGCAAGGAGTGGTACTTCTTCACGCCGCGCGACCGCAAGTACCCGAACGGCTCGCGCCCCAACCGCGCCGCCGGCAGGGGGTACTGGAAGGCGACGGGCGCCGACAAGCCGGTTGCACCCAAGGGGAGCGGCAGGACGGTGGGCATCAAGAAGGCGCTCGTCTTCTACTCCGGCAAGGCGCCGAGGGGCGTCAAGACCGAGTGGATCATGCACGAGTACCGCCTCGCCGAAGCCGACCGTGCCCCCGGCAAGAAGGGATCCCAGAAGGTAGGCGAGCGTTCTGACGGGCGGCCCACTGCGCGCACCGCATAATCTGCGTTGATAGTGATGTTGTTTTTTGCTGCGTGCTTGCAGTTGGATGAGTGGGTGCTGTGCCGGCTGTACAACAAGAAGAACAACTGGGAGAAGGTGAAGGTGGAGCAGGACATGGCCGTGGCGGCGCCGCACCACCAGCAGAACGGGGAGGTCATGGATGCGCTGGCCGACACCATGTCCGACAGCTTCCAAACGCACGACTCGGAGATCGACCACGTCTCCGGCCTGCAGCACAACTTCAGGGACATGGCGCAGGGACAGGCAACGAACGGCATCGTGACGGTGAAAGAGGACAACGACTGGTTCGTGGACGTGAATCTGGATGAGCTGCAGTCGCCGTACATGAACCTGGGGCAGATGGTGAATCTGGCAGAGCCTGGACAGGACAGCAGCTACTTGCAGTCGATCAGCTCACCGCAGATGAAGATGTGGCAGGCAATCTTGCCACCATTCTGAGAAGGAGAGAGATGTTGTAAATAAGGGGGAATAGGAGTGACTAGATAATACTAGAAAGAAAAGATTAGAAATTTGACAAGCATGATTCTGCAACTGTGGCGGTAGTCTTGCAGTATGTATTCTTTTGTTGGATCTATGTGTTGGTAATATGCAAGAACATCTCCTTTTGTTCTCATAATTTCAAGTCCAGACTCTAAAACTTATGGTTATCCTTGATCAGTCTAAAATGTATGTTTGATTATTTTATCAGTCTTAATTGAGGTACGATGATTTCAGATATTGATGTAACGGTAACGTTCAGTGTAGATGAACGGAGTGCGACCGTGCAGCTAATTGGTTAAGGCGAGCGTGGCCATGCACTATGTTTCGCATCACGACTCATGAGTTAGTGACACTTGCAAATAGTTGCCATGAAAATGACACTGAACATAAGCATGCCAGCATGACTGTAAGTTGCACACAGAATGTGAGCTCTTTTTCCCCCAGAAATGTACCTGTATCTGTCGTCGTTTCATCGATAAAATTTATAGCAACTTGCATCTGGTGGCAAGGAAACGCCATCCTCTGGTGTGCCTATCATAGAGTTCAGGGGTGGGAGAAGATGTATGTAGTGACAGATGACAAAACAAGCCACTTGCAAGTTGCAATTGGCATGAGATATCCGTTAGGATAAGCTGTTTGACTCATACCATATTATCATTAGTATGATCGAAGCCACTAGATAACAGAGAAAAAGGCAACCAACAAATTAGATTTATCTGAAGCTAAGCTGTCACCTCAGAATAAACTGATGCATTGATTACTAGCAGGCTGGCGGCAATCAATCCCAGCTTCAAATCCAATGGCTCTTGCAGTCAGGTTCTTCGTACACATGCACTAAAGTAATACTACTAGAAAAGTTGCAATGACTCCCTGACAAAAAAAAAGCATCTGGTGGCGATTCATCAAGAACAGCATAACATAAATTGGCACACAGCTGTAGATTCAGCAGTGAGACCAGTGGTCACTAAATGGTTATATGAGAATATAGACACTGTATACAATGGAATTGCAGAAATTGAAACATGCTAATATTGAACATAACTACATAATCAACAATACTAAGTTTCGAACCATATGAAATGAGAGGAAGAATGAATATGGTGGAGACTAAGCGAATTATACTTTGTGCGCCAATAATTGAATATGTAATCAGTACAAACTAAAATAAAAAAAAAAAGGAATACAGCAAGTGATGCGTACCTAAGTTTAAACAGGGTAAACATAGGTTGCACTTGCTAATTCCTATCTCCAATCTACCAATCTAGTGATAATATAGATAAATGGGCCAAACATACAATAATCAGCCTCTTGTTTCTGAGTAGCAAAAAAAACTCCCAGATTTTCTAGCAGTTCTTCAGGAAGAACAAAAAAAAAAAATACCCTCCTCTCATGCTGCATTTTTTTTCATAGATCAATTTTAAGGAAACCTCAATTTTATCGCTTTCTAGGACTTAGTCTGAGAAACTCCGAATCACTCCTTGAACCAACAGAATTTGACAGTTTGGCAAGCTCTCTGCCTGAGAGCCACGCCTGAATCATTGTTTGTCTTCTGTTCCAGTGAAAGGCCCTTGGCTTTCATCTCTTCGTAATACTTTGCTGCCCCTCTAGCCTCCCATTCAAGAAAAATCCACGTATCAACAGTGTATGCACTCCGATCAGGGCTCAGCCCATTTGCAGGCATTGCACTCCACAGTTCCTCCACACTGTCATGCTGCCTCCACCGCCGGCAGA